>JAMXBD010000238.1:0-1340901 GCA_024138025.1 Combretum micranthum | reverse complement strand
CTTGGCAATGCTAGCATAATAGTTAGCGCTTAGGCCACCCTTATCATTATTATTTATATATCGTTGGTGGCTTGGCAGGAAGCTAATAGGGCAAACAGTATCGGGATAATATCTACTTAGACTCAGAGAGAAAATAATGCAATCCGGTTCACGTTTATGGAACCGATTGAGCTGGAATGTAGTATGGATTGAGATAAGTAGAGATTATAATGGCTGTGAACCCCAGATGAGACTATTACTGTAGTGATTCCTATTAGAGATACAATTATTCGAGCTACCTATTAACCCCTTGAGTAGTTGCTACTACTCAGGACCCCTAGATTTCTCTTGAGTCTTACTGTTGGAGTGTGAGTTATCCTGTGTTATTTGAATTGATTTAAATAATAACCTTAATTTGGCCAAAAAAAATAATAACCTTTGTTTGTTGTTGCATTGCATATAGTGTAGGTGTGTATCCATATCGTGTGTTTGTGTTACTGTATACTGGGCTTCCACTCATTCCTTTACTTTTTCAGGTGATGAAAATTACAATTTGATGCTTTAAGTGTGACTTGGTACGGCACAAATTTGTACAAGCTAGTTTGTCGACAAGTAGAGTAGCTAAGGATGTTGGATTATACGTATTTCTTACACGAAAATTGTAGCTATTTTTTCAAACTTATATTTTCATTTGAAAGCTTAGTTTGAGTGTGATTATATAAATCCTTATCAAATGCCTTATATGGATAATCATCGGTCTTTAGCACTATTTTTACTCTTCCGTTGCATATCGGTTTTTTTTTTTTTCAAAAACTAAATAAACTATTTCTCAAATATAAAATTATTTGCTAAAAACCCACTTAATTAATGGTAGCCTTTACATATAACGCAGTGTTATACATGACGAAACTATTGACGCTCTAGACCCTATTTGGGGAATGACAGAAGTCCTCAATTGAAACATTTGGTGTCCATGAGACTAAACGGTAGTTCAAACTTCATGTTAAAACTCAAGCTTATTTTCTCTTTTCTATCTCTTTTAATTATATTACTTCATATTATTATTGTTATTATCTTGTTTTGCTCAAGCATTAATTTTGAAAAAAGATAAAAATTGTTGTGAATTTAGGGTCTACTTGGATTATTTGGTTTTTTTGGGACCATATCTATACCAAATCAATATCTATAACTTATCTATATCATATATGTATCGTATCTATTTGGTCTATTTATAAGTAAAACTATTAATTTTTTATCGGTATCCATTTCTTGATAGATATTTATCTGAAAGTGACAAAAATATGATACAAAAATGATCAAAATATGATAAAATAAACAAAACTTGTCCCCTCTTTAGTTTAGCCCAATAGGTTTTCCTTTTCTTTTCCTTTTTTTTTTTTTTTTTGCACAAATTGGATATGTAATTATTAGAATCATTATTGGAGACTCAAATGTTAATTATGCAAGCATGATGACTTATATGCTATTCTCTATCTCCATGAATCTAGGAAATAATTGGAGAATGTATTTATTAGCAGTTAATTTAATCACTTACTAAAAATGTTATCAAAATATATTTGATTGATAAAATGCTAGGTCTTTTGATAAGGTTTTACAGGATTCTTCCAATGTCCTGCTCCTATTCACGTTTAAAACACACACTAGGCAAATAGCATGGTTTGAATACTAACAAGTATCAAATCCAATAATACATTTACTTGTCAAATTTAACATTTACAAATCACCCTATCCCTTACACAATTGAACTTTTATTTTTCAGATTTTCTATGACTATCATTCCTAAAATGTTGAAGTTGAGAAAAACCATTGATTAAAAAATATTATTAATGATAAGATAGTAAATTTGATAGTTTAAAATTTGATTAATATTATATCTAGTAGTGTCAATATTTACATATTAGTTAAAATTCAGGTAATAGATTTACAATCGTTTGACAGATATCATTGAAAATCCGTACATTCACTTCGCCATTGTTTGATGGCTGGGAATGGAAGTAGGAGGAACATGTTGGGAAATTTTTGGAATTCACATGATAATGCATCGGGGTTGACATTATAATCTTTGAAGTTCGATGTTTTTGCAGATAACAACACAATTAGTGTATTACTTTTAGATGTCATAAGTAGGGTTATATACACGTCCCGCGAGCTAAATCTGGATCAAAGAAAAATAGATAGGTGGTCCAACGATCAATCATCTATCCCTCCAGATCTAGACTTATGTCCACACAAGTCAAAAAAGAAATATAAGATAATATATCAATCATTTATCATGAAAATAAAAAAAATAAAAATAATATTTAATACATTGTTAATAACAACATACAAAATATATATAATCAAAAAAACATATCTAATTGCTTTGTATAGAGTTTCACAAAGAGTTGATCTCACCTCTAAATAATGTGGAACTTCTGCTTCATTCTTAACCTCTTTTAGAATATTACTATAATTCGACATCATTAATATTTCAACTTAAATGAGATATGTTTATGTATAAATAAATACATATACTTAATAATTTTAAGTAAATATGAACTAAAAGCTATAATTTTCTTAGGCTTGATTTTCTTATAAGTTTTAATTTTTAATTTGGATGAATCTAATTTATTTGGGGAAAAAAATAAAAAGAATTACCGATCAGGACCTAAACCAAGTAGCTTAGACTCAAGTCTTCACTTAATCTAGCTTATTAGGATATCTATGATTATAAATAAGCCAAGTCAAGACGATATAGTGTTAAGTAATTTTATGAATGCTTCCTTCAACTAAAATACTATGAAGATTACATTAATATTCCTAAGTTTTAGGATTATGGACTCTCTCTATTGAGTTTGTTTCTTGAATTTTTCCACGATCCTCGAACTGAATAACTACTCATCAAACAAACGGTTAAAGGAGAAAGCTCGGGTATGATATGACAAGCACCAAAAAATGGAACAAAGGTAGTCAATCGAAGGACTAGGTGGCAGTCAACCAGAGAGGTGGCTAGCTATCGAGCACAACTAGCATGGTGGACTGGGATCATATCTTTGGTCAACTAATTAAGGTATATGCAAGGCCTATGTAGCATGCTAATTTGTATTTCTTACCATCTAAATGGGAATTAGGTGCTATAAGGCTGATAATTTCTAAAGCAACACGGAAATATATTATGAACACAGTATAATTAGGAACACAACTACAGAAAGAAAATATGAAAAGGATACGAAAACCACATGTAAATGACTCGAAAACGATACAAACAGATACGATTATATTATGCACTGATTTTTTGTTCAAAGGTAGTGAGATGGCATGACTAGATCAAAGGAGCTTCATTGCAGGTTTTGCCTAGAATTTAATCATACATGTTTAGTTGTGAAAATTTAATCACAAGAGAACATTTATCGAGATTACACCTTGCACTCACACAAAATCTAAGTTAGGAAGACGGGCAAGACAAAGGAGCAATCAATGGACGAAACTAAAGTGTGATCATAAGGCCAGCAGTTAAAAGGGAGTGCAGCTGACTTACTTAAGCGACAGTCAATGGCCCAAGTTGCTAGTTATCTGGTAAGGCTGGCACGATAAGCAAGCTAATATAACTAAATCATTTTATTTTGTACCTACTATAATGGGTCTTGGAACCGGTAACATATTCTTTGCTTCTTGTTGTTTCTCACTTCCGTTTGTCACTGAACATGAAAAATTGAAAAATTAAAGGGATTGAAAAAACTTTCCATCATCCTTGACTTATGTCATCAAATATAAGTAAGTAAAATACGAATGTCGTATGATGAACAAGTATAACTAGCCTAGCATTACACCTGTGCAGTTAGAGAAGGAAGACAAAGGGAAGTTAAAAGGTTATATCACAAATAACGTTGGGTAATGAGGAACAAGTCTATTTTTTTTCCGAGAAAGGAAAGTTATGTACGAAATGGAACACACATAATAGTTTTGATATCGTTTTAATTAGTAAATTTCATTGAATGAACACCCACGACTCTCATTACAGAAACTTTTGTTTTTTTTTATATCATTTTAATTAGTAAATTTCATTGAATGAACACCCACAAATCTCATTACAAAAACTTTTGTTTTCTTGTACATAATTTTGCAATTACTATTAGTAAGAGAGATTAAGTAGTGCTTCAAAATGTTATTCTACTCTTATAATTATTGTATGTATGTTATTGTTCTGTAAAGCTTAGTGTAACTCTTTATGAGCATTGTTTACTTGTAATTAATAAAAGTGCTGTAAATTTCTCGATTGATGTATTAGAAGAATATTATCCGAACTCCATGTTATTTATAAGATCAATTTTCTATCTCTTCTCTATTTACATTTCTAGCACTTTATTTATTGTTTACATATCTTGTTGATAATTTTTTTTTTATATTTGGGATGAAAATTGAAAATTGGTAATAAACTCAATTCAACAAAAACCCCTCGCTCCCTCTTCAATTTTAGCTTGTTGTATTTTCAAACACACCAACCATAAGATTCATGAAGTTGAGCATTTTCTTATTCTCTTAACCTTGTCTCCACTACCCTAGAATAATTCAAGAAAGAATATCACCAATATCATGACTTGCCGTTTGTTCTAAGTAACGTGTATAGATTGTTACTATAATCCCCTAACCTGATGGCATTACAACTCGCCATGTGTCCTTAACATAGATGGACACGCTAAGACTATGAATCATTAATCCCTAAATATATACTACAACTTCAAACTCTCAAATAAAAGGGTACCTATTTAAAAATACTTTCAAAAACAAATCATCAAATAACCTTTTTGGCATAAACCATAGCCAACATAATCCAAACTCATAACTTCTCAACAAGTCTTAATAAACTATTAATCAAAACATAAAACTGTTTAGAAACTTTAAAAAGTCTTCATAGCAGTCTAATTCTGAACCAGCAAATCTAAATGTCAATAGGTAAATCTGATCCACTATTGTCCTACCCATAATCCACAAAAACATCAAATCCTAATAAATCATAATAAACTTGATCTTCACTAGTTCCTGAAAAAGATAAATGAATGAATGAAATCGCCCAGTACACCATACCACAACCAAATACGCATGAACATGCAATATACAAGTTTCACATACAACCTTAAACTAATACAGCAAACACAAGTTATTATCTTTGATTAGTCTAACAGACAACACAGTTTAGGATCAACTGCAAATAATCCTAAACTCGGAATAACTCCTGACCCCAAAGAAAATAACTCTTTATATAAAATACTTTTATACATATATATAGTGATGTTGGGTACTCCCTATACATCGTTACGTACCATAATTAAGCTAGTACGACTCTTAATCTACTAGAATCATTTCTAGGTGCAATTCCATTAGGGACAATGACACACAAGGATCATTAGGTTGCTAGCATTTATATCACATTCTGCGTAGTCTTTACTAACAGCAACAAAGCACAAACAGCAAACTTTTCAATTATAAGTCTGATAGTGATTAATTCAATTTATAATTCCAAAACCTACACACACATATAACAAGCAAGATAAGGCCGTATATAACGCCCTAAATTATACGTCTATTTAATTTTTGGTAATTGTTAAATAGATAGTAATGTCTGGTAGAAATTTTAGAAAATGTTCGAGAAACCATCCCGCTTTTCTTGAATTTAAATATTGGTAATTACCAATATGGACAATAAAAGACTTAATTAAAATAAAAATATAAGCATAAACTATGCCTATATCAAAGAAAAATCTTTCGTAAGATATAACAATAATAATATGATTAATATATAAACTAAAAACCAATAAAGATAAGTAAAATAATAAATTAGATCCCAAAAATAATTTAAAAGATACAAATAAAAGATAAACACTATAAATTTATAATAGTAGAATATAAATAAAGTCAAATTAAAGACAATTTAATTATTAACAGATCATAAAATACCAAAACATTAATAATTTAAATCCTTAAAGGATAAATTATAATTTACGATAATATATATTAAAGTTGCAAAATAAAAATCTTAATTTAAAAATTTTAAGTATACCATAGTATTCAGAATATTTAATATAATAGATACGTAAATTTTCATCTAAAAATAATAACGAATGAATATTTATTATATGGGTTAATTAGAACCCAAAAATTAAAACTTCTCTACTATTCTCATATTGGCTTGCTCTCCACGCCAATTTTTTCCTATAAATTTCTAAATCTCTCTTTCTCTCTTCTCATTCTCTCATGCTCTCTCTCCTATATTCTCTCTCTCCATATTTCTCTCTCTCTCTCTCCGCGTCTGGCAAAAGTCTTCCCAGAAGACTTATAAAAAAAATAAAAAATAAAAAATAAAAAGAAGAAATCTTCTTCGGCCAGAAGAAGAAAAAAAAAAGAAATCAAATCCTTCCGCAGGAGAAGGAAAAAAAAAGAAAAAGAAAAAAGAAAAATAATAAAATAATAGAAAAGGAATCTAGAAGCTCCTTCGATCTTCAAAAGCTCATATCTTTCACATACAACAACCGATTCCAATTCCGAAAGTGGTGTTGTGATCGTGGCGATACGCTCTTCAATTCAAGACCACACAAGGTTAGGTTTCGGTCACTCTAAAATTTTACTATTATGATTCGGTATGTAGAAGTTTTCGTAATATTAAGAGTTTTAATATTAGTTTTTATTATAAATATACATATTTACATGCATATATAATGATAATAATATAAAATTATGTCATGCTAGTATGTGTATTTAGACTAGTTGATATTACATTTCGTTTATCAAATAGATAACCAATTGATAACTAAAAAATGCTAGATGATAGAAAATTGATTATAAGTTTAGATAATTAATATTTAGAGTCTATTTATTAGTAAATAGAAATTTAGAGATAAATCGCTAGAATTGAAATATACCCGATAGGGTCAATAACTGATCAAAATCTTCTAATCTAAAGCCCAAATTAAAATTCTGATTTCACAAACATGAAAGTTATAATATTTTAATATTGTATAGACTAAAATCCTAGTTTATTCTATTAGATCTGGAAATTCTAATCGTGTAGGTGAAAAACCTAAATCTATCCGATTCCGTAGATTTTAGAATTTAGTTTTCGACTTGAAAACAATGTAAGAAAAATATGGAACCTTGACTGTAGAGATATCTGTAGTATAATACTGAAAAATTCTCAAAACATTAAAAGTTAAGCGTGCTCATGACCTAGGATAGGTGACCTCCTGGGAAATGAATAGTAATTTTCCAAAACGAGTAATATCTCGATAAATATAATTCAAGACAATAACTAGTGGTTTAGAATTGAATTATTAGATCTTTAAAGTATATCAGTTAACAAATGATGATTTAAAGATAAATCGTTAAGATTGAGATGTAACCGTTAAAACTAGATATTAGGTCTAATTTACATAAATAAAACTTAAATTAAGATTTTAATATCAAGTACACTAACATATATATATATATATATATATTCTTAACTTATATAAACACGTTATGTTTTATGAAGTAAAACTTAGCTAAAGAAACAATTAGAATTAAGTTAAGTAAACCTATAGCGTAGTTCCAACATTTAAAAAGAATAGAGATGTTCTATGACAAGTTTAAATAATTTAAAGTACACACAACATATCTCATGAGTAGAAATGGAATTAAGGAGGAAAATAAAAGCTTAGAAAACCGTAGAACCCTATTATAAAAGTTTTAGCCCTATAAGAAAATTGGATATGTAATTAAACTTCAATATGTGAACTTATATACAAATATAAGATTCAGATCATACGCAGAAATAGGATATTAATAGATAAACTTGATATGATTTAAGTATTATATAGATAAAAGATATTTAGCTTTAAATCTATTAGATAAACTCAATAATAAACCTATATAGACATATGAAGATTTCAACACATATAAAAGAATAAGATTCCTAAACTAAAACTTAAGTAATTCAATTGCAAATTAGAAAATCAAGATAATACAAATTGTAATTTAAAGATTAAACTTAATCAAGAATTCCGTAACTCTAAATATAAAATTCAACGCTTATAAGACTATAAGGATATAAAGTATAGATTAATGAAAATCATAAAAATCAGTTGATATAATCAAATTAACTAGAGTTATATTCTTAAAATAAGATCAAGACAATCAAAATGAAAATAAGTATAAATATGTATACTTTAACTCAAAAGTAGAGTAATGAACTTAAATTAAGTTTAATCACTAATACTTGATGAAATAAACATGAAACAAGGAATCGAACTTGAAATAATAATTAAGAATACAAAACAAGAAAGCTAGGCAATATTATGATACCTTTCGAGCCCTTAAAGTAACATAGGAAAAATATACAAAATGATTAGTTTAACCTGACAATTAAAAACTACATTCGATAAGTTTTCCAATGACTACTCGTATGCTAAAAATCTAAATTAAAACAAGTATAATATGCCCAATTTAAGATTTCGTGATTAACCTCGATATTTGAAAACATCCAAAATACTTTTCTTAAGAAAACTAAGATTATACGAATTTTATAGGTTAACTTACAAAGCGTAGCCCTTACAAACTTCAAAATGATTAATTATGTGTTAAGGTTAGATTAAGAAATGCTAAAACTCGAGTTTAAGATACAAAGACACAATAGGTTTCTTTATATGAATAAGAGTATAGTAATGGGGTATCTATTATCTCGATTCTCAGGGGAGACAGATCCGTCTTCAAGTGTTCTTGTAGACTTCTATGACCATTAAGAGGATAAACAGGTGAGTATATTCCGATGACCTTCATATCTGCTTGTGCTTGTAGGTTTAGAGTATGATATTTTGTTAATATAAATTAAATTATTCAAGTATGGGGTTGGGAAATTTACACTTGTGGTTGCTCGTGTTTGTTATCTGTGTTGAAAATACTATACATTATTCTGAACGTTAAGTATTGAGTGTTGTTTAATCATTTTGATCTTTGCGAGTGTCTGATAATTGTTTGATCGCTAAATAAATGGACTTAATGACTACTGGCGTGATAATTATAATATTGATCATGCATTGCACGATTGCATGTAGAAGGCCATCACCACTACACTTTGACTCGGATGGGCCACACTGTCCCGTGAGGACGGTGAACATGGAGGACCGAAGTGGTATATACCTAGTGTGGACCATGGGCCTTGTTCTAGGGGAATGGGAACTAAGTCGTCCTGGGGAGACGGCCCATCTCCTAGGATCGCGTCGGGTCATTGTTAAGGATATCTTGCTTCAATGGGATGTTGTTATATGTATATTATTTTCTATATATGAAAAACTCCTTGAATAAATTTGATTCCCGAAGTAGTAGCGGTCCGGGTGCTGATGTGTGGATGTACCCCAACCCCGGATTCGGAGGGCGTAAATCCGAATATATATATGGTTACCGGTTGGCCATATATATTTGTTCATTTGCTTGTCTGCATTGCATATGCTTGTTTAATAACTTGTTTGCTTTTGCTTGAACGGTATGGAGCGAGGGTATACTTCACTCAGCTAGTTGTAGCTGACTCTCCAACAGTTTGCTTTTGCAGGTAAGTTGAATACATGGATGGGATAGGATTTGAGTGCAGAGCGTGACAAAGATCAAGTTGTACGAGACTGATAGAAGATTAAGAATTTGATAGGTTAAACCTAGTTGAGAGAATAAACATGAAAATGTAGTCTTTTTCTTAACTTAAACCTAGTTTATATTTTGTGTTAAACCTAGGTTTACCTTATCTTGTCATTTGGTAGGATATCTGATTCTCTGCGGTCTTGTGATGTGGAAGTTTCGATATCCAATAAATTATTTTCATGATAAATTTATATATGTATAATACAATGAGAGGATAATTAATTAGAGTCTTGTAAACTCTGACTTGCAAGGCGATCCTCATGTTGCGGGTGCACACGTGATATGACGATTTAGGGCAATCCTACTAGGCCCCACATAGGGTCGCGACACCGTACTTGTATCAATCTCAAGGAACAAAACTATGAACTCAAATTCCACAAAATCCTCATCACATAAACAACATAATATCAATACATGTCTTATCCATAAATAAACTCTAATCCAAAGAATCATCTAAAACCTTAATCTCCAAAGAATATCAAATCCACACCTTGTTTTCCTTGATTTCAATCCAACAATTCTCCAATAGAGCAGATTTCTCCAACAAATCCTATAAACCCTAGGATTCTATTTCATATAGATCATATCAAAGCCATCAAAATCATTACTTTGCAATTATAAAGATCAAGAATATTCAAAAATTACCTAAAATTGATCTCAAATTCTCCTTTTATCAACAAAACCAGATCTCTAAGCCAGACAAAGATGTTCTCCACTTTCTCCTTCAATTTCAATAGAAAAATCCTAAGAATTTGATTGACTTTCTTAAATTCCAAAGACAAGGAAAAAGATTCACTTACCTTGATTTGATCTCCTCAAACTCCAATGAACACTAGTAGACTTATAGAGAGAATTTTCTAAGTTTAAGGATATTTTAGAGAAGGGGGAAGCCTAGTTTATATAGAAAATAAGGAATAATTTTCTATCTTTAATCACACATCTTCATCTTTATTAACATCTTTTCATCTTTAATAACGACATCTTTTCATCTTTAATAAGGTCTCATTATCCTTAATGACGTCTTTTTATCTTTAATGATGACGTCTCTTCATCTTTAATAACGTCTCTTCATCCTTAATGGCGTCTCTTCATGTTTAATAATGTTTCTTTATCTTTAATGACATATCTTCATCTTCATTATCGCATCTGATAACTGACAAAACAAAAACAGACAAAAATTAATTAAACTTTAGGGTTGACCATAAAACCCTCTTATTTTATATCAAATGACATACTTGCCCTTCTTTATAATTTATTTATTTTTATATTACATTTCTCCTCTCCTAAAAGAAACTTTCGTCCTCGAAAGCTATCTGGATTTCTATAACTCCTTAAATTGTTTGTTTCCAACCAAATTATTTATGCTTCCATCTCCTTTTCGACATTTAGTTGCTTTCTGTTCAGCCGTTGATTTCTCATACCATATTCTCCTATTTCCAAAACTCCTTTTCTTGTTTTCTCAATTGATTATCTCTATCGACTACACCACAATTCAATCAATGTATCCATAACTCATACTTTCATTGTATAAATTTGGTACACTCATCCACATCTACATGATATGCTTCAAGATTATCATTCCAAATTTTTGGCAATGTCTGTTATAAACTTTGCATCCATTTATCATCTTGTCTATAGAAAAACTTCCTTATACAAAATCTTTAATTCAATTCTTTGATATTTAGATTTCCTAGTGCACTTTAGATCTATAGTTATCACTCTCACAAAACCATCTAATTCATCAATAATAGATAATTATTCTTTGCCTGGTTTTATATTCTTCCACTCCTATTCATTCCATTTCTCAAAAACTTTTTTTGTTTGTTTGAATACTTTTATCTTTTAACTTCAAACTCTAACCATCACTTTCTTCCAAAACAACTGTATATGGTATTGTAGAAAATTTAATTCAACTCATTGCCACTATTTAATCATCATACCTTATTTCTGATTATCGTTACTTCCATTAAAACTTACCTAGGACATATTCACTTTATAATGCTTCAATTAACAACTAGAAAGCCCAAATCATGGGACTAAACATTTTTCATTCCTAACTCTAAAGATCAAACCTCACATTGGCCTGTTATTTCATGTGATGTTAACATCTACATTTCTACTAGATTAATCTAGTTTTATCACCATTTTTAAACACTATAGATAATCCACAACTTTCATTTATCCATTGTGCTAATCTAGCTATCTTCCAAACTTGTATTACCTCTTTATATAATGATTTATATCTTCGTATAGATTTTCTTAAGAATCGTCCCAAAATTCATCATCATTGATTAGTGTAGATGTCATCATTGTTCACCATTCATAGATTTCCCGTATCTTACAATTCACTAAGATCATATTTCCTTCTTTAATAGATATTCCACATATGCATATTCATATCCTCATGGGATTTAACTATTCTCTAATTTATACTAGTCATCATTATACTTTTCATCTATTCTTCAACATGATCTTTCTCATATAGCTTCATGTCTACAATACCATATCTGACAAAGTAACAACCCATTTGTCAATAATCTATGAGGATTTCATGCCCCTTAATTACACCTAAATCCTTCTGGTCAACTCTAGTCATTCATCTTTTTACTCTTAAAGTTTTGTCTGCCCAGTTCCTTAATTATGTCATCTTATCTCAATAGCATTATTTATCTTTCTCTTATTTCATTGGCCATATTTTCTAATCCTTCATCATCATACTGAGATATATATATGTGTGTGTTATCTTCAATTATACTGATTTTCAGCTTATATATGCTTTCAACCACAATATGAGAATTTTCTCCACTCTTATTCAAATTCAATTTAGCAATTTGATTCTTCTCCACTTTCTTTGCAAAGAGTACGATGCACTTCAAGTTTATATATAAACTAATCCCCATCTAGTGTTTTAAACTCCAATTCCCAAAAGTATGTTTATCAACAACTATTCCAGCATACATTCAACATACTCACAACATACAAATACGATGATCCAGAGATTCATAAAAAACTTAACCAACACTTGATTATATTAATCCATTGATTATCTGTGTCTCACTTTGATACTAGCACTTACCTAAAAAGACTTGACTTTTCGATATCTCACGACCTTTTATCTTACTTAATCGTTGTTCAACTATCTTTGCTTTATTAACTACAGCTAAATAATTGGTCAAATCCATCAAATTCACACGATGCTAAATCTCATGTTCTATCCTTGTAATAAATCTGCTCACCATGTTCACATCGCTTTCTTATTATTATTCCATATGAACCTTCATACCTTTCATAAGATTTAATAATTCTCTTATTTATATTAGTCATTATCAAACTCTTTTCATCTATTCTTTAATAAATTTTACTATCTCCATATTTATGTCCATTAAGTCAGCGTTAGTATCACATTTTGCGTGGTCTTTACTAACAGCAGCTAAACACAAACAACAAATTTTTCAATTATAAGTCTGATAGTAATTAATTCAATTTACAATTCTAAACCTATACACACATACAACAAGCAAGGTAAGGTCGTACATGTATCAATCTCAAGGAACAGAACTATGAACTCAAATTCCACAAAATCTTGATCACATAAACAACATAATATCAATACATGTCTTATCCATAAACAAACTTTAATCCAAAAATAATCCAAAACCCTAATCTTCAAAGAATATCAAATCCACACCTTGTTTTCCTTGATTTCAATCCAACAATTCTTCAATAGAAGATATTTCTCCAACAAATCCTATAAACCCTAGGATTCCATTTCATATAGATCATATCAAAGCAATCAAAATCATTATTTTGTAATTATAAAGATCAAGAATATTCAAAACTTACCTAAGATTGATCTCAAATTCTCCTTTGATCAACAAAACTAGATTTCCAAGCCAAATAGAGATGTTCTCTACTTTCTCCTTCCATTTCAATAGAAAAACCCTAAGAATTTGATTGACTTTCTTAAATCCTAAAGACAAAGAAAAAGATTCACTTACGTTGATTTCATCTCCTGAAACTCCAATGCCCACTAATAGACTTGTAGAGAGGATTTTCTAGGTTTAGGGATATTATGGAGAACGAGGAAGACTAGTTTATATAGAAGATAAGGAATAAATGTCTATCTTTAATCACATCTCTTCATCTTTAATAACGACATCTTTTGATCTTTAATAATGTCTCATTATCTTTAATGACGTCTCTTTATCTTTAATAATGACATCTCTTCATCTTAATGATGTCTTTTCATCTTTAATAATGTCTCCTCATCTTTAATAGTGTCTCTTCATGTTTAATAAGTCTCTTCATCTTCATTCTCACATCTGATAACCGACAAAACAACAACCGACAAAAATTAATTAAACTTTAGGGTTGACCATAAAACCCTCTTTTTGATATCAAATGACATATTTACCCTTCTTTATAATTTATTTATCTTTATATTACAATTAAAATGGTCATATAATGCATCTATTAATTCAAGCTATGTGATTTTGCACATATAATCAAATTATATGCAAGTAGATTGGTGAAAGTAAAGAAAAGAAACAATCCCATGCTACAAGTAAGTTTTATGTTGTTAAATTCAAATTTCTTTGCATTAATTTGGAAATTAAATTACAAGAGATGGAAACTATCGAGCCTGGATTTTTCCACTATCTAGTTCATTTCTCCTAACCCGATTCACATTAAACCCGAACCCATTTAACATGAATCCTCGACTAGGATCAATGGGTCGATTGATCCTAACTTAGCTACTAGTCTGCGAAAATTTGATTTAAAAAAAACCAAACTTTTTAAACTAGATATCATGGATTCGGGGGCTAACCTATTAAAACCAAATGGTTACCACTTTTGAAATTTTAAACTTATAATTTATCCTTTTCATGCTCAAAAACTCAAATAATATATTACATAACAACATTTACAAGTCACATTTTTTTTTGTTTTCTTTTTATATTTTTTATATTTTTTATTGCTCAAAAATTTCATAGAAATAATCAAAATGATAAACAAAAAATATTTTCTCATTTTTTATTGTCGCCCCGTAGGTGCCTACGTACTCGCTAATCGAGATCAGACAAAACGTAGTTCTTTTAAAAAGAACTTTAATTTGTTGATCAATTTTAATTTTTTGAACTCTTTTCACTTTAAATTCATTAAATTTTTGAATTTTTATGAAAATCATTCCTGACTATTTCTGCTCTTTTTACCAGAGTAGGGCCTTTGAAACATGGGTTTCTTAAATCTATTTTTGAATCTCGGCCCTTCAAATGGTCTTCTTCCGAACACATTCACCCTTTTTTCTTCATGCTTACTTTTTCTTTTTCTAGCATTTTCTAACACCCGAGCTTTCTCCACCAAAGCCTGATAGGTGTTAACTCCAAACTCTTCTAATCTACACCTCATGTCTTCATCTAACCCACTGAGAAACACTTGCATTTTTAACTCCTCGCTATTTCGATAGGACTCAGGGGCATGTTGTAATAACTTGCTGAATTCAGTTTCATATTGATCTATGGGGCGTCCTTGCTGGGAAATATGCAAGAAATTAGCACTGTATTGCACTTTTAAACTTGTTGGAAAATACTCTTTTAGGAATTCTTGTCGAAAAATTTCCCAGGCTATTGGATTTACCAAATCTCTTCTTCTCGATTCCCACCAAGTACGAGCACGGAATTTGAGCATATAGGTACCATATTCAGTCTTCAAATTTTCCGGTACCTCAAACGCAGCAAAAGACCTCTCCACTTGAGCTAACCAGTCTTCGGCCTCATCTGGCTGGCCGTAGGATCCATCAAAATACCTGTTGCATTTAATAAATTCAGGTAGCATGCTCCTATATGGTCTTAGTGGTAATGGAGGCAATGGAACTAGATCTACTGGAATCACTGGAGGTGGTACTGGTGCCGCTGGGGCTACTGGAATCACCGGGGGTGGTGGTATTGGTGCTGTTGGAGCTACTGGAATCACCGGGGGTGGTGGTACTGGTGCTGCTGGGGCTGGGGCTTGCTGACCTCCTTGTGCTAAGGTTCCAACTATATCTGCCAAGCGAGCAATGGCAGCCAAAACTTCATCAGATCTATCTTGCCTTGGAGGCGGCGGTGGTACATCTTGTTCGGGTGGAGCTGCTTGAGGTTCAGGAACTCTATGAAAAACATGAGTACGACGTGGGGGTCGTCCACGACCTCTTCCAGAGGTCTGTACATCAAACATGAAGAAGAAAATTTCTCGTATAATTAATAAATATAAACTATATATATTATTAAAACAAAATTTCAATAAAGTATTAGCATTATATACATAATCGTACAAGGAAAATAGCAAAAGTTATACTTCTATTAACTTTTAGTCAAGTTAGATACACTGATAAGGTAGTTGCCTCCTTTAGGACAACTCTTACAAGTGGTTCTTATATACATAAGATCACACACTATTTACATGGAATCTTAATACATGTTTTCCTATCCTCAAAAGACATCAAAGGAAAACCACAGGGAGATATTATCTAAGTCAATACACCGTCAACCCTGGATACATAAGATTCCCAAAAAGAATTCCCCCAAAATACATCAAAACCTAATAGCAACCTAGCCCTAACTATGAGGAATAATCATGGATGATTTCTATACATACCAAAAGTGAAATCATTTCCGACTATTCCTTCTATCTACTACTAACTATAAGGGCTGTGCTCATCATCACTCTCCATCTACTGGAGGCAAAGTCCGAGGCGGACTGTCTGAAGAAGCGATGCTAGATGAACTGTCCTCAGAGTCTGGAGCAAAGAAACCCGAAGTATCAAGTAAAGAAGGGTCAGCTATAATATCCGTAGACATGGGAGGCTGAACATCAACAATAGCTGCATCCCCTGCAAAAGCCAGGTCCCCAACATCCTGTGGTGGCGAAAAGGCTCCTGAACAAAAGGGAAACTATCATCTCCGGCAGGAAATAACTCAATAGAAAGCTCCTGAAATGTCATAGGCAACGACTCCAAAGGAGACATGACACTCTCGGCAAACTGCCAAGCCTGCTGAACAGCCTCAGGTGTCTCAACCTCTATCTGAACACCAACCTGAGAGACAGGCTCCCATATCGGCTGATATACAGGGTCCATAATAGACTGAGGCAGGGGGTCCCATAAAGGCGGAGGTATCGGTGGTAACGGAAAGTCCCACGTCGGTACGATCTGTCCTGCCAGTGCTGATAAGGTGGGAAGATCATCTGATGCTGCTAAGGAATATCCTCCTGTATCAGGTCCCTCTGGTGGTGGATCGTAGTCTGTATCCATCGCTGTGCATATGCTGAAAAGACTCCCGCATGATGGGCAGCCATCATAGCCTGGTGATCTCTACTGAAATCTCTAGCATATGCTAACTCTGGACTCATCTGCACCCAAGTCCTAAATCAGGTCTGTCGGGTGGTGTCCCAGGGCAACTAAGAATATCACATCCTCAAATGGCACTCCCTCATGTCCAAATAAAAGTGCCACCTCCTCAAGAACATACATAGTCTCAACATCAGTCAGACGTCCAGCGGATGTATGAAACTGCAGCTTAAGCATCCTATCGTGCCATTCACCTCCCCACAATCCTGCTCGCCACCAAGTAATAACTGTATCTATATCCTTTGGCCTCCCGTATAGAGCAAGATCTTCACAAAGAACACGAAGTCGATGACGATAGGAAATAGACTCTCCTCAGGTTGATGACGGAAAGCGATCCACTCATCCCGGACTTGAAGATAGGATTTCTACAAAAATTAGAAAAAGAGAAGAAAAACTAACTTAGTTCTTTCTTTGCCAAATATCTATAAAATATAATTCTATAATTACTATATATTACCCACTTGGTTGTACCCCACTCATCTCTCAATAAGGTTTGTTTTCTTACTTCTAAGCTCGATTAAGCGCCAATGCTTAAACACCGCTCTGATACCAATCCAAAACTGTCACGCCCCGAGGGTATCTTAGACGGGACAGTTCCGCCATACACAATACCCGGCTTAAGATTAAATCATAAATCTCTTAAAGCCATAAATATTGTGCAGAAGCGTATCTGAATAGATAACCAAAGGGTTTGATAGTACCAGATTAGCCATATAATATACAACTAATAGCCTCAAAACTAACTAATAACTACTGCAGAAATATAACATTAAAAGAAAAGTAGTTTAAGAGTGTATATAACAAAGCAGTTGGATTACTGATCCTATAAATATTACAATCCTATTTCAAAGATTTTTAAAAACCCCTCCCAGGAAAAGAAGAAGGAACTCTCTTCAACCCTCGTATCCTTCCCTCAAAACCCTGAATCCAAAGAGGAGCTAACCTGAGGGTAGCCTCGTCCTGACTGGTACCAAATATAGTCCTGTGACAATAAACTGTAAGGGAGTGAGCGATCCACAGGCTCAGCGAGTTATACTCCTCACTCTATACCATTCAAGCAAGTTATTAATTCAAACATATGCAATGCAAACAATCAAGTGGACAAATATATATAGCCAACCGGTAACCATATACATATTCGGATTTGCGCCCTCCGAATCCGGGGTTGGGGTACATCCACTCATCAGCACCCAGATTAATATACTTCGGGAATCAAATTTCTCAAGAAAACTTTTATATATCAAAATAATATACATATAACAACATCCCAGTGAAGTAATAAATCCGAAACAATGACCCAGCGCGATTCTAGGAGAAGGGCCGTCTCCCCAGGACGACTTAGTTCCCATTCCCCTAGAACAAGGCCCATGGTACACACTAGGTATATACCACTTCGGTCCTCCATGTTCACCATCCTCACGGGACAGTGCGGCCCATCCGAATCAAGGTGTATGATGGCCTTCTACGTGCATAAATGCTATGCATGAATGTATTCAATTATTATGCCAGATTTTTTTTATATTTATTTACTTGGCGTGCAAACAAGTTTCATACACTTTCATTTCTATTCTATAGCAATCCAATGGGTTAGAATATAGTTACAATATTTTATCAACCAGTTCAAGTAACCACAGTCACAGTTTATTTCCCAACCCCTTAATATTTTATTACTTGATTAATTCTATTCTACAACCACAATCAAGTATAGAGATCATAGGAATATACTCACCTGTCCATATTTCTTGTCAGTCGTAATAGTCAACAGGCAGGTCAAGTTCAGAGTCAGAATCACTTGAATATAATTAAAGATAAAAATGTACTATAAGAATTGACTAAAAACATTTAATACATATATATATCTATGCGACAGACTTCCTATATTTCTGGAATCTAATACTAAAAACCTTAGGTAGCTAATTTAAATCGATTAACTTAGATTTTACGTACAAAGGTAGTTTACTATTTATTTTAAAGTTATTTGAAATATAAGCAAAATAATACTAACAACTAATAGAAATAAAAATATTATTATTAAAGATAAGGAAATTTTAACCGAGTAATATAAGTCACTAGACATATAGGTATATATATATATAAGTACGTATTGAAAGGTTAAAGGAAATAATTTAATAAACATGAATAATAATAATAATAATAATAATAATAATAATAATAATAATAATAATATATATCATATTTAAGTCTATGTATATATAAGTATATTATAAAACAATTAAATCAACATACTTATATTATATTAATAATTTAATTCTTATATAAAAATAAAGCATAGATATATATATATAGCAAGAAATATGATATATCCTATAGTATATATAAGTATGAATATATAAATATATAGCATATAAGAGCTTATACATATACATATATACATATACAAATTATATAAGTATATAATATATACATATATACATATACCTATCATATATATATATAACATATACATATATACATATATACATATATATTATATATAACATATACGTAATATATATATAGGCAGAAGAAGCAGCAAGGTTGCTGCACAGAGAAGGAGCAGCGCGGCTGCTGCTTGGTGGAGCGCTCACCTGGAGCGCTAGCTCGAGCGCTGCTGAGTGCTAGCTCGAGCCTTCCATGAGCGCTCGCTAAGCGCTCTGAGCGCTTCTGAGTGCCAGCTTGAGCGCTCCATGAGCGCTCGCTGAGCACTGCCCGGTGAAGACAGAGCAGGGTGCTCTGTCTGTGCGCAGTGATGTGGGTGTGTGTGGTGGGTGATGCTGTAGTGTGGTGGCTGAGGTAGTGCGGTGAGGTGTTGTGGGGTGCTGTGGCGGTGCGGTGGTGTGCTGGGGTGGTGTGGGTGTGTGCGACGAGGAAGAAGAAGAAACAGAGGAAGAAGAAGAAAAGAAAACTTACTTCTTGGATCTTCGGCCAGACCACGGTGGAAGAAGAAGGAAGAAAGAAAAAAAAAAGAAAAGGAAAAGAAATCAAAGCAAAGGAAGAAAGAAACAGAGAAAAATTCAAAACGGAAAGGAAAAAGGAAGAAGAGGAACCGCAGCTTAAGCATATATATATATATATATATATATATCAAGACCAAAGGAGCTCAAAGTCAACAAACCAATGTCAGACATATCCTCCAAATTTTTATCTTATATATATATATATATATAGTAAATTGATCACAACATGGATCTTGTTAAATTTCTGGTTGACTAATAGTCTCAGAAAAATTTAATCAAAAATAAGAAATATCCAAATTAAACAAAATAGCACGATCTAAAATTATAATAGCAATTCGAATAATATTTTTATCGTATAAGATCAAATACTCAGACAATTTTCGGACAAAGAATTTATAAATAAAATCTTTAATTAATACTGTTTAGAGTAGATTCATATTTGAATAAAGAAAAATTAGTTTATTAAGAAGTTTATACTCAATTTGATAAATAAAATAAAGGAATCAAAATAATAATTAAAATTATCAAGACAATTTAAGAAATCAGAAATCGAAAATTTTTCGGAGCTCACAAAACTACAGTTCCCCACTCGGGATAGGGTCATCGCTTTCCAGACCAGATTCAATGACACAAGCAACACTCAATGATTAGGCTATCTTTAAGTTCTTAATCCATTTTAAAATGCCTATCTTAGCATATAACATGCAAGTTACAACGTACTTTTTATATTAGAAATCCAAACAGAAATAGATGGTAGATCAAAATCCATCTTGAAAGATAAATCAGTATCCATGTATCTGTTCATGAAATAAACTCATATAAACATTTAATTAATTATCCATTTACATCTAATTTTATTAAAACTCAATTTGATCAGACACTAAATAGGATCCCCGCTAAAGCTACAAAGATCGTCCCGCCAAAATACAGATAGTTCTCCCCCTAAGTGATATTATGGATTAAGTTAAGTACGAATAAGAAACGATTGTGAATCTTAAATGAACCTACTATCCTTTTCAATTATATTATCTAGAGATATAGGTATTCAGGCTACTTATATAAACCCCCTAAGCATCGTGTCATTACTCAGGACTCCAGCTTCTTATTGGCTTATTCCGAAGTTTGAATACTCTTATGTTGCTTAACAAACTTAATTATTAGATAACAAATTGATGGTTGTTGCATTGCATATAGTCTAAGTGTGCTTGTCACTTCATATTTGTTTGTGTTACTTGCGTCTTAGGCCTTTGGCTCATGATTCTTCTATTTCAAGTGTTGATGAGGATGAGTTTTATTCTCAATTAGGTTATACATTTGATTTTAAAGATTTTATGGATGAATTGGAGGATTAAGAACCTCAACTATGATGATGATCTTCTTGTAATAGATATAGAAATACGTTTTTTGTATATGTATATTTTATTAAAGATTTTTGTAAAGCTTCATATTTTGTAAAGGCTTGATCATGAGCCTTGGTATGTAATAATTACGTATGATTTTTTTTTTTTTATGTATCAGTAGATAACCAAATGTTTGTTTAGTAAGTTCTATACTTCTTCTAATGAAAAGTTATGATAAATGAATCTTATGGTATATTTAAAAAAACATTTACATAAATCATTTTTTTTAAAGACAGTCTTACATGTAATATTGCAGTATTACATGTGGTTGGGACTGTTCATGCTAGGATTCATATCTAGTTGTACTGGTCCTTATAGAGATAAAGGGCCTATTTGGATTATGATTTTGGCGTCATTTTGGCATTGTTTTTAAATTAAACCGATGCTAAACTGATAGTGAACCAATATAGATATAATATTGGTGAAAAATCGACAAATTTACTCATAAACTAACTAAACTGAACCAATTCCGATATCAATACCAAACTGATACTGATTTGATACAAACAAAAATTTGACAATCGAAACAGGCCCTGAAGATGGTAAGGAAAACATAAATTGGGTCTAGACATAGATATTGGGCTTTTGGGCAAAAGTGGGCTTTCTTGGTCTGAAATTAGAAGTGGATATTGTACAACTCATCCTTGATAGGAACACTTTATACTCACTTTTTATTGAATGAATCATGCTAAATTATTATTAATTTTATAAAAATCATAAGTAAATGGTACTTAATTATACTTATTGGGATATTTCAAGTGTTTGAGGACTTAGAATGCAAATACTAGAAATTGGGAGGAGTTTTACGCATCTAAAGGACATGTGAAAATATAGGCTAACCATTGAGAAGTCAAGGCCACCAGCCTTGAGCTGACCTACAATAAACACCGGCCATGGAAGAGGTCAAAGCCGTTGGCCTTCAACAACATCTTCCATGCCACTAATGAAGGCCACCAACTTTAGTGTCGGCTTATATCCATGCATTTCTTTTTCTTATAGATACTCCTCTTGTGGATCTTCATATATACTTGGTGAATCCTAGACGAAATTGAGGCTTATTCTTCACTCTCAAATAGAGATTAGGGTGTATAATAATAGCAAGTTTTTCTTTTGATTTTGATTGAGAATTCCACACCAGGATTAAGTGGAGAATATTATTTGTACATGGATTTGAGCATGGGATCCCTATTTAAGGTGATTTCATTCCTTTTTCTTTAATTTCATGTTATGGATATTATTCAAAGCTTTTTCTTTATGCTTTCACTATGGCTTGAGTTATTGATTTGGATTATCTAATTGGTGTTTATTGCTGTTGATTGATTCTTTGCTTATGTTCAAGTTTTTAATGCTAATTCATCGAGCATGTATTTTTTTGTTGATCTTGGAGAGCATATTAGATTAGGATCGTGATTGAAAAATTCATGTCTAATCAAATCTATGATTAGCTAATTTGGATTTTAATTCAATCAGGGTTTAGGAATTAGGAAAATTACTTGGTTAATTTAAGGTAATTACTTTCTTTGGAAAAGGAGTTTTTACTTGGTGCTCAATTGATTGAAAACACTAAACCCATTATCATTTTAGATTTGCAAGTATATTTTGGTCAATAACATACATTCAATTAATCTCCAGATCTTTTGGCTCTAAACCTGATTCAATTATAAGTGTTGGAAATCCTAAATTTTCTTATATTAGTTTTACCTAAAAATTCAATCTTTTCAATTTGCCTAGCTAAAATTAGGACTATGTTGGTCCCAAAAAGATAACCAAGAGTGGGGGTGAATTGGTTATAAAATTTACTTTTAAAAATTTTGAATAAATTTCACACCACTTGGTTATTCAACTAAAATGGCTTTGAAACTTTCTTAAAATAATAAACTTAACAAATAAAAACTTTGAACAATAATTTGGATCAAAATGATTTGCTTAAGCTCACAAAAAATCAAATATCAATTCAAAACTTTTTACTCCCACAAACTTTTTGACTAACTCTTTGATTAAGAAAATATAAGTGAGTTCCTCTCTGATCAACCTTCCGAGCATATATCAGAGTTATGAACAACAAATAAAATAACACGAATTTAAAGAGAGATAAGAGAGTAGAGAGTGCAAAGTCAAATTATAGAGGTTCCGCCTTGAGCGTCAACCCTCTCTTCCAGCTCAAAGCCAGGGTCCCAGTATTCCACACCGGTTGTGTTCCACTATCCAATCAAATCAATAAAGTTACAAGATGTTCTTGCCAATTCTCTTTGGCTACAATTCACTCAACTTGATTATCCTAAGCAATCAATCTACTGAGCCTACTTGTAACTCTCAATCTCTCATCAAATGAATAAATCTAGATAAGAGGAAATAAAGTATGGGTCCTCAAAATTTTCAAACAAAAGAAGATAAATGGAATGACACTAAATTTGCTCAAATCCAAGGGAAATTCGTGGCTCTTTGTTTTCTCTCGTTTTTTTCACGTGATTGTGCTTTCTTTTCTCTGTCTTGGGTGGGTATACTTATCCTTGTATCTTCCAATGGCTAGGAAATCAATTGGATAAACTTTGCTCCTTATTTTGTGCGTAATATCAGTTCATCTTTTTCTTCAAAAACTGCAAATTTTGAATAACTTGAGATCTTGTTGTTGTTATCTCGAAATTCTTGCTCCAATGGATAAGTTTAAATCTCCAACAACTTGTATAATTATCTTGAACTTGAAATTCGAATTTGAAATCACCGTTGTTGACATATTCCTTCGTCTGGTACTGTTCATGCAACAAAAAGATCGTGTTTTCCACAAATTTTGACTTCCTTGTATAGACAAATAATCATCAGACAAGTTCTTTGCATATTTGGATCATGTCTTCCATATCTCAAATAAAAACTTGAATAAACTATTGAAAATGAAACCTTGTAAGTCACATAATTTTTCCTTGCTGTCAAAACAAAATTTTCTGAAAAAAAATGAACTTTAATCCAACGAAATTTGAATCCCCAGGGATATTGAACCAACTTTGTGGGACACATTAAGTATATTGCCCAAGTATACTCAATATTGGAGATGGGTCTTCAAAATATCAAATCCATAAAGAAGAATTCGAATCCAGAGCTCACTGTTCGTGTTTAGTAACTTTTTAAAAAAAGTTGCAAGTCATCTTCTGACAAACCTTCTGATAGTTTAAAAAACTAGCGGAGTACCTTCTGATTAACTTTCTGACAGCTCATTTGTTCTTGAAATCATTCTCCAAGCACTTTATAAAGTATTCTTTGCATAGAGCCTCTTTTGAAATCATTCTTGTAAGTCATTGTAAACCACTTTGATTATATTGAATCCTTGAACACTTAATGAATATGTTAGTAATTACTTACTCATTTTTATTATCATCAAAATCATCATTTGAGAGAAACCAACAGACTAATACACTGAGAGCTAGCCCTCATTCTTTGTAGACACGACTCGGTACTCACTAAAATTTTATTATTACATATGCACCCGATACACTGGTTGGTAAATAATTATGCTTTTAAAAAGAGTTTAAAAAGAATTTAAGCTTTTATCACATTATTTAATTAAATAAAGCTATTGTACAAGTGTAAGGCTTTTGTATATAAATAAATTTCTTCTTTTGTTCTTAGAATATAATAATAATAATAATAATAATAATAATAATAATAATAATAATAATAATAATAATTTTTTCAAAAAATTAGAATAACTTAATAATATAGCAATTATGTCGTTAACAGTCACCATCTTAAATAATCATAAATTAATTTAAAAGCATTTTTTTATTTAAAACAATTATTGATGGGCTGAATATATGTTGTTATTGGCAGGTTAGATACTATGAGATTTTTTTTTTTCAATTTTTAACGCAAATTAGAATTATTTAGGCTTTTCAAGCTATTTTGGGTGCTTAAAGAATAATTTCATAAAAACAGTAAATGGGAGAAATTAGTCATTGAAAAGTTTAGTAATAGTGCATGTCTTTTTATGAGTTTATAGAAATTTATAAGGATTTATTTGGGTTCACACATCTATACACAAAATGTCTAATTATCATAACATAAATATATATTTATGAGTTAATGAAAATTTTCATGGACTTATTTAAGTTCGTGCATAGATACACAAAATTTATAATGACCAATAATTAAATAAAAAAGTTGAAATAGAATTGCAATTGTGCTTGATAAGCTCGAAATTGAAATTCTACTTAAAAGTTTTTCAAAGATGCAAACACGTAGAAATAAGATTAGAACTTGAAACTGTAATTCAATTTAAAGACCTTTTCTATGTATCAAACTTAACGTGATAGAATTAGACATCGTCACGGTTTCAAAACCAAACCGAACCAAAATTGAAATTGCCAGTTTTGGGTTCTGAAAGTGAAGAATCGAAACTGGAACTGTCTTCCACGATTTCGGTTCAGTTCTATGAAATCGGTGATTCTTGATTTTGGTTTTGGAACTGCAAAACCGTCTTTTTCTTAAGTAAAAAAAATAAATTTTAAACTCAAAATAATTAATTATTGCGTCTAAAAATATTAAATTATTTAGCTAAAATTTCTAATTTTTTTTTAGAATGTGTATTTATTTATATATAAACACAATTAATATTAATTATAATTAGTAATATGAGATTGTGAAATACTCTAGATGATGACAAAAAAATTGTAATATAATAAATAGTCTCAGGTTATTAAAGAATAAATTTTTCTTTTAGAAGAAGTTTATAAAATCTAAATTATTTATAATTTTAAGTTATGTTTATTTGTATTATTGATAAGAAAATATTAAATATTGTAAATAGGTAATAAATTTTACTATTCATATTATATAGTGTAAACATTAATAATTATATATTTAATATAATTTTTAAAAAATTTTTGCATATTTCTTTTCTTTTTTTTAAATGGAACCGGGTGGAACCAGAACCGTCTAGGAACCGAAAAACCAGCGATTCCTTAGCCGGTTCTAGAACCGTCCGACTAGTCTAGTTTCGGTTCTAGAATCGCCGGTGATTGCTCCAATTTGGTTTTCGATCCAATATCAAACTATGCTTATGTCTAGATAGAATATAATAATAATAATTGGGTGAAGGCTCTCGTATTGAATGAGAGTGCATCTAAACCCTATTTGTCCACATTTATCAATATGACTCATTATGTAAGTTATCATAACTGGATCTCATATGTACTTTAATGCCAAATTTCTTATTAACACCATGTGACATCTTATGATGTATTAGATTATAAAGTTCATAAAAGTTTGTGCTATGGATTTTTTAAAAATTATGTTCGGACAACATTTTTTTTCCCAATAAACTAAATTATAACTTCAATATTTTTACCTTGTATAGGCAGCAGCAGGTTCTAGGACGTCATTGCAACCTAAAGAGTCCAACTACATGAATCACAGTGCTATACTTAATTTCCATCAAAACCTGAAGAAAAGGTTTTCAATCAGTGCAATGAAGCGTTTGCTAGTTAATTAGTTCTCTTATTCATTTATTTGTTTGAACATTTCTGGTTAAGTTCTCTATGAAAGTGGTTGAACTGCGTGTTTTTTTGGGTATTAAACTTCTTTTTTTATATTTTAATAATTTTTTATGGCAAATGAAAAGAGAAACTATCATCATCATTATTCTATCATCATTATTTGGAGATACAAGAAAGACAGCTAAATTATGATTTTATAAATAATATGCTGGAGGGCAATGCAAATAATTGGTCTTAGGTAATGGAAACAATCTGCGAAATTGTGGAAATTAAATTAAAAAAAGCTAAGCTAAATTACAATTATAGACACAAAGAGAGTACGTAAAAGATGGTAGAATTTGTAATAAACCATAATCTTAGTGGTTAATTACAAAAACATGATCTGTATTCTAGTGCTTATATAAATATGTGATATGAGTTTTGATATTTGACAAATACATTACTTGTAGTTTGATATTTTGGCAATAACTTGAGTTTGACTTGTCTTTTATACTTTTGCATATAAGTGACTTAAGTATTGACTTTTAAGTTTTGATAAATATATAATTTGTATTTTGTCACTTTTTATTAATAATAGATTAGAGACACATGACCTTTTCATTAATTGTTTAAATCCATTTAATAATATTTTATAGTAATGAAAAAAAAAACCGCATATTCCTAATTTATTATTAGCATAAATTAACAAAATATAGGTTATTTATTATGAAAAATCAAAACTCAGGTAACTTATTTGTAAAGACACAAAACATGGGTCATGTATTTATAAAAAATAAACCCCAAGTCACTTGGTTGCTATAATATTAAAACACAAATTATAATAAAAACTAAAATAACTTATTTGTTAAAAATATTGAAACATAAGTTATTTTTTTATAATTAACCATAATCTTTAAAACCTAGGACTAGATGTAACATTCATAAAGAGAAAATTACTATTAGAGATTCAACATTTCTATTTAAATTCAAATAAAATACAAAAAATTTAAGTAGCAGAAAAATAAGACAAAATATTGTTGAAAACAATGTATACTAATGATATCCTTACATTATGTTGTAACTACACTAATAGCCCATAGACTTGACATGAATAACTATTCTTATCCTATGTAAAATTGTTATTATGATGTTAACTTGAGAGAAATGACAATTCATGTTCAATTGTAACTACGTAAAATGATGAATATTAATTTATATTCCCACACCCATGAATTGTTATTTAATGGATTATTTTCCAACTTGATCATAAATGCCCCAATCTTGAAAATATTATCTATAAAATTATCTTCTCTTTTATCCTAATAATTACTTGTTTTTTTTATATATAAAATAAATAACCATTGCAACCCTATTATAATCTTGTTAAATTAGAATTTAGTTATCCTCTTATTACAAACGACGAAATGAATGAACCGTAACTATCCATTCGCTTTATTCAATAAATAAGATTGTAATAGAATTACTAATACTAAATAAAGAAACAAGGTTGTTCATTTATTAATTTTTTATTTGAATGGAAGTATTTTAATTCATGTATAACATTGCTATCCATTAATTAGGTAATAAATAATCATTTAATATATTTTTGTAATTTTATTATGAAATCGCTATTATTGTGAGTTGATCACGATAATAGCTCTCATAAGAAGTAACACTGTAATGAATTGCTATTATAGTGAAATGAGTAAGCAGTAAATATCAACTTTATTAGAACTGGACTAAGAGTTGACTTGAACATGCTAAGAAGTCAGGGGTTGAATCAAGGTCCACCAGAGGTCAAACCAGGGTCACTAAAAAATTAATTTTTTTATTTATTTACATGTTTATTCAACTTAAAACATATAAGAAGAAGATTTTTTTCCCTTTTTTATATATAAAAATTTTATAATTTATTTTCTATTTAAATTTAAATTATATGAAGTAAGAAATATCGTATACTATTATACTAAATTTTTGGAATCATTTTTAATGTCCAACAATAATTAATAACTTAGATAATGAACTCCTTCTTCACTAAAACTGGGAGCGTCAAATATAAAAATTGAGGACCAATAAGAAAGAAGACTTTACTACCTACACTCTAAAACCAATAATCACCAAGTCAAATAAAATAGACACAAAGACTCAGCTATGAATAGGGATGCAATTCGTCGGGTTTCGGGCGGCTCATATGAACCCGAATCCGCTACACTATAGGGCATATCAAACCGGACCCTATAACCCTATAGGGTTTTCCTTCTATATCTAAACCCACTCTACAAGGTTTACTCTAAAACTCGCTATCCGCTTGGTTACTCGTCTGATTATCAACCCGATTACCCGCCTGATCATTTGCCTAATTATCAATTCGAACTTGCTTTGTTTATTGTTTTTCTTTTCGCAATAGATTTAGCAGACTTAAGCCGATGAAATAATAGTCTAATAATATAGTACTTCACATTCTCTTTACCAACCTATTTTTAAATTTAGGCTGTTACTATGTTTTATTTAGTAAATATATTTACATTATAATTTTTTTTTAGTAAGACTAACAGATCGGATAAGTATCCATTGGGTTTTGGTATAATCCAAACCCGACGCTAATACCCTACAGGGTTTTTTATCTATGTTTAAACCCGATCCTATTACCCTTAGAGTTTTTATCCGATTCAATGGATCGAAAACCTGTTAATCACCGATCCGATTGACATAACTAGATTAATAATTAACTAAGTGGAATCTGAGATTTGAAATCTAAATTCTCTAAACAAGTCATTAAAATGTTTAGAGGATTCCTAAACTCTTGATCCTTAGCCTAAACACTAATTCCTAAATCTTTACAAAATGTGAGTTCATTTTCTTGTATAAAAATATCAGTTCTTAAACCCGAAATCAAATTAAATATCCTTTTATCTAAAGTAAATTTCTAAATTAAGTGCTCATTTTGAGTTCTCAATTTCTAACCTATTGGTTCAGAAATCATCTTTTAAATACTTATGGAACTATAGATATTGATATGATAGTTCTAAACCTATACCTTATTTCTAAAATATCCAAATTTAACTTTATCCTTTCCTTTTCTTTTCTTTCTTTTGCTGCCCTTTTCTTTCCCATTCATTTTCCTTTCCCTTTTCTTTCTTCTTCTTCTCATATCTTCTTCTCTCTTTCCTTTTTTTTTTTCTCTCTCTAAAACTCAAATTCAAGGGAGACCAAAAGATAAATTAAAGATAGGAAACAAGATAGAAAAAGAAGATCAAGTAGAATTAGCTTCAACAATAAGAAGAAGAAGAAGTTGCATGATTCAGCCAAACAGATAAGTTTTCTAATTCAATTTATATTTGTTTTATTTGTTGTTTGCTTATCTAATCGATGAATTGATGTTGAATTGAGTTAGAAGTGGTATTTATATTTGTATTTGTTGGTTTAATGATTGATAGAAGTTGGGGATTGGTTGGAGAAAGGAGGTGATGAATAGTGGTTATGGAGGTTGATGAATTTTGGGTTTGTTTGATATTGTTGGATGAAGTTTGAAGTGTTAGAAGTTGTTATAGGTGTTTATTTTATGTTAAAATTGATGTAGGAGGTGTATAAGTTGATGAAAATGTGTAAAAATGAGTTTTCAAAACAAAGAAATTCGTAACTCTTGACAGAAGATAAGTCACGGGCGAGCAAAGTGAAGTGATTTAAGCTAATCATCACTTTTTCACATGTCACGGGCAACCAAAGGGGCATGATACGCTCTAATGGTATGTTTTTCAAAAATCATGGGCGACCAAAGATTCGTGCAATTTCCGCTACAACTTGATGTGTTTTCATATTTTAGCTGTAACTTTTTCATCCGACCTCCGATTGAGGTGATTCAAATTGCGTTGGAAAGGAAAAAAAGAGATCTACAATTTTTATGTTTTGAGTTTTTACAAATTCCAAAATTATTGATGCTCAAATTTGAATTCTTTCCGATTGCTATATTTTAATAAATATAGTTTAAAACTTGTTTTTGTTTGTTAAATGTGTTTTTACTTAGGATATGGGTCTTTTTGAGCTAAAATGAGATAGATAAGTGATATTTGATGTGTCATATGAGTTAATTGATATAAATCAACATGATTTTAGTAGATTTGTAGATTTAATTAATAATTAGATTAAATCTAGAAGTTAGTTATAAAATGAACCTAGTTAACAAACCTAGGTCCAACTTGGCTAAATGAACTTGAATGAACTAAAATGGATTAAATTGTTTAACTTTGTTGAATTTGACTAAGTTTAAGTTAATGTAAGCTCAAATTGACTTAGATCCTAGATGTATAATGAATTAGTAATGAATTTAAGTATAACAAGACTTAATAAACTTCACTAAGCTAAAGTGAATTAGATTGTTTAAGTTTAATCAACTTGACTTAGTAAATGACTTAAATGACTAATTCTAATCAATTTGACTAAGGTTAAGCTAAAATGGGTTAATAGCTAATAATTAGCTTAGATGAATGAATTAAGATGATCTTTGAATAATATGGGGAATATGTTGTTTCAAATGTGTGTTTGCTTATGAAATAGATGTTTTTATGAATGAATGCCTTGATTAAGCTTTTGTTGATAAAAAACTATAAACAAAGTGAAAAGAAACACTTTGACAGACAAAAGAGAACTGTCTGTATTTTGAAGGGGCAATCTTCGTAGCCATAACGGGGTTCCTATTTAGTGTTTCGATCAAATAGGTTTAATAAAATGAGTTTGAGATTGATGGATGAATAGCTTAAGTTCTTATATGAGTTTGATGAAGTGGATGATTAGTTTAGTTTAATTTCTTATACGAGTTCTTTCCTTAATAGAAGTGAATATTTGATTTATCTTCTAGATTATCTTCTGAAATTCCTCCCGAGGCTATGTTTGGATTTCATATTCAAGGTACGTAGTAACTTGCTTGTTTCCTTGCTAAGATAGGCATTACTTTATAGCTACTCTATATTGAGAAAGACTTAATAATTCTTTGTTGAATTTTCTATTACGCCGTTGAATCTGGTTCGGAGAGTGACACCCTGCTCATATTAAGGGCATGATAGTTGAGGCGCTTAGACCACCTTTATCATTCTGATATGACTTTCATAAGTGGTTCAACGGGTAATCGATGGGGAATTTGGTATCGGTGTAACATTTCCTTAAACTTGGGAGGAAGTACCATGGTTTTGTTCAACGTTTATGGGAACGGTGAGCTAGATTCATGTTATGGACTGAGTCTAAGTAGAGTTGTGTAACAGCTAGAAACCTTAAATGAGATTTACTTAATCATTATGGTAAATTTATCTAGGAGATATAAGTATTCGAGCTACTTATATCAACACCTTGAGCGTCGTGATGAGTTACTCAAGATCCCTTAGTACTACGGGCTACGTCAAAAGGTGGGGCTGCCTAGTCTATATAAACAATAGGGACCACTCAGGGAGGCGGACGTGATACTAGATCCTTGATGTCCGGAGTTTGAATACTCCCATATTGATTTGTTTATTTTAAAGAAAAGATAATAACTTGTTGGTTGTGCATTGCATTTAGTTAAGCTCGTGTGTCACTCTTTGTGTGATTGTTCTTTTTACAGGTATTATTGTTAATGAGATGGTGACGATGAGATGATTGAGGATGATGTTGATGTTGTTGGGTTGTTATGGTTGATCTTGTTGTTGTTGATGGAGTTGTTGTTGATGATGATTGATGTGATGATGCTTGACTCGGGTTTTGGGTGCTTTTGATGAGTGGGAGAGGATTTGTGGATGAGTGAAGTGAGTAGGAGCATGGATGTAGTTAGTTGTTTTATTTCCTTTTTTGTTTTGTTTTAGTGAGAGTTGAATTTATGATTTAAACTTGTTACATTCTGTAAAGGGCATAGTTGAGCCCATGTTTTGTAATTAAACTTTTGCAAAGTTTTGTTTAATCGAATAATTTTCCACTTGAGAGAGTAGAAGCTTTGAAATATCTTTATTTCAAAATTGTTTTATAAAATTTATTTCCACTGCTAAATCTAGTTATCTGAAAATCTAACTAAATGATTTCATAACCTAAAATCGGATAGCAATATCCAACATAAACAAAATCTTTTAAAGAAAGCCTTAGCGTATAATACTTTAGAGTATTATACGTGGCAATAGCGCCTTAATTTATTTAATTGATCGAATTAAATTCTTGGGGCGTTACTTGATTTGATGTTGATGATGATTTGATGTGATGGTAGGGATAATTTGGTTTCCTTAGAGAGTTATTATGACTTAGCTTAGATGAAAGGTAGGTAACATTGACTCTATCACCTTACTTGTATTTGTAACATAGTTGCACCTAAATTTAAGATAAATATAATTGAATATGCGTGGGGATTGGGCATTTGATTATTGTTTGATGATTGCTTTAGTTGATAAATTACTAACATAAAAGTGATCACACATTGCTTGTAATGATTGGATGGTTAGCATTGATGATTGTTTGTTAATTGATTGGTCATCCTAATAAATAAACTGAACACTAATTGACCATTTAATTAAATGAACATGCATTGTAAAACAACATACTTATATTAGCATGGTGTTCACATCATGTACTAACATATCTATTCTATGATAGTCCTACGTTTTACTCCAATTGGATGTCATAGGGTTGTCAATATCCCAGGAACTACCTGGCACTGAAGGATGTCGCCTATGTGGGTATTGGCCATGAAATGTTAGTATTTAAGGAGTTTCTGAGGTTCTAAGTTGAAGTAGAGATTATATTAGCAATATATTATGTAAGCAACAAAATGATTTCCAAAGGAAATCCTCTCTCCTTAGTTATAGCTAAGGAGAAGTTTGAGGTTATGTTTCAACAAAATGATTTTCAAAGGAAATCCTCCCTCATAGTTATAGCTAAGGAGAAGTTTGAGGTTATGTTTCAACAAAATGATTTTCAAAGGAAATCCTTCCTCCTTAGTCATAGCTAGGGAGAGTTTGAGGTATGTAGTGATATATATATATATATATATATATAAAATGAGCTAAGAAAGTAATGAGTTGAGAAAGCAACCCTTCCTTAGTTCTCGGTTCTCCTAGGCATGAATGACTCGAGTTATTCCTTCAATCCCAAGAGAGGGTGTAAATCTCCATTGGTTTGGATTCTGATAATCCAAACTGTACATGTCTCATATGGTTAAGTATTGCATTGCATATGATTGATAAATAAACTTGTTTGTTAATTGTTTGATGTGGTTGGTCATGTTGTTCACTGAGCTATGGTTGAGCTCACACCCCCATAGTTTTTGTACAGGAATAACTCGAGTTGGGATGGGCTAAGATTGTATGAAGTGAGAGCTCACGTTTAGTAGAGCCTTTGAAAATAAGAAGAGGAATTTAGAATAGAATTTATATATATTGTATTTAAGTTAGAAATGTTTGTAATATATGATATAAGCTTAGAATGAATTAGAATAGTTGTATAATAGTTTAAAGTTTGTATAATGTATATGATCTATTCTATTTTACTATTTGGTGGGAGATATCGATTCTCTATGGTTCTGGTGGACTATAGAAATTTGTATTTCCTTAGTTATTAAAATGTTTTTATGAACTAAAACTTGTATAGCATATATTAAGTAGAGTTTTTCCAATCTCTGACTTGCAAAATGGTTCTCATATCTTGGATGCATACTTGATATAATAACTTCAGGTTGATCCTTCTAAGCCCTCTTTAGGAGTGTAACGCATAATACGACATGCGTTTGTGTAAGTAGTGGATTAGTACCAATGAATTGTTTTAAACAAGTAATGGAACACTACAAAGTATTTTTAAAACTGTCTACGTGAAAAATTTTACTTGGATTTATATGCCATTAATATTTCATGTGAGTATCACACATCCTGCTCATTCAATCTTTTAATTCAAACTTTTTGCCAACCTTTTCTTTTATTTTTTTGGGGTTGGGGTAAAATGCACCATTGTAATCAATCAATAACCATTGATAGATAACTAATAATTTTTTTTATTAATCTTTTTTATATTTGAACCAAGAATTTCTTATTGGTATTGGCATAAAACTTATTACCATATGCTTACAAATTAATACTATTTATTTACTCCCCTCTCTTATGTAAAACTGCTATTATGATCGTAAAATGATAAATAGTAATTTATATTCCTACACTTATAAATTGTTATTCAATGAATTAATTTTCAACTTTATCATTAATACCTTAGTTTTGAAAATATCACTTATATAGTTATCTTCTCTTTTACTCCAATAATTATTTGTTTTATTTCTTACATCAAGTAAATAGTATATTACAACCCTATTACATTTTTGTTGAATTGAAATTCAATTCTCCCCTTATTACTTATGAAAAAATGAATGAGCATTAACTATCCATTCACTTCATTCAATAAAAAAAGTTGTAATAGAATTACTAGTACTAAATAAAGGGATAGAGCTATTCATTTATTAATATTTTATTTAAATGAGAGTATTTTAGTTCTTGTATAAAATTGATATTAATTAATTAGGGTAATAAATAATCAATCGATATATTTTTATGATTTCATCATGAAATCGCTATTAGAGTGAACTAATCATGGTAATAGCTCTCCATAAGAAATAACATTGTAATGAATTTGTAGCACCCCTACTATTTAATCAAACATTAAATCAATTAAGGCACTACCGCTACGTATAATACTCTAAAGTATCACACGCTCAGGCTTCCTTTAAAAGATTTTGTTTATATTGAACGTTACTACTCAATTTTAGGTTATGAAATCGTTTAATTATATTTTCAAATAATTGGATTTAGCAGCGGAAAATCTATTTCATAAAACAATTTTTAAATAAAAACTCTATTCTCAACCAAGCAAACCAATTTTCTAAGAAACAAAAGTTTAATAAAATCATTTTATAATCTACTCCTATGAGTAGATCAACAATTACAAAATATTTGGGCTCCACAGGTCCCATAAATGAATATTACAACTTAAAATACAAATCCAACTTTTAAACAAAACAACATAAAAACAAATACAAAAGAAATCCAAAGTTCTAAACTCAATTCACTTCTCCTCTCCATTCTCCAAGATTGCCCAAGACCCAAGTCATGCATCACTATTATCAACAACCATCATCATCAACAAGGAATACCATCATCATCTTTATCAAATCATCATTAACATCATCATCACCAACATTATCATCATCAATCATCCATCATTAAACATCACCATCAATAACAACAACTCATCAACATCAGCTCATCATCTTCAACAATAAATCCTGTAAAAAGAATAACAACAACAAGAATGAGCCGAAGCCCAGTACACAATAACACAGTCACACACGAAATGGCACATAAGCCTAACTAAATGTAATGCAACATCAACAAGTTATTATATAATCTTTAATTAGTCAAACAACATAGGAGTATTCAAACTTCGGAACAACAAGGAATCTGGGGTCCCTGAGTAATGATCTCAACACTCAGGAGGTTGATATAGGTTCTCTAAATCATTATATCTCCTAGATGATATAACCGATAAAGAATAGAAGCCTCATCTAGGGTTCACAGCCGTTACATACACTCTACCGACGTCAGTCCATAATATAAAAGGTCTAACCGATCCCATAAACATGAAACCCAATATATTACTTCTCACTGATCAAGATAGACGTTACAATGATTCCGTTTATCCCATCGGCTACCCGTCGTACCACTTATAAATGTCATTGCATCATGATGGGTGTGGCTTAATCGCTTAAACTACCGTGCCTATCTCAGGACAAGGTACCGCTCCTCGGACCAGATATCGATCTTCTACTCCAAGGCAAGAATCAGATTTCAATGGTGGAAAACACAATCAACACCCATCAATTAACTAAGCCATGTTTAAGCTTTAATTCATTTTAGATGCCTATCCGAGAATCCAACACGCAAGTTACTATATACTTTGTATATGAAATCCAAACAAATGCAGAAGGTAGGGCAAAAGCTATCTCAGTAGATAGATTAGAGGGTTGATTCACAGGTAAACATTTGTTCAAGAAATTAAACTTATATAAGAACTTAAACTATATAAGAAATTAAACTAGTTAACATTATCTAATTCTTTTGTTAACACTCTATTTGATCAGACACTAAATAGGAACCCCACTATGGCTGCGAAGATCACCCCACCAAAATATGGACAATTCTCTTTTATCTGTCAAAGTATTTCTTTTCACTTTGTTTATGGTCTTTTATCAACAAAAGCATAATCAAGGCATTCACACACAAAAACATCTATTTCTTAAGCAAACAAACCTTTGAAACAACATATTGCTAAGTCAATTTAATTAAACTTAAACAATATAATCCATTTAAGCTTAGTGAAGTTCATTAAGTCATGTTATACTTAGATTCATTACCAATTCATTATACATCTAGGATCCATGTCAACTTGAGGTTATACTAACTTAAACTTAGCTTAATTAATTAACCTTAATCATTTAATTAAAAAACTAAGTCAAATATGGTTAAACTAACTCAATTTAATTCATTTTAACTCATTCATGTCTATTTCATCAAGTTGAACCTAAGTTTGTTTGCTAAGTTCATTTTATAACCAACTTCCATATTTAATCTAATTATTTATTAAATCAATAAATTCACCTAAATCAAGTTTAATTACATCAATTAATTAATATTAACACATCAAATATTATTTATCTATCTCATTTTAGCTCAAAAAGACTCATTTTCTAAGTAAACACACATTTAACAAACAAAAACAAGTTTTAAACTTTGTTTGGAAAATATATCAGCTAAAAACAAGTAAAATTAAAGCATTGATACTTTTGAAATTTGTAAAAACATAAAACATGAAAGTTGTAAATCTTTTTTTAAGCTTTCCAATGCAATTTAAATCACCTCTATCTGATATCGTATGAAAAATTTATGATCAAATTACGAAAATATGTCAAGTTATAGGAGAGTGATCACGCCCGTGATCTCACTCCCTCTGTTTTGCTCCTTTTCAACAAATGTTCTCTAAGTTCTTCATATGTTATGTTCTTCAAACATTCTCTAACTCTTCAGTTCTTTTTCATAAAATTCTGTGATTTGAGAAAAACGCATGATCAAAGCGTATCACGCCCCTTATTATACCCGTGATGTTTGAAAAATGCATGATTAGAGTGTTTCACTCCCTTTATCATGCCCGTGATTGCTCCTCTGACAGTTGTTACGAATTTCTTTTGTTTTGAAAACTCATTTTTATACATTTTCATCAACTTATACACTTTCTACATCAATTTTAACATCAAATAAACACCTATAACAACTTCTAATACTTCAAACTTCATCCAACAACATCAATCCATCCCAATTCACTATTCATCATCTTCTTCATCACAATCCCAACTCATATCAAACTTCAAACCCACAAATACAAATATAAATAGCACTTCAACTCATTTCCAACATCAAAGCAATATATAAACTCATAAACTACAAACAAAACAATATAATTATACTTAGCGTTTGGAATACATGAAATTCCTCTTCTTTTTTGTTGTTGGAGCTACTTCTACTTGATTTTCTTCTCCAATCTTGTTTCCCACTTCAATTTCCTCTTTTATCTTGTTAAAATTTGAGATTTGAGTATATAAATTTGAGAAAGAAAAAGAAAAAGAAAAAGGAAAGGAGAAGGATACGAGAGAGAAGGAAAAGGAAAGGAGAGAGAAAAGAATGAAAAATAGAGGCAAGTTAAAAAAATAAAAAGACATAGGGAAATGATTAAAAATTAAGATATTTTTAGGATAAATATATTAGATTTAGAACTTTCAAATCAATATTTTTAGTTCTAAAAGTATTTAAAAGATAATTTCAGAACTGATAGGCTACAAATTAAGAACTTAATTTAGAAATTTATTTTAAATAAAAAGATATTTAATTTGAGTTTGGGTTTAAGAACTGATAATTATATAGAAGCAAATGAACTCAAATTTTATAAGGATTTAAGAATTGAGATTTAAACTAAAGATTGAGGGTTTAAGAATACTCTAAACATTTTAATGACATGTTTAGAGATTTAAGAATCCAAAATCTCAATTTCAACTTAATTTATTACTATTATAATTATATCAACTTGTCTAATTATCCTATAATTCATTTAATTATTTAATCTATCTAAACTCATATTCTAATTTAAAGTGAAGGTTTGGGGTATTTAATTCTTCCCCTCTTATAAGAATTTTGTCCTCAAAACTCACTCGAATATTTGTTGATAGAAGATATTTCATATTATCTTTAAACTTTGTTGTTCAAAAGCTTTTTATCAATTTTAAGATTTTTACTTTACCCTTATTGTTCCATTACACTTCTATTGCACACTCTAATCATTTTTCTTTTGAGTTTTGTTATTATTTTTTATTTGAATTATTTGGTAGACATATATGGATTTCAAACTAATATATGGCATATGTGGTTATTGTCATCTCTATTTAATGTTTCTTGATATTTTTTTTATTTTATTAAACATATGAAAATTTTGTATCACTTTCTTTGACTACTTATATTTAAGATTTCTTGTCATTTTCATTTTTGTTTGATGAAACAATTTGGAATTTGAATTATATCGATTTAATGTTCTTTCTTCATAAACATTTATTTACTTAACATTTACATTTTGATTTTTGAAATTTCAAGATCTTTCAATGTTTCATTAACTTGACATAACTGATATTCATGCAACTTCAATATATATAGAATAGTAGGAATTAGTTTAGCAATCAACCTTCAATGACTCAATTTAAAGAAGACTTAGACTCCAAAAGAATAACCAACGACTCTAACTCCGACTCAAACTCAACTTGAATCAAAGACTCATAAGGACATGACATAACCGAAAAAGAGAACAAAACTCAACAAATGAAGGTTATGAATCTACTATTCCATTCTTATTGTATATATATGGCAACTTGCATATGAAACAAATAGTATCCAAATTATTTTAGTCATCAAAGATGTTATATTTGGTATTCATCTTGATATGGTAGTAATCAAGATGTCTTGTCGTATTTTTGGCTCATATATATGGATCAATTCCATTTTAGCGATACTTATGGAGATATTTCATTATAGATTTTTGTTCTCTACAGTATGGTATGATGGACTTGATTTCTATGTAGAGTCATTAGTCATATTTCTCGTGATATTGAGAATTTATCACAATATTGTCATCGTATGTATATATGGAATAAGTGATAAACAAGTATCCATTCACTGTTTAGGATTTCAAATCTTGATTTCTATTTTGTCATGATATTGATTTTTTACAATTATTCGTGAATAATTTTTTATTTTGATATATTTGAGATATCTCTTAAATTGTTTTATTCAATCATTACGTTGCTATGAACTATTTGTTCTTTGATTTCGGAGAATCATGAAATGGACTTAGATTTTGATATTCGATTTAAAATTTCTATTTTAATGGAGTTGGATAGTTGAAGTTTACCTTCCAATCCACTTGAAATTTTGAAGCATTTTCTTTATTTTGAATTTTTGACATTTCATTTGAATTTGGGGATATATATATATATATATTACATGTAAACTTTAAGAAATTAAAATCAATCAGAATATTGAGTTTTCTTTCATTTGCTTTCCTTGAGTTTGTCAACATATCAACAAATTAAACTTAAGAGAGGAAGCTCCTATTTAGTCTATCAAATTTTATTAAACCAAAAACACTAAAAACACAACACACAAACACCTAATGTCTATCTCAAATTTTAAAACGATTTATCGGGCAAATTCTAGTATTTGTCTAAATCATTTGTGCTCTAATTACAATTAGTCAAATCTGAATTTGGTTCATTTTAAGACGAACATCAAACATACACATCAATCATATTATAAATAAAACACATTACAAGATACACACATATATCACATAAAGCACATATATCGCATAACATTCACATTAATACTATAAAATAGATCGATTTAAAAGAAAACACACACACACACACACACACACACACACACACACACACATATATATATATATATGTAAACAACACATAGAAAATCAAGCAATGTTCAATTAGATTTGTTTTCAAATATCAACGGAAAGTAAATTTAAGCCAAGTTAATTAATTTAGTGAGATTAGTTAATTTTATTAACTATTAACTAATGGTTTATCAAACAACATAAAACAACAAACAAACAAATCGAATTCCCAAATTTTCTTGATTCTAAAACGCATTCTAATTTATTATGCAAAAGCAATGTTCAAGATAAACATTTGCTTCTATAAAATTATTAGTTCTTAAACTTGAACTCAAATTAAATATCTTTTTATCTAAAATAAATTCATAAATTAAGTTCTTATTATAAGTTCTTAATTTCTAATCTAATGGTTCTGAAATCATTTTCTAAATATTTCTAGAACTAAAAATATTGGTATGAAAGTTCTAAATCCAATACCTTTATTTTAAAATATTCTAATTTTAACCTTATTTTTTCCTTTTAATTTTCCTTCCTTGCCTCTATAGTCTTTTCCAATTTTTTTCCTTCAAAATTCGTTTCTCTCTCTCTCTCCTTTCTTCCTCTTTTCTTTCTCTCTTTTCTCACTTCAATCTCTCAAATTCATCTCCCTAAATCTCAATTTCAAAAGGAATAGGAGAGAAATCAAGTAGAAGATAAAGGTAGGAGAAGATAAACCAAATTAGAATAAGAAGAAGAAGAATAAGATCAAGTACATGCTTTGCTAAAAGATAAGTGTGGTTATTTTTCTTGTTTTCATTATTGTTTTTACATGTATATGATGAATTGATGTTAGATTTAAGTATAAATTGTGATGAAATTGATGAAAATGTTAGTTTAATGTTGATGAAAGTTGGTGTGAGGAAAAAGATGATGAATAGTGAATTGGGATGGTTAGGTTATGTTTGAAGTTGTTAGATGAACTTGGAAGTGTTAGAAGTTGTTATAAGTGTTTATTTGATGTTAGAATTAATGTAGGAGGTGTATAAGTCGATGAAAATGTGTAAAAATGAAGTTTTAAAACAAAGAAAATTCATAACAACTGTCAGGAGAGCAATCACGAGCATGATAAAGGGAGTGATATGCGCTGATCATGAATTTTTCAAACATCACAGGCGTGATAAGGGGAGTGATACGCTCTGATCATGCATTTTTTTCAAATCACGAGCGCAATCACTGACATGATAGAGTCTCCTGTAGCTTGATATGTTTTCATAATTTGACCATAACGTTTTCATATGATATCGGATTGAGGTGATTCAAATTGTGTTGGAAAGCTTAAAAAAGAGATCTACAACTTTTATGTTTTGAGTTTTTATAAATTTCAAAAGTATCGATGCTTAAATTTCACTTTTTTCAAGCTGTTATATTTTTATAAGCAAAGTTTAAAACTTGTTTTTATTTGTTAAATATGTGTTTGCTTAGGAAATGGATCTTTTTGGCCTAAAATGAGATTAGATATATGATAATTGATGTGTTATGTTAATTAAGTGATATAATTAAGCATGAATTAAGTGGAATTTTATATTTAATAAATTGGATTAAATATGGAAGTTAGTTATAAAATAAACTTAGCTAATAAACTTATGTTCAACTTGATTAAGTAGACTTGAATGAGTTAAAATGAATTAGATTGAGTTAGTTTAACCATCTTTGACTTAGTTTTTGAATTAAATGATTAAGGTTAATTAATTTTGTTAAGTTTAAGTTAATATAAACTCACGTTGACATGGATCCTAGATGTACAATGAATTAGTAATGAATCTAAGTACAACATGACTTAATGAGCTTCACTAAGCTAAAACGGGTTAGATTGTTTAAGTTTAATTAACTTGACTTAGTAAATGACTTATATGATTAACTCTAATAAATTTGGTTAAGGTTAAGCTAGAATGAACTTAGTAGTTAATAATTTGATTAGAATGATATGTTAAGATGACCTTAGATTAACATAGTGAATATGTTGTTTCAAATGTTTATTTGTTTAGGAATTTTGTGTTTTTGGAATATGAATTTTTGTTGATGTTTTTGTAATAAAATACTATAATTAAAGAGAAAAGAAATACTTTGATAGACAAATGAGAACTGTCTGTATTTTGGCAGGGCGATCTTCGCAGCCATTATGGGGTTTCAACTTAGTGTCTGATTAAATAGGATTCTAAAATAAGCTTGATATAAAAGGATAATTAAAGTAAATGCTTATATGAGTTTATTTTATGAACAGATATGGATGTCTGAATTATCTTTTGGGATGGCTTTTGATCTATCTTCTGTTTTTGTTTGGATTCTAAATTAATAAGGTACGTAGTAACTTGTGTGTTGGATGCTAGGATAGGTATATAGAATGAATTAAAACTTAAACACAGCTTAGTTAAATGATGAGTGTTGATTATATTTTTCACATTTGAATCCGGTCCGGGGAGTGGTAAACATGTCATGATGTAATGACATGTTAGGATAGGCGCTTAGGCCACTTGTCATGATGCAATGACTTCCATATAGTGGCTCAACGGGTAATCAATAAGGAATGTAGTAACGATGTAACATTTACTTATTCTTAAGAGGAAATAATATGATTTAATGCAATGTTTATGGGGGCATGTGAATTAATTTATATTATGGATTAAGTTAAGTAAAGTTAAGCAACGGCTATTAACCCTAAATGAGATTACTAATCTTTTCTGTTAGATTTAGGAGATATAGTTATCCAGGCTATCTATATCAACCCCTTGAGCAGTTGCTGTTACTCAAGACTCCCAGATTCACATTGGCTTGTTTTGGAGTGTGAGTGCTCTAGTGTTGATTTGTTTATTTTAATGGAAAGATAATAACTTGTGGATTGATGCATTGCATTTAGTTAAGCCATGTGTTACACTGCATGTGCTTGTGTTACTATGTACTGAGCTTCGGCTCATTATTATTATTATTGTTCTTTTTCTCCAAGTGATATATTGAGGATGATGATGATGATAATGTTGGTGATGATGATTTGATGAAGATGATGATGGTGTTCCTTGTTGATGATGATGGTTGTTGATGATAGTGATGCATGACGCAGGTTTAAGGCAATCTTGGAGAATAGAAAGGAGAAGTGAAGTGAGTTTAGGACCGTAGATCTCTTTTGTATTTGTTTTTATGTTGTTTTGTTTAAAAGCTTGATTTTATTTTAAGTTGTAATATTCATTTATGGGAGCTATGGAGACCAAATGTTTTGTAATTGTTGATCTACTCATAGGAGTAGATTATAAAATGATTTCATTAAAATTTTGTTTCTTAGAAAATTGGTTTGCTGGGTTGAGAGTAGAGTTTTTATTTAGAAATTGTTTTATAAAATAGATTTTCCACTGCTAAATCCAGTTATTTGAAAATCTAATGAAACCATTTGATAACCTAAAATTGAGTAGTAATGTTCAACATAAACAAAATTTTTTAAAGGAAGCCTGAGCGTGTAATATTTTAGAGTATTATATGTGGCGATAGCACCTTAATAGATTTAATTAATCAAATTAAATTTTTTTGAGGCTTTATAGAGTGGTATCAACTCAATTGGTGAGATGCATTCCCTTTGGGGGAAACAAAAGTCTCAGGTCCTAGGTTTGATCCTTAAACTCTGCAAGGGGGTAAAGGACTACCTGATAATAACAATACCTGGCAGGCGGCTCGTCCTACCAGCATGCAGTCAGTGTAGCTTGGCACCTATTGGTGGTAGTGGTACCTTTTGTAACGACCGCCACTACCACCTATAGGTGCCCAATTGCACTGACTGCACGTTGGTAGGACGAGTCGCCCGCCAGGTATTATTACTCTCAGGCAGTCCTCCACCCCCCTGCTGAGTTCAAGGATTGAACCCATGACTTGAGGCTTTTGTTTCCCCCAAAGGAAACGTCTCTCACCAATTGAGCTCTGAAACCCAGTACACAGTAACAAAAACAAAGGCAAGTGATGCATACAAACTTAAACTATATGCATATGCAACAATCAATAGGTTATTAGATAATCTTTAATTAATCAAGCAACACTGGAGTATTCAAACTCTGATCAACATAAGTATTTTTTTGGGGACTTAGGTAATGACCTTCATGCTTAGGGGGTTGATATAAGTTGTTCGAGGACTTATATCTCTTAGATGATATATTTAAAAATGAAAAATAGTCACATTTAAGGTTCTCAGCCGTTTCTCATCTTTCCTTATTTCATTCCATAACATCACCTAATTCAAGTCCCAAAAACATCGAATTAAATCATGTAACTTCATCCTAAGCTTAAGCAAAGGTTATACCGATATCAAAAACCCCATTGACTACCCGCCGTACCACTTATAAAAGTCATTGCATCATGATAGAGGTGGCCTAAGCACCAAAAATTACCGTTTTATTACATCATGACAAGATGTTGCTCCCCGAACTAGATTCAACACCGTAATAGATAACCAATTCAAACAGAATTTAAGTTTTCATAATTTAGAGTAAATTTAATTACGCCTATCCTAGGCAAGAAATAAGCATGTTACTACGTACCTCTCATATGAAATCCAAATAGAATCTTAGAAGTTAAGACAAAAGCTATCTTAAAGGATATACCAAATATCCATATCTGCTCAAGAATTGAATTCATATAAGAACTTAAACCAATGATCCACTTATATAGCAAACTCATATAAGAACTTATATCAATTATTCACTCATCTCAGACTTTTATTATAACTCTATTTAATCAGACACTAATTTGGAACCCCACTATGGCTGTGAAGATCGACCCACCAAAATATGGACAGTTCTTATTTGTCTGTCAAAGTATTTCTTCTCACTTTGTTTATGGTCTTTTATCAACAAAAGCATAATCAAGCCATTTGTATACAAGAATATTTATAACTAAAACAAGAAAACATTCAAACAACATATTCCTCATGTTATTCAAATATCAACCTAATTCATTAGCCTATACCAATTTGTTATAAAAGACGAACAATGGCAAGAGCAAAGAGATATGATAAAGCACACACAAGATTTACGTGGAAAACCCAAATCGGGAAAAACCACGGGCAGAGGCGAGAGAATTCACTATATGTCGATAATGGAGTACAAGAGAGAGAGAGTAACAAATTACAAATAAAAACTCTCTCATTTTCTCACTCACATACAAACCCTAACAAAACACATATTTATATGTGTATACAGCTAGCCGCAATAAATGCCAAAATTATGTCTATTAAATGTATAATGAATGAATAATAAATATATAGTCAAATATTCATTCATTATACAAATACCAAAATTATGACTCTTAAATGTATAATGAATGAATACTATAGTCAAATATTCATTCATTATACATTTGACGACAAAAAACGGCTATTGAAAATGGGTCACAAACGCCAACACAATTATTAGTTATTAACTCATTTTAGCATAATATTAGCCAAATTGATTAGAATTAGTTATTTAAGTCATTTACTAAGTCAAGTTAATTAAACTTAAATGATCTAATTCATTTTAGCTTAGTGAAGTTCGTTAAGTTATGTTGTACTTTGATTCATTATTAATTCATTATACATTTAGGATCTATGTCAACTTGAGCTTATATTAATTTAAACTTAGCCAAATTAATTAACCTTAATCATTTAAATAAAAAAACTACGTCAAAGATGGTTAAACTACTCAATGGAATTCATTTTAACTCATTCAAGTCTATTCAATCAAGTTGAACCTAAGTTTGTTAGCTAAGTTCATTTTATAACTAACTTCTATATTTAATCCAATTATCTATTAAATCTACAAATCTACTTAATTCATGCTTATTATATCAATTAACTAATATAACACATAAAATATTATTTATCTATCTCATTTTAGCTCGAAAAAACTCATTTCCTAAACAAACACACATTTAACAAACAAAAACAAGTTTTAAACTTTGTTTTGAAAATGTATTAGCTGAAAAGAAGTAAAATTTTGACTTTGATACTTTTTGAATTTGCAAAAACTCAAAACATGAAAGTTGTAAATCTCTTTTTAAGCTTTCCAATGCAATTTGAATCACCTCAATCCAATATCGTATGAAAATGTATGATCAAATTATGAAAACATGTCTTGCTATAAGGGACCTATCACTCTCGTGATCTTGCCCATGATTTGGGAAAAACGCATGATCAGAGCATATCATGTCCCTTATCATGCCCATGATGGTTGAAAAATGCATGATCAGCTCTTATCACTTCCTTTATCATGCTCGTGATTACTCCTCTGTCACTTGTTAAGAATTTTCTTTGTTTTGAAAACTCATTTTTACACATTTTCATCAACTTATACACATCCTATATCAATTCTAACATCAAATAAACACCTATAACAACTTCTAATACTTCAAACTTCATCCAACAACATCAAACACAACCCAACCATCCCAATTCACTATTCATCATCTTCTTCCTTAAACCTACTTCCATCAACATTTAATCCAACATATACATACATAACATCACTTCCAACTCATTTATAACATCTGTACATCATATAAACATATAAAGAACAATTAAAGTAAAAGATGAATTGAAATAGAAAACTTATCCATATTAAATCCAATTATTTATTAAATCTATAATTCCACTTAATTCATGCTTAATTATATCATTCAATTAACATAACACATCAATTATTATATATCCATTTTATTTTAGGTCAAAAAGATCCATTTTCTAAGTAAACGCATATTTAACAAACAAAAAAAGTTTTAAACTTTGTTTGTAAAAATATAGCAGCTGGAAAGAAGTGAAATTTAAGCATCGATAATTTTAAAATTTTTAAAAACTCAAAACATGAAAGTTGTATATCTCTTTATAATCTTTCCAACACGATTTGAATCACCTCAATCTGATATCTTATGAAAAAGTTATGGTCAATTTACGAAAACATGTCAAGCTGTAGGGGACCTTATCACCCCCGTAATATTGCCCGTGATTTGAAAAAAATGCATGATCAGAGCATATCATGCCCATGATGTTTAAAAAATGCATGATCAGTATGTATCACTCCCTTTATCATGCCCGTGATTGCTCTCCTGACAGTTGTTACAAATTTCCTTTGTTTTAAAACTTTAGTTTTACACATTGTCATCAACTTATACACCTCCTACATCAATTCTAATATCAAATAAACACTTATAACAACTTATAACTCTTCAAAGTTCATCCAACAGCCTCAAACACAACCCAACCATCCTAATCCACTATTCATCATCTTCTTCCTCACACTAACTTCGATCAACATTAAACCAACATATTCATCAATTTCATCACAATTTCTACTTAAATCTAACATCAATTCATCATATACATGTAATAACAATAATGAAAACAAGAAAAACAACCACGCTTATCTTTTAGAAAAGCATGTACTTGATCTTCTTCTTCTTCTTCTTCTTCTAATTTGGTTTATCTTTTGTTACATTCATCTTCTACTTGATTTCTCTCTTATTCCTTTTGAAATAGAGATTTGGGAAGATGAATTTGAGAGATTGAAGGGAGAAAAGAGAGAAAGAAAGGAGAGAGAGAGAGAGAGAGAAACAAATTTTGAAGGAAAAAAATTGGAAAAGACTAAGGAGGCGGGGGAGGAAAACTAAAAGGAAAAAATAAGGTTAAAATTAGGATATTTTAAAATAAGTGTATCGGGTTTAAGAACTGATACTTGTATAGAAGCAAATGAACTCAAATTTTATAATGATTTAAGAATTGGGATTTAAGCTAAAGTTTAAAGGTTTAGAAATCCTCTAAACATTTTAATAATATGTTTAGGGGTTTATGAATTGAAATATCAAATTTCAACTTATTTAATTACTAATCTAATTGTATCAACTTGTCTAATTATTTCCTATAATTCATTTGATTCAGTTAATCTATCTAAACTTAATTTCTAACTTAGGTGAAGATTTGAGATATTTCATTCTTCCCCTCTTATAAGAATTTCGTCCTCGAAATTCACTTGAATATTTTTTTATAAAAGATATTTCGTATTGTCTTTAGACTTTGTTGCTTAAAAGCTTTTCATCAATTTTAAGATTTTCACTTTACCTTTATTGTTCCATTACGCTTTTGTTGTGCACTCTGATCATTTTTCTTTTGAGTTTCGTCGTTAGGTTTCATTTTGAATTATGAGGTAAACCTTTATATATTTTGAATTTCTATATGTGTGAACATATAGTTTTCACTATATCTATTTGAAATTTCTTGTGATTTATGATTTAATGAGATATATGAATATTTTGTATTGTTTTTCTTTGACGACATATATCTGAGATTCCTTATCCTTCTCATTTTGATGAAATATATTGGAATTTGAGTTACTTAGGTTTAATGTATTTTCTTTGTGAATATTTGATTACTTATTATTTATATCTTCATTTCATAATTTGAAATCTTTTAATGTTTCTTTAATATAGCACAATGAATATTTCATGCAAGATTGTATACATAAAACAATAGGAATTGGTTCCATGCAAGATTGCATTCATAAAACAATAGGAATTGGTTCAACAAAATTTAACCTTCCACTTACTCAACTCGAAAAAAAAATTAACATCAACCAAAACGACAGACCCTACAAAACGACTGACATCCCAACCCAACTTGACTTTTGACTCAAGATGACACATAACAACACGACACCACTGACAAAACAAAACAACTCGACAAAGGAAGGTTGGCAGTTTGCTATTCCATTCTTACTTGCATATACATTAGAATTTGCATATGAAACATATAATGTTCATATTCTTTTAGTCATCAAGGATATTGCGTTTGGTATTTATCTTGATTTGGTTGGGATCCAAATAAATCATTTTATTTTAATCGTACATCTATGGAATTCATTTCATTTTGGAAGTTAGTTATGAAATCGCTTAATTAAATTTTCAAATAACTGGATTTAGCAACAAAAAATCTATTTTATAAACAATTTCTAAATAAAAAAAATTCAAAACTTTCACTCACTCAAGTAGAAAAACTATCACTTAAACAAAGCTTTACAAAAGCTTAATTACAAAACATGACACCAACAAGCCCTTTTTAAGAAATATTACAACTCAAAATATAAATCCAGCTTTTAAAACAAAAAGAAGAAATAAAACAACTGAAATAAACCATGCCCCTAACTCAAACACTCATCCACCATTCCTCACCGGACCAGCTGAAGCGCCCAAACTCGAGACAACACCTCAATATCAACACCATCATCATCATAATCATCCATCATCAAACATCACCATCAATGACAACAACTCATCAACATCAGCTCATCATCTTCAACAATAAATCCTGTAAAAAGAATAACAATAACAAGAATGAGCCGAAGTCAAGTACACAGTAACACAATCACATGCAGTGTGACACATGGTTTAACTAAATGTAATGCATCAATCAACAAGTTATTATATTTTCATTAAAATAAACAAATCAATATTGGAGCACTCACACTCCAGAATAAGCCAATGGGAATCTAGGGGTCCTAAGTAACAACAGCTACTCAAGGGGTTGATATAGGTAGCCTGGATACCTATATATTCTAAATCTTATCAAAATGATTAGTAATCTCATTTAGGGTTAATAGGCATTACTTAACTTTACTTAACATAATCCATAATATAAATTAATTCACATGCTCATATAAACATTGAATTAAATCATATTATTTCCTCTTAAGAATAAGTAAATGTTATATCGTTACCACATTCCCTATCGATTACCCGCTGAGCCACTATATGGAAGTCATTGCATCATGACAAGTGGCCTAAGCGCCTATTCTAACATGTCATTGCATCATGACAGGTTTGCCACTCTTCCGACCGAATTCAAAGGCATAATAGACAACCAACACTCATCAATTATTAAGCCAATTTTAAGTTCTTAATCCATTTCAGACACCTATCATAACATCCAACAAGTAAGTTACTGCGTACCTTATATATGAAATCCAAACAAAGGTAGAAGGTAGGACATAAGCTATCTCGGAAGATAGATCAAAAGGTTGATTCAGGGGTGAACATCTGTTCAAGAAATTAAACTCATATAAGAACTTAAACTATATAAGAAATTAAACTAGTTAACCATTATCTCGAACTTTTATTAACACTCTATTTGATTAGAGATAAAATAGGAACCCCACTATGGCTGCAAAGATCACATCGCCAAAATATGGATAGTTCTCATTTGTCTGCCAAAGTATTTCTTTTCACTTTGTTTATGGTCTTTTATCAACAAAAGCATAATCAAGGCATTCATACACAAAATATCTATTTCTTAAGCAAACACATCTTTGAAACAATATATTTACCATGTTAATCTAAGATTATCCTACCTCATTAACTTAAACCAATTATTAACCATTAACTCATTTTAACTAAATCCTAGCCAAATTGATTGGAATTAGTCATTTAATTCATTTACTAAGTCAATTTAATTAAACTTAAATAATCTAACCCGTTTTAGCTTAGTGAAGTTCATTAAGTCATGTTTTACTTAGATTCATTACAAATTCATTAACATCTAGGATCCATGTTAACTTGAGGTTATATTAACTTAAACTTAAGCAAATTAATTTAATCATTTAATTCAAAAACTAAGTCAAAGATAGTTAGACTAACTCAATTTAATTCATTTAACTCATTCAAGTCTATTTAATCAAGTTGAACCTAAGTTTGTTTGCTAAGTTCATTTTATAACTAACTCCTATTTTTAATCTAAATATTTATTAAATCTATAAATCCACCTAAGTCAAGTTAAATTACATCAATTAACTAATATAACACATTAAATATTATTTATCTATCTCATTTTCACTCAAAAAGACACCTTTTGTAACGACTGCTACTACCACCCATAAAGGCGTTGCCTTTGGGGAAAACAAAAGCATCAGGTCCTGAGTTCGATCCTTGAACACTGCAAGAGGGTGAAGAACTGCCTGAGGGTAACAATAACTGGTGAGTAGCTCGTCCTACTGGTAGACAGTCAGTGTAGCTGGGCTCCTATGGGTGGTAGTGGCAGTCGTTACAGAATTGTTATTATAATGACATGAACGAGCAATAAATATCACTATTATAATACATATCACTTTAGCAACCATTTTTTACTTTTAATACAACACATCAACCGCATGTAATAGATCTTTTTATTTATATTTTAGGGTATGTTTGGATTGACAAATTTTTATGTGTATTGTATCCACATCAGATTAGTATTTGTAACTTATCTATGCATTTGTTTCAAATTAGTATCATTTTTGTTTGGTTGGTTTATAAATAAAACCGTTAGTTTTTCATCAATATATATTTCTTGACAAATATATGTTTGAAAATAATAAAAATATGATGCCAAAATGATGATGAAATAAACAAACAATAATGTTAATTTCCTCTTATTAAATCCTTTTGTTATCTACTTGGACTTAGGTCATATATCTTCAGGTCATATATCTTCTCTTTATGTACTTATTCATACAAATTAAAACGAATTTGACATACCTTCTGTGATGAGCTTCGGATGAATAATCTGGCATAAACCATTCCTCTGATCTTTTCATTCTGGGCTTATCTTACAAAAGCCCTGTAGGAATATATAATATAGTTACTTTTGAGGCTTATGGACGTTACCGAAATCAAACCAAAAGCCCAGAGGCAATTGGTCTCCGACGCCATAGCAAGGCCAATTCCAGACAGTTGGCCTATATTCATATATGTACTGTATAATGTTTAACAGTTTCTTTTTTTAATAAATATAGGGTAATAGAATCTTCAGTGGGTAGCTTCATAACACCAAGAAAAATGAAAAATACTAATTTGAGGAAGTAAATTTTTTTTGTTGAAAATTCTAACTATAAAGGATATTTATATCGATCTTGACTTGATATAATATAACCTAATTTAGATCAATAAAAAAAGTGGAATTTACTCACACTCAGCATCTTAATAAAAACCAATGACAATCAAATTATAATAGTTAAAATGAAACATTCGTCCGAAAGAATATGGAAAATTAAAAAAAAAAAAGGACCTAGATAACGAAATTATTGTGTAATATAAAACGTTACGGAGAGTGGAACTCATAAATTGATATTTATGATGGTACCTACATCTACCTTGCTAAAGTGTCCGGTTTCCTTTCTAGTTGATTTTATTTTATTTTATTTTTTTATAAAGAGACTGTGAAGTCTATTTTAGTTTCATAAAAAAGAAGATATATATTAGTTTTCAAACTGGATTTTGGATCCCCAGTCATATATACATACATATATATAAGCCACTATTTGTTGTACTTGTTCTTTAATATAATAAATTCTATAATTTTGAAGATCAAAGGGAAAAAATTACACTTTTAGTGATCAATTGTTTATATGTTTTTCTATTTAAGTCTTAACCTCTTTAGATTTGAATCCTTAGCATTTTCAAAATTTTACAAATAAATAAATAAGTTTTCTGTCAATTTTAGCATTTAGTCGCTTTAGTTTGGCCTTGAACTAATAGGTAAAGGCAAGCATAGGCATGGTTTATTTTAAACGAGGAACTGAATTGGAACCATCATTAATAGTTTTAGAATAGGAATAGGACCGATAGGTTGGTTGCAGAGCGAGCTAAGGAATCGTCGATTCCATAGGATCAGACCGGAACCGTGAGTAACAATTATTCTAGTTCCTTATTTTTAAGACCTAAAACTGGCGATTTCGATTCCAGTTTGATTCGATTTTGGAAACTGTTCTTATGTCTATGTAAGGGTGTGGCTAGGGTAGGCATATTATTTTTTTTCCAATCACTTTAGGAAAAAAATAGAAAGCTTTTGAAAGCATAATATATCATATGCTTTAGGTTTTCAAACCTTTGAAATCAATAAAGCTGCACTTTGCATTATGGTATTTGAGCGCAATCAATCTATTAATGCTTAAATAATTTAATGGGATGGTATTATTCTCTTCAATATGTTGAAACACAAGATAAAAAAAAAATTAATGTGTAAAATGTAATCACCTAAATTTATACAATTGAATATAAAAATCATTAATTGAATAATGTAAAGTGTTTTGAAATGTTTTAAAAAAAACACAAGAATCACTCCTAAATTTTTCACACTTTGAAAATATTAAAAAACAAACAATATAATTGTTGATTAAGAATTTGAATTGGTTTCAAAAGAATTTAAGATACAAATTTCCATAGTTTTCTTTTCGCAATCAATAATTGATAATAATTCAATAACATAATGAGATATCATAATTTCAACTTTAATAAGAAAATGTTAATTTGGAAAAATATGTAAAGAGCAAAAATGGGATATCTTGATTTCAATCTTGTCAAGATGATCACGTTAATGAAAATTATAAATCATGACATCTTTAATGATTAAAAGAATATGAGCACTGTATATTTTACATGCATACTGTTATATATTAGGAAAAGAATAGAAAAGCGAGTCTACGACCTTCATATGTTGATTGTGTCATGTTGTGTGAGTTAGTGTCGTGTCATCATGTGTCGTCTTGAGTTAGGTTAAGTTAGGTCAAGTCGAGTTATCAGTCGTTTATTACCTTTGTCGAGTATGAGTTTTCTTCAAAAATCAAGGAAGTGAAGGTTGAAATCGCTAAACTAATTCTTATTATTTATATACGCTATATTGTATAAAATATCAGTTGTGTAAAGTTAAAGAAATATTTAAAATCTTAAAAGTATGAAATTAAAGAAGTAAATGATGAGTAAATATATAACTGTAAAAAGATAATGCTAAATCTAAACAACCTCAAATTCCAAAATACTTTATAAAAATGAAAATATTATGAAATATCAAATAAATGTGATAGAAGACCAAAACAATGTAACCATAATACCTACAATTGATAATCTTAATAAATATAAATATTGAGCCGATGAATCAAGAATTCTTTAGAAATAGAGGTATCAATAAAATTTGAATTAGAACTTAATTGAGAAATTGAACTTAGATAATCTAATTAAGCCAGGTAAAGTGATTAATAAGATAAAATTAAATAGATTGATATAACCAAATTAATAAATAAATTAACTAAGATTTTGAGATTTCAAATGTTCTCTTCATTTAGCCTACTTGCCTCAACTATCCTTTTCAACGAATCAAATTGCATTATCTTTTATAAATTTCAAACTAAACTTCGTTTCTTTTAATATTAAAAACTCTAAACCCTTGAAAAAATTCAATTTCAATGTTTAGTAATTTGTAAACCCCAAATTTTAATCTATTTCGTAAATTGATTCTCTAATTCATTATAATTAATAATTTGGACTCCTTTTTTTTAATTTACGAATGACCCAAATTTCTCAAATTCATTTACCTAAATTTTAAAATATTCTAAATTTTCTATTTTAACCTAAATTCTATTTTCATGATCCTCATAAATTTTGAGTTCAATTGCTTATTTAAAAATATCAGTTTTAAACCCGAACTCAAACTAAATATCAAGTTTTCATAAATTGAATTCCTAAACTAGATTTTCAATTCAAACTATTGTTTTCTATGTTATAAATTCTAAAATTATTTTCTATTCAAGAAAACCATTTGAAAGATTTAAACCACCTCCTTTACTCATAAATATCTCTAAGAATATTTTATATTTATTTTTTTACCTTTTCTTTTCCTTTTCCATTTGCTGCCTTCATCCTTCTTCTTTTCTTTTTCTTTCTTTCCTTCTCTTCTTACGTTCCTTCTCCTTCTTCTTTCTTCTTCTTCTATTGTTGTTTTTTTTTTTTTTAAACAAATCAACACCAAATTTTCAAATTCAAGAAGATAAGAGTAAGATAGAAGATGTAGATCATAGTTGGAATGGCCACAAAGATAAAAAAGAAGTAGTATAAGTTTATCAAACATGTAAGTTAACCATCTACTTTGTTTTTATTGTTATATATGCATGTATATAATGAGTTGATGTTAGATACAAGATGGGTTTGTGGAAAAAAAATGACAAATAGAAGGTACATAAGCATGTAACAAGAAAGTTAGTTTGTTTATGCTTTAATGGAGGAACAGTTTGATGAAACGGGTTTAATGATGTAGGATGATAAAAATATGTTTAGAAAGGTTGTGAGTTGTGATTTTGATCTTGTATGCTACTGTTAGAATGATTTTGTTGAAATATGTGATGAACAAGTAGTTTAAGTAGGGTAAAAAGAAAAGGAAAACACGTAATTAGGATACCCTATTCATCACGAGCGTGATCTAGCCTATGATCTCCTCGAATCATGAATTTTAGAAGGCTGCAACCTAGATTACGCCCGTGACAGGAGGGTGTTATCTCCTCGGATCAAAATTTTTCAGTGCAACATTGTTTTATATTTTCATCATAATTTTTTCATCCGGAGTTGGATTAAAGTAATTCAAGATGCTATGGAAAGCTTAAAAGAAGCTTTACTTTCATTTTCTAAGTTTTTGGAAATTGTAAGAGTATCAAGGTCTAAATTTAATTGTTTCCAGCTACTATATATCCAAACAAAGTTGAAAACTTATGTTTGCTAGATAAGTGTATACAGTTAAGTGTAAAATGAACTTAGTTAATAAACCTAAGTTCAACTTAACTAGATGGACTTAAATGAGTTAAAATAAATTAGATTGATTATGTGAATTCAACTTGGCTAAGATTAAGTTAATATAAACTTAAGATAATATGAATCTTTGATATAAATGAAGTTAGTTAACAAATTTAAGCTCAACTTCTCCTAACGCACTTTGATAAGCTAAAATGAATTGGCTTGATTAATTTTAATCAACTTGACCAAGTAATTGAATTAAATGATTAATTCTAATATAGGATTAAGTTAAAATGAGCTAATAGCTAATAATTAGCTTAGGTTAATGCGTTAAGCTAAACCATGATTAATATGAGGTCTATGTTGTTTCAAATGTGTATTTACTTGGAAAATGAGTATTTTTTTTAAAATATTAATGGCATGATGATGTTTTCACAATGAATGAATCATAAACAAAGAGAAAAGAAATACTTTGACAAACAATGGAGAACCGTCCGTATCTTGGTGCGTTGATCTTTGCAGCCATGGTGGGGTTTCTACTTAGTGTCTGATCAAATATGATCTTAAAATGAATTTGATTTCTTGAATGAATGTTTGCTTTTGATTTATTCTCTAAAATAGCCTTAGCAACCTTTTATTTTGTTTGGATTTCATATATAAAGGGTGTTGATGATAACAATGATGATTTGATGCTGATGATGAGGTTGATATGATGGTGGGGATGATTTGGTTTTTCTAGAGAGTTATTACGACTTAGCTTGGATGATAGGTGGGTAACATTGACCCTATTGTCTTGCTTGTATTTGTAATATAGTTGCACCAAAATTTAAGATAATATAATTGAATATGCCTGGGGATTGGGTATTTGATTGTTGTTTGATGATTGCTTTGGTTGATAAATTACTAACATAAAAGTAATAACATATTGCTTGTAATGATTGGATGGTTGGTGTTACTAAGTGTTTGTTAATTGATTGGTCATCCTAATAAATAAATGTAACATTAGTTGACCCTTTAATTAAATGAACACGCATTGCACAACAACATACTTGCATTAGCATGTTGTTCACATTACGTACTATATGTTAATTCTATGGTAGTCCTAAGCTAAGTCAGTGGATCTGTTTCTCTCAGTGGATCTGTTTCTCCAATTGGATACCAAAGGGTTGTCAATATCCCAGGAACTACTTGGCACCAAAGGATGTTGCCTGCATGGGTGTTGGCTATAGAATGTTAGTACTTAGGGAGTTTCTGAGGTTCTAATGTGAAGTAGGGATTATGTTAGCAATATATATGTGTATATATATATATATATGTAAGCAACAAAATGATTTCCAAGGGAAATCCTCCCTCCTTAGTTATAGCTAAGGAGAAGTTTGAAGTTATGTTTCAACAAAATGATTTTCAAAGGAAATCATCCCTCCTTAGTTATAGCTAAGGAGAAGTTTGAAGTTATGTTTCAACAAAATGATTTTCAAAGGAAATCATCCATTCTTAGTCATAGCTAAGGAGAAGTTTAAGGTTATGTTAGGGATATATATATGTAAAAAGAAATGAGCTAGGAAAGATGTGAGCCAAGAAAGTAATGAGTTGAGAAAGCACACCTTTCCTTAGTTCTAGGTTCTCCTAGGCGTGAATGACTCGAGTTAGTCCTTCAAACCCCAAGAGAGGTCGTAAACCTCCATTGGTTTGGATTTCGATCATCCAAACTGTGCATGGCTCATATGGTTTAGTGTTGCACTACATATGATTATTGATAAGTAAACTTATTTGTTAATTGTTTGATGTGTGGTTGGTCATGTTATTCACTAAGCTATGGTTGAGCTCATACACCCCATAGTTTTTGGGCAGGAATAGCTTAAGTTGGGACTGGTTAAGATTGTATGAAGTGAGAGCTTACCTTTAGTGAAGCCTTTGAAGATAAGAAGAGGAGTTTAGAATAAAATTCATATATTTTGTGTTTAAGTTAGAAATGTTTGTAATATATGATATAGGCTTAGAATGAATTAGAATAGTTGTATAATAGTTTAAATTTTTATATAATGTATATAATATATTCTATTTGAATGTCTAGTGGGGATACCAATTCTTTGCAATTCTAATAGACTGTGGGAATATGTATTTCCTTAGTTATTAAAATGTTTTTATGAATTAAAACTTATATAGCATATATTAAGTAGACTTTTGTAAATCTCTGGCTTGCAAAACGGTTCTCATATCTTGAATGTATACTTGATATGATAATTTCAGGTTGATCCTTCTAGACCCCTTTTAGAAGTTTGACACATAATACACCATATGTTTGTGTAGGTAGTGGATTAGTACCAATGGACTGTTTTAAACAAGTAATGGAACATTACAAAGTATTTTTAAAACTGTCTACGTGAAAAAATTTTATTTGGATTTATATTTCACTATTATTTCATGTAAGTATCACAAATCATGCTCATTAAATCGTTTTTTAAAAACACGGATTCCATAAAAAAAAAAAAAGTTCTTTTGATTCAAACTTTTTGCTAACTCTTTTTTTGGTATGTATGTATGTGTGTGGGTGGGCAGGTGGGTTAAGGAGGGGGGGATACCAAGGTATGTAAAATGCACTATTGTAATCAATCAATAACCATTGTACATATGTGTGTGGGTGGGTAGGTGGGTTAAGGAGGAGGGGATACCAAGGTATGTAAAATGCACTATTGTAATCAATCAATAACCATTGTTAGAAAACTAATGATTTTTTTGTTAATCTTTTTGGCTATTTAATCCAAGAATTTCTTATTAATATTGACATAAAACTTATTACCATATACTTACAAATTAATACTATTTATTCATTCCCCCATCTTATGTAAAATTGCTATTATGATGTTCACTTGAGAGGAATGATGATTCATAATAAATTGTTATTACGTAAAATGATAAATAGTAATTTATGTTCTACACCCATTAATTGTTATTCGATAGATTATTTTTAACTTTATCATAAATACTCTAATTTTGAAAATATCACCTATATAATTATCTTCTCTTTTACTCCAATAATTATTTGTTTTATTTTTTATATCAAGTGAATAGCTATTTCAACCTTATTACATTCTTGTTGAATTGGAATTTAATTCTCCCTTTATTACATACGGCGAAATGAATAAGCCCTAACTATCCATTCACTTCATTCAATAAATAAAGTTGTATGTTATGTTTCGTATGCTGGAACGGACTCGAAATAGAGTCGAGATTTTTTAGTCCACTCCATTCCTTACGTTTGGATGCATTTTTAGAAGCCGAAATCGTGATTCCTTAGAATCGACGATTCTCACTTCAAAGATGAATTTAATTCTGCCTTCTCAAAGGCGGAATCATAATTCCATTCTAACTTTATTAATTATGCAAAGTGTAATTACATATTTATCTTATCACATATTTGTATTTACATTTATTACTAGGGACAATTTTTATGAATACACTTTATAGCCATTCCACTCCGTAACCATCTAAACATAAGAATAGATTTGTCACTTCGAAACTCATTCTATTCCAATCCAATCCATTCATGCATACCAAACGTGACATAATTGAATTATTAATACTAAATAAAGGAATAGAACTGTTCACTCATTAATATTTTACATAAATTAGAGTATTTTAATTCCTATATAAAATTGATATTCATTAATTAGGGTAATAAATGATCATTTGATATATTTTTGTGATTTTATCAAGAAATCGCTATTATAGTGAGCTAATCACGGTAATAGCTCTCCATAAGAAATAACACTGTAATGAATTGCTATTATAGTGAAATGAACAAGCAATAAATATCACTAGTATAATACATATCACTTCAACAACCATTTTTTACTTTTAATACAACACATCAACTGCATATAATAGACCTTTGTATATATTTTAGGGTCTATTTGGATTGTCAGATTTTTATTTGTATCACATCTACATCAAATTAGTATCTATAATTTATCTATATTGTATTTGTATCAGATTAGCATTGTTTTTTTTTGTTAGTTTATGAGTAAAACTGTTAGTTTTTCATCAATATCTATTCCTTGACAAATGTATGTTTGAAAATGATAAAAATATAATGCTAAAATGACGATGAAATAAACAAACAATAATGTTAATTTCCTCTTATTAAAGCCTTTTGTTATCTACTTGGACTTTGGTCATATATCTTCTCTTTATGTACTTATTCATACAAATTAAAACGAATTTGACATTCCTTCAGTGATGAGCTTCGGATGAATAATCTGGCATAAACCATTCCTCTGATCTTTTCATTCTGGGTTTATCTTACAAAAGCCCTGTAAGAAAATATAATATAGTTACTTTTGAGGCTTATGGACGTAACCGAAATCAAACCAAAAGCCCAGAGGCAATTGGTCTCCGACGCCATGGCAAGTCCAATTCCAGACAATCGGCTTATATATCATATATGTAATGTATAATATTTAATATTTTCTTTTTTATTTTTTAATAAATATAGAGTAATAGAATCTTCATTGGGTAGCTTCATAACACCAAGAAAAATGAAAAATACTAATTTGAGGAAGTAAATTTTTTTTTGTTGAAAATTCTAACTATAAAGGATATTTATATCGATCTTGACTTGATATAATATAACCTACTTTAGATCAATAAAAAAGTGGAATTTACTCATACTTAACATCTTAGCAAAAGCCGATAACAATCAAATTATAATCCTTAAAATGAAATATTCGTCCGAAAGAATAAGGAAAATTGAAAAAAAAAAAAAACCTAGAATTATTATGTAATACAGAACGCTACTGGAACTCATAAATTGATGTTTATCATAGTACCTACATTTACCATGCTAAAGTGTCGAGTTTCCTTTCTAGTTGATTTGTTATTTTTTATAAAGCGAAAGTGATGCCTTTTTCAGTTTCATAAAAAGAAGATATATATTAGTTTTTCAAGCTGGAATTTGGATCCTTGGCATATTTGAGTACATTAGCTTGATATTATTCTGGCATCATTTTCAAATATAACCGATACTGAATCAATATAAATATGATGTCGATGAAAAGCTGACAACTTTGCTCATAAATTGACCAAACCGAACTGATACTGAACCGATATTGATTCAATTTCGATAACTTACTGATACAATTAAAAATCCAACAATCGAAATAGGCCCATATATATATATATATATATTAGCCACTATTTACAGTACTTGTTCTTTAATATAATAAATTCTATTATTTTCAAAGATCAAAGGAAAAAAAGTACACTTTTAATATCTAATTGTTTGCATATTTTTCTATTTAAGTCTCAACCTCTTTTATATTTGAATCTGAAATAGCCATGAATTCCTTAAATTGCATGCTAATATGTTATTGGAATGATATATATATATATATATATATATATGTGTGTGTGTGTGTGTGCGCTTAGCTAATGTAATTAGTGAATGTGTTAATTTATATGTGTATAGTCTTATAAAGTTTATATTATTGTTTGATATCTCTAAATGTGTGAATAGTGTAATTAATGTGTGTGTCTTTTTCAAATTAATATGCATGTGTTATGTTTAGAATTTAGTAAATTCACTTTTGATTTGCTTAGACTTATGACAAAAATTTTGGCTAATTTATATCCACTTTTTCAGCTTAAATTCAACCCAAATGCATTTGAAATTTGCCTAAATTAAACCTAGGACAAATATACCCCTAATGGTGAGATTTGGATGACATTTGACTTTAATTTGGACAAGTTAACCCTCCCTTTTGGCAGCCTCAAATTTTCATACGAATTTTACTTTTTTTCTTTCTTCTTTCTTTCTTCCTTCTCTTAACCCAAAATCTTGAACCCTAAGCCAAAGTTTATTACAAGCTTAAGGGTTTGAATATCATTCCAAGCCAAGATTTCACCATGTGAGTGTAATACAAACTCTATCTTTTATTTTATGTTCTATGTTGAATTGTGTGTAAATGTTAGTATATATATGATTTGGAAGTGATGATTGGTATGAGATTGAATTAGTGCATGTATGATAGTTTGGATGAGATTATGTGATTAATGGAGTGGTAATTTGCATCTTATAGGAGTGTGGATATGTGGGGATGAGTGTTATAGGAAATTGAAGGAATGAGTAGTAGATAAGTGAAATTGAAGTGTGATTAGTGTTTTGATGATTAGAAGTAGAATTCATGTTGTTAGGATAGCATTTGGATCATATAACAAGCTTTAGAAAGTTTGGACTAAGTTTGGAAAATTTTTGAAAATGAACAAGTATAGTAAAATAGGGGAAATAAAAAACAATTTTCGTATAGGTCTGTTTTTGAACGTACGCCGGCACCTGGGAATTCAACGCCGCCGGCTTATAGGCAGCGTTGGATTCAGAATTATTAAGGCTGGATGAAAGCCGTCGGCTTTCGCTGGAAAAGTCAGCCGGCGTTCATTCTGTCATATTGTACGCTGGCAGCGGAAATCAAGGCCGCCGGCGTATGTGTCAAAGCTGCCCGCGTATCTAGATAAGCGGACGGCTTAGATCTCTCTGGACGTTTTTGAAAATTTTGGTTTTGGATTCTACGCCGGCTCAAGGCCGCCAGCGTAGGATGAAAAGGCAGTCGGCATACCCTTGAACACTGCCAGCGTTAGCAGCGTTGATTTTCAGAGTATCGAACACCGGCCCAAAGCCGTCGGCTTTGGTTGCCGGCGTATCCCCTGTGCTTTTGAATTTTAAAAACTTTTTCTAAAATTTTCCGAAGTTTGTTATTTGATCAATTAAGTATTTGTTAAGCGATCTAGGGTATATTAGGATGTTTAAATGCTTTATTATAACCTTTATTAATTCATTTGGATTTCTTTGATATATTTATCTTTTATATTAATTAATTAGTACTTAGGCTAAATGTGAAATTTAATATTGATTTAAACAGTGATAGATCCTCGCCCAGGCAACCCGTTAATTCCCGAGCTATATCAGGTACGCAGTAACTAGCTTGTCTCTGTGTTAGGATAGGCATTTATGAAAACTATATATATTAAGAAAAACTTAATTGTAAGTGTTGATTTATGTTTTACGCCGTTAAATCCAATCCCTGCCCAGGGTGGCATGAGTGCCTAGGGGCACCCCCTCACAGATTGGGTGAGCCTGGGGTGGAATTGGTATCTGGTTCGAGGAGCGGCACCCTGCTCAGATTGGGCATGGTAGATTTAGGTGTTTTTTGTAAAATTATCTAGAACGGTATAAGTATCCGAGCTACTTATATCAACCCCCTGAGCGTCAAGGTTGTTACTCAGGATCCCCCTACTATCCTTGTTGCCCGGAGTTTGAATACTCCCATGTTGAATTACTAACTAAAGACTAAATAATAATTGAATGGTTGTTGCATCTTGCATTTAGTTCAAGCTTGTGTGAATCATCTCACTTTTGTTTTCGTTACTTGTGTAATGGGCCTCTGGCTCATATTTTATCTATTTCAGGTGAGGATCTTGATGAGTCTTATGCGAGCTTGGGTTATGGTCCTGATTTTGAGGATTTTCTGGAGGAGTTTGAGGACTAGAGATGGCCCTGAACTGGTTGGAGCCCAATCTTTTTGTAATAGACTAGATATATAGGTTGGATAGTTGTTTATATAGTTCTTGATGAACTATATGTTTTGTAGTTTTACTAAGGCTTGTAAGAAGCCTTTTGGTTATAATATATATATGTATGTATGTATGTACCTAGCTTGTATAACCTGAGCTATTTTCTTATAATGTTTGTATCTATATGGTATTGTGTTTTAAAAGTAAGCTATTAAGTAAATAATTTTCAAAATGACTTATGTTGTGAAATTAGACAAACAATTCATCAAGCATTTCTTCTCGGACAACCTTACATATAATTCTGTAGATTATATGTGGTTGGGGAACTGTTATCACTTATTTTAAATATATAGGTGATAGCGGGTCCTTACAGAATCCTTAACATTTTCAAAATTTTACTCAAAAAAATAACATAAAAAATTTTCTATTAGCATTTACTAGCTTTAGTTTGGCCTTGAACTAATAGGTAAGGGTGTGGTCAGGGTAGTTATAATTTTTTTCCAATCACTTTAGGAAAAAATAGAAAGCTTTCGAAAGCATAATATATTATATAGGCTAGGTTTTCAGAGCTTTGAAATCAATAAAGCTACACATTGCATTATGCTGTGTGAACGCAATTAATCTATTAATGCTTTATAATTTTATGGTGTGATATGATTCCCTTCAATAGGCCGAAACACGGGGGAAAAAAATTAATGAACATAATACACCACTTGTGCAGGTAGTGAATTATTACCAATGAATTGTTTTAAACAAGTAACGAAAACACTGATTATTTTTAAAATTGTCAACATGTAAAAATTTTACTTGGATTTATATGTCATTATTATTTCATGTGACGTATCACACATTATACACAATAAATCTTTTCTCGAAAATATGGATTTCATACAAGAAAAAAAAAAAAAGGGTTCTTATGATTCGAATTTTTTTGCCAGCTTTTTAGGGAAGAAAAAGGCAAAATATGTAAAATGCACCATTGTGATCAATCAATAACGATTGATAGATGACTAATGATCTTTTGATTTTGTTAATCTTTTAACTATTTGATCCAAGATTTCTTATTAGTATTGACATAAAACTTATTACCCTATACTTACAGATTAATACTGGTCCCCTTTCATAATCCATTATGAGATTTTTATTCCCAAGAGGTTCCACAGGTAATCATATCTGATGAGTTGTAAGTTGCAAGTTATTTATTATTTATCTAATAAATATTAAGTGCATACCACTTTTCGTGATTCCATAATTATATTTCTCCTCTTGCTGTGGTGGTGCAGGCGGCGGCCATCTTATCTGAAGATATATAACCACATCGCTTAGCCAGAACCTTCATTTCTTGGCATAATCAAAAGAGCAACTTTTTTGGGTTTTGTAGGGATTTGCAAATCATGAGCCTTTGCGCGAAAGGGGGGGAAAAAAAAAGCACTCAGGGAAACCTATGGTGGGCACAGTGACAGTCAGGCTGGCGATGCCCAGCCTCAAATATTATATATTTAAACAGCTGCATAAATTCTCTTTTGATGACAAGGGCATTATTGATTGGGACATGCTTGCATCTCCTTGTACATGAGATCTCCAAATAAAGAATGTTTATGCTAGAGGAGGCGAATTGAATGCCTGAGTCAAAGTATCTATTTGTTTTAATATAAGAACAAAAAACAAGTGCTTTCTTAGACGACGGGATAACGAATCTCATGACTTTGATCATCACCTTCTTGGCACAGATTTGCATTAGATATGATGCACCACATTCTCCATTTTCTTTTTTCTTCAAATCTATTCTCTCTTTAAAAAAAAAAAAAAAAATTAACTGCAATGTCATAATTATTTGATCAACATTTTCCTCTTGCTTTTAACCATTAATGCAAATTGGAAATGATAGTATAATATCCTAATAACCATTATTAGGTTAATTTGTTATGACCTTTTTATTGTTGGATGGTATGAACACGGATGTTTCAATGTATTTGACTTGAATATGATTATTCTTTCTCTTTAAAAGTTATAATAGATAATAATCACCTTTATAGTTAGACGGTAGGGCTACTGATTTCCTAACGAAATCGATTGGGTCTGTTTGTTTCATTATATTTTGGTCATTTTTGTATTACATGTTTGTCTAGGCATGATAAATGGGCTACGGCACGCATGGACTGGCATGGGTCCGCAGACTTGGCATAGTAAGCGAAGGAAAAAAGACAAAAGCACGAGCATGTGCGGGTCGGCATGCGGCATCTGAAATAAGTGGGCAGGTACATCATGATATACAAGGCACGTAAATCGGTGTACGAGCCTTTTTTTTAAATAGTAATATAAAAATAGTGATTTATTTTTTTAATTTACTTTAAATTGTATTTAAATAAATTATTTTTTTTATTTTAATTAAATGTATTTTTCTTCTTAAAAATATATAATATATTTAGTATATTTTATTTGTTTAAAACGATTTCAATTGTATTACTATTAACTATTAACTTCAATATTGTTTAGGAAATAAAAGAAAATGAAATTATAAAATAATATTGGAATAATAATTGATTTATAAGCCTTTTTTTTAATAATAATAAAAAATAGTGATTTATTTTTTTAAGTTTACTTTAAATTTTATTTAAATAAATTATTTTTATTATTTTAATTAAATGTATTTGTCTTCTTAAAAAAATATATTATATTTAGTATATTTTATTTTTTAAATGATTTCAATTGTATTATTGTTAACATATTAAATATTAACTTCAAATTTTTGTAGGAAATAAGAAAAATTAAATTATCAAATAATATTGTAAAAATAATTAATTTATACTAAATGTTAAAATTGCTTAATTAATTTATTGTTAAATAAAGGAAATTAACTAATGCATTGAGATCGATGGAAAAATAAATTTTATTAGTAACATTTTGTAACTACAAAAAAAAATCAATAATATTGAAAAAATAAAGAAACAATGTTATCAACCATATACCCTCCCTCTTAGGAACCTTCTCTAGCCTCATCCCACTGTTCTGTCTGTATCTGCTGCTATAAAATTCGGTGGTAACAATGACTCTCTTGATCCCGAGTTGTTGTCCTCAAGCTACCAAAAGTGTGGGTTCGTCTATTTTCTCCTAACAACATCAGACCAATATTTTAAGCACATACATGCTTTAATAATGGCAGCTTTTATCCTATAGCGGTGCGGTTCAAGGACTTGTCTACCTAAACTAAAAGCTAGCTTTGATGAAATTGTTGAGGCCGGAGAAGGCAAAACATCCCATGCCAATATAGAAAGCACAGGCATCATGTCTGTCCTCTTCTTCCACCAATTGAGGACATTGAAATCATCCCCCTCGTTCCCCTCCCTATTGCTGTTGTGGTTCCTCCTCATCAAGTTGCTAGACCTTGTATACTAGCATGTCATTAAAGATTTCTTGAGAAGCTGCACGACTACTCCCAACATCCTAGCAATTTGTTTACTTCTCTTTGAAAAACCCTCGGATGAGTGACAGTTAGATCATTTTTGTTGGGGTAGCGATGCAGTCGTTTGATCATGACAGCAATACAAGTCTTTGAGCAAATTTGTTACTGCATAATGAAGACTTGCAGCCTTTGATTCAGGATTGGCCACATCGATATTCTTATAAATTCTTTGAGGAGTGTTTTAGTTGCACGAAACTTATACTATGGACTAGCATTGTTGCAATATGGAAGAGGGGGGAAAAGACAAAATAATCCCGGAGTTTATTGGCCATTGTAGACACAGTAGCAGTCAAATTAGGATTGAAACTGTAGTTACTCAGCACGTTCGATATGTCAATCGGGTAGGGTAGTACCTAATTGCTAATGGGGTAGTAGTAACTAGATAAATGTTATGTTGGGCCAAGAAATGCCTTCAAGACCTCTTTAAGTACATGCGTTATTTGCCAATCCCAATTTTCCATCAAACCACTGGTAGGATTATAGGGATTAAGTAAGGTATTGTACAAATAAGTTGGAGCCTTTTTGCACTTCAATGCCCGATTAAGCATTTTGAACGTAGAATTTTGCTTAGTAACACAATCAAATGTAGGCATCTTTTCCTCTAAATGGTGTGCCTTGGCAGACTCCACGTACATCTGTTTAAATCTCCGTGAAACACGAAGACAATTAATTGCATATCTTATCTTTTCAATATGTATGTTAAGGCCACAAGCAACAAGGTTTGCCTGCACTGCTAAATTGAAAATATGGTAGACACATCGAACATGAAAGAACTTTTCATTACACACCAGTTTTAATGACTACTTCATATTATAAATGGCAACAATTTTGTTCAATGCATTGTCGAATGATATACTAAATGTGGTCTATATCGTACAATTAGATGACTTCCAATATGTTATTTTCTATTGCTTGGGTGGTGCGTCTCTCCTAAAATGGCATGAAAGTAATAATCCGCTCTTGAATTTACCACTATTCATATTTCCAGTGAGCGGTTATGCATATATAGCTAGGTCGTACATCGTTAATGAGAGATTTCCACACATCTGAGGTGAGGGAGATACTGCATAAGCAAAATCGAGTATATTATTAAAACTGAAAGTAAACATTATAAATTAATGTGTAATCTAAAAAATTACATGAACAACAAATTATTTTAGAGGATTATACTTAGACACGAGGTTTGACAAACATGCCTTCTCTCAAAAAGGCTCATCATATCATTTTAACGTTTGTCGATCAGAATATTGGTATAGGGGTTTCATAGCTCCGGTATTCTAACTATTGAATTTTTCATGACCAACTGTATGGAATGATATTTGTAGTTGCCATCCATTCCATTAGCTAGTCTTGCACATCTTGTTGATTAAATTGCCATATTGCCGGATCGACACGCTCAATATGAGAGTTATTGTCATTGGTGGGGTCATCCACCACAACATGCTCTTTGGACATGTGTTCTTCTATGTATCATTTTAAGTGTCCCATGCCATTGCGGGCCCTAAATGACAACTTGTTGCCGTAAGTTTGACAAATAGCATATTTAATAGGTTCTTCACTTGATGTGGATTCTTCAGTTTCTGTACAATATTTCCATACGATTGCTATCTTCTTCCTAGGATGTCTCGAAGCACCGCTGGTCATAGCAGAGTCATTATTACTCTGTGTTGGGATTGATTGTTTAGTCGGGGAGAAAGTTGCTGCCTACAAATAAAAAATAATTACAGATAATTATGGAGTAATGATAAAAAAAAAAAAATTAAACACAACGAAAAGTTACCTCTTCATTTTTCCCACTGGGCATGGAAGACGATTGTGTGACTAGTGGTAGAGCCTGTAAATACCTCACTCTAACTGCTTCTTGTTCGGGAATAATACTGGCATCGATAGCAAGGACATAGGTACTGCATATTGAGGGTTCCCTATCTGATTCATGAAGGTGTTAAAACCCTGCATAGTGTTTCCAAAAATCCATGAGTCATCAAACTAATTGAAGTTAGGAAAATTATCCTGACTGTTGTTGTTTTCTGCCATATCGATATTTAAACGAAAAGTGAGAAAGTGTTAAGGATGTTTGAATTAAAAACATGTAGGAAATAATAACGGTTGACGGGTTGAATTTGCTACAAAATGGGTAGAGTTACAATATGGAACTTAGACTCAATATATAATGCCAGCCGTTGGCGTAGACAAGTTGGTCGGCGACATGCCCACGTTCATCCAAATTTTTTTAGGCCACGTGGGCATGCTGTTGGCCAACGTGCCCACGTTAGCAGCCGTGTGGGCACATTGGCTAACGACTTGCCCACATTTGCGAACCTCTTTTTTTTTTAGGCCAACGTGGGCATTAAGTGATGATATACCCATGTTCGGCGAACTTTTTTTTCTTTTAGGTTAACATAGGCATGTCAATGGCCTACGTGCCTACGTCAGCCACTGATGTGGGCACATTAGTGGTGTCGTGCCCATGTCCGACCATCCTCCTTTTTTTTTTTTTTTTTAACCATGAAGTGCCCACATTAGTTCTATATATACCTTCAACCGACGTGGATACGTTGATTCTAACCCGTATCATTTTCACACCATCACACTTGCACGCACTTGTCATTTGCTATTAGAAGTTCCTTCTACTATAAATAATGAAATGTCCACAAAGTTCACACCATCATACTAAAGTAGCTGTACGATGCCACTACCGGGAAAGAATGCTTGCTGTGTCCCTATCTCCATTACCATACCCACCTTCTTCACCCAGTCATCATCCACGTGACAATAATAATTATATTCATTTGCTCACCCTACTGAAAGCGTGATATGAAACTGAGTTCTACTCTCACTCTGTCCTTCTAGGTAAAGATTATGATATGGACGAATTAAACTAGTGGTGCAACTTTATTAACGCCTTACGTCATACTAGTTTGGTTACACTCATGGACCTTCTAAGAAAGACATATATCATTCTTGTTTGTATGTTTTATTTAAATACTACTACAAACGATGTAATAAAAGATGACAATGTAGTTCCTTGGTGGACAGTGGATGCCAAAGTTGGCCGTATATCACAACTTATATGTTTGGTTGTGTTCTCCTTATTACCCTAGATTATCTTAACAGTATATTCCATCAAACCAATGGGGGCGATAAATTGCGTAAAAATTGGGATATGACCAATGCATTCCACTAGGTATTTAATCAAGCTATCGCGCTAATATGTACTGGTGAGAGTCAATCTGACCACCTAAAGTACCTCAAGTAAAAAGATCTCTTCCTAATTTGTAAACTAATCCATATGATTAGCTACAATATATGTCCATGGGCAAATTCAAATAATGTCTTTGCTGAAGATGTCTAACTGATGGACGTAGTGATCGATCATCGAGTATTAGATGTTGGCTATTTGGTGATACAATGCATGCATTGGGTGCTTAGGAGAAAGGACACCCATCTTGTATATGGTCGCCTTATCACACTCATTCATAAATCGTGGGGATTTGACCTTCCAAATTACATGAAAGTAGAATCAAGGTCCAAATTCACAAAGAACGACATAGCAAGAAGGTTGGTTTTCAAGTATGATCTTGAAGCCAACCAATATATTAGAGATCAAGGTGGTGTAACACAACCGAGAGACGGAAATGAATCAAATGAATAAGGATTTGATCTCAACTTGGATGATCTATCCCTCCTCCTCCCATGGCACGATGAAAGAATGGCAGACGAACACGAACACGGACAATGTCAGGGTCAAGCTTAAACATAACAACAATCCAAATCCTGTATATATAATATGGATGACATAATGAATACTCTAATATAGATAACCAAGGTTCAAAAAGAACAAGGGGACTTGCTCAACTCCATGAGTACCCACATGCACAATTTCTCTAAATGGGCAGGTTATCGACCAGTGCATCCTTCACCATCACCCTTACAAGGGTCATAACCATCTTATCACTATCAAACCCCAAGCGATGCTGATGATCAAGGCAGCCAATCTTTACATTCACACCATTTTTTTAAAATGTAAATTAATTACTTTCATTTACTATCAATGTAAATAATAATTTAATATATATTATTAATAGAGTTAAAAATATTGCTTAAGTAATTATCTAAATTTTATTTACGTTAAATTTTAAAATCAATAATTTATTTATAACTAATTTGAATAATTAGTTTAGTTAAAATTTCAAAAACCATCGGGAAAAAACCTCAAGTCGAAAATAAAAAAAGACCAAATAAACCGTGTGAAATTGGACCTTATTGAAGGCACATAAATCGACAATACGGAGTTACTCAAAACGGCACATGAATAAATGGACCGGCATAGAAAGGCATGAAAAAAAACACGCAAAGCACGACATGCGAGGAACGCGAGCATAAATGGGCCAAGCACTTAAAAGCACGTGGCATGAAAGTACACAAAATTTGGCATGCGAACAACAAAGCACGACCCATTTACTATGCTATATTTGTTGTTTCCAAACAAATATTTATCAAGAAGCAGATTCTAATGAAAAATTGACAATTTTACTACTAGTTAGATATGATATAGATAAGCCACAAATATATATATATATATATGATACAAATAAAAATCAGACAATCTAAATAGATCTTTTAATACAATTTCTTTTCCATTAAAAGTTGTAGTAGATAATAAGCTTTCTAATACTTAGATGGTATGAATACCTATCTCTCAATGGAATTAACTTGAAAATGATTACTCTTTTCCTTAAAGTTGTAGTAAATAATAATTAGCCTTATAATTAAATGGAATAAATATCAATCTCTCAATAGAATTGGTCTGAAAATGATTATTTTTAGACGGTATGCACAAGGATCTCTCAACAAAATTGACATGGATACAATTACTCTTCTTATTTAAAAGTTGTAGTAGATAATAATTATTCTTATAGTTAGATGGTATGAATACAAATCTCTTAATGGAATTAACTTGAGCACGATTACTCTTTCCCCTTAAAAGTTGTAGTAGATATTAAACAGTTAAAAAAAAAAGAAAAAGAAAAAAGTCTATTACCATCAGTACCCACTAATCTCCAATCCTTAAACAAGATCCATTGCTATCATTGCCCAACGAGCAACTCTTAGATTTACATAAATTTCATCCCACAACAAATATATACATTCTAGAAATTCAGATAACATACGTCAGCAAATCTTAAGAAATTATTGAGACAAGTTATTCTTAATTTCAGATTCATCTGGGTGGGGTGGGCGCGGAGGAACAAAAATTATACTATCACCATTATTGTTCCATAAGATAATCACACCATAATCAGATGGCAATAATCGCACCATACAATTTGCTTTGTATGTATATATGGGTATAAATATACCCCATGGCAATAATTGCACCATACAATTTGCTTTATGTTATATATCTATATGTATATATATATATATATATATATAAATTTATTTTCGTTGCCGCAATAATTTTTCTGCTGAAAAGGTTGAGGACATGAGAGAAATGTGGTTCATTTTTTATTTAAAGTTTCATATTTAGTACTGGACCACGTGAAGTTAGTGTTGCTTCTTAGTGGGTGGGGTTGGTGGATCGTGTCGATCAATTAGAAGCAACCTTGAAAATCCAATGCTCCGTTATAGGCTCTTAACAAAACGTTTTAGGATATTTCTTTTATATTAGGAAAGTTCCATCATTTCGTATATTTTCTAACAAATCGGATGTATGGGTTATTTAATGATTCAGATTCATAACAAATTATATAACATTAAATCACTTATTATATTTATTTTAATTAAAAAAAATGAGCTAGATGATCGATCGACATAATCATAAAAGTTCTCTATTCTAATAATGAAAGTTTTATTATTAAAAAATTGTTTTAGATAAATTTTCTTTTCATTAAACTCTACGCTATACGGACAAATAGATATTATTTGAGTCATTTACCACAGAAAAAAAAAAAACATTATTTACTTATTTATTTTTTAACCCTTTAATTCTATTATCCGTGACTATTGCGATTGTGTTTGTTTGCTTGAGTTCTGACTCTTAAAGTATCACAAAAAGGTGATTATGGTATTTGAAATCATAATAGGAACCGAATGAAAATGTAATTCTCCTTATTCAATGGGCAACAAGAAGAAGAAGAAGAGGAGACAAAAAAGGGGAAAAAAAAAAAAAAGTTTTGAACACATAGCCTTCAGATGCTCAATGTAGCGAAAGGGATTGGGAAATTCTTTTTGGTGGTTTTTCATTAATGGCTTATTGTACATGAACACGTAATAGTCCTCACCAAGACCTAATAAACAAAAGGAAAAATAGAAGCTTGTAGAACCTTTTGGCATGTGACAGCACATGCTATTTCTTCTTCTTTTCTTTTTATATTCTATATTTTTCTGTCTTTCTAAAATAAAAATAAATTATAGAGGGTAAATTATAAATTTAAAATAAATAATATTTAGAGTTAATGTCATAAATGTTATATATTTGAACCTTTGCAAAATGGGCTCTTAACTACTTGTTCATTGAAACGATTGATTTAATACTCAATTAAAGTATTCACAAGGCCACAAACACCATCCGAGCAAACAATATGTTAGCTCCATCTGCTAGCGTAGTTAACTTAGCTAATGTAGACATCTCTCTAGTGAGGTTCAAGTTCAGGTTTGAATTTTTGGGAGCTGTAGCTGCTTCGAGAAGGGGACAGGACGGGTCCAACCTGTAGACCAAATTACAATTAATATTTTTGTAATTAACCCATTATGGGCCTATTAGATTGTTAGTTTTTTTAATCGGTATCGGTTTGGTGTCGGTTTAGTATCAGTATCAGTTCAATATTGGTTCAGTTTAGTCAATTTATAAGTAAAACTATTAGTTTTTCATCAATATCATATCAATATGGGTTTAATATCTATTTGTCACCAAAACGACGATCAAAAGGCCCTATAAATGATATAGAAGCATCTACGTAAATAATTAAGAAGATATGAATTCTCTATATGTTGTAATCACTTGGATATTACCTCGTATTGAGTGGATAATAATAATTTTGATGTGAAGTGATGGGGCACAAAATTAGGTCCATCAGAAAAATTTGTTCTGTTTAATTTCATGTTAGAAAATATCAATATGGTGCATGAGTTTGATTTTTGAATAGAATAGAAATCTTGAAAAACAAAAAGTTAATATATATATATATATAGTAAATCATTGATAAGGTGAATATGGAAACTTTGGCAAAAGTGCATTTCATTGTTGAAACTTAAATCTTTGTTTAAATGTGTGTGTGTGTGTGTGTGTGTGTGTGTTTTTTTTAGAGTTTTGCAGATTGGAGTTGTATTTGTAGTTATGCACAGAGGTAGGGGTGTTTACGGATCGGTTAACCGGTCCGTGGCCCTATTTTTCAAACTTAACCGTAATGATTAGTTTGTTAATATCCCGATCCTTAATCGGTCCATTATAAACGGTTAACCACCTTAACAGTTAATCGTTTTATTCGGTTAATTTATTTAGTTTACGGTTTTTAACCATTTAATGTAATGATTTCAACAAACCTTATTTTTTGGATTTTATCATAATATTTTTAAATTATTATATATATTACAATATCTAAAAAAAAAAGAAAATCAAATTAAGGAAAAGGGCAAAAACCAAACCTTTGGATGTATTATTATCAATAAAATCAAACCCAATCAATTACTATATTAACTCCATTAAACATATGATATAGATGTTGTGTGTCTGTATGTGTGTATTTTGTGTCTTGTGTTTTGTTTGTAGCAAGGATATCTTGTTTTGGTTTTGTTGGTAGATGACAAGGATATAGATGAAACCACACATGGGTGTGCAAGTGTTATCATTATTAGGGTTTAGAAGGGTTTTTGAAGTTGTTTGTGTTTTGTGATGCCAAGTTAGGGTCACCATAAACTCTTTGCATGTTTGTAAGATTTGCTTTAGTTGACTAAATGTGATAGTCCATTTAGTTTTACCACATGATGTTATTATGAAGGCTGGGTTTATCTATAGGGTGAAGGCATACTGTTTACCTAAGTACAATGTGGTTGTGTTATTGCCTTCTTGAGTTAGTACTGTTGCATTATAAATTCACATGTCTAAAATTTCAAGTTAAGCTTGATGTTGTACATGGGCGGAAGGTTTGAAGGTGAAAGTAAATGGAAGTATGTTAGTGGTGAGCAACTTGTGTAGACAGCAGTTGCATTGTGTTTCTTAGGTGATTTTGGATTTGTAAACATCCATAAGATATCATTTCTTATTCTAGGAAAAGACGGAGTCAATGACTTATTTGCCTTTGAGAGAAGAAAGAATCTACCCTACAATGCCATGGTTATGATCCTCTATAGCCATGGAGGTGGACACATATATTGGATTTGAACTTTATCTTAAAATAGTAAAAATAATCCTAAAAATCTAAACATCTAATGTGATTTGTCCTTTATCTTCCTAAAAGATTTTATACCCCCATTTGCTCCATTTTGCCATCCAAGGGCATGTGGAGATCATCAAATATCAAATTAAAAAAAAACAATCCATTGAATTAATTTCATTGTTTTCCTTTTTTGCCAACTTTAAGCTTATTAAAGGGCACATTCACTCATTTCCCTCTTCCTCTTTGTTTCTCTTGTCGTGAAAAAACTATTGCCCCTAGATGCAACCGGGCATATTGTTATAGGGTTAAAAATCCTATAGGATTTTGGGATATGTTTGGAAAATTTTTTGTAACCCTATAAGGCCTAGACTCGAGTTGCAAGTCATAGCTATGACCCAATAAGAAACCTAACCCAATAAGTTATAATAAAATAAAGAATAAAATAATTATAACAAATTTAAATTCAAACTGAAAAAAAAAAAGAAACCTTAAGAAACAAAACTTCTAAAGACATAATTTTAGCAAAAGACAACTGCATGAATTATTTATCAAGATAGTACTTTTATAATTTAATTAGATGCTTGAACAATCCATGCATGCATATTTCTCAATGTTCACATCACCTTTCTAATTTTACTATAGAATACACTAGTTTAGATTTTGTAATATACACTAAAAATGTTATCTGATTGAATTTTTTTTTCTCCCTTTTCCATATTGAATAAATAAGAAGGTGAAATGAGTGAATTCTAAGATTTTATCACATTGACATAAATACTTTCAAAATAAAAGCAAACAAAATAACTTTAAAAATTTTTTAAAAGAGAGAAACCCTATAGAGGTAGGTTTTGGTAAGACAATAAAAAACCCTACAAGGTTACAGACATCCCATAGGGAAGCATGTCAAGTTCGAGTTTTATATGACTCATTCCAAACCTATCACGATTGCATCTTTAACCACCCCCATGTTCTAAACACAAATGCACACTCACACATATCAAACACTCTCCTCTCCTCAATATTTCACTAAGAATAGCAAAAAAAAAAAAAAAAAAAAAAAAAAAAAAAAAAAGAAAAAAAAAATCAAATCAAGCTTCTAAATTAGGGAACAAGGTTTTTCTAGACCATAAAGCTAAGGTAAGAAACTATAAACTTCTAAAAACTTCTCTATGTAGTGTTTCAATGGTTCAACAAGCTATCAACTTCTTCCTTGTTTTCTTAGGTTCAGCCACCCTTAAGAAAAAAGGGAAGTTTTTCCATTCAACCTCTCAAACTAAAGGTGAAGCCCTAAACTCATTAACTAGAAAGAAAATAAGAAGAAAGACAAAAATGATGTGTGTATATGCATGCTTGGTGTCGACATCCTTCGGAAATAGGATGATCATGCATTTTATACTTTAAACCATGAACCAAACAACATGAAATAAGCATTCACAAGGTTTTAGGAAACTAGAAATACACATATCAACATATGTGTAGGTCACAGCTATGAAGAAAACTACACTTAATGGTTGTTTTAGTTCATTTTTTTTTTTCATCATGAGTTGTCATATCATATGCATTTATATTCATATGAATGCATATGAATGTCTTGGCCAACATTAGATTTTAGAGTTATTGGTAGTTTTTTTATTTACATGCATCTTTAGCTAAGTAACTATAAAGAAGATAACCTTAAGAAGATGGTTAAAAAATAAAAAAAAATAAAAATATATGTTGATACATGCATGTTCTGACTCTAAGGTAGTTAAGGGATCATTTTTTTTATATTCTTTTTTTTTTAACAAATATTGCAAAGGTCATATTATAGAATATGTATTGTTAAAAGAAATATTTAGGAATAAAGTAAAATTAACATATTATATAAATATGTCTATACATGTGTTTGGCCATGTAGGAAAGAGGGGATTAATATTGACTTTAAGATATGGATGATTCATGACTTTGGTTATTAAAGATAATAATAACCTTAGTTATAAGTTGTTGGGGGTTATAGATCTAACTCATATGGGTCTATAACCAAGGAGATCTAAATATATTTAATATATTTAGATGAATTAGAAAATAAAGAGACATATGTAATTGAAGAGACATGGAAGAGATAAATATGAGAAATTAATGCTGGTCAAATGAAATAAATGCGACTAGCATTAAATGTAAGGCTTCCTTGTTTTTCTTATAAATTCTCCTCATTTTGTCTTTCAGTATACACACCGGGAGGTATAGAGAAACATCATGAGGTGTGAGGATTGTATACATCGGGGAGGTGTAGAGACACGTCGTGAAGCGTATGGATTATATGCACCAGATAGAGGTGTAGGGTCACACCATGAAGGCGTGACAGGGACAAGATGCAGCTCCTTGTTCCAGTGTTCCACTTGGTATGGCGATGTTCCAATGTTCCACCTAAAGCGGTGATGAAAGGAGATCCACCGGTCAACAGTGATGAAGCATTTATCTACCATAGTGACATTTAGGAGAAACAGGAAAAAAAGATGTGTGCCTCTTCTCAAGCCTAGATAGGATAGATCTAGAGAGAGATAGAGAGATCTTGATTCTGTTTGTAATTTATCAGCTGTGGTGATGTTCAGAGATCCACTAGATAGATAGATTTAGTGATGACAACCATTTGTAATCTCATTATTATTTTAATAGTGGATGAATCTGAGTGCCGTTGTTCTCATGGTTTTTCCCGCTTTGGATCGCCATTTTGGCAAGAGAAAAAAGATCGGATCTATTTTCCTAACATTTGGTATCAGAGCACAGGGTTTGAAAACAAAAAGGAGAAGACATGCGAGAAGACATAAAACCCTTACATGAGAATCCAAGGCAGCAGGCGCGATGGAATCCCATATGAGTTGGAGGGGGAGATTGTTGGGGTTATAGATCCAACTCATATAGGTCTATAACCAAGGAGATTTAAATATATTTAGATGAAATGGAAAATAAGGAGACATGTATATTTGAAGAGACATGGAAGAGATAAATGCGAGAAATTAATGCTGGTCAAATGGAATAAATGTGGCTAGCAGTGAATGTGAGCTTTCCTTGTTTTTCTTATAAATTATCTTTATTTTGTCTTTCAGTATACACACCGAGGAGGTGTAGAGAAAAGCCGTAAGGCGTATAGATTGTATACACTGAGGAGGTGTAGAGACACGTCGTGAGGCAAAAGGTAGAGGTGTAGTGTCACACCGTGAAGGCATGAGAAGGACAAGATGTAGATTCTTGTTCCGGTGTTCCACCTAGTGTGGTGATGTTCCGGTGTTCCACCTAAAGCGGTGATGAAAAGGAGATCCACCGGTCAATGGTGATGAAAGGAGTTCCACCGGTTAGCAGTGATGAAAGGAGTTCCACCGGTTAGCAGTGATGAAAGAAGTTCCACTGGTTAACGGTGATAAAGCAATTATCTACCACGATGACATTCAAGAGAAACAGGAGAACAAGATGGGTGCCTCTTCTCAAGCCTAGATTAGGATAAATCTAGAGAGATAGAGAGATCTTGATTCTATTTATTATCCACCAGTTGTGGTGATGTTGAGAGATCCACTAGATAGATAGATCTAGTGATAACAACAATCTATAATCCCATTATTATTGTAATAGTGGATGAATCTGAGTGCCACTAGTCTCATGGTTTTTCCCGCTTTGGGTTTTCCATGTATATCCTAGTGTGGTGTTATTTTCCTTATGCAATTGTTTATTTGCATGTTATTGCCATTTTGGCAAGAGAAAATAGATCGAATCTTTTTTCCTAACAAGTGGTATCAGAGCACAGGATTTGAAAAAAAAAGAAGGAGGAGAAGTCATGCAAAAAGACATAAAACCCTTGCATGAGAATCTAAGGTAGCAGGCACGATGGAACCTCGTATTAGTTAGAGGGGGGGATTGTTGGAGTTATAGATCCAACTCATATGGTTCTATAACCAAGGAGATCTAAATATATTTAGATGAATTGGAGAATAAGGAGACATGTGTAATTGAAGAAACATGGAAGAGATAAATTCGAGAAATTAATGCTGGTCAAATGGAATAAAAACGGTTAGCAGTGAATGTGAGCCTTCCTTGTTTTTCTTATAAATTCTCCTTATTTTGTCTTTCAGTATACACACCAGGGAGGTATAGGGACACGTTATGAGGCGTGTAGATTATATGCACTAGGTAGAGGTATAGGGTCACACCGTGAAGGCATGAGAAGGGCAAGATGTAGATTCTTATTTTGGTATTCTACCTGGTATGGTGATGTTCCAATGTTCCACCTAAAGCGGTGATGAAAGGAGTTCCATCGGTCAGCGGTGATGGAACAGTTCTCCACCACAGTGATGTTCAGGAGAAACAGGAGAACAAGATGGGTGCCTCTTCTTAAGCTTAGATAGGATAAACCTAGAGAGAGATGAGAGATCTTGATTCTATTTGTTATCCACCAGTTGTTGATGTTAAGAGATCTACTAGATAGATAGATCTAGTGATGACAACAATCTGTAATCCCATTATTATTATAATAGTGGATGAATCTGAGTGCCACTGGTCTTATGGTTTTTTCTCGCTTTGGGTTATCCACGTATATCCTGGTGTTGTGTTATTTTCGTTATGCAATTGTGTATTTGCATGTTATCGCCATTTTGGCATGAGAAAAAAGTTCAAATCTTTTTTCCTAACATAAGTACACAAAAAAATACATATGAGAGGTGATCATAGTACCTAAGGTATAATGTATTAAAAAAAAACAACTAAATTTTAACTAAAATGGTATGTATCCATACATGTACTTGACACATACAAAAATTTTGACAAAAGTGAAGTTAATAGTACATTATAGTTATGAATATTATAGGACAAGCTTTTTGAAATCAAAAGAAAGAGAAAAATATAATAATACATGTATACGTGTATGTTTTAGCCATCTAAGGGAAACAAAGTAGTCATAATGAACTTATTTCTATTTCTCATTTAACTTAAGCAATATAACTTCTTGATGGAATACGCAAATTTGATTTAACAAAAAGAAAGGAAAATATGCATATATACATACTATATGAACATCTTAGCCAAATAGAAGAAAATGAAGCATCCATGGTAATTTCATTCTCCAATTTAGATAAATTCAAACAATATGGCTAACTAATGTGATTTATGGGTTTAAAATGAAAAATGCAAGAATATAGATATATCTCAAAAATATCATGCAAATATGGCCTTAATTAGGATTATTGATTAAATCATGTAAATGTCAAGTAGTATAAATAAATGGTGAATTCAAATTGGCATTAACTGAGTTAGTTGACCTTACAAATAAAATAGTAAAATAGAAGGAATTGTGATTTAGATATACGTACGGCCATTTTCTTCATTAAGGATTAAATGAAGTTACATTTGGATTTGAGCAAATAATATAACCTAGTATAGGATTAGAAGTAAAATTGAGATTATGCGATTAAATTAGCATATGGGGTAATGTTACATATTTAGCAAATCCAATTAAAGTCATATGAGTTCCAAAACCCTAATCTAGGACACTTAGACACTTGTAGAGTTTTACATCTAGTTTTCCTTATATTGATATACTTTTCCATATTTTAAGAAAACTTGATTCTCTCTCGGACATTCCTATAGATTATTATGACAATTAGTGATGTCATGGACAAGTAAGTAACTCAGATTATACCACATTGTTGTGAATGTAACTTAGTTGCATTTATTTGTAATTCACAAATGAAATGATTTTGTGTGTGGGCATTGGGAATTACTTAGTGCTTAGAGGTTGATTGATTGAATAAGCTACTAAATTAAAAGAGAAACAAAGCTCATGTGATAATATTAGTTGTAATTATGAATGTGGTGTGCTTCTATGAGTTGAGATGTCACCCTAATAACCTAACTTAATAATAATTGACCTCTAAATAACCAGTCATGCATAGCATGACTGCATAAAGGTTGCATATATAATTACCACAGCTACATATTACATAATTTACATTGCGGGTCTATGGTAAAGTTGGGAGTAATTAGTAAGAGAACTTTGATTAGAATTAGGGTTTCTAGTAGGCTTGCTTGATTCCACGGGATCTAAAGTAAAGAGCGTCGCCCGTGGTATTGGCCTCAGAAAGTGTTAATATTTTAGCATTTTCTAAGTTTCCAAGATAGTTGAAAGGATTAAGATACTAAAATTTAAGTGATAATATAAAAATAATTAATTCCTCCTACCTAGCATCCTTAATCTATCTTGGGCTTGGTGGCTAGTTAATGTGTTTTTGAAACCTAGTGAGAAGGCTAAAATCTATACCCTGTTTGGTTTCCAGTCATCTAAACTTGTATTTGCTCATATGATTAATTGGTGCATTGCATATGTTTGTTACTAAAAACTTGCTTGTATATGCTTGATGTGTGATCTAGTTTAGTTATCTCACTAAGTTATGGTTCGCTCACTTTCCTATAGATTTAATGTGTTTTAGAGTAGCCCATGGCTTGTAACGATTCGTAGTCTGACATCGTATGGCGCTAAAGTATTATAGTTTGTGAGGGAAGGAAAATATATCATGTGAAGACTAGCAGGAGAATGAACTCTATTGGCATTACCTATATTGATGAGACTATTTTACTTATGTTTAGCCCCAAAAACATGAATCTATAATGGTTAAGTAATACCAAGTATTTATCTATTAGTGACTATATATGTATATGCATTATGTTCTTATTTTAAACAACCTTGATCTTATTTATAGAATCACTCTTCTTTATGAAACCTAGTTATGCTATGCACATGTGTCTCTTTGAAGGTCTAATGGCAAACTATATGGTTACTGAGAAACTTCAGTTTGTTACCATGTGCTATGACACGATTAGGGTACCATTTAAGGCGTGAAAACTCTAGCTCACAATTCATTTTAATGAATAAATAATGTTGTAATAGAATTGCTATTACTATGAATGAAATAAATCTAATAGCATTTTCATTTGTTAATTTTTTATTTAATTGAGAGTTTTGGAAGAATATCTTTTTCATATTGAATTGCTAATCATAGGTTTGAGTAATAACGATATTTTATATTTTTTCTTTTTGTAATAGGGATTTATCATGGAATCACTATTATGATTAACTAAACATCATATAGGTCTTCATAAGGAATAATTGTAATTAAATTGCTATTATAGCAAAGTAAACGAGCAATAAATGACAAGCATCAAGCATTACAAGTGCTAGTTTTGAGGATGTGACTTTTCAATATTAGCATCCATTGGCTCTAGATTAAATCAGTTTGTTAAAAAGACTTTTAATGATAGGCTGGAAAATTTTGTAGGCCTTCGATCTCAAAAGTAGAATGAGTTATAAAGTGTTGGGAAGCACTTCTTATCTAGGCTTTGCAAAATCCTTAAGATGATGGCAATCGACATGAAGCGATTGGCCAAGGCGGAGCTGTTGGTGTTGTCTCTTACACTTAGTGCCGCCATGTGAAAGAGTGGGCACTTTAGAAGATTAATGGCTAGTATAAGATAGAGGTAGATAGACTATAGGATTATGATCATGCCTTGAAGAATGGGTCAAAGGGTCTTAAGAGTACAATTAACATTGTTGTTGAATGCCTAGGCACTACCCACCCTCTATATTTTCAAGTGAATTTTTGTGTGCCTAGATGCTTGCAAATAATGCTTTTTGGAAGGATATAGGTCTATTATAGGTTTGGATGGATGCTTTTTGAAAGGCAGATTGAAAGGGGAGCTCCTTAGTACAATTGTTGTGAAGGTGTCCTTTGACGTGGACATGTTACCAGGAGCACCATTTAGGAATTAAACTACACTCTAGAAATATAAATACATATCTTTTGAGAATATATGAAAAGCACATTTTAAAAAGAATGGTATTTATTCCCAAGGGTAAGTGGGTTCTTGGAACTAATAAGTTCCATTAATTAAGGAGATCCTTAAAATGATTTTCTAACCCGGAGTAACAAAGGGTACATATTCTTATGATGTACAATTGATTGAGCAATTGTATATATTTACTTACATGTTTGATTGCATTTCATATGTTTGCTTATAACAATTGTTTGATCATTTGCTTGACAGTATAATACAATGGAAGTCTCACTAAATTGGATGAAGCTTACTTCCTAAGAGTTTATTTTTGCAAGTAAATCGAAAGGTAGGAATAAAGTAGGATTTGAGAGGTAAGTGTATCAAAGATCAACTCTCGTAAGATAAGTAGTGGATTAGAAAATTGATAGGTAAAACCAAGTTTAAGAGATGAGATTTAAAATTGGAATTTTCTTTCTTAAGGCATTCATTTTATTATTAGGGAGTTTGTTCAATAGCTATTGATATTTCACTTAAAGCTAGGTTTACTTGTTCATATCTTTTAGTAGGGTATTCTAATGAGCATATAATTAATTAAAATATTGTAAACTTTGACTTGTAAGGTGCTTCTCATATTGCAATTGCACAAGTAATATAAAAACCTTAGGGCAGTCCTTCTAGACACCCTATAAGGTCATCAAAATTTGCCTCTTGGTAAATCGATCATCATCGATCCTAATAATTGAAAGAATCTAGAAGAAGTTTGGTATGATAATCCTAGTGATTTCTCTTATTTAAAGATTTTCACTTATCCTATACATATGTATGTCAATGATGGCAACCTAAAGTTACGTGCTAAAAGATGTATTTTTATTGGATTTTGGGGTAAAGGGTATGAGTAATGGTATTTAGTCCCTAAGTCCCCTCAAATTGTAATCATTAGAAATGTTAATATTGATGAGCAGTCGATGCTTAATCAAGAATCCAAGTCTTTTGAAACTAAACCAACAGAGAACATTTGAGAGAAAATCTAATTGAAAGTAACTAAGTATGATGTTGCTCTTAGTGGACCCAATGAGAGGAAACATCTAATAAAGTGCAATTCAGTAAATTTTACGTGAAGTTCCTCATAAGGTACCTAAAAGCAAAAAATTAAGAGAAATCAAATCACCAAAAAGGAATGATTATATTAAGATAGTCTTTTGACTTTATCAGCAACAACATATATAAAAGGTAAATTATCCTTTTTTAGGCTACTTTAATACCAAATTATAAAAGGATAAATTACACAGAAAAGGTATTAATGGTTAGATGTAAGTTTATTTAAGGTATCAAATTTTTGAGTGGTTAAAAAAAGAAATCAACATTTAAAGATAAATTTATTTAAGATATCAACGTTTCAAATGGCTAAAAAGATGTATCAACATTTTACAAAATGAGTCAAATAAGGTATTAATAGTTGAATATTGACAAAAATTAAGAAAACTTAATTGAAAACTATTCCAAACGTTGAAACTTAAATGAACTTTGCAAAACATTGATACCTTATTTGATTCACTTGATGAAATATTGACTCTTCTATTTAACCACTTGAAATGTTGATGCCTTAAATAAACTTACCCATAAATATTGATACATTTTGGCATAATTTACTCAATTATAAAAATGGGTGATGACAATGCAAGAAGAAATTAAGTCTTTACACGATAATGATATTTAAGAATTAGTTAAACCACCACAAGGGAAAAATCTTACTGATTGCTAATGGGACTTTACAATGTTGTTCCATTTAGGTATTACTTGCATGCATGACTTGGGATTTGAGCAATTGGATGTGAAAATTGCTTTTTCTAAATGGTAATTTAGAGGAAGCTATTTATATGTAGCAACCTAGGGTTTTATTGTTGAAGGCAAAGAAGACCTTGTTTACTTGTTGAAAAAAATCCCTTTATGCCTTAGAACAATCTAACAAGCAATGGTATAAGTAGTTTAACACGTTCATGACCATTAAAAGCTATCGAAAAGCATGTATGATAGCTATTGTTGTTTTAGAAAACTACTGCACGAGTCTTTTCTTTATTTGCTTATTTAAATGGATAATACACTCATTGCTATAAAAAGTATCTTTGAAGTTAATAACTTGAAACATCTTTTTTCTTTTTTTCCCCTTTTTTTTTCTTTTTGATAGCAATTAAGAAACATTGTTGAAAGATCAATTCGAGATGAAAGATTTGGGACTAATGAAGAAAATTCTTGGCATGGAGGTTTAAAGAGATATGATGGCAAAATCTAATTTTGACTTAGAAAAACTATGTTTTAGAACGTTTCTTGTTAGGCCCAATGGAACCTTCATTACAGGGAGAAACTTTGCATATAATCCTTGTGAAAGCATGAGCTTCATATTATATAAAACCCAAAACCTTAAAGTGTTAGGTTAATGGTTGCTTTCTACGTATAAATCATTCACTTAACTAGCATCTTTTCAATGTAGGATCGTTTCTTTTTACCTAACTCACACTTGTACCCTAATAATCTCTCTCTTAAGCGTGAATCTTCTCAACATTAGCCTCATGTCTTTACTCACCTTTGAGAAAAATAATTTGTGGCCTCAATAAGTGCTCAATATTATCTTCATTAAGCCTTAAAAGTATCAAATTGCCACAACTATTCCATTATCATGCTAGCTAAACCACCAACATTGATGTTACTTGTTAGGTGTTGGAGAGATTTCATTACGAGAAGAAACTTTACATATGGTTATATCGAAGAAATAAACTCATGGGTTTGATACCATATCCAATAAAAAATATTATAGCATTAGGTTAATGCATCTTTTCCACTTACACATAGTTCACTTAACTAACATCTTTTTGATGTGGGACTATTTTTTGACCTAACTCACACCTATACCCTAACATAAAGAAATAATTATTCCTTATTTTTTAATAGGGTTAATGTTACAAATAGTATATGAACTTTGACAAAATAAGCAATTAAGTACCTGAACTTTGAAATTGATTAATTTATTACAGAAAGTTTGAAATTGATCAATCTAGTACCTAAAATAATTTTCCATGCTACTCAATAGTATCTCCCTCAAGTTCTTTTAGGTACTAAATTGATCGATTTCAAAGTTTAAATACCTAATTGCACATTTATTCAAAGTTTAGGAATCATTCATGATATTATCTCTTTTTTAATATATTTACATAAACTATCCATGAAACCTTGTACAATAATTAGGGCATGGAATGGTTGAAGTATATTGGTAAATCTACGATGGAAGAAATTAATGATAGTAGTTCATTGTTCTACTTTTATAAAAAGGGTAAATTTTAAATTATTATATGAAATTTAAACAAAAATTCAATTTGATACCTAAATTTTGAAGTGAATAATTTAATACTCAATCAAACTTTCATGGATAATTTTACCACATCCTTAATATATTTTGCTCTATTCGTTTATACAATAAAGACAACCTATCATTGTATTTTTATTACATCCTCTAACTACCGTCTACCATTGATAAACTACCCCTTCTATGTCAACAAATGAATAACAACATTAAGTGAGGTAATAAAAGTAGCCACAAAAAGTTTGATGGCTATAAACTGATCATTTCAAAGTTTTTGTGTAAAATTTAGCTATCAAGTTTGGTATTTTTCATTTTTTTAATGTTTAATTCTATTATTACCTTATTTTATTTTACCAATTCTTCTTCTTCTTCTTCTTCTTCTTTTTGATGCAGCACGAAAGCATTAAATAATAGAGAATACTGTACGAGTGAATCTCAAAACGTGAACTTAATCACACAATTGTTAAAACAATTGCAGTTGTAGAGAAAATCTTCTCAATTCAATATCAAAGATGTCAAAATATCAATTATGTACAAAGACAACTCTAAATGCCTATTTATACTATTACATTAAAATCCTAAAAAGGAAAAATCCTAAAAAGATAAAGTAATAAATACAATATTGACTTAATAATAAAGACAAATAATAAATACAAATCTAAAAAGGAAAATAATAAATACAATTTAGACCGATAATTAATACAAATAAATCGTGTGACATAACCGATAAAGTAAGCCGACTTAAAGGCTGGTCAAGGCAGGCGGTGTAGCTAGTCAAGGCGACGGCATAGTAACTTATCGTCCGCATCATTCTCCTCCACTTGAAAAAAAAAACTTGTCATCGAGTTTAGAGTTGAATTTGTATATAAAGGGGTTTTCACCACCGGACGATGAAGACAAATTTGGAATCATGAATAAGTATCCTCTAGGATCAAATATGAACTTGCAAAAGTGAATCTTAATGAGTATAAAGTAAAATATCCTAATTATCTTAAGATTTAGAATTGCATCCGCCTTCGAGTTCCTTACACCATTTATAGCAAGATCATATCTTCCAGCCATAATAAAACAATCTCCAACTTTATCTAAAGTAGTTTTTCCACATTTTTCCAAATACATACGTTCATCTTTTTCATAATCCTTCATGAAGAAATAACATTCTACAGTAGACTCTGCCTTCCTAATTGACCTAAATAGTATCCCTTCTACTTTACTTTCTGCTATTACCCTGAGTCCATAACTTTTAGCCAAATTTTCACCAGGAATTAAGTCAATATGGTGTTGTTTGTTCCTCATGGGAGGCAAATCATCTAATAAGTCATTGGGTATCAATTTGTTTGACTCTCCCAATTGCCCCTTGACATTGTTTGGTACCTTTTCAGTCTTCTCCTCCTTATCAACCATCAACATTTGTTTTTCAATCAATGTATGCACAGTTTGGAATTCCTTCATAATATCTCCCGTCTCCTTCTCTGACAGCGTAATTGTAAGAAAGGAACATCTCTCTACTTTGGAAGTTCCATGATGTTCTATTGATTTTTCAATTTCTTCATCTTTCTTCCTCAAATCATTACTTTGTGCCGATATCATAAATTTTGCTTAAGGATATCTGTGGTCCTATTGAAGCATGATTTCCTCATAATTAAGAGGAAGAAATTCATCTTCCAATAAAATCTTCATCCTAAACCACGTTTTCACAGGTGCTTTTCCTTCATGACTTAACCATTTTTGTAATCTCTCCCACCAAGAAGAAACATAACCTTTCAATCGGTACGCTATCAACTTTACCCTCTTTTCTTCAGGGATTTCTATGTATTCAAAGATCCGCTTAATCTTAGAAATCCAATTAATAAAATTATTAATCCCTAATTCTCCACTAAAATATGGAATTTCTATTGTTTGGCGGAAATTGTCATAGTCTCTTTGATCATACCTATAATACCCCCTTCGGTATCCGCTATCACCATCATTGTATCTCCTTCGTAGTTCTCTATCTCCAACCAAAAGCTCACTTTCCTCCTTAGAATCTTCATTTGAGATCTGTGCCCATCTATTTGCAGCAGTAGGTCTAACAATAGGATCGCCGCACGCATACTCTACCTTTGGTCATCTCCCATAACTATTCCTATTCCTGTTGGCATCGGATCGATCGATCAGGTCATCAAAGTGCTATTCCATATGCTAGAATCTCTGATCCATATTCTCCAACACCACCCTTCGTACCGGTCACCCGTAACGTAAGACTTTCATACCCCAAACACCGTCAAGAATACAACCGCCTCCTATTCCACGGTCTATCGACATCTCCGTAAGATTTTACATGCTCTGATACCAATCTGATGCAGCATGGAAGCATTGAATAACAGAGAACACTCTACGAGTGAATCTCAAAACGTGAACTTAATCACATAATTGTTAAAACAATTGCAATTTTAGAGAAAATCTTCTCAATTAAATATAAAAAATGTCAAAATATCAGTTGTATACAAAGACAACTCTAAAGGCCTATTTATACTATTACATAAAAATCCTAAAAAGATAAAGTAATAAATATAATATTGACTTAATAATAAAAGCAAATAATAAATACAAATCTAGAAAGGAAAATAATAAATACAATTTAGACCGATAATTAATACAAATAAATCGTGTGACATAATCGATAAAGTAAATCGGCTTAAAGGCTGGCTGGTCAAGACAGGCGATGTAGTTGGTCAAGGTCGGCAGTGTAGTAGCTTGTCGTTCGCATCATTCTTCTTCTTCTTCTTCTTCTGTCTACATTTATACTTCTAATTCATGGATGAATGTCTCCTTCATGCACTTATTAGTATAACATGTTATTTTTATGGGAAAATGAGAAATTTCATGACTGAACCTTACATAAAAATTCAATTTGATACTTAAACTTTAAAATGGTTAATTTAATACTGAATAAAAACTTTTCGCAACTATTTTAACCATCTCATTAATATTATTTGCTCTGTTTCTTGATGTGGAAGAGATAGCCTATATAAGTGCTTAAAGAGTAAGCAATATTAAATAGAGTAGTTAAAACTCAATGATAAACTATCTTTTTTACATGAATATATAGATCAAATGATATTATGGAGGTAATAAATAACCATAAAAAGTTTAATTAGGTATGAGATTAACTACTTTAAAATTTAGGCATCAAATTAAAGCTTTACGCATTAAGTACCAAATTTGATATTTACCCTATTAAAGTAATGATTACTTTAAATAATGTTAGCGAAACTTGGATAGCAAGTGAAAGTCCCTAATAATCGACTAAAACGAGAGGTGAAATGCTTTTTAAAAATATTTTGAAAGTAATAAAAATTTATTTTTGACCTTGTAAGAATAATTTTCGACCTGAAAAGCCACTTTTTAATCTCTCTTTTAATGATCATGTAATCTTATAAAAATGTAAATTTCGTTATTATAGACATCCCACTTTTCTCGCTCTAGTATCGGAAAATCTTATAATAATAATAATAATAATAATAATAATAAAATAATAATAATAATAACCCAAAAGAAAAGCAATGGGGAAAAAATAATTACCTCCCAAAAATAAATACATGAATAAATATTTGAAAAGGAAAACATGATAAAATTTACTTGCCACATAGGGCATAACACGCTTCACACGATTACTAGTTTCGGTAGCAAAATTTCTGTTTAAGTTCTGAAGCATTTTAGGGAGATCAAATGTGAAAATATCATTTAAAGCACTAAAAAATGAATACAAATAAGGAAAATGATAATTATAACAGGAGATGTATATTTTTTTCTTTCTTTGTATAGGATGTACATCGTATTCTTATCGTCTATGTACACTATATTTTTTTTATCCTTGTCACGAATTATGGCAAAAATATGTTTTCTATATACATCCCTTATTTATACTTGTGCAAAATGATGCTTCTATTTGTAATTTTTTTTCTACAATGAAAAGCATAATTATCAATATGCTTTTATGGAACCATTGTAAGGATCCAGCTTATCCAATTCTATGATTAAGCATGCCTAGTCTCCAGCCACAAATAATACCTAAATATTATACGGAAGGCTATTCGTAAAAAAAAATGTTCATATCGACTATTGGTTTAACTTATCATTAAAACAAAAACTTTTACAAAAAGCTACTAATATGAGTAGAACATCATTACATTTATAACATCACTAGTATATTTCAAAGATTTACAAAGCTTGATCATTTGAAAAACATAAAAGAAAAGCCTGAACAAAAATTACATTTAACTTTTAAAGTCTTGAGAAAGTCTTTTACAAAACAACTTCTTTTGCATAGGGTCCTCAATCATCCCATTCTTCCATAAATGTTTTCAGTCCGTTCCATATCCCAAATCATTATAGAATTCATCTTCAATAGTACCTATAAGGGAAAACGCGAGGTAAAGGCTTAGTACAAAGTAACACAAGTAAATACAAACTAACATATGTTTTTAATCTAATGCAATGCAATAATTAATAAATTATTATCTATAAATTAAGTGTAACAATTCAACATTGGAGTATTCAAATTCCGAAAATAATCCATTAGGAATATGGGGATTCTGAGTAACATTAGTTGCTCAAGGGGTTGATATAGGCAGTCCGAATACTTATATCTTCTTTAGAAACATCTACAAAGATGATAATTTCATCTAAGGTTCACTACCGTTTCTCATCTTTACTTAACTTAATCCGTAATATCACTTAGTTCAATATATCCTATAAACGTTAACTAAATCATATTACTTTCTTTTAGGAATAAGTAAACATTGTACCGATACCATTACTCCTATCGATTACTTGCTGAACCACTTATAAAGCGTCATTACATCATGACAAAGGGTGGCCTAAGCGCCTAACTATCATATTGATATCATCAACAGGGGCCGCTCTTCAGACCAGATTAAATGGCACACACGCAAACAATTCAAACACTTTTAATTCATCTTTTTTTATATTTAAATTTTAGATATACCTATCCTATCAAGCAACGATCAAGTTATTGCATACCTGAGTGAACTGATATATAAGGCTAAGAATCAGTAGACAAATACAATTGAGTAAGGAAATTTTTAAGATAAAGAAATTCAATTCATATAGCATTTAATATCAATAAAAACTAAAACTAAGTTCTTTATCCAATATAAAATTCAAACATATGCTCACATGAAATCATATATTGAGATAACACATTCCATTATTTTAAATTTTGAAAATAAATATTTTTTAATGAATGAACATGGGATATACACGATCGTGTTTCACCTTGTGTTTCTTCATAATAGAAACATACCCGAAACAAATCATTGTGTATCTCATCGTGTTTCATGTGAATATTTTACTTAGAGAGAAGCACAACTTAATAGGGTACATCGTGTTCTAGTCGTGCTTCTCCTTAAATAAAAACATGACAAAAAAAAATGAGTTATGTTTGTCCTGTGCTTCATTTATGCCCAAATGTTTTGGAGATTAGAGTGAAACATAGTACAATAAAAGCAACCGTGTTCTAGCCATGTTTCATTGAAAATCAATTTCCTTAAGAAATCAAAGAGAAACACGATTAGACACATGTGGTCATGTTCTAACCATGTTGTCAAAATTTTTCTTTGCTTAAACACATAGTGAGAAGTATGGTGGAATAGAGGTCATCATGTTCCTCTCGTGTTTCTCCTCGAGAAGTCTTATTTTGAAGGCTCAATGAGATATATGACAAGAAACATCACCTTATATTCTTCTCGTGTTTACTTCAAAAAACAGGGCATATACATTTGATACTTAAACATCAAATTTTTTACTCGATCAACTTACATAAAATCAATATATACACTCAGCAGCACCAAACATACATAAACTTCACATTCACTTCATCAAACAACTCCCAAACTTCATTTTTGACATTGAAACATCACACATTCACCAATTCAATTATCAATTAAAACAATTTCAACAACTTCCACCACTCACCTATCATAACTTCAAAGATCTATTAAGTTTTATAAACCGCTTAGTTCACTAATACTACATTGAACTCATCAAGTAACCTAATTGACATAAATTTATATTCATTAAAGAAACAAGCAAAACTTTACCTTAAACGATCTTAACTTGTGGATGAAACTAGAAGGGATTTTTTTGAGTTTTATAAGAAGATTTGATCAAGAAAGTGAAGGATTTGTGCTTGAAAGAGGTACCTGATTGGGATCGGTTTTGGGATCTGTTTTGGAATGTGATTTTTTGCAAAAATTTACACTTTCAATTATCTAATTTCCTTTTTACTTTTAAGACATAAGAAAGATATTGGTCTTTTAACTTGGCCTTGGGCTTGGTTTTTGAGTTAAAGCTTGGATTTTATTTAAAAGGAGTTGGGCTTGGTTTGGTTTGAAAATCTGTTTGGGTTTGGATCTGATTTGTTTCTTTCTTTTTGAAAAAAAATTCATGAACTTCATCCATAAAACAAACAATACAAGATCAATGCTAAATTACACTCATTCCATTTTTATTACTACACATTTACCACAATTTCATATATCAGTCAATATATATATATATAAATAAAACTTAATTAAGTATAGAAGTGTAGCAATACACATATGTCATATTATTAGTTTTTATTTATTGCTCATCACTATAAGCGAAGTTAGATATTTATTCTTCTAGATTGTATGTATCTAAATTTTGCACATAAATTCAATTAAATATTTAAATTTTGAATTAATCAATTTAATATCCAATCTATATTTTTGTAGCTATTTTTACTATTTCACTAGCACTGTTTACTTTGTTTTTTCTATGCTTGGGAATAGAACAAACTTTGTTGTGGAGATAGTAAAAATAGTTTCAAAAGTTTCGATTGAATATTAAATTTACCACTTCAAAGTTTAAATACTAAATTTAAATTTTCGTGCAAAATTTAGGTAAAAATTTGAAACTTGCCCTACAGATATAATTGCATAGTTAACTGGATAAATTATTTCATTTGCAGATTTAAAAAGAAAATGGAAGGAATTGGTGGGACAAGGGAAATCTAATCTTGGAACCTATTGATGTGGTCAAAAACAGAATAAAATCGTTCTCTTCACGAGGACCTTGTCTCAATACGAAGACAAGTATTCTCTTTGCTATCCACATTGAGGTACAAGGATACGCCACATGTCATATCTGTTCTTCATATGGCCAAATAGGCTTTTTTTTGTATCTATTTTACTCTTTTACTTTACTTTATGTCGTTCTTTGAATAAATTCATGGTTCCATATTGTTTTTTCCAGCTTATCAAGGGAATATAATTCATGGACATGAGATACAGAGAACTATATGTTAAGTGATGAATATTGCATCAATGTAACATCAAAGGTTGCTGTCTACAATCGAATAAATATAAGATAAAAAGTTGTACATATGCAATTTCCAAAAATTACTTTGTACGGACTTGTCCAAGATGTGTAAGCCTTATGGTTGGGCATTTACTGTTTTATGAATTAAAGTTTTTTATACCCAACATGCTGTTACAATACTGTTTTTATAAATAAAAATATATCATGTATTATTAATTTAATATTAGTTACTCTATATTATTTAATTTTATTATTTACTGATACAGCAACATGACAATCAATACGGTATAACAAACATTCATCTGATTTTATAACTTTATGCTAATTTATTTATTTATTTTTTCTACCTTATGCTTGCCTGAATTAAAGATTAACTTATAAGACATGGGTTGGATCGAATTCATACTTGTCTCAACTATAATCAAAGTTTAACTTTTTTGTTTTTTTCTGTGAATGTACAATACGATATTAGAAGGATGGAGGAATTGAATTTGTTTCATACTCTTACAAGAGTAGGATTAAGTTTAAACATGGAAATGGTTAATCTTCAACTAAATTGTTATTTAGAACTAGTTAGAAAATCATTGGTTTTTCATTTTCTAGATGGTTTCTGATCCGGTGGAACCGGTGATTTCAATTGGTGATTTCAATCGATTCTATTGAAAAAAAAGTTTAAAATTTTTAAAAATAATATTAAATATATAACTATTAACTATTTAGTGGTTTGTAAAAGTATAGGGATTTTATGAATTTTAAAATCATCGTTACAAAAATTTGTCGAACATTTGCATGATATCCCTTTTTTGAGTATTGTTAGAAACTTAAATGAAAATTACAAAGTTATAGAAGTTTGATGCATTTTACAAACTAATGAGAAACTAACAAAAGTTAGAAAGTTTTTCATAGAAGTTATCTAGAATAGATTTATAAATATTTTAAGTAATTTGACAAATGGTTACGATAAATTACCAGCCCTTTTTTTTAAAGAATTCAAGTCAATTAAAGAATTTAAAAAATATTTTATATTTCGTTGATTGAAATTATGATATTGAAAATATTTTACAAGGCACGTTACAAACTTAAAAGATATGCATTGGCCGTAGCGAAATTATGAAATTTAAGATATTTACGACACAATATTAGGGTAGTTTTTTATTTTATTCTTAAAAATTTAATAAAAAAATAATTTTTTGAGCTAGCAACTACAGTTAAATTTTTTAAAGGAAAACTACCAATGTTACAATAAAATTGCAGATATTAGTTATTAATAAACAAATAAAAATTAAAGAAAATAAAAATAAAATAAAAATACACAAAATGGGAAGTAACATAGGCGAATAAGAAAAATATATTCTATCCATCTTTTAACCTTGGGTAGAATAGAAGGAAAGCATCCTCGAAATTAGCTGATCTCGATCTATTAAAATAGCCAAATATATGTATGTATTATATATGTATATATACATATGTATATTGCTTTCATTTTTCTTTGTTTAGTTCATCTTTTCTTCCTTTCTTTTTCTTTTTTAACTTTTCTGCACATAATTTTATCTTTTTAAATTCAACGGGAACTTCGTTGTATTTATATTGAAAATTACAGGAAACGGTTCCTTTACTAATGAATTTTTAGTAGATCATCGGGTACCTGAGATTACATGCTTTTGTACTAGGATCTAAACTCTGTACATATACTTTTACGTCTTATTCCTTAGATATTTTTGAAACCATAAGATATTATTTTAGTGCCTTCGTCATTAAAGATGCTAAAATTTTGTTATCATGGAGAGATGGTACTATGATTTATTCCATGTTTCCTCATAGGGTAAGCACTAACCATTTCCAAATATAAATGTTATAATATAAACAATATAGTGATCTAAGTTAGTATTTTATATTTGCTGTTGAGTTTAGACATAAAAAAAAAAAAAAAAAAAAAAAAAACAAAAAACAAACAAGGGACAATATTGTGGTTTGCACATCCATTTTATGCATTTTTGCAATTATAAACCTAAGTTTTAAATTATTAAATTATACACCTAATTAAATGTTTTTTTGTCATCATTTATACTTTTTTTTTGTCAACAACCTTTATCTCTATCATCACAACAAGTGAATCACAATACAACACGTGTAATTTTTTTAATTTTAGATTATATATTGATATAATAAATTATCTGATCATCTCGTCAACTAATAAAAATAATTTGCCTCATCAATAAAAAAATTCAAAAAAAAAAAAGAAATAGATAGATTGAAAGTAAACATCACATTTCCATTTCTCCACAAAACCTTAGCATTTAAACAAGAGAAGAACTTCTCTTTCTTCTTTTAAGATTCCATAACAACTTCTCCACCAACTTTACACATAAAAGTGGTGAATATATTCCCAAATTTTTTTAGCAAAATACAATCCATTTGCAAGTTTCAAGTTGAAACATTTGTCCTCATGTAGATAGTATTGTGGGCATAAGTGATAAAGGCAAGAAGTCTTTTTGTGTTTTGCAACATAGGTGTTTTAATTTTTAATTTTTAGCTTTTATTATATTATTATTATTTAAATTATATTATGTGTGTACAAGTGTTTTGGATAATAACATTAAAATATCTTTCCACTACTTAAAGTTTGACTAGAGAGAATAGGATGAAACAAAATTACTTATAGCTCAATTGTCTCTTCCTTCTCTTGTTTTATTCTATGTATTTCTAATTTCTTTTTTTTTTTAAGTTTTTATTGATGAGTTAGAATATTTTTATTATTTTGCAAGATGACTAGACAATTTATTGTATCAATATAAAACATACAAAAAAAAATTACACTTTTGATATTATAATTTGTTCATTGTGATGACAGTGATAACAACAATTGACAAAAAGAAATGAGGTGTAAATGATGATAATTAAACATGTAATAAGGTGTATAATTTGACAATTTAAAACTTGAGATGTATAATTGAAAAAATTAGGGGTGCACACGATTCGGTTAATTGGTCCATAACCCATTTTTTTTAACTAAACCAAAATAATCATTTTTTAGTATCATAAACCTAAACTAATCCATTATTAATAGTTAATCGCTTTAACGGTTAACCAATTTTTTTTTTTTATGTTTTCGATTTTTAACCCTTCAATATATGGTTAATTAAAAGATGCGGTTAACCGTAGTTTTAGTTATAATGATGAAAAATTAAATCCTTTTGTTTCATAATTATATTCAAAAATTGCAAATAAATAAATCAACTAACTACGAAACCAACAAATCAAGAATATAAGTTTAATACAATATTACACAAATTAAAACTCGATGTCTTTTCCTTAATCTAAATTACAATACAAAACAATATAATAATTAAAACATAAAACCAATTACAGTATGTTCTAAATTATAATGGATTTAAGGGTTTTTATCTTTGTCTGTATATTTTTTAAAAAAATTAGTTATATGCATATGTATATTATATATAAGTACTTATAAATATCGAACAGTTAACTGTTAACTATTGGTTTCTTGTGGTTATAAATCAAAATCGAAAACTGAAAAAAATAAAAAACCGTAATTCGAAACCGAAACCAACAGATTGGCGGGCCATAATTTTTGGATTGGTTTTTTCGGTTTGTCAGTTTTTTTTTTTTTTTTTTCTTAGCAAAAATGTGTAAAGTTGAGTTACAAACCATGACATTATCCCAAAAAAACAACAATATTAAGCTAAATAAGTATTAATGTTATGAATGGTTAAGAAAGGATCAACATTTCTTAAAATGGATTAATTAAAGTATTAGTTTTTTCATGGTTAAAGAAGGAACAATAGTGGATAACATAATGTGAATAAGGGTTTCTTTTTTGTATTTACTTGTCATCCATAAGTTAATACATTTTTTAATCATTTAAAATGATCACTATAAGAAAATATGGCTTTAGAGATAAAAATTCTATTTTTAAACATAAATTTCTATTACAAAAATCATCATCGCTGATTTTATTTGTGGAAATAAAACCGCTTTTACTAATTTTCGTTGCAGAATTTCTATCTTTAAAGGTCATTTTTTTTTTTTAGTGGATCATTCATTTTTTTTTTCCTTTGCCATTATAATTAGGGAGGGAATTCATACTCGGTACATTTCATTTAGAGACCAATAAAGATACTATTAGGAGCAAGTTCATTAGCTAAAGCAATGATTCATTATTTAACTTATTTTTGTGAAATGTAGAACCATTTTCTTTTATTACTTGAAATATCGATATCTTATTTCATTAACTCTAAAAGTTGTTGAAATTTTTTTATGCAATTTAACTGGAAAATAAAAGATGAATGTTATAACACCATAATATCGATAGGTATAATTGGCTATACTAGTGCAAATATCAATGATGTATTTATTGTAGCTATTAATATATTAAAAGAGAAAACGAATAATAATTTGGTATGATTGTTAAGAGGATACACCTTCTATTATATTCTTTTATGTTAAGCCAATTATCATTCGGTGTGATATTTGTTTGCCATTTTTATAGAAAAAAAAAAGAAATAGTTTATAAGAAATTTGTTGCCATTTTACCACAACAATCACCTTAGAAAGATGTGATTTTTTAAAAAGACCAAACTCACAATTTGCAATTTTCAACTATTATACTAAAGCAAAATTCCAATGGAAAGATATAATTTTTGAAAAAGTCATAAAAATAACATTTAATAAATCATATGGTAAACATGCAATTTTGCTACACTAATTTGATAATTAATATAATATAAATATTATTTGCACAATTGTTTTCTCCAAAATAAAAATCGATTACCATCTATTAGGGTTGTTTGAAAGATAAAAGTTGAATATAATCCATCTATGTATCATTGGCCAAAACAATCCATTTCGATATATACCGAGTTTTATGCCAGCTACAATGATTGCGACATGCATCCTCCATTTTTATATAAAAACTCCCTGAAGTTACACTTCACGATGGAGGAGAATACTGTAAAGGATGGATGTGACAGGCAATGAAAATCAGTGAAATTAAAGGAAAACTTTGAATGCAACTTGCATTTACGAAGAAATGTGGATGAATATAATAGTAAAATTTTTTATTTTTTAATTTTTTGTTGGCCAGAATAATAGTGAATGTTTGGATATTCAAATCTTGTATGCTATCTCTTTCTATATAATTGATCAAAAAGTATACAAGCTTTTATACCCCGATAAATATTCTCTACAAGGACTTGCACGCCCTCAAAAGGTGGTAAGATATATCACTGTTTTTTCCTAGGTTCTTATTCCGATCCTCAAATCATTAAAAAGCTTTGTGCACTTACCATGATGATTTCATTACAGCACGCTTCATGTCCATTGTTATATGAAAAAAAAAAAAAAATCGAAGTACAACAGTGCTATTGGATTTTTATTTATAGCAACATGTAAGTTAATTGAAAATAAATTAGAGCATCAAATTAATGCACTTGTAGTCTAGAGATATGTCCTCAATCTCCTAAATGATCTGTACCAACTTCGAATTTTCCTTTTCTTTTTTTTTATTGTAATGGAAAAAAGCAAAAGCAAGACCACCAAAATACCTGTAATTTAATGATACAAATATTGGTATTTTAATGGAATATGCTGAGTTTTTGATTCTTTTGTTTTTTTTTTTTTTTCCAATAGTTATAATAGATTGCAGGTGAGCATTAAAACGGTTACAAAGAAAACAATGGATTTGCTTTTTTTTTTTTTTTAATGAAATTCAAATAACCTCTTAGATTTTTATCATAATATGATATACCATTAACTTTTTAGCTAATATAATAATCACTTAAGTTTTGATGAATTGGTAAACAATGTCCAAAGAATTACAAAACGATCCTCTAAACTTTTAAGTGTGAAAACCCCCTTTCAAATTTATCAAAATACGCTAATGATTTATAGCCTATTAACACCTCCCATCTCTCAATTAAGATATACTAGGTTCAAATCTCTCTATCCCTATTGTAATCATAAAAAAAAAAAAAACAAATTATTTTAGTGTCTCTTAAATTTCATCTCAATGCATTTTTTAAACTAAAAGTTTAAACCTCTTTTATCTTGTTAATTTATTAATGAAAAACTACATTTTTAGTTCTCAACTTTTTATCTTTTTTTATTTGAGTCATCATCCTTTATTTATTTATTTTTTATTTCAATCCTCAATGTTTACAGAAGTTAACAAATAGGTTCTTTTCTTAACATCATTAACTTTTCTGTTAATTTTAGATAGGTGACATATTTTGATTCGTAAAAAGTTATTAATTTAAAAAAATAATATATATAAATTAAGATAACTTTAAAAATAAATAATATAAAAAAGTTCAAAATTTTATATAAAAAATAAAGTGGAGATTATTTGAAAGGATATGACAAAAGATTATTTTTTATATTTACTAGACCATCGATTTTTACGTGTCGTATAGTTTGATATGTAATAAAGAGGACACGAAGGTTTTAATCATGACCAAATTTGGATGTTTGCTAATAATTCATATGCGATTTTGTTTTGTGAAATGTTTTGTTTGGATAATAATTGACTATGAGTTTATGTAGCTAATGTACTAATATAAATTATATTAGTCAAATATATATCAATAATGACCTCAGCGTTGTTAATAGTTGTTACAACAAGAATCTAAAATTTATATGACAAAAGTCGAAATATTTCTCATATTTACTTATTAAAACATATAATTTTTTAATAATAATAACATAAGGTCTAATAAATATAAAAAATATTTTTTTGTGACACCCTTTCAAATAATCCCAATTTATTTTTTTAATCTTAAAAAAGTATTTTTTTTGTATATATATTATTTTTTAAAGTTACTAAATTTATTTTTTATATAAATAATTTTTTGCAAATCAAAATGATCCACTTGTTTAAGACTAATGAAAAGTTAAATGTTTAAGAAGAGGACTTGTTTGTTAACTTTTGCAAACATTAAGGACTCAAATAGGAAAAAAAATTAAAGGATCAAGACTCAAATAGAAAAAATGGTAAAATGTTAAGAACTAATTTTTTTCCCTTTATTAATAAAGAGGTAGTTTGTAATATTTGAAAATTTAAGAGGAATACCTATTATACCAATAACAATGTTTCGGGATATTTGTGACTTTCTCTCTCTTTCTTTTATTAGTCACCAACATTTGATTAAGGAATAATCTTAATTAATTAATTATCTATAAATTAAGCTTTGCTTTTATGTTAATTAGAATCAAAATTCAATAATCTATACGCAAAGGGGATAAAGGTGAGGAAAAAGCTAGTAAGAATAAAGAGAGAATTGAAAGAGAAACCGCATAAGGATTGATAATGGAGCTTTATAGCTAATGGATGACACTATGGCCTAATTGAACTTTAAGGACAAGGAATTTTCTTTTATATTGATTTCAGTATGGATGTGAGATACCATTTATGATATGATTGCTCAAAAAAATAAGGACCACCATAATTTGAAGTGGTCATCATCTCTATAACGACTCAATATACCCTATAGATCTTCCATCTTTGTCTTTATGCATTGGAAAATAAATATAAAGATATCAGATATGGGTATCGTGATTTTTGATAAGATACTAAAAACGAAAGAAAATTTTTTTTTTGTTTGATTGAAAAAACAGGGCATTCCTTTTCCTTTTGTGGAAAGAATAGATATAATGGTTCCAAATTATATATTTTTCTATTAGTCGATGGTTAGGAAGCAAATATCTACATATATATACACACATTATGTGAATCATTTTATTGATGATTTGAAAATATAAGTATAGAATATTTGTATAAAATTCTCCATACTTATTCATTATTTTCATCTATACATCTATAATCATATGCCATATAGAAGATGGAAAATTTAGCCGGGGTTTTAACTTTCGCTTATTTTATTCATATATGGTAATTTATAGCTAAAGCTTACGAGGAAGGGGAAAAAAAGAAAAGTTAGTCCCAGACCTACCTATAATATTATTATTAAACTGATTATTAAAAAATATTTTTTAAAAATAGAATATTAAGAGTTTTAATAATGGTTGAAATGGATTTGAACCATTTAATGATGTAATAGAATTGATCTCATCATAACCTCTATCAGACCATAGAATTTTTTATTAAGTATTTTAAAGCTTGCATGACCCACAAATAGTTTTTTGATTTATAGTTGTAAAACAAATTAAATTCAATTCAATTTTATACAATTAATCGGATGAGATCCAAATTTTGGTATAATATTACAATGACAATTAATAAATAGTTTTGGTATCTTATTCTGATAAGCAGGCAAGTCGGAAAAAAAAAAAAAGTGAAAAAACAATAAAAGGAAGATGAGCCAAAAGGTCCTATATGTAATGTTTTATGTCGTTCCTTATACCATTAATTTGGTATCAGCCGGTCACACATACGTCATATAATCTTGGAATAAAGTTATTATATCTTTATACATTGTTTTCATGTTTTCGTTTGAATATCTTCGACTTCGACCACATGTCAACATAAGTAATGGAAATTTTAGTAATCCCTTACCTTTTTCTTTGTTTGTACGTATATGGTGGTGTATGGCCAAAAATAAGAAATTTCACTATCCCAAATGATATGGAAGCGGAGGATAAAGTGGATTTTATCGAGTACGAAAAGTAAATTTGAGATTTAAGCTCGATGAAGATCAAGTCCTTGCTCATTTAGCTTAACGGGCGGGCCTCGGTAAGCTTGAGCTTAAGCATATTTGGCTTAATGAGTTTGAACAAACTTGGTTCCAATCTTAAGGTCGTTTAATAATATATAAAATTGTATTATATTTATATATATAATGATATATAAGAGAATAATATATATATATATATATATGAGCTTATTTAAGAAGATATTCATAAATCTAGTTGTGATTCTATAAAGGAATTCAAATTCGGCTCTTATAAATAAAAAAGCTTTATTTGAAGTTAAACATGTCCGAATTAATCTTATTTTGCTTGTGCTTAACTTGCTTGCTATTATCAAGAAATCAATGTCCTTTAAAATATATGTAAACATTTTCTCTTTGAAATCTTAAATTGAATTTTTTTTTTTTTTGGCCTAACTTAAATTGATTATATTGAAACTGAATGTGGCCTGCCCTCTTTGATGAACAGTTCCCCCACAAGGGATGTTCAAAATCTACGGGATTTATCTTTGATTTGTGTCGGATTTTCAATTTTGTTTTTTTCCTTCATTTTTCTTTCCACACGTTCGACCATTATGGAGACAAATAGTTATCTAACTTTTAAAAGTTTGTTCATGGGGAGCTCTCAACTTTATCGGTGGAAATATCACTTTTGTTTGAGAAAGATTCTTTAAAATAAATAAATAAATAAACTTTAGAGACAGAAATTATGTAATAAAAAATTAGTAAAAGAAGTTATATATATACAAAAATAATAAACGACGTCTATTTCATGCATATTTCAATCAAACTATTTGTCAAAAAGAGATCTATATGAAAAATAGACATTTATACTAATAAATAGACTTTCAGATTAGGTACAAATAAAATACATATGCAGGTTAGATACATACAAAATACAGATAAAAAACAGACCATCAAAGTAGATCATAAATCTCATTTTTCTTATAGTAAGATTTTAGTGTATAATACATGTCACAGATAAAATATATGTTATGAGTAAGTACTAATTATTTTTTAATATGTGTAGTGGTTATTTAGAAACTAATCACAATTTCTTCCATATATTAAAATATAATTGACAGCTATTCCTACGTATACATATATGTGATATATATTACCTTTTTTATATTTTTCCCCTTTTGCTCATGGCAAGAATGCTTTCATAATCGTTTAAACCCAAGGCATACATTTAATCCAATTGATCTTTCACATAGATATGCTTTTGCCAGCATCAACCTTTAGGCTTAATGCATTAATTAATTTGGTGGATGATTGACTCCTTAACTAATGCTCGATGTTTCTGCACAACGTCAATGAAATTGCCTTTCAATCTTTTCCTCATATAAGCTGATAATAGATGAATGGCACAGGAAGTTTTTGATTCATTGGACACTCGTTGTTTATGCACTTTAGGAAATTCTACTTTTAATCACGATTTTCAACTCTCTTTAAATGGAACGTTTGTTGTGCCCCCCTCAACCCCCTGCTTCCACCTAGCCTTGACTTAAGGCAAATTGTCTTGCCCAAAAATGCTATTAATACCCATTTGAGATTAAGCCTTTCCAAAAAGAACTAGGAATGTTAATGGCAAGAAATTGATGTCTGCATATAAATCGACCTCATTATTTACTGAAATTAAATTTCATATCAATTATTCACCGATCACTTTCCTTTGGAACCAGTCAATTATAGTCATTATCAATTCTGAAATGTGCTCTACCATGTAGAATGCTTCGAGCATATTCGATTATGCTTATATATTCATTTTAAATATTCATTTCACAAGTTATCTTTTGCTTAAGGATGGGCTTCTAATGTGATATCAAAACTAATTTTTGCTATACAACCACCAGCTTTGGTGCACCACTTCAGCAAAATTGTCGTTGCACCAAAGCCAACCTTGTTGCGTTTACAATAAGGACATTTCAGATAGAATTTTGATTCCCATACCACCTCTTGAAAAATTTGTGGTGGTGTTAATTCCTAAAAACTTCAATGATGAAGTTCTATGCTTTTAGCTAACGTATTTAGGATTAATATTTTAATCCCAACTCACATATAACAAAGGCTATTCAATTTGGTAGCTTAAGCTTAAATTCAATAGTAATGGTTGAAAAGGAACTTGAGGAAGAATGAGTAATATTTTAGCCTGCTAAATTAAATATATATAATAAAACAAAATTTTCAAAATATGTACTTTTTCTAGTCTAAACCATCTAAAACAATGATATGATCCAAAAAGGAAAAATAAAAAACAAAAAGAACACAACAATAATTCTATTGCGATTCATAACTCTATTACGATGTGCTCACTGTAATAAATGAGTTTTTTTCTATACTAAATAGTAAATTTATGTAGACACATTTTTTCATGAAAATATTTGTCTTTATTCTATTCAACTAAATGTTTTAGATACTTTCTTTCAAAGAAACTCTATTTCATGGAGTTTCTTGATTTTATAATTAAAATTTTTGAAAATTGAGAAATTAGCTCTTTTTGCTTCACATAATATTACAAGCAATTTCCAAAAATTGGAAAATATTCTCCTAAAATTGAAACTAGTCCTGTTTTCTCTATTTTCATTTGAAAATCTTGAAAACTTGCAATATTAGTTTCCCACATTCTAAGTTTATCTATTATGGAAAAATCATGAATTAAAAAACATGAAAACACAAATAGAAAAAAAAATGAAATTGTGTGAATATAGTCCACAAAAAAGAAATCAAGAGATGTGGAAAAATTATTAAAAATATATTTTTTCTAAAAAGAAAACTAATTTTCCTACATTCATTTGGCAGTTTATGGAGAAAGGAAAGTGGAAAGAAAAGAAGAATGTTGGTGAGGATAAGGAGTGGTCAAAATTGGAAAGTTAGATGAGAAGAGAAGAGAAGAAAAAAGAGGAGATGTTATGTGAGATGAGGTGGTGGCATTCGCAGCACAACACGTTTCACGATGAGATACCAAATGCAATGGTGTTTGAAACATTTACGTAGTTTCACAATTGACCATCCTGATTGATCTATTTGTCTGTAGCTTGATATTATTTATTCAATTATTCTCTTTATATTGTGAGTTTAGCATTTGTCTATAAAAGATTATTAGCATGCTTTAATTTTCATATTATGTGTTCATGATTCGAATAAAAATGTACAAACATACGAAGGATAATGTTACATTTTTCTTTAAGAACAAAAAATAGGAAAAAAAAAAAAAGCTTCTTTTATAACTAAACTTTCATGAAGTGGATTATGGCACACCTCACCCCCTTAGGCAGTCGTGGGTGAGATGCCAGGTACACTGGGCCCCCAGTGCACCCTTAGGCAACCCCAAAGCACTGAAGGAATTGTTCTTCTACCCACAAACTTCGATTAAGGCTCGCTGCAATGCTTACGAGTCGAACCACAGACATAGGCCTTTTGTTTAGCTCAATTGGTGAAGGTGTTTTTCTTCAGGAGGAACAAAAGGCCTGCGTCCATGGCTCGATTTGTGGGCACTGCTGCGAGCCTTAATCGAAGTCTGCATGTATGAGAAGCCTGAGGGTACACTGGGGGGTTAGTGTACCTAACATCACACCCACGACCGCCTAAGGGAGGTGAGGGTGTGACAGATAATTAGGTATGAACTTTAAAAAAAAAAAAAATCTAATTTCATACTTACATAAACTTTTGGTGCTACTTTTCACTATCCCATTCTTTTATTATTTCGTGAAATAGTTTTCATGTGTCAGAGAACAAATGAGTGGGTAATGTTTAGATGCATGAAAAGTTTAATCAAATATAATGAAATGGCCTCAACTTAAAACATAACTGATTTAAATATATGAATCAAGTGCATGACTTATATATGTATGTGTTAGTGAAATTTGTATACTTGTTTAATTGTTTTAAATGTTTTGGCATATAAGAAATAAATTTTACATGTTAAGTATGTTAATATGAATTGATGTGTGTGTTGAGTTAGTGTGAAGTATATGTGTTTGTATTAGTGTATTTAAATATTAGTATAAGTGTTATTGATATTTATATGGTGCTTGTGTTGATGTGTGATGGCATGTAAAAAAAAAAGAGGTTTAAAATAAGTCACATATGCTCTACAAATATTCTTAAACATAGCAAATTTTTGGAGCCATGAAAACAAGCCCAAACCCATTTGTTTTAGGCCAAAAATGAGCCCAAACCCATGCACAATCAAAGCCCATACTTAGGCAGCCTTTAAAGTCAATATTTGTATAAGTATAAACCTCATTTTTGACTAAAAACACACTTCCAAAATCAGACCAAAATTTCATACGAAATTCCCTTATTCTTACATATTATCTCCTCTCTTGTTCTTTAAAAATCTTGCACTCCAAGCTCATAATAAGGTCAAGATCCAAAGCCAAAGAGATTTTTAACAAGACTTAAGGCTCCTTAAGGTATGTGTATGTTATGATAAGAGTATATTTGTTGGTTTGAGATTTCTTGTGAAATTGAGTTCATGCCATGAATTGAGTCAAATGAGTTTAGAAGATTTACATGTGTTAGTTATGCATTGAATGAATATCTTGATGGTTATAAGTTATTGTTTGTGCTTAATAAGTGATAAGAAGTAATGGAGTGCATGAAGTTAGAAATGAATAAGGTTAAGATAGTTTAGAGAAGATTTGATTTGGTTAAATGAGGTTTGGATAATGATTTGTGATTGAAATGGTGCATATAAGTGTTTGATGAGGTTGAAGTGCTGATTTTGTATGTTAAAAGAAGTTAGAATACATATAGGTTAAGGTTTGGTGTTGGAATTGTGTTAGAAGGGAGTTTGGAAATGAAAACATGGATAAAAAGTTTGTGTTTTTGAACAGGGGAGGTTTGTAATTTTTCAAAATCTGTGCTGCAGTGTACGCCACGCCAACGCCGCCAACATAGGGTTCAGTATTGCCGGGGTACATGGCAACACTATCGGTGTTGGGGGTATTCACGGGCGTAAACCAACCCCGTGGAACTCTTAGAAATTTTGATGAATTTGAGTTGCGGACTACACCGGCTTAATGCTGTCGGCATAGACCATAACACTATTGGCGTTTGGATGAATGCTAGCAGCGATGGCAAGAGTAGAAATTTTTCGATGCAGACTATACCGCCTCAATACCGCTAGCGTTGAAGGCCAGCATGTCCCCTACAGTTTTTCATTTTAAAAACTTCTTTAAACCATTCCTTTAGTTTGTTAAATTGTCTTTTGATGATTTTGTGATCTTGTATGATCATTTTAGATGTATAAATGATATGTTTTAACCTTGCCTTGAATTCATTTGAATTCCCATGAGTGTTAAGCCTAGAATCAGTTATGTTCTATGAAATGACCTAGATTTATATTTTAATCAGATCTCATGTGTTTATTAATTTATTTTAAGAAGTTGAATTAAATGAGTATGGTTATGTGTTAGTAGTCTAAGATATATGATTTTGTATGTGTATATGTTGATATTAATATTTTGTTTTATATGCACTAATGTGTGAGTAATGAATTTATTAATGTTGTCTTGTGCACATTAAGATGTTAAATTAAGTTAGGATAATAAATCAACTTTAACTTTGTTAAAGATTATTTGATAGAGTTCTTGGTAATTAAGTAGCATTTATGCCCTAAATGTAAGCTAAATGGAGTCCAAATTAAAGTGAAATGCAACCTAAAGTTAATATATGCATTAAGGGGTAAATTTGGAAGTGTAAAAGTCAAAATTAAGCTAATTTGATTACTTTTTGAGGCAGCTCAAAATTTTATCCGAATTTTCCTTTTCTTTCTTCTTTTTCTCTTCTTCTTCTTCCTCCATTTCTATCTCCATTTCCAAGCTCAAGTTAGGGTTATATCAAGTTGAAAATCAAAGTTATTCTCAAGACAAGGTATATATATGTATTTGAATTTATTTAGTTTAGGTTGTTATGTTGTTTTATTTTCCTTCTTAAAATAGATGTATGGATTATTGGATGAATTGAGCTTAACGTTGATCAAATATTTGTTCATGCATGGGGTGAGTTGAGAAGGTGCTATATGAGTGTGGGAGAGTATGCATGTATTGTTGTATGATTATGAAGAGTTGGGAAGTTGTTAAGAGGATTTGTGTGGGATAATTTAGAATTGATGGAAGTAGAAATTGAAGTGTTTAATTGTATTGAATTCATGCTTTGAGTTGCTAGAATTGAGTAGTGCATGTTGGAGTGAGTATATGAAGTGGAAGTGTAGTTGAGGAAAGTTTTAAAGTGTATTAAGATGTAAGTTTGCAAAGTTGAAAAACAGGGGATTTGAATTTTCGTTTAAACCTGTTTTTAAAACGTACGCCGGCAACCTGGGAATTCAACGCCGCCGGCTTAAAGGCAGCGTTGGATTCAGAATTTTTAAGGCTGGCTGAAAGCCGCCGGCTTTCGCTGGGAAAGTCAGCCGGCGTTCATTCTGTCATGTTGAACGCTGGCAGTGGAAATTAAGGCCGCCGGCGTATATGTCAAAGACGCCAGCTTATATGAGTAAGCGGCCGGCTTAGACCTCTCTGGATGTTTTCAAAAACTTTGGTTTTGGATTCTACGCCGGCTAAAGGCCGCCGGCGTAGGTTACAAAGGCTGACGGCGTACGCTCTGAACGCTGCCAGTGTTGGCAGTGTACATTTTCAGAACATTTAACACCGGCTCAACGCCGCCGGCGTTGAGTGCCGGCGTATTCCCTGAGTTTTTGAATTTTGAGAGCTTTTTCTAAAAAGTTTCCAAAGTTGTTATTTGAGTATTTGAGTATTTGGTAAGCAATTTGGGATATATTAGGACGTTTAAATGCCTATTCGTGAATGTATATTCAATTATTTGAATTTCCTTGATTAATTGTGATATGGATTTAATATGTATATATTTGTGTTAATGAAATCCATACTTATTAATTCATTGATTATTGTGATATTTCCATTACAGTTAAGGATTCTTCGGTTAGTTCATCACCGAGAGATCCTAGTTCTATATTAACGGGTTCAGGTACGCAATAACTTGTTTGGTGTTTGCTAGGACAAGACATTCCTAATTTAACCTAAATTGATTCGATTTAATATTTGGATGAATTGGATGTCTATTACGCTGTTTAATCTGGTCCGAGGAGCAGCAAACCTGTCATGATGCAATGACTTTACCATGATGCAATGGTACGCTATGATGCAATAGCGATTCTTTTGGTTAAGTGGGTAGCCGATAGGGGGGAAACGTATCTGTGTAACGTTTGCTTAAACTTAGGGGGAAATACCATGATTTAGTTCAAGGTTTATGGGAACTTGTGAACTAGGCTCATGTTGTGGACTGAGTTTAAGTAGAGTCGGCAACGGCTTTTAAACCCTAGATGAAGCTATTATCTTCATGAAATATATATAGGATATATAAGTATTCGGACTGCTTATATCAACCCCCTGAGCAGCTGCTGTTACTCAGGATCCCTGGATTCCCAAAGTGTGGCCGGGGTTTGAATACCCTCGTGTTGATTTGTGAATAAAAATGTAATAAAGATAACCACTTGTTCTATAGTGCATTACATGATTGGGATGACTTGTTATGCATTGGTTATTGTGTACTGGGCCTCTGGCTCACTTTTGCTGCTTTGCAGGTAATGAAGACGAGTATTACGATGAATTGGGCTATGGGTCCGATTTTGAAAGATTTCTGGATGAGTGGGATGAATAGGATCCGGTGACCCGGGACTTTTAGAAGACTTTTTGCTAAGGACCAGCTATGTATAGAAGACTTGCTAGTGAAGTCAATTTCTTTTGTAATGACTTTAAGATCCTTTAGGGATTCTCATGTTTTGAGAAACCATGTGATTCGTTTTGTAGTGTCATGTATTGACACAAAGCAATGTTTATTGGATGTAAATATGTATAGATTGCTTTTGCTAGCAATCTTGTTGTATTTAAAAAGTTCTTTACAAAGTTTAGTGTTTTGATCAAACAATTTGCATAAACTGTTAGTTTTAGGACAACCTTACATATAATGTGCAAACGTTATATGTGGTTGGGGATTCGGTACTCTAAATCTCGGGATTTAGAGGATCGGGTCTTTACATTCTATGTATGATCTAAAGTGTTTATATTGATCTGAATTAAATTTTCTTGTAACAGTGATAGATACTCTTTTGAGTGTTTCTATTGGTTCTCTTCATAGCACAGGTACGCAGTAATGTGTTTGATTTCTTGCCTAGGATAGGCAGGACTAAATTGACTTTAATTTAAGATGAAACTTAAATTGATTGAAATCGATTGTCTATTATGCCGTTGAATCTAGTTTGGGGAGCGGCACCTTGCTCGGATTGGGGACACGGTAGTTTAGACGCTTAAGCCACCCCTGTCTTTATGATAAGACTTTTATAAGTGGCAAGGCAGGTAGTAGATAGGGTTATTAATATCGATATAACATTTACTTATTCTTAAAAAGAAATAATATGATTTAATTCAATTATTTATGGGAACATTTGAATTAGGTGATATTATGAATTAAGTTAAGTAAAGTTGTGAAACGGTTGAAAACCTTAGAGGAAGCTGCTTTTTCATTCATGGATATATCATCTAGGAGATATAAGTCTCCGAACAACTTATATTAACCCCCTTGAGCGTCGATATCGTTACTCAGGATCCTCAGATATCCTTATTGTCCAGAGTTTGAATACTCCAGCGTTGTTTGACTAATTAAAGAATTTCTAATAACTTGATGGTTGTTCCATCTGCATGTAGTCTAAGCTTGTATGCCATTCGTATTTGCTTTGATTACTTGCGTACTAGGCCTTTGGCTCATTATTTTATATTTTATGTGTTGATGCTAGTGATGAATTCTACACTAGTATAAGGTACGGAACGATTTTGAGGACTTCCTAGATGATTGGGAGGATTAGAGATGACCATGAGTTTGATGGAATTTTTGTAATTATAACTTGGGAGACATATGTAATAGTTATGATAGTCTTTGCTAAAAACATGTATTTTGTAAATGGCTTGTTTATAAGCCTTGTATGTAATATCTATATGTATATACGTCTGTAATGGAGCTATATTATATGTAAATGATATATTTTCCTAAAAAAAATAATAAAAGAAGTTTTATGAGTTGATAGTTTTAAAATTTATTCTTATAAGAGATTTAGGTAAACATATATCCAAACTGATCCTGATAATCAACCTTATATCTAACACTGCAGGTTATATATGGTTGGAGATCTAGATTCACCAATTTTAACTATAGGGGTAAGTTCGGGTCTTTACATATAAAATTAGACATTTTAAAAATTCAAATACCTAATTGTCAATTTCATCAAATTTCATATACTAAAAGAGATATTTTCCTCTAAAATATATTATGGTTTTAGTCCTTAATATTTAGTTACTTTTATCTGAATATATAGCCAGTTTTCCTCTATATTCAACTCATTCTTATTTCTTACCGTACACTTTTTTGTTTTTTTTTTTAAATGTACTTTGATCAATTCCATTGAAAAATTAGTATATGTTGATGCGTATAAACTTTAAGTAGGTCCAATTAATAAATAATATTATTAGATATATAATTACATAGTATAAAAAAGCAATAAAAGTTCTAATAACCACCAAGTCATGGCCATCTTAAGAACCATGTACATACAATCCTATTATATAGGGAAAAAAGCCCCTTTTTGTACCTGAATTTTGGCCAAATAAATAACTAGGTAAGTAAACTTTTGAGAAAATCAATTTCATATTTAAACAAAATTTTCGTGCATTTTTTTACTACCTCACTCTTTTATTATCTTTTGAAATAATGGACACGTGTCAAGTAATGATAGGGAAAAATAGTAAAAAAAGGCACAAAAAGTTTGGCTGGGTATGGAATTGATTTTTTGAAAGTTTAGGTACTTAATTGTCTACTTGGCCAAAGTTTAGGTACAAAGGAGGCTTTATTCCTAATATATACAATATTATGTGATAGGGATAAATCCTCTTTTGGTACTTCATGACGGGAATCAAACTGGCTTAGATCCGGGGTCAATTATTTGAATTAAGATAGAAGGCCGAAGCTTATTAAATCAAAGGAAAACACAGCAAATGGAACGGATGAACAAACTCATTCAAAGCCGCGACTTATATTGAAGGTCGGTGGCCTTTCTGTCAAAGCTAGCGGCTTACATCCCAGCTTTCTTTTTATTCGTATATTTTTATTAGTTTTCTTATTTCTTTTAGGGTTTTCCTATAAATATCCTTTGATGTAACAAGACTTAGTAGTTTTTGGGATATTAAATAAACTTATTTTGAGAATCTTCTCATTTTCTCTTATCAATCAATTGTTTGATTGTGGCGAGGTCCTGTTCTTGTCGATCCTTGTAATCATGGTGAACAACCCGTTCTTATCAATCTCTAGATTATGGCGAACAACCCATCCAAGTTAGTTGTGTGTAATATCAAATTAACTAGGTTGTAGTTTAGATTATTATTGGTGCATAATATCCAATAATAGTGCCATCCATATCCTTTTATTTCCTTGCATCCAATTACAAAAATCCAAAAAGATGTCATTTTTATCAAATTTGATCAAGCCCTCAATTGAGATAACTGTGTTTAAGGTTTTAGGCACATCATGTTTTGGTATCAGAGTATTGGTTCTGCATTTTTGCATGTTGGTAAGTGCCAAGTTTTGCTCTTTAATAGTATTTTGAGTTATATTTTAGATTTTGAATTGTGGCTGGAGTTTTGTTGGTTTTTGCTGAATTAAGAAATTAGGGTTTGTGTTGTGTTGTTATTGTAATATCTTTGATTTGGAAGAAATTGGAGTATTGTATTGCATAAGGCTTGGAGGCTAGGGTTTTGTCATACACCAGAAGATTACACATCATGTTGAATAATTGTGTACATGGAAAAGTTTGTCATTATGATAATAATCAGGTTAGAGGAGGTTAAGGCTATTGCATTGATGGAAGATCCATAGAAGATCAATTACAGAAATTACATACTATGATGGCTAATCTTGCCACACAGTTGGAGTGGATGACAGCATGACAACTACTAGTGAACAATTCCCGAGCACCACCACCACCATTGATTAATCCCTAGATAGTATCTCAATCTATTGAGATGGATGACTATGAAGATTAGAAATTGGAATGCCATAGATGTTTCGGTCGAGGACACCTAGAATATCAATATCTAAATGAGTATCCGGTAAAACTTGTTGATGGAGTTCCTATCATTGTTCAGGAAGATGAGGAGTGTGTTGTTGAAAATGAAGGCATGGAGGGTGTTACTTTAGAAGAGATGGATGTTTTAAGGGATATGAAACATGATATTGGTCCTAAATCATCTTTTGATAGCCATATACCTGAATGGGAACCACGCACATCAATGGCTATTGAGCGATGCAGGTATTTTCATATTGGTTTTCCTATAGCTCACCCATTATATTTTGATGTGTTGATGGGGTTACCCAATGTTAAAGGTTATTGTAGTGATGTTGCCTTTTTAAAATCATATGAACGACTTGTATACATCCATTGGAGCCTAGATGATAATTATATGTATTGGTTGAGTATTAGAATTTGAAATGGTGAAATAGAAATGCATATCAGATTCTATACATGGTCTATTTATGAGTTGGTTGTTAAAGACAGACATGATGTTGATTACTAAATGGATGTGTTCATTGTTGTCTCAATGACTCTAAAACCATACTGTTGGGTTCTATGATTGAATTATCTAATGAAGGATCTATAGATGACAATGAGGAGTTTGATGTTGTTTACTTCAATGGAGGCAGGTGTGGGAAACGAAAGTTACTGAAGCTACAACAGTTATATTTGCTAGACACTTGTCATAGAGTTCCTAAGAATTCCACTGATTGGATTCATGATAAGTGGTTCCACTTTTCTAGAAAGCTTTTAACTATGGGCAACTATTATGGTACCATGTGGTTGGAGGTGCTAGGACTTGATGCTGTGCTTCAGTGGAAAACATTGGTCAAGAGAGGGTTCATAGATCAAGCCTTAGAGGCAATTTATGAGACGATCCTTAATGAACACTTTTATTTTACACTGTTTGAGTTTTGTAGGTTTGTATTTGACCCAGGAGGATTTCACTTCCATCAAGATTTGAGGACAAATCTTCAACAAGTCTGAGGGGTTGATGGGAATCAAACTAGCTTGGATCTGGAGTCAATTATCTGAATTAAGATAGAAGACCGAGGCTTGTTGAATCAAGGGAAAACATAGCAAATGGAATGGATGAACAAACTCATTAAAAGCCGGTGGCTTATATTGAAGGCCTGTAGCCTTTCTGTTAAAGCTGGCGGCTTACATCTAAGCTTTCGACTAACTTTCTTTTTATTCCTATTTCTTATTTCTTTTAGGGTTTTATTATAAATACCCTTTGATGTAACAAGATCAATAGTTTTTACGATATTTGATAAAGTTGCTTTGAGAGTTTTCACATTTTCTCTTATTAATCAATTGTTTGATTGTGGCAAGATCCCGTTCTTATCGATCCTTGTGATCATGGAAAACAACCCATTCTTATCAAGCTCTAGATTGTGGCAAACAACCCATCCAAGTTAGTTATGCATAATATCAAATTAACTAGGTTGTAGTTTGGATTATTATTAATGCGTAATATCCAATAATAGTGCCATCCATATTCTTTTATTTCCTTGCATCCAATTACAAAAATCCAGAAAGATGTCATTTTTATCAGATCTGATCAGGTCCTCAATTGAGATCACTATGTATAGGGTTTTAGACACATCACTTCAACTTTGACCAAATGGACAATTAAGTACCTGAACTTTCAAAAAGATCAATTTTTTACCTAATCAAACTTTTCGTGTCCCTTTTCATTGCCTTACTCAATCATTACTTGACATGTGTCCATTACTTTAAAAGATAATAAAGGAGTGAGGTAGTAAAAAGAGGTACAAAAAGTTTGGCTAGATATAAAACTCATCTTATTAAAAGTTTAGGTGTCTAATTATTCACTTGCCCAAAGTTTAGGTATCAAAAGGTGCTTTTCTCCTAGACAATATATCATAATTGATAACTATCATCATTATACCCTTTTGGTTGCTTGGAGCCCTTGCTTATATCTACTCGGCTTTTGGTATTGAGTAGACACTTCCGTTATTTATATGACAATGCGACAAGGGTCATTGCTTAGCCAACATGGCCATGCAACAAAGATTACTACTTAGCTCACATGGTAATATGTTTAAATTGGACTCAAATATTAGATAATGTCTCAACGAAAAAAATTGTTACCTAAATAATTTTGTAACATTTGCCAATTTCACTCGGGATTTTGACTTCCTCCATAGGTTGATTATCTCAATTTTTATGAATTTCAAAATTATTAAATTAATTTGCCTAAACTCTATGGAAAAAACTACAACTTGACATTATTATGATGTCGTCTACTTTCTTATAATTTTAATCATTAATTATACGTGATAGTAGGGTAAGTTTCATTCATGGCACTTAGACTATTTTTGTTATAACTACCTAAAGAAATTTTTGTATCGAGAAATATCTACGAGCAGAAACCGTTCATTTTTTCGTCTATTTGCCAACGTGGCAATAAAAAATTATTAAAAGAATAATATTTCGTCCATGTCGGAATTTTTTTTCACTTTTTTTCTCCTTTTCCTCTTCCTCTTTCTCCTTCTCCTTCTTTAAAATAAAGGACATCATTAATGGAGCTTGAAAGCTCTGGGTTTTTATATTGAAAATTTCAGATCTGGAAATCACAAACATATGCATAATTTATCATGAAGAGATGCAACTAAATACGTAGATCAAAGTAGGAATGCGAAATCTTTAAAATCTTCATGGAATATAAATAAATACCCAAAATGCAAATAAATTTTTAGATACACAAAATGTTAAAATCTTCATGGAATGCAAATAAAAGTAGTGATTTTTCTCTTCTTTACATGGGGACCATCTTCATCTTCTTAAAGTGATCCTCTTCCTTGACTCCATTTTTTCTCTCTAAATATGTTTTGCCATTTTTTTTTTAATTTGAAGAAGAAGAAGAAAGAAGAAAAAGAAGAAGAAAGAAGAAAAAGAAGAAGAGGAAGAGAAGAGAGAGAGAAGGGAAAGTATATAAAAAAAGAACTTTTTTTTTTCAAAAATGTTTTGCATTTCTTTTTTCCATTTAAAAAAGAAGAAGAAGCGGAGGAGGAGGAGGAGGAGGAGGAGGAGGAGGAAGAAGAGGAAGAAGAAGAAGAAGAAGAAGACGAGAGAGAGAGAGAGAGAGAGGGAAAGACAAAAATAGAAAAGTAAAAAAATGAAAAAAAAATCCAATGTGGACAGAAAAAATAATATTTTAATTAAGGTCTGCTTGTCACATCAGCAAGGAAACATAAAAATATACAGTTTCTATCCAGATATACTTTAAGTGAAACTTTTAAAAAGTTTAAGTACTTTTGAAACTTTAAAAATGTTTAGGTATTTTCTTGGTACGAAATTTTATTTAGCTAAAATTCTATTACAATCGAAAAGGTAAAGGTATCATTAATGAAACTTATCCCATGATGGTATCTTAAAAATGAAAATCCAATGAAAATCAAGGAAAAGAAAATAGATTGATTCATTTCTATTTATTTCTTGTAAAAAATTTAATGAATCATTTTTATCGATATTTTTCCATTTGATATTGTTATAATGGCCTTAAACATGGAACACCCATCATTTAAAGAGTTATATAGTAAAATATTTCTAGATTAAGACTTACTTATAGAATTTATATATATACACATATAACTTTTTTAATAGAAGATATTATTAAAAATAGATAGGGCCACTATTGATTAAGGGTGGGCACGGTACTGTTTGGTTTGGTTCGCCCCTTGAACCGAACCGAGCCTAAAATTATGGTTCGGTTATTTTTACAAAATTGAATCTATTCATACAGTTCGGTTCGCTAATTTTTCAAATCTAAAAAAATGATTCGGTAACGGTTCGATATACAGTTCAAACTATATATTGAAGGACATTTACTTTTTTTTTTTTTATTTCAACAAAAAAACTAGGAATTATTTTCTTACATTTCAAACCTCAATAACAAATTGACAAGTTGATTTATTAATTTATCGAAATCATTAACAACACATTTGTCAATTTATGGAAATCAACGTTTAACTATAGTGTGCTAAATTTTTTCATATCATTAGTATACGTCGTTAAAATGGGAATAACTAAAGATAAGAATAAATTGGTGGTGTAGTATTTTTCTTTAAGACTCAAAACTAGTCAAGTGCCCTTACAAATATATATAAGTATTTGTGTATGTCATGCCTCAAAGGGTATTCCAAACACGACAGTCCGTTACACTCAATATTAAGGCTTAAGTATGACAACCTTAGTCATCCCGAAAGTCTTGATATTGAGTGTAAGGCATACTTTTGCGATCGTAGTAGACCAAACTTTGGATCATGCCGTTTAAGCAGTTATACACAATAGCAATCAAGAAAATAAATCATAACAATATAACCAAGGTTCACAAAAACTATTAAGGAGTCTTCACAACATTAAGGGGCATTCCCTTGTTAAAGATAACTAAGTTTAATAAAGAGTCTATCATAAAACGATTTTACACTTTTAAAATTTCTCTTGGAATCCATATCTACTTCTAGCTTATACTTCTATCCGTAAGATCTTAGCTTGAAGGCATTACCTAGGTAAAATAACCTCTTGGTTCCAACTAAAGGTACGAGGTCTGCAAAAGATATCTAAGATGGTATAAGCTACTAGCTTAGTGAGATTTATTTCCACAAATAAACACACAACATCCAATAATCAAAACAAGTTTATTTAAGCAACCATATGAGATACACAAGTACGTGGGCAAACAATACATATGATTTTTCAGGAATCATATGTTGAATTGATTTACCTCTCCATTCGGAGTTAGGTGTTCCAGACCGTATAGGCCGCTACTATACAACGTAATTCCATGATAGTTCTTGTTTTAACAACTTTCTTGATAAAAAAATGTAATATAATATAACTTATTTGTAGTTTATTTCCGAGCCACTACATAGATTCTAGGTATATTTTATTTAGATGTTTTCTCATTGCTAGTTGATTCGAATGATGCCTCATCGTTTTATAGAATTTACGGACTCTATAAATCTCCTTACTAAGCCTTTGTCCCACTAAAAGATATAGTAATAAATGCAATGAACTCACCTGATGACATGCATGAATCAATTTAATTAAGTACTCATGGCATAATTAAATATTTTGTGGGTGATCATAGAATTTGTAGACAATCATTCTTGCACTAGATCAAACATTCATTATAAATAATTCCCGCATTGATATACTCAATCGTAATTTTTCCAAGGATGTAAAGCATATGCATTTTCCATTTTATCTTTTCCTTAATTCTAATGCTACTATTTTATAAGCAAAATCATAAGTGCAAATATGTAAGAAATAAACTCACTCGGCCATTTGTGTAGATACTTCTAGTCAAGAAAATCCTCGCAACACGAGAACTTGGTCTCCTTGTCACTTAAATAAGAGAAATACCCAAAATGAGTATTTCTTGGAAGTTATACTTAAACTTGTAATTCTATTTTACTAAGTTTGTGAAAATTCGCATAGAAGAAAATTCCAACTTAAAATGACCATAACTTACTCATTTTAACTCGGAATTTCGCATATAATATACTGATTTCTTCCTACTCGAAAAGATCTATCAATTTCTAAGGTTATTGTCTACATAAAAGGTCATTTGGCTTTCTAAAAGTTACGGCACATAACCAAAACAAAAATCCCAGCTTTTGAAAAATAATTTTCCAAACTCATCTTTATTCAAAAATCCTTTTGGCAAAAAAAATATAGATATGTAAATAGTTGAAAAATCCTTTGAGTATTTATATAGAATCATATTATATGCAAGATTCTAATGGTGTTGTCTCAACGTTTATTTTTGTAAAACAATTCATCCTGAATGTGTTGAAACTTAAATTTAGCATATTCTTTTTCAAGTGTTTTGGAAAAACTTTATAATTTCTTAGGTTGTTATAAACAAGTATATTCCTATCTTGTTTTCTAATTTCATTTTCAAAACAATTAAATTCCTCTTTAACTTTAATCTTCTACTAATTTTGCTTTTTGTGGCAAAAATTAAGTTTCCAAAGTTTTTATTAAGTTGTTGATATAGATGATTTTGACTTGTATATATTTCCTTTTTAAAGAAAAAAAAAAGGTTTAGTTAAATAAGTCTTCTTATTCTTATATTCTCATCTTCTAACTTCTTCAAAAATAAATTTTATTTCCAAAACTTGGTTCTTTAAGTCTTTTACCAATTTTACTTAGAAAGAAATTCATTGCTTTTGAAATCATCATACTTATGTTCTTTTTATTTCTTTTGAAAATGAGTTTATCATTTAGATACTTGGAAATCCCTTATTTTTCTAAGTGGGTTTATAAATTAGAGGGCTGATTTTATCTTAACTTTGAAAACTAGTTTTGTTTTTATTGCTATTATGGAGTTTATAAATCCTACAAGTAAACATTTTATGAAAAATTTGTTTACCAAGAAAACATTTATGCTAAGTTTTGATAAACTTTATGTGGTTTACTATCAAAGAAAATGTTCATTTTGTTTGTTAATTTCTTTTATAAAATAATCTTTATTGTTATTAAAAACCTTGGCAAGTTTGAAAAGAAGTTGTGAAATAATTTTCCTATGGGCTTGCTAACAAAATCTTGATTTAGATATACGGTTATATATCAAAAGAGTTTGTTTCATTTTCCTTTATTAAGGAAATGTCTACTTTAAATTTTTGTTGAGACAAGATCATTATGATAATACATATACATGAGCATGTAATATGAAAAATGATGAAAATATATAAGAAGCAAAATAATAATAGCAAGATAATAATATCAAGTATTAAGAACCTTAGCTTCATCAAGGTAAACCGGTTAAGCATTAGGAGCCTCAGCTTCATCAAGGCAACCCGATCAAGTATTTGGAGCCCTAACTTCATCAAGGCATTCTGAGACTTAGTTCCAAAAAGAAAAAGCAATAATAAGAGCAACAGAAGCATGTTAGTAAAAGTTAGTGAGCATTTAAGCTCTAAGAAATAAATAGATATATATATATATATATAGTTATGTTAGAAGCATAATAACAATAATAACATTAATAACAAAGCATAATAACAAGATAATAATATAGGAATTTCATGTGCAAGAACAAAACATAAACATGTTGTTACTTTTACTACTCATATGAGTTTTAAAACAACACCATATCCATGCTAAGTTACATGACATTGGTAAACTAAATGGTTGCAAGAAGTTTACCTAAAGTGTTTTTATAGTAGGAATAAGGTAATGAATGCAGGTTTGTGGTAGATGATATGTGGTAGATGATTTGTGTATAGAGAGGGATTTTTGTGAGGAATTAGTTAAAGAGAGTTTTGGTGGTGAAGAATTCTGTGGAGAGAGTTTGTAGAGAGATTTTGAGAAAGTTTTGTTATATGAAATGAAGGTGTGAAAGAAAAATAATTGAGAGAGAGGGAGGGGAGATCATGCTGGCCATAAGGGCAAAAAGAGAGAGAGAAAGTTGATTTTGTTTGTATTTTATAAAAAAAATAATTAATATGTAAGATATGATTTGATATAAGGTATATTGGAAAAGGTAAAAAGTAAGAAAATATGTGTATTTGTAGTAAGAATAGGTAGTAAGCAAAAGTAGAGATAGGTGAATAGTAATGAATAGTAGAGAAGTATAATGAATAGTAAACAAGACTAATAAGTTACCGGTGATAAAGAAAATACACATATAAATGCGATATCTGTAATTTTTAGCTATCGAAAAATTGCGAAACTGATATTTGTGGATTTCTTATATTATTACGAGTCTAACGGTATAAATGGAATATTTTTATTGTTCGGTGTTCCCGAGCACAGTTTTCGAAAACTAATCCATTCGGATTCAAAAAACACTAGAAAATGGCGAATATGATATTTTTATACTTTCCTATATCATTACGAACTAATAAAGCCATTAACTCAATTCTGTTGTCTAGGGTTTGAGAGCGTGGGATTATCGACTCTAAACTCTAGGGTTTTGGCATAGGTTTTCGATTGACTTCTGGTTCTAGGGTTTGAACTTGAGAACGTCGAAAAAATCTAGGGGTTTATAGTGTATAAGGAAAGGAGTAAGATTAGATTTCCTTCACCGATGAAAGAAATAACCAATGTAATATTTCTACTTTCTAATACCCATTAAGCTGCAACTATTTTTTAACTATTGAAACTCTAAAAGTATTAATTATAAAAATTAAAAATTTTACCCTAAAATACAATTAACTATAAAAATAAAAATAACGTTAAATGGATTTTTTTTTAAGATGAAACGATTTGGTTCGATTCGGTTCATGATTTCAAACTGAACTGTGAATCAAATTTCTACTACCAAACAAAACATGAACCGAGTCGTTTAAAAAAATACCCGAAAATTTGATTCGATTCGATTCAATTTGATTCGCAATTCGATCTTTTTTTTTTCCACCCCCAAATACTGATCACTCTTAACATGAGTGAAAGTCTTGGATAAGCCCCAACCAGTTGGTGGTGATGCCTATTAGAAATGTGGAAAAATGCGGTAAAAGATTATAAAAATAAAATAAAATAAAAACCCACATAATCGAATGCGCCTATGTGGCCCCCGGTACTCGAATTAGGCAGTTGCATCATCATTTTAGGAAATGTCCTGTCCAGCAACTTTGTAATTATGCTGGTAATAATTGGTATCATCTGCATGAAAGAGGGAGACTTAATATCGGTTTGTAATGTCACTCTACTGAATTATTATATTAATACTAGTTAAAAAAACTTTTAGTCAACTTAACTATTAAAGGTTTTCTTAGGGCATTGCACTATGTGCACTCCGTGTTATTAAAACTATTGCTTCAATATGAAGAAGATTTTAGTTTGAAAAATAACTGTTGTTTCAGAATTTAAACCAAGCTGTCCAAACTCCAACATAATATATATTAAACAAGAACCTAGTTAAATATAAGATTTAAAAGTTAAATATATGTGTATATGGTGTTTATATGTGCACATACGTGTATGATGTTTATATTTGTATGTGTTATATATATTTATTTTACTATAGTTGAAATAATGATTTTTTTTTTCTATTTTTTGTCCCCATAACATCATATCATCAATATTATAGCTTCTCATTTTAAATTTTGTTGTTCATTTTATAATAGATAGATTACATCAAAAGGTATCAACATTTGAGAATAAATTGATTTAAGCTATCAACATTTCAAGTATTTAAAAAGATGAATGACCATATGGAAATAAATCCATTTAAGGTATCAATGTTTCAATTGGCTTAGAAGAGGTATCAATGTTTTGTAAAGAGAGTTAAATAAGATATTGATAATTAATTACTGACGAAAATTGAGGAAATTTAATTTAAAATTAATGAAAATATTGATACCTTATATCAATTTTGCAAAATATTGATACTTCATTTGATTCACTTGGTAAAACGTTAATTTCTCTTTCTAACCACTTAAGACATTAAGACCTTAAACGAAATTACCCTCAAATGTTAACACTTTCTTATGTAATTCATCCATTTTGTAACTCCCATTTGGTTGCATGTAAATTTTTGAACTATTGCATTAGAAGTCCTCGATTATAGTATAAATATATAGACATATGTATTTTCCATATGTGAATAAAATTTCATTTACTAATAAAGTCTTCAGTGAGCTAAAGTGAGTTATCACTTCTACTAGAATGTAAAAACTAAAAAAGTAAAAGGTTGCTTTTGTTTTGCCAACTTGTATAAGAAAGAAATTGTTCAAATTTTTAAGGGTAAATATTATATTTAGTATCTAAACTCTACTCATGTGTACAATTAATATATAATGTTTGAAAATGTCAATTTACTGTTTATAAATTTTTCGATATTAGTTATAGTATCCTACCCTAATGAAATAGTTAATTGGTAAAATAGTTAAAATTTAGATAGGTAGTTGACATTTTTTCAATTTTAAATAGTTAATTGCAAAATAGACAAAACTCGGGTATCAAACCTAGTATTATAGTCTATTAGCATATCTCCTAATCTCTCAAGTAAGAAATATTAAGTTCAAATCCCTCATTCTCATTGTGATGGCAAAAAAAAAAAAAAAAATTATTTGATCTAAATAAGGCACATAAATGTGTTCCTTTTTATTTTTTACCATTAACGAGTTTCTTTGAACGATTCTTAGCATTTCCCTCAATGAAATACAAAACACTTATTGCCATAGCCAATATAAATTAACATGCAAAATCGAATTCTCACAATTTGTCCCATTTTGTCATTAGACATAATTTCTTTTATAGAACTTCTAAATTAGTCACGATCGAATAAGTTTTAATTGATCTAATGAGCTAACACTGATTCGTGCTCTCTCAGCAAATGCCATTATAAGAAAACTATGCTTTAGAGATGAAAATCATGTCTCCAAATGAAAAATTTTGTAGCAAAAACCATCGTTGCTGATTTTATTTGTAAAAACCATAACTTCTTTTACCAATTTTCAGTTGCAAAATTTCTATCTCTAAAGACTAATTTTGCATTTGCATTTTAAACATTTTCTGAGCAATTGCCTACTTTTAATGAAGTTTCTTCACAATTTTCCTTGTACTAATTCAATAGTAATGAAATTGTCTAATTTATTTTTTGGGCCTTATAATTAAATTAATATCACTATAATATGAAGTTGGAATAGTTCTCAACAATTGAAAAAGTGAACAATTACATTGAACTACTAATATTGTTTATAATTACATAAACAAAGATCTCTCTCTTAGATGAAAACATCATTATAAAACATTTATGTTGTAATTGGTACACTAAAATGAAATTGATATTCCACATTTATTACCATGAAATATCTATTTCTTTATTTGATATGTAAAAGATTTTACTATAAGGATTGTTTATTCCATGTAATGTAATGTAGAATAGACTAGGTCTTCTCATTTCCTTCAAATCTCTTTGTTAAAGGAATGATTATTCCTAATAAAAAATATATTTTATTTAAAAAATACCCTTACTTATAAAATAAAGGTATTGCCATTGATTTTTAGTTTCATTCTACGTCAGTGAACCAAACGTAATGTTAAAGCATTTGCTATAAGCCCTCGACTAAAAAGTCACCTAGTTGTGGTGGCCTCTTATGTTGATTTCATAATCGAGATGAAAAAGCCTCTCGAACTTGAGTAAATAAAATAATATTTAGTATAACACATAAAAAAAACATGCAATATACTATAAAAAAAGAAAAAAAAGTAGCATATCGATTTCAAGACAACCATGTCATTAATATATATCATATTGATACATGTAAGTATCTTAATATGAAGTTCAAGAATCAAAGGCAATTAGAAGTGTTTGGGAGCAGGAGCCCCAAAACCCAAATAGCGATTCTAACAAAATATTAGTAGAATTGGCATTTCCACCCAAGTAATTATTTAGTTTAAACAACCTAAACTTTTCAATCCAATGCATATATGCTCAAGACCTAGCTTATCAAAATAAGTGCTTTCCCTTTGCCAAATCTTGAGTTTATAAATATATTTGTGTATATATATATAGAGAGAGAGAGACAGAGAATGTAAAATCTTACTTGTATGGCCATTTATGCCATTAATAGATCAATTTGTCTCTTAAAGTCAAGCACGAATATCATATATCTTAAGCCAAGTGCATTATGAATCAAGTCAACCATAGCATATATCAAACAATAAGCTCATCATTTGTAATATACAACTTGGTATTGGAATCCACTTAAAGTGAAACTTAATGTTGTAAGATCTAGTTTAGGATTTGAACTAGACATACTAGAGGCCAAAGGTTAAATAATAAAACTGGATTGAGCTAGAGCTTAAACCAAAGTTGAACCGGTCCGTTCTTAAAAAGGGTTTAGGTTCAACCTAATTGAACCAAATGGATCAACCAAACCTAGCAACACATGTGAAATTCTATTACGTTAAGGTATTTTTAAAATCTTTTTGACCATGAATGATTATTATAATATTACATGAACCAAACACACATATAAGAACAATTAAATTAGGAGTCATCATATCCTAACAGAACACATAATAAGTCTATTGCCAAAACACGCCAATTCTACTTACTAGGTCTAGCAAAAACTCTACTCATACCTCCATTTATGGGTTTCCTTCACCTATTTCACCTAACATAGGTTAAACTGATAGTTAACTTGTATCTATGATTTGTTCATAAACTGAGATATAAATCGTTTCTATCATTACTCATTATCACTTTCAAAAATTATTTCTTTTTCAATTCTTAATGGATTTCCAAGTCCTATATGATAATAAGATTGTTCTTTCGAGAATAATTTATATACTACTAATGACAATCTTCAACAAAAGCAATTGTTATTTCTAGAATGATCCATATAATTTATATTTTATTTGTTAATATTATTATAATATTTTTAATAATAGGTGCATGGTATCTAAGAAATTGTACCTACTATATAGTAAAGTATAGATTTGAGTACAAGTATATGATATGAAGACTTCATACTGTAAAGTTATCTGAATCAAGAACTAAAACTCCGCAACAATGGAGTTCCAAGAGAGGATTGAATAAGAAGAAAACTGTATATATGAAAAAGTAGAGTTTATTATATCTAATTAACTATATACAAAGCTATTTATATCTAGTTATGTATACAACTACCAGAATACAAATACAAAACTCCCAATTAAGAATCAATGACAACTTTACAGCTAAGCAGAATAAATAAAGATATAATCGCAACACCCCTACCCCCCTCAAGTTGATGCTTCAACAAGCCCCAACTTGAAAATAGAACGAAGTAAATCTGCAGTGGAAACACTCTTTTTAAGGAAATCACCCAACTGATGATGGGAAGGAACATAACTAGTAGAAATAAGGCCTTTAGAAATCTGATCACGGACAAAATGAACATCGACCTCAATAAGTTTTGTTTGGCCATGTTGACATGGGTTGGCAGCAATCATCAAAGTAGGTTTACTGTCACAATGGAGAGAAATGGGCAAAGTAAAATCTACTAGCAAATCCTAAAGAATATAAGTGACCTAAAGAAGCTCTTTAGCAACAAAAGCCAAACTCTGATACTCAGCCTCAGTGGAAGAAGTAACAACAGTGCCTTGCTTCTTGGACTTCCAAGAAACTAAAGAATCACCCAGTTTAATGCAAAAACCAGAGACTGATTTTCTATCAAGTGGACAAGATGCCCAATCGGCATCAGAATAAGCAACAGGTAGCAAAGAAGAAGTAGCAGGAAAAGAGAGTCGTAAAAAAGCAGTAGACTTCAATTACCGAAGTAAGTGAAACAGAGCATCCAAATGTGAAGTGTGTGGCTTTGCTAAAAACTGACTCAAACGATGAACAAGAAAAGAAAGGTCCAGTCGTGTCAACCCAAGATAAAGTAAGAGTCTAACCATACGGCGATAGAAACTAAGATCAGAAAAGACGTCATTAGCCGCATTATCAAGTTTACATCCATAAGCAAAAGGTATGGGAGTAGGTTTGCAAACTGTCATACTGCATCAAGAAGGAGATCCAAAATATACTTTCATTGGTGAAGCAAAATTCCATCTGAATTGTGATAAATCTCCAGACTAAGAAAGAAATGAGTGTTACCCATATCTTTAATAGTGAATGCTGCATCCAATTGCAACTTAAGATCTGTGATACAACTCAAACTAGTACTAGTTAAGAGGATATCATTAACATACACCACTGCCACAATAAAATCCACCCCATCATGTCTAGTAATTAGGGAATAGTCATGATAAGACTGTTTAAATCCCTGTTTCAACAAAAATTGAGTGAGTTCATAATTCCATTACATTGAAGCCTATTTTAAACCATACAATGACTTCTTAAGGCGACACACTTGATGAGGAGCAGCTTTAATATATCCTTGGGGAGGAGTCATATAAATTTCTTCATCAAATGCCCATGTAGAAAAGCATTATTAACATCAACTTGATGAATTGGCCAACCTTTTGAACTTGCTAATGCAAGGACAATATGAACCATACCCAACTTTGCTACGAGAGAAAAAGTATCATGATAATCTTCCCCTTCCTTTTGAGTATATCCTTTAGCCACTAAAGGAGCTTTAAATCAATCTACACTACCATCCGGTTTAAATTTAGTCTTATAGACCCATTTACACCCAATGGCCTTTTTCCCTTGAGGAAGTGTAGTAAGCTCCCATGTATCATTTTTCTCTAAAGCTACCAATTCTAATTGCATAGCATCAATCCAAGATTGTTGTTCAATTGCTTGTGAATAAGTGTGTGGTTCCATGACAGTAAAAACATTAGCTAACGAATTCACAAAAGATGAAGAATAAAAGGCAAATGTATTTTTTATCAAATAAAGGATGAACACTAGCTGCTACACTAGCATGAGAAGGATCATATAAAGCATGTGCATAATCTTGTAACCAATTTGGTAATTTCCTTGATCTAGTGGACCTTCTTGGTAAAGAAGCATTAGAAGAATTGGGTGAATTAGCGGAGACCAAAGGCTGAACAAAGCTGGTAAAGAGACATAAGAAGAACTAGATGAATTAGTAACTGATGGAAAAGACGAATTGTAGTATCAAAGAGGATAGAATCACATTATGGACTAGAATTAGTTGACCGTGGAAAAGGAATAAAAGAATCTGTCATAGGAAATGAAGAATCCTTAAAAGGAAAAGTGTTTTCATAAAAGATTACATCTCTACTAACAACAATTTTTGCATTCTCAATATCATAGAGTTTATATGCTCTTTGGCGTTGTTGATGACACAAAAACACACATTTGAGCCTTCGTGGATCTAGTTTATCTCTCTTTGTAAAGGAATAGAAGAGTAACAAAGACAACCAACTACTTTAAGATGAGAATAATCTGGTGGATGACCAAATAACAATTCAAAAGGTGTTTTCTAGCCTAACAAAGACATAAGCATGTGATTAATAAGGTAGTTAGCTATCAAAAGACACTCACTCCAAAAAGATTTTGGAAGATTAGCATGCAATCTCAAAGCACGTGTGGTATATAAGAGATGTCTATGTTTCCTCTCTACGCTACCATTTTGTTGGGGTGTGTAAGTGGTGGTTCTTTGATATACAATACCAAGATTATCAAACAAGGATTGAGTAGCATATGATAAAATCTAATCCATTATCGGTTCACATAAATTTTAGAGCAATATTGAAGTGATTTCGAACATACATGAAAAACTATGCAAGAAATGAGAAACTTGAAATTTGTTTCTCAAGAGAAAAGTCCATGTGCACCTACTATAATCATCTAAAATGGTTAAAAAGTAATGTGCACCAGTGATAGACATGATCCTATAAGGACCCCAAAGATCAATATGAAGCAAATAAAAAACAGATGGAGCTTTATTGGAACTGGTTTCAAATGGAAAATGATGAATCTTTGCCTTATTACAAGTATCACATACAAAATCAAAGACAACAAAGGATTGATAACCTGGTAAATGTTTAAGTTTGATAAAGAGGTGTGTCCCATCCTAGCATGAAGTAATTGAACAAAAGATTCATTTTTACAAAGAGAAACAGAACTGAAATTGTTACATGAAAAGGAATCATCAAATCTGTTACAAGATTCTAGCATGTACAATCCAAATACTTCTTTAGCCGTTGCAAAAATTGCATTAGTGCTCGGGTCCTAAAATAGACAAGAGGTTTTGTTAAATGTAACTTGCAACTGATTATGTTTAAGAACTTTGCTAACAGATAGCAAATTATGAGTGAACTCTGGTATATAGAAAATAACATACAAGATTAATAGGGGACTTAATTGTATGTGGCCTGTGATATGAACAAATTTCACATCACCATATGGTCAACGAATAGAAATAGGTATTTGTAGAGTTACTTTGTGTGAGAAGTTGTAAATATGGTGTCATGTGATCCGTAGCCCTCGTGTCTACTATCCATGATCCCACATTAAAATTCACTACATTAGAACAACTACTCAAATTGAGTACCATACTGTAGAATCCAAAGAATATATTGCATTCACTAAGCTAAACCCAGCAACTGATTCGAGTCACCTTTAGTTTGCATTAGTTTCATCATTTGCTGGCATAAGGTGTACAACATACGAGAATCAACATTCATGGTACCAGCAACAGGGTCAGAAATATAATAAAAAGGACTTTCCATAATCTGCCCTGCATTGTTTACATTAGAAACTATTGAATGCATGCTCCTAGGACCTTTAATCCTTCTGCCTTTGTACCACTTCGAGTAACTAATAATATGAAAAACAATTCTCAATAGAATGACCTTCTGCTTTACAGTATTTACATATAAGCTTTCCCTTCACCTTTTTCTTATCCTTCACAAATTTAGATCCTTCCTTTACAGCAACAAAAGCAGTGCCATCAGCTTTCGTAAGCATTATGACCTCTATTTGGTTTTTGATTTCTTCTACCAAGTAAAATTCTCGACTAACTAATGGAAGAGGCTCCATAGACAATATTCGATTCCTCACATGCTCATATGAATCACATAAACCAATTAAGAATTGCATTAATTTGGTTTGTGACTCAAACTCCACAAGTTGTTCCTTTAAACAGCAAGTACAATATGCTAAATGGCTACAAGTGCAAATAGGATAAGCATTCCGCGCCTGCAATTCATCCCATGCCTTTTTAAGTCGATTATAATATTAACTAATAGATAAAGTTCCTTACTTTAGGTTACATATCTCATGCTGCAATTGATACACCACAGACCGTTCGTTTGACCATAATGCTCAATTATTTGATCCCAGATTTCCTTAGATGATTGACAATACAAGAAATTTTGAGATAATTCAAGCATCATTGAGCTTAAAAGCCATCATTGAACCATGTAATCACACTTATTCCATTTCTCTAATGCAATCGGATTATCAACAGGCTTTGATATAGATCCTTCAACAAAACCTAGCTTAGGTTTAGCACCTAGAGCCATCTTGACTGATCTATACCGGGAAACAAAATTTGATCCATTGAATATGATATTTCCAAGACTCATATTCGGATTTTCGAAAGCAGAAAGATATATCGGATCATACATGTTCTATTCATTTCGATTATTTTCTCTAAACGCAGCCATGGAAGAAAACAGAATGTAGAGTAATAAAAAACTTACAGAGATGTTGATAGATTCAGAGAACCTACTCTGATACCATGTAAAGTTATCTAAATGAAGAACTAAAACTCTGCAACAATGGATTTTCGAGAAAGGATTGAAGAAGAAGAAAATTGTATATATGAAAAATAGAGTTTGTCATATCTAACTAACTATATACAAAGCTATTTATATCCGGTTATATATAGACTATAGGAGTACAAATACAAAACTCATATTTGTATTCAATGCTATGATCTTCAAATACAAGTACCCTGAATATTTCTTTAGAAAGAAAACTTCTATCATATTAAGTTTCCAAGAAATGATGTGATGCAATTATTTATAAAATCCTTTTACATACATAAAATATAATATAATTCCAATAATAATTTTTTAATGGTGATTGAAATTTGAGTTAATTAATGCTATTCCAAGACTCCTTTACTATTACCATTGTATGATTGCACGCCTCTCATATCGGAACTTTTTTTTTTCTTTTTTTCCCCAGATGTGTTGACACAACTCTAATGGTCATGTGATGGGGAGAAATAAAGACCCTAATTTGATACTTACTTATATATATATATATATATAATTTAGGTTCTACAACTACATTTTCAAAACATAAATCCTGAAATAAAGAAGGAAGAAAAAATTACATCCTATTTTTGCTTTCAACTCCATGTGGTATATACGAGTCACTTATGAAAGAATGAAGTCAAAACAATAAAAAAAAAATAATAATGAAATGGAACACTGGTTTAAACATCTTAGATAGAATGTACTCCTAACAATACGATATAAATGGTGAACTCAATATGATATTCTTACAGTTTTGAAAACAGAAACAGAGCATGTTAGCTTGTTTTGTCTATTGAGTGCATGCTACATTATCATATTGGTGATGGGTGCAATGGAACTGAGTGAAACCCAACAAAAATTTCATGTTGTCGTTGCTCTATGTGATTGCGAGAGAGAACTTTGTATTTGCATGCAATGATTTTAGGGACGACTTCGAAATTTATACTTGAACTATATACCTTTTTACAATTATACACCTAAAATTTTATACAGTCAATTTGTACATCTGATTAGATGTTTAGTTGTTATTGTTTATATCCCATCCCTTTATACTATGTATTTATTATGCAGTTTTTGGGCTATGTGCCAATATGAATTGACATTAGTATGTATAGGTGTTACGTTGTGATTGGTTGTCCATGATGATAGAGATAGTAGCTAACAGAAAGAGATGAGGTATTAATGATAACAACTAAACATCTAATTAGATGTACATATTGAATATTCAAAACTTCGAGTGTATAATTACAAAATGTGCATGGTTGAGATGTAAATCCTAATATTGGCCACATATTTTTTCATTGGTAAATCTTTTATTTTTCCATCCGTGTTTTATTTACCCTAATCTTGGGGTTTATACATTGATATTTGTATGAATTTCTCAATCCTTTTTATTGTTTTGTCAAGAATCCAAATTAGATCCTTTGAAATTGGCATTAGAGAGCTTCCATCAAATCAAGTAGAGCTAGAGGGTATCGGACAAAAATCCTCGTCCGGAAAAATCACCATTTAAATCATGCAATAATTTAGAACGATTCTTCTTAGCTCTCCTTTTTGCCGTACCAACCAAGTCCAATACAATAATATGCTGACGTGGGCTAGCATAACAGATCTTCATTGTCACCTATCAGCTTAAGTTACGGGGTTTGCTGGCTATGATTTGGGAATGATCGACAGATTCGAGAGAGACCAAACGCACGATTAGTCCCATCCCAAACAGAACCATCCCTAGCCATTCTTCTCAGGACCAATATGGGCCATGCCAAAGAGATTCTGTTTTTTGCTCAACATCAATAATGGAATAGGTTATTCCAAATTAAACAATGTATAAGCCATCATTTCATCTTTAGAAGAAATGTTTAATAGAAGGGACGGCAATCCGTTAAAACTTGCAAGATTTTTATATTTCTATCTGGGTTTTCATTTTCAAAACTAAGAGCTTGGAAGTGGTTTTACTCATTGGATTTTTCATATATAAAATCAAATTTATTTTCCCACAAGGCCACAACCACAAGTTTTAATGGCATATTAGATACCCAAAATTGAACCCCAAATAAAATTAGAATTTCAGGTTCCATAACGATTAAGGTTACGTTGTTGCAATGGCCTGATTATATGTGTATATATATGCAAATATGTATATATATATGGATATATACTTATGAATTATTGAATTTGTTTGTTGCATTAAATAGTTTTTAGGCCTATATGCAAATGTGGTATTTGTGTGCGTTTGTGCAGTAGTTATGAATTCAGTTGTGACTTACTTGGTTGGTATTCTGCATTTTAACTTGACTATGGAATGGGAGTGGCGTTAATGTAGCTATTCAATAGGCATGGATACGGTTCGGCTTTGAATGGAGAACTAGACTAGAACTGCCGTCGTTGGTTCTTCGGTTTCTATATGGTTCTTTAGTTTAGAACCGACGAAATAAGAGGTTCTAGTTGATTCCTTTGGAAAAAAAAAAAGGAAAATTAATGAAAAAATTGAATAAAAATAATATCAAATATATAATTATTAATGTTTAAAATATTTCATATAAATAGTAAAATTTATTATTTATTCATTATATTTAATGTGTTATTATCAACAATAAAAATAAATATATATATTAAAATCATATATAATTACTTTATAAAAATTTCTCCTAAAAACAAAATTCATTTCCTTAATAATGTGAGATTATTTTTTGTATTGTAATTTTTTTTATCTTTTAGAATACTTTATAGTCTTATATTACTAACTATAATTGATATTGGATGTATTTTTATATAAATAAACGTTATCTTACACTGGAAGGTCACAACGTTTAGAAATAAGTTCATTTTAGGTCGCAATATTTCGAAAAGTTCAAAAGATGTTAAAACGTTTAGAAACGTGTTTTCTAAGATTTAATTAAATATTTTTCCTATAGATACATATCAATAAGGCTTAAAAAGAAAGGTTTTTTAAGTTTTAACTAAATATTTTTTCTATTGATACGTGTCAATTGTGACCTTAATTGATCCACTTCTTTAAACCTTGTGACCTCTTTTTAAACTACTACAAAACGTTGACCTAAAATAACTTACTCACTAAATGTTGTGATTGCTTTTGAACTTTTTGAAACATTATGATTTAAAATGAACTTACCCAAAATGTTGTGACATTCTAATATAATTTACTCTATAAATAATTAAGTATTCTAAACAAATTATTTTGAGTTAAAGATTTATTTTATTAAAAACTAAAATTATTTATTTTATCTTTACTTAAAAAAAAAAAGTGGTTTCATAGTTCCAAAACCAGAACCAGGAACCACTGGTTCCATAGAACGGGATCGAAACAGTAGAAGACGGTTCAGTCTGGTTTCAGAACTGTGCCTACGTCTAGTATTTTTTTTTTTTTTTTTTTTTTTTTTTTTGCCATGCCTATGTCTAGTATTTGATGATAGATGAATTTAAATAGACTTAGGCCAGCAAGTTACCTTTCGCTATATTATTGCAATGGTATTAATGATAAGAAGTGATTTAAAGTGAGAGTTGGAAGATTTATTTGTAAATTTAATAGTAGATTTTGACCCTTCCGTCTTCCTATTGAGATAGTTATATAAGGTAGGCAAGTAACATCGTCTCAAAGTTTTAGGGTATGACAGTTTAACTGGTATTAAAACTAGGTTTATAATCACAAAGAACCCAAGAAATGAATCTATATGACCATATGAAAAAGAGCATGAGCAAAACAAATAAACTAAGTCTTGACCCTCTTTAGAAATATTGAGTTAATCACTCGCTTGTAGAATCCTCAGACAAATTTATATGAAGAATTTTAGTTATTATGGATTCAAAGAAGTGAATGAAATAAATCAACTGCTGGAGATATAAGATGGTTGATTATTATGTTGTAAGGAGATATAAAATTGTTGTTGTGAAAATTTTACACATTTGACTTGAGATACAAGCTGGATATTATAAAACTGTTATGTATGTGATTTCAAATAGAAGATTGGTTAAAGAAATTAAAGCAGAAGGATCAATAAAATTTTGTGCATAAAAGTCGGAAGGAATAGAGTTATGAACTTTACTGTTAAGAGATGTTAATCATGACTCAATTGCGACAAGAAAATGATGCAATAATGCATTATAAGGTGATTGGTCAAGGAATAAAAGAGCGTGGCATAATTAGCTAGGGAGAAGCCTATGGCACAGGCGTGGTTGCCTGAGGAGCTTAGTGGGATTGACTTGACTACACAAAGGTGATACTTCAACGGGGCAAAACAAAAAAATAAAAATAAGAGGAAAAGAAAATCTTGTGGTGGATGTAAATTGAGAAAGTTCAAGATATTAGAAAAAATGAGAGAACACTTCAATCTTGATTGAGGAATAGGGACAAATTTAAGTAGAAGCTGCATAGTGGAAGACAAGGCTAAAGCAATTTCAAGTCATTTGTGGATTCTGAGTAACACTTACGGACTTTGTGGATAACAAGGAATTGTGGATTTGGAAAACTAAGAATGAACTTAGGAAATAATTTGCAACGATCGACCTTCACATCGTATGGAAATTTCAATACGAAAATTCATTTTCAAGGGGGGAAAATGAATAACCCCAGAAAATCAATGTAAAATAAAGGACAATATAGTTATTTTGCGGTATGGTCTATCAAAATAAAATACATTATTTTTCTTTCATGGGGTATGATATTGGATCATATAGACCTCTAAACTTTTTAATCTTTCCCCTTAAGAATGCAAATGGGCACGTTGTTATAGAGAACCTGATCCATCCACTCTGCTAAAAACCTAATAGAGTTTGATCTTGTAGGATTTAGGGATGGATTTTAAGCATATTTTTAAAATTCTATAGGATTTAGGGTCAGGTTTTGGGTTATATGCATAACCCAATGGATAACCTGACTCAGTATAATTTAAAAAAAAATTAAAAATCACACTATAGGTTTCTAAAAGCATGTCATACTCACATATTTTTATATTATATATATATATATATGTGTGTGTGTGTGCGCGCAAGCAAGTAAAATTAAAGTGTTTGCATTGCCATTCTTACTTCCTTTTATATTTATTGAAAATCCATTGTTTTTGCATGCTAAATAAAGTTTTGGTGCATTATAACCTTAGAGAAAATTCATTCTATTGGTATTTTTTAAAAAAAAAAAAAAGAGAATTATCACTTATTGGGATGGGTCGGGTCAAAAATTGGGTTCTCTAAAACCCTATAGGGGTGGGTTTTGGGAATGATGGAAAAAACCCTATAAGGGTTTTTCTTGAGTTTTAGGACACCCTATATACAATCGGGTTGGTTTGGATTCTAAATCACCCATCATAAACCCATTCCGATTGCATTCCTATTCCCTTGAACTCTTAGTTACTAAAAAGTAGGAATTGCCACAAGAAGAATTTCTCTCTCCATCGTTTTTCTCCACCTTTATATGTTCCTTTTTCTTAAGGCATTGATCATCTCCTTCGACATTCAAGATAAATCTCTGCTTGTATTCTTCCAACTGTAAATTATAATTAAGATTTTGCTGGTATAAATGGTGGTGCAATGTATATGTGGAGGGCTTTTGTATAAGTTATGGAACGACAGACATATATTACAAACAATAGTATATATTATTACATATATATTGTTCTAATAAGTTATGTTTACTCCATTCATATCATAGGGATTTATATTTATTATATTTAAATATTTGATAAAATTCCTATAAATTGTACTTTTATTGCTTAAATTGTTGTTTCCAGCTCCTTTGTGGTTCAAAAAAGGAATCAAAGTGAATTGATCAAGAATTAAAGCAAAGACAACAAGAACATGGAATTCTAGAACCAATCGTGCCTTCAGTTGTACTTATGGTTTGCATCAGAATTTAAACTGAGAGAACCATGCCTTATGATTCATGGATATAGCTTTAATCACGGCCAAGACTCAAAATTACAATTTAACCCGCAATTTGGCCTCTATTAAGCCTTGAGTAACCTTGTCACAAGCGTGAAATTTGTAGAAAGTTTGTTACAATAAATTCGCCATGTCAACGTCTTTTGTAATATAAATACTTGCTTTTCATAAAAGCCTGAGGAGATAATGACACAAGGAGTATGAAATAGGTTATAAAATATGAGAAAACATTCCTTTCATGTATAAAAATAGAATTTAGAGAGGGATTGTAGATTTTTATAGAGTTTTAAGGTTTCACAGCAGCTTTTAGGCTTCATTGTTTCAGTTCGCTAAGGTTTATGGTTTTATTGCTCTATCTTATTATGCTCTTCAATTACTTCTTTTAACTACTTATTTGCATTGTTGCATCTGGAGGAGTAGTTGATTTAGCTTGGATTTGTGGATTCTTAGGTCAATTTCATGTAACTCTACTGTACTTAAATTGAACCCATGTTAATTTATTAAATTCAATAGCTTGAGCTTAATAGATTTTGGATTTGTATAGTGTACGATATGAGTTCATGTCTAATTTCATTAAAATAGATCGAGAGGTCATTTTAATGAATAGATCTAGGCTATTAAAGAGGATTGCTCAAAATTGCCTAGAGATAGGAGTGGTGGAATCCTTCTGTCACTTGGTTAATTATTCATGAAACATGGTTTTTAATCAAATGATTCTTATTCTTAACGTAAATCTAGATTGCTGATAGATTAAAAAGAGATTCTAGTAGTCTAACCTGGGTTTAGACATTAATGACACTCAAGAGAGAGGCATTAGAATGAATTCGTGAATTAGATAATTCAAGAATTGAACACAACTTTTACTAAGAATTTTTGAGTTACATGAACTAACCTAAGTTAAAGCATGACCTAAGCACATTATGAATTGATTAATCTTAATTCTTTTATGCTTACTATGAAACTTGTTAATTTAGGTTTAGTATAGATTCTTAGTAAGTAAAATCCCCCTGTTTTGGTAGGCTAGATAATAGGAAAAGAGTGAGTAAAAGTAATTGCCAAATTTCCCATAGAAAACGACTTAGATCTTTCTACTGTGCTACTATGATAGGTGTGCTTATCTTTATGAGATCGTGGCTAGATAAAGATTTATAAAAGAAAATAAAATTTTAAAACTCAGTTTATAGAAAATCATGTTCTATATATTTTTTATGTTATATTATTAGGCTTTTATATGTAACATAAAACGTATAGTAATGTACAATGTATAATAACATCATGTGAATTCAAATATAAAATTACATCAAAGTTATAATATACGTATTGTGGTGTATAATAATAATAATCTAGGTATGTATTGTTTTATATATTTTGTTGCAGGTCTTGATTCCGCCAGTAGAGTTTTGTTCCTGCAAATAAAAAGAAACGATCAATGGTGTACTGAAGGGTTGTCCAGCACGACCAATCCTATGCTTAAGTTAGTTTGTGGTTCTCTTAGAGAATCTTTAAAGGAGAGATCCTATGGAGACAGCTCGGGAGCGAGCTTATAGGTGTCCTCTGATGTCGAAGTGAGTGTGAGCTTATGGTCCCCTACCAAAGCAGGATCCAAGGTGTCCCCTGTTGTGGAACCTTCTTGGACCAATAGAGTTAATGATCTTTTGGACCCTTTTTAGGCTGTTCGATCAATGTGAGGATGATAATGGGCTAAGTGGGCTATGGCCTATATTCCTTCGTTAACACATGTTCCCCATACTCTCTTTGTGAGAAGACATGATGAGTAAATGATCTATACTTAGCTCATGAGGTCGATTTGTGAGATCAACATTTTCACGGCTCTTTCTTCATCTGAGCTCCATCCCTTGAGCACATGAGGGAGTTATTGCTTCTAGCCGTTTGAGCTACATCCCTTGAATTCATGAAGAAGTAATTGCTTTGGGGATTACTTGAATCCATGTTTGGATATTCTAAGCTTGTGATTCTAGAGCTTGCTTCATCTTAGGCCAACCATGTGCTATGGGCTCAAGATTATGAGGCTTATTGAGGAAGCCTCTTGAATTTGAAAGGATATGACCGTTGTAATGATGGTCTTCTAACATTTGATGGCGTTAATGTCATTGTGACATTTTGATTGTCGAGATTTGTTTATGCATTTCGAGGGGTGGGACTCGTCACATCTTCTCCACTTTTGCTATAAATACTCGAACCCTAGGGGGACGCTTTGCATGCAAAATTGCTCTCATGAAGAGAGATCTTGTTTCTCAAAACTTTGGTGTTAATTTTTCTTACGTCGTGCCAATACTTCTACAATGTCAAGCTTAGGTAATTCTATTCCTCAGTCTTTTTCTCATGACTCTAGTGGTAAGGTGCTGATAAGTATCTAAAAACCCTTATTATTCACATTGCTTTAATATGATATTATATAGATTTTATGTGAATTATTAAAGAAAAGGATACTTATTGTGTTAAAATATCAATCTTAGGAATGAAAGAAGATGATGAGCATTATGAAGGTATTTGAATGGGTAAATGAAGATTGTGATGAAGAATTTGGGAAAGTGAAGATTTACAATAGACATAATCTTTTTGCGCAAGCTGTGTAGAACACTGGTGTCGGATACAAAAGTGACCAATGAACATCTTTAAAGTACACAAGGAGCATACACAGACCATTCAGGATGCTCATGTAGAGGATTGAAAATGGAGAAAAGCATTTTTGAAAGTACACGGCATGTCTACACAGGCCATTGTAAGTCGGCGTGTATAAAGGGGGGCTTTTCCCTCCAGTTGAAAGAATTCATCAGTTTTCGTCCTACACGACTTTGAACACAAGCCATGTAGGATGTCGTGTAGAAGACAAATCCGTCCTTTCCCTATAAATAGTGGTCATGACTCTTCTTTAAATCATCATATCTTCATTCCTAGAAACCCTAAAGAGAAAATTAAGAGCTTCAAGTGGAGAAGTGCTAGGACTTAATTGAAGATCACAAAAATTTGTTTAAGGGAGTTATTGTACATCATGATTACATACTATTCTTCTAGACTTCATGTTTTAAATGTAAATTTCATGGAGGAATAGATTTCTTTACCGTAAGTCTATGTTGATTAATGAAAGTTTATGTTCTTAGGTCTATTCATGCATTCTTTACCGTTCTTGTGAAACCCTAGATCTATGTGCTAATCTATGTTGATTAATGAAAGTTTATGTTCATAAGTCTACTCATGTATTCTTTATTATTCTTATGATTAATTTAAGGCCAGAATTGATTGCATGTTTGATTTTCTTTTAGATAGAAAAAGCTTTCATCTAATAGGATACATCTACATGAATAGAGAGGTTTGAATGTTGATTTAGACATAAACTACATGAACTTTCTACATAAAGATTGAATCTTTCTTAGGAATCTTGAACCATAATGCAATTCTATTCGTAATTAATGATGAAAGACATTTTCATTAATAATGTAGTGTTAGAATTCAATTATCTTGAAAGAGAAGTTGATGAATTTAGGAATTCCTACAATTCAAGATATAGCTAATTCGTTAATCAATCCTTTATGATAACAAATTAGGGTTTAGGATGGATCAAGATAATGGATATCATTTTTTGATTATATTTTCTTAAGAAGGCACATAATTAGTTATTAGGGTTATTAGTTAGATAATAGTAGTTATAATATCATCTTAATTATTAGGTTAAATAGTAGAGAAGCAGTAATACTAGTACTTGATATCTAGAGGACGACACTCATTCTACAATCGATAGGTGCGCTGCCTTAGAGCTTATCATAAGATTTCTATTGAATTTTATTATTTATGATTTGATACAACTAATACACTCTTGTCAGGTGTAGAGTATCGTTGAAGAGGTAAGGAGTGGCGACGGAGGGACCAATGCCAGCTTGGGGGGTTTTAGTTCAAGTGAAGAGAGGAGGCGATTAAGTGAGGACATGACTTCGAGGACTAGTCATGATAAGGAGGTTCGAGAGGCTGTTAAAGACTCTAAAAGCATAAACCTCTACTTCAGTTCGTAACTTGCTAAGAAAGTGTATCAGTTCCCTCTGGACAAATACGTTAGAGATGATGAAGAGGCAAAGTCTAATGAGTCGCTATACATAGAGGCAACTGATGGTATTAGGCTTGATGAAGTTTGCAATAGCCTTACTGAGGTGAGGCTCGATGAAGCTCAAAAGGGGGAGATGTGAGGTTCCCCCAAGGGTTGGGAGGTCATATCCCTTTCTTCGTCTAACCGAGTTTTCTTGCTAGGAGAGTAAAGTTTCGCTCTCTATAATATAGCATTTAAATTTAGTCTAAGGATGCCCTTTTCTCCTTTCTAGAGGGAGTTTTTTTACCATCATAGATTGTCACCTGCTCAACTGCTCCCAAACTTCTAGCGCATTCTGGTAGCTTTTAAGGCTTTATGTTTGAGTATGTATATGCATTCTAGTAGCTTTTAAGGCTTTATGTCTGAGTGTATACGTAAGGCCCACTCTGGTTTTGTTCTAGAGATATTATACCTTCAAGAAGTCCTTGAAGTAGTGGTAGCTTACGAGGCAAAGCAAGAGCTCATTTAAGCTCTTCAAAGGGCTCTTAAAATGGGTAGGACTAGAAGAGTCGATTCTGGATTGTTAGCATTAAGAAGGGATACTAGTGTAAATTCGATTTCTGGGTAAAGTGGTGCCTTCCCATCTGGTCTAAAAAGCCATCAAAGTTAAGGCCTCACAATACTAGAGCTTAAAAAGATATCGATGAGTTCATGATGTTGCGAGGTGGGAGGCCCCTAGATGTTAAGCTTATGGTTAAAATTTACTTAAGAGCAAACCTATCACTAAAGGTGATAAAGTTGTAGCTCTTTGAGGTATGGAATGGTTCTTTGAGTATAGATATAGCCTCTTCCCCACCCCTTGAGATAATATTGAGTTGATCTCTCACAAAGGAACACTTTTGTTGTTTGGTAATGAGTCCATAGCTTCCAAGCATTCAAGCTTGACTTTGCAAGTTCTTCGTTACTTTATTGACTTTTTTATTGTCACTTTTTGTTTTAGGTGTTGAGATGGATATAAGGGACATAAATGAGCTTCTTGCAGGGCCATCAACAAAGGAAAGGAAAAAGACTCAAACTAAGAAGCGCTTTTGAAGAGGCATGCTATCCAAGTTAACAAGCAAGATCAAAATGCGCCAACGTAAGAAGGAGATAGGGGCATATCTCTTCACTGCCCCTAGGTCGATAGGCAAAGGATCAAGGAGGCTCCATTTATTGATACGGGTGTTCATATCATGAAGATGTTGCTATGCCCTCGATCTCTCAAAGTGCAAAGTTTGCTTCGACTTTCTTTAGTTGCTATCTCATCGAATATTCAAGCATCTCCTAAGATCGAGGTTCACTGGAAGCAGCACCAATGTTCTTACTGACCTGGTGAGGTCGGGAGCTTGTAAATATCACCTTGGTGCAACTGTTATTGGACATACGCTTGACCTCATTGGTGGTAGGGCCACGAAGTGGAGCAGTTTTCCTATTGATTAGAGCTCATTTAAGGAGGTGATAGTTTTACAGGACAAAAATAGGATGAGGACCCTATTTAGAAAAACTAAAGTAAGAAGAGTAGGTGTTGGAATTTTTAGCATGTAAGATGTATGAAGTAATTTCCTTGTTCATTTTGAGTCATGGCGAGTTTTTCAAGGGGTTTCATTCCTTTGTTGCATATGATAGGCTATGGTGGCTATTTCTAAGGTTGTGAGGTTTGTAAGAGGAAACTAGGGAGTAATAAGCCAATTCTTTTACCCATTAGGTTCTTTGTCATGTTAGATTATATGTAAGTCTCTTTTCTGATTGAGCTTAATGTCTTTTGACTAGGGTCTCGAGGAGCTTAAAAGGCTGAAAGATGATTTAAAGAAGAAGCTCATTGAGGTGAAATAAGAGGGGTTTAAACTAAAGAGTGACTTGAGTGCTTCTTTAGAGGAAAAGGAGAAATTGCTAAATGGCACAAAGGTCAAATTCCTTCGATGTCAAGGTAAGGTAACTAAAGCCAAGTAGCAATAGTCTTTGCTTTTAAGATAACCACTAATGAGTTTAAGAAAAAATAGAAGGATGTGAAGTAACAGTGGAATTCTTTATTTAGTCAATTGAAAGAGGCCACTTCAGTGCTTAATAAGCTAAAAAAGGAGGCTGAGGCATTCACCTTAGAGTTTAACAGGCTAAAAAAGGAGGCCAAAGCATCTAGCTCAGAGAGAGAGGCTTTTAAGGTAAGGGTATTGTTTTTCCTCCCTCTAGCATATTTTGTTTTCTTTTTTTTTTTTAAGGGTATTCTTTCTTTGTATATAAGCCTGTGTGGTAAGCTTAGAGGGTAGGTAGGTAATGAGCAATGCAACTAAGAAGCGGGTCCTCAAGGAGCTCTTTAAAAGCAATGAGTGGACTAGCTCCAAAGGAAGCTCATAAGGGAGATTACCAAGGTGGTTTGAAATGAAGTGCTCGAGACCTACCCTAACTTAGACCTTAACTTTTTTGCTACGCGGCTCCATGAAGCCGTTGTTAAGGTTGAGGAGGAAGATGATAACTGCAAAGATGAAGACAAGGGCAAAGAGCCTACAAGAGTTAGAGGAGGAATGGGAGTTGAAGAAGTTACCACCATAGGAATTGAGGGGGGCAATTACTATAATTGCTCAAGAGGAAGATTAGCAAGCCCTTTCTATCGTGGTTGCTGGCCCTAATTTAGCTCCTAAGCCATGCGAGGAAGGTCGAGCCAAGGTCCCTATGGGTCCCATAATAGCCCTTAGGGAAAATCCGGCTTGGACTATTTCTAACTCTCCTCGTCTTGTAACAAGCAAAGAGATTTTCAGTAATCGTGAGACTGTGGAGAGAGGAGATTGAATTGTTTCTTGTTCTTATTGTACTTGTTCATCGAGTCAATTTGTTAGCTCATTGTTCTCTTTTTTCCTTTCATTTTTTTCACCTTTAAGGTGCCTTGCATTTGTAAACTTCATTAATGAATGAAATGAAGCTTTGTTTATAACTTTTCCTTTTAATTGTATTCTTGTTCTTTTTCATTATTGAAATTTCATTAAGTGTCCATAGTTCTGCTTCGCTCTTTAGGGTCGTGATCAAGCTGACGAAACTTAGTTTGTCACATCGACATCATTTCTAACTTAACTTAGCTCTAAATTCATTAATTGATGATAGTGTTCAGCAAATTAGGGTAGTACATAGTTGGTCAACTTGGTGCTTAATTGTTGGCAAGCTTATGACAAACTAGTTATAGGTGATTACATCAAGTGGTACATTGGCTTGCACGTGTTAGGGAACTTTCCTACTCGAGGCTTTGTGTGTTCCCAAGGCTTGATCGAATAGCTAGGGGTGCAATACTTAAGATTCTCAAGATTTGGTCTCATTAAATGCTATTAAATTCTTTTCTTTTTGCTTATAAATAACGTCTTTAGTTGAGTAAGTATTTACCAAATCTTCAAAAAACCAATCTCTTAAATCCCAAGTTGAGCTCTTCTTGTTCTTGACAATATTTTGCTTGTTTTTTAGCTACTCGTTTTGGCTGGATGCTTTCCTTGATCTTCTTTGGTCGGATTGGTTGAGTCTTTTGGGGATGTGGGTTATAGTCATGAGCTCTTATTATTTTTCTATCACTGTTTAATGGGGTTGGTTATCTTACTATCTCTGTTTACATAAAGTCAACAAGGGCTAGAGGCGGTAGTCTAAAAATCATGCTGCTTTTCCATGCTAGCTTCATGCCCAGTTTGATTCTCTTCTCCACTCCTTATTCAAGCCTTAGGTTATGTTTCTCTTATGCAGCCCCTCAAGTTGATGTCACCTGCTTTTTGGACTTATCATTAACGTCATAGTGATTACAGTAGAGTTGATAGAGTGAGCATGTGCTTCATCCTTCTTTGATAAACTCTTATGTACCTTTGTTTGCTTCAAGACTTTAGTTATGATGGGGGGAACCAACCTTCTCTAATGCATTGACACCTATTTCCTCGTCATTTTCACCGCAAGTGGAAATGATTGGGAAAAAATTGGGTGCCTGGAAGATTTGGATTAGTGGTGACCTCATTTGGATATTTATGTGGCTTGTAGAGTTTGATTCAGCTTGCTTGCGAATCCCTTCATGCTTTATCAGACTAGAATAGGTGCAAATGGTGAACTGCTATCTTGTTTACCCCTAAGATTACTCGAGCTTGGAGTTTCGACATAAAGATTAAACATATATAAGCTTGTAACAATTTAAGCTTGTAGGAGTCAATCTTGTAAGATGTTGGCCAGGATGTCAAAAAAACTATCGTTGTCGGGATGCTAATCAAAACTACTCTAACGACCTGATTTAAATCAATCAAATTTGTTGACTTCTTTTGCATTTTTGCTCTCTGGGTATATATGTATATGATAAGTGTCCTAAGACGCTTAATAATCGTTCTTTATTGAACATATTTACATGATATTTGGTTGTTTTATTAAAGAAAAAGGATACTTATTGGATAAAATATTCATTTCAGGGTTAAATAGAGATTCACTGAGTTTTTCAAAGGATTAATAATGAAACAAGCAAAGATTTGATGAGGTCTTAAAGCTACCAATGTGATATCAAAAGTACACTAGAGGAGTGCACAATTAGTGTACGAATTCCGAAGCAAACAATAAGAAAAATATTTAGTTCCAAGAGTACATAACTAGTATATATGGGTCATGTACGATTAAAGAATAGAGAATTTGTGTGTTTGCTAGGTGTACATGACCTACATACACGGGCCATGTAAGGGTCATGTACATTATAGACTATAAAAAAAGTGCTTTGTTTTCATTATTTGGAGATCCAATCACTTGTATTCCATTCCTAAACCCTAAAGGACATATCTTGGAGAGCTTTTTAAGGGAGAATTGCCTATAAACATCCAGAGGCACAAACGATTGTTTTCAGGGCGTTAACTGATCATGCTATCTCTAAATTCTTCTAGATTTTCTTTTCATTGTTTATCCTATGGAAGAGTAGATTTGCATGCCCTAGATTTTGTAAAACCCTAACCCACGTTCTGAATATGTGTTAATCAATGAAAAGTTTATGTTTTGAGTTTATTCATGTGATTTTAATTGTTCTTGTGATAATTTCTAGCTAAGGTTATTGCATGTTTGATTCTTGTTAATTAGAAAGAGATTTCAGCTAATAGGATAGATCATCCATGAATAAAGAATTTGCATGTTTCGCCTAGACATAGGGAGACTTCGAATTTCTGCAATAAATATTCAATCTTTAATTAGGGTTCAAGAGTTTCATGCAATTTTACATTGGCATTGGTGAAGGAAGACATTCTCATTATCTCATGTAGGATTAAGAATCAATTGAATTAAAGAGAGTAATTGGTTTAATTAAGAAACCCTGCAGCTCAAGACTTAACTAATCATTAATTGACCCCTATGATAAGAATTAAGGGTTAGGGTGGATCAAAGCTAGGAGCATCGTTTGTGATTGAATTAAAAAAACCATGAAAAGCACTCATATCATTAGTTAGGGTTGTCTAGTAATTAGTTTAATTATAATTAATTGTTTAGAATTAGTATACCTATCTAGGTAAGTTAACCTAGATAGTAGTAAAAGTGAAATACAAGTACTTGCCCATAGATCCTTAAGGACAACACCGAGTTTAATTCTATACTATAACATAGGTACACCTGCCTTTGCTAGATAGTAGGATTATAATGGGTTTATTTTATTAAACTTGATATGATCTGTGAGCAATCAAGTTTTGGTGACGTTGCTAAGGATCTGGCAATATTAGGAAATAATAAGTAGCTGTTACTTTAGCCATTTTCTTTCTTTCTTTCTTTCTTTATTTTTTTTTTTTTGGGTTATTCATTTCATTGATTGTGTTCTTCAATTCTGTGACTGCATGAACCATGAATTGCATGGGATCTTTGTGTTTGTATTGTGGAGGTGATCTTGAGTCTTGTAAATACCTTAACCTATGTTATTATCCTTCCAACTCATTTTATACAAATGCATTCTCCCCTATTATTCATTATCAAATGTTTTCAAATACTCACCTTGTGACTCTTGATGATATGATTTGTAGGGAGTGTGTTGGTAGACATTAGACCTTTGAATGTTAAAGTGGGAGACTTATCCTATATTATTCTCAGCCCTTACATTACGACCATTCGGAAGCTACATTGACCACATCATCCTCTTCCTTGAGCCATGCTTATGAGGATTCTCAAGCAAAATGCATGTTGGAATGGATCATCAAGACAAGATATGACAAAAGTGTTAGATTCTCTTAAAATAGGTTTTGATGATAACAAAAAAGTAAAAATGATTACTAATGAGTTTATTAAGTGTGTAGTATCAAGTTAAAGAGAAAGAAGAAAAATGATGAAGAGTACTCTGAATCCAGAATGTTTTCCAAAAGGTTGCTTTAAGGATAAAGAAAATTTCTAGAAATCCAGAACCTTTTACAGAACCTTTCACTACACTTTTGACAGCAGCTCTATATCACGTGATTTCATTGCTCATCTTCTCCAACTTGATGCAAATCATTCCAATTTGGTACAAAAATGAATCTTGAAGACCTAGCTCCGAGTAAATGGGTTTATTTGGGTAATATACTCATTTGTTCCACCTAAGTTGGTTAATATTCAAGGGGATTTAAAGATTATCTCAAGTTTCTACAAACGTTTCTCTCTACAAACGGAAGAAAAATCTTCATGAACAGTACCAGAACTTCTTTGAACGGCTGGTGCATGTTTTTTCCTTCAAGACAAGTGAAATATCAGTATCTACAATGTTTTAAGATAATGATAAGTCCATCACTTACCTATTTTGATGGGATTCATGTGTGAGTTCAAAAAAAAGGATCGTTATTTATTTTTGGTTTAGATAAAAAAGAAGAAGATCGAAGTAAAAAAAAAAAGGAAAGGGAGCTAATACTATTCACACACAAAAAAGAAGCTTTTTTTTTTTTTTTCTTACCAAGTATATAATGAGCAAAACCCATAAGTTTCATTTTACCTAAAATATTCACAATTTCTTCTACGGTTCAACAAGCGAGTTGATCTCTTAGCTTTCATTCTTTAGCTCTGTGATTTAGATATTTTATCTTGTATAGAAGGAACTTGTTGTTGCCTTCTCTTTTGATAGTTAAATTACAAGTTTTGAGTCTGTAGATCGATTGTGGCTAGAGGATAGCTGTGAGAATCGAGCAGAGAGAATTAGACAAGCTTGTAATTTGAGCTTATTGGATATAGTGGAACAAAACTCGTAGGATAACGGGGTCCTCGGCTTGGGCTGGAAGAGTGGACTAACGCACAAGGCGGAACCACTATAAATCGCTAACTGATTTTCTATACTCTATCTTTTCAATTTCCTCAATTTATGTTCATATTTGTTTAATTGCATATCCGGTTCTCATTTTAAAAATTGAAGGGGATTATTTTTAAAGGCGAAAATTTTTATTAATAATCAATTCAACCCTCCTTCTTGATTATTATTTGGGACAAACAATAAGTTAGACTCATTTATTAAGATGATTCAAGTACTTTTTGAATTGGACTCATGGAATGTTTATGCTCCTATTCTTTACAAACTCATAAGCTTGGAAGAATTGATCACTCTTCTAGGAACATCTCAAGAGTGGGTATTTAGGTTAATTGAATCTTCAGAAACTCTTGGGAGACATGATGCAGTAAGTAAGAGATAATTACAAGTCCTATTTATACATTGGAAGAAAATGATCTAGATATAAAACTTAAGGAGGCAACAAAAGTGCAGGATGAGTTGGTGGAGAAGAAAAATAAATTTGTAGATCATAGGGTAGATCTAAACAATCATGAAGATGGGTTAGAGTCTACTAAGGAAAATGATCAATGTGAGGAGAACGATGTGTTATATCTAAATTCTTTCCCTAGTACTCTAATCCTTAAGAACACAAATCTAAAAGACATTCCACGATTTACCCTAGATGAAATGAAGGTTGGTGAGATTGAACATGAGATGGAAATTAAGGATAACACTTTGTCTCTATGTATTGAGTTGACTGGATATTTAGGAGATGATGAACATCATGAGATGTTACTGGAGCCTATAGGTTATATCATAAAGTTTGAGCCAATACCGATTTATAAATTCACTCCCAATAAAAAAATGATATATAAGCATAAGGGAATTGAACTTAAAAGAATTGAAGCAAGAATAAGAAAGGAATTCCCCCTTTTGACTTCAGAGTCATGGGAGTGGAGCACATTCCCATGGGATCTAGGTGGATAGGTTAACACCAAATGTCAAGCTAATGACATACAACAATAATACTTCATGGGAGGCAATCCATGTGTAGACATCCAATTTTTGCCTAATTAAAAATTAGGCTTAAGTTTAAAATAAATTAATGTCATGATTGAGTTCATTAAAAATATAAAATATAATAATAAAAAAATAATAAACAATAGTATAATAAAAAAGAGAAAATAGAAAAAATAAAAATATAGAGGAATAAAATACGTATAATAAAATAATTAAATGAATAATAGTAATATAAATAAAATATATGTAAGAAAAATTAAAATAAATAATTATTTAAGCTTAATATAATATATATTTTATTAGTCTTAAGTATTAGTGGGTTAGCTATATGACCAAGGCACAGGCCAACGGCCTAACGGATCAGACCATGGACACAAAGCAAGAGGACCCAAGTTCGAATCTAGCCTAAGGCAGATTTTGCCTCTTTTTGTTCATTTTTTTTCCCAAAAGACACATCGGTTCATCCACTTTGAGACTTCATTTGAGCAACGAATCTTTGTGTTTTTTCGAAATTGATTGTACAGACACGAACTAGGCATGGGATACATCACATATACACACAATTCGTGCATTATTTCATTCCAAAAGACACATTAATTAGGGCATGAAAATTGAAAAAAATTCGAATGGACATGATTTTTCAAATCTTAAAATTGGCCGAATTGTGTCCTTTAATCAAATTAAACACACTTAATCGAAGAGTTGTGATGTATAAACATAAGATTCGTGATCAATTTGAACCAACAATCACGAATCGAGTCCCAATTTTGAATCGTTTTTATTTGAAAAAAATAACGATTTGTGATTGTAAAATTGAACAAGTACGAAGCTTCGAAATGACAAATTGTTTCGAAATCTATAAATAGGATCACCCCCCAAGCAGAAAGCACAATTCAATTTCACAAAACACGCACTACACGATCGAGATCTGAAAATAGAGAGAAAAGTGTTCGAATTGCAAAATTTGCAAATTCGAAGTGATTGAGAGGATTTCGATCCAATTAAAGAGTGTTAGGATCATCTAGGAAGTGTTCTTGATTGATTATAGTGTTTAGAATTGCTCGAATTTGCATTTGGGAAGTTCTGCAAATTTTCGAATTTTTTCAAACCCTCGCCGCCGAGCACCACCACACGAACCGCCACTTCTGGTGGTTCTGGGAGTGAACAACCACCACCAGCCGCTGCAGCACCCCAATCCACGTCGGGCCGACAAAGTTGGAGGCTTCGAAAACCACCAGGAACGGCCGAGGAACACTCGAAAACCACCGTGATCGTCTTCTTCACCCGACGGAGCACCGAAATCCGACCCGAAATCCGAATCCAACCCGGTCGGTCGTCGGTCAACGGTGATCGGTCAACGGTCAACGGTCGTCGGTCAAAAGTCAGCAGATCCTGTGGTCCAGATTTGATCAGAAGATCCTGTGGTCCAGATTTGATCAGAGGATCCTACGGTTCAGATTTGATCAGAGGATCAGACGGTCCAGATTCGATCAAAGCAATCAACGCTCCAGATCAAAAGTCATCAGATCCTGCGTCCAGATTCAGTCTACAGATCAGACGCTCCAGATCTGATCCGAGAAGATCCAACGGTCCAGGTTAGTCTGTATTATTAAATTATTTATTTATTATATATTTAATTTCGGAAAATAGGAAAAAATAGGAAAAAATTAATAAAAATTCGTAAAAAATCCAGAAAAATTCAGAAAAATCCAGAAAAATTAGAATAATTATTTTTAATATAAATTTACATGTTTTAGCAATTTTTGATATTTTTGGATATTTTTTAATATGTATTTGCATATAGATTGATCTTTAAATATATATTTGATGCATGAGATGTTTTGTTTTTGTATTTTAATTTATGATATATTTTGAATATGTTCTGAACATATGTGATGATTATTGAATTTTGAAAAATAATAAATTGTTAATAGATTTTTTAAACCAAAATTGTTGTTGAATAATAAAGATAAAAATTGTTTTTTTTAAAATCATGATATTAATTAAGTTTTTATCAAAATTATCTTTATAAATTTGCTATAAAGATAATACTCAAAGTTTTCAAAATTGATTTTCATGTAGCATTAAATTAGCCATGAATTATCATAAATTGATTTTTTTAGAAAAATGATTTTTGGACTTAGAAAAATAATTTTTTATGAAATAAAATTCAATTGATTAGATCATAGGATCATCAAAATTAGTTTTCATAAAAATTCAAAATTTAATAAACTTAAAGTGAGAATATTTTAAAAATATAAAATTGATCAACAAACTAAGTTCTTTATAAAAGAACTACGTTTCTGATCTCGATTAGCGAGTACGTAGGCACCTACGGGCGACAATAAAATTAGAAAAAATATATTTTGTTTTGATAGTTTGAAATAATCATTTTGTACATATTATAAGTTTTTTTTTTAAAAAAAGAAAAATACAAATGTTTGTTGATATTTAAATCCTAAGAAAAAATACATAAAAATAAAAATGCATGATAAACTTGTAGATATTTGTTTTATAAATGTTTTGTTTGAATTTTTTAGTATAGAAAAGGATAAATTCTAAATTTTAAATTTAAAGTGGTAACCGCTTAGGTTTTAATAGGTTAGCCCCCGAACTCAGATATCTGGTATTTTTTAAAAATTTGATTTTTAAATCAAACTTTTCGCAGACTAGTGGCTAAGTTAGGATTAACCGACCCATTAATCCTGGCTTTCATTTTTTCCCGATTTATATCGGGTGGCGACTCTAAAAATTTTAAAAATTAAATTTCTTTTAACCCCTAGTCGAGGATTCATGTTAAATGGGTTAGGGTTTAATATGAATCGGGTTAGGAGAAATGAACCAATTTTCAAAATCCAGGCTCGACAGCTTGGCGACTCCACTGGGACTCGCTTATTTTTTTTAAGAGGGCTAGCCACTTAAGTTTAAAATTTAAAATTTATCCTTTATTTTGTATATTGTATAATTATATGTTTGTATGTGTTTTTGTTATATGTCTGTATTTAGATTTTAAATTAGTTCATTTCACTTGCATGCATTTGCATATGCACACAATGTGTGCTAGATACGGTCGAACCCAGGCCGTCTTAAGAGCCTAAGCGAGGAGTTCGAAGTAAGGTCCGGGGGCTGTGGTTTCCACCCTCTAGATCAAGAAAAGACTCCCACTCCGGTTTAGCCTTATGATTTGCTAGACCGGGAACCTATAGAACCTTACCAAATCATGCATTCATTCATGGGATTTGACCAATTTTTTTCAAAAAAATGGAGTTGTAAATTTTTTTTAAAAAGAAATTTTTTAAAAAATTTAGGATTTGTCTCCTAATAGGGTCTTTATAAATCCTCAGGAAATGATTTCCTCGAGTTCGGACAGTAGCGATAGCCTATGGGCTCGTCTCATCAAGGAACCCCGAGTAGAGACTTTCAAGGATCCAATGCTGTTACTGGACCGATGGTTGGTCAGTTTTGACCCCGATCAACAATCATTCATTAAGGATAGGTTGGGCCCGATCCTCAATTTACCTAAGTCCAAGTTCCATTTACCATGTTTCGAGCCCTTGTTCATCTTGGGAACCCAATGAAGTGGCATTCCGTCTAGGTCAACACGTGCTAAGTCCTACCATTGAAGAATATGCTAGGTTGCTTCAAGCCCCACCCACTTCCGAAGGGATCTATGTACCAAGCCTTACTCAAAGTCCGATCCGCATCATTTCAGAATTTTTGGGATTAAAAAGAGAAGCAGTAATTGAAGCCATGAAGGGTTGCAATGAATTCTCCATCCGATTAACTACTTTGATGGATTGGTTTGGAAACTTTGACAATTACATAAGCAACCGAGATTCCTTTACAGTATCAGTTGTGACCTGGAGTGAAAATCGGGTTAATGCTTTCATAGTGGCTGCTTTTGCTACCATACTCTTTCCACATGGGAACCTGTTCATTCACTTCCGAGTCATCGAGCTTGTAGCACAATATCTAACTGGCAAGTCATATGTTCCCGCCCTTCTAGCAGAACAAATCAGAAGTTTGAATCACATCAAGTCTAAGGGCAGGGCAGTTTCAAGGCAAGCATGCATCTGTTGATGGTTTGGTTCGCTAGTCACACCAAATACTACGGAAAAGATCTAGCTAATGGGTCCCTTATCCGCCCGAATTATGATCTCATCCAGTCTTTTGCTGAACGGGTCCATATGGAAGATAACGAGCCTTTCTGGTCTATACTTGCAATATTTGAAGACATGAGACCTGAAGACTTTATGTGGCAAGCCCGTTGGTTTAAGTGTCCCGTTGCTATCTTAAGTTGCAAGAAATACCTAACTGTGCCCTCATTGGAATCACTGGCTGTACAGGCTATTACCCCTCAAGTGTTATCCGACAATATGGCATGCTACAAGACATTACTGTCAAGCCAGAGTTGGGACGAGTTATTCTCGACTATATGGATCCAACCATGACTCAGATAGCAAGGCATCCAAGGTAAACCAAATAAAAGCCATCTGGATGATAGAGAAATCAAGCCAGTTTTCGAAGTCGAGCCAGAAAATAAAGTGACTCGGATTATAGAGCAACCAGGTGGTACATAGCCAATCAAATGAAAAGAATAAGGACATCCAATATGAAGCTCCTAACATTCTTGAACCAGCACCACCTGAACCTGATCCTGAAATGATTGCTTATATGGAAATGGTTTCAGCCCGGCTTGAAGTCTGTCATCGGATTACATGCAAAGAGATAGAGAGATTGACCGCTTGGAAAAAGCTCACAATAGGATTGCACTGTTAGAGGATGAATTGAAGAAAGCTCGAAAAAGGACTCAACTACTTGAGGATCAAATCATCTGCCCTGCCAAGACTAGAAGACTAGTTTAGAAGTCCTGAGTTTAGTTTTAGCAATTAAGGTTCTTGAACTTTTAGTATAGTAATTTAACTTTGTATGAAATATGTTTTTGAATTATTACAACTCCAATAAATGTGTTTATCAAAATTTGATGGTCATTATCCCCATTTGCATTTGCATCTTGTGTTATGTTAGTATTCTTATCTTCTTACTTCTTCCAGTCCAGTTACGAATCAAGTCTAGCGAATCCAAAATCCTGAAAGATAGCTTCCAAACCAGTTAGAAGTCCCATTTATACTAGATCACGAGCAAAGATGGCTAGTACCGGAACACTACCCCTGATCAGACCACTGAACAGAGACTCAATGCCATGGAACAAACCCTGCTTAGAATTACCGAACAAATGCAGACCCTTACTCAGAATGTTACCCAGTCCAAGACCCCTATAGCACTGAAGAATCTTCCGGGAACAGAAAGGAAAAGAAGTCATGCAGCAACCAGTCAACGTTGATGATTCCCACACTGAGTTCAATATGTCCGAGCTAAAGAAAGAACTTGAAGCCCAAGCCAGAGACATGGAGAAGAAACTGTTTGAAAAGATGAAGCATTTGACGGCTTTGATCAGACTGCGATTTTAAGCTGCCACAATTTGAGGAAGGTGCTTTTCCTGAAAAATTTAAGGCACCCGAGTTCGAAAAATGGAACTGGCTGTCCTAACATGCATACAAGATTATATGTACGACGTATGGGGCAGTATGCCAAATTTGATAAACTATGGTACAGACCTTTCAAGATAGCCTTACTGGTCCAGCATTAGCCTGGTATGCCCAATTGGACTCACAAGAAATTGATACTTGGGATAAATTAGCCAGGGCATTTTTCAACCAATACAAGTTCAATATCGAAATGGCACCCTCGGTCTGGGATTTGAGTACTATGAAGAAAAGAAAGACGAAGCTTTCAAGGAATATGCTCAGCGATGGAGAGCTTTAGCTGCAAAATCACCAATCCAATGCCTGAAAAGGATCTCACTTTTACTTTCATCAACACACTAGAAGAGCCGTTCTTTTCTCATCTCATAGGGCATGCGTCAGCAAGTTTTTCAGAGGTGGTAGTAGCCGGATGCAGAATTGAGAATGCTATTTCAGCCGGAAAAATACAAGTAGAAAAGAAATATACAACACCTAAAAATGTCTCATACAAAGGATTCGACTGTCGGTATGGTCAATATCTCAAGTCCAGCAAACCCTACTAAATCCATAGTCCTGCCAACCAATCAGGGTCAAAGTCAACAAAGGGTTGTTTCGAATCAACAATCAAGGCCTAACCGACGCAATTTTACTCCAATACCGGTTCCACTCAGCCAAGTGTGGGCTAAATTGAGAGCCGATAATCTGATTGGCTTTGAAGTACCCAGAGATGATTATAAGCCCAAGAACTACAACCCTGATTTAAAATGTGAATATCACATGGGCAAATCGGGCACTCCACTGATTATTGTTGGAGACTCAAACATAAGATTCAAGATCTTATCGATGCAAAGACCATCCAATTAGACTTTGTGCAGCCTCCAAATGTTTCTACTAATCCATTGCCAAATCATGGGTCGGTTATTAATATGATCACTGCCGAAGCGCCGGACCCAGAAGTCAACTTGGATGAATTGCCTATCACCATAGAACAAGTGGCATGGAATCTCCGCCAAATGGGGCATTTACCCTATATCAATCTGAGAGATCGCACAAAACCAGACCAGCCATTTACAACTTGTTGCAAAATGGAATCATAAAGAAAGAAGATATCATGGAAATGCTGGTCCCAAAACCAAGAAAGTCAAGCACACAGGCAGAATTGTGGCAAGATACCAAGCTGGAGACCCAACTGTCGGAACTCTAGGAGATGATGGAAAGTACCAATATCTGGTTGACTATTGGTTTGAACCACGCGTATATGCCGATGCTCCTCCCACTGGATGGGGATCAGAGTCTGAAGATGAAGAAAAGCCTGTACCTGAAGATGAAGAAAAGCCTGTACCTGAAGATGAAGAAACCTGTACCAAGAAAGAAAAAAATTTGTTGGCATGATCACATGTGAACCGAAGTTAATCAAATTTGAGATGAACAAGAAGAGCAATGTCTCGAAGCCTAGAAGTTATACTTTTCAAATCCCAATTGCTGTAAAGGATTACAAAGCTGCCCCATTTGATTACCAGACAGTTAATCACACTTCTATGATTGGCGGGCTTACCCGTTCGGGAAGACTTTATGAACCAACTGCAAAGAAGGTGACCATGGATTCATCGCCGCCGCCGAATGATGAAGAAAAGAAGGAAGATGAGAAAGCAATATTGGCTAAACTCATGAAGGCAAGTGAATTCAAAGTAGTTGAACAACTAGTCAAGACACCAGCCCAAATATCACTCATGGGTTTGTTAATTAGCTCTGATATTCACCGTGAGGCCTTGTTCAAGGTTCTCAAAGAAGTAAAAGTTCCAGAGAATGTGACAGAAAAAACCTTGGAACATATCATTAATTCTGTCTTTGCAAATGAGCAAATTAGCTTCTCATCTGAAGAATTAGAAGAGGAAGGTGGCCAACATAATAAAGCTCTTTTTATTGTTGTCAAAAGCAATGGTAGAATCGTCTCCCGAGTGCTTATTGACAATGGATCTTCTCTGAATGTATGCCCCCTGGCTACTCTGAATTTGTTGGAAGTAGACCCGTCAAATATCAAGCCAAGTCCTACTGTAGTACGAGCATTTGATGGATCAAAGAAGGAAATAATTGGAGAAGTGGAATTAGAGGTCACTATTGGGCCTCAAACTTTCCTAATTCCTTTTCAAGTATAGATATCCCAAGAACATTTAATTTGTTGCTTGGAAGGCCATGGATTCATGCAGCAAGAGCAATACCCTCAAGCTTGCACCAGAGGGTTAAATTTGTAGCAAATGGCCAACTTGTTACCGTTATGGGAGAACAAGATTATGCCATCTATCAAGAAACGCTATTCCATATATCGGAAAAGAAGAAGAAGACTTCGGACTCCAAATTTTTGAAGAAGTCTGTGTAATAAATGAAGAAAAAGAAGCTCAGATAGGAACTTTTGGCCTAGGATATTCTCCTACTCAAACAGAGGTAGCAGACATGAAATAAGATGAGAACAAGGAAACTTAATAAAGAATATGATCCAGACATCGAGATTCCGCACATCAGAAGCTCCTTTCCAAAGCCTCATCATGTCCAGGAGACAGATGACTCCAAGGAAGATGATCCACCCAAGAAGATAATTTTGAAGAATTGGTTTTCCATACCTTGTGCTAGTTTTAAGTAAGGACCGATATTAGATTGCGTTTTGTATTTTTCTGCTTTATGTGTTGCTCAAATAAGTGTACTTAAACACCATTTCAAATTTAATAAAATTATTTTGTGTTTTTCCATATTCTTATTCTTTCCCCATTCATATTCTACCAGATCCGACTTTTGTAATGAGTTTCCGGGATATCTCGCGTCTGTAAATACTGAAAATATCGATATCACCTCCAACCCTACTGGGTTAGTCGTTGAAGATGATATCGATTATCAATTGAAAACACAAGAAAATTGGCAAAACTTTGATCATGAAAGGATTGAAACCCTGAACCCACTAAATTGGTTAATGTGGAACAAGTGAAGATCCTAGGAATTTGAGAATTGGGGGTAAATTGTCAGAAGACACAACACAGGGTTGATTAAGTTACTAGCAGAGTATTTGGATGTTTTTGCATGGTCATATAGTGATATGCCCGGTTTAGATCCGTCAATTGTGGTCCATAAATTGCCAACCAAAGAAGGCATTAAGCCTAAGAAGCAAAAACTAAGGCGATTTAGACCCGATTTGCTACTTAAAATTAAAGATGAGGTCAAGAAGTTACTCGAAGTTGGATTCATTGAAGTTTCGGATTACTCAGATTGGGTATCAAACATAGTACCAGTACTTAAAAAAATGGGAAACTTAGAATCTGTGTGGACTTTAGAGACTTAATCAAGCGACCCCAAAAGATAATTTCCCGTTGCCACATATTGATGTCTTGGTAGACAATACAGCTGGAAACCATCTATTCTCATTTATGGATGGATTTTCGGGATACAATCAAATATTGATGGCCGAAGAGGACAAAGTCAAAACCACATTTGTCACAGCCTGGGGAACTTTTTGCTATAAGGTCATGCCATTTGGTCTCAAGAATGCCGGAGCAACTTATCAGCGAGCAATGCAACCATATTGCATGACATGATGCATAGAGAGGTGGAAGTATATGTTGATGACATGATTGCCAAATCAAAAGAAGGAGAAGATCATGTAGAAGTATTAAGGAAACTTTTTGAAAGATTGAGAAAGTTTCAATTAAAATTAAACCCAGAAAAATGCATTTTTGGAGTAACTTCTGGGAAACTATTGGGATTTGTGATCAGTCAAAGAGGAATAGAAATTGATCCTGATAAGTCAAAGCAATTCAGAATTACCTCCCCCAACAACTTTGAAAGAAATTAGAGGTCTTTTGGGGAGACTAAATTACATTGCTCGATTCATTTCCCAGTTGACGGATAAATGTCAACCACTATTTAAATTATTGAGAAAAAATGCCCAAATTGAATGGAATGAAGAATGTGAAGAAGCCTTTAACCGAATTAAACAGTATCTGACAAATCCCCCAGTTTTAATCACTCCAGTACCCGAAAAGCCTTTGTTCTTATACTTGACAATTTTTTCGGAATCCATGGGTTGTTACTCGGGCAAAAAGATAAAATGGAAAAGAAAGCTATTTATTACTTGAGCAAAAAATTCTCAAATGGAGAGCAAAAGTACTCAGAGATAGAAAGAACTTGCTGTGCATTAGTATGGACTATGCATACTCAGGCAATACACCTCTTCTACTCAATCGAGTTAATTACAAAGCATGATCCTTTGAGGTATCTGGCAAATAAGCCCGCCTTGGTCGGTCGAATTTCAAAATGGCAAATGTTGCGACGGAGTTTGATATTACCTATGTTAGACAAAATTCAATAAAGGACAAGCCTTGGCTGATCAACTCGCTGAAAGCCCGGTTGATGAGGAACTAAAGGAACAAGATCAATTCCCCCGATGAAGGATTCGGGTAACACAACGGAAGATGAAAGAATTCGAATTGGAAATTGTATTTTGATGGAGCAGCTAATATATGGATTGAATAGGGGCAGTCCTAATTTCACCTGAAGGAAACCAATACCCAACAGCGGCCAGATTAATGTTCCCTTATACGAATAATTAGCAGAATATGAAGCATGCATTTTGGTTTAGAGATGGCAATCCAAATGGAAATTCAAGAGCTCGAAGTTTTTTGGAGATTCATCACTTATTATTTTTCAAACTCGAGGAGATTTTAAAAACAAGGATCCCAAGTTGATTCCTTATCATAATCACTTGGCAGAATTGATAGAAAGATTAGAGAAATCTCCTTTGTATATGTGCCAAGAACTCAAAATCAGTTTGCTGATGCTCTGGCCACTTTGGCCTCATTAATTCAGTTTACTGAAGGAGCAAGAAACAAACCTTTGCAAGTCCGGGAGAAGTGAACCCGCATTCTGCACCATGATCGAATCATGAACCCTGGTTCCAAGATATTAAAGTTCTTTTGCAAACGGGCAATTATCCTGAAGGTACTACCAAGAAAGATCAGAAGTCACTGAGGCGTTTGGCCAGTCATTTTTGCTAAGTGGAAATACGTTATACAGAAGATCATTCGACACGACTTTGTTGAGATGTGTAGATGAAAAAGAGGCCCAGAAGCTCATGGAAGAAGTTCACGAAGGAATTTGTGGTCCTCATATGAGTGGCTACATGTTAGCCAAAAAGATTATGAGATTAGGATACTTTTGGTTAACTATGGAATCAGACTGTATCAAACATGTGAGATCTTGTCATTTATGCCAGAACTATGCAAACAAGATGAATGCCCCTCCAAAAGAATTACAGTTAATGTCAACCCCATGGCCTTTCTCAACGGGGGATAGATGTTATTGGGCCAATTTCACCTAAAGCTTCAAACGTCATCGTTCATATTGTTGCAATCGATTATTTCACTAAATGGTAGAAGCCGCTTCTTATGCAAGTGTAACGAAATCCGTGGTTGTGCGGTTTATCAAAAGAGACATCATCACTAGATATGGAACTCCGGAAAGTATCATCACCGATAATGGTACAAATTTGAACAACAAAGAAGTAACAATTTATGTCAGCAATTCAAGATCACATCGGAATTCTACTCCGTATCGGCCATAGATGAATGGGGCAGTTGAAGCCGCCAAAAGAACATCAAGAGAATTATTGAGAAGACTATTGTCTATAAAGATTGGCATGAAATGTTACCGCTCGCATTAATGGCGTATCGAACATCTGTAAGAACATCACTGGGGCAACACCATATTCCTTGTATACGGAACTGAAGCTGTTTTACCTATAGAAGTTGAAATTCCATCACTTTGTATATTAGTAAAACTAAACTCGATGAAGCTGAGTGGATAAAACAAAGATTTGAACAGTTGAATCTGTTAGATGAAAAGAGGCTGACTGCAATGTGTCACGGCCGTATATCAGCAAAGAATGGCTAAAGCATTCAACAAGAAGGTCAAGCCAAGAAGCTTCCAAGAAGGTGATTTGGTTTTAAGAAAGATGCTGCCAAATGTACAAGACTCCAGAGGAAAGTTCACACCAAACTACTGAAGGACCGTATGTAGTTAGAAAAGTATTGTCGGGAGGAGCATTAATTCTTTCCCAAATGGATGGACCTGATTTAAAGGATCCTGTAAACTCAGATGCTGTAAAGATGTATTATGAATGATCAATAAATTTTCATTTTCTGTGTTCAGATTGATTCATTTTTAGTTTTTACAAGCAAAGTTGATATTCCAAAAACTTTGAACTGAAGTCAAATCTCAACCCGTTAATTAAATCATTCACCAAATAACAAAAAATTCTTAAATCAGACCAAATCTCATCCCATTCATCACCAAATAACCATAAATTCTCAAACCAGATCAAATCTCAACCTATCACTTAAACAAATTCCCAAACCCAAACTAAAACTGTTAGAAAGTAATTTGAGCATCTCATATGGCCTTAAAATACATATATGTAATTTTATCTGTGATTATTATGCACAAGTAACTAGTTTTTGAACACGTTATGTGGACAACGGAAAAGCCCTAAACACATTACCGACGTAAGATCAAGATCTTCAAATAGATCAAGAAGGTTTAAAGTCCCCAAGTGGATCAAGAAAGATTAAGTTTTCCCCAAATGAACAATAATTCAAGTTTTTGAAAAAATCAAGATAGATCAAGTTTCCTCAAATGGATCAAGATAGATCAAGTTTCCTCAAAATGGATCAGCAATTAAGTTTCCAAGAAAATCAAGATTCTCAAATGAATCAAGATAGATCAATTTTCCTCAAAATAAACATAGATAATCAAGTTTCCTCAAGTGATCAAGATAGATCAATTTTCCTAAGGTGGATCAAGAAGATCAAGTTTCCTTAAGTGAAAAAAAAAGATCAAGTTTTCCCAAATGAATCAACAAGTCAAGTTCCAAAAATAAAAATCCCCAAGTGGATCAAAGATCATTTTCCTAGAAGATCAAGTTTCCCGAAGATCAAGAACTCCCAAATGGATCAAGAAACCAAATCTTTAAGGTTTCAAAAATCCCCAGTAAACCAAAGCCCATAGGTCCGGCAAATGACCCCAAAGCCCATAGGTCCGTAATGACCAAAACCTAGGCCCGACAGATGACCTAGCATTTTTCTAAAATCTAGACCCGACAGACGGTCTATCAGTTTTTTAGTCTAGGCCCACAGATGGCCTATCATTTTCCAAATCTAGGCCCACAGATGGCCTATCATTTCCAAGTCTAGGCCCGACAGATGGCCTATCATTTTCTAAATCTAGACCCGACAAACGGTCTATCAGTTTTTTAGTTTAGGCCCGACAGATGGCCTATCATTTTTCCAAAGCCTAGGCCCCAGTTGACCTAGCAAATCTTAATGTCTAAACTCGACAGATAGTTTAGCACAAGATAAAAATCTCTTTGTTTGACAGGAGAAATTAAACAAAAATTGGCTATCCTTTTGTCTTTGTGGCAAAAGTTTTGTTCAAACTTTACCACAAAGAGGGGCAGCTGTAGACACCCAATTTTTGCCCAATTAAAAATTAGGCTTAAGTTTAAAATAAATTAATGTCATGATTGAGTTCATTAAAAATATAAAATATAATAATAATAAAAATAATAAATAATAGTATAATAAAAAAGAGAAAATAGAAAAAATAAAAATATAGAGGAATAAAATACGTATAATAAAATAATTAAATGAATAATAGTAATATAAATAAAATATATGTAAGAAAAATTAAAATAAATAATTATTTAAGCTTAATATAATATATATTTTATTAGTCTTAAGTATTAGTGGGTTAGCTATATGACCAAGGCACAGGCCAACGGCCTAACGGATCAGACCATGGACACAAAGCAAGAGGACCCAAGTTCGAATCTAGCCTAAGGCAGATTTTGCCTCTTTTTTGTTCATTTTTTTTCCCAAAAGACACATCGGTTCATCCACTTTGAGACTTCATTTGAGCAACGAATCTTTGTGTTTTTTCGAAATTGATTGTACAGACACGAACTAGGCATGGGATACATCACATATACACACAATTCGTGCATTATTTCATTCCAAAAGACACATTAATTAAGGCATGAAAATTGAAAAAAATTCGAATGGACATGATTTTTCAAATCTTAAAATTGGCCGAATTGTGTCCTTTAATCAAATTAAACACACTTAATCGAAGAGTTGTGATGTATAAACATAAGATTCGTGATCAATTTGAACCAACAATCACGAATCGAGTCCCAATTTGAATCGTTTTTATTTGAAAAAATATAACGATTTGTGATTGTAAAATTGAACAAGTACGAAGCTTCGAAATGACAAATTGTTTCGAAATCTATAAATAGGATCACCCTCCAAGCAGAAAGCACAATTCAATTACACAAAACACGCACTACACGATCGAGATCTGAAAATAGAGAGAAAAGTGTTCGAATTGCAAAATTTGCAAATTCGAAGTGATTGAGAGGATTTCGATCCAATTAAAGAGTGTTAGGATCATCTAGGAAGTGTTCTTGATTGATTATAGTGTTTAGAATTGCTCGAATTTGCATTTGGGAAGTTCTGCAAATTTTCGAATTTTTTCAAACCCTCGCCGCCGAGCACCACCACACGAACCGCCACTTCTGGTGGTTCTGGGAGTGAACACCACCACCAGCCGCTGCAGCACCCCAATCCACGTCGGCCGACAAAGTTGGAGGCTTCGAAAACCACCAGGAACGGCCGAGGAACACTCGAAAACCACCGTGATCGTCTTCTTCACCCGACGGAGCACCGAAATCCGACCCGAAATCCGAATCCAACCCGGTCGGTCGTCGGTCAACGGTGATCGGTCAACGGTCAACGGTCGTCGGTCAAAAGTCAGCAGATCCTGTGGTCCAGATTTGATCAGAAGATCCTGTGGTCCAGATTTGATCAGAGGATCCTACGGTTCAGATTTGATCAGAGGATCAGACGGTCCAGATTCGATCAAAGCAATCAACGCTCCAGATCAAAAGTCATCAGATCCTGCGGTCCAGATTCAGTCTACAGATCAGACGCTCCAGATCTGATCCGAGAAGATCCAACGGTCCAGGTTAGTCTGTATTATTAAATTATTTATTTATTATATATTTAATTTCGGAAAATAGGAAAAAATTAATAAAAATTCGTAAAAAATCCAGAAAAATTCACAAAAATCCAGAAAAATTAGAATAATTATTTTTAATATAAATTTACATGTTTTAGCAATTTTTGATATTTTTGGATATTTTTTAATATGTATTTGCATATAGATTGATCTTTAAATATATATTTGATGCATGAGATGTTTTGTTTTTGTATTTTAATTTTGTTATGATATATTTTGAATATGTTCTGAACATATGTGATGATTATTGAATTTTGAAAAATAATAAATTGTTAATAGATTTTTTAAACCAAAATTGTTGTTGAATAATAAAGATAAAAATTGTTTTTTTTTAAATCATGATATTAATTAAGTTTGTTATCAAAATTATCTTTATAAATTTGCTATAAAGATAATACTCAAAGTTTTCAAATTGATTTTCATGTAGCATTAAATTAGCCATGAATTATCATAAATTTTTTTTAGAAAAATGATTTTTGGACTTAGAAAAATATATTTTTTATGAAATAAAATTCAATTGATTAGATCATAGGATCATCAAAATTAGTTTTCATAAAAATTCAAAATTTAATAAACTTAAAGTGAGAATATTTTAAAAATATAAAATTGATCAACAAACTAAGTTCTTTATAAAAGAACTACGTTCTGTCTGATCTCGATTAGCGAGTACGTAGGCACCTACGGGGCGACAATAAAATTAGAAAAAATATATTTTGTTTTGATAGTTTGAAATAATCATTTTGTACATATTATAAGTTTTTTTTTTAAAAAAAAAAAGAAAAATACAAATGTTTGTTGATATTTGAATCCTAAGAAAAAATACATAAAAATAAAAATGCATGACTAAACTTGTAGATATTTGTTTTATAAATGTTTTGTTTGAATTTTTTAGTATAGAAAAGGATAAATTCTAAATTTTAAATTTAAAGTGGTAACCGCTTAGGTTTTAATAGGTTAGCCCCCGAACTTAGATATCTGGTATTTTTTAAAAATTTGATTTTTAAATCAAACTTTTCGCAGACTAGTGGCTAAGTTAGGATTAACCGACCCATTAATCCTGGCTTTCATTTTTTCCCGATTTATATCGGGTGGCGACTCTAAAAATTTTTAAAAAAATTAAATTTCTTTTAACCCCTAGTCGAGGATTCATGTTAAATGGGTTAGGGTTTAATATGAATCGGGTTAGGAGAAATGAACCAGATAGTGGGAAAATTCAGGCTCGACACCATGTCTAACATAGATAGGTAATTTTCTTTTCTTTTGCTTTTTTATCTTAACTCCACCTAGTTTTTGTAGATTTTAGAGCAGCATCAAGAGAGTAAATTATACTTTTAAACTAAATGTGGGGAAGAGCTTCCACAAATAAGATTTGAGGGGTAAAAACACTTTCTAAGTGTTCAAGGTAAATATAATCTATCATTCACTCTCACATGACACGACACTTAGAAACCCTCTCGCAAACATGCTTCTTGCACCTTCATATTCATGTATCATCTCCAACAATAACAATCATGGAAGAGATTGAGCAACCAGCTGTGATAAGACGAAAAGGAAAAGCTCCTACTGTTACTGAGCCATCAAGCTCAAATAATGAGGAAGAATCTAGAGAGGTAGGTGATGACAAAGAAGATGCTTCTGAAAAGAAGGATGATGAGGAGTAATCATGTCCTCATTTGTTTGAAGGCCACTGACTTGATTTTTTTCCTAATTTTTCTTTTAGTACTATCCGCTGCTGGGTTTGTACATTTTGAGATCCCCTAGTGAGAAGACTGCTTTGTTTTGATGCTTTTGGTGGATGCTAAACTAGTTCAACTTCTTTTTCTTTTTGGTTTTCTTTGTTTTCTTTTAGGCTATGCCACATCAAAACGCTTTTTAAGGATCACAAAATTCTAATGATGATGTTGCAATATTTTTCTCTGACAACGATTGTTCTTGAAAACTGATATCAATCTCAAAATTAGGCAAGTTCTCATTTTCCTTTTCTTTCATTTTATTCCTTTCTTTCCTTTTTTTTTCCCTTGTTGTCAATGAATTAGGAGACATTGGGGACAATTAGAGCTGTGCATGCAGGGCGAATTATGCAGGCTAACCCGCATAAACCGCAAAAAAATGCGGGTTGGGCTAAAAATTTTAGCATGTTTAATGTATGGGCCAAAATGGCCCGCCTTACATAACTTGTGGATTGAAGCAGGCCAGCCCATTGTGGGTCGGGTTGGCCCACAAACCCACACTTGAAAATTTATTAAAAAAAAGAAAAAAATATAAATCTTATAAAAAAACCTAATAAATTACCCTATTTATTTCCTCTTCATTTTACTTTTCTATTATTTACTTGTTGAATGTTGATTATATAGTTTTTATGGGAGTGATGTTTTAAACTTTCAATTGCTTCTATTTAAAATAAGTTATTCATATGCTTCTATTTAAAATAAGCAACATAATATCAATTGATAATTTTCATAATGTACTTTTTGTTGCCACACCAAAGAAAAAAATTAGAACGAATTCTAATTTCTATTGGTTAAAATAAATCCTTTTATGTTGAAATAAAAATTTTCAAAATAGAATTCTATAATTTTTCTGTATATGGCTATCATCTAGGATTAATGTATAGATAATTGGTGAGATAAAAATAAATATATTCTATATTAAAATTATTAAAAATTTAAATTTAAATTAGAATTCTTATAATTTTTTTAATAAAAAATATATATTAGCTGGTTCGTGAGCTAGCCCGCATAACCCACCAGCCTGCGTGGGACAGGTTGGGCTAAAAATTTTGGCATGTATAGCAATGCGGGCCAAAGTAGGGTAGCCTGCATAACCAATAGGGCGGGGCGGGGCGGGGCGGGGCCGGGCGGGGCGGGGCGGGGGGTTGGCCCGCATAACCCGTTTGCATATCTATAGGGACTATGTCTCCATTAAGTGTGGCGAAGGGATAGCCTTAAAGGGAATAATTGGGTCTGAAATGTTATATGTCTCCCATGCACTTAATTGATCATATTAGTGTGAAATTGTAAATTTGAACTTGGTTAAAAGTTTCCCGCTTACAAGTTTGCAAATGTGCTTTAAGGTTGAATATGAATCTAATTTATATTCATATATATAGAATAAATCTTGAAAATATACTAAAAAAAAATAGAGACTTGTTTTGAATTAGCATTCATATTAAAGTAAAAGCAACTTACATAGTACCTGACTTGTCTATTTTGTGATTAGCATATTTAATCAAAATTTTAGGATGAAATCTAGGTGAGGTAAACTTACTTGCTATTTAGTAATGGAATCTATAGTCTAGTAGTAGATTGAAGTTTGTAGTTAAAGTTTAAACAGTTATATTTCTAAGCTTGTTAATTTGTATATTTTCTTTTCAAAAACTTTGAGAGCCTATTTAACCTCTAGTGAAAGGGTACATGATGTTTTTCACTCGATGATTCTTTTAGAAGAATATCTTTAAAAATTTATGTGTTAAATTGAATAATAAGGAGTAGAGTTGATATGGGCAAATTTTGGTCCCCCAGAAGAGGGAAGTCTAACCCCGCTATTGATTATACCAGCCTCTTATTCATATAAAAAAAAAGCCTAAAAGAAGCCGGCAAAAACCCGTCTAGAGAAAAAAGGAAAAGATGTAAGCTAAAACCTCCCCCTCTAAAGGCTTAAATATTTTGGAGAGATTTAGATAATAGAAGAAAATACAGGGGAAAGATAGATGCAAATTACTTTCACTCTAGATTGCTATGTTTAGAGAAGTGGTTGGAGAATTTATATAATTATTACTATTTACATTATCGATGAAATATATATATACATATATAATATTATCATTAGAAAGAAAAACATCCATAGATGCATTATGTATCTGTATATATTAATTTATGAAATTTTCAAGAACATCAAATTCAAATGGATCAAAATCACATTATTTTTAAGATAGACACGTAAATTTGGAAATGGATGTTGTTAATGGGTGGCAAAGTGTAACTGGGTCTCTTTTGCTATTGTTTGACTTTATTTTTAATTTGTAACTTTTGAATCCACTATTAAATGTTGAGGGTAAAGTTTGACTTACCTAGATTAGCTTTAGAACTTTGACTTTAGTATGCTAATTATATTTACATGGTAGATTTGAGTAGTAGGTATAAAGTGAGTCGCTATGATATAAAAAGAATTAATGAATGCTATTTGATCTTCAAACTTGTGGAAGATTTTGAGTATATTTAATGATAAATTTTCATTTTCTTTAGTTGTTTTCTTGATGACAAGAAACGGTTAAGTGTGAGAAATTTTGATAAATATCCTAAGACCTTAATAATTGTGCTTTTATTGATTATATTTTATATGATATTTGGTTGTTTTATTAAAGAAAAATCATACTTATTGGATAAAATATTCATTTTGGGGTTAAATAGAGATTCATTGAGTTTTTCAAAGGATTAATAATGAAACAAGCAAAGATTTGATGAGGTTTTAAAGCTATTAATGCGATATCATAAGTACACTAGAGGAGTGCACAATTAGTGTACGAATTCCAAAGCAAACAATAAGAATAATATTTAGTTCCAAGAGTACATAAGCAGTATACACAGGTTATGTACATTGAGTAGTGTACGATTAAAGAACAGAGAATTTGCGTGTTTGTTCTAGGTGTACATGACCTACATACACGGGTCGTGTAGGGGGTCGTATACATTTGACAGATTATAAAACAGCGCTCTGTTTTCATTATTTGGAGATCTAACCACTTGTATTCCATTCCTAAACCCTAAAGGACGTATCTTAAAGAGCTTTTCAAAGTAGAATTGCCACGTAAACATCTAAAGTCACAAAATGATTGTTTTCAAAAGCTTAGTCAATCATGCTATCTCTAAACTCTTCTAGATTTTCTATTTTCATTGTTTATCCTATGGAAGAGTAGATTTTTATGCCATAGGTTTTGTAAAACCCTAACCCATGTTTTGAATATTCGTTAATCAATGAAAAGTTTATGTCTTGAGTTTATTTATGTGATTTTAATTGTTCTTCTAATAATTACTGGCCAACGTTATTGCATGTTTGATTCTTATTAGTTAGAAAGAGATTTCAACTAATAGATAGTTCATCCATGAATGAAGAATTTGCATGTTTCACCCAGACATAAGGAGACTTCAAATTTTTGCAATAAACATTCAATCTTCAATTAGGGTTCAAGAGTTTCATGTAATTTTATATTGTTTTTAGTGAAGGAAGACATTCCCATTATATCATGCAGGATTAGGAATCAATTGACTTGAAGAGAGTAATTGGTCTAATTAAAAAACCCTACAGTTCAAGACTCAACTAATCATTAATGGACTCCTATCATAAGAATTAAGGGTTAAGGTGGATTAAAGCTAGGGACATCATTTGTGATTGAATTAAGAAACCCATGAAAAGCGTTCATATCATTAGTTGAGGTTATCTAGTAATTAGTTTAGAATTAGTATACCCATCTTGATTAGTTAGGCTAGATAGTAGTAAAAGGTAAACACTAGTACTCGAGTTTAATTCTGTACTACAAGATAGGTATGCCTGCCTTTGCTACATCGTATGATTACAACCGGTTTATTTGATTAAATTTGATAAGATCTGTAAGCAATCAATATATATTTTTTATTGTTGTGTAGCTTAAACTTGCACGTAGCCTTTCAGGTCACCCATAGACTTCATATGTTTAGACGATATCGAATTGTGATATATTATCTTGTGCCTTTTACTTAGAAGTTCTTGCATGGGTCACATTTTGTTTAGCTTGTTCTTGAGATTTACCCAATTAAAGGTTGATCGAACTCCTCCAGGGGATTACCTTAGCTCTTTAAGGAAGTTACCGCTGAGAAAGTTACCACTAAAGGAGTTACCCGAGTTCTTTAAGGGAGTTACCACTGAGGGAGTCACCTGAGCTCTTGGTATGAGTTACCCTAGGGAGTTACCCGAGCTCTTCAGTAGGAGTTACCTTCAAGAGGAAGTTACCCGAACTCAATCGGAACAAGAGGGTAGAGTTCTTTAAACTCCTAAGGCCCCTGCCAATCTTGACTCTCTTGCTAGGCATTTAGCTTAATAAATTTCTTACAATAGTTTTTGCTCGAAGGAAAAAAGAGAGAAATCACATTAACATAGGACTTTCATTTTACTTATATTATTTCCCAAGGGTGAACTTACTAGTCAGGAGGGGTTTGAAAGACCATACTTTAGACTTTACATAGAGTGTGGATAAACATGATGAAAATAAGCCTTTCTCATTTAAAAAGGTTTCTTAGGTTGTTTGCATTCCAACTTCTTGGGATGGCCTACCCTCTAGTATTTCAAGCTTATACGCTTCATTTTCTAAGGCTTCTTTTACTCTAATTAGGTCTTCCTAGTTTTAGGCAAGCCTCCCTCAACCTTCTTCAAACCCAGTTATCTTTAGTTTTCTACATATCAAGTTGCCTGGGAGGAAGACATTATACTTGACCTTCTTATCATAGTATTTGGCTGCCTTTTGTTGATAAGCTACCACCCTCTTACTAACTATGTCTCTCATCTCCTTTATTGCATCTAACCTAGCTCCGAGGCTTGTCTCATTGTTGAGATCATCATAAGACTACACCCGAGTGCTTAAGAACTCGAGCTCGATATGTAGGACTGCTTCAAATCTAAAGACTAGTCAGAAGGGGGTCTCTTCGATCAGGATTCACCTAGTAGTATGATATCCCCACAGTATGCAAGGGAGTTCGTCTACCTATTTGCTGCTTAGGTGATTAACTCTGGCCTTTAGATTCTCAATTATAGTTTTGTTGACTATATTGACTTAACCATTCGCCCGAGCATGGATGACCAAGGTATAATGTGCAGTGATCTTGTATTTTGCATAGAAATCCTTGATCTTCTTTGAGCTAAACTATTTCCCATTGTCCATCACAATCTAGTTGGGGACTTCAAACCTGACTAAGATATTGTTTTAGAGGAAATATTGAATGTTCTTATTTGTTAGGTTCACTACTGCTTAAGTATGATGAACATTTTTTGTTCGACTGATATGGGGAAAGAGTCAAGAATATCAGGTCCCCATATATGCGAACAACCATGGCTTAGTGAGCAATAGAGGTTTGAGCTCAGAGCATGCCCCATTAAGGGGATCTTCTAACACTGCTCACACCATTGTACAAACTCCTTTGCATTAGTTCACTTGGTAGTGAAAAGTATCTAGCTCGTATGACTCAAGCATGCAGTCGTTGAGCTTTGACATGGTTACTATACACTCCAGCATGGAGGTCTTCTAAGACTTGTTTTTCCCTCCTTTAGATGCAAGCAATGAAGCAAAGGAAAACTAAAGCCCTTTTTGTATAGGACTTCATTGATTAGGGTGTAATTAGCTGCTTTGTACATTAGTTTCTATGCCTTTGCTTTGTTGGATGGTAAAGTGCTATCTTTCAGATATTTCTCTATTGACATCATCTAACTCAACAAGGTACAGGCATCCTACAACTCAAATACTTCATGAACTTTATTCCTAGTAGATTTCTTTGGGAGAAATTCCACAAAGATTTTTCCTTTAAGTTTGCCCAGGTTGGGGACTACTAAGGAGGCAAAATTGATGAGTTTATCAGCCTTTGAGTTGTCAACTTTTAGCATTTTAATGATGTCTTAGGAGGACAATTCCTTGGTCAAGGACTATACTATCTCCAAGTATTTGACCATCTCCTTGTTCTTTACTTCATAAGTACCCTTGACCTGTTATACTGCGAGTTGAGAATCTAAGAAGTTTTTTAGCGCCTTTATGTCTACACTGATATTTGTCGCGAGTTGAAGCCCGATGATCAAAGCCCCATACTTTGCCTCATTGTTGCTTACAGGGCAACCAAATTTCAGGGTTTAGCAAATTTTGACTCCTTGAGGTCCTTCTAAGACTAACCTAGCTCCACTCCCCTCCTTCCATGTAGAGGATCCATCTATGTGGAGCATCCATGCAATCTTTTGCTAATCTTCGAGTTCTTGCGGGTCTGTGTATTTAACTATAAAATTTGGCAGCACTTGGGCCTTGATGGCACCATAAGGTTAGGATTGTACCCCGTATGCACTAAGTTCAATGGCATATTTCATCATTTATCCAAACATGTCAAGTTTTTGAAGGACTGTCCTTGGTGGTATATTGGTAAAGATGATGATTTGGTATGCCTAGAATACAGGCATAGGCATCCGACTGATATTACCATTGTTAAGGCAAATTTGTCCAACTTCGTGTATCTTTCTTTGGCTCCTTGGAGGACATAGCTTATTGAAATGATTTAGTCCTTAGGATACTTAAGGGCATGGTTGTTTCATCGCACACATTGCTTCTAAGCAATATATGAAGGCATTCTAATGCTTGAGTGGGTTTCTAATTAAATTTTAATTTGAGAAATCGTTAATAATTTTTATAAAAAAGAAGTCTGACAAAGTGCCATATGTTTTCCCATGATTTGGGCATATCAAAACATGTAAAATTTAAGCTGTTTAGAGAAAAAGATCCACAAATATCGATTGACAAATATTGTCCTTAGGGCCCATTAAATGAGTACAATTTGATTAATAAACTTTTGAGACTTAAAGACTCACATTTAATCAAATGAAAATGCTTGATAATTCATTGGATACAATCATCAAAGTTTATAATATAAAATTATTACAACAAATTCTTTCGTGAGAAACTCATAAAGTCTATATCTCTTATAACAACATATAATCTGTTTACCCGCATAGTTCTCATTTCTATTGGTTCATCAGCAAGATCTGAAAGGTTGATAAAATGAGTTGTGAAGCTCAGTACATAGTAATACAAGCATACACTGCATGTCATATGCACCTAATCTAATGCATCAACCACGGTTTAGGATATTTAAATTAAAGTCCACAAATAAGGTATCCTTAACGTCTCATAAATACTAACACATACAAGAGTACTCATGACTCTCGCTAAACAAAAGGGGTACAATTCCCTCAGTGGATCATGTACTAAAAAGGGAGGTTCAATAAGTGCCCAGCACTCACCCAAAAAAAGGAAAGAAATAGTCTCATTCGAGTCGTCTCCTCATAGGTTACCACTAACGAGCATGGTCCATTATGATGCTTTATACAGGGTCCTATAATGTCGTATAACTAGGCATAACTTTGTACCTACTCCTAGTCAGCCACCCGATTTTAGAAACTTCCCTATCGATTACCGACCGAGCCTAACCACACATCCGTGGGAGCCTAAGCACCTATACTGCTGCACCACCCTGAAATTGCGATCAGACTCACAACCCAGTCTAGGGGTCCCACTCCTAGAGTAAGTAGCAATCAATACTCAATTAAGCCGAGTTTAAATTATTAGTCTGGTTATTAATGTTACCCTAACAATCAACATTTAATTATTGCATACATGTCTATTAGTTTGAGCTTGCCATCCCTTTCCAAGCTTGATATCCAAAACTATTCATAATTGAAGTCAGGAATTAGCTCAAGACTACTACATTATTTCATTCATGTTGTTTGTTACATTTAGGTTATCTTAATTTAACCATATCTACTCAAAGATAATGTTTAATGGGTCATTTATGTCATTTAGTCAAGTTATCTAGTTAACTATATAGGTTAGGATTGGTTTAAGAGCTTAGGTTAACCAACCCTTAATGGGCTACACTTTTGCAGGTCTTGATTCTTGACCTTTCAAGAATAGATTCCCATAGTCCATGAATCTCGTTGAGTTCTTAGTGTCCTACTCTACTTATTAAGTATGGATTACCTTCATTCATGTGAGACATTTGGATTAAATGTGTTTAGAGGACAAACACCACGAATAGGGTATTAGTACTTAATAAATATGTATTTTAAAAGTCTTAGAAGGTTATTTAAGGTTAAGGGAAGAATTGGGTTAAGATTCATGCGATTCGAGCAAGAAAGGCAAAGTTATGAAGTAACTAGAAAAGAGCACAAAGGGTACACAGACACATGTATTCCCCCATGTTCTTTTAAGATTTATTGAGTTTTGAGACTAAAGAGAAGCATGGGAGGGAATAAGGCTGCATGTATCTCCCCGTATTCATATGAGTTTTAAGCATTTTTTGAACAGGGAGAAGCATGGGGGGAATACAATGCCGTGTTCCAATAGTGCTTTTCTGGGTTTTATGTTTTCTTTGCATTTTGTAGGTCAGAGAGAAGCACAGCATGTACACAACCTCATGTACTAGTTGTGCTTTTCTAAGTTTGAGGCATTTTGTGTTCAAACTGGATATTTTTGTCAAAAACATGTTTGGGACAAATTTTGATAATCTTAAAGATATTAGATGATCATGTTTATGCTTAGTCTCTTGTCTTTTCATCTCCCATTTGTTAAAACATGACTAATAAAAGTTGAAGGCCTAAAACACCTAGTTTTGACATTAACATCAATATCTTCTTGATTTTTTTGTAATTTTACGATATGCTTATACAAGATTTCATCAATTTAACTTACTAGGATCAACTTATAATAATACCTAACCCTAAAACATACCCAAAACACCATTTATCACTACTATAGCAGACCCAACTTCAAAACTACCATAATCTCATGAAAATAAGTTTGTTATGATGTCCTACCTCATTTCAAACGATATTTTTCACTTGCATCATCTAGGAGAGGGATTTAAGATTTCAAATCACTCCAAAACTTGATTTATTGACACCAAAAACACATATTAACTCACCCAAGAACAATATAGTCACTAAAGGAGCTTACTAAGTGTTAAAACAAACTAAAACTCAAATTTACTACACTTTTCTTACCTTACTTTGGGGTATTATAATTTTGTAGCTCTTGCACTTCTTGGATGTTCATGTCTTCTTCATTCTCTTGAGAGAAGTAAGGACACAAAATAATCCTAGCTTAATATCATATTATACTAGCTTAAACATGGCCTAAAAGTGCTTAAAGAATGGATTTTTGAGGCATTTTACCTTATATGGGTCTTGGGGAGGTTTTAGTGAAGAAGAAATGAAGGAAATGAGGAGATGAGAGGAATGAAAGGAGGATGGGGGTAGCCATATGAATTTTGAGGATGGGAAGATGTAGGATTTTCTTCTTTTTGTTTCATGTAGCCACATGGCACCACCTATACCATTCATTTTTACATGTGCTAGCATTTGACAATTTAGATAGGTTATGACTTATACATATTTGGTATAGATTATGATTTGATTTCTCCAATAAATTTATTTCATCTATTTTAATTAAATTTCAAGTTCTAATTCACCTCGAAACCTGACTAAGGACAAAATTGCAATTTTTTAGAAAAAGAAAGGCTATAATTGTATTGTTACAATTTTTCTTGTAAATTTTCCATTTTAAGAACTATTATTAAATTATAATTTAATTTACTTTGACATTTGAATTGTCTTTAAATTATCAAAATTTAGGTTTTTGGTTTGGCACTAGTTTAGGAGTTTTAGAAAATTTAGCCATTTAATGTCACGACCTACCACCCCAGGCTCCACCACAGCGAAGAGGGCGCCCCTAGGCTCTCAGGCCACCCTGAGCAGGGATCGTGATGCCAGGTACACTGGTCATCCCAGTGTACCCTCAAGCACAATCAGGACACCAGAGGCACTGTATAACGACTTGGAAATCTACTCACTGAGGTATTGTCCACTTTGACCACACGCCACACGGTTTTGTCCTTTTGGTGCCATTGCTTCTCAGGGGGTCACCCATCCTAGGATTGCTCTACTCAGAGCACGCTTAACTTTAGAGTTCTGATAAACTCCAAGCCATTGCACCGAAAATGCGCCTCTGTGATTAAAGTTCCACCATCTATATTTGAGGGGTATTACATTTAAACCCATACGTGACTTGAATTAGATTTCATTAACTATATTTGATTTTGATTTCTCATGATTGGTTTGTGGACCATTTCACTTATGTAATACATAGGTTAGTGTTCACGCCCTTCTGTTCGAGTGAGGACAAATAAAAGAGCTCGATCACCTACCGCAAGGTACATGTATAGATCTTCTCTTGGGATTAAGGTTAAAAACACCGATGGTTTTGCTAGGAAACATTTGAGGTCCTCAAAAGCCTCTTGGCTTTTTTTTGTCTACTCAAATTTATAAGAATTTTTGAGAATTCTGAAAAATTCAAAGCACTTATCAACACTCTTAGGGAAAAATCTACTAAGAGCAACTACTCTACCTAGAGCCATTATACATCTTTGATATAATAAGGGGGTTCATCTCAATGATGGCTTTGGTCTTGTCGTGTTGGCTTTGATTCCTCTCTAGGATACGACAAAGCCCAAGAATTTTCCCGAAGTGGTTTCTAAGATACTTTTCTTTGAATTTGAGCTTCATGTTATAGAAGTAGAGGTAGTCAAATGTTTACCGAAGGTCACAAAGATGATCTTTTGCCTGCTTACTTTTTACAATCATGTCCTCAACATAAACTTCTGCATTCCAACTGATCTGGGCTATGAATACTTCGGTGACCAACTTCTAAAAGGTAGCTCCATCGTTCTTGATTCCAAGAAGCATTACTGTGTACTTGAAGGTTCCAAAGGAGGTAGCAAAGGAGGTATGAACCTCGTCACTCGCATCCATCTTAATATAGTTATAGCCTAAAAAAGACATCCATAAAACTTAGCAGCTCGTGGCCTAAGGTCCTATAAACAAGCTAGTCAATCCAAAGTAGGGGAAAGCAATCTTTTGAGCATACTTTGCTCAAGTCTCTGTAATCCATACACTTCTGCCATTTACCATTAGATTTCTTGACCAACTCTATATAGGCCAACTAGGTTGAATATTTCTCCTTCCAGATAAATCCAACTCATAAGAGATTTTGGACCTCTTCTTCAATGGCGGCTTATCTTTTTAGGGTGAAGTGTCTAATCTTCTGCCAAACTAGTCTTTAAGTTTTGTTTAGATTCAATTGATAGGTGATCACATCCAGGCTAATGCCAAGCATGTCAGAGGGTGACCATGTGAAGACATCCTTACTCACTCGCAAGAATGTAATACAGCTCTCTTTCAAGTCAAGAGGTGTCAACGTCCCTACTTTCATACCATGCTCAGGACAATCATCCAAGGTAATCTCTTTAATGAGTTCGGCAATTTCATCACGATGCTCGAAGGGGTAAAGTGATGATACCTCGGGGTCAAACAAGTTAGTTTTGAAACCATACAGCTCGTGGTCGTATAGCCTTAACTTAGGCCTAAATTCGTGTTTCATTTGCTCATAAGCTTAGTTGAAAAGAATATCAACGCTACTATAAGTTTCAATCAACACTCTCTTAACGCTTTAGCCTGATATGCAAGCTAAGACAACCAAAGCGTCTTGGTGAGGGGTTTGAACTCCCTCAAAATCCTCGTCAATAAAGTAAATGGTGGTGTCAACCTCGTGTTTAGTGGCCCTCTTATTATAGTGTTGATTTCGTTATGGCATTCTTGGGTAGACCGAGGTTGGTCGTGTACATCTTGAGTGTAATTCTCCTGGTTATTTTCTTTTTCATCGGTTCTCCTCTTCCAAGTTAGTGGCTTAGGATTTGCAGCATCATGATCGATGTACTACTTTAACTAGCCTCATTGCATGGCATCCTCTATGACACTTTTGAGCTACTAATAATTCTTTGTATCATGCCAATGGTCATGGTGATACTTGCAATATTCTTTGAATTCCTTTTTCTTCAAGTTGTGTCTCATGGGAGAAGGCACTAGCAGAAGGCCCTAGTTTCTCACTTCCAAGAACACATTGTGTACAAGTAGCTTCAAAGAGGTGAACTTACCATACATCAAGAAAAGCTTTCTTTTATTGTTATCTCTGTGACTTGAATTAACATTACCTTAGTTGTTGAAGTTGTGGCGATCTTTTGTCCACCCCTTCTCTCGATGTTGATTCTGTTTAGCTCAAATAGTCTTGACCTTTGTCATGACCTGGCACCCTAGGCTCTACTGTAGCAGAGGGGGCGTCCCTAGGCCCTCAGACCACCATGGGCAGGAATCGTAATGCCTGGTACACTGGCTCTCCCAGTGCACCTTCAGGCACAACCAGGATACCAGAAGAATTGTGTAATGATTTGGAACTCTATCCACTGAGGTATTGTCCGCTTTAACCATATGCTGCACGGTTTTGTCCTTTTGGTGCTAGTGCTTCCCAAGGGGTCACCCATCATAGGATTGCTCTACCTAGAGCATGCTTAACTTTGGAGTTTTAACAAACTCCAAGCCATTACACCGAAAAGGTGCCTCTGTGATTAGAGTTTCACAACCTATATTTCAAGGGTATCACATACTCTCCTACTTATAGAACTAACGTCCTCGTCAGTTTCATTACACAAGTCCAGAACCACTGCTCTTATACCATTTGTCACGATTTACTACCGTAGGCTCCACCGCAGCGGAGGGGGTGCCCCTAGGCCTTTAGGCCACCCTGGCCAAGGATCGTGATGCTAGGTATACTGGCTCTCGCAGTACACCCTCAGGCACAACCAAGTTACTAAAGGCATTATGCAACGATTTGGAACTCTATCCATTGAGGTATTGTTCGCTTTAGCCATACGCCGCACGGTTTTATCCTTTTGGCACTAATGCTTCCTAGGATTGCTCTGCCCAGAGCAGGCTTAACTTAGGAGTTTTAACAAACTCCAAGTCATTACACCGAAAAGGCGCCTTATGATTAGAGTTCTATAACCTAGGGGTATCACAACCTTAGCCTCAATTTCCTTCTTGGCATTCTTAGTGTCCTCCTATCGAATGTATTTTTATGCTTTCTCTCTTATTTACTCCAATGTAGTGAGCTAGCACTTCGAGATAGAATTAAAGAAAGGACTATCCATGAGGACTCCTTTTTTATAGCTTCAGGAGCTATACCTTGATTCAGGTTAAAGACATCCAAACATGCTTTGTTGAGCCTTGCCAGATAGTCTCTCAAGGTTTCATCCTGCCTTTTTCATACAGTATGGAGGTATGAGGAGTTCTTCTTTGGTGACTTGCTCGCCATGAATTGGACTACAAAAAGTTCGCTAAGTTAATCAAATGAGCTAATAATATTGGGTGCGAACTAAGCTCGAGCAACACCTCGAAAGGTAGTGGGGAAAGCTTTGCACCAAATGGCATCTGAAATGTTATGAATCGCCATAGTGGAATAGAACTGGGCAACATGATCCTCTGATTCGATATTCCTATCATAAGACTTTAAGTTAGGAAGTCAAACTCTAATAGGAGCACTTGCGACTACATATCGGCAAACAAGGATATCTTGCCCGATATCATCTTCATATTGGATCTGTTTTCAAAACTTTCTTTAATGGTGGAGAGCCTCCTTATCATGTCTTTGATTTCTCCAAGGGCTCATTTCTTTTTTGAGCTCAAATAGACTATCGTGATAAGAAGTGTTTATGCATTGTCTTCATGAGCTAAGACCTGTGTGATCTACTTTGGAATGCCCCTCATTGCTAATGCAATGATCTCTGGAGTCGGGTTGGTGTTGAAATACCTAGTTTCCCCGTGAGGTGTTAGAAGTAGTCCTCATAAGGTTCTAAGAGACAGAGGGCCTCAAATAAAAATTCAAAACTGTTTGCAAATTGTAGGATCGAGCTTTGGTAGAGGCGCTAGCCTACAGTGGGGTCACAATACATCATTGGTGTCTCTTGGGTGATGCTCTATTACGCTTTGATGGTAACCGAGTTAAAAAATCATTTCATTGTGCATTAGAAGCTTATCTTCCAAATTCAAGTTCTATAACCCTTCCAACACTGTAATTATAGCTCACATGAGGGCATTATAAAGTGCTCATTTTCAATATTTTTGTATGCAAGTTGCCTACATAGGTTTTGGAGATCCAAAATACATCCTAGGTCCACAAAATTAGTATTACCAATAATAAGCGATTCTTGATACAATAGCTTAGGAGCTCCATCATCTATTGGAGCAGCTACCAGCTAGCTAAGAGCTAATCAAGTTGATTTTTACTCCATTGAGTTATCAACATAGTCAGTATCAAAAGTTACTAGATGTAGATTGTGGGTTTTTATCTAATTAGTAGTCTTGTGTTTGGAGAATAGAGTGGAAAAGTTAATTTGAGAGATGTCTTCCCACAGAAGGTGCCAAAAAATGTTATGAGTGTTGATTTGGTTGGTAAAGTTTTGCCCCTACAAACATAGAGAAACGGTTAGTAGTGCATCAAAAGGTTGTCCAACACAGCTACTCCGATACTTAAGTCAGCTAGTAGGTGTCTCCGAGAATCTCCAAAAAAGCTATTCTACCCCCACCCTATAGAAGCAGGAGTTATTTATAGTTCATGATCATGCTAGAATTGGGTCTACCAAATCTTTTTTGTTAGGGTGAATCTCCATCTGATAGCTAAACTGGTACCTAAGGTGAGGAAGCTATCGCTGCATGGAGTGTAGCTAAACTACAGATGTCAAATAGGGACAAAGTGAAGATCTTGTGGAGAACTCAGGAGCAAGCTCGTAGGTGTCTCTTGAGGTTGAGGTGAATGCTAACTTGGGGTCCCCTATTAGGTCAAGATCCGAGGTGCAACTTATTGTGGGCCCTTGTTGGGCCTATAGGGTTAATGATCTTTTGGACCCTTCTTAGGCTCTTCGATCTGTGTGGGGATGATAATGGGTCGAGTAGGTTATGGCCTATATTCCACCATCAACATATTGTATTATATATGTGTATGTATGTGTATGCTTATTGTAGACATGGTGTTCTTCCTGATCTAGTCACACACATATCATGTGGATCTCATGCTTTATACATAATATCAGAGTGTTGACAAAGAAATGACACTTGATGGGATGGGCTAAAGAGAATAACAGAGAGGAAGAGTAGATAGTCTTAAAGTCTTAAATGCAAAAGTGAAAAACGTGGGAGCTTGATTAGACCTGGCCCATCAACTTGTAGTTCTTGAGCAATTGAAGTGTAATCATCTGATTTATCTACTTGATCCTTATTGTTTGTCTACTCTATTCAAAAGTTAGGAAATGGGGATGCGTGACTATGTATTTATAGGCACTTAGAGTTGCAGACTATCATTTGATCATTTGAGTGATTGACGAATAAGATAAATTAAACTCAATTAATATTTATCATGAATGAACCTACTATAGGTCAAGGTCGATAGCCACCCTTTGTGAGCATGAGCTTGCTTAAAAGAGATTAGGTATTAGCAGACTAGTTCAACGATCTTTGTTCTAAGTCTATCAAAAAAACCTCCCTAAGGCAATCCTAAATAAATATTAATATAATAATATATTTTAATCCCATATACACTTATACGTATTATATATAAGATATAGAATTATGTACGTATATTGTATGTGTGTGATTTGTTATATGGTTACATAATATAGTATTAGGTACATATTAATATGTATGTCTTGTGTCATAATATAATATACTATTATAAATATGTATATATCTATATGATGATATTAAGGTATATTGACTTACATCATATATATTCTATTGTTGACAACATGGTCATAGTTAGGTTTTGAACTAGGAACCAAACCAGAACCATTACCAGTAGTTTCAATATTAAACTAGTTAGTCGATTTTAAAACCAGCAAGAGAACTGTTGATTTCATAGTTCCTAGGCGATTCTTCATCCTAAAACTAGATGAAGCTAGTAGTTCCAACCCGTTCCATTAAAATTTAATAATTAATATTAAATATAAAAAAATTTTAAATTATTTCATTTGAATAGTAAAATTAATTACCTATTTTTACCCATCCATAATATTTAATTCGTTTTTATTAATAAAAGCAAATAAATTAAATTTAAAAGTATAAATAATTTAGCTTATATAAAATTTTCATAAATGTAAACTAGTTTTCTTTAATAATGTTAGACTAAATTTTGTATTATAATTTTCTTTTTTTTTTCCTCTGTAGTATTTTGTAATCTCACATTACTAACACTACAATTATTATTGGATGTGTTTATATGTAAATAAATGTGCATCTTAAACAAATTTTTAAAAAATTAGTTAAATACTTTAATACTTTTGAACCCAATTATTAATATTAATTTTAAATTTATCTTATGAAAAACTAAATTTATTTATTTATTTTTAAAAATTTTAACTTGAAAGAAAATTGACAATTCTGCAATTTCAAAACCAAACTAGGAACCACCGGCTCCATAAAATCAAACCAAAACAATGGAAGATGAATCTAGCTACGGTTCCTCAATTTCAATACCTAGAATTGGCAATTATGATTATGATTCGATTGGGTTATAGAACCTTGATAATGTCTACTCTAAATTCACTAACTTGAGTCAAGATCCATTGGCTAAAACTCTCACTCTTTGAAAATTTTATTATCCATGGAATATTTAGTCTATTAGATATATATTGTAACATTCATTTTGTCCTCTAAAATATTTTAAGTTAATAGGTTATGATATTACGATCTTATTTTATTCTCTAAAAGTATTTTCAAACTTTTAGTATCATTTTCTTTGTCAACAAACATTCTTCTAAGTTCTTTCAATTTAGTTATTACTCGAGTTGTTATTATTTTTATGATTTTTATTTGTTTATAAGTTTTATTATTATAAAAATCTCATTTTTGCCCTCTGTACTCAAATATATGGTATTTCAAAAATCAATTTTAAAATTTAGTTTCCATACGGACCAATAGTTAAGCTAGGATCGATTAAACCCATTGATTTTAACTTGCTACCTTTTCCTTCTAGATCATTATCAAGTGGTGATTTCAGTATACTAGTGACCTAGTTTCCCTTAATTCTTAGTCAATGATTCATATTGAATAGCTTCAAAATTTAATAAAATCAAACTAAAGGAAATGAAATTAAAATATAGGCCCGATAGGATGATGACTTCATTGGGGACTGCCGGTTTATACATAGGCTAACCACAAAAAAAAAAAAAAAAGCTTAAATTATGTTTTTTTTGACACCTGCCTTAATTTTTGTAAGTAATTTTTCTTTGCTTGTAAATACGTTTGTTTAATTTTTTACCTCTTCTTATGATTACCATACGTAAATTAGTTGTACTAACTTATTTGTTAAGTAGTGTAGAGACTGCAAAGTATATAGACCCATCAACTGATATGTTTTAAGGAAGATGAATTCATTCATATTGTATGATGAATGTGGTTAGAGTCAAACCACTTTATGATCATAGCAAAGGAGGCCCTTTGTAGGATTTATGAGTCTTGAGTATCTACATTCTAAAGCACAATTAGACCTTCCACACTTATTTGAAGCGACCTATGGCCCATTAAACTGGAGTTTCATAAGAACCCATCCAATTGCATTCACAATTATGGTTTGAGAAACAAGTGATAGTGGGACATGTCCTAAACTTAAAAGAGTTACAACTTTATTGATATATTTTTTTTCATATTGTATGATGAATTTGGTCAAAATTAGGCCACCTCAGAACCCTAAGATGTGATAGCCTTATAGGCTTTGTGAGTCGTGATTATCTACCTTCCAAAGCATGATTTAACATCCCACTCTAGTTTGATATGGTCTATGGTTCATTAAACTAGAGCTCTATTAGAACTTAACCAATTGCATTCATGATTATGGTTTGTTAAATAAGTAATAGTAGGCAATACCTTAAAGTAAAAGAGTTACGAGGTTAATAATATCTCAATTGTAATAATCTTTTGTAATTTAATTTTTCAATGGGATGTCGATAAAGTTGTAGCTTAATTACAACACTGCTATGTAATTACTAGCCCCTATCTGCATTTCTGTGATCTCATTCATTGTTGCACTATTTCATGTATCATTTTGTGTTACTTTGTATTTACTTGGAGTATATAAAATAAATAAATAATGATAATTTAAAATACAACTTCTTAAACTTATAAATAACATATAGGTTGTCATAGCAAGATTTTAGAGAAGCAAAAAAGTAAAATAAATAAATAATTATAAAGAAAATCACAAAAAGAAAAAGTTGTCAAAATTTTATAGGTTCTCATTCATAGATTGTAGAAATTATTATTAACAACTTTTGACCTTTTATAGTATTAGGTTATCTTCTTTAAATCGCCCTTATAGGATAATTTCTTCTCTTTATAGAGCTTGTCATATGATGTTATCTTGTAAATAAACAACAATTATATAGCCATCGTCACTTCTTATTGAGTAGTTCATCCCTTTTTTATAAAAATAATAATAATGTCACTATTTTTGTAATAATTTTTCCATCTTATATATAAGTCATCACTGTTCGTCATAGATCTCTCTATCCTCATAATAAAGTCTATTGTCTTTTGTAAATAATTGTCACTTGTAATGATCCCTTTTTAGGAAGAAACTTGTATATAAGATAGAATTAATTTTGTTTATGAGAAAAGGTAATTTTAAAAATTTGAATATTTTTCAATAAGTTAAAAATTCAAAACGTGAAAAAAAGATGGGGAAAAGTTCAAAAATGAGATTTATTAGCAAACAAGTTTTCATTGAGGCCCTCAAAATTGCTTTTAGTTGTCTAGTCTAATCTAAGGCCTAGTAATCAGTCACATTGAACACAAGAGTCCTAAAATGACTCACAAGCCTAAAATCCTTACCCCATACAATATTGAGGCATGAACTTGACAAATTAAGAGAATAACCTTTTACAATAGTGGAGATGAAATCCAATCGCACAAGTTAAGGTTTAATCTTTGACCTCTACAAATTCATTATAAAATTTTCCCACCCACTCCAACCCTAAAAACAAAATAAGCGAAATAAGTTAAACTTGCAATAAATGGTGCTTGACCAATTGCTTACTAAGGCTGTTTGGTAGGCTCATCTTCTAAAATGAAATATATGTCCAACATAAATGAGACATTTAGTGAACCGATCTAGTATGGGGCATATTATAAAAAATAGAAAAATGAATTTTAGAATAGGTATCTTGTCATTTGAATAGTTATGATGATAAAAAAACAAACTAATTCTCAAACACTGGCCCTAAATACTTGAGTGTCAAGTAACATTAAAGTGAGAAAATTATTACATTCCCCAAATGAGGTCCACGATGAACTTAATACACGAGTCAAAATGACATTAGGCATCGATAACAATATCCTGAACACACATACACTTGTTAAACTCTTTGAGCCACCTAAGGAAAAAAAATTGTTAAGAACCACAATGGGACAATCAAGAGCTTAGGATCATAATTTAGGGGTAAATGGCTAAACTAATTTGTTCTTACTCTAGTTCACAAATGTAAGATTAATTAATTATCATTAATAAGTCATTTCCTTTGAAAGGAATAAAACTTTCATTTTTAAATACCATACATTTTGTGCTATAAATTATCCAAGGAAACGAGATATAAAAATCACCTTTGGGCTATTAGCTCGATATATTGCAACCCAAAGAAAGACCTAGCAGATTGTTCAAGACGTATCACTTGCACAATGAGTAATAATTTTTGAAACTAGAGTTAAATGTAAAAATAAGCCTAAAAGAAGTCCTCTTGGGATAGACAAAAGTCAACATGAGATACCTATTTATAGTATTGAAAATTATTTACAGTAGGGTCAGAAATCATTTGTCTCAAGTTAAGAGTTATTTGCACTCCAATTTATTTCAAGGAAAAACGTTTTATATTTAGAAAAGCGTTTTATGTAAAAATATTCTCTAGAAAATAATATGGTTTCATGTGTTTGGTTGCTTTTATAGAAATATGTTCAAAAAAATTTTTAGTGTTAGACCTACCAATATTATGCAACATGTTATCATGTATAAATAATTTATTATTATCAAGTTACTATATAAGTGCATTATGCTAAAAAATATTATTTAAATTAAAAGAATAAAATATAAATTATTTTATAACATTTACTTACAAACCATTGGTTGATATTTATAATTTTTAATGAATATTCATTTTTTTCCTTTTCTCCATTAAATTATTTTCATATTTAAAATATAATTTATTGGTTAGCTATGATAAGAAATAAATGTCATGTTCCTAGATTTTGAATAGTTATAAAGACTGATTCGGAAAATGACTTTCCGTCGTAAAAAAAATAAGTCATTTTTCTTAAAAGAGATAGGATTTTCTCTTTAGTGGAAGTTATTTTTCCTTACAAAGAAAATATTTTCTACTTAAAGTGTCTTTTTCCAGGTAACAAACAAAGAAAAATAAGGGAAATTATTTTCCGTAAAGTATTTGTCTTGAAACAAATAGAGCCTTTTAGAATTATTTGCCTAAAATGTGAAAGATAATACTTTAATAGAAGAGTATCAAAGTCCTAAGAGGAGTAGCCATACCCTTAAATAATAAAAATTTTCAATGGAAAACCTAAAACCAGTATAGTCAAATCTAAGGATGTATTGGAAAATTAATTAGTGATTAATAAGACAAACCTACCCGTTAGATGCAATTTTAAAGCCCATAAGAAACTTTAATTGTTAAAAAATATAATTTTCACCAAAAAATAAATAAGCGTTTTACTATTGCAAATGAGAAAAGGATTAGTTTTCAAAAATTTGTAATAAAGACTCCGATGTAACTTTTAATAAAGGTGCTTTCATAATAATTTTAAAAATTTCATTCAGCGATCAAGTTTAAATTAGCTATTCATTCTAGCATCTAATAGATTAAGTCTAGGTTCACTTGTTTCCTAACATTTTCTAGATGTTTGAACTTCCAATCGCCTTAACATTGTGTGAGGGTCCTGATTCTTTTAGCTTTCAAATTCAAAACTATCAATTCAAGACTTACCTCTACAAAGTTTATCAATTGCCATTCTAAAAGTCATCCATTCAAGGCGGTGCCCTCATAAAACTTGTCAGTTCATGGTAATGTCCTTCAAACCAATCACTTCAAGGCAATGCCCTTCCAAAAGTCATCAATTCAAGGCAACGTTGTCAAATCTTGTAAATCCAAGATGGTTTTCTCAAAAAACCCATCCATTTAAAATAATAACCTCACTGGAAATTCATCTATCCAAAATGGTACCTTCAAAAAACTCACCAATCCAAGATGAACCTTTCAATGCCAATCTATATAAGATGAGACCTTTTTAAAGTTGTCCATCCAATATAGCCTTTTTTTTTCCTAAAGTCATCTATCAATGGTGGTGCCTTTTTTAAATTGTTCATCGAAGACAGTGCCTTCCAATAGTGCCTTCCTAAAACCATCCATCCAAAACACTCTCTTTATAAATTCTACCCATCCAAAATGTTACTCCATCTATATTGCTACCATTTGAAAAGCATTCCAACTGTTTAGAATTTTTAAGCATCATTTCTTCCATAATTTCAAGTGGATCGCTGACTTATATGAGCGTTATCCTTGAATCTTTATCTTCGGGTCACATGCTTGTCTGAGTACTATCGGACATTTTTTTTGTTAGGATTGTTTGCTCAAAGTAGCAAAATCTTAAAAATATTATGTTCTTTAAAGTATCATGTTCTTCCAAAATAATATAATACAAGTTCTTTCAAAATAAAAATTTCTAGAAAGTATTGTACAAATGATAATCTCAAATAAATGTAATCGCTAATTGAAAATTTGAGTATTATTATTTATTAATATTTTTATATAATTTTTAAGAGGAGGTGTACAAGGTATCTATTGTTCCTTTTTTATATCAAAATATAACCTTTAAGGTATATACAAAGAATGAAGACCACATACTCATACCTTCCCCTATAAGAACAAGTTCTAGGAAATATGTATCCATACTTTATCTTGATCCTAAACATTTTCTGAAACCCTACCTAGTCTAGCAAGATATGGATAAGTATCCCATACGACAAGGTTACTTCTTACCCCTAAGAAAGGGATTGTTAAGACTGATATATAATTTTTTAAATAATTTTTACATTATTATTATTCAATCTTATTATATTATAGCTTTTAAGTAATTTTATTTTTTTACTTTTGCACCATTTAAGGATTGGTATGATAGATCTAAGTTTATATTTGTGGATGGTTTTAGTTGTTATCTTATTTTATTCCTTGGTTTTATTATCCTAATTGTTGTTCATCATTATTGTCCTAATTTTTGTTCATCATTATTTGTTCCTTTCAAATTCTTATAACTGTAATTTGGTTGCTTAGGATTTTGTTGCCATGTTGCTATTAGGGAGTTTAGTATGATAGACTTGTGACATATTTTGAGATTTTTCTATTCTTTTAATTTTCAATGATCTCTTTACACACTTCTGTTTATTTGATAAGGTTCAAGTTGGCTTGCTTACTCCTTATAACAACGTTACACTACTTTTAAATAGCTAAGTTGACCTATTTCTATCTATGCTAAAATGTTTCAAGGTATTTCATCATATGCATCTCATGTGCATTTCTATTAACAGTCATACCATCAAAATATCTATGTCTTCAATGAAAAGAGCATCCTAATATGCCATATATACTCATACGGTTATATGAGTATATAAGACTCATTCCCTTCTCTCCAACATTAAGTCCAAAACTCAAAACCTATAAAACAAAAGTCTCAAAATGAGGTAAGTCAACTCCCAATAGGTAAGGAAACATATTCATCGCACCTTATAATTCACATACATACTTAAATCTAATGAAACAAGCATTCATAAAACACAACTTTAGTGTGCTTAGATCTATGAGCTTGGTATGCGTACATTCCAATACTCAATTCAAAAAGTGATATTATTCTCGATTTGTCACTTGTATTAGCTACTTAGACTATTAGTTTACTGCAATCATCTATAAAAATTCTCCTAATGTTAGTACTACCTTATTATAATTTCCTTCCAAAATATAACCCATATTATAGTATCTCACTTATCAATAACAAAACACTAAAATAGTAAAACTAGTAAATAATATTTAAATTTATATCATTACTTAAGTGTTAGAACGTGATTCATAAAGCAACATTGGGTGATATTACAAAGACACAAACACTCGTATAATAGAAACTATGTTTGAAATAAATAGATGCATTAGGGTGAAAAGAAAGCAAGAGAATAAATTAGAAAGGAAAGAATATAAAAATAAAAATTAGTTATTTTTTTCTGTTTAGAGAGAAGTCGGAATGCTTTTTAAAATAATAAACATTGTTAGATACTTATGACTATTCAATAACTATACTGTCCTTGAAAAGTAATAATATATTAAAAAGAAAGGTTATCACCTAAATTTTAGCACTTTTCTCTTATAATCATCCCAATTCATAAGGGGAAAAATTGCAAGCCCAAAATATTTGATTTTCTTGTATTTTTGTTCCTCTCCATTCTCTCTCATTCTAAACAATACAAATATATATAAATTAAATTGTGCTATTTTCATTTATTAAATCAACTTTTCCTCTTTTACCTCAAACAATGGCTGAAAAAATTATTATATCATTTTAGGAAACAAAAAAAAATTGTTGTCTCATACTATGTGCCTTTTAATACCTTATCAATTATATATTAAAGTGGTATGTTGAAGGTTACAAGTAGTTTCACTCATAGTGTTTTATAACTTACTTCTTCAACGTAAGATATCAGTAGCTATACTTTCTATCATTTTGCCTCCTAATCTCTCTCTCTCTCTCTCTATATATATATATATATATATATATATGAGGAAAGAAAAGGAAAAGACAATAAACATATAAAGCTTTGCCTAAGCTTATTATTCAAAAGAAACCTTAAATTTTTTTTTTACTTCATTTCTTCACTTCCCTCTTATTCCATTTGTATTTTTTCTATTTTCAGCCTCCCTTAACCTATTTCCATAACTCATGTAAGATGTCAAATGAGTTAGATTTTTCATAAGGCAAACTTCGAATGAATATGACATTATGAAAATATTCACAGGTTTAGATGATAAAAAAAATTATTATAAAAATGTAATAGCTAATTTTGTAGATTTCACAAAGTATTATGTACTTGCAAGTTCTATAAAGTATAGTTTTTGGTGGTTTTAAGATGTCATAATATATCTTAATTAAACTCAACTTTAAATTAACTTACGATAGGATTTTTCTCACTATCTTTTGATGTTCTTCTTCCACTTAAAAAAAATGATGAGTTGAAGATGTCATTTGCACATATTTGCACAATGATGAATTATTAATAATTAATATTTGTAAAGACCAGCACGGCTTTATAAAGCCAAGTGTGTACAGTCTCCAGCCACATGTAATCCTATAGTATCACATATAAAGCTGTCTTTAGAGAAAAGTTTGTATAAAATGTTTGTCTAAATATGCCATATGAATCATTTCAAAAACTACTCATTAGGAGTAGTATCATATGTAATATTACAAAGACATACATTGTTCTTTCAAAACTTAATAGAAAACTTTATACATATATATTATAGACCAAGACTTAAGATCAAGCCTTAACAAAATATATAAAGCTTTGAAAAGATCCTTAAGAAAAGTTATATTATCCATAAAACACTTTCTCTAATCTATTATAAAAAGATCATCATCAAGATCGAGGTCCCTATTCCTTCCATTCATCCAGAAAGTCCTCAAAATCAATCCCATAACCCAACCGAATATAGAACTCATCTGCATCAAACACCTGCAATTGGAAATCATGAGCCAAAAGCTCAGTACACAAGTAACGCAAACAAATACAAAGTGACATGTATGTTTAAGTTAAATGCAATATAACAACCATCTAGTTATTAACCACTAATTAATTTTGTCAAACAACATAAGAGTATTCAAACTCTGAAGACAAGCCATTGGAAAGCTAAGGGTCCAGAATAACAACAGCTACTCAAGAGGTTGATATGGGCAACTCGAATACCTATATCTCCTATATGATATAACTAATAAAGAATAGTAGCGTTCTCTAGGGTTTACAACCGTTTCTCCTCTTTACTTAAGTTAATCCATAATATCATTTAGTTTAACCGATCCCATAAACATGAACTAAATCATATTACTTGCCTTTAAGAATAAGTAAACATTATATTGATACTGTTACCTCTATCAACTACCTATTGAGCCACTCATAAGTGTCATTGCATTATGACAAGGGTGGTCCTAAGCACCTAACTATCATGCTAATATCAATAATAGGGTTGCCACTCCCCAAACTGGATTCAATGGCACACACGCAACCAATTGAAAAAAAAAAAATATTCATCTTTTACATTAATTGATTTAAGTATGCCTAACCTTACAACCATTAATCAAGTTACTGCATACCTGAAATATCTTATGAAAGACCAGTAGGTACACTTAACAGAGAAGAAGAATTTGTAATAAAAAAATTCAATTCATATAAAACTAAATATTAATCACGTACAATTCTTAAGCTCTACATCCAATACAAAATGATAATTTAGCATTTATATACACATATATATAATATACATTCCTTTATTTTAAATTTTGTACATAAAATTTTATTATTATTTTTTTAAGGTACACAGCCAGGTACATGGCCGTGCACACCCCCCGTATTCCATTTATAAGAGAAACATAGTGAAAACAATTCTTGTGTTTTGGTTTTGCAAATTTGATTGGAGAGGAACACGACTAGATAGGAAGTGTCATGTTTCTCCCATGTTTCTACATTAAACAAAGCATGATGACAAATAGAAAAGAACATGGCTTGATACATGAATTCATGTTTCTGTTGTATTTCTCATGTAAGCTAAATCCAAAATAGCTCAAAGGGAAGCACAGCTACGTGCATGGGGTTGTATTCCACTCATGTTCTCTCAATTTTCTTATTGATCAATACATAGTGAGAAGCAATGTTAGATGCATTTGCCCGTATTCTTCTGATGTTTCTCTTCGAGTGGCCTTATTTCTAAGGCTTGATGAGATACATGCCTAAAACATTGCCTCATGTTTCCTTCGTGAATAAAAGAGCATGTATATTTCGAAACATAAATATCAAATTCTTATTTCTATTAAATTTCGTACAATAAACACATACATTTAACAGCATTACACACACCTAAACTTCACATTTATCTCATCAAACAACTCCCTTTTTAACATTAAACATCACTTCAACTCCATTCATCAAAATAGTAGTAATATCTTTCAAAAACTCCTTTATCACAACTTTAGGAATTCATTTACCTCTATATATTACCTTGACTCATAAATATCACCTTCACTTCACTATAGAAACATTAAAATGGAAAATTCTTCTTTATAGATAAAACAAATGAATAGATGTATATAAAAGCATGCAAACTTTACTTTAAGCTTCTTTGACTTATATGTGATCGATATAAGGGAGTTCTTTGAAGGAAATTTGGATCAAATAGATGGAAATACTAGGGCTGAAAGAAAACACCAGGTCTGTTTAGATTTGTGATTTTTGTAAAGTCAAGTCTAATACTTAACCAAAAATCTGTTTTTGACCTTTTATCACCTTAATGTTTATTCTTTGGCTTGGGCTTGGTTTTGAGTTTAAGGCTTGGGTTTGGGTGCAAAATCTACATGGGTTTGGTTTTTGTTTTAAAAAAAAAAAAAAATTCCTAGGCTTAAATTTTACGCACAAATAAACAATGCAATGCAACTCCAAATCATATTAACACATTAATTTTTTATTCTAACATTACAATTTACCAACTAAATAATTTCACATTGATTTCATACATCAATCAAATAAACATATACATACATAATAATTAAGCATAAGTAGTTTAAGGATATTTCAATATTAGGATTACAATCATCTTAAGTCGAAACAATATAATAATGAGCCATCTCAAAATTTCAAATTTCAAGGTCCATAACGTTTAGAGTTTTGGGCTTGAGTATGACTTGAAATTAAGGGAGGGTAAAAAAAACCAACTAAACCGAGAAACCGAATCGAAACCACAAAATCAATTCGAAAAATATGGTTAACTAGTTCATTGGTTTAGGTTTATGGTTTTAATTTTTTTCAGTTTTTGCTTTTAATTTTGGTTTATAACCGCAAAAATCGACGGTTAATGGTTAACCAATATCTATAAATATATAATATTATATATAATTAATTTTTTTTTAATATAAAAGGCTAAAGAGTTAAAACCGTAATGTAATATTATTAAGCGTTGGTTATGGTCTAAATGATTTCCACTACTTGTGTTTTATGATATTATAGTTCTATCCATGTGAACAAAATTTTTATTTATTTATCTATTTTCTTTTAAAAGTTGTTGGTGTTATGATAAAAAACAAGTAACAAGAAATACGAGCATTTAATTTTTCTGGGGATGAGCTTGAGAAGTTTTGAAACAATATATATGAAAATTCTTTTCAGATTGCTATTCGTGTTGTTCTTCTTTTGTGCATGAATTGACATGATTTTATCCATTACAGTTAAGATGATGTTTTAATAACATGTAACTTTAAAAAACAAAATGATTTAATTTTTTATGGACCGACTAAAAATATGATTAACCACAACTTTTAGTTAACCATTATGCTAAATGATTAAAAACTGAAAATCGAAAATATTAATCAAGAAAAATGGTTAACTATTAAGGCAGTTAATCATTAATAATGGGCCAGTTTAGGTTTGGTATTTTAAAAAATCGATCATAATGGTTAGGTTCAAAAAATGAGGTCATGGACTAGCTAACCGATCTATGCCCACCCCTACTTGAAATGGTATTGGATAAAATTGAGCTCGACTTAATCAATTTTATTTGAGCTCAATATATAAAAAGATTTTATTCATTATAACTAAAGTGATATTAGGATTCAAATTTGATCCAAGCTTAATTACACTTGCTAGCCGATGGAGCTAAGCATTATAACGGAGCTGTACTCAAATTTGACCAAATCAAACTTGCATAAAAATTGCATTAATTTTTAATACATTGCGAACCAATTTAACTCATTTATACCCCTAACATATACGTTTCAAATAGGGGTGTGCACGGTACGGTTCGGTTTGGTTTGCATCTCGAACCGAACCGTACCATAATTTACGGTTCGGTTTTTCTTTTAAATTCGAACCTAACTATACGGTTCGGTTCATAATTTTTTTGAACCGAAAAAAAAAAAAGGTCCGATACGGTTCGGTTTGCGGTTCGAACCGTTTTTTCATAAAATAAAAAATATATTCTATCGAAAAAGTTCAATTACATATTTCTTATCACTAATGCAAATATAAACAATAATATTTAAAATTAATCATTTATCAAATAAACATGTAAAACTTATAGGAAGGAAAATATTTCATCCATTATAAAATTATAACTATGACTAGTCTCATTTTTTTGAATTATCTTGAACTATAATGATATACTAGACTTTATCTCATAAGACATAAAATGTAATTCATTGTATGCTTCTAACTAACATATTACCAATTATATAAATCAATAAATAACTAAATAATAGAACTAGATTAATTGGTAAGATAAATGGAAAAGAAATATGCAGAAGTTAGAATACTAGAGGTTAAATTCTAAAATCTACCTTACTTATAGATAACATAACAATTAAAACATATTATAAAAAATCTAATTTTATTCTAATGAATAACACATATCTAAGTAAAAAAATTTTACAACAATTAATTTTTTTAAGTTAGAATACTAAACTTTAAATTCTAAAATCTATCTTACTTATAAATAACATAACAATTGAAACATATTATGAAAAATCTAATTTTATTCTAATGACTAACACATATCTAAGTAAAAAATTAAAAAAATTAATTTATTTAAAAAAATTAATTATTTTTAAAATTTGTGATATAGATATGTACCATTAATAAAACAATTAAGAGTAAAAATAATATGTTTAATTTTTTTAATATATAAAACGATTCGGTTCTGTTCGGTTCGAATCATACGGTTCAGTTTATAGTCCCGAACCGAACCGCGAACCGTTTGCTTTTCAATGAACCGAACCGCGAACCGTTTGCTTTTCAATGAACCGAACCGCGAACCAAACTGTTTCAAAAAAGAACCAAAATTTTGGTTCGATTTGATCCGGTCCGGTTCGGTTCACGATTCGATCGGTTTTTTTGCCTAGCCCTAGTTCCAAATGAATACAACGATGTTTACCACATGATTCCTGGTCTTATATAGTACTACATTATGGGATTGCAAGTCTTAGCTTATCATGTGCGCGTGACGTACGGATTTGTTTGGTTCCCAGTATGCACACTCACATCCTAATCTTGCTACCTACCTTGTCTCACAACAACAACAACGTGAAAAAATATTAGAAGGATTGCCTTTCATGGTACTGCTCCCGGCAAAGTTTTTAATAATACTAATATTTCGGTAAGGTATAAATATCAATAAAATTTTATTACATGATTTATGAATCTTTTTAAGTATTATTTATTCGTAAATTGGTATTTATTACTATTCATCTAAATGCATAAGGCATGAATATCAATCATTTTTTTATTAAATAGCATGCCGACATTTAATAAATCTTAAAAAAAAAAAAGAAAAAAGGGGAGAGAGAGAGAGAGAATCACCAGAAAAGTTCTCACCAAAATAACACATTAATATCTGAGAAAGTAGAATCTAGTCGGAAATAATTATCTCCATTTATCTTTTTTAATTTACCCTCTTAAAAAATCATCATGTACAACCGGTAATTAAGACTATAAAATGAATATAATGTTATAATGATATGGAAATAAAAAAAAACAAACCCAAGCATCTGTCCTTGCTCCTTTCTTCCCTGTTTGGTCCCATATGCATTAAGCACTCCACCTTTATCACGTATGGAGAATTTAAAGATTATCGTATTCATGGGCTTGGGATAGCAACTTACTGGGTTAAGGATAGTATGGAGATGGAGGTTGCAAAAAACATTCTCGTAAGCTTCGAGATTCCTGTGAGCATCTGCATATGTGAGATGGTGGCGTAGGAGAGAGCAGCGAACTTGATGCGAAATACCAATTTTGCCCTTTGTTTATATCATTTTTCTGTTTCGGAAAAAAAAAAAATATATATATATATATATAAATTATTCAGTCCAATAAATAATAGACTAAGGACAATAGAATAATTAGATATAGACGCTGCCAACAGTTCAATTCACCACCTCTATATAAACTCCTTCCCCCCATCCTCCTACAAACTAACTACTCCTCTTTCTCTCCCTCCCAAACAAAGCCTCAACTTCCAATACTCTCCAAACAAAATCTTCACTTACGTAATCCCACACACTCTTTTATATCTCTTTCTTGACCACTACCATTATCACCACCCCTGCTACTGCTACTACCACCACCACCACCATCATGTCGTTCGAATTCACCCCAATATTACTCACCCCACTCCTCACACCACAACCTCTAACTCTATCCCTTATCTTCTTCTTCCTTTTCTTTACCCTCCTTTCCCTCTTCCTCTCTCCCGGAGGCTTTGCGTGGTCTCTCTCCCGAGTTTTCCTTCAAGCACGATCGAGCCCGCCTATACCTGGCCCTTCGGGCCTGCCTCTACTCGGCCTTGCCTTTGCCTTTGCACCATCCTCTCTTCCCCACCGAATCCTCCAGCGTCTCTCCCACATGTTTAATGCTCGTAGCCTCATGGCCTTTTCCGTGGGGTCCACCCGTTTCGTGATCTCAAGTGAGCCCGAAACAGCCCGTGAGTTACTTAATAGCCCAGTCTTTGCTGATCGGCCCATAAAGGAATCAGCTTACGGGCTTCTCTTCCATCGGGCCATGGGCTTCGCACCTTATGGAGAGTATTGGAGAAACCTACGTAAGCTTTCATCTAGTCATTTGTTTTGTCCAAGGATGCTTTCCCGCCACGTAGACTTTCGTCATGAATCCGGGATAAAATTAGTCAAACAGATTGGCAAAACTATGGACCAATATGGTGTCATTAAAGTAAGACGGCTGCTACACTTTGCATCATTGAATAATGTTATGAAGACCGTGTTTGGGAAGAGTTATGATTTCTATGGGAGTGGAAATGAGCAAAATGAGGTAGCAAATGAACTGGAAGATTTGGTTAGTGAAGGGTATGAGTTGTTGGGTGTGTTTAATTGGAGTGATCATTTTCCCATTTTGGGTTGGTTTGATTTGCAAGGAATAAGGAAAAGGTGTAAGAAGTTGGCAGTGAGAGTGAATGATTTTGTTGGAAAAATTATTGAAGAGCATAGAGTTAATAGAGTGAGTGTAAAAGGACAAAAACTTAGGAATAACTCCCAGGATGATGAAGGGGATCATGATTTTGTTGATGTTTTACTTAATTTGGAGAAGGAGAATAAGCTCAATGATTCTGACATTATTGCTGTTTTATGGGTAAGTTTTTTACTTAGTACAAATTTCTCATTCAACTGCATGTTGTATGCTTTATAATCTATAATATTGCGTATAATAAACATTGTTTAAATGCTAAAACATATGGATAAAGGTGGTTTCAAAATTTGTAGGTTAGTGTCTTCTTTATGAAAAAAATGTCAATTGTATATTATCATAATCATTTTGCATTTAGGAATAGGTAGTTTTGGTTATCTTAATTTAGAACATTTGCATTGTAAGTGTGTATCCATCTGCTAAATTTTTAAGTAAGACTGAATTTATTATGCATTTCTAGATTACTAATTATTTTAAAATTAATTTCATACATCATTGCAACGTGTAATCATTGAAATTTGAGTTTTATTTGCTCTTTAGCATTTAGTATATGCATAAATGATTTGTTACTATTTGGTGACCAAAAATGAATTTAATTTCAAGCATTAGGGGAAGTAAAATAAACAAAAAAATATATAATTTTGAGAAAAAGTTGACAATTATCTCCATTATCTAGTTTTAATTTGGTTCAATTTTTGGTAATTATGGTTTAAAGATGAATTGCTTTGTATAGTACTTTAATGATTATGTAAAGTTCATAATCATATTGATTTTCACTGTTTCTCAATTTTATTTATTATAAAAATTGATTCCAGTACTAGTGGCTCACATTCTCTAGGAAGATGCATTTTATTGATAGGTTAGTAATTTTCATGGTGTTTGGTATTTGGAATTGGACCACATTCTCTTACTTTCCTCTTTTCATTATCCTATGATGCTGGGAATCTGAAGATAGTGCTTTATCTTTGCCCACCTTGGAATATTTTCTTTATTCACAAAATATTTTGTTCTCTTATTGCTTTGTACTGAGAAAGTGTTCAATTTCAGGAAATGATATTTAGAGGAACCGATACGGTAGCAATACTGTTGGAATGGATTCTAGCAAGAGTGATTTTACACCCTGAAATTCAAGTTAAAGCCCAAGCGGAGATTGACTCAGTGGTTGGTCTCAACCGCTTAGTGTCTGACTCCGACCTCCCTCACTTGCCATATGTGCGTGCTATTGTAAAGGAAACCATGAGGATGCATCCACCGGGCCCTCTCCTATCATGGGCAAGGCTAGCCATACATGACACCACCATTGGCCAATACTTCATTCCTGCTGGCACAACTGCAATGGTCAACATGTGGGCAATAACCCATGACAATCAAGTTTGGTCCAATCCTGGAGAGTTTAGACCCGAACGATTTATTGAAGAGGATGTGCATATTATGGGGTCTGATTTGAGATTGGCTCCATTTGGATCAGGAAGGAGAGTGTGTCCTGGAAAGTCTATGGGATTAGCAGTTGTTGAGCTTTGGCTTGCTCAATTGCTTCAATGCTTCAAATGGTTACCCATGGACCATTGTGGAGTGGACTTAAGTGAGTGCTTGAAGCTGTCCTGGAAATGAAGCATTCCTTGGTGTCTAGAGCCATTCCCAGGGGTGTTTTAGTGAGAATATGTAACAACTAAAAAGTACTTAGTGTGGTTTAGAAACTAGTCTCCTTCATGATTTTGTTAATTACTTATGGGGAGATTTAATAAGTTATTTGCTGTTAGATGTAGCCACAATAGTAGTATATTGGATTTCTAGTTTTTTTGACTTTTTTTTTTTTTTTTTTTTTTGCGCAGTGGGTTTCTTATAGTTTAGTTATGGTTTTACTAGTTTTTCTACATGTTTTTAGTTAAGGAAACGATATGATGAAAGAATGTACTTATTATGACAATATGATAGGGTAGTGGCCCTTGAGAGTGGTAGAAAAGTTATGTGTAATCGTGTAAATTCTGGATATTTTATATATGATGGTCTTGCATCTTGCATGCAAATATATTAAGCAAATTTTACTTCTCCAAGTATAAATTTGTTTACCTCTTTCTTCTGACTAATAATAGTATTTCACAATAGCACTTTACAGATGGCCCAAAAAAAAAAAAAAAAAAGAGCAAAAAAAAAGGCACCCTGCCATGAACTACCAAATAAATGTCAGTTCATAAGTCATGAATAATTTTTACCTAATGCTCTATAACACCTTTTCCATACTTTGTACCTACCTCAATAAGTGTCTTCATACTATTTGAACCATCAAGGCATATGAAATTATTACTGGGTTGAGATTTACGTTAAAATTTTATTCATATAGAAAAGTAATAAAATAATTTTAATTGAAAAATGATATAATTTTGGGGTGATTCCATGATGTTAAAGAACAGATCTTGGCTCCAAAATTTGAGAATCATTAGGTACATTATAAAATACGAATCGAATCATATGAGTTACCAATTTTATTCTTGCTCACCTCTAATAAATATCACTGTCAATTTTGAGAATGTAATGTTTATATAAAATACGGGCCAAAAAAAATGTTTATATAAAGCATGAAACCGACTTATGGCAGGTGGTTTCCATCTAGTGCTTTGGGAGATATAGCTCTAGATTGAATAAGGAAACGAAGGAGCTCAGTTCAAAATTAAATGGCCAAAATTTAGTCACTTATACCAAATTAAAATATGTGGTTTATTTATGTGAAATATAACTTCCATGGAAATAATATTAAAACCATCATCTTACTTTAAGTGTTTTATTTATTAACTTCACACTTAAATGTTAAAATTACTAAATGCCATACTTAATTCAAATACTATAAGCAACAATAAGAATTTATAAGCGCATTGATTCCATGCAACGAATGTTCTTACTTATTTATTTATTTCGGAAAAGAATTGGTCTTAATGTCCAAGATTAAGATCAATGCATGGCAACAGTAAAAATAAAAATAAAAAACAAAAAAAAATATCCTATTAAAAGGACGATGAGATGGATAACAAGAACAACAAATGATGGAGTTGAAATTTTAATAAAGGTAAAATTTCCTAAAATGCAAAAACAATGAGTATCCAATGAATCAAAAACTTCTTGTGCCATCTATTGTCGGTTGTATAAGGAAACAATTCCAAGTGTTACCCAGAAAGAACAAGCATTAGTTAAGAGTCAATCATCCACCAAATTAAACAGAGCCTACGTGTCGATGCAGGCAAAAGCAGATCTAATTGAGATTGTGAAAGAACTATTCATATATGTTGATTTCTCAGCAACTGGGACCAAGATACCATTCGGAATAGAGAAATTTCTTCTTCTTTTTTTTTATCTTTTTATAATAATCTTCAACTAACTACCATAAAATTAAAAAAGAAAAAAATTTAACCCTCACTAAAACTTCTATCATGAAGAAAAAGAATAAAAATAGATACTTTATTCAAACACCATATTTACTTAGAGTAAATTACACTAAAAGATTCCAACATTTGAGGAAAGTTCATTTAAATCTCAACATTTTAAGTAGTTCAAAAAAGTCCCAATATTTAGAAAAGATGTCTTTGAGTTTAATTAAATATTTCTTTTATTGATACATATCAATGGAGACCTTAGACCCACTTCTTCAAATGTTGGAACCTCTTTTTGACCTATTAAAAAATTTTAGTATTTCAATTGATCCACTTATTCAAACGCTGGGACTCTTTTGAACCACTCAAAATGTTGGGATCTGAAATGAACTTTCCCTCAAATGTTGCAATCTTTCGTATAATTTACCCACTATGTAGTTATGACTAATTGAGATCAAGTTAATAGTAATAAAATTAACATAATATATTTAAGATGTCTTGATTGGTTTTGTTTATTGTTTTATTATTATTTTGACACCATTCTTAAATTGCGTATTTGTGAAAATAAAGTATAAAAAATAAAAGTATAAATACATAAATACTTTCTTAAGAGATTGAATAACAAAAAGATTTTGATATAAAATTAGATTTTTACTTTTGACTTTACATAATTTTACAAAATAACTATGTAAAAGTTTTTCTTTTCAAATGAATAAATTAAATATTTTATTCAATTTTCTTAGAAGTATGTGAATTCTAGCTTCTCAACTCTCATTCCTCAATTAACATGTTCATCATAATTGTTATAAGATACCAATAAAAAAAGGGATAATTAATCTAAACATCATGTTTAAAATCTAAAATAAGTCAAATAGATTTTCAAACTTTAGATTTCAAACCATAGATGTAGGTATTTATTGGATGCATCATACACATCAAGCGAGAGTCCACGATTCATGTAATGTCACAAAAATAATATAATCCGAGATAACACTTCATATGGGATCAATTAGAGAGACATAAGAAGGAGCAAATAATTTCAGCATACTCATAAATGTGTCTTATAGATGAAGGAGATCAAAAGCATCAACTTTAAACTTGACCTACTCTTTACTTACATTTGGAAATCGTTACAGTTGCACAATTTTCGTAAAATTCAATTGAAAGGCTAAAAACTACCTATAAGTATGTCGGATTGTGAAAGTACTCTACTGATGAGTCAAGATTGTTGCTCCTAACTAAACAATGACAAGTGGAGGTAAAGTTAGTTGTTCTTAAAACTTTGAATCTCCTTGCGATGCAATTTTTAGAACCTCTTCTTGGTTATTTGGTTAATAATAGTGATATGGTTTTATTATTCGGTTCTATTGCAATCAAAGTCATAAGAAATAAGTATGAAACCGAATGTAAATGCAAGAAATAAAAAGAGATTGGAGTAAGAAGATTAGATAGCTAATTTATAGGGTTTCTTTTATCTTGGTGGTAGAAAATCAATCTTCCACATTGCCATGTTCACTATTTGAAAAAAGAAATTTTGGGCTATGTAAGTTATCACTTTTAGTCATGATCCTACTGTACCTTATTCTCCTTAAATTCAAAAAGTTACATAAAACTATAGAATCTATTTTCATTTTCCAAATGGTTACCTCCAAACACTCAATAGAAAATGAGCAATTCTAATGAGGATTGTAGATGAAATCTCTTTAAACTTTAACATCGAACTCTTAACAAAATAAATTAATCACTTTTGCACAATGTGAAATTTTATCGAGTTATTGATCATTTCTTATTTTTGTTCTATATTTTTTATTATGTCTTTAAGTGCATTCCCTTCATTTCAAGTTTAATGGTTTGATTTGCTTCCAAAAAAATTAGCTACCAGCTTGAATCTCGAATTAATGGACGTTTTATTCCTTTCCTTGTTCTTCACTAAACTTATTTATGCATTTTGAATTAATTCTTTGTTTAAGATGTTTCTTTACGTTTAATAAATTAATCAAGTTTGTCTTCCTTAATTATTCATCAATCTCCACCTCTGATCTTAGACATCTTATGGCTAATATGGAGCATTTAGCATTATGACTGGTAGGGAATTAATATGGTCCATTTCAGTTGGGAGACAAGTGTTAATGTTATTAGGATACAATATCATTTGTTTGGAAAGTCATTATTAGATATATTACTTAAATATATTCAATTTGTTGAGTTAAGCCTTTTAAGTTCTTTGTGTTTGTTATCGAGCTTTTGCTTAATCCTCTAAATCTTGTCTTAGTCATCTTCTCTAAGACTTTCTACTTCTAATTCTACCTACTACTAGCTTTGCTCGGTAGTTGCATTCTTGCTTTTGCTACAAGGCTTCTTCTGCTTCTACTTTTGTTTTTTAAGATTACCATAACTTGTGCACGTAATAACATTTTCTTGTTCCATCAAAGGTTCTTGTTCTTCTTTCTTGGTCCATAGGTTTTAAACAAAGTCATCCTTATCTTCTTTCTTTGTGACCTTAACTTCCCTTTAGCATTACTAAGTTTATGGTCAAATTTTTTTTTTTTTTAATATCTTAAGAAACTACACACTTAATTTACACTTACCACAATGAATTTTTGTAATCAAACATTTCAAAGTACTTAACAAAATGGAATTATATATTAGCTCTCAATTAATTTGTCTCATCTATAGCCAAGTACTAAAAAAGATTTTTTTTTATTTTCTAGAAGCTAGAGTAATATTGCTCTAATAAAATAGGAAATCTAATGCCTCAAAGGTTTACAATTAAGAACAAAAGGAAATATAAAAATTGGTGTGACAACTATTATGCCAATCGTTTCCATATTTACGTATAACGTATCATTAACTAATTAGTACTCTAATCAATTCAAAACTACACAAAAAACCTCTTTCGTTTTTTTTTTTTTTTTTACAAGCCAATGATTGCCCGATATTGCTCAATTGGGCCTTCATTTCTAGTATCCAAGTGATATTTGAGCTTAATATCTTGATAGTCAGTTCTTGTCTCCATCACTTTTGCCTCCTTTCATTAGACACGAGCTAAAGGGTAGTTATAGTGTTTAATGACTACCATTGGTTCACCATGATGATCGTTGGACAAAAGTGGCTGGATCTTTCTAAAACTTTGTAGAATCTTTCATATTTTTCTCCGTGTCCAGGTTGAATAGTGTGTGGACAATTTTTTTAAGTACATGATCTAGATAAAAAGGGTTAAGTCTACTTAGCCCAACTTTAATGGTCCCTAGTAAACCTATCAAATTATAACACTTTAGCTTGTTCACTTTGTTATATGAGACAAAGAAAGAATTGAATCTCAATTCAATAGGAATGTAATATAGGTGTTTATTATAATGCTTAGTTGTTGCATAAAAAAATAAAACTAGTAATTATTAAAACAAAAGTAAAATGTTTATTATGCTTATTGTCTTTATTACAAAGAGATAATAATTATATAAGAAATACTTTCAAGGCAGAGACATTTATGACAAAAATAGAAAATAAATCACTATGAAAACATAAATTACTATTCATTATTTTGCATAATAGCAATTCATGATGAATTATTTTTCAATATTTATAATATAATTAAATACTCTAATAGCAGTAAAATGAGAACGGAGTAAATATCTATCATCCTCAAATGAAGGGCTTGTTTAAGTTATCCAAAAATATTGGGGTTGTTACATGTAATTCTCCACTAATCAAATAATAAATCCAAGTTATAACTATATTGAGCCCATTTAAAGTTTATCAACATGTTTTAGCTTATTATGCATAGAGTAGGTGATCCGCTTGAAACGTTTAATATTTTAAAACCAATTCTCCAGCAAGTGTACTGGGTCGATCAAGTAATAAAGTGATGAATGAGTATCGATCCCACGAGGAAAGTTTAATTACTAAACATTATTAGTTCATTTCAATATTTAGGCCAAGAGAAATCAAATTCTTTATATAAATATTTACTACAATATCTACACTATGCTATGTCTAGTATTTACTGATCCTACTCACTCTAGTCTTAACAAGTAAGGTTAGTGGGATTTAGATAAAATCCTATTTTCTCCAATCATGTTGAACTCGGGTTATTAAAATTGTTAGAGTTCATGCATATCCATGTGAATCTACCAAGATTGACAAATTCTAAAAATGAATTTGAAAACCTTTTTCTACCTACAACACTCAAAAGCTTTCACGAGTGAGCATTTTGACAGATTCAATGTGTGCAACTAAGAGTTTCCCAAATCTGAGTTGACTCATTGTCCTAAAGCAAAGAAATTACAGAATTCCTTCTTTAAAACTTATTTTTAAAACAATGTTTGAGCAGTAATGATAGACTCTACTAGGATTAAAAACTCTCTTGTCATCGCATACTTAAATTTTTCACCCAAATATAAATTCAAACAAAATTGAAATCTTTGCCAAGATACCCAATTTCATTCAAACTTAAATTCTTTCGAATTTTAAGTTATTAGTTTGAATTTAACAAGGATATACTTCATTCTTACAACCCAATAACACTAGTTCAACAATCACTTCAGAAAATTAAGGATTTCACTATTTCCCATCGTTCAAATTTAACTAATAACCATTTCTACTCTATCTAACAAGATACTAATAACAACTATGATAATATTCATCATGAAATGTAAATAACAAAGCAAGTGAAGAAGAAATTACCAGTAATTCGAGAAACAAACCGTACAAATTGTAACTAAGATCCTTGTTAGCAAATTCTACTCAATCTACGAACAAATAGAACAAATTTGATAAGTACATCTCTATTTTCTACTTCTATCTCTCTCTAAACTCTCGGGTGCACATGAAAATGGAAACATAATGTACAAAAGTCCCTTTCTCTCTCTTCAAAGCATGTAAAAATACATGCTTTTCGTGTAACTGTCGTGTAACTTCTGCATCCAACGCCGGTGGTTTCTTATCCAACGCCGACGGCGTTCAATCAAGCGCTAAGGATTTGTAAACTGATGGTCTTCAACGCCGCTTTGAACGCCGGCGGCGTACTCCTCATTTTGCCGGCGTTGCCTTCAAATTCAAGTACTGTGTCCATCCTCAAACGCCGGCGGTGTTGGATCTAGCGTTAAATACTTAGGCTCTGTGATGTTTCAACGCCGCCTTTTAACGCCGGCGGCGTTGCATTCTAATTTTCCGGCGTACGCTTTCATCCCTCTAAACGCCGGCGGCGTTTGGCCTAAATTCACCGGTGTTTGTGCTTTTCATTGCCAATTCACACAATTCTTCATGTTTCCTTGTTGCTAATTTCCATTTTCATTCATGACCTGATTCCGAACAAATGACACAAAACTAAATATTATTTCCTTTGCTTTTATAATAATTAACACAACTAAGTATCAATTCAGAGATGAAAATTATATCAATTTTCTGAGTTTATCAGTAGGTGCTAATTTGACCCACTTTAAACAGGTTGAAATTTCTTGACTCTGGCATAGCCTACAAGTTAAATAAGCCAACCCACAGGCTAAAATTTTTTATTTTGAAATTTTATTTTTCAAAATAATTAGTACTTGCCTCATTTTCTACATTCCACCACCGATTATGGAACAACTAACAGCTTCGCATTTTTCTTCTTATTATCCCCCGGTTCTCTGCTTCTACTCGAATATCTCCATTCTTAGTCCTTTTTTTTTCCCTTTTAAATTCTTTCTTCCTCCCTCTTTCACAGATGTCCTCCTGCGCTCCCTCTCGACTCACGAAGGCCACAATTAAAACGAAATTGAAGGTTCCAACTCAAGCTTTAGTCGACATGTCAACGTAAGTAGTCTGATCTCCACCTTGCTAATAAGAATGGAGTTGTCTTCACCTAATTATCTTCGTAGGATTTGTTCTTTTTTTTTTCCATGAAAAGATAAATAAAAACAATAATAGCAAAATAAGTGATTTCAATGTTTGAAGTGTGCATGGCATTAAAACTTGAAAACTTATGTGTGTGAACACTAAAGAGACTTTACGAAATAAGCACCATGTTATTTGAATTACTTTGGTTGTTATATTATTTTTTGTTCTTAAACTTGTTTTTTTTTTTTTTCAGTTCGGCCCACGAATTGGCCTAGCATATAATGGGCCAGCCCACTTTAGCCTGCAGGTAAAATGAGCCAAGCTAATTTGACTCACTCTTAAACGGACTAAAAATAATAGGCACGGCTTTTTTTTTTTAAAGCAGGTAAATAGCTCTAATTATGCAAATAAATATACATAACACATAAAACAAATGTAAATAATTTGACAGGATATGTAATTTCAAATTACTATATTTGTTTGTTGCACAAAATGACAGAAAAAATGGTGTTGAATATACTGGAAAAAAAAATTTCGTTATTATCTTTTATCAAACATCACGATACCAAAATTTATTCGAACCAAACTGATACTAAAATAATACCGATGAAAAACTAATGGTTTTACTCATAAACTGATCAAATCGAACCGATACTAAATCGATATAGATATGATACTGAAGAATTACAGATGCCGATCCGATACGAATCCAATACCGACAAAAATCTGATAATCCAATGCATTGAGTCGTTATACATATTGCCGTTTCAATTTATGGTGGTCCTTAATGTGTTGAGGAATCATATCAGGAGTGGCATCTCGCACTCACAATTAAATCAGTTTAAAAATTTATATTCTCGTCCTTGAAGTTCAATTACGCCTCAGTGTCATCCATTAGCTAGAAAGCTTATTTATTATCCATATGTTGATTCTTTTTCATTCTCTCTTTATTCTGACCAACTTTCCTTCATCTTTACCTTCTGTACACATATAAATTATTGAATTTTTATTCCAAATAGCGTAAAGCAAAGTATTTTTTACAATTGATTGACTAAGATCATATCTTAATCAAAGGAAGAAAAAAAAATTCATTGGATATTCCCCCGAGTATGAGATTTATAGATACAAACGGATGGATGTGTCATAGGATAGAAATTTCATGGATTTGTATATTTTAATGTTGCAATGGAATCATCATTTCAATGCAGAGACACTTTCAATGAGGATCAGGCGAACAACATGAGAAAATCTGGCTTGAGTGAGTAATTTATTGTATCCAATAATATTTTATTTTTTTTAGGTTTTAAGTAGATATTGAAGATCAAATAATAAATTTTGAGTTTATTTCTATCAGATTCTATTCCCATAAGCTAAGATGTCTCTATATCTTGTCTGCACCATGGAACTAATATTTTAAAGTGCATAAGAGAAAGGTTTTAGATGTCATGTATTATAAAAACCATTAAAAATAATAATGAATGAAAAGTAAAAGACACAACTATGGTAGAAAGTTGAGATAGCTTAAAGTTATCAATTATGCCATTAGTATAACAATATGCACATGTAAGTGTGATGGTAAAATTTTTTGAGTTGCTATGTAAACAATGGTAGGTTCTAAATTATTGAAAATTTTTCTCTTAATTTAAAATATTATAAAAACATAGCAAAACAATTATATGTTCATACTCGGTACTTTGTAGGTTCTATAATATACATGTTTTGTAGCATAATTCTATAGTTTTACAAAATAATAATAAATATGTAATGTATAAATACCAAAAAAAAAAATTATTACAAGCAGACTAAAATATGAATGGTAAATATTTTAGAAATTATTCATCCCACCACCATAAATGTTAAAATTTTACCAATACATTGCATCCCAAATTTATATACATGACATATAACACTAGACAAATCATTTGTAGTAATTTAAATTATTCAACCATAATTTACTATGAAAAGACATGTTTATGGAAACATTTTTGCGTTTTACTATACGTACAGCTTATTTATTTATTTATTTATTTTACCCATCCTTGTTTCTTAATAATTAACATCAATAAAGTTCGATGATTATTTTAGAAGGGAAAAATCAACTTTTCTAACATGGTATAAACTATGGCACCATCTCTTCATGATAAATGTTTTGATATTCTTTTTTTTACTAAGGTACTTAAATTAAAAATTGGCCTTTTTCATTTTCATGCTCTTAACTTTTATTGATTTTTAAATGAATTACTACAATTATCTAGAGATTTTAATTATCTTATAGTATTATGGTGATGTTATCTTTTGCTTATAATCTTAGGGGATAAATTGATTTAAACCTAAGCGAATATAAATGGAGTATTTGTAGGCCTTAGTTATTCTTAGGCCCTAGTTTTTCTTAGCCCAAGTCCACGAACTAGCTACTAGCGTTAACCCAAACAACACAAGTCAGCAAAACACGGCCTACTGGAAACTCCGGATAAGAACAAAATTTTCTCTTAAATCTCCGTTGCTCTTTCTGGAAGGGATTTGTTGTCAACGTGACTTGCAAACCCAAATCTATCTCCTCACTGAGACTCTCGTGTTAGAGGATCCATATGCTAAAGATCTTACTTTTTAAGATCCTTAGAAATTGAGAGATTATTCAGCTTTTTTAGGATCTTTTATCCAGGATCCTAAAAAGTAAGGTTGTTTTTACATCTTTTGATAGATAAATTATATATATATATTATATTTATTAAGTATATTATGTAAAAACACAAATGAACCATAAAATCTAAATAGATGTGGAACACCTCGTGCAAAAAAATTTAAAGATAAAGTGATGAGATTTAAAAAAAAAAAGACTTTAAAATACTTATATGGTCCTTTAAAGACCTCATAGAGGTCATATATAATATGCATGTTGTTATATGGTTTTCTACATATCCTATTTATATTTATTATTAATCTCTTTCTGTTGGTGTTTTCCTGAGGGATCCCCTAAAACTAATGTAATCAAGATCTGCAAAAATAGATGCAAAAGAGACACCATAATTTATTAAGGAGATGTAAAGGAATCGATATTTGCTTCTTAATGTTGTTCCAATCTATCATGATTAAACATGAGTTAATTTTAATAAACAATTCTTATGTTAATTTATTTAATTTGTTTATTTGTTATATTATAATTGGTGGACACCAATTATGAGACACCAAACATTCATCCATGTAAAGTACTTCTACCCATTCTTGTTTGTTGCATTTATGTTGCTTGTTCTTTATTGAAAAGCAGTTATTTCTCTCTTAAAGATTGTAAGATAAACTATTATATGCTCCTGTTCTCTTTTATTTGTATGCAATGCTATTTTACTTATTTGTATGAATCATCTCAATTTTTTGCTAACTTTAATACAAAGTCATTGTGACATTTAGAAGGATTTCTCTTCTTTTATATTATAGTTGTAACATTTATCTCTCATTTTTATTAAAAAAAATAAAAACTCATTCTCAAGATTTATGTCTACTTAAGTCTTTTGAATGTGTCTATCTACTTTACTTGTGTATTCTGATGCTAATAAATTTTCTCCCCATCCAAAAATAATCCATTGATCCGATTTCATGGTGTTAGCAACAAATGACTATATATAGAGTCAAGTGATAACTCTAAAGAGGGAATAATTGACCATAGGCTCTCTACCTTTTTTTTTTTTTTTTTTTTTTGTGTGGTGCCATCATAGGCTCTCTTCAACAATAAAACATGAAAGAAATTGTGAATTTTAAAGTGAAAAAGGTATAGTCACCCTATAAGTACAATGATCCACTTTTCAAGCAACTTAGTAAGATCCATAATATTGTTTAGATAGTTTGTAAATCCCTTATTGACTCAGGTGCACCTATTTAAAAGATTGAAGTCACACAAAAACCATATCAACTTATCAAATGTAACATTAGTATGCTATTTGTCAACAAAATACTACATCATTGCTTAAGCATGAATCATGTTATTGTATCATACACACAATGTTTCATCATAAGACACCAAATCAATATCCACTATTTTAACAGTCATTTCTCGACTAAGCAATAAAGACTACGTCAGGCCCCATTTCAAACGTAAAACGTTGCTCTCAGAAAAAGATGTGCTTGCACAAAGGATAAAAATCTCTACTCATGTTGAACAAGTGGCACACATGACTAAACTTGCGAAGAAAAAGAAGCTAGTGCACATCTCCCTACGATAAAAAAATTTACTAAAACAAGTAAGCTATCAATATAAATCCATTAATCTAGATTATTGAGAGGGATGGAGGTTAAAAGAGATATTGGAAAGGTTTTCCTTTACACACTCTACTCTCCCACCATTTGTAGGTCTCCAACCAATTATTTCCTATTAGCTTGATACCCTCAACTCACCTAAGTGTAGGAATGCATGCATTCAAACTAACCTTGATGTCATTTAGCTCATATTTGTGATTTGTGCAAGTTACTCAAAACACTAAAGTCAATTGGGTTAGGTAAGTACCAATAGATGAGAATCGTGTACCAACACATTGCATCTAATTTTGAAGTCCTACTTGATCATTGACATGGGTCGGCATCAACCTAGAATTAGCCTAGAATTGTTCGTTTATGGGTCTAGTCAAGGTAGAACTAAAACTAAAATTGAAATACCATAAATCGTCATCTATCTAAGTTAGAAATTGAATTTAGATAGTTTAAATAAATAAAACAAGTAAACAGTAAAATAAGACAAGATAATTTAACATAACTAGATTAGTAAATAGGTTAAATTGAAATTTGAGATTTCATATATCTCTTTCAACTTGTCTATTTGCTTTATCAATCTATTCAGAAAATCAAATTTCATTAACTCTTTCAATATTCAATTTAAACTTCATATTCTTTCAATTACAATCCCTTAAACCTTTAAACATGTAATTTAAATGTTTTGCGAATTCCTAAACCTTTGAATTTTCATTTAGCTTATATATTCTTAATCCTCATAAATTTTGAATTTATTTTCCTGTCTAAAAATATCAGTTCTTAAACTCAAACTCAATTTAAATATCAGTTTCTTATGAATTAAACTTCTAAACTATATTTCTAAATCAAGTTATTAATTTCTAATATATATACTCAAATTATTTTCTAATTATTTTCAATATTTAAAATAAATATCTAAAAGGTTTAAAATTAAATCCTTTGCCCTTAAATAACCCATAAATATATTTTTTATCCTAATCTTTCCCTTTAACTTTTTCTTTTCCTACTTTTGCTACCTTTTTTCCTTTCCTTTTATCTTTTTCGTTTTTTCTCTTCCTCTCATCTCTTTCTCTTCTTTTTCTCTCTTCTTTCTTTCAAAAATCAATAAAATCTCAATTTCAAGAAGATTAAAGTCAGCAAACATGATAGAAGTTGAGGATCAAGCTTAGAGTAGCTTCATCATCTAAGAAAGAAAATAGGAAAGAAGATCAAGAAGCTTATGTTAGCTAAATAAGTAAGTATGATTGATTTCTTGTTTCGATTATTGTATATATTTGTATATGATAAATGCTAGTTATATGTAGGATTAGTGATAAAATTGGTGAATAAGAGATATAGAAACTTATAAGATGAAACTTAGGTTTTGTTTATGCATGTGTAGCTTAGAAGTTGGTGAAATGATCTTGATAATATATCGAGTAAAAATACATATTTAGGAGTATTTACTTAGGAATATAAGTTGTATGTTGTTGTTAAGATGTTAGATGTTTAGTTGTGATGTAAAAAAAGTAGTTAAATAGGAAGAAACGAATAGAGAAAAGAGCACGACTGGTACAGGACTTCCCTATCCCCTCATGTTTCTCCTAGTGAAGAAAGACAATTGGAACACGGTTCCCTAATCTCTGAAACACGACTTGCCTTATCTCGTCATGCTTATCTCTGTTTCGTTTTACTTACACAACCCTAGAATAGCACTACTAGAAACATGAGTTCCCTATCTCATCATGTTTTTCTCTAATCCTTGAATGCTTGGATTTCAAATTGGCATGCACTGAAAACATGGCTTATCCTATCTACTCGTGCTCTTCATAAATCCTTAATATTTCTTCAATTTTGACTCGAACCTTGATACGACTTGATAAAATCTATTCCAAAATCATCTCATCCCTTTCAAAAACATAAAATTTACCTAGTTATGTACCAAGTCGTAGTAATAATTTATAAAGATCTACATAATTTAGTAACTAGTTATACTTGATGTAGATTTTAAATATCAAATAAAATTAGTTAATAATCTTAGGTTCAACTTGATTTAGTAAATCTTAATGAGCTTAAATAAACTAGATTAATTAAGATCCCTTATGATACTTATATATATAACATTGTCTTAATGGAATAAATTAATGTAACTTAGTAACTAAACTAGGTTTAATATACAAAGGAGTAGTTAATAGACCTAATGAGACAATTGAAAATGACTTAGTAATTTGATTAATTGACTAAGTCAAATCAACTTGGTTAAGTTAAGTAATATAGACTTAACTTGTAATTGGCTTAGATCTAATAAACTTATAATGAGATAGACTAGGCTATGTTTAATAAGAGGAGTATATTGTTTCAAAAGAATATATGATGTTTGATATGAATTTGATAAAAATGAATGAATTATAAGCAAATGAAAAGAAATAATTTGACAGACAATGAGAAATTGTCCGTATCTTGGCGAGGCAATTTTCACAGTCATGGCAGGGTTCCTACTTAGTGTATGATCAAATAAGTTTTTAAAATAAGTTTGATGTGAGTAGATAATTTATTTAATTGCTTATATGAGTTTAATATGAACATATGTTTGAATCTACCTCTTTCTTTATCTGCTGGACCATCTTCTAATCTCTACTAGATTTCATATATGGTACGTAGTGACTTGTATGTTGTTTGTTAGGATAGGCACTCCTAAGGAACTAATACTTAAATATGGCCTTAATAATTAATTGATGCTTGTGCTTATGTCATTGAATCCGGTCCGAAGAGCGATGGTGATGATGCCAACATGGTTGTTAGGCATTTAAGCCACCCCTTTATCATGATACAATGACAATTTATAAGCGGCTCAATGGATAACTGATAAGGTAAATAGTATCAACATAATGTTTACTTAGGCTTGGAAGAAAGTAATATGGTTTAATTCGTGTTTATGGGATCGATTGAACTAATGATATTATAGATTGAGATAAATAGAAATGTGTAATGGCTGTGAACTATAGAGAAAGCTATTTTCATTTTTTAGTATATCATATAAGAGATATAAGTACTGGGCTACTTATATCAACCCCCAAAATAGTTGCTACTACTCAGGACCCCCAAATTCTCAAAAGTCTGCTTCGGAGTGTGAGTGCTACAGTATTGATTTATTTACTTTAAATATAAAGATAGAATCTATTGATTGTTATACTATATTAGAATAAACATGTGTGACATCTCGTGTGTGTTTATGTTACTGTTGTATTGGTTTTCCATTTATTATTTTCTTTTTTGCAGGTGTTGATTGTTTGCTGATGATTGACTCAGGTGAATAGAATGACTTAGGAAGATTTTGTTGAAGAGTGAGACAAGTTAAGACCACTAGATTTATTTTATTTTGTTGATAGGCATAAATTATTCATGAATTCCATAGGACAATAAGTACAATTTAGTACTTATTTAGAGGAATTACTTAAGAGTTGGTACTTAATTACTATACATATTCATTTCAGGTGATTTTGGAACAAGTCATTTTAAATTACTCGCTTTGAAGTGAAGGAACAAGTCAATCATGCATGACCACCAACGTTATGAAGCATAAATGGGAGATCAGTGGCTATAATGGGTTCAATCACAGCCGTTATCAAGTAAAAGAGGATGATCCAAGACCATCACATGATTAGCAATGGGCATGATGGCTTGTGACAAAGTATATAGGCTTCTTCCTATCAACAACGGGCACTATCAAGTAGGAAATTGAGATTAGTGTTGATCGCTAAATCTATCACGCTTGTGATCAATATATGGAAACATGAACCAAGACCTTCACGGTCACGAGCATGATGGACTAATGACTTGAAAAAATTTTGTGGATAGCGATGATCACACCCTTGATAACCCCCATCATGAAGGGTGTGATCGGCCCTGTTTTGTTATTTTGAAGCGTCGAATCAATTTTTGAACAAGGGGTATGTATGAAACTCTATTCGAACAAGTTAAGTCCAAATGGGCATCTAAGTGGGAGTATAAATAGTTTGCAACTATTGAGACAAGGTAAAAGGGATAGAGAGTATTTTTCAGTTTCTTTTCATTGTACATGTTCATAATTAGCACCCATTAGGATTTGTATTTTCAAACATCACCATCATGTAGTACAGAAAGGGTTTCCTTCTTTTCTTCATTCTTTTAGTGTTATCTTATTTCAATTATGTATCCTATGTGTTCATGTTTGTTTTCCATCATGAGTGAATAGTAATTAGGGTTTTACGAAGTCATATTAATATGAAGTGTGCATGTAATTGTTAGCATTCCTATTAGTTACGAATTTCCAATGATAGAACTTCATAAAAGTTGGGATAATGTAGTGCACGACATGACCTTACACTAGATCTCAATGGAATATGTTGAGAAAAAATTTCATTGAGTAGATTGAAGTCACTAGGACAAACCACTCCTGTTAATAGAGATATTATTAAGAAGTTTGTTACATATTTTAAGGAATTCAAGGATAGCGAAGGAATCTTAAGGCAATCCTAATTTGTCCATTCACTTAAGAGAGATTCTAATAGATGCTACCAGATTAAAATTGGATTATTCTGACAAGAATGGCCATGAATTGAGAATTACAACAGATAAGTAATTAATAAGATGAATTGTTATTGAATCATGTTAATATGATGGCGTAAACTTGTTGTATGATGTGATAGTGTCTATATTATAATTTTGTTGGTTGTGTTATCTTGGTATATTTATGGAATTAATATAGTCTAGTTGTTAATTTAGGTTTAATTCACTTAGTTAATTCAATTGACCTGCTAGTTAATAGGAAGAGTAATTAGTACTAGTGTTTGAATATGTTCCCAGTAGAGACACCCTATACTTATCCGTATTAGAAAACGATAAGTATAATTGCCTATTTAACCAAGTAGAGGATAAAATATAGATTTACAAAATATTAAGACATGGTAGCTCAATTAGAGAAAGATCATTTGTAAAAGAACTAGATTTAACTCTTTGTAACTTGTAATTTTTCTTTAAGGGCTTGGTTGTGGAGCTTACATGTTTTGTACCATAAAGAAAGGTATATGAGATACTTGATAGTGTTTGTTTGTGAAGATTGATCTACTCATATAAGTAGAATGAGAAATGTTTTTGTAAAGATTGTTTTATCGTTGCTAAGTCCAATTTTTTTTTTTTTAACCTAACCAAATGATTTTAGAATTTAAAATTTGCTAACAAATGCTTGGCACAAACAAGTTCTTTAGGTTAGCCTGTGCATATAACAATTAAGTGTTATATGTAGCAACTGTACACACCATGACCGTGTTCAGGGGCATGACAAAAAAACAACTAGGGTTGGTTGATTCTAGAAACTATCTGTTCTTGGTCCGGTTCCAAACTAGTAGAACCAACCACTATTTTTTTTTTAAAGATATAACTAAAAATGCAAATAATTAATATTAAATAAGATAAATTTAAAATTTAAAATAAAGAATAAGCTTAAGAATATTATAATCTTTAGCCTTTTTTCTTAAAGGATTTTTTTAGTTGGTGAATTTATTTATACATAACGCCATCTTTAATTGCAAAATTAGTAATTTGGGATTACAAAATATTCAAGATACATGTAAGTTTCATAAATACTCTTAATGTAAAAACAAGTCCGCATTGTTAAGAATTATCATTTTACTTTTATTAAAGTGTATGTAAATCCAACCAAGTATATTTAATATATATTTATTATTTATGTTGTTAATAACAAAATATTATTAGCTATTCAACCATGTCTACTTGACATAAATAGTTAATCATTCCTTCTTGTTATATATAAAGCTACTATTACAATATTTATCTCAGAGGAATGGCAATTCATAATGAATTGCTATTATGTAAAATGACAAATAGCAATTCATGCCCCCAGACTAATGAATTGTCATTAAAAGGTTTATTTTCTAACTTTGTTATAAATACCCTTATCTTGAAAACATCATATATACAATTATACCCATCTCTCTAATAAAGATAAATGATATCATAGATATTTTATTTTTTATTCTAATAATTACTTATTTTATTTTTACATCCAAGTAAATATTGTAATATTCATTACAATCCTATTACATTCCTATTGAATTATGATTTAATTCCCTCGTTATTCCATACAGCAAGTGAACAGGTCATATATGTTGTGAATAGGAAATTAGTTTTCACTATTCATACAAAAATAGTATAAAAATTTTTTTTTATATACATTTGTTTTCGTTTTTCCATTTTTTTTTTTATAGATGATTCAATTAGATTGTTGAGTCCCATAAATCCAGCCTACCATGACCCACAAGATGCTTGGTGACTCTTAACTGCCTACACAAATCGGATCCTAAATTAATATTAGCAGTGCTAAATTAGGCTATCTCATAGGTTTGACTTGATCTATGCCTAGCTAGAAAAGAGTGAAATTATTCCTATTTCTGCATAAAAATTTAATCGGTTATAATATTTAGCTAAAATTGAAAAATAACTCAATTTTTTAGACCAACTTTTACATTATCCCATAAAATTACATATCATATCGACCTTACTAGGGATGTAACTAGGTTGTTTTGGAAGAATCATATGAACCCAAAACTGACCTGCTATCTTATAGGGCCTACTAAACCAGCCCCTTATAACCCTATAAGGTTTTGATAATATATGAAACCCCCCCCCCCCCCCCCCCCCCCCACAGGGTTTTATCTAAAATCCAGAACCCAACCTTATAATACTTATATTTTTAAAACCTGTTTTCAAATTTCAATAATTAATTTAAGGAAAAATGGTACTTCTGACAGAAGTTTCTTATACATTCAAAACTAAAAAGATACATGTGGAATTGATAAAATATAATTCAAACCACATTCATTATATAATATTTAAACACATAAATATATTACTTTGTCATCGTATAATATCTCAAAACATAACTTCAACAAAATTTAATAAAAAATTCTAAAATCCATATAAAAGGAAAAAAAAAAACATATTGAGGAGGCAAAACAGATAGTACCTCATTCACGTCTTCTTTCCTCTCTTTACCCTTTAGTAATATTTTTATTTATTTATTATTTTGAAATTATAAAACTAGGTTGTCGGGTATCCATTGGATTTATTATATGATCTAAATCCAATCCTAAAACCCTATAAAGGTGAACCCTATAGATTTTTAACGGATCGGCGAGTCAGAAACCCTAGAACGACTTACCTGGTTACATCCTAGAGCTTACATAGTAGGTGAAATCACCAAATCTACTTAAAAACAAAACTTTTGTGTATCCTTTTCCTATTGTCAAATAACAGCAAATACTAACAACATCTTCAAGTTCACCTAATACCCAAGAAATCTAACAATAAAAATATACATATATGCACATATATTATATATGATCATTTTGTACAAGACAAAATTCTATTTTTGACACACTCAAAAACACACACACACACCACACCTAGACCCACAACCATACCTACATAGGAAGTGAAAGAGCTCCTCTCTGCCATGTGGGGTAAGCTTTTTCTTTTTTTTTTTTTTTTATCATTTTCATTTCTTTTATTAGAATTTGTATTTTCATCTATATATAATTTTGATTGAGATTATTTAAAATATATCATGATTTTATTATGGATTGCATGCATAGAATCTACATAAAAATTACATAGAAAGCAAACTTTAAAGGCTTTTCATGGTTTGTTGGATTTTAATTAGTTGTTCTGTTTGTCAGTTTATATTAGCAAAACCGTCCATTATTTAACATCTCAACTTATATACTCAATATATCAATTATCACTGACTGAATGATCTATGGACTATAGAAGTTATTCCTTTATGCTAATGTTATACTATTGATCATGATGTTTGGAAAGTTTTATAGCTCCATGAAAGTTTTAAAAATTTAATACTTTTGCATTGTTGTGTAATTTTAACTTTGATTATGATTGTTGTGAATAGTATGAAAATGAATATAGCTTATTGATTAAATGTTAATGAAGCTAAAATATGCAATGACTAAACCATAGAAAATGAAAATGGATTGATTAAATCTTGGCATGAATAGTTCTCGAGCTATCTAAATAGCAAAAGCTATATTAAACTGGCGTATAGATCTTCTTTGGTTTACGTGTTTTCTTGTTTGCATGGAGTTAGCCTGTCGAATTATAATTGTGCAAAGCTATTAATAGAAAAATGAAAAAACTTACTACATGCTCTCACTCTATCCCCCAATATTAGAGGACTCACTGTTCCTAAAACAAGGAAATACTGCTTGGAGGGATAATGACAATGGAAGTGTCTTTACTTTCAGATTTTAGCAATTTAGTTTTTAAAATTTCACCTTTTACAATTTGGTACTTCTAGTTTGAAATGAACTTTTGTTTCAAAATAGGAATACTAAACTACGAATTGTAGGGACACTAGGAAAACAAAAATTGTAGAAACTGAAAACTTTTGACATTGAATTGCTAAAATTTGAGAGTAGAGGCACCTACGTTGTCTTTATCCTTGCTTGGAGGGAAACATTCTTCCTAATTATACAGTCCAATCACCAATGTTGAGAGTTTACCATTTCAGGAATTGTTTGTTGTGTTTGATTTTGAACTTGTTCTTACATTCTTTTGTAATCTATGATATATCATAAGTATCTTGAACTAGTAAACAATTCGAATTTTGCACAAAAACCTAATGTTGTTGCTATCAGCAATGAACACACAAATACATAATAGTTAATACACTTTTGAGCCTTTTGTTTGATGTAGCTATCTGCAGGTTACTCCAATCCTATTGAATGGTGATTATTTCACAGAATTTGACTTCTATTTTTTGGCATGTATGCATGGTATAGAGAGAAAACTGAGGCTATTCATACTAGTTATTGGCCATAAGAAAAGTTTCTTATTCATATGTGCTTCAAAGATATTTCCTAAATGGAAAATCAATGTGTTAGATGCCATGTAGAGTTGTTTGTTTTGGAAAATTTAAGTGGTATAACTTCTTACCTTTATATCCTTAAGATAATGTGGCACCATTATGGAAGAAAAAAATCTTTCATGAATTCTTTGATATATAAAATCATCCTTAAAGTTATTAGAGTGATGAAGCATAACCAATAATGTGATTGCAGGCATTTAGATACACTTTAGCACCTTGTTATTGGTTTAACTTTAATTTTATTTGGATTTTGCTAATGTGGACTATTTTTAATCACTTTTTTGCTAGATTTTCAAGTGACACTATGTTGCTTTCCAACAATCATGGAAAGTATGTTTCGTTTTTTAAACTAGTTCATTAAAAACTGAAGACATCATTCATCATACTGAAAGAATCTACATTTTATTAGCTTTATAATCTCAACTTCAACTCCTAGACACGCGTACACTCTTATAATATAGTTCTTGTATTTCATTCAAAAGAAAATTATGTTATATCTTTCAAGAAAATTCTGAAGTTAGGTATCTATTTTATTCCTAACACATCATCCAGAGTGAAACAGGCATATCAAGCTAGTATGGTTTTCTTATTTTATTCTTTTGACTGAAATTTTAGTTAGCTGAAATTGTGGTTACCTCATAAATGGATAATTCCTTGCAATTACAATGAAAATTTTTGTTTTATCTTCAAAAATTAACCATGTACTTTTTAATATAAAACTTAAGGAAGAAAGAAAGACAATACACTAAATAACATTCATGCCACAGACTTGGAACATGAAGATTCAATACTAGTAAGGCTATGTACTTTATTTGCTCTTGAAGTTGATGTCTAATTGCCAAGTGCCAATCATATATAAACATTACACTTAATCTTTTTTCTATATTCCTTTGTGGAAATTCATCCTACAAATGTGGAATTTGGTAGAGTGTTATCACTTGTAAGTCTTTCCTATCATTTCCACTTTTGTGGTTCCCAATGGATTTTTCGAAGATAATTCTACATAAGGTTAACTATTGTAATTTATAAGCTAAACCTAATGTTGGAAAGTTGATCATTGCCACGTTTGCTCTATTGATTGCATCTACATCAAGCATCCTTGTCGTTAGTCATATATCAACGCCATCTATCTTTCTCTTCCTTTCTGTTAATTTCATTTAAGGCCATAAAGTATCACAAACATGTATGCTCGCTCATACTTACATAGAATAGTAATCATGGAAAATTTTCTACTTTAATGTTTCATCTAAATTTGGAGAAAAGATAATCAATATTGTGTCATAACATATTCGAACACCTAAATAGAAAGTAGCAGCGCTTGCTACTATCAATCAAACTATACTAGCAATTTTTCTAATTGTTGTGACTGGGTAGGGCCATTGAGTTGCTTTCACATGTTTCCTTCAGACTTTACTCTCACCTTTATTATCCATAAAAAGTTCATCTGCTTGATTTTTTTCTTAAGAGAACCTTAAGTCCTCATTATAGTTTTCCGAATTATTACATGCTAGTGGTACCTTAACAGATTTAGCAATTCGTATACTTCAACATAAGTTCTTTATTTCAGTGCTTTTTTCCAATTCAGTATGCACTGCACTTCGAGCATGGTTGTTTTCCTCAGCCAGTGAGAGAGTTGTTGCTTGGTTGAGAAAGAAACTATTTAGTCACCTTATCAACCAGGTATTGCTCACCTACATATTTAGAGGCCCTATCATCTTATGATCCATCTAATATAACAGCACGTATACAGAAGGGACTTTCATCCTTTTACAAGCATTAGAATTCACAAGATGCAAAAAAATTTTCAAGAGATAACCTTCTTTTATGTCTCAAGAACTGGAGAACTATTTAGTAGGCTATTTGAAGACACTCAAATCATAAAACAATGCTGCAACAACAAACCTGTTTAAGGCTTTGAGAAACCTATCAACTGCCTTTATTGGCCTTGGTTTTATGTTTATGACATCCTTGAAATTAACATGTAATTCTCAACTTTTTTTTTAAATATTTTCTTCAATTTGTTTGGTACTCATTAGCTGATAATTATCATCCTTTACTTTCATTTAGTGTTGGCATTGGCAATGGTACCAACTATTTCTATCGCTGTGAGAAAGTTAGGTCAGTATTTTCATGAACTTTCTCATGAGACACAAGTTGTTGCTTCGATAGTTGCCTCAATCATCGAGGTATTAACATGCCCTAAAAGTTTCAAATTTAAGTTATTGTTGATATTTTAGTAGGATATGCTGGATCATCATTGTCAATTTGTTACACTAGTATTTTTTAATATTAGAAGCTATTTCTGGGATTTTTTTTTTTTTTTGCATGGGAATTTGTTTAATGTATTAAAATATTTGTGTAGAAGATATAATCACTCGACCTGAGGAAAGTTAAAATATGTCGATGTAAGAATCATTTGGTGCAATTCACACAGTGAGATCTTTTGCTCAGGAGAGTTATGAGATATCACGCTACTCTAAAAAAGTTGATGAGATGGTGGACCTTGGAATTAAGCAAGCTATTAGTTTCCTACTTTTTGGTTCTTTTGTACATCTGACCTCTCTGTTTAGCTGCATCTTTTCATAACTTTTCTAACACTGCAGAGGATCAGTGGAATCTTCTTCGAAAGTCTTAGGGTCTGTTTGGATCGTCTGTTTTTCATCTGTATTTGTATCTTTTTTAAAATGATATGTGTAAATATATCCGATTTGTATCTAAATTTTATCTATATTTATTCTATTTGAACTTTTGATGAGAACTGTCAACTATTTTTTTATCTATATCTATTTCTTGATAAATAATTTATTAGCAAAAAATTTGAAAAGTGTCTGTATCTGCCAAAAAAAAGCCAAAACAAACAGACCCTTAATGTAACATCAACATTTTCAGTGATTATTGTTGTGATATATGGAGCTAATCTAACCATCAGAGGCTCCACGACCCCTGGTGCTTTGACATCCTTCATTCTTTATAATTTAACAAGTTGTTCTCTATAGGAAACAATATTTTAAACTTATCTAGAGACGTATTTCATTCAGTGGTTATGGTCTTGTTTCATCCTACTGATTTGACGTCTTGTTAGTAGTGGGGAATTTCGTTTTTGGATTATTGGGGTTATATACAATAGCAATGAAAGTTGTTGGTGCAAGTAGGAGGGTATTTCAGCTTCTTGATTGTAAATCATCCATGCCTAAGTTAGGGGACAAATGTCCTTTGGAGTCGGTCTCTGTTTCTCTTCTAATTGATGTGTTGGGATCTTATGTTCAAGGAATGAACTGGATTGAAGAGTCCTTCTGTTTAACAAAATATCAAATATCTATTTCTCCTTTCATCTGAGAAGAAAAATTATTGGTGTCTTATCTAGAGTAATGTCTGGATCTAGTTTTGAGTGTGCATTTTGGATGCATCTCACTGATGAATGGTAAAAATGATGAGTCGTTAATGAAGAGCTTAAATGTTTAATATGAGATGACTTATAACTGTCACACCCCAAACTAAGTTCAAGGCATGTCAGCCGCCACATATAACACTTACGCATTATACGTTAAGGCTAACTTAATATATAGTTTATCGTGATCATTGCTAAATAAATTTTAGATTCTAAAATCATTTAATTAGATTTTGAAAACAACTAGAGTTGCAGCGGAAAACAAATACATTTCTTTAAAACGATTTCTAAACATGCTACTTTCATGAGTAGACCATTACATATAGTAAATTTCTCAAAATGATTTCCAAACATGCTACTTATGTGAGTAGACAAACATTTATCGATAAGTATCATACCAGCAGGTATCTCAAAGTACACAGTGTCTAATATCTCAAAATACAACCATAGGCTCGTAGATATGCCCTCATCAAATCATAAGTTCGAAAAGATGATCAATAACTTTTGCCAATAGCATAAACAGTTCAGCGTTCCTAGGCGCTCAACTCATTAACAAACTCCTTTAGAGTCATCCCATACCCGATAATCACAAGTATCAAGATCATCATTTAAAAAAGAAAGGAATGAGCCGAAGCGCAGTACGACAGCAACACAAGCACACACGAGATGGGTACACATGTCTATTCTATATGCAATGCAACAACCAATAGTTTATATCTTTCAATTAAAGTGCGGCAAACAATAGTGGAGCACTCACACTCTGGCAACATGCTGGGAACCTGAGGATCCTGAGTAGTAATAACTGCTCAAGGGGTTGATATAAGCAGCCCGAATACATATATCTCCTATCTCTATAAGTAATAGCTTTATATAGGGGTCACAATCGTCACGCATCTCTACCCATCATAGTCCATAATAGAGTGTAGCTCAACCGGTCCCATAAATGTAAACCACACTACGTTACTTTTCTCCAATCCAGGTAGACGTTATCTTGCTATCGTTCCCTTTATCAGCTACCCACGAAGCCACCCATGATGGCCTAAGCACCTAACTACCATGCTAGCCTAAGCGCCTAACTATCATCCTAGCATCGCCTGGCAAGGTTGTGCCCCTCGGGCCAGGTCTCAAAAACGGCCACGCATAAGCAACAAGCAATTACTAAAGCCATCTTTAAGTATTAGTTTATTCAGAATGCCTATCCTAGTACGCAACACACAAGTCACTATGTACCTGATACAAAAAATATATTCTACACAGACAAATGATAGACCAGACGTTAATGCAAGGGATAAACTCATGACAAATATCTGCTTCAAAGATTAATTCATATAAGCATTTAAATCAATTATCAACTGTAGACACCCAATTTTTGCTCAAGTTTAGGGCTCTAATTTATAATAAAAATTAGTGTTACATCAAGCTCATAAAAAAAAATATATATATATATATAATAAAAAATAAAATAATAAAAATAATAAAAAATAAATAAATAAAAGTAATAATAAAAAAAATAGAAAAGATAGGAAAAGTAATTAAAAAGAAGAAAATATAGGTAAATAGGAAGAAAATAAGAATTTTTGAATAAAAATAAAAAAATAATAATAAATAAATAAAATAAATAGAAATAAGTAGAAAAATAAAAAAAATTAATTATTTGAGCTTGATATAATATATTAAACAAATTTTCAAAAATTATTGTGTGAATTTTGAATGAGCCTTAAAATCAAAATTTGTCAAACCCAAATAGGCACAGGCCAATGGCCTAATGGTTAAGACCACTGACCCAGACCCTAGCCCAAGCCATAGGTCATGAGTTCGAACCAGCATGGATGCAAAATTTTTAGACTTTCTTCCTTATTATTTTTGCTCGAAATCAACCCAAACTACTCACTTTGGATCACGATTTGAGTAAGTAATTATTGTTTTTTTTCAAAATTGATTATGTGGATTGATAGTCGGTATGGAATAGATTGTAATTGCATTGAATGTTGGATAAAATCAAGTCTCGAAGAGTCTCAATTTGTCGGTTGAAATTTGGGAAAAAATTGCGAAAGTTATGGAAGCTTAAAGGTTCATCAATGGTGGCCGACCAAATTTGATGAATTTGGGCAATTAATTTGATCCTATACAGAGATAGGATTGACTATTCGAGTATTTATTCATCAATTTCGTCGGTTACAACGAATCAACTTCCAATTTTCAGTTTCAATTTTTTGCGAAAAATTGGGATCTCATTAAATGCAAGTTGTAACTGAAATCAAACCATGGATCTATAAATAGGGGTGATCCATGAGCAAAAGGCACAGATCAATTTCAAGAAAACACATCATAAAGATAGAATTCGAAAATTTTCGAATCTAGGGTTCTTAAGAGAGAAAATTTGAAATTCGAAGATCTTGGATCAATTTCGATCCAATTTGAGTGTTTGAGGAGCTTTAGGAACTAGTTTCTAGTGATCAAGTGTGCTTAGATTTGATCAATTTGTTCGAATTGAATTCTGCAAATTTTTTTGAAAATTTCCGATTGAAGCCGCCGTTAGCCACCACCGCGAACCGCCGTCCACAGTGGTTCTGGGCGCGAACCACCACCACCAACAGACGCGCCACCACCATAGAAATCGGGCCGACAAGCTTGTGGAGGACAACAACCACCAGGGACGGCCGACGAGCACTTGAAAGGTTGTGTCATCGTCTTCCTCGCGCCGACGACGATATCCGAAGTCCGACCCGAAATCCAAAACCCAACCCAGCCGGTCGTCGGTCAACGATCATCGGTCATCGATCAACGGTCAGCCCAGATCAGACGGTCTAGATTCAATCATCTAGATCAGACGGTCCAGATTTGATCAAACAGATCAACGCTCCAGATTGAAAGTCAAGAGATCAGACGGTCCAGATCAAGCAAACGCGATCAGCGCTTCAGATCTGATCCGAGAGATCTAACGGCCCAAGTCAGTTCGCATTATTTTATTATATTTTTATTATATAATTAATTTCGGAAAATAGGAAAAAATAGTAAAAAATTCATAAAAATTCATAAAAAATTCAAAAAAATTCAAAAAAATCCAGAAAAATCAAAATAATTATTTTTCATATAAATTTACTTGTTTTAGTAATTTTTGACATTTTTGAATATTTTATGTACATGGATGATGCATGAAAAATAATTTTAATGTATTGTATTTGTAATATAATGTTGATATAATATATTTTGAACATGTTGTGAATGTATGTGATGATTATTGAATTTTGAAAAAATAAATAAAAATGACAAAAATGGGTTTTCCAAAACCAAAATTGTTTTTCAAAAAAAAATGAATTTGTTTTCAAAAATACTTTAATGAATGATGAATGAGATGAATGAAAATGAATGAATTATTGTTAAATATAATTTTTTGAGAATCATGAAAATAATAAAGTTTTTCATCAAATTATCTTCATAAATTTGCTATGAAGATAATCAATCAAGTTTTTCACCAAATTATCTTCATAAATTTGCTATGAAGATAATTATTAAAGCTTAATCAAAATTATTTTCATAAATTATCTATGAAAATGATTCAAATTTTCATCAAATTATCTTCATAAATTTGCTATGAAGAAAATAATCAAAGTTTTTCATCAAATTATTTTCATAAATTTGCTATGGAAATAATAATTAAAGTTTTCATTAAAATATTTTCATAAATTTGCTATGAAAATATTCAATCAAGTTTAATCAAAATTGATTTTTCATGTAGCATTAAATTAGCCATGAATTATCATGAAATGATTTTAGAAAAAATGACTTTTGGACTTAGAAAAAAATATGTTTTCATAAAATAAAAAATCAATTGATTAGATCATAGGATCATCAAAAATGATTTTTATAAAAATTTAAAATTTAATGAAATTAAAGTGAGAATAGTTCAAAAATATAAAATTGATCAACAAATTAAGTTTTTTTTAAAAGAACTACGTTTGTCTGATCTCGATTAGCGAGTACGTAAGCACCTACGGGGCGACAATAAAAAATGAAAAAATATTTTTTGTTTATCATTTTGGTTATTTCTATGAAATTTTTTAGCAATAAAAAATATAAAAAATAAAAAAAAAAACAAAAAATGTGACTTGTAATATATTATTTGAGTTTTTGAGCATGAAAAGGATAAACTATAAATTTGAAATTCCAAAAGTGGTAACCAATTTGGTTTTAATAGGTTAGCCCCCGAATCCATGATATCTGGTTTTTAAAAAAAGTTTTTTTTTTTAAAAAATCAAATTTTTTTCGCAGACTAGTAGCTAAGTTAGGATCAACCGACCCATTGATCCTAGCTTTTGTTTTTTTTTGCCCGATTTATATCGGGTGGCGAATCTAAAAAGTTTTCAAAAATTAAAATTTCTTTTAACCCCTAGTCGAGGATTCATGTTAAATGGGTTCGGGTTTAATGTGAATCGGGTTAGGAGAAGTGAACCAGATAGTGGAAAAATCCAGGCTCGACATCAACTTATATCAAACTCGTACTAACTACTTAGTGTTCTAAAAATATACATTTGAAACAACATACTTCTCTTATTATTCATGGTCTATCATATTATAATTATCTTTAAGTTAATTACCAGTTATTTTGATCATATAATAGTTTACTAGTTAGGTTAACAGCTAAGTGAAAATTGTTAATCTCTGAAGAGTTTACAAAGCCAATACTAGTTAATAAATCTATATTAGCTTAATTTAGCTAAGTTGAATAGAATTAATCAATCAAGTTTATTTTATATCCAACTTAGCCTACTAAATCCATTTTATGGTAATTAGGTCATTAATTAGTATTCTAAATAACATATCATATGTTAAATCTAATTAATTTTTATTAAGTAAAATAACTCATTTAAAATATAATTATTTTATTTATATTATTTATAATCTATTTTTACATCTAAATATGCTAAGGAATCTAAATTAGTTTCCTGTTATATTTATACTGTCTTATAAAGTCATATTTATAACTATTTTATTAAATACATTCCTAAAATCATAATAATTAATTATTCACCTCAAAATTCATAATTCAATATAAGACATATTATTTACATTTATTTTATATTGATTTTATTAGAATCAATTTTCTTTAAATTCTAATATTTCCATTTCCTATAGAGAACTAGTGTGCACCTTAATTTTCATAAATTGGCTTACTATCTTAAACACGGGTTCTTAAGCTAAAATTTTTATGTAAACTTACTAACATATATATTGATATTTTTATAAGTTCATTTGTTCCTAGATAAGCAGTTGATTAGGGTTTTAATTTTGATTAACACAAAACTGTCTAGAACAGGGCATAGGCAACGATGACCAATTCGTTCGATCGGATTTGACAATTACACTGACCGATTCTTGTCCAATTCTTTGTACCATATTAAAGTATACTTCTTAAGCTTTCAAATAGTTATATTTTCACCCAAAAAGGAGAAGAAAAAGTCACCGATTCAGCCATATAAATTCATACTACCACTGCTAGTCAATACACTGTTTTACCTTGTTTTGCAATTTGGTAATTTAATTTTTAAAAATAGTAATGTATTTCAAAAAACATGAAAGTTTACATTTTATATATAAACATGTTAAACTGTCATTCTTATAGATTTCATTCAAGAATAAATTCATTTGATATTTTAATTAAATTTCATAAATGTATAATAACCAATTCCAGCAACTTATATTATCATAAATCAATTCATCTACATGTTTAACTTACCTAAAGCACATTCAATAAGATGATATATCATATTGACATGCTTATTTGCATATATTGATCATAATTTCATTGATTTAACTACATGACATGCATTTTATGTATAATACTCAGCTTATATGTCCATTTGATATATTTTCTAACATTATAACTTATTCAAAACTAAATCAAATGCACAAATATAATCAACATATTAGATCAAATATATACCATACATTAGACACATCATACTTATATATATATATATGTGACAATTTCATTAAAATAACATTTATACATATATTCATGGTATTCGATTTGTAGGAAAACATATATCTATTTTTACAAAAACCTTATTATTATTAAAGCTATGCTAATATCATCATCTAACAATAATTTCAACAACAAAAATACAACCATCATACAAATTCACTAATTAAACTAACATTACTTACTTGAATTATGAAATAATTAGCTAAAGCTTCACTACCCTACTCCTCAAGTTGATGTAGTTTCTTCAAGCTAATTTTCCTACCATCAACATTTCTTTTAGCCTCCAAACGCACCAAGGAAATAATTAAAGTAGAGATTAGATTTATGAAAGAAATTGAGTGATTAAATGATGGAGAAATCATGAATTTCTTTGCCTATTGGATGTTAAATTTTGAAGAGGGATTGTTGATAAATTTGTAGGGATTTTTGTGTTTATTGAGAGGTGCTTTGGAGAGGCTTTTGGGGAGGAAAGGGTTGCTAAAAATGGTTGGGAGTCTAGGGTTTTCTAAACATCATATTTATAGTATTTTATATCTTGTAAATTCCATTAGGGTTAAGGGCATTTTGGTCCTTTTAATTGGATAGTTTCGGGGTATTCTAGTCATTCCATAAGTGTAGAAATCTCTAGACCTAGAAGATATATTTATGTGTTCATATTGTACATATTTAAGAGGCATTTGTTCATTTCACATGGTTGGAATTCTATAGAGTTTAGGTTTTTATAATGTGTGTAATGGTGTATGGAATGAGCATGGTCTCATGGGCTTTATGGGCTTTGATGCATGGTCTTTTGGTCTTAGGTTTATGGACTTGAATATTGAATAATTAAATTAGATCTTATGTTAATGGGCTTAGGGTTTTAGATGATGAATTAGGCTCTTAGGTTATGGGTTTTAGGCATTTAGAATTAGAAATTAAGAAATAAGAAAGAGAATTAGTAATTGGCATTAGAAATTAAATCTAGAAATCTAATAAAAGGAAAATTAATATGTTACTTGAACTTAGGGTTTTAGGGGCTTAGGAATTAGTATTTAAAAACAAATATTTAGTTTTAAATTTTTAGGATTTTAAAAGTTGGAATTTAGGCTGAAATGTCTAAATTGAATATTTAGGGTTTTTGGTGATTAAACTTGATAGATAAAGTTCATTTGATAATTGGAAAGTTTAGATTAATTTGAATTTGTTGAAATAGCAAATTAATGTTGGTTAATAGGTTAAATTAGGTATTTATGACATTAGAATCTATATTTTCAATTAAATTCCCTTATAATTTCTAATTATGTTAAATTATCAAATTTCTCACTTACGCGATTAAGGTTTCTAGTCCGGTATGTTAAATTAGGGTATTATACTCAAAATACTCTGAAAGTTCTAAATTTCATGATTACATACTCAGAATTTTTACCCGAGCCCTAGTTTGGTTGATATTAATCAGTTTCTATTTCTATCGCATATTTTAACCCTAGTAATTCATCTTTAAACTATCGTTTACTATCTACTAGGCCCTAAAAATTAATCGAGTCATTATGCTCTTGGTATCTATAGTCGTAGGTATATGATTAGTGGGTTATTGACTTGTGTTTAATAATTTTGTTTTTGGTATTTTTCACTAGCTGGGAGAATATCTAACTGAGTCTTATGAGTTCAGTTTTATTATGTGATTTTTAATTTCTAGATATTGAATTTTGAGAAGTTGGGTTCAAGTTTTTAATTGGAAAGGATTGAGTATATTGAAGATAGGAAATTAAAGTAATTTAATTAGTTGATGTGGGTATTTGTGGTATTGAAATTTCTAATTTCGATTAAATCTATTTACTAATCCAATTATATCAAATTTTCTAATTATATTCTATAATTTATTAAATTCAATTTAACTAAACTATCTAAATTCAATTACTAAGTTAAATTTAAAATAAGATTTAAAATTACCCATATTTTAATAGTATTTAATTATTACGTTCTAATTTAGGTTGGTAAAATTCGGGATATTTCAATAATACTAACAATACTATCACATTTTACCCTTTTAACCAAAGGCATTTGCAAACGGACAGTCCTTGCTTCTAAATTACTTTTTATAGAGCATATTCTATTCACATAAATCTGACTTTGAAGGAATGACACGTAGAATCTTTAGCGTGACTGTACATCATACCGCTTCCAATGAGCTTTGCAGATCTCACTTATGCCTATTTTTTGGGAATTAATGTAGTGATCAAGATGGTGAAGTAGAACTGGATGATGTATGGTTTGCCTATCCATCCCATCCTAGCCACATGGTACTCAAGGTAAACATATTCCTATGCATTTGGTAGAAATTATTGTTTCCTCATGTATAGAGATACTAATCATGGAAAACTTTTTACCAACACTTCATAGGGAATAACACTAAAATTACAGCCTAGCTCAGAGGTCGCTCTGGTTGGTCCTAGTGGTGGTGAAAAAGTATTTCTCTTCTTATGAGTATAATATGTTGCTAGGTTGCACATCTATGTTTAACCATGTAATTCTCTTGCATTCTAACCTCTTGTATTTCCTACTAATCAACAATAACGAACTTGATTAAGAGATTTTGTGATCCCATCAGGGAAATATTTTGATAAATGGGGTTCCACTAGTTGAAATATCTCAAAAGCATCTGCACCGAAGAGTATTGCTTTCAGCATTCGCATTGTATACCATAATGATAGTATGGTTCACATTTCCTATCATGGTGATGATGCTTTGTTTCTCCTAACTTCCCTCTCACTTGGTTTTTGTTCTATCCTACATATCAGCATAGTGAATCAAGAACCAATAATATTCAATTGCTTTATAGAAGAGAATATAGCCTATGGATAAGATGGCAGAGTCAATAGTGAAGATATAGAAAATGCAACTTTAAGCTAGCCTACTTATTCAATATAATATGACATCATGAAGTCATGAGTTCATTAACTTATTATCTAAATGTAGAAAACGGAAAATGCACATGAATTCATATCGAAATTACCTGAAAAATATCAAACCTATGTTGGAGAATGCAGTGTAAGGCCTTAGGTGGTCAGAAATAGAGAGTGGCTATTGCTAGAGCTTTCCTAATGAACCCAAAAATACTCTTGCTAGATGAAGTCACAAGTGCTCTAGATGCTGAAAGTGAATATCTAGTGTAGGTGCTTTCTCATTATTATGAAAAAACATAAATTTTTAGTACATATGTTTTAACTTTAACAAGCACTAATGATTTGTGTTTGTCTTACTTGGGATGCAATGCATTCTCTAGTGAAGAGGAGGACGGTTTTGATTATAGCTCATAGGTTGTCGACCATTAACACTACAAATGCTGTAGCGGGTTTCTGATGGTCAAATAGTTGAAAGTGGTATTCATGAAAAGGTACTTGACAAGGATGGTGTCTACACTACATTAGTTGGAGATAGCTTCAAGGGGCTAAAACTGAAATTTGAGTCTTGTATTGTGGTGTGGTACATTATGAATTAGTGGAATGGAGAAATTGTAACAACAAGAGCAAGAAAATGTGATGTGGCATGTGGATCTCATTAATGCAACCCATTGCATGCAAAGGATTGATTTCATCCATATATTCATTTGTAGGAATTCTTGGGCAAAGCATGTGTCTGCCTTCATTAGGAAAATATATTACCAAAATACATATTATAAAAAAAATTATTAAAAATCCATTTTAAAATGTAAAGATGTGATTTGTTTTACTATAACAAAGTTACATTTAATAATTACAACTTTCCAAAACTTATATCGTACGAAAATTGCAACATACAATTTTCTAAGTATGAAGAAGTCTTCATGTAATAATTGAGACTTCCTACATGAAAATTATATCTTATATGAAACCACATATGTAACATGCTATTTCAAAATAGTATTCTCATAATTAATATTAACCTAACTTTATTTAAGCAATTCACATTATTAATGACCCTAAATATTCAAAAAAAAAAATCTTAAGAGATCTAAAACAAATAATTATTGTACAAAGATTTACAAACGAATTAAATCAATTTAAAAAATATACAGCTTAGATTTTACATTTGTCCGAATGAAATTATGCTAAAATTACATCAATTCAAGCTATTCAAGTGATTGTATAGTCAACATGTGTTTGCTAGTCTAATTATGGAATATTTGATTACAAATTATCATACTCCAATTCAAGTTCGTTTACTCATTCCAATTTGTAAAATAGTTAAAATATAAAAATTCTTTTAAATGAGTTTATATTTAGCTTAATCTAGTTAGAACCAATTTCAACTCTTCTAAATTTGATTCCCTCCTTTTCCTAACCCTTTAAGTTTAATTTGAGGCAAACGTAGTTCTGAGTGCGCTCTTCTAAATTTGATTCCCCCTTTTTCCCAACCTTTAAGTTTAATTCGAATCAACAATTTTAATTTAAAAAAAAAAAAAAGAAAGGAAAACAATGAGGCAAACGTAGTTCTGAGTGTGCATTTGATTTTAAGGTTGCGAAATTGTCATATTAAACTAGTAAGATCACGAAAACCAAACTCGCAGTCCTGCCTCCATAGCATAGTGGTAGTGCGTTCGCTTCGTAAGCGAAAGGTCGCGAGTTCGATCCTCGCTGGGGGCTTTAGGGACTTTTGCGATTTTAGGTTCCTTTCGGAGCATGTTTGGTTTCTTTGCACTTGGACGACCAGGTTATGAAGGTCTTAACCGGTTGAGACATTTTAATACCTAAAATGTAAAGATAAGGATGACAGGCTTTCAACCAATGGATTTAAAAGGCGTAGACAATTCATAATAAATAGTTTAGTCACTAAGATGCACATATAGGAAATTACGGGTTTTTAACCAGCTGAGTTATATCCGGCAAACAGAAGGAAAAAGAAAAAAAAAAAAGAAAAGGAAACCCGGCTGATTTATAAAGAACTGACAATTCATAATACTTTAGTGCAAAGATGACAGGATAAGGGATGAGGGCTTTCGACCAAGTTTGGAGGCATTGATGATTCATAATACGCTTGTATCTACTCCAAGTGGGTTTTTGCCGATAGAATTTGGATTCCTTAGAATCACAATCCACTCTTCTCCAGATCAAGCATGCCTTGGAGCTGACAATTCACAAGCTAGCAAAATAGAAACTAATTACTAAGCATCGAGGTATGCTTATCGTGGCTACTTTGATGCTTAAATTAATAAGCAGACAATGAAATACAACATTAAGATAAAAGTGAAAGCAGAAAGAGTGAACCTGACTCCAAAATTAATTATAAGGAGCTTAAATAATCACATGCCATTTCGTTTTTTATTTAGCAAATCTATCTAGGATAGGAAATCACCTCTTAATTATTTAGGGAAGTGTGCATATGAATTTTAGGCAAGTGTGACCTGATTTATCAGGATTCTTCTTGAAGGTGTGCTCTTTTTGAGAAAGTGTTAACTGTTCTCCTTGTCCAAAATAGCAAAGATGCAAGACTTAACATCTTTTTCTTTTATGAGAAGGCCATCAAGGTGGGATCTATGGGCCTTAGGATAGGGCCAGGTACCTTGTTTGGCCAACTGGTCTTAAGTAGACTTAAGGCTGATGATTTACAAGCCGGCAAGATGGAAACCAATTAGTGGTATTGGAAATGTGCTCAACGTAGCTATTCCAATGTGTAAGTTGGTAAGCAGGAAAGGGTGCCTAATATTAAGGTAATAGTGAGAGCAAAAAGAGTGAACCTGACTCCAAAGCTGGCTCTAAGGAGTATATGTAATCACGTACCATTTTTCTTTAAGGTTAGAAAATCTATTGAAATACCCCAAACCTTCACCTAGATTAGAAATTGAGTTTAGACATATTAAATGACTAAAATGAATTATAGGATTTAAATAGACAAGTTGATATAATTTAATTAGTTAATAATTAAGTTGGTTTGAGATTTGAGTTTCAAATTCTCTAAACAAGTCATTGAAATGTTTAGAGAATTCCTAAATTCTTGATTCTTAGCCTAAACACTAATTCCTAAATCTCAGTAAAATTTGAGTTCATTTGCTTGAATAAAAATATCAGTTCTCAAACCCGAACTCAAATTAAATATCTTTTATCTAAAATAAATTCTCAAATTAAGTTTTTATTGCAAGTTCTTAATTTCTAACATATCGGTTCAGAAACAAAATTTTAAATACTCTTGGAACTATAGATATTTGATCTGATAATTCTAAACCTATACCTATAATCATTTATATTAATTTTAACCCTTATCCTTATCCTTTTATTCTCATTCCTCTGCCCCTCTCTCTTCTCACTTTTCCCTTCCATTTATTTTTTTCTCCCAACCGATGGTTCTCTTTCTCTCTTCCTTTCTTCTTCATTTTTCTTTCTTTTCTTCAAATTCTTCAACAAATCTCAAGATCAAAGCCAACTAGAGGATGAATCAAGACTAGGAGATGAACTAGATGGAGGAAACCGAGCTAGAGGATGAAGTTTCAACTTGTGTTCTTTTCTAAAAGCTAAGTATAGTTTACTATTTATTGTCTTATTATAATTTCGAATTTAAATGTTGTACAGATGATGTATATGAGTTGAGAAGTGTTGTTTATGTTTGTATTTGTAAAGCTTATGGTTGTTGAAGTTGAGTTGTTGAGAAAGAAAATAAATTGTGAAATTGGGGTTTGAAGTTATTTATGATGATTATAGTGATGTTTAATGGATTGAAGTAGGAGTTTGTGTTTATTAGATTGTAGTAAGATCAAATAACAAGTTTTAAGAAGCTTGAAATGAATTTGGAGGAGTTTGAAACAATTTGAACAAATGTTTTTCTCAAAATGAAAACAGGGGAAAATTTGACAGCAGCGTAATGCATGTACGCCGGCACTCAACGCTGCTGGTGTTGACGTTTACGCTGCCGGTGTACATTGGGAATTTGGTGGTGTTGAAGAGTCCAACGGTGACCAGATCGCTCAACCCTTAACGTTGGCAAATTTTTAATTTACGCTGCCGGTCTTGAAAGCCGGCGTTCGTTTTGCAACTTTTCCCAGTTTCGCAGTTCTTTCATATTTTATCCGTAACTTTTTCATCCGATCTTCGATTGAGGTGATTCAAGTTGCATTAGAAAGATAATAAAGAGATCTACAACTTTTATGTTTTGAGTTTTGGCAAATTCGAAACATATCAGTGTTTAAATTTTAATTCTTTCCAACTGATACATTTTTCAAGCTAAGCTAAAAACTTGTTATATATTGTTTTATGTGTATTTACTTGAACAAATGGATCTTTTTGACCTAAAATGAAATAGATTAATAATATTTGATGTGTAATGATGATTTAGTGATATAATTAAACATGACTTAGATAGATTTATAGATTTAATGAATAATTGAGTTAAATATGCAAGTTTTACATAAAATGAATCTAGTTACTTAATCTAAGTTCAACTTAACTAAATGAACTTGAATAGGATAAAATGAATTAGATTGAGTTAGTTTAACAACTTTGGCTTATTAAATGATTAAGTTTAACTTATTTGGATAAGGTTAAGCTAAAATGGGTTAATAGCTAATAATTAGCTTAGATGAATGAATTAGGATGATCTTTGATTAATATGGGGAATATGTTGTTTCAAAGGTGTGTTTGCTTAAGAAATATATGCTTTTATGTATGAATGCTTTATATATATATATATTATATTATGTTTTGTGATAAGAAACTATAATTAAAGTGAAAAGAATTATTTTGACAAACAAAGGAGAACTGTCCATATTTTGGAGGGGCGATATTCGCAGCCATAGTGGGGTTCCACATTAGTGTCTGATCAAATAGGATTTAATAAAATGAGTTAGAGATTAGTGAATAATTGATATAAGTTCTTGTATGAATTTGATATAAGTGCATGTTAGTTTAATTTCTTATATGAGTTCTTTCTTTTAACAGTGATGGATATCTAACATATCTTCTGAGATAGCTTCTGCATCTGTTTGGATTTCATATTCAAGGTACGCAGTAACTTGCGTGTTGGATGTTAGGATAGGCATCTAAAATGGATTAAGAACTTAAACTTGGCTTAATAATTGATGAGTGTTGGTTGTGCTTTACATCGTTGAATCCGGAATCGGGGAGCGACAACCTTGTCATGATGCAATGACATGTTAGATAGGCGCTTAACCAAGTCATGATGCAATGACTTTACCATGATGCAATGGTACGCTATGATGCAATAGCGATGGATTAAGAAATTAAACTCGGCTTAATAATTGATGAGTGTTGGTTGTGCTTTACGTCGTTGAATCCGGAACCAGGGAGCGACAACCTTGTCATGATGCAATGACATGTTAGATAGGCACTTAACCAAGTCATGATGCAATGACTTTACCATGATGCAATGGTATGCTATGATGCAATAGCGATTCTTTTTTGTTAAGTGGGTAGCCGATAGGGGGAATAGTATCTGAGTAACGTTTGCTTAAACTTTAGGAGGAAATACCATGGTTTAGTTTAAAGTTTATGGGAACTTGTGAACTAGGCTCATGTTATGGACTGAGTTTAAGTAGAGTTGGGCAACGACTTTTGAACTCTAAATGAAGCTATTTTCTTTATCGGTTAGATATAGGAGATATAGATATCCGGTCTATCTATATCAACCCCCTGAGCAGCTGCTGTTACTCAGGACCCCCTGATTCCCATTGGCTTGCTCTGGAGTGTGAGTGCTCCATTGTTGATTTGTTTATTTTAATAAAAAGATAATAACTTGTGGATTGATGCATTGCATTTAGTTAAGCTCGTGTGCCACTCCGTGTGTGATTGTGTTACTGTGTACTGAGCTCCGGCTCGTTATTGTTGTTGTTATTCTTTTTACAGGTATTATTGTTGTTGATGAGGATGGTGATGGTGATGATGATTGATGTGATGATGTTTGCCCCGGGTTTCGGACGATTCTGAAGATATGGGAGAATGAGTGAAGTGTGATAGGATCGAGATATTACTTGTATTTTGTTTCTTCTTTACTTTGTTTTATGAAGACTGGATTTATTTATAAATTGTATTTTCTTTTAAGGGCTTGTTAATTCCCAATTGATTGTAAATGAGTATTTACCCCTAAGAGTAGATCATAAAGTGTTTTTATAAAGTTAGTTTCTTAGAAAACTGGTTTGCTCTGTAGGGAGTAGAAGTTTATAAGTTGTTTTATAAAATTTGATTTTCCGCTGCTAAATCTAGTTGTTGCCAGAATCTAACTGAATGATTCCACAATCTAAAATCGGATAGCAATATTCAACATAAACACCTTCTTTTAAGACAACCTTACGTATAATTCGTAAGAGTTATACGTGGTTGGGGACTTGGTGTGCTTAATTTGAGAATTGAGCATGTCGGGTCTTTACATCTATCTAGAATAGGAAATTGTCTCTTAATTGTGTAGGAAAGTGCACATATGAATTTCAAGCAGACGTGACCTGATTTCTCTGGAATCTTCTTAGTTACATGCCATTTTTCAGAAAGTATAGAGTTACGTGTCCTCCCAACCTAAAATAGCAAGAAGGCTAAACTTGCCATCTGCTTCTTTTATGGGAAGGCCATCAAGGTAAGACCTACGAGCCCCGAGATGGGGCCAAGTACTTTATTGGGTCGACCGGTCTTAAACAATGCAAGTCAACCCACATGGTAGAGAAGTCGAACTAGGCATAAGAGGCCCATAATAAAAATTAGTCATCAATACTTGTCTCCCGACTCCGCTTGAGTGTAAGTCAAAGAGTGTTCAAAAGGTAAGAGTGACTTACTCAGAGTTTGACTTGTTTGATATCTTAAAATAGCCTAGATCTGGCCTTTGCTTAGGCAAAACCAGAGTGAATGCTTGTGTCAATGCATCTTTTAGCCTAGTCACTTGCTCACGAGATGTGGCAAATACCTTAAGCTTTGGGCAAGTCTATCAAAGGCAAGCAGTAAGCAATGAGGTGCCTTTACTTATAGTTGAGACTTACATCCCATTAATTTGGAGTTTATTGTCAATTGGCAATCAACTTTACTTGACCATGGCCACTATGGATTTAAGACACGTCTTGGCTTAAGATACAGGTAATAGCTTACATAAACTAGGCTTTCCCATTTTGCAAGAAACCCTTGGTGGGTAATTAGATGAGGTCCTACCTTTCAATCTACATCGCACAGTTATTTTCATTTATTTGGAAACAAGAGTCACATCCTTCTTCAATGATTATTTGGTCAACATCATAAATGAGGTGGATTTGGCATCATTTTTTGAATTTTTTTCCTTTTCACCTATAGTGCATCTTTGAGAGTCCCCAATTTATTGATCACATTCTTATTTCAAGAAATGGAAAAAGATTCTAATAGTTGTGAGAATGATCATAGTTTTTTCTCGTCTTGAGGGGTTTTGTCCCTTCAAATATAAAAAACCAAAGATATTACCCAGCCCTCAACGATAAGGAAGGGGTCACTTTTGTAGATTCTTCCCCTAACTGAGTTGGAGTACCTCATAACTTTAAAGAATTGGAGGCACGTAAAGGTCACTCCTATTACTCATTCGCATTTGTGCCAAGTGTAAATCAACTTGGAGATGATCATATACCCGAGTTCTTATTGTTGTAGGGTTATTAAGAGACCCAAACGCTGAGGAGGTTGTCCCATGACCACCAATGTCATCATGAGGCCTTGGGGATTTTTCCTCATCAAAAGCGGGCACGAGTTCTCTAGGGATCTTGTGTTTATGAGAGGAGGTTGTTCATGTGACACTCGTCTCTTCCTCTTCTGCAGTCTCTTTCTCCCAGCATAATGTCAAAGTTTTTTGAGACCTTATTATGGGGCAAGCGACTTATAGTGTAGTGCATCAAGACATTTAAAGCTCCATCAAATTTACCTTGTATTTCATGGGTCAATTCAAGTGTAGCTAGCTCTTTTCCTTCTAAGAGCTTACTAATTCAACCAACTTCTTTTCATGTCCTTAGTGTTAAATGTAGCACGGTTCTCTAAGTTGTAATGAGGCCATTGTTAGGTAAGCTCTTTTTCAATTACTCAAGTCAGCATACTCTATTTGCTATAAATGATATAAGATGTTCTTCACCCTTTTTCTTACTTTTCATACTCTTTGCATTATGTTTTATTGCAGCAATGTGTTTTTCCTTATGCGTGAGTATCCAACCCCACCCCCGAGATGAGCTCTATTTGTGTGGAGGGTCTTGAGTAAATATTTAAGAGTGGTGATCTATTATGACATCCTTTAAGCCTTTTTATAGCACTGCCTCGATTTATCAAGAGTCTTCCTTAGAAAGCTTCACGTTTTTAAATTTTGGCACGTGTTTTATTGCTCTAGCACGTGTTGCTTTATGGTTTGCTAATTTAGCATATAAAAATTAATTTCATCTTTCATATCTGTTCTTATTAGGATCTATGGACCATTGGATGGGCTTGGTTAGGAATCAATAGTTGCGATCACTCACCATTTTGGTTTTCCTGTAACTCATGTCGATCCAGGCCTTAATAATAAGCAGAGTCTTCACCATCTTCTACTATTCTAGCATTTCATTGTTTATTATACTTGGTATCAAATGTAGCATGGTTCTCTAAGTTGTAATGAAGCCACTGTTGGGTGAGCTATTTTTCAACTTTTGTAATTTACTTATACTCAGGTCAGTATACTTTATTTAGTATAAATGATATAAGATGTTCTTTACCTTTTTTCTTACTTTTCTTACTCTTAGCATTTTGTTTATTGTGGCGATGTCCGATGTGTTTTTTCTTACACGTGAATATCCGACTTGCCCGAGGCGGGCTCTGTTTGTGTGAAGGGTTTTGAGCAAATATTTAAGAGTGGTAATCTATTAGGGCATCCTTTAAGTCTTTTTATAGCGTTGCCTTAGTTCGTGAGGAGTCTTCTTTAGGAAGATTCACATTTTTAAATTTGGGCATATTCTTTCATTGCTCTGACACGTGTCGCTTCAAGGTTTGCTAATTCAGCATGCAATAGTTAATTTCCTCTTGCACATCTGTTCTTGTCAAGATTCATGGGTCGTTGGATGGGCTTGGTTGGGAACCAACTGTTATGATTATCCATCCTTTTGGTTTTCCCAGAAATCATGTCAATTCTGGCCTTAATAATAAGCAAAGCCTTTACTATATTCCACTTTTCTAGCATTTCATTATTTGACTTCTCAATTTATGTACTCCCATTGTATTTCAGTTCTTCCATCAAGATTCAATCGGCAATGGTTTCAGGAAATTCAAGAGAAAGTGAAGGTGCAAATTTTGATTCCAATGACCCTGATGGCGCTTTTGAATTTGCCTCCGAGCATGCATGCACAGAGAATTGCCTAACCGTCCCCCGTCTCAGGTGGAGGTGATCAATAAAGAGGAGAGAAACGATTTGGGTCCGAGCGAACAAGAGACCGTTAAGGAAATGGATGCTTTTGTGAGTAGGTGTGGAAGTGGTCTACTTAATGGAATGCTGTAATGATTGTATATACGTTCACTGTGGATTGTGAGGGAGCTGTGCCAAAGGAATACTTCAAGATGAAGGAACTACGAGGTAGCATGTCCTCTTCTTATGTCATGTTGAGTACTCTACATGTCATATGCTTGGCACGGACAATTACAAATCTTTTGATCCCATGAGCTTCGTTCTTATTTTTGTTTCATGTGCAGGTTTTAAGGCACAGTTCTCTACTGGCGACCTGATGGCAAGGGCATCCAGTGGCCGACGCCTTAAGAAAGTTAGTTCCAACAGAGTTATTATTGCTTCATTACCTCTCGCGTGAGGTGTCGTCATCGAGGAAGGTCGGCCAACTCCTGCTAAGTAGACTGAGGAGATTTAAGCTCGTCATAAGGGAAAAGAAATGAAGGTGACGCTGGAGGACCGTTTGGACAGTTGTCAATGCACAAACACAACCGTTTAGATATGGTAAGGTGTCTAATATTGGAAGAACGGGGAGATCCAAGCAGGTTCTTTCCTTGAGGGACAATAAGTCGAAGGATGATATCATGTTTCTGACCTATATCCTTATAGGCTCAATTTCTAGCGGTGTTCCTGAAGCAGCTGAGCCTGTTGAGAGCACTAATGGTGAAGGGAACACACCATTTCACTATATTGTGGATCCCAAGGCATCAAGAAATTAGAGTGTTATGGGTTTTGTGGGAGGATGATATTTGTTCTTATGATTAGCTGCTCCTTTTTATTGTGAGCGTAAGCACATCAAATTTGGTGAACAATACCATTTTCATCAACATATTTTCTAATTTATTAAATGACTACTCTTTCGCATTGTCAATCCAAAGAATCTGAATATTGGTTTAGACAAATTAACCATTGTGTATTATGCAACTCAAGAGGGTCCTCAAGTATCACTGTATTAAGTGATGAAAAGGCTCATATAATTCGCATGATTGAATATGATAAAATTCATTGTCATAATGCATGATTCACGGTTAAAATCACTTTATTAATAGATATCATTGTGTTTGCATGGTTTATTCAATAGAAATCATATGGATACGATGGAAACATGATGTATGAATGTGCTATGTTCGTCATGTACTTGATGTGATGATTCGTGCATTTCAAAAACTCCTCAACAGTATCATGAGGTAAAGAATGAGGTAAAGAGAGATTCAAGAGGAGTAGCAGAAATAATAAATTATACTTGTTGAATCGAAAGCACACCATGAGATGAATTAGGAGAATATAGAAAGGAGAGTTTAATAACCATCCATAATGGTTATGGGCTTTGAAGAAGCGTAATAACCCAACAGTCTACATACACTGATATTGACATAGTCTTTAGAGGCGAATTTAATCGCCTTAGTCAATTAAAAATTCATCTAATTTATTCTATTGAGGCGATACAATCACCTAAATGATTTTGCATGAAAATCTTTACCATGTCTTAGCAATAGAGGCGAAACTCACCTCATATAACTATCTAGAGGTGAATGTTACCTCTCAATTGAATTGAGGCTACTTTTACCTGCCAAATGAATTTTTGACACTTTATTTTATTTTTTTAATGAGGATTGAGGCAAGTTTTGCCTCTAAACCTTTTTCTTTTTTATTTCCTAATAGAGGTGAGAGTCGCCTCAAAGTTTATTTCATTTTTAAAAAATCACTATTCAGGCAAATTTCACTTGTAAATTTTTCATTTTTAGTTTTATGATTTTTTTCTGGTATCGCCCTATTACAATATTCATTCTCAGCTAGATTTTTTCAAATTATTTTTATTGAAAATTACACATATCAAATTTTAATGATTAATCTTTTTTATTTGCTATGTTATAATCAAATTTTCACAAAGAAAAAATATAATTGTTATCAAATAATTAATCATCATTGACACACATAAACATGTAGTAATCCGATGTTTCAATTTCAATACCTATCAAAACAACATTAAATAGTTACTATTAGTGATAGAAATCATTCATCATGCAAATAACATAAAAAAGAAGATTAGTATATAAATAATGTATTATTACCATGAAGACATAGTAACATATATTGATCATATGTTATTCAATCCCTAAAAAAAAAAAAAAAAAAAAAAAGATTAACACATATCACAAACAATAATAATGCAAAAGGAAATTAAAGAACTTGAAGACTAACCAAGAGAAATTTTGTAGGATAAGAAATGAACAGTGAGCCAGGAGTAGAAGAGCAGCAGGGAATATATAAGGTAAAATAGAGGCGAAATTTGCCCCAGTTCAATACTTAAGGCGAAAGTTGCTATTTTTTTCCAATTTGATGCGATTTTGTTTTTGATAGACATCTAAGGCGTAACTTGCCTCAATCCCTTTTCAAATTTGCGTGAACATTTCTCGAACGGGAGTTTTAATTTTTTTTTTAAATATTTCGAAATTGAGGCAACACTCACCTCTGTTAAAAAAATGAAACAAGTTTCACCTAATTGGCTTCTTTTACATTTTTCTATTTCAAATTTAATTATATATATAAAAACCAAGAAAATTAGGTCTATATATAAATAAAATTTATTTATATATACAACAAATATAATTTACTAATACGTAAGTAGGTAATTTATTAAACTATTAACTAACACAATTATATAAATATATCAATATATATATAACAACATTTCAAAATATATACTAATATTTCATAAAGACCAATATATAATAAAATAATTTTTAAAATATTAAAAATAAATTACTCAATGCTTTAAATGTCAACTTTTACAAAAACCTGCTAAAACAAATAAAACAATAAAATAAAAATAATTAGACATTAAAAAAGCAAGATACAAGTAAGATAGAGCGAGGATAACGAACCTAGTGAGAGAAGAGATGAGAGCAAGAAAGTGGGATGGGATGAACAGTTATATATAGAGATTTTTAAGAGGTGAAACTCGTCTCAAATCAAACAAACAACAGCAAGTGTCCCTACTAACATGTTAATTCGCCTCGATGTGTAAAGTTGAGGCGAGACTCGTCTCAGTTGACATGTCAACAACGAAACTTACCACTTTTTGTCAAATTTGAGGTAAGATTTGCCCCTTTGTCTTGCTTGTTTTGTTTAAATTTTTACTAGTGATATGAGCCTAATTAATATTGAAACCCTAGTGAGATATACTAAAACCCGACATATCCGTCCAAATGGCCATGTTCCAACTTTCAAGTGATCTTATCAAAATTTTCTGAACCATCAGAAAGCAGGCTAATTGTACAAGTTTATCATCCATCCAGAAAGTTTGTTGTACGGAAAATACAGACAATACTGACGGCAGACTAGTGATAGGATCCTAATTAATAAACGCATGAATAGTGTACAAATATTAGTATTTGTTTAAATAAATTATAAATTATGCATCGTTTTTATAAAATTATCACGAAAATATTTATCAGTATCTATACATCACTAATCACATAGCTAAAGGAATTGATGATATACTACAATATTTGGATGTATTCACGTGCGTTACCTTAGGTGCAACAATTAGATGTCGGCAAATGATTTTCCCTCTTTGTTTCGTTACTTTTTAGTGGATACTTTTTTTTTTCCCTTTTTTTGTGTGTTTAAATTAGTCATCTAATTTTATATCCAATATTATTAGGGAAAAAAACTAATTATTCCAAAATTTTGTATATCATTTCCATTGGCTGGACCAATTATTTGTACGGTCCAGATACTCGTTGCAGTGCGTGTGAAAATGAACCCACGTAAATAATACAATGTCTGCCCTTAGTGTGCCCCACTTTGCCTTTTACTTTTAGGACCACCAACAGCCTTTTCTTTTACCTTCGACACTGTTTCAAAGTACCCTCAAACCTAAAAGTCCACATGTTTTCTCATTGCCTACTAGTGTCTTTTAATGTTGGCTTCTTGGATCCAGCACCTAGTTTTGAAAGCGGGAACTGATCGTTTCGAACGCGACCTTCTATGCATTAAGCTTTTCCTTTTCATGGCAGAACATAACTGCAGATACTTAACTCCTCTTCTTCTTATTACTCTTTCTTGGGTCCGATGCCCTTAATATCTATATGCATCCTTTTTGCTACTTTAGTTAAAGACATGCATAAAAAAGTTAAACCCACATGCAAGTTATTAGAGTTTGATTTAACATTAATATTGATTTGCTAAGACTAATCTAAAATTTTTTGTAATATTTAACATATGAAACAAGCCTATTTAATTAAGCTTATGTGTCGAATTTAAATGTTTGTTAAGCTTAAGTTGACTTTTGAGATAATTATTATTTTAATTTGGAATATAATATTTATTAAATAATCAAGTATACATGAGTTGAACCTATCCAAATTCAAACAGTTGGATGTCACTTTGAATCAAGTCCAAATTAAAAATTATAACTCAATCAGGTTTAAGATCATATCTTATTAATTAAACTAGAATCAACTCGTATGTTGTTCTTATCTAGTTAAAAAAAAGAGAACCTATATGATTCCATCACGAGATCATACTACCATAATATTATTATTAAATTGATTATAAAATATTAGTATAAAAATATTAAGGGTTTTGAATATGATTGCAATAAATCTAAACCATTCAGTAATATAATAGGATAGATGCTATTATAGCCGCCACACTATTATAGAATTTTTCTAAAATAAATGTTGTTGTCTATTAATAGGATGACGGTTAAGATATTTGGAGGGAAATTAGCTAGCAAATAGGTGGTTCAACCACTTGAGTCTTTAGAGAAAAGCTTTGGTAGTTTCACAAAATTAGCTGCCTAAAAGCAAGCATGATGGCAATCTCTTGAGATAATTTATGCTAATATATAGCTATCATAGGATTTTTTATATTTGTGAAACAAACACAGTTGGGTAAACACCAAATATTACAATGTGTTTTGATAGGATTTATGTAGTACATCAAATAATTTCTGGGTCAATTGCAGTATATCAATTAAGTTCATGCGATTGAAAATCTATTATGTTTTCTATGCCTATATATTACTCTTCCATAATCTTTTGTACAGATAATTAATTTCGACAGAATTTTTGTATATGAATTGTGTATTATATAGACATTTTCTAAAATGAAAGGAAACAATGTTCTTCATTCAAAAAAAAAAAAAAAAGCATAGGAGTTATAAACTATTACATGACATATGTAAATGGCCTAATAGTCTTGGTAATATCTCTCATAATCTCTCCAGTGAAAGGTATAAGTTTGAATCCCCCTCCCCCATTGTAATAGAAAAAAAAAATTTATTACATGAGACATAATACGATTTATACTATTTATAATATTGCACTCTATCTTTTTGAAGACCTTAACTTTTCTGAACTATTACTTTATTTTATATAAATACAAGCACACTATTTACTTGTCATATATGTATATATATTTTAACTATTTATTTTGGTAGCTTTCATCTTATTATTGCATCGAAGAATATTGACTAAGCTGGCGAGCACATTGAACTTTTATGCTGTATTTGGTACAATTTACAAACATAGATTAATAATATAATAATTGTCATAATATGTTTTTATCACTATAAGTAGATTTTTCTTTAGTCATCTACTCATACGGTAGGGTTATGAGATGAATGTTGTTCCTAAATTATTGTTCTATTCCTGTTCCCATCAATCAACACTTATCACGTGTTATAAAGTGATAAAATTCTTAAAATAATGCAATTAATAATTATCATTTTTATGACACGTAGTAAGTATTGATTGAAGAAAACAAGAATGGGATAATAATTTAGAGATAGCAAATTCTCATCCAAGTTTAAACAATAAGAGATGAAAGTATGTGCCCTATCACATTATTTTTGTAGGGTTTTTAAAAAAGGCTACATCATTTCTGCACCATTTCTCTGTGTAAACTTATAGCTCTATGTTCTGTTTATTAGTCTAACATAATTAGATACTGTAATATTTGTGGAAAGAAAAATGGAAAAAATGATCATTGGTACTCGTGCCATCTTTAGGGTCACCTTCCATCAAGACATCCTATCTACATATTTGATTAGACAAAAGAAAAGCTTGAAAAGGTTGTTGGCAAGAAATACATATTACATCACCCTTTATACTAGAGAATAATATCCTTTGTATATTAAATGTGTATATCTAAGTTAAAATTGTAATCACATATATATATATATAATATATATATTTCTTGTAAATTTAGAGCTTAAAAAAAAATATGATGTCCCTCTCTTTTCCTTTTTTCAATACATTGAATACTGAATCCTTCATTTCAACATGATACGGATTATGGAAAGATGTAGAGGAAGGATTCGCATTTGTTCAACATGAATCAATGGTTTAAGTTTATGCATTTTTCCTTTTTTCTTTTTTGGGGCCTCACTGACTTTGTTTTATCTACCATGCTTTACCACAGAGAACACCTTTGGAGTTAAATTTTCCAATTTGTTCATGATAGAAAATGATAGAGAATAGAAGTAATTTTTTATATTTTAGGTCGATCAGGTAACAAATACCTTAATTATAAAGGTTTTTCCAAACATAAATTATAGGTCATATTTCAAAATTGACACCAGCTATGTTGCCCCTCCAATTGGCTTTATCAAACTAATTATAGGTTGTCATGTGTTCCAAGTAAATATTTTGATGAAGATAGCCCATTTAAAATATATGATTTTGATAATTGTGGACTGTCATCTAGATTAATATCATTTCATAGAATATTATTTCCAGAATTATATGTATATCATAAATAGAATATTTTTATTAAAATTATCATTTAAAACACATGGTGGTCCATAATAATCAGTCAAAAACAAGCCAACCAAATCAATAATTTTACACGCACTTAACACAAGTAGTACTCTTAATCTTAAGAAGTTCAGTAGAATACCGAAATTAGTAATTTTAAAGTTAAGATATTTTAATTAAAAAAATAAACTGAAATTCAATTATCAAATGCGATATCATTCCTAAAAAACACTACATGAGAGACATATAAGTCGTTGAAATGTTAAAAATTTTAAATTAAACAATTGGTGCTTTATTTAGACTCATATGAAAATGAATCCAAATAAGACAATAAGTTACCACTTCCAAGTCTCAGTTTTTCCCAAATGTTCATAATTCTTCTTTTATTAAATAATATAAGATTTACCGTAAAAGCCACTGAATCAAGGAGGAGAGAATCATCGTATATAATTCATTTTATTTGCTTTCGAAAAGATTTTACGATTAAAACCCTCCTTGCAATTTAACAGCTTCTTTCATGAGTAAACTCAATTAAATAGGTAAATTCCAACATATACCAATGTACTTACAAAAATACCTTACTAATTATTGAATTTTTACTTTAACTTTTAAAAGCATTCACCTTCTGAAAAATGTCCAACTAATCTTAATCCGATGTCTTTCCCAAGTATACACACAACAACATATTACCAAAAGCAATAACAAATGTTGATGCTTTATAAATTGAAAATCTAGATTGTCTTTTGATCTTATCAGATAGCATTATTCTCCATTAAATTCCACTTATCAATTTATAGCATGCATTCTTCTTACAAGCTATTTGTAAATTATGTTGCTTCCGTATAATCATGAATTTGGACTAGATCGTGTTATTCCTAATATCATTGGTTCTGAGCCGTATTATCCCTAGTTTACATAACATATGGATTGCACTGCTTAGTCTTTGATATCAATCAATTCAAGTATTTATATACGTGCTGAAGGAAAAGACAAGTCATGTACACTATATAGATTTTTCAATTATAACATGAGTAGAAAGACATTGATCTTTTTCTAAAGTATAAGTGATTTTAGTGGTCAAAACAAAAGTTTAGCCATCCGTATGGTATTTTCTAAAAATATATAATAGTATGCAATGGACCGTACCCATAATTAAGAGGCTGTTTAGATTATCAAATTTTTATTTGTGTTGTATGCATCAGATCTACTATGTAACTCATCTATGTTATATGTTTATCGTATCTGTTTTGTCAGTTTATAAGTAAAACTATCAATTTTTTTCGATATCTTTTTTTTTTTTGACAAACATCTATTTAAAATTAATAAAAATAAGATGTCAAAATAACTAAAATATAATGAACAAACAGACCCTAAATCTACAAAGCCACCTCTCCTCAACATGACATGACATGACATTTATTTATTCATTTATTCAAAGTATTCAAAATAAATAGATAGGTCATGGTTGCTTCTATCTTTATAAATACCTTCTATTTAACCTAAGAGATGTAATTTTTTTTTTTTTTTTACACTAGCTTTCATATATGTTGCAAACATAATATATGTAAAGCTAGTGCATTTTTTAATATAGATTTTAGGTGTGGTTTGCACCAAATGAAAGATGTTTATAAAAAATAGGCTCATACCTATCTAGTAGTTTCTTTGAATCACTTGGTTGTGAATAAAGCCATTAATAAGTTCATCAACCCAAAGAAGATATTTTTCTATTTGAAAACGATTTTTCTTTCAATCTGAGCAAAGAAATTAAAAAACAATTAGAAGAGCCATTTTTGACATATCATAATTTTATTTATTTTGATTATTATATGTCCTTTTCATTCAATAAAATATTATAATAATTTGATGCATTAAAGCCCATTTTTTAATGTAAGCTATTGCACTTAACATCCATATATTCTATTTAAAGAAATCACGATATATATTAACATAATTGCCTTAACACTATTTTCTGTTGACACTTCATATTCATGTTTTTATAGTTTGTAGTATACATCATCATAAGTCAGAACCATACTCGAACTGGACCCAAATTGCTGGTTATCAGTTCTAAAAATAGTGGAATCAAAACTAGGCTATGGGAGCCAGTCCGATTCTTAGTTTTAGGAACCGCCGGTTCTCATGATTGGATTGCAATACCAAAGGAATAAAGAACCGTGAAATTAAAAAAAATCAATTAAATAATTTACTTAATTTAAGTAAGAAAATAATTGCAAAATAAATTTTTAACTTGAAATAACATTGAGCCTAACAATAATTGTCAATAGCCCATTAGTTAAAAGAAGTTCTACAGTTATGCATTTATTTATACACAATCACTTTCACTTTTTTAGTTAGCATATTAGCAACATTTCACAATAAAATATTTAAGATACAAATAAGTTCCTACAATACAAAAACAAGTCACAAATAGTTAAGAAAGAAAAATCTATTTTGGTTAGAAATCTACAGAAACTCAATAACACATGATTTCAAATATACTTATTACTTGTGTTATTAATAACAGCTTATTAAATTCATGCAAAAATAGTTTTAAATATTTGTTTTTTAATTATAAATTTTTAATAATTTTCTTTTATTTTATCCTTTCTTTTTTTTTTTCATTTTTGTAGCATAGAACCGCTGAAACTTTCGATTCTACTAGTTCTCCAGCGGTTTCAAAATCACCGGATCAAGTAGTTTTGGGAGGTAGAACTATAAGGACCCACTAGAACCAACGGGTCCTTTGTCGATTCGAACTTACCATTCCTGGGCTAGTTCCCGATTCATAAATTATCGGTGATGAGTGGGGTCGGTTTTCGATTTGGAACGGACCCATGATGATGTCTAGTTTGTAGGGATCCGAACGATCATGAATAAGATTCGGGATGTGATCGAAATAGGTTCAAAATCAGTCATATAAAACTCGAACTTACTCTGTTCTCCAAAATCCAATAAAAATCCCAAGGCTTTTTTTTTTTTTAACTATATCCATGACCTCCACCATAAGAATTCTGAAAACTTGTAACATGCATTGCCTTGCCAAATTAGCTTTCTTCTCTCTTTTTTCTTTTTATAAAAATATCCAACATTTTATAGATAATTTATATCAAAATAAACTTATTGGGTATATGGACAACACGTCATAGCATAAATGTTATTAGTAACACTTTAGAATTATCTTATATATATTATATATGGTTCAAATATTCCGATGTATGTATTGTGATTATGTTTTGTAAGTTATACATACATTATAAACCTATATATTATGCATATATATATTGACGTAGCGTATGTTACAGCCATTAACTATATGATATATAACAACATATATATACAATGGTATCTAAGTGTAATAATATGGTACAATAATGTACGTATGTTATAAGTAATATATATTATAAATATACATCACACACATATATATTTTATTCATTAAAAAAATGAATGTTAATACCATTAAATATGTCTATACATAATGTATATTTGTGTGATTGATTTCATTAATGCTTAATTTATTATATCTGTGAGATGTGAAAATAAAAATAACAAAAGGAAAATGAAGCAAGAAGGAGATGCCAATAAAAAGAAAAACGAATCAAAGGAGTAGATAATAAAGGAAACTAATAGAGGGATGAATAGATAATATAATTTAACCTTCTTCATTGATTTTAATCTATAATATTAATTTGTCAGATCAAGTTTTCCCATCAAGTATCAAAACCTAAAACCCTATAGTGTTCTAAAACAATGTTCATGCTTATCCCAAAATCCTATACAAGTTGAGTAAGTCAGATATCATATAACAATCCACCATAATTGCATCCAAAATAAGAGCACTACACACTACTAGAAAATGCCAATGCTTGTGCCAATATAAAAACTCTTGCATGAATTCATTCCACCATGGACTAAGTGTTTGGTGAACACTAGATTCATAAAGTTCATCCCTTCTTTTACTTCAAAAAAAAAAAAAAAAAAAAAAGTAGAAAAAAGGGGGGATTTGTGCAAGGACTGTTAAAAGTGGGTATAGAAAGTGAAAATTTTCCCACTATCAAACTAATTTTTCCCGCATTGGCTTGTAACCATAACACATCCCGATTTCCGACTTATCATACAAGGTAGAAATTTTCTTATAATGCTACAAAAGCTTGGAAAAGACAATGTGGAGAATGATTTACCTGTTTTCTTGATATGATCATAACTATATATATTGTTCAATTATTTTATGATGTTGCACTAGCTCCTCTTTCTATCTTGATGTTAATACAACTCAAGCGCACTTTTTCAGTGCTGCGTAATGTCGGTTTTATTAAATATTGAGATTTATCATCTGTTGTTAGCATTTATTAACGGAAGACTTAAAAAGACAGAAAAAGAGAAGAAAGGAAGACAATAAAATTTGTCTAAAATGCTCTCGTACTCATGGCCACAAAAAAAAAAATAAAAAAAAAAAAAAAAAATCTCGCATTAGTACTAAAGCTGTTAATGGTTAATTAAGACACAAGAAAATTAATTAGTGTCAGGAAAATAATTCAAGGGGAAACAATATTTAATAATCGACAACTCCTGCACTTCAAGACATCGCAGATGATCAAACCGTTCAACATTAGACCTTGTCTAATGTGAGAAGATAAACATAAATTTATCTCAAATATCTGGGTCAATCTTCTCCCATTTTTATTGGATTTTTGAGATAATTTTATGTTCTTTTGTTCTTTCTTCTGTCCATCTTATTCTTAAATTTTTTTTTCCCCTTTTAATGTAGAGTATTGTAAATGCTATATTTACATTATGTTGTCAAACATTTCAAGTACCTTTATAAGAAAAACTTTAACCTGTATAAATCAAAGATAGATTTTTGCATATTCCCTAAAAGGCCAAAACTATGTAATTAAATTTTGTGAAAGACTTTAGGAAAATATAGCGGCAAAATCATATATATAAACACATATGTTTATTCATTAACCAAACTATACACACAACAAACCAGTAATTACTATATAATACAACAATTATAATCACTCAACTCGGTAACATAATGTTCTTAATGAATCTATATATAATATAAATAAAGATGGTAAAAGACATTACCAAAATTATTTATCAAGTAGAGCGATTGCCTTCAAGAACTATCATCATGCTCATTGCTCTGGCATGAAGTTTTGCTTAGAGGAGTAACGAATCGAAAATTGGTCGAAGATGGCAAGAGAGGCGAACTTGCTAGATGAAGTGATGGCATGATCGAAGGCGGGATGTGTTGTGAGGACGATGAGCTGAAAAGCTGATAGGGGTTTGATCCCACCTCATTCTCCATTAGAGGAGTGGTGATGATTGGAGAATATGAAGGGATTAATGGAGTGGAATTTGGTGGAGGAGGGAAAAAACAAAATTGAGCCCTAGATGGGAGAGAAAGTGGTGATGATGATGAAGATGAATTCGTGTTGAGAATATTGTTCAGTAGCTCGGGCGAATCCAATTCCAGATTGAGAGGTTGATAATGAGGATGAGGAGGAATTTGAGGATTCACATTGATAATAGGGTATCATCCTATTATTTGTTATATTTGATGACAAGGAAAAGTTGTAATTTGAAATTGGAATGAAATTTTGAGGCATAACATGGACATTTTGATCGCTTCCAATTCCATCTAGGCTTTCTTGGACATTTGAATTATTAATCCACTTTCCCTTCCCACAAACACTTTCCCTTTCAATTTCTTTGCTTCCTGTCCTCACTAGATCCCCCATGATCAATAAATTTGATTTGGCAATACTCAATCTTTCACTTTCACTTCCAGTAAGAGCTTCATTGATATCGATCCGGTTATCCTTGCTTAAGAGGCCATGTTTCATAGAGGTTGAATTTGCTTGTGAGAACGGCGAAAACCATAGTTTAGAAGCCATTGATGGATTGAATTGGTTGTATTCTTGTGGAATCCGCAATGGTGGAAGCTTATCGATATCGCGTCGAGTAACATTGAGCAACCATTCTATCACTTTACTTGGTTGGTTTAGCCCCAACTTCTCTTGGAGGTCATACAATTGAATTGCCGCTGGCACCGACAACCTAATTCGTCTGTCCCTCAAACCTCTTATAGTGAAAACCTTACTATGCCTATCTTTACCGCCAAATGAACGCGGAACTCGTACAATCCTAGGATTGCGAAAAGCCGACCATGGTGATCTTGAACTAGATGATGTTGCTCTGACATAGGCATAATCCATAATGTTACCTCCTTTCTGGGCTTGCAAACCCTTCTCTTCTCTTGAACTTGAATTAGTCATCTTGCTTGTTCATCTCAAAGATGGAATTTCCATTCTTGTTCATGTACTCTTCATGGTATGTCTGTAATAGTGAGGAAAATAATAATTACATCAATCATTCTAAGAATTGAAACTATAAAGTAACTGGAGTCGGTAGTCAAAGTTTTTCCTAAGAAAGCAAAAAGGTATTAAAGGGTACAACTTAGGGCATGTGGAAATATCCACTAAATTATATCGTGTGGGAACTTCTCATCTTTTCAAGAAAGAAAATAAAAGAAACCAACAAAATTTTGGGGAACATTTTAGCTCTCAAACATGTTGTATATACCCTAAAGTGAAATTATTTTGCAGTTTCAATAGATTATGTTTACTTACATGAATTTGTATAAGGTTACACTTATTGTCCGGCCATCAAACTCCAGATCTAGAGTCAGGTCTTGGCACAACGTAAGATCCACTCAACAAACTGTCGTTAAGGTAATGAAGGGAGATGAGTTATGGAGGAAGAGAACGAAAAAAGGGTATCTTAGCTTGCTAGCTAGATTCAACGCCATCGAAGTTCAACATTTAAGGTTTAATAGATGTGGATTTACTTGGCCCAAAAAAAAATGATGGGGATTTACACAAGAGAAGGGCTTAATAGCGAGGAGAGTGGAATTAAGGCTTTTTGGGAGGATTTATGTTTAGTGCTAGGTTTGGTGGAGAAGAAATTAGCCTAGGAATCGTAGGATATGAATTGCTGTGGTTAGTGTTAGTGCGAAAGAGAGATTCCGCCGAAATTTTACGAACAATATCTCCATTGTTGGCGATGTACATAGGTTTCTTTTTCTTTTTCTTTTTTTATGGATAAAAATGTGGCATATCATCTGCCACATGGCATTTGACTCAATGTTGGCTCATCATCAATTATGCAAGAAAAGCTTCAATGGTACTAATACATTACCGGATGAGTAATTATAAAATTAATAATTTATGACATGTAGATAGTTTTATAAAATTAATTATGCACTATTATCATCATTTATTTTAAAAAAATATATTAGTATTTGCCTACCATTTATCTAGAGGTGACATATAGCACTATTAATCATTTTTCCTCAAAAGTGCACCATCTTAATGAGATTTCGGCAATTGGAATGTCGACATTAGTATATTATATATATATCAATTATATGGTCCAACAGCCTTTTTACCTTCGACACTGTTTTAAAGTATCCTTTAAACCCACAAATCCACATGTTTTCCGATTGCTATTGGTATCTTTTAATGTTGGCGTCTTGGATCCAGCACCGAATTTTGAAAACACCTAATTTTGAAAACGGGCACTGATCGTTTCAAACACGACCTTCTATGCATTAAGCTTTTCCTTTCCATGGCAGAACATAACTGTAGATACTTAACTCCTCTTGTTTTTTTCTTACCCTTCTTGCGTTAATGCCTTTATTATCTTTATGTATTTTTTTTATGCTTTAGCTAAAGGTGTAAATAAGCCATATGTGTATGTGTGTATATCAATTATTCATGTTGGTTTGATATAAATAATAATTTAATAATCAAGTTTGAGTTTAAACAATTCAAACTTTATGCGGCGTATCAGGTAAGATGATATAATTCTTGACATATAATATTGCATTCCCATCTTATTAGAAAGCTCCACACTTTTAAAGTAATTTGGTTCGTGAACTTTAAACCGAAATTCAATTTCGTACCTAAACTTTGAAATAGTCAATTTAAAACTTAATCAAACTTTTTACCGCTATTTTTACTACCTTCTAAATATTATTTACTCTATTTACAGACTTGGAAGAGATAGAATTTCATTGAATTTTTACTGTTTCTTCTAACATCGTTTAGCATTAAATAGTTATTTATTTTATATTAGAAAATAGAGCAAAAGGCATTGGTGAAATAGTAAAAAAGCACCTAAAAGTTGATTGGGTAGTAAATCGACTACTTCAAAGTTAAATACCAAATTAATTTTTTGTGTAAAATTTAGATACCAATTTTAACATATTCCCTTTAAAATAATACCATAATTCATATGAATATAGGCAAACTATTTACTTGTAATATCAAATTATATATACATATATATTTGTATAATTAATTTTTGTGGCCGAATATTTGTATGATTATTAGTAGCTCTTTTTTACACTAGTTAATACAATTTACAAACAGAAAATAATAGTAGTTGGTTGTTATAATATTTTTAGTAGTACTTTATCCTTTTATCAATGAAAGTATATTATTTCGAGTCTTTACCCACGTATAGTACGGATTTTTGCCAATGTAATATATATATATAGCAAAATCTCTTTAATATTTCTCTTAGCCCATATATAAGTTTCAATCGATAAAAGCTAAAATTATGTGACATATCACATATTTGTAGAGTTAAATTGCACAAGAAAGGCCACTTTGTGCACAACTTCCTGAGGAGCTATGTAACTTTAATTCCTGTTCATTATGTTTTATTCGTCTACCATGGTTAGATACTGTAAAATTAAGATAAAAAAAATAGTTATAGTTAATAGGGTACTGTGTTATTAAATGCGAGTGGGACACAAAGTTAGCAGAAAACATTTAAAGTAGGGAAAATTGACTTGATTACTAGTCGAGTTATGGTTTTAGGGTCTTTCAACCTCCATTCTATCAAAACAACATGTTATTTGTTGACTAGAATTCTGGTTCATTGGACTAATAATATGTCCTCTGTTTCATGAAGTATACTCACTTTAGTGTCTCTATATTCACCTTCCATCAACGCCTATTTACATTTTAGACGGAACGAAAGAAAAAGTTGAAATTGTTAATCGCTAGATTATTGCAGGTAAAGAATCGTCGGTAGAGGTTTAAACTCCTGCAATCAAAAACACGGTTAATGATGTGTCGATGATCTTTTACGTCTACTTCAATTCTTAAGTCAGTACTGGATCGAGAGAGAGCAAATAAATGTATAAATTAAGGATGTAAATAAGATCAGATACCAATCAATCTCTTGCCTTATGGCTCGAAGTTTTATTTATAAGCAATAGTCGTATGAAAATGAGAGTCCGTGGAATTTTCTTTTTTTTTTTTTTCTTTTAGTTTCTATTTCATACGAAAAAAAATGAGAGCCCTTGGAATAATTTAATTAGAATACTCTTGAAAAGGTATGATGAGACGGTAGGTTTGATGAGTTAGAAACGTTTAAAATACCTCTAAAAAGATATAAGGGACTAAGGAGATGGTATTGGATGTGCAACTGGTCAGCAGAGAACCATATGTGAACTAATAGAAAAAGATTGACTTTTAAGATGGTGAGTGATTGAAAATCATGAGCCGAGATGGTGAGTGCTTGATGGGTTTCAATCAAGTAAAGCTTATCAACATAGACAATACTAAATAATATTCTTTGTACTTATATTAACTAAGTGTATCTAAATTAAAAATTGTTTTACAAATATATATTTCTTGTAAAAGTGGAACTCAAATAAAAATAGGATATTCCTGTCTCCTTCAATATCATTACACCAATTGATGTTTTCAATGCATTGAATATTGCTTCCTTCATTTTTGCATGGTACATATTGTGGAAAAACGTAAAAGGGTCTACATGCACTTAATGAGCATGCGGTCTAACATTTAGGTTTGTATATTATTTTTATTCTGCGGCGTTCGTGCTAACTTTGCATGGTAGGCATTAGTGTTAAATTTGCTAATGTGAACATAATAGAAAATATCGAATAGAAGTAATCTTATTTGTAATATTTTTTTTTTCTACCATTACAACAGATAATGGAGGATTTGAATTTGAGACCTCTCACTTGAAAGATCAAGAGAGGAATGTCACTAGGCTATAATATCATTAGCATATACCTATTGTTTAAATTACTATATAAAGACCTTATTTTTCTCTTAGTATAAAGGTTATATACTTATATTTTTAGCTAAACAAGGTTACAAACACCTTAATTATTAGGGTTTTTTTTTCTTTGGAAACATGATTATTAGTGTTTTTTTTTCCTTTTACCAACCATTAATTGTCAGTTTTTTTTTTCCATAAGACATTAATAATACTTTATTAGCCTCTCTTGTGACTTAAAAAAAGTTCAAAATATTAAGATGAGTACTTTTAAGTATGTATTCTTGAATTAGATTACAAGGTTGAATATGAGATTACAAATATGTAGAAATGAGAATTTACATTGTCTAATTAATATCAAATTAATTTGGTCTATTTATAATATCCATAAATTTTATTTAATTTTTTTTATTATAAACCTTCTTGAACCATGTTGATCGCCCTAGTATCACTATTATTTCACTTTATTTTCTTGTGGGTTCTACATATAAAGAGCATATATATGGACTATGTCGACTTACTTATGTCTCTTTATACCGGCCATCTATCATCCCCTCTTTCCATAGAGGAGAGATAAAGAAAAGGGTCATGCTGAGTACTAAAAAATGTAAGTTTGACCGTTAAATTACTACATTTTTCCCTCTTCGTTGATCTAAATCCTATTTGCCTCTTCACTTCGGGAAGCTTCAGTAAACTTGTATCTCCACCAAGCTTGTCAAACTAGCAATTTTACGTAGAATTATCAAATGATTTGTAGAACCCAAACATAAAGTGGAAATATAGAAACATAAATTTTTACAATTCACACAAAATTACTTTGAAAAAAAAATAATAGATATGTTTACAGAAGTCATAAAAAACTTGAAATACATTATAAATACAAAAAATATATAAAGAATTAGATCCTCTTTTTTATAATAACTCCTAATCCATAATACAACATCCATTAAAAAAAAAAATTGAGTCAAAATTAAGTTTTTTTTTTTTTTTATTATTTTGTTTACAAGAAGTTATGAATTGAAGAAAAATAAGCTTTTCAAATTATCTTAAATTCCTAAATATATAAATGAAATAAACAAGCTTTTTTATTAATTTTACAGCTATAACTTCACTTAAATGAAATTTGTAAATATAGAACTTGGGTGTTAAGGAGAAGGAGGAAAAGAGATAGAGAAAGAGTGTAAAATAAATTTGAAATACAATAAGAATGATGTATCATCTTAAAGGTTGACAAGCTTGTAAAAATACGATGTATATTTTAAATTTTAGCCTATTTTACATAAATAGGTAAACTCGATTAAAAAAGTAAGATTTCATCAAGTTTACATGTAGATTCGATTAAAATCATAAGATTCTTAAAAAAACAATTTTTTGGACTAGCCAATTCGGAAGATATTCTAAAATTGTAAATAATGAACCATATCATGATTTTGATAGCTATGATCTCTACCACTCTTGTATCTGCATTTTAGGGATAAAGGCACCAGAAGTGATTGTACTTTGATTTTTGACAATTTAGTGTCTAAACTTTTAATTTTAGCGATTTAATGCATATGGTTTCGATTTAGTATCAAATTGGTGTCTCCATTATAAAAAAAATTAACATCATTACATTTTTCATTTTAGTGTCATACTTTAGTTTTATCTACATGTTGATGTCTATACTTTAATTTTGATACACTTTTGGATCTATTCACTAATTAATTTATTAAAAATTAATATTTTACTTTTCTTAAGTGATATATTATTAAAAATTAAAGGAAATTTATCCATTGATTCTTTGAAAATTAATTTTAGATTTTTAACCTATCTAATATTTTATAAATAAAAAGAAAATTATTTATACATGATAAGTTTGATTGTAAATAATTTTTTGCATTTAATTTTGATAATATCTTATATCACTACAAAACTCCAACATCAATTTTATTCAAAGTAAGTTCTTACTATGTATTTCAAGGTAAAATAGAGCAGGTAAAATGATAAAGGCATATTATACTCACTTTTTATTGAACAAATCATGCTTAATTGTAATTGATTTTATAGAAATCATGAGGATTTGGTACTTAACTATGTTTATTTTGATATTTTAGTTCTTTGAAGAAATTAGAGAGCAAATATAATAATTTTTTAGGATATATGTGCAACCAAAGAGAAGTGGAAAATCACAAAGCTGGCAAAAAGAAGCAATACAGCTGGCCTATAATGACCAAAGGCAACCTTCAAATCAAGTCTAATACAGCAAGCCTAGGAATAGAGCAACATCAACCATTGAAACAGACCTATATGCCAGCAAAATGGACTTCAATGCCATCGATTTTATTCTGGCCTTGCCTATGCACAGTAGCGAAAACTAAAGCACTGCCATCAACACTGTCAGCCTATGAACAGAAATCATCCAACCTTCATTTTTTTCCCTATACGCTAGCTAGAGGAGGATATATGCCATCGGCATTGACACCAGCGTACAATGAAAGCTGGCCATTTAAGGGAGCTTTTACAGTCCTGTTGACAGGACCGTCCAGTCAACCATCTAACCGTTTAAAGTAAATATAGTAATTGGAATATTAACTATTATAACTATTCGATCAAGATTGGATATGAAATGAGCTGTTAAACATTGATGAAACCATAGAATTTTCCAAAGTTTAAATACTAAATTGAATTTTATGTAAAATTTAAGTATCAAATTTAACATTTTCCCTTTCAAATACAATCGATGTTAAGAGTTTTCAAGTAAAATAAGATTTTATAAAAATCAAAGATTATATGCAAAAAATTATGTACAATTAAATTCATATATAAATCATTTTCTTTTTATTTATAAAAATAATATATCAGTTAAAAATCTAAAATTAATTTTCAATGAATTAATACATTTTTTTTTAAGTTTAAAATAATATATCATTAAGAGAAATTAAAACATTAACATTTAATAAATTAATTAATAAATAGATAAAGTACATCAAATTAAAGTATAGACACCAAAATGCAATTAAAACTAAAGTATGAACACTAAAATACAAAAAAAGTGTAACTGTGTTAACTTTTTCATTAAAAGAGACACTAGATTAACACTAAATTGAAACCATAAACACTATATTATAAAAAATAAAAAATATATATATAGACACTTCTGGTGTCTTTATCCTCTGCATTTTATGTAGTGACTTTATCTCCTCCATCATAGTAGTCATATGAAATTAGAGCTATGCACATAGGCTAAGCGGGTCCATTCACCCTATTCGCTTTGACCCATGAGTTATGTAAGCTAGCCTGCTTTGACTTACATTAATATACCGATCCGAATTTTTAACCTAACATGCCCAACGCAGGTTGGTGGGTTAAATAGGTTAGCATTCAAAACCACTTAGATTTTCCTTTTTCTTTTTGTTTTACAAAACTTTAATATTATTATGAAATGATACCAAAAGTATGTGTTAGTTATCAATTAAAAAAAATTCTTATTTGCGTACTTATGTCCACAATTTCGTAAAGGTATTTGTGTTAATTGATTCTATTTGAACTTTTAGTTTCATCTGGTTTCATCTAGTATGATCTAGTATTAATTTGGGAAATCATTTCTAAGTCATATTATGCAAGTAACTTGAAATTGAAACGTGTCCTTTACTTTTAGTACAAAAAAACATGATGGTAGCAGCAATTAGTAGAAGCCTTGTAGATCATATCTTTTGTGACATTTTGATTGACCGTTTGGTTTGATTGGGACAAAGATGCATACCACCTAATCTTCACCTTTTTTTATTCTTTACAATCTTACCCAAAAAAACAAAAGAAAGAGAAAAGAAAACCAATAAACATTTACAAAACCAGCATATAAAATATATCATCGAACTATTGAAATTTTTATTACATAAAACTTTTATAACAATCTCGAAAAAAATGCAAACGCATTATGAAATTTTATTTTTAAAACACTATTGGTCTACTCCTTTGTATTTAGCAAATATAAAACCAGAGTAGAATTGACCATTACTCAACCGAATAACAAAAACTAGAAGCTTTTAGCTATAAAATAGTAACGTCATTCGCTCTTTTTCCCTTCTTTCAAACTAACAATTGTAGAATAATATAAGTTTTTATTAAAAAAATAAAATCACACGAGGACAATTGTAAAATACACAACTTGGAGTGGAATCATAAGGCAATCCCATCAAAAAAGTGGAAAAGAAAGTGAAAAGAAAGGATTTCTTTTCTTATTATTATTGATTATTTTATTTTTATGTTACTTAGTAATTGATAGCTTAACGCAGGTTTGCATGCTAACCTGACTCACAGCAGGTTTGCCCACGAATCCACGACTTATGCAAGGCAAGTCATTTTGGCATGAACATTAAATAGGTTATGCTCTGCATGGATAGCTTTATGTGTGATCTTTCTCTTAAGTATTCATAACCTCTTAGAAATTTAGGGTCTATATGTTTCATCATATTTTGATTATTTTTTCATCATATTTTTGTCATTTTCAAACACATTTGGTAAAAAAACAGACATCAATAAAAAACTAACAATTTTACTCATAAATTTATCAAACAAAAACAAATATAATACAAATATGATATAGATATAATACAAATAAGTTACAGATACAGATTAAATACAAATACGATACAGATAAAAATTAAACAATCTAAATAGATCATAAAACGATTTGCACCCATGATGGTTAATTTGTATAAGTGATCGAATCCTATAAACGTCTAGCAAATAATTTCATTTGATCTATGCACAATCACTAATTTAATATATGTAGAGCATCCAATCCTATATACTAATAAATAAATCTAAATATACAATTGAAACTTTATGTGTGCAACCAACGTCACCACTCTCTAAAAAGAATCTATTTCTTAATAGACAAATAAAACATATTCACAATATCTTTGTACGCACGTATGTTTTGCTTGAACACTCTATAAAAATCACTCATCAACCAAATCTTTGACGCAGCGTAAAGCGTAGATAATCAAAGAATTGCAAGAAAGTTGCAATCTTTTAAAGAACAAGTCCCACAAATTAGGGTTTCAAATGTTCAAATAATAGAATGAATGAATGATGCATTACAAAACCCTAAAGGACTATTTGTAGTCTCAAAAAATAACAAAGAAAAGCCAAATAAAACTAAGAAATTCGAAAAAATAAAGCTGGATGAAAGCTGCCAGCTTTCATAGAAGAAGGCCAGTTGACATAGCATAAAGCATAGATAATCAAAGAACTGCAAGAAAGTTAAAATCTTTCAAAGAACAAGTCTCACAAATTAGGGCTTCAAATGTTCAAATAATAGAATGAGTGAATGATGCATTACAAAACCCTAAAGGACTATTTATAGTCTCAAAAAATAACAAAGAAAATCCAAATAAAACTAAGAAATTTAAAAAACTAAAATTGGATGAAAGCTGCCAACTTTCATAGAAGAAGGCGGGCAGCCTTTAATTTACTTCCTACGACCTACAACATAAGTTGGTCAAAGGCCGACGGCTTTAAAGCCAAGGCCGGCGGCTTTAAAGCCAATGCCGGCAACTTAGTGCCGGCTTTTATATGCTGCCTTCCTCTCTGACTTCGATATCTCCCTATTAATCAAATAGACATCCGCAATCCTATCCACATCAATCTCCTCTATTTGGGAAAAACTCGCCCTCGAGTTTGATTGAAGATCCAGATAGAGTGGAACATTAGAATAATGGAACAGGGATAGATCTGCCACATTAAACGTTTTGGAGATACCCATACTTTCCGGTAGGTCTACCACATAGGTGTTGTCATTTATGCATTGAAGTACTACATAAGGACCATATTTTTTCCACTGAAGTTTGTTGTAGATGCCAACTGGGAATCTCGTTGTGAAAGAAAACCATAAACCAATCACCAACCTCGAACACCTCATGCCTTTTGTGCTCATCAGCAACTTGCTTGTATCGATTATTTACTTCTTCTAGCTGTTATTTCACCTCTTTCTACACATCAACCACTTGCTCTACCATATGCTTGGCTGGAATATTAGCACTTTCTCCCTTAGGCAACTTAAGTAAATCAAGAGTATGATGTGGTACCTTAGTGTAGACAACAGAGGATGGAGATCGTCCAATCGTATTGTGAACAGCACTATTGTAAGCGAACTCAGCCTGTAGAAGGATAATGTCCCATTACTTTGGTCTATCACCACAAGTACTACGAATCAAATTTCCCAAAGTTCAGCTGACCGCTTGCGTTTTGCCATCAGTTTGTGGATGAGTTGTGCTGCTAAACAGCAAGGAAGAATCAAACAGCTTCCACAAGGTTCTCCAAAAGTAACTCAAAAACTTGCTATCCCGATTGAAAGTGATGATTTTGGGTACTCCATGTAAACGGAGAACTTCCTTGAAAAACAACCTAGCTACACCAACCGCATCAGTAGTTTTCCTGCAATAAATAAAATGTGACATTTTGGAAAACCTATAAACTACCACAAAAACATAATCTACTCCTCTATGAGTATGAGGCAACCCCAGCATAAAATCCATGGATAAATCCTCTCAAATATTTTCAAGAACTAGTAAAGGCATGTATAGGCCAATATTATTAGACTAGCCCTTTAATATCTGACAGACATAACACCTCTCTACAAATCTGCTCACATCTTACCTAAGTTGTAGCTAATAAAACCTCTCCTTCATTGCTGCCAGTGTCTTATTACACCCCAAATGCCTAGACAATCCACCTCCATGCAGATTACTAACCACCTGCTCTCTCAACGAGGTTCTTTGCAAACATAACTAGTTCTCATGCATCAAATAATCATCCGATAAGTAAAAACCAAAAACAAACTGATTATTTGATACCTAGTGCCATATTTCAGAAAAATCGTTGTCATGCTCATACTCATCTTTAAGCTGCTCAAAACCAAAAATCTCCTAACTCAAAGTCAGTAACAAAGTAGCTCGCCTACTCAAAGCATCTGCAATCTTATTCTGGGCTTTTGATTTATGCTGTGGTCTGAAAGGAAACTTCTTTAGAAACTGATACCATCCCGTATGCATGTCACTGCTTATCTTCTTCTGGCTATTCAGATACTTCGGGGCCTCATGATCTAAGAAAAGCATTAACTATTTGCCAATCAAATAATGCTCCAAGGTTTTAAGAGCACACACTACTGAATAGAATTCCTTATCATAAGTGCTCCACTTTCGCCAAGCATCACTAAGCTTCTCACTGAAAAATACAATCGGCCTCTTTTCCTGGGAAAGAACAGCTAGGGTTGGGCAAAAAAAACCAACTGAACCGAACCGAACCAATCCGTAACTGAATCAATCCAAACATAAAATATGATTTTTTTAATGGTTTGGTTTAAAAATTTTCCAATTCGAACCAATCCGTAAATTTATGGTTTGGTTTAGAAGGAAAACCAAACCGATGCATAAAAGCAAACCAAACCGATTTTAGAAAATATAGTAATATTTTATTATAAGTTCATATAATTTCATTTGACATTTATTATTTGATGAATATTGATTGAAATCAACTTGTTCATTTTTAATTTTTTTTAGGCTCATGATATGTATTTTTTGTTGATGATGAACTATTGTTTTTTTTAATAGCTTTCAACTTTATAAAATATGAAATTTATTTATTTAGTTATAAACTCTTACTATATATTAATTGTATAATATTTTTTGTCGACGGATCATTTTATTCGTTGGTGAATTTTGTTGATAGTTGATTTTTTATTTTAGCTAAATTTATTTATAAATAATTGACTTGATGGTTCTATTAAAAATTAAAAATTATAACTTATTATGTATTGGTTGGTGATAATATTTATCGGTAGATAACTGATTTTATAGAGAACTATAGATTAAAAGTACGATGAATTCATAAAGTATTTCGTCATGATTTGTAATATAAACTTTGTAAAATGATATAAATATTTAAGTTTCTACCTAAATGTAAAAAAAAAAAAAAAAACAAAACAAAGAAATTTTTAGTTAGAATTTTAATTTAATCCATAATCCAAACCGAATTAATGGTTTAAAAAATTTTCTAATCCGACCAAACCGTTACTTAAGGTTTGGTTTGGGATGGAAAAAAAAAACAAACCGTAAATTATGGTTTGGTTTGATTTTAGGAAATACCAAACCAAACCAATCCGTGTCCTTCCCTAAGAACAGCCCCTATGCCTACCTCACTAGCATCATAATCCACTTCAAATAACTTCTCAAAGTCCTAGAATACAAGTGTGGTGTTGTCCTCAATTTCTCCTTCAAGACTACAAGGCTAGTGGTTGCTTCTTCAATTCATAGGAACTTTCCCTTCTTCGAACACCTTATCATCGACACAGCAATGGTGCTGAAAGTACTAATAAATCTACGATAGAAAGTCACCAAACCATGAAAGCTTTGCAGCTCGGAGATGCTCTTTGGAGTGGGCCAATCTCTAATTGCATAAAACTTTGTCTCATCAACCGGTACAATCAGCCGAAACAACATAACCTAAGAAAAATAATTTGTTTTTCATAAAACTACACTTCTTAAGATTAAAGTACAGCTTATGCTCTTGTAAGGCTGTTAGTATACTCTTCAAATGCAATAAGTGCTCATCTTCACAGGAGTTATAGATCAGTATATCATCAAAATATGATACCATAAATTTACCCATAAAAGGCCTTAATACCTGATGCATCAGTCGCATGAACATGCTAGGGTCATTGGATAGTCCAAATGGGATGACCAACCACTCGTGCAATCCCTCATTCATCTTGAAGGTAATCTTTCACTCACCCCAGGTCTAATCCTAATTTGATGGTATCCATTCTTCAAGTCAATCTTGGAAAACCACTTAGCCCCATGTACCTGTCAAGCATGTCATCTAACTATGGTATAGGAAATTTATACCCCACAATGATCTGGTTTATAGCCCTACTATCTATAACACTTCTACAGCTTCCATCCTTCTTAGGCATCAGCAATAGGAATTACACATGGGCTCATACTCTCCTGAATCAAACCCTTCCTCAACAACTCCTCAACCTTCTCCTTAAGACCTCACTCTCCTTCGGATTCATCCTATAATGGGGAAGATTAAGGTGACTAGCTCCAGGAATAAGATCTATCTGGTGCTAGATGTCCCTAAATGGTGGCAACCTAGCCGGAACATCATCTAACATCAATTCCTTAAATTCCTTTAACAAAGGGCGCACTAATTCTAGTTGCTCCTCCACTTGCAACTCACCATCATTCATCAGAGCCTGCTTTACTATCAAGGCATGCACCTGCCTAGTTTCTTTAATCTCAACCCTAAATCCTTCACCATAAACAAAAACATACTCTTATCTGGTAAAGTAGTCTTGTCTTTCAGTGGTAGCAAAGTATACTTTACTCTTTCCTTTTTCAACTTATACACATTACTCTTTTCCGAATGTTGTGCATCTACATCATATTGCCATGGTCTACTGAACAGGGGGTGACACATATCCATATCAACAACATCACAATACATAACATCATGGTACTTACCTATGGAGAATGGAACCTTACAACATTCTGTCACTTCAATTTTCCTTACAGCCGACTTAATCCACCCCAATGTATAGGGATTTGGATGCTTCTCCAAAGGCAATTCAGTTTATGCACTGTCTTCTTCCCTATTATGTTAACACAACTGCCGCTATCGACAATTACAACAAACACCTTACCATCAATATTGCATCTAGTTCTAAACAACTGGTGGCTTGATATGATCTTCACTTTCCGGACCAAAATCAACGTCCAAACAACATACACCCCTTCATCTTCTTCATCATATTCCTCCTCCTTATCTCCATCGGCTTCACAATAAATCCCCTCATCAACCTCTTCTCTTTCCACAATATTAACGGTCTTCCTCTTAGGGAACTCATTAGATTTATGCCTTGGTTGACCACATCGAAAGTACTTTCCAATGATCGGTTTCGCATTTCTTACTTTCTTTATCCCATCCCTCACTCATAAGACGTCTTTCTACAGCTTTATCCTCTGGGGTTCGATTCTTAAAATTGTATCCACGATTCGTCTACTCCTCTACCTCTTTATTTTTCTCCTTTGACCATGCAGTGGATCTATATCCCCCAAAACTTCTGTTTCCATGTTCTTGCTGCATCAACTCAGCTTTCAAGGCCATATTTTTCGCCTCACTCAAACTCCTGCAAGGCTGGTTTCAACCCTTCCAAATACCGAGCCACCTGCTAATTCATGAACAGATCTACTTCCTTGCTAGCATCTCTGATATTGTTGGAATAGAATCTGTTCGTAATCCAGTGGTAGGAATTTCATCTTCATTAGATACTTCATCCAGTACCATGTATGTACTAGACCCTTTCCTCCTCGCTCTCTTTTATATTGAATCCGCTCCCACCATGCAAAAACCATCCCTTTTAAACGACATGCCACCAATCTCACTCATCTTTTTAGAGGAGTCCCACATAATCAAAGAATCAGTCAACATCTACAACCTAATCTAAAAATTCCTCAATTCTCAAATTCCCATTGAGATATGGGATGTCAACCTCTTATCAAAAGTCTCCACCATCCCTATCATCTTAGCCATCTCTTCTATACCCACCATACCACTGATTGCGGAAATTCTCAGCGTCTTTATCCTCAAAATCATCCTTCTTCAACCACGATAGGGTGGGCTACGAGTGAACCAAGGTGGTTCCACATTAGTTTCTTCAGAGTCCTCTTCATAGACATGTTGTCTGTGTGCAGGAATCGATCTACCAATAGGTTCAACATGAGCTACATAGTCCCCTGGCCTTCTATTGTCATTCCTTCTCCTGTTTGCATCGATCCCACATGTATCTAGACGGTCCACAATCTCCTCAAAACATTGCTCAAAATGCTAGAATATGTGATCCATCTGATGCTCTAGACGTCGCTCTAATCGTTGCAACGCCTCATCCCCATGAGGGGCTCCATTCCCCTAAACACCGTCATGGAGAGTACCGCTATTACTGTCAGTAGCCATCCCGCTCTAATACCATCTGACACAGCATAAAGCATAGATAACCAAAGAATTGCAAGAAAGTTGCAATCTTTTAGAGAACAAGTCTCACAAATTAAGGTTTCAAATGTTCAAATGATAGAATGAGTGAATGATGCATTACAAAACCCTAAAGGACTATTTATAGTCTTAAAAAATAACAACAAAAAAAGCCAAATAAAACTAAAGATGGATGAAAGCTACCAGCTTTCATAGAAGAAGGCCGATGGCCTTTAATTTACTTCCCATGGCCTACAGCATAAATCGTGCGAATGTGTATTGTCCATGCAAAAAGGGGCTTTGATTTTTTAGTATATGTTTAAAGGCCCAGGCTAAGTTGGATACCTTACATGACTATTCTACCCTTAGATGAAATAATAAAAAATGGTAAATTAAAAAGGTTTACATATTTAATTTCAAATATAATGAGCTAACCGCACATGAAATGTATATAAAAGGGGCGCAATTACAATTTATCCTAACATTCAATTCTAGAAAATTTTTTGGATGAAATAAGTCGATGTTTATAACTTTCTTGATAGGTTATTAATATCTTAGTCCTAGCATAAAGTTCTTCCTGTTAATGCGGTCACCAAAGGAGGCTTATAAGTAATATTTCCAAGCATAAACACCAACTCTTGATTTTGAAAGCATTGTCTTAATCTTATATATGATAAACTCTTGAGAACAACTGGTCCAATAATAAATCATCATTATTCTCCCAACTATGATCAGAAAACCCCAAATAACTTCAAACATGAAAAAAAAAAAAATTAATGGATAGTACGTATATGTACACATGGCGGTAATTATATTCTAACACTTGGATAAAATGATGGCAATTTTATGAAGTAATTAATATACTACTATATGCCCATAATATTATAATATCATTGATAATTACTCACTATATATACATTACACATGGAGTGTAACACCCACAAAAGCCTTGAAAATATTGAAAGGGCAATAAAATAGTCTAACCAATCAATCAAAATCAAGTAACAGTTTTTCCACAAAAAATGGTGAATTATTATTAGCCATAGCCTTCATCCACCGTGCCAAATTTATTTATGCCACGTTGTACGCACTCTTGTATCCATAAATTCCCCCCTTAGGATGGTTGTGCTTGGCGGGGCGGCGCATCCATAATGTGACCTACAATGATCATTGTTTCCAAACTACTTTAATTCCAGTCAAAATAATGCTGGCTCCTCGATGAGGTGGATCAAGTTTTATTCTTTCTCTCCTTTAAATTATATGATATAGAATAATTGGGGAAAAAATAACTAAGGTTTGAGTTTTATTGCCATTTGGATTTTCCCAAAAAATAAATAAAATAAATAAATTATGATGAAGAATGAGGGATTAGATCAGAAGGATCAGAACAAAGGAAATAATTGAAGGATCAGAACAAAGGAAATTCACGGGCAAACAGGAAAATAAAAAAGAGAAAAAATTAGAAGAAAAACAAACAAATGGATAAAGCACGGAACGAACAAGGCAGAAGACAACATGGAAAAGGCGAAAGAAAAATCAAGATTTACTATAGCGGTACTGTAGCATAGGTATTGTAGCAAGTTTTAGGTACTGTAGCAATTTTTAGGTTACTGTGTTTACTGTAGCAGTAGGTCACTGTAGCACATTTTAATGTTTTTGTTATGAAAAATTTCTCTATATAAAGCGAACAGGATTCAGGATTAGGTACAGGAAAATAGAGAAAAAGGAGAAAATATTAAAGAGTATCTGAGTGTTTTATGACAAAAATTTTTGTGTGTTTTAATCCTATAAGTGTATCCTTGTAACATATCTCCACCGTATTCAATAAAACTTTTCGTAAGTTTCTTTTAACAATGTCCGCTAATTTTCTTTTATTATAAAGGTAATTATGCTCTAAAACCTTATTAGACCTTTGGACCATGCAATAAGGTTTTATAGCATGGATAAACAAATTAAGCACCTTACTTAAGTAGTAAAGCTCAGGTTGCTTTAGAAATTATAACAAAAGGGTCGGCCTAAAAAACCCTTTAATAAGGCTGTTTAAGGCAATGTTTGCCGTGATTTGGCCTTGTGAGTTATGGCGTGGACATAAGGTTTATTTTCTAGAGAAAACATTGCTCCACTGGTCAACTATATTCGTTTTAATTGTTTACCCCTGCCATAAAGTCTTTTCCCGTGGCACAAAGATCCTTAATTTGGTATCAGAGCCATGTTATCTTTATATCTTAAAAACTTTATTTAACAATTTCTTTTAAGTTATCCAGTCTTATGTTATATGATTTTTAGTTTAGTTACTATTTTAATATTATCACTATCCAGCTTTATTATTATAATATGTGCTTATATTTTGTTGTTTAATATTTTGTTTATATTTAAGTCTCTATCTTGTTTAATTTTATTGTTTAATATAAGTTGTTTATTTTCTTTACTATTTTTACTTAGCTTTATCTGTTTATATTTTGTTGTTTAAATACTGTTTTACATACTGTTTAATTTTAATGATTATCTGGCTCATATTTTATGACTCTTATGCTTATGTTTATATTATAGAATAAACATATTCTGTTGAAGAAATTTTAAATGATATGTTTGATTATGAATGGTTGTAGTAAATGTTATTTATCAAGGAATACATCAAGGATCAAGGAAAGGAAATCAAAAGCTAAGAGATAGTATAAGGATAAACGAAAAGATACATAAAACAGCTTGAAAGTCTTTTAGAGTTACACTTTGAGGACCCAACTCTAAGGAACAAAACTTTATAAGCACCCAACAAAGAACAAGGATATAGTAATTTACATGGTAATTATAATTTTATTGAAGAAGTGAGGAACAAAATAAAGATTTGTGATGATAATATAATAAGGTTCACAGGATGTTATGGTTTTAGATTTTACGTTTATTTGGTATCTTTATATAATAGCTGTAATTTCTGATATAGTAGATGTAATATGTGATATAATAGATTTGTTAATAAATTTCAGAAAACATTTGATGTTTGAAGATTATAACACATAGATATATAGAGTAATTAAAAGATATAAGGACGCAATAAAAAGGTATAAGAATCTTGTAAAAAATATAGAAAAGTATTTAGAAAGTGTTAAAAGGCAAAAGAAAGAATTAGAACATAGATTAAATGAAAATATAATAAAACCGACTACATGTTCACAATTTAGATTTATTTTGGATGTAATTTATGCAAGAGAAAAATAGATAATAAGGTATAATGAACTAATAAGATATTATGAAGGATTGATAAGTAGCATGATAGTGTGATGCATAATTTTGTTGAATACATAAAGGATAAAAACCAAAGGATAAAAAGGCTAAAGGAGACATAAAGGCAGAACAAGGGAGATTATAATTTTGAAAAAGGATATAAAAGGAATCGAAAAGGCTTTGAAAAGGAAAATATCATACGAATCTGAAGAAAGGGAACTAATAAAGCATCAAAAACGACCCTTTGGATCATATACCAAATTGAAAAGATATAGAAAGGATAACTCAAAGGATAATTATTATGAAATTTGTCATAAGCATGACAGGATGAGTGTGAGTTTTGATAGGATTGTATGGAATATAATATGACAGAAAGCTTTATGATTTCTTGCAATCAGTAGATAATTTAGAAATTTTAAGTGTAGAAAAATAGAGAGTTATATTAACATTAGGTTTGAAATAGAAGTTAATCTTTCAGACTTAAATGAAAAAATTAAGGAAGTAAAGAAAGTTCATACACATCCACCTTTTTTAGCAAAATAAACTATTATATATATAAAGAAAGGTTTTGAAAGGTACCTTACAGATTTTAAAGACAAGAAGGCATAAATGGATTAGGAAAACAGTTAAGTCAAATAGGTTAGTAGACCCTTGCATATTACCTAGTACAAAACTTCATGATAGGAATTTTGATTGGCTAAATCCAGAAATCAAGGAGCATGATAGGATACAAGTAGGAAATAGTATTTTTCTCATCTTGTTATTTTAAGCATTCACCACATTTGCTGCGTTCACACGAACAGTTGAATAGCATAGTAGACTTAATTAATCTTTAGTACAACTATTCATAAGGATTTAGATAATCTTTACAAAGCCCAAACTTTTTAGGAAACTGGATGAAAGCAAAAGATAAAAAGGTTAAGGAGATAATAGATAAGGTTGATTACAAAAGCAAACACAGGTCGATATAGAAAAAAGTTAAAGGAGTTAGAACATATAAAGGCTATAAGGCAAGCATAGAAGAAAAGTAAAGAAATCAGGATCTAGTAATAAAGGAATTAAGGAAAGAAGCAACAAAGTTAGCTGACTTAGGAAAAGGAACAAAAGGATGGTACAAGAATTAAAGAAGACATTCTTAGGATGACCAGTCATGGTGGCTTAGATGCAGATGAAGACTATATAGTTTCCTTATAAGACACAAAGGAGTTTGTACAACCATCCAGGGGGTTTTGTGGAAATATAGAACCAGTAAATAATGTCATAAGGGCCACATTAGCAAAACAACACAATTATGGCATTATTGGTAAAGCTTCACCAAAAGGTCAACAAGTTAAGTCGTAGTTTAAAGTCTCTGAAAAGAAAGGGCATAGAAAAGATAGTTATAATCATCAAAAGGAATTAGAAGAAATAATAGGAAGACTAGAAAGCTTACTAGTTGAAAAGAAAGAAGGAAACAAACCAAGGCTTATTTTATGAAAGAAGAGTGGAAGTCTCTTTCAAAGTAAACATGTTTAGAGAACCACAAGAACACAGAAACTAGGGTAGTAAATAAGAAAGTGAAGAAAGGAATAATAGGCAAGGTGAAAGGTATAACAGGCAAGACAATGCAAGGTTTTAGATAGACTTAACCATCCACAGAGAATCCCATGTTTTACAATCCCCTAGACCTATACAAGTTCTGTAGAAACTACCTCTAGAGTAGGAATTTGGATGATTAAACATCAAAAAAAAGACAAGGAGATCATATGATACATTTGGAAGAAGCAGTAGACATAGACAAGGATGTTGAAATCTATTCGAACCATGCCATTACTCTATTAAACCCTAAGAGATTGTACCAAGCAAGAATCTTAAGTTGGAAAACAGGGTTGTTCAGGTCAAATAGAGAAGAAAGGATCTCAGTCATAACAGGCCATTAAACATAAGTTAGTCACAAAAGAATCTTTAAGGCATTGAAAAAAGTCAGGCAAAACTTTAGTCCATCTTGGCTAATTGTCATAGGAGTTAAGGATTAACAAGCGAAAAGGTAGGAGAAATCTAGTTATGTTATGGATAAATTATGGAAAGGCGATATAAGAAAGCCATATTTGCAACCATAGAAATAGATGTAAACAGTGGAAAGGGACTTTCTACTGTGCACCTAATTTCTATTTCAATAAACAATCTCAGCAACATTAGATAAGGCTTCAAAGTAAAGGATATGAAGATCACATAGAAAACTTGCTTATAGATATTGGCTTTTATAAAACAACAAATAATAGTGAAATATCTTATAAGCTCGACATAAAAGGAATCATAGATGCTATGGCAACAAAGGAATAAAGATGATAGAACCCATGGAAAAGATTCTTCTGCTTTAGAAGAAAGAATGGAATGTAAACAGGAACATGGCAAGTGAAACACAAAGAGTTCCTATAGGAAGTTTGATGTATCCAAACCCAAACAGCACATACTCATTAAGATTTAGGTCATATGATGACAAACCAAGATCCACAGGAGATGAGGATGATGAGTCAGATAATTTTAGTCAAACCTTGGGAGAAAGAGGAACATTAGGAATGATGAATGTGCTAGAACAAATAGACATTTTAGGATGGAGAGAAGATAAGATGTCAACTTCTAGTTATGTTGACGACATAATTAAGAAGGTAAAGGAAATGGAAACGTATCTTAATGCAAGATATACTTCCCATGCACAGGAAATAAAGGCTAATCAATGGAGTATTAGAAAGGAAGATGAGGATCCAAATGATGAAGAACCATTAAGGCCCATTTAGTATTAGAAAGATGGTTTTTATAAAACATGAAGAAGATCTCATTCCTTAGATATGGTTAGAAGAAAAAGGAATTTTAGGAGAAATGCAAGAAGTAAGGTTTGAAAGGAAAATAGAACGAGGAGATGTTTATTGTTTTGGAAAGAAAAATCAAGAGAAGGAAATCTTGCTAGAACCAGCAGACGAAGTAATGCAAATAGAACAAGATTTTGAGACAAAAATAAGATCACAAGGAGATATTGAGACTTTAACACATGTATCTGAAAATGCCATGATGGACAACAATGAAGATATAGGGTCAAATACAATTCCCTTTGTAGTAACATATAAAGGACAAGACATGTGGGAAAGAATCCCAAGTAGAGTACCTTATACTCACTATGTTGCAAGAGAAACAGGAGATAGGATGTATAAAGGCAAAAGGATGCCATTTGAAACATTAGATAAAAGGAATTTGATAAATAATGGAAGAATCCTCAATGTAAGTGCACATGATCCGCAAAGTTGGGGACCCTTAGTAGATAATTGGACACAAATGGTTGTTAGAGCTTGGAGAGATAATCCTTTAACAGAAGACACAGACTAGATATACATATATAGGATCTTTTTTAGAAAAAACAGCAAGAGCAATGTGGGAATCTTATAAGAAAAATTCTCCACAACATGTAGCTACAAACAAGGCTTTAGGGGCAAATCCATATAATTTTTGTAGTAAGATAAGAGTAGTTTTAACAAGGGAAGCACCACAGATTGGTGGATATGACCAACAAAGGGATGCTATAAGGAATTTAGAGCATTGATATTTTGTTAAAAGGTATATACAGGAGTTTTGCTATAATTGCACCATTGTGGATGCTATTTGAAAAACTATAGCAAACAAATTATTTTTAAAGTCACCAAGACCATTAGGAGCAGAAGTGTACAAAGAATGGAAAGAAAAGATCGAACCAACTCTTGGAGAAGAGTTAAATAACTTAGGAACTAGGATAAAGTTTCTTGTAGATATGCTAATAGAAAAATGTACAGCTTACAAATAAATAGGCAATTGAAAGGAGAAATTATAATTTCTGTCAAACTATTTATACACCACAAGTGTATGGAGCAAAGGAAAGAAATAAAAGGAGGCCAAAACCAAAGTGTAGGCCTAAAAAGAAATATTTTGCAAAGAAAAGCAGAGCAAAAAAAGCCACGGTTAAAAGAGGACAGACATGTAAGAAAATACAATAAGAATAGGGTTTACAAGAATAAAGTAAAGTGTTATACTTGTAATGAGGAATGACACATGGCAAAGACATGTCCTAAAAGCATAATAGCAACATTATGGCCAACATTCTAGTAGAATGCATGAATAAAGACATTTTGGCAATAGATGAAGACATGAGTGATACAGAAACAATCAATAGTATAGTTTCAACAATAGATCCACAGGGAATGATGATAAAGGATCTGATAGTGAGGATGAAAATGATATTATAGGTATATTCTTAAATCAAAATTATCAAAATCCTTACAAAGAACAAATGAGATAAAATATCAAGATGAAAAGGCTAGATTGCTAAACAGAATGTTGCAAGACATAGGGAATACAATGATGAATACAGGAGAAAACATAGAAGGTTATAGGCATAATTGGACTCAAGGAAGTGGATCAAAAGACCATCCATGTAAATTTTGTTCTGGATATCCGATAACAAAACTCAGATATCAGTGCAGAAATTGCATGATAAAATCTTGTAAAATATGCCTAGAACAAAGAAATGGAAGGTTTCAGTTTAATGAAAGGTTTGTAGTCAATAAAAGTTCTCAGCAAAATGCAATAGGAGAAAGGATAATGAGGATTGACAATAAAATATACAAGATAGAAGAAGAGATACAAGGAATAAAAGAAAGATAACAATTTTAGGAAAGGAAAGGAAAGGACAATATGAATAAAGGGATAATAATAAGAGAATAAAGAGATGGCCATGAAGATACAATAAGAAGCTATATGGGAGCAGCCAACACATCTTTAGAAAGGACAAAAGAGGAAAGGCTTAAGGAGTTAAAAATGTCGAATCCAGAAGAAACGCATATTACAAAATTTGTAGGTATATATATTAGGACTAGGCTATTCTTTAAGACACAAACAATAAACTTAGATGCATTAATAGATACAGGTAGTACTAGAAACATGATGGATGAAAGGATAGCACCTGTAGATGAAGTAGAACAAATGGATATATGTAGAATTAGTTCAGATATTCATGGAAATAAAACAAAGGAATGTAGGTGTATAAAGAAACATAAAGTAAGCTTTTTCACAGGGAAGAATGGATTGTACCTATGCATAGTGGAATGATACAATTATGGAATTTTGGTAGTTCAAAAATTAGATGTATAATAGGACTAGATTTTCTTTTGAGTAATCACCATGGTATCTTGATCACTAGATATACTGTAAATATTTTAGGACATCCAGCCATAGTATATCAAAATTATTTAGACAATACAGAACCAGACATTAGACTGTTGGAAAGACGTAATGAAAAGGATTGCGAATGCCAAAGGTTAGGAGAATGTCAAGGAAAGGAAAATGGTAAACAAGGAATAGAAGAAAATTCAAAAGAGTTTGAAGAATTAAAAGAATTCTCAGAAGAAGAGGTTGAATGAAAGGAAATAGAAATAAATAAAGGAAAAATAGGAAAATGGGAAAAGTTATACAGGATTTTGGAAAATTCATGCTTGGAAACAGGTTACCCAGATCTTGATCAAATCATTAGTAGCCTGGAGAAGGAAGAAATTTTTGGAGAAAACCCAAGAAGGTTTTGGGAAAGGAATAAGATAGTATGTAAATTAGATATAATAAACCCCAACTTAAGAATTTATTTTCGAGCAATAAAGTGTGATAATTTAGATAGAAAAGATTTTGAAATGCACATAAAGATCAAACAGTAAACACAAAAATCATGCGTTCATTGTTAGAAAAAGGAGTGAAATAGCAAGAAGAAAATCAAGGATGGTAATAGATTATAGGAAATTGAATGATAATGCAAGGGATGATTCTTACAATCTTCCTAACAAAACTAACTTAGTTAACAAAATACAAAATTGTTACATATTCAGTAAATTTAATTGAAAGTCAGGATTTTGGTAGGTTAAAATGGATGAAGAATCACAACCATGGACTGCTTTTACTTGTCTACAAGGACATTTTCAATGGAAAGTTATGCCATTTAGATTAAAAAATGCACCTTCAATTTTTCAAAGAAAAATGGATATAGCTTTTCAAAATCTTAAGGATTTCACTGCAATTTATGTGGATGATGTTCTTGTTTTTTCCAAAAGCGAACATGAACACGTAGGACATTTGAAGATAGTGCTTTCAGAATTTCAAAGACAGGGAATAGTAATAAGCACAAAAAAAAAAAAGCACAGTTTTTCAAAAGGAACATTGAATTTTTAGGAGTAGAAACAAGAGAGGGAAAAATCAAGTTATAGGAACACATAGTAAAAAAGGTGATAAAATTTCCTGAACAAATGAACAAAAATTAATTACAGGCATTTTTAGGTTTACTTAATTATGCAAGACCTTTCATAAAAGATTTGAATTCTTTAGTAGGACCCTTTTATAACAAGATTTGAGGTTTTAAAAGTTTGTCCCAAGAGGACATAAAACAAATAAGGAAAATAAAGGAACAAGTCAAAGGTTACCAAAGTTAAGATTACCTTTAGACACAGACTTCTTGATCGTTGAAAGTGATGAATGTGATCTAGGATGGGGAGGAATTTTGATAAGAAAACCTCATAAATATGATGAAAGGAAAACTAAAGAAATTTACAAGTATACAAGTAGAAAATTCAAGGAAAAGAATTTACCAAGTATAGACAGGGAAATAATGGCTGTTAGAAATTGCTTAGATAACTTTAGATTATTTCTGATAAATAAAAAAGACATGTTAGTTAGAACAGACTGTGAAGCTATAGTTAAATTCCATAAGAATACAGGGAGTAATGAAATTAGCAAGAGAAGATGGTTAAAGTTTAAAGATGTAATAATAAATAAAGGCTATAAGGTAGAATTTGAACATATTAAGGGAAAACATAATATTGCAGCAAATGAGTTATCTCGATTACTAATATAAATAATTTTTTTTTCAAGAAAACATGAAATTTCAAAGGAACAAAGGATTAAGGCCACAAAAGAGGCCAATGTCTTCTGAAGATCACAAGCAAGCATTTCTAGTGGAACAAGGCTATCAGAGGTTATGGAAGGACCACAGGTTATGATTGGTGATATAGCTCTACCCATAATACCAACAAGTTCACCAAGAAAGTTTCAAGTACCATTAACAATTAATGTCAAAGGAGAGACACATATGGCTCTCATAGACAGTGTATGGTCCCTGACTAGCCAAGACAAGTTCAAATATGTAATTTGTTGTGCTCTGGCTAGATATTTTAATGAGATAGAAACACGGAGTATCAAATGAACACAAGAAACTTGCTACATGAGAATGCCATAGGATAATGAATCATCACAAAGGATACAAGGGCATAAGGGACAAACTAAAAGAAAATATCAAGTGTATGGAGTTGTAAAATGACATTTAAAAGGAGTTTTTTGCTATTGGCATGACGTTCAAACCTAAATAAAAGATTATCCGAATCCTTCATGGAAAGGATCCATGATCTTGAAACCGCAGCAAATTGGGTCAAGCAAATAACAAGGAAACAAGAAATTTATGTGGATCCCGCTCTTGATAATTTCAAGAGTATTAAAAGTACCACAGGGTATGTCAAGGACACACAAAGGTATACAGATTTGAACTCTTTAGAAGAAGAACAGGAAAAGAAAATATCTTCTCTTAAAATCACAAAAAGCCCAAATAAGAAGAGAAGTATTGAAAGCATTAAGGAACACAGTAAGAACTACAGGGAAGCATTCCCATTTCAAATGAGGAAAATAGGAAAAGCACCACAAGAAAAATATGAAAATGCAACCGCATTCCTTTTCTTCAAAAGAACTGAATTTATTTCAAAACTTCCATCCCTTCCAAAATCATTGATAAAAAGATATGCGAATGAAGCATTTTTAAAACCTTTTCTATTGCTCCAGAAGACAATACAGGAAAAACACATATTCTTTGATGGAGTTAGATTTGGGACTATGGTAAGGGTAAAAGCTTTTCTAAATCCTCCATGTTAATCCTATTTGGGAAAGGACTCACAGGTTGAGATGAATAATCATCATCAAGACAAATATTATTGCCCAACTCATGTGCGTTATAATATACATACAGCAGCTATAGATCTCAGTTATTTTAAAGGATTCAGGATTGAAGACCAGGAATACACATTAGCTACCCTTCTTGATTATGGGCTTGTCATAGAAATTGTGGGCACATTTCCACAATTTATGACCCAACCCATGGGGAAAATGTTTCATGAAGTTCTAGCAGCCTTAAAAGATATAGAATGGGAACATGAGGAACATGATACCCTTGTAAAATATTATGTAAAAATAAAGGCAGTACCACCTGAATGGTTAAAATTTGAACCCAGACCAACATAAACTTGGTTTTGGATTTTCCCAGTCAGACGGAAGGTTTCAATTATCCAAAAAATCCACAGGTTGGAATCCACCAACAGTTTGGAAGAACAGCTGAAACTATACATTGCTGGCAAAATGAGCATGTTTATACCAGAAGATTCAAAATTTCATCTTACTGTAACCATTAAGATGAAATTCCTTCACAAAACAAAATGGAGCAATTTGATCAAGATATGAGACCAATTTGAAGGAACTCAAGGAAAGCTTAACAGGGAAGATGAACAAGATGAAAAGGACAATCCATATGATCCCAATTATACAGAGGATGAGGATGAAGAAATGGAAGCACAAGAAGACATAAACAGGCTCCAAGATTAAATAAATAAATTATGATGAAGAATGAGGGATCAGATCAGAAGGATCAGAACAAAGGAAATAATTGAAGGATCAGAATAAAAGAAATTCATGGGTAAGCAGAAAAATAAAAAGGAGAAAAACTCGAAAGAAAAACAAACAAATAGACAAAGCACGGAACGAACAAAGCAGAAGACAACACGGAAAAGGCAAAAGAAAAATCAAGGATTTACTATAGCAGTACTGTAGCATAGGTTACTGTAGCAACTTTTTAGGGTACTATAGCACTTTTTAGGTTATTGTGTTTACTGTAGCAGTAGGTCACTGTAGCACTTTTTACTATTTTTGTTATGAAAATTTCCTCTATATAAAGCTAATAGGATTCAGGATTAGGTACGAGGAAATAGAGAAAAATGAGAAAATATTAGAGAGTATCTGAGTGTTTTGTGAGAAAAATTTTTGAGTGTTTTAGTCATATAAGTGTATCATTGTAACATATCTCCACCGTATTCAATAAAGCTTTTGTAAGTTTCCTTTAACCATGCCCGGCTAATTTTCTTTTTAAGATATAAAGGTAACCATACTCTAAAACCTTATTAGACCTTTGGACCATGCAATAAGGTTTTATAGCATGGGTAAACAAATTAAGGCACCTTATTTGAGTAATAAAGCTCCGGTTGCTTTAGAAATTATAACAAAAGGGTCGACCTAAAAAACCCTTTAATAAGGCTGTTTGAGACAGGGTTTCCTGTGATTTAGCCTTGTGGGTTTTGGCGTGGACATGAGGTTTATTTTCTAGAGAAAACATTGCTCCACTGGTCAACTATCTTCGCTTTAATTGTTTATCCCTGCCATGAAGTCTTTTCTTGTGGCACAAAGATTCTTAATACATACATACATACATACATACATATATGATGCTTGAATAAGCCTTAAAACTTATTGGGTAAATTTTGTGAAGGAAATTACTATGCGGCTTCTCAAAGTTTTAATAATATGACTTCTGACATCTGTATAACCATTTTATGATGACAAAAAATTACAATGAGATAGAATCTAAAAAAAATACCATTATTAAGTATAATGGTGTATATATACACACACTCAAAAACCTAAAAGAAAAAAATGGTAGTTCTCTTTTTTTTATGTAATAATTTTTCTTGAACTTTAGATTAATAATTTTCATGTTAACATCTTTGATAAAGTTGTTATGTAAGGGTATGAAAGGATGTTTTAAAAATTTAGAAATTAAAAAACCCAATTCAAACCAACACTTTTTTTTTTTTTTTTTTTTTGAAGAAACCCTTAAAACAATCGATATATTAGACACACACACGCACATATACTCAAAACTATTAATGTGTTTCAATATTAGTCCATCTCTTTAAGGGCTAAATTTAACATTCTTGTATATGTGCGTGTATATATAAATATATATATATATATATATCAATTGATAAATTACACTTAGGAAGCGAAAGATTCTCGATGGAAAAAAAACTTTTACCTGGGAACAGAAAAAACTAGGTACATCAATCTTAAATGGTAACAGCAAATATTTTTTAAATTTTGTTGATATATTCAAAATTTTGAAGTAAAATTATCACATGTAGTTAGTTAATTATATAGCAAGTTATTTCTAAGAAAATTGGTATGAAAAATCTTACAATTAGTATCCATCACAAGGTCGATTACATTGTACCCATACCATGCTTTATCATCACCAGAATGTTAATGACGATTCTAAGACCAGAATGCATGTGACTTATCATCCTAAGTAGTACTTTAGCTGTTTTCTACCATGTAAGAGTACTATGATGATGTGATTGGATCGTTAATAAATGAATGAAATGATCAAGCATTATTAATATATTGTGTGTGTATGTATGTATGTATGTATGTATGTCCGAGTGTGTGTCAAGGACGAGGACGATCCTTTACCTAACAATTGGACGGAATTTAATAGTGTGGACCTCCATACCGAAAGGCGTACTCCCTTTTAGCCAATCCTTGTCATATCGACATCGACATTGACAATAATATATCAATTATTGTTATTCCTTAACTACTAAAGTACGCAATGTGAGATTATTCTTATCACTATAGAATATGGTAGATTAATGGGACGAGAAAAGCCTATAAACCCTAAGGCTTTTAGGGTGGGTTTGAGTATTTCCATAGAATTTTGAACATGGCATAAAACTTTATAAAAAACGCAACTCAACACATTTATTCGATGTCTTTCAAAATGAAATATTTACTTTAATCTGTTATCTCCATCTTCCTATGGAATATTTATTCAATGTCTTGTGCATAAGAAAAAAAATTATGAAATTTGATTTTATAGATATTATTTATAATATCTCTTGTCACATTGTAGTAAGAATGCTAATAATTATAATATAAAGTTAAAAAAAAAAAAGAAAAAAGGTTGTAGATATTGTTTTGTTGGTAAAATAGAAACCCTATGGAGTTAAGTTTGAAAATATATGTAAAAAATCCTATAAGGTTTAGATTCGGGTTTGATAAATCCATAAAAAATTGAGACAAATTCCAATTCTATATGACTCATATCAAACCCGTCTTAGACATGGGCATAGTTCGATTTCGAACCAAGAACTAGACCGAAACAGTCACCGAAAGTTCTAGAATCGAAACCGAATCAATTAACCAATTCCAAAACCGGTTAATGAACCATAGGTTTTTCGATTCCTAGGCGATTTTACAACCTAGAACCAGATGGAACCAGTAGTTCTAAAACCAGTTCCATTGAAAAAAGAAAAAAGGAAAATTAGAGAAAAAAATTTTAAAATATATAATTATTAATGTTTACATTATTTCACATGAATAATAAAATTTATTACCTATCTACAAATATTTAATATATTATTATCCACAACACAAATGAATATAAGTTAAAATCATATATAATTTAGTTTATATAAGCTTCTCCTAAAAGCAAAATTCGTTATCTTAGTAACGTGAGACTATTTTTTATATTATAGTTTTCTTTTTATCCTCTAGGACATTTTCTAATCTCATATTACTAATTACAATTAATGATATTTGTTATGTTTATATATAAATAAATGTGCATTCTAAACAAATTTTTTAGAAATTTTGTTAAATAATTTAATACTTTTAGACTCAATAAATAATTATTTTGAGTTTAAAATTTATTTTATTAAGAATAAAATTCTTTAATTTATTTTTTCTTTTTATTTTAAAAAAGAAAAGCAATTGTACGATTCTAAAACTAGAACCAAGAACCGCTGGTTCATAGAACCGGATCGAACCATGAAAGACGGTTCTGGTTTTGATTTCTTATTTTGAAAACCTGGAACTAGCGATTCCAATTTTGGTTGGGTTCAACTCTGGAACTATGCCTATGTCTAACCGGTTTGCTTACATCTGTATTTACAGAAGATTTAGTTGAATAGATTGTTGTAATGCAATCAAATGGAGAACGAGAAATAAACAATGCGACGATTTATACGAGAAATCCCAATGAGCATTGGAATGAAAATCCATAAGCATAAAAACAAATTTACTATGTCAAAGACGGTAATGTTTACGCTATAAGAATGGACTCAATCCTTTGTATTTTAGATCCTATTACATGTTTAAATATATATATATATATATATAGGTCTCACCTAACTTTTAATTAAGTTTCTCTTAGGTGGAATAAAAAAAGGTCTCAAATAAATATAATCAAAGAACTTGGGGGATCTAGCATTAGGTTTTGTGCCCGCATAAAATGAACCCTATTGTGTCTCATAATTCTTCTGAATAGTCAAAATATCTAATTAAAACTACGCTTCTTCTAAATCTGTGATGATCATGATGGATCTATGGTTAATCAAAACAAAATTAAAATTGTTAAACCTTTGCTGATCCGACATCGTTGGTTCACTCTCTTTTTAATTTATCTTGTTGCCTTCTGTTTTATTTACCTTGAGCAAATGACCAATACCAAAGACCAAACCCAACCAAAAAAAAAAAAAACTATACGACAGGACGTGCCAGACGTGACATTGGACCAAGTTTAAGTTGCTGGAATATAAATGAGTGCTCCAAAGATGTTTGCTCACAAATTATAGCTCGGAAATAAAGTAGAGTAAATCGCAGGACCATTGATTGTGACAATTTATCTTTTGCTCGTCTATTTTCGGATGCAGAGGGAGCAAAAAGTACTGATGCAAATAAATAAAGCTGAATTTATATGTCAGCAACAATGTCTACATCAATTTACCCCCCCACCCAAACCAACCCAAAAACCACCGTTCCTCTTGTAAAATTAGTTTTAGACAGACTTTATCCGGCAGAAACCTTCATCAGGTCTTTGATTAGCAAATAAGTAATTTCAGGAACTCTTTTATTAAAGAAGTCTTCACTTTATCTATAAGGATTAGAGAGAGTTCATCAACATAAATGTTTTTATTAAACTCGTATATCATAAATGTTTAGACTAAACATAATAAACATGGTAAGAACCTAACTTTACCGGTTAAAAAATTTATGTCAAGGTTTTCGGTATAAGAGGTCAGACTAAAAACCTCGGAACCAAGGTGGGGATAATTTATCGTTTTTGTATCATTTTAAAACTAGGTGTTTAAACACTATTATTCAATAAGAATATATGTTGTTTCTAAAATGTAAATTTTATATATTATGCTGCTCAAGAGCTAGCTCAAAATCAGACTAGCAAGCTTAGAACAAGTAGACTGGTTAACAAACCAATCAATAGCTGGTTCAAGAAGATGGAGAAATTCAAGGTGACTAAGTATATTTCCTTGAACTTAAAGTTGTAGACAAGCGAAGTTCAGCTAAATTTTTAAAGGCTTTCTACTTTAGTCAGTTAATTTAAAAAATTATTGAGCTAGAGCTTGAATTGAATTTTATATAAAATTTAAAATTTAAATTCGTACTCAATTTGTTTGCATAATGAATTCGAGCAACTCACAAGCTTTAAAGATAAAATAAAATCCCAAAAGTTAGCTCGCAGCTTAAATAAGAATTCAAGCTCACATTGTTTGGATATATGGATTTTATTTTAGATTTAAATTTAGCTAATATTCTAAATAAGGTGAGTGAACTTAAAGCGAGCCATATTTAAATAATCTGCAGGTAATTTAACTGGTTTGCAGTCCTGAATGAAAATCAAAATTCTCAAAGGCTAATTCCCCTATTATAGCGCCGTGCCCCACCCCCCAAACCAAAAACCCTCCCCTTAGTAATAATCAAAGTATTATAAAGTTCTTTCATATGGGAAAGAAGCTTAGCAAAGATCTACTTTAACATTTCGGATCAGACCATATTGAGTAAAGTCGGGGCGATGGAAGCGGTTCCAGCTCGTCAAAGGAACCCTTCCATCGTAATCTAAATATGACCACACGGAAAGAAAAAAAAGAGAGAGATATTCAAGACAGTATCTTAAAAAAAAAAAAAAAATGAAAAAGTACATTTGTTAAGTTCTTCTGATACTAAATTGATTAATATTAAATTTTTTAATATTAAATTGATCAAATTCAAAGTTTAAGTACTAAATTGATTAATTTCAAAATTCAAGTACTTAATTGTATATTTTGTCAAAATTTAAGTACAATTCACAACATTAACTCCATAACTAAATAAACAAAGTTCATGTTTCACTAAGTTAAAGAGAGTGATAAAAAATACAATATTAAGTTATCAATGAGAGAGTATATCTTGAATCTAAAAAATAAAAAATAAAAGCAGTTTAGCATTAACTAATATTTATCAAATAATAAATATCATAATAAAACTATAAGAAAATATATGAAATTTAATTAATCATTATAAAAATTTTATAATTGTAAGTAAACTATTTTTATATGGGTAAATATCAAATTTGGTATTTAAACCTTGCACACAAATTCAATTTAGTAACTTAACTTTAAAATAGTCAACTTAATACCAAATCAAACTCTTTTTGTGGCTATTTTTACTATCTTTTAATACTATTTGCTCTATTTGCAAACATAAAAAAAAGCAACATATCATTAAATTTTTACAAATACTCTTAGCACAATTTGATGCTAATAAGATACTTTTTTCACATTAGGAAACAAATCAAACGGTGTTAGTTAGATAGTAAAATAGTCATAAAAACTTTGATTGGATATTAAATTAATCAGTTGAAAGTCTAAGTACGAAATTAAATTTTTATAGAAAGTTTGAGTATCAATTTTGACATTTTCCTTTATATATTTTCCAAAATAGTTTGTTTCGTTTCATGAATCGGTTCGATTTAATTACTCCATCAAACCAACCAAAAATTTATAAACTGGTTTGGACTGGAAATTTTTCTAATCCAAATTGCTTAATAAAACCATATTTTCAGTTTGTCAGTAAGGATTGGTTCAATTTGGTTGGGTTTTTTTCTCATCTCTACACCTAAAAATTTCATGTTTTATTTATACACACACTTATGGTAACAAGTGCGCATCTAATAAATAGGGTAATTTACAATAGAAAGTATTGACATATGGGGTAAGTTCATTTAAAATATCAATGCTTGAGGGTTAAAAAGAAGAACAATATTGTACAAAGTTTATTAAATAAGATATTAACGTTTTGTAAAGTTATCGATATTTGAATCAGTTTTCAATTAATTCAATCATTAATACTTAATTGACCTACTTACAAAACATTGATTTATCTTTTTAATTTCTTGAAACATACATATTTTAATTAAACTTATGATTAAACATTGATACCTTATGATATAAATTTTTTCCATGACTAAGAAAAGAAATAATATGCAATTTCGACTTATCACTTATATTTTTAATGGAAATTGAAAACATAATGGAGAAAAGGATGCATGGTCTTAGGATAGCAACACGAAGAGAGATTGTAGCCCTCTTCCTCTATCTCACACCTTATTTGTTTGTTGTTCCTCTTCATGTCGAGCGTGTTGGAGAAAGTTAGGCAAGACAAAATTGGACTCACCGATTCTATCCATTTTTGTGATACAAATTTCAAAGGGCAGGCACCGCCAAGAAGGGTTAGGGAATGGACCACATGTCATAAGCTAATATAACCATAAAAAAGTAGGAGGATCTTCATAAATACAGACTTTAAAAGTGACTGTTTTGTCGACAGAAATTGTTTTCAACATTTACAACACGCATCTTAGCCCGAAACAACATGTCCATTTTTTCCAAGTAACCTATGGCTGGAAAATAGGAGGTCCAAGTAGAATATAATATATATATATATATATACACACACGCATGCGTTTGTATGAATATGACAAGAAATAATGGGCACGTGTCATTGATACATATGTGAGATTTCATTAAAGTAAAACCCCATATGGATTATCGACATGTAAATTTATATATACATGTTATTAAACTCCAACTCAACACTAATTAGATATTTTTCGGCTAAGTTGTTAAAAAGATTAATTACATTCTGTTAATTTAGCTGTTGATTAGTTTTAGTCCCAGGTCTTACGATTAAACCGTGTGACTGTGTAAAAAGTAAACCAACAAAATATTTATGGCAGGCTTGATCGACCCGCATGAAGGTAAAATAAAACTGCTATTCCTTCTCTAACCCTATTCTTATATTTATTTGGCGAAATTAACTATTCCATAGAAATGTTACTACTATTGAGGACTCAGCGTTCTTTTATAGAACTAAAGATAGTTAAGAATAACTATTGCTTTTCTATTCTATTCTCTAAAAATAATCATTTTACTTTTAACAAAGGAAAGCTTGACCTGTTTAGATTGTCAGATTTTTAATGGTATCAAATTTGTATTGGATCAGCATCTATAATTTATCGACATCATATCTGTATTGATTTAGTGTAAAACTGTCTATTTTTTTATCGGTATCATATCAGTATTGATTCAGTATTAATTTAGTTTGAAAATGATGCCAGAATGATATTAAACTAGTGTACACAAACATATCCTAAAACTGCTTTAGAGCAACAAATTAATTTAATTTTAAGTCTTTTACATGCCCAGTTTTTTAGCTTTCAAAAGACACCTCAGACAGCCTAATGCTTATATTTTACAGGCCACAGCCTACGGTGAGTTGCCAACCCTGACAAAAGCTGGATACTGCACTTATCCTGCATAGCCGTGCTAAGTTTCGACTGCCTATCAAAGATCATAAATAGATTCTGGTTTTAAACATGTCAGAGTAATTTATCTTAAATAATAAATTTAGGTTTCAAAAAATTCATATGCTAATCTTTTAAAAAAACGGGATCTATGCAATTTTAAAATATTTCAGGAAGCATCCATGCATTTGACCCTATATTTTTAATAGAATGTTCTTATAGTCATAAAAATAAAATAATTGGTATGATGCTCTTATTTATCTTAAACAAGTATAACTATACCTTATAATAGATTACAATTTCGTAATAGTATTTCATGAAAATCATTTGAAGTAATATTATTAGGTTAATGATGTATCATTTCGTGAGACATATGTAATTAAATTAAAGTAATTATTTGGGTTGTTAAATATATAATTAATAGGTAGTTCGTTAGCTTAGCTAAAAAAAATTATTTAATAAAAAAATTTTCAAATTGTACACGATGTCATATATTTTATAGGTTTCATAAGATATAAATTTTAGAATAGATTGTGATTATAAAATCTAAAACCTTGTTAATCTCTTTTATTATGATACCCAGTACCCTACCACAGCCAACAACGAGCATATCTTTCTTTCAATGCTTTTGCCCTTTTCTTTCTTTAAATTAATGTTGTAATTATTGTTAATCTTCTAAACCCTTTACTCAGATCTTAAAGAGAACACTTTACCACTCACGAACATTCACCTTCCTACATGTTTTATAAAAGTCCAAAGCATACATCCCTCTCTTCTTCCATCTACAGCTTCCCTTTGATCTACCATCTTTTTCAACCTCATCACGCAAACTCTTTGGTAGGGACAAAAGTTAATAAATCATTCGATTAAACATTTTGAAAGCTCATAGATAGAGGCCAAGGATCGAAGGCCAAATACATCGTTGTCTCATAATAGTGGTCGGTCTTCATTGGCTGCGATCCATGGCCACAAATGTCGTTATCTCATAGAAAGACAATGCTGCATAGTACATTTGATTTTTGTAGATAAAAATGTATGTCAAAGATGAACGTTTGATTCAAAGTTTATATAAAAGATAAAAGATTAAATATTATAAAGAGGATATAAAGTAAAGAGCTAGTATTAAGTTTCTTCATCCAATCAAAGTAAACTGATAATGTCATGCGGAACTATACTGTAAAATTAAGCCTTTTGTGTTTCATTTAGTTAGTGGTTCTATCTTAAGAAGATTCAAAATAGTTTGCTATTAGGCTCTAGAGGTTAAACCAAATTAAACCACTTCTTATTAAAAAATAAAAAAAAATGGCAACATTTCAGTTTTATAACCTAACTATATTCCACTCTAACCCTATTTACCCTTTTTTTTTAATTTTTTTCGCTTATTTAACTCATTTTAATGTGACTAACTAAAGTTATATTTTTTGCCTCGTTAGGCCTAAAAATTGCCTTGCTAAAAAGAGGCAAGTCGTCTCACCTCTTTTGTTTTACCATAATATGAGCAAGAGGGATGAAACCCACGTCTAATTAGAATATAGAAGCGAGTTTTGCCTCTATGCACATGTGGCATGTCCTTGAGGATAAAGAGGCGAGTCTTACCTCTTTTTGCTCCCTTTTAATTATGATCACATTCAATTTTTATATAATATGTATTGAATATAATGGAATTATATTATATTATATTATATTATTTGTAATATTATATAATATAAATATGTTATTTAACTTATAAAATAATTCCATTATTTAATAATATTGTGTGATAATTAATTATAGTAATAATATAAAAATATATATCAATTTCATTTTTTAATTGATTAATTATAGCAAATATAAATTAAAAAAAAAACAATATCAAACTATAGAAATAGTTTAATATACCTGCAATCATGCACTGAAGTCCTTCAAGCACACAAATAGTACAAAGCATAGAAGTCTAGCTAAGAATAGTAACAATGAACAACATACAAATACCAAATATATATCCAAGGAAATAAATAAGCTAAGCGAATATTAAATTGATACTATTGGACTTGGGTCGATGAAGTAACCCAGGCCATCTCCATTGCTCTAGCTAAAGTGATAGGAGTTGGTGGGTAGTATATATAAGCAAATGGCAATGCAGGCATGTAATAGGATCTGTGATGCTTTATTGGGAAGGTGGAAAGGCATGATGAAGTTATGCAAAAAAGGAGAGTCTTCTTTTTCTAATGCCTCACTAGTGAATTTTTTTTACTAGCAACTTTTAATGCCCATAGTCTACTTCTTGTTAAGGGTATACATGGTTCGATTCGGCTAGGTTCAAAATTCAAACTAAATCAAATTACAATTAAAATGATTTAATTTATCTTCTTAATGAATGGAATCACTTTAAATGATCAGGGTTTTAAACTAAATCATTTTCAATTTAGTTTGTTTGATTTGATTCAATTCTAACCACTTTTATAACCACCATATCCTAGAGCTATCTTGCTACTATGTTATTACCATGTTACATGTTGTGTTACTATGGAATATGCCATATCAACATCCAATTGGACACTTCACATGCTACAGCAATGACATATAACGGAAAATTTCTATCTATGGTCTGTTTGGATTGTTTAATGTTTACCTGTATCTTATGTGTATTTAATCAACATATGTATTTTATCTGTATTTTATCTGTATCTTATCTATATATGCTCTGTTAATATATTTATAAGTAAAAGTTATTTATTTTTCATTTATATCTGTTTCTTGACAAACACCTATTTAAAAACAATAAAAACAAGATGTCTAAATAATTTGAATAAGATAAAACAAACAAACAATAGTTTCACTTATATTCATATCGTCTTTGCATTATATTATTTGATTTTTTATTATAATCAATTCAAATATTAACCTAGATGGTGGTACTTTCTCATATAGTTTTCCTAAACATTTTTTGTGAACGTTGCTCACTTTGGATGAGCTTTCTGTCTAATCCATGCAAGAGAGAGAGAGAGAGACTGTCAAAAACGTAAACCCTAGTGGCCCCATGCGATAGATATCACTTTCAAACGCTAAATGCTGAAAACTACCAACTTAAGTCATAGATGGGGGGCAGTGGCACTCCAAACATTGGTGTGTAGAATTTCTATCCAAACTCCTCGTTCAAAAAAGGTACAGAAAGTAATAAATGAGCTATCAGAGAAGACTTTAAGTTTGATGACAGTTGATAATGGAAGCTCATCAGAGCATCTGAACTATTATTGCTGCATGTGCTCTTGACAATGATCAGGAAAAGAGGCAGACGAGTCAGTAGCTCATAGTTCTGACCACGGCAGCTCCACCTTGTTGGATTATTGTAGGGTTTTTTGGATCCAGCAGACCATAGTAAAACCGCTTTTCTTTTTGTCTCTTGTTCTTTTCTTACACAAACCACATGTAGGGTTTTTTATTTACTATGACAGAAAGACATGCATGGCTTTTTAGTCTTTTTACCTGTAAATAAAGGTTGAGTTAAAATGCTGGATTCCAAGAAAATTATTAGTTCAATTTGGTTTATTGGACCGGAATAAGTCAACATTAAAAAAAAATGTTCTTAAAAAATATATTTGAGACTAGACAAAACTCTCTTTATAAGATTGGATAAAACTTAAAATTTTTGTTCTTTATATTTTATGGTACAAAAATATTAAAATTAGACAAAAATAAAATTTTAATAAAAATTTTTCCAGTGATGTCCAGTACTATGCATATCCAAACATAGTACAAGAGAATTATATTGTACAGTACTTCTTATAAGATATTGTTCAATCCTTCTTATCATGTCTACTTCTTATAACCAAACGCTATCGATAAATGTAATTCAACATATTCTAGTTTGTTTAAGTATGATTTCTAGCACTTTCAAAATTGAAATATAAAAACAATTACATAATGGTTACGTTGCTACTTAGTTGTCTTAATCCGATGAACTCCTTAGATTGTATTGTATCTATTAGCATGATTATTTGGAGGATACGGTACTTAAGCCCTTAAGCCTCCACAAATAGCATCAAAATACTCAGTCGGTAGTCAATAGGAAGGTACCATGATAGATATGATCGGCTTGAGAAATAAGAATTTTGTGACAAGCGTTATTCAAAAGTATGGGACCCTAGATAATACGTTACATATTGACCATGTTCATTGATAGCAAATTCAGCGGTGATGATACAAGACCATTTCTTTCTTTTTCTTTATAGGCATGGAATATGAATGCTCTGACTACCCCTAAAAACCCACTAAGGTTGGACTCCTTTTTTCCCAATAGTATTTGGAATTGTGAGTACTCCTTTATTTGCATATTTGTAAGAAGTTGGAATTGTGTTGTATATTAAACCGTTATCTAAATAACTAAATCCATTGTTTATTTCATGAGATTTAAGAACATATTACATGTGGATTTGTATTTGAATTACCGTCACACTGGTTTCGCGTTGTGTTTTTTAACTTTTCAAGTAATAACTACTTGATGGACTTGTATCATAATTTTGTTGATACTAGTTACGATGATGGAGTTAGTGATTTTATAGGTAAGGATAGGTGCTTACTATGATGCTCATTACCAATATTTTACTATCTAAATTTTTTTATGGTTTATAGGCATTTGATCGCCAATTCTAAGCTTTGAATATGCTTGGCCAAAATTAAACTTAACTGAAGTTTTTAACTGCTTTTGAGTTCGGTGGGCAAGTTAATGATGAGATTTTGAAAAAATGTTATCAAGTGATACCCGTAGCAAACGGCAAGTCTTCTATACATTCAAACTGTGACAATTGTAGAATTATCAAAGCATACCTCATTAATTATTCCATCAAAATAATAATTGGAATTTGATAGAGTGACCCAAACGCCAAATTCCGATCAATAATCCATCAAATTTTAATTTTAAGGGAAAAAAATCTACTACCAATGGATCATTTGTGACCCAGAGTGATTATGCTCTATAGCCATCTGATGACACCTCATCAGCTACTCTCCAACAAACAAAAGAGCAACAAAAAAAAAAAAAAAAAAGGACTTTGACAAGATGATCCTCCAAAACCTAAATTTCATGATCTATAACCTATCAAATTAGCAATTTTTGGCAAGAAATCAAAAGTGATCACTACATGTCAATATTTTTGTTGCCCATATTAGCCATTTTTATTCTATAGTCATTTAAGGACAACTCCACAGTTGATATCCTTCAAAAAATAGGAATTTGAAAGGCTAGGCGAAATCATGTGAGGACATCTCACCGACTATTATGCTTTGAAAAATAAAAATTTGATAGGATGGCTTAGGAAACCCTAAATCCATTAATTATAACCCATTAAAATGGTAAGATCTGACCTACAAAAAGGTATTTGTGAACGTTCTATAACTCAAATTGGTTAATTTTGCTTTAAAATAATCTAAAGACACCACATCAGTTTTTCGCAATGAAAAAATAGCAATTTGACAAAGCACACGTAGAAGCCCGAAATCCATAATTTGTAACTTGTCTAAATTAGTGATTTTGGATGAAAATTAAGAAAAAAGAATCACTACTCATAAATTTTTTATGACCTAGTTTTATTGAATTTTCCCTAGAATCATTTACAAATACCTCATCAATAGTTTTCTCACAAAATGAGTAAATTGTACTAGAAGGTTCCAATGTTTGGGAGTAAGTTCATTTAAAGCCTCAACATTTAAAGAAGTTAGTCAATTTAGATCCCTAAGAATAGGTATTAATAAGAGAGAATATTTAATTAAAACTTAAAAAACTCTTCTCCTATTGACACGTGTCCTTGATGACCCAAATTAACCCACTTTTTTAAATGTTGAGACCTTAAATGAACTTACCCTCAAACGTTATGATCTTTTTTTAACCACTCAAAGTTGAGACCTTAAATGAATTTATTTCCAAACGTTAAGCCCTTTTGGTGTAATTTACCCTTTACAAAATATAGGAATTTGAATATATTGACATTTGTGACACAAATTCATTTGCACAGCCTGTGTTTGGATCAACACCAGCGGCCTACATTTCAAGCACTGCCAGGCTTCAAGTCGGCTTTAAGATTTTCACTTTTGTGGTCGCTCAACACTAACTCAATGCTACCAGTGTAAACCTCATTGCCGCCAGCATAAAAGCTTGTTCGTTGCCAGCCTTGAAGCCAGCACTAAAGAATTGCAATCTGTGAACTGCCAATACCAGCTCTACATCGCCGACCTTCTTTAGGTATGCCACCAGCATTGGCTAGATAAGTCGCCGACCTTTGAGCCAGCATACAAGTAAAAACGCATGACTTTTTGAATTCCAACTTTTAAGTTGGACTCCACGCAAAATAAATGTGTTGTTTTGTTGTTTTTTAGGGTTTATGAGTTCAAAGAGAATTAGGGATCACTTGTATTCATATCTTTTGTATTCCTTCTTCTACACTGTGGATTGCTCTCTCCTCTTCCCATGGTTTTTCATGATTTGGGTTTTCCACGTAAATCTTATGTGTTCTTTATTTTTTCTTGTTATTTGTTTTGCCATTGTTCTTGTTATTTGTTAAATCTGTTCATAACAAGTGATATCAGAGCCAAAGGTTTTGGCCTTTCGTTTCTTCTACAATGGCAACAGTGAAGAATGACATTCCTTTATTGGATCGGAACACAAGATTTTCTTTATGGTAGGTTAAGATGCGAGTGGTGTTAGCACAAATGGATATGGATGATACGTTGTTAGCGTTTGGCAAGATGTCTTCATCTTGGTCATGGGAAGAAAAATCGTGTAAAGATCGTAAAGCCTTTTCTCATATTCATCACCATTTATCTAATCAGATTTTGTAGGATTTGTTGAAGAAAAAGACAACTGCTAGGTTATGGTTAAGGTTAGAACAGTTGTGTATGACGAAGAGTTTAACCAGTAAATTACATCTGAAGCAGCGATTATACTCACATAAATTAACAGAAGGTAGGTCTCTAGAAGATCACTTGACCATTTTTAAGGAAATAGTTTTCGATTTAGAAACTTTAGATGTTAAGTATGATGAGGAGGATTTGGCTTTGATTATGTTGTGTATGCTACCTCCTTCATACTCGAATTTTAGAGACACAATCTTGTATAGTCACAATACTCTCACCATAGAAGAGATGTATGATGCTTTGGCATCCTTTGAGAAGATGAAACACTTAGTAATTGGATCTAAGCTCAAAGCAGAGAGTCTTGTCCTCGTAGTAGGAGTCAAGAGCATTGTTCTACTAATACAAAGGGAAGTTTAAAGTCTTCAAACAGATATAAAGTCTGCAGTATTACAAAAGGAAAGGACACATTAATTCACAGTGCTATAAGTTGCAAAACAAGAATAGGAGAGCTGCTAAGAATCAGAAGGGGAAACAATCAAAAAAATCTGTTGAAGTTGATGTTACTGACGACCATAGTGCTAGTGATCCTTTTGTTGCTTTCTAATGATAATCCTCAGACCAATGAAGAGTGGATTTTGGATTCTGGTTGTAATTTTCATATATGTCCCAATAGGGACTGGTTTTCAACATATTAAAATGTTTTTAATGATGTTGTCCTTTTAAGATACAATGCTTCTTGCAGAGTTGCGAGTATAGGTACCATAAAGATCAAGATGTTTGATGGTGTTGTCAAGACATTTAACGATATGAGACATATTCCTAACTTGAAGAGAAATTTAATTTCTTTAAGTACTCTTGATATCAAAGGGTACAAATACATAAGTGAAGGTGGAGTTTTGAGGATCAATAAAGGCTCACTTGTGGTGATGAAGTGACTGAAAAGAACTACTAAATTATATGTTTTGCAGAGTTCTGTGATTGTAGATGATGCAACCGTCACCTCTTCTTCTCTATCAGATGAGGATACTACACGATTATGGCATATGCGTTTAGGGCATATGAATGAAGCTGGTATAGCTGAATTGAGCAAAGGAGGACTTCTAGATGGTAACGCATCAGTAAGTTGAAGTTTTGTAAACATTCTGTTTTCAAGAAGCAGAAAAGAGTCGGATTCACCACAGGTACCCATAGTACAAAGGGTATTTTGGAGTATATCCATATTGATCTTTGAAGGCTGTCTAGATTGTGGTGTCCAAATTTGAAGAAAGTCACTGTTAATAGGAATATGATTTTTGATGAAGCATCTATGTTATCTGACTTGTCTTCTTCAACTTCATCTGATAAAGTACAGCAGAAATCTAGCATGCAGGTGGAGTTACAGATTGATTCTGGGTCTACATTAGAGAATACTTCTCAAGTTAAATCACAGACAAAGAGTAGTTTTGTCTCTATATCATCACAGCAGTAGTATTCTATTGCTAGAAACAAACCTTGGAGAGAAGTTAGGCCACCTCAGAGATATGCAGAGGCAAATCTTGTTGCATATGCACTTAATGTGGCACAGGATATTGATTCAAATCAAGAACCATCTACTTACACAGAAGCTATGAATTCTAATTATTCTGGTAAGTGGATGATTGCAATGCAAGAGGAGATGGAATCCTTTTATAAGAAGAACACTTAGGATTTAGTGAAGCTTCTTAAGGGAAGAAGACTATTCATTGTAAATGGGTATTCAAGAGAAAGGAAGGAACACCAGGTGTTGAAGAACCCAATACAAGGCAAGACTTGTTGCAAAGGCTATAATCAAATACCAAGTATTGATTTCACTTGTGTGTTTTCTTCTGTTGTAAAACACAGCTCTATTAGAGCATTACTTGGTATTGTAGCTTTGCAAGATCTTGACTTGGAATAGTTGGATGTGAAGACCGCTTTCCTATATGGAGAGCCTGATGAAGATATTTACATGCAACAGCCAGAGAGCTTTATGATCTCAGGAAAGGGGGATCATGTTTGCATGTTAAAGAAATCGCTTTATGGTTTGAAGCAATCACCCAAGTAATGATACGAGAGGTTTTAGGAGAAGTGATTTTGATAGTTGTGTATTTCAAGAAATGCAAAGATGAATCTTTTGTATATCTACTCTTGTATGTTAATACATGCTAGTTGCAGCTAAGGATAAAGTAGAGATTGAAAGAGTTAAATTATAGTTGAGCAAAAGTTTAAAATGAAAGACTTGACACCAGCAAAGAAAATACTTGGAATGGAAATTCTAAGGGATAGAAAATCAAGTACATTGAATTTCAGTCAGAAGGCATACTTTGAGAATATTCTTTACAGGTTTAATATGATGAATGTTGAGTCTGTCAGTACACCTGTAGCGGCACATTTCAAACTTTCATCTCCTTAGTCTCTACAATCAGATGATGAAGTTGAATATATGTTAAGAGTTTCATATTCTAATGTTGTAGGATCTCTTATGTATGCAATGGTCTATACACGCCCAGATTTGTCGTATGTTGTAAGTGTTATCAGCAAGTATATGGCAAATCCTGGTAAATAACACCGAAGAGCAATTCAATGGATTTTCAGATACTTAAGAGGTAGTACTAAACTTTGTCAGGAATTTAGTAGAACTAGAGATGGAATTGTTGGTTTTATGGATTCTGATTTTGCTGGAGATTTGGATAAAAGAAGATCTCTCACAGGTTATATTTTTACACTTGGTGGCTACGCTATCAGTTAAAAAGTCACTTTGCAAGTTACAATTGCTCTATCCACAACTAAAGCTAATACATGACCATTACAGAAGCTTTTAAGAAAGCTATTTGGTTAAAGGAGTTATTTAGTGAAATTAGTGATAACTTGAAGAGTGCAATAGTCTTATGTGACATTCAAAGTGCAATTTACCTCATTAAGGATCCGATGTACCATGAGAGATGAAGCACATTGATGTCAGTATCATTTCGTTCGTAATGTTATTGCTAATGATGATATTGTTGTAAACAAGGTTAGTACTTTAGATAACCCAGCCGATATGATGACTAAGATACTTCCTATAGCCAAGTCTAGACACTGTCTGGACTTGGTTAGTGTTGATGGCTAATTTATCCCCTTTGGGGTTTATGGAAGAGGAGGAGAAGATTTGTTGTTGTATGTGTTGAAGATGGATTTTGTTTTTAAATTTGTGTTGAGATGGAGATTGTTGACGTTTGTGACACCAACTCATTTGCACAGCCTATGTTTGGATCAACACCGGTGGCCTACACTTCAAGTACCATCGGCCTTCAAGTCAGCTTTAAGATTTTCGCTTCTGTGGTCGCTTAACGCCACCAGTGTAAACCTCAATGTTGCCGGCGTAAAAGCCTATTCACCACCGGCCTTGAAGCCAGCATTATAGAATTGCAATCTGTGAACTACCAACACCAGCGCTACACCACCAGCTTTCTTTAAGTACGTCACCGATATTGGCTACATAAGTTGCCGGCCTTATGCTAGAGCATGAGTAAAAACATATGACTTTCGAATTCTATCTTTTGAGTCGGCCTCCATGCAAAATAGATGTGTTGTTTTGTTGTTTCTTAAGGTTTATGAGTTTAGAGAGAATTAGAGATCACTTGTACTCATATCATTTGTATTCCTTCTTCAACACTAGTGGATTGCTCTCTTATTTATCCGTGGTTTTTCTCGATTTTGGTTTTCCATGTAATTCTTGTGTGTTCTTTATTTTTCCTTGTTATTTGTTTTGCCATGTTTTTTGTTATTTGTTAGATCTGTTCATAACAAAATAAGTGACTCCAAAAACCCAAAATCCATTCATTTGAATAGAAGAATAATTGGTGATTTTTCTTAGATATTTTGGTCTAAAACCAACCAATTTGGATTTTTAAAAAAATCATGAGCAATGATTGTTCAATATTTGCATGATTTTTCCTTTTTTTTTCTTTTTTCTTTTTTTTTTAATGAAATTGGCTTATTTCACTCTAAAATCGTTTGAGGGTGCCTCATCATTTGTTTGACCAGGTCCCCTCGGTGAGCTCAAAGTCCAGAATCTACGATCTAACCTATTAAAGTTAGCGATTTTGAGTGAATTCAAGAAAGATAATAAAAAAACTCCATTTGTAATTTTTTTTTTTCTTTTAGACTTGCGCAGGTCCTCTTGGATCATTTGAGTATAGCATAATGGTTGTTCCCTTAGAAAAAGAGAAATTAACATGGTAACCATGAAAGTCAAAAATCTATGATCTATACATGGATGAAACACGTATCTATCAATTTTGTAGAAAAAAATTATACATATATAAATTATACAAAAATAATTACACAAATACCGATGCAAAATCGCTTATTAAACAAGCATTTCTCAAATTTACACATGAAATGTCCTTTGAAGATACGATTCAGCCAAAAGTCAAACAATGCTTAATTGTATCTTCAAATAGCATTTCATGTTTTTTTATGATGAATCACATCTTGAAAGGGCAATTTACTTATTTTATACATGAATCGCATCTTTAACAGGCATTTCATATTTGTTAGTCAATTGCATCTTTAAGATAAGATTCATATGTGCTAATTTGTTAATCGTCTATTAAAAATGCGATTTTGCATCAGTATTTTAATAATTAATTTTATATAATTAGTATTTGAGTAATTTTAATTTGAGGAGTTGGTAATCATACAATTTCCTCATCTACACATATCAAATTTAGTAAATATAGATGAAAATTGAAAAAAAAATTCACTACTTGTTTTTTTTTTTTTTTTACAACCCAGATTAGTCGATTTATTTTAAAATTATCAAGAAACACACTTCATTTGTTGTTTTCTTATGAAATTAGGAATTTGACAAGGTTAGCAAATCCATGATATATAAATCACCAAAACTAGCGTTTTGGGGTTGAAAATAAAAGTAAAAAGGAAAAGTTATTATATTCTAGATTGGCTTTTGCTCCAAAATCATTGGAAGATATCTTCCCAGTTGTTCTTTTATAGAAAGTAGGGATTTGACATAGTGATCCCTAAAGCCTATAAATCATAATCTATTCTCTTAATTCTTGATTAAAAATTTTAAGAAATCACCACTCACTAATTTTTTGTATCCTTGATCAACTAGTTTTAATTCAATATTATTTTAGAACACTTCACCAGTTACTTCCCCACAAAAATCAAAATTAGGGTAATGTAGCATTTTAAATCTAAACTGAAATACCTTAAACCTTCATCTAGATTAGAAATTGAGTTTAGATAGATTTAAAGGTCAAATGTATCATAGGATACAATTAGACAGGCTGATATAAATAGATTAGTAATTAATTAAGTTGAAATTGAGATTTTGGATTTCTAAATCTCTAAACATGTTGTTAAAATGTTTAAAGGATTCCTAAACCCTTAATTCATAGCTTAAATTCCAATTCCTAAATCCCTGTAAAATTTGAGTTCATTTGTTTATATAAAAATATCAGTTCTTAAACCCAAACTCAAATTAAATATCATTTTATCTAAAATAAATCCCTAAATTAAGTTTTTATTTTAAATTTTTAATTTCTAACCTATTGATTCTGAAATTACTCCCAAAACTAAAGATATTGATCTGAAAGTTTTAGTCCAATACGTTTATCTTAAATTATCTCCTAATTCATTTTATATAAGCTTTGTTTCCTTTCTTTCTTCTTTATTTGCTACCTTCTCTCCCTCCCTTCATTCTTTTCCATCGTTTGTTTTTCTCTTTCTTTCTCCTTCTCTCCTTCCTCAAAATCTAAGCTCCAAATCTCAAATTCAACAAATATATGAGATAAATCAAATATGGAAAACAAGTTTTAAGTAGGAATTAAGCTAGAAGTAGCCTCAATAACAAATAAGGAGTAGTAGTGAAAAGAATCAGGAAGTGGAGTTTGCCCAAAAAGATAAGTTTTTCTATTTCCTTTGTTTTTATTATTGTTTACATGTCTATATGATGCATTGATGCTATATTAGGTTGAGTTTGTGATAAAAATAGATGAATGATAGATATAAGTGGTTTATGCATATTGGAGAAGATGATGAATAGTGAATTGGGATGGTTAGGTTGCGTTTGATGTTGTTGGATGAAGTTTGAAGTGTTAGAAGTTGTTATATATGTTTATTTCATATTAGAATTGATGTATGAGGTGTATAAGTTGATGAAAATATGTAAAAATGAGTTTTCAAAACAAAAGAAATTCATAACAACGATCAGGGGAGCAATCGCGAGCGTGATAAAGGGAGTGAAACGCTCTGATCATGTGATTTTCTCAAATCATGGGCGTGATAGGTTCCCTTGCAGCTTGACATATTTTTTAATTTGATCATAACTTTTTCATACGATATCGAATTGAGATGGTTCAAATTGCATTGGAAAGCTTAAAAAGAGATCTACAATTTTATGTTTTAAGTTTTTACAAATTAAAATAGTATCAAGGTTGAAATTTTACTTCTTTTCAACTGATACATTTTCTAAACAAAGTTAAAAACTCATATTTGCTTGTTAAATGTATGTTTGCTTAGGAAATGAATCCTATTGAGCTTAAATGAAGTAGATAAATGATAGTTAATGTGTTATATTAGTTAATTGATATAATTAAGCAAGAATTAAGTGGATTTATAGATTTAATAGATAATTTGATTTCACATAGAGTTGGATATAAAATGAACTTAGTTAATAATCTAAGTTCAACTTGGCTTAATGAACTTGAATGAATTAAAATGAATTAGATTAATTAAGTTTGATTAACTTAGCTTCGTAATTGGATAAAATGATTTATTCTAATTAATTTGGCTAGGATTTAGTTAAAAGGAGTTAATGGTTAATAATTGGTTTAAGTTAATGAGATAAGTTAACCTTAGATTAACATAGTGAATATGTTGTTTCAAAGGTGTGTTTGCTTAAGAAATAAATGTTTTTATATATGAATTCTTTGTTGATGTTTTGCAATAAAACACTAGAAACAAAGAGAAAAGAAATTATTTGACAAACAAAGGAGAACTGTCCGTATTTTGACGTGGCGATCTTTGCAGCCATAGCAGGGTTTCTATTTAGTGTCTGATCAAATAGGTTTTTGATAAAAGTTTGAGATAATGGTTAACTAGTTTAATTTCTTATATGAGTTTAATTTTTGAACAAATGTTTACCCCTAAATCAACCCTCTGATCTATCTTTTGAGATAGCTTTTGTCCTACCTTCTACCTTTGTTTGAATTTCGTATGCGAGGTACGCAGTAACTTGGGTGTTGGATGTTATGATAGGCATCTAAAATGGATTAAGAACTTAAAGACAGCTTAATTAATTAATGAGTGTTGGTTATGTTTTTCAGTTGAAATCCGATTCTTGCCCTAGAGTAGTAGATCGATATCCGGTTCGGGAACCACTTAGACTACCCTTGTTATGATGCAATGACTTTCATAAGTGGTATGGTAGGTAGTCGAAGGGGTTATTAGTATCAGTATAATGTTGCTTATTCTTAAGATGAAATAATATGATTTAATTTAATGTTTATGGGAACACTTAAGCTAGGTGATATTATGAATTAAGTTAAGTGAAGATGAGAAATAGTTGAGAACCCTAAATAAGACTATTTTTCATTTATGATATATCATCTAGGAGATATAAGTCCTCGGACAACTTATATTAACCCCTTGAGCATCGAGATCGTTACTCAGGACCCCTCATATATCTTTGTTGTTCGAAGTTTAAATACTCCAATGATGTTTGACTAAATTTAAAGATCTTCTAATAACTTGTTGATGCTACATTGCATTTAGATAAGCTCATGTGCTATTCCGTATAATTGTGTTACTTTGTACTGAGCTTCGGCCCATCATTGTTATTGTTGTTCTTTTTCCAGGTCTTGATTTGATGACGGTGATGATTATTGTTATTTTTGTTGATGATGAGAAGATGAGGGTTGATGATTTGATGATCATGAAGATCATGATGTTGTTGATGATGGTGTTGATGTTGTTGAGTTATTGATGGTGATGATGGATGATGATGAGGATGTTTATCTCAAGTTTAGGGCGTTATTGATGATTATGGGAGAACTACTGAAGTGGGATAGGTCCAATGGATTTATTTGTATTTGTTTTAATTTGTTTGTATTTGGGACTAGATTTAATCTTTAGAATTTGTATTTTCTTAAAGCGCTTGTTGGTACCCATGTTTTGTAATTAAGCTTTTGTAAAGCTTTGTTTAAGTGAAAGTTTTTCCACTTGAGTGAGTGGAAGTTTTGAAATATTTTTATTTAGAAATTGTTTTATAAATTGGTTTTTCGCTGCTAAATCCAGTTATTCAAGAATCTAATTAAACGATTTCATAACCTAAAATTGAGTAGCAATGTTCAACATAAACAAAATCTTTAAAGGAAAGCCTTAGCGCATAATACTTTAGAGTATTATACGTGGCGGTAGCTCCTTAACTGATTTAATTAATCGAATTAAATTTTTTAGGGCGTTACATAAACTTTGACCAATTATTCAATTAATTGCCATCCTTTTATATTGCTAATTTTGGTGCACAATTAACTTTTTCGAGATTATTTAAACTACCCATATATACTTTGTATGAAGTTATCAATTTAATTGGCTATTTTGACCAATTATAGATAATCATGTGTCCCAAATAATTAAATTAATTAAAACATTTCACTATGCATGAGTTATCTTCAAAGATGTCATTTTCATTATTTATATGCATCTTGAATAGAATGAGTCCATTAAAGTAATCATTTTCAACAGACAATAGTTCGTAACTAATCATAAAAAGCCAACTATGCATACCATTTTAAATGAAAATACAACATGTGGTGTTATTATCCCAATTAAAGTTCAACTTTGATTTGTTGACTCTAAAAATTCAAAATTCATGATTTGTAACCTACCAAAACTAGCAATTAAGAGCTAAAATTAAAAATAATAGCTACCCATAAATTTTTTTATAATTCAGATTGATCGATTTTATTACACAACTATCAAAAGACATCTTAAGTGTTGCGTTCCTTTGAAAAATATGAATTTTTGCAGTGTCATCTTAGGACCCCATAATCTAAGATATTTATAATCAATAAAAATTGAACTTTTTTTTTAATTTTGAAAAAATATTACTTGTGAATTTTTTACGGCACAAAACGGTCAGTGTTATTTCTAAAATATTATGTTAGTAGCCCGATCCACTTGTTATTAAGAAACCCTAAACTAGTCTCATAAACAGTCATGTATTGTATTCAAATATAAACTCGGATTCTCTATCTGTGTTGTCTTCTCACTTTCTTTGGCTAAATTCCTTAACCTGTCATCTCTTCTTTTTCAAATAATTAAGGTTTACTCTAATATGTGTGTTTATGTGCAGATACTAAATGTTTTTGCCAAGGCAAGATCTCCAAGAAAGTATTTCAGGAGTGTAATTTTCCCGATTCCTCTCTTTGTATTTTGTATTCACTATTTATATCTCCTCTATTACATTACTGTTATAGATACAATTTTGTTCATTAGATTCTTCACTATACTGCTAGATCTAACCATTTATAACTGCATGTAACCGTTACTTATGAAATACAATATAATCTTTTAATTTTCATGGTATATTCCTTGTACGTCTCATAACGTAATCATCTTAATACACTTAAGTGGTTTTTTCCTAATGAAAAGTGGGAATTGAACTAGGTCACCCCAAACACTCAAAATCCTTTAACCTTTGTCCTATCAAATTTGGAAAAAATTAGTAAAAAAAATGAAGAAATCACTGTTTGTAAATTCTTTTATGTCCGAAATTATCTAGTTTTGCTTCAGAAATATTTAAAGGCACCTCACGATTCCCTTCAGAGAGAGAGAGAAAAAAAAAAAAAGGGGGAATTTGACGGGGTGACCTTAGATGCTGAAAATACATCATCTATAAACTATCAAATTTGTCAATTTTAAACAGAACCTGAAAAAAAATCATCATTTCTTGTAAATTTATTCACTAGCCAAATTTAGTTCATTATTATTTAACGAAAACTCATCCACTGTTTCTCTTTGGAAAACAGGAATTTGATGGGATGACATAGAAAGTCCAAAGCTCATGATCTATAACCTATAAAAATTGGCAATCTTAAGTGAAAATTAAAATAAAAAAAAAAAAAAAAAAAATCACAACCCATTATTTATTTACTTCTTTTTTCCTCAGAGTGACACTTTAGTGGCTGCTCCCATACGATTATTAAGAATTTGGCTAGATCCATTCTAACCTATTTATAAAACCGTGTTTTTGCACAAAATTGAAAAAACCACTACTCGTATATTTTTTGAGACCTTAACTAGCCAGATTTGTTTTTAGATCATATGTGGATATCTTATAGGTTGTTCCCCTTTGAAAATACGAATGTGAGAAGATTACCTAGAAGCTCCTTATCATGTAACCTATCAAAATTACAGATATTCTCACGTGAAAGTTGAAAAAATCTATATTTCTTGTAATTTAAATTGGCCGGTTTTACTCCAAAATCATTTATAAAAAAACACCTCAATGATTTTTTTTGGCAAAAATTAAGATTATGATTGGTTAACTCTAAAAGCCCAAAATTCATGATTTATAAGCTACCAAGATCTACTGTTTTCCCAAAAAAAATGAAAAATAACTACTATGGAATTTTTTTTTTTTTTAATCAAATTGACCAGGACACTCCACTGGATGTTTCCCTCAAAAAGCATCAATTTGACCCTTAAAGCTAAAAGTCCATAATATATAGACTACCAAGATTAGCCATTTTTAGCAACAATTGAAGTAATTCATAACTTTAGGATGTTTCATTTATGAAACGGAATGCAATTAAATATAATTACAATTTGTAAGAAATAAAGTTGGAAGTAATAATCTGTCCAAAATAAGAATAGCTAAGTAGGAGCGATTATAATTTTTTTTATTAGCTAGAAAATAGATATACAAGAACTAGAACACCCTAGTACACAAAGTATAAATTTTCAACAAACCAATCAAAGAGATGCAGGTCTAAATATCTTATCCAAAATGACCATTCCTCTTTTATAACTAAGAGTTGAAATATTCTTTTAAAGAAATGATTTTTATCAAGTGAATGAAAGATCAGCACTCTTGCCAAGCAAAATGTCATAAAAATATGAAACGCAAACAAATAAATTGAAAAACAAATAAAAAAAAGACATTAGTTATAATATAGAAATATATGAAAATTACAACATACAATTAGTCAATCCATGATCTGACCATTAAATTAGGAATTTATGAGTAAATATGGAAATATGAGGAAATAACCAAAAAATTTTATGATTTGCAATTCCTACTTTGCAATATTAGGTATTGACAGCGAAATATGAGCTACAACTCACTCAACCCATCATTCTCATAACTGGACCGAGCGGCCCAATTGGCCGCCAACCTCCTTTGGTCAAAAAGACCTACACTAGGGAAGACCTTGGCCAAACGTAATGTGAGAGCCCCAATTGTCACTTGTTCTGACCTAGAGGATGATCCATAGAAGGCCCTCTACGAGCTTAGTGGAAATTTACTCTATGAGCTCGAGCTCAAAGGTAAACTCCCAAAACCACCAATGAGCCATGACAAGGTTAGACTCGTTGAGGGCGAGGTCTGCCAACTCGCCTAAGCTCCCAAGCTATAAAGTATCCGCGTCCCATTTTGGGACTGGAAGAGCATAACCAATCTAGTCATACTTCTTATGGTAGCTGCTCTTTAGTTTGGATACCCCCCTTACCTCGGGTACCAGCTTAGCTACCAAGTAGAAACCTGCCTTAGCCTAAAGAAATTCGGTGGACCCATCTTGGTATGACCCAAACACTATAAATATCCCATTTCCCATTCGAAAAAGAGGGATTTCACAAGCTTCTTTATGTGTACAATTGTTCTTTGAAGAAAGAAGGACCCACGAACTAACTTAAGTATCGGAGTGGACGTATCGAGCACTCCCAAACGCATCTCTAACTACTTTTTCTGTGTTTGCAGAGCTCATCCCCACCAGCATTTTCAACTCGTGCAACATTAGGAATTTCATAGAACAACAATTGCACCAATGAAATATAGAAATAGGTTGTAAGATAGCAACAGTTATTATTTTTCATCTTATGTACTATAAACGATTAAAATAATGAGTGTTTGTCTATTATATAGTCTTAACTGCATTTGAATCTGAGAATAGAATTGAAATTCCAATGGAACTTTTATTTTTATATAATCGCTTAGAGTATTTTGTCCTGTTATATGATCATTTTCATTTTGTTTTTATTCTTTTGTGATAAGAATATGGGATAGAGGAATCGGATTTGCGAATAGTGATTACACTAATAAGCCACCAAAGCTTTAAAAATGAGTATCTTTTTTTTTTAACTGTTGAATGTATAATGATTATGCTTTCATTTTGTGGCATGGAAAAAAATTTAATTTCAAGTCACAACATTTCAAATGGTTCATTGAAGTTCACAATATTTAAAGCAATGAGCCAATTAAGATCATGTATTGATAGGAGAAAAATTTAATTAAAAATCAGAATATCTATCAATACATATCAATAGTAACATTAATTAACTCACTTTCCTAAATGTTATAACCTTAAATGAATCAATTGAAATATTACGATTTCAAATGAATTTAACCTCAAATATTGTAACATTTTAGTATAATTTATCCTTTTAAAATATTAATAAGCCATAAAATTGTAAATAAATCAGGTGGAAAGAATGCAATAGCAAGTTCAAACTCAAACTTAATCATAAATTTCTCCTTGATATATATGAACTTTAAAATTTTAGGATAGAAGCCAAAATCAAAATAGTTGTATTAATCTTTATTAAATTAAACTCATCTAGGTTTTTTGTTAAAAAAAATTTCTTTTCTTCTAACTAAAATAATATTGCTATACAAAATTAACTCGAATTTTATTCAAACTCATTTAACAATTGAGTTTGGCTCAAATACAATGAAATTTACAACCTAATCAAACCATATATTATGAAATTCAAGTTTCAATAGATAAAATACTTTATTAGCATAATTTCTCACTCCCGTTTCATTCGAGCTTAACTAAACATCGAATTAGATTCGAATAATTCAAAAGTAAATATGACCCGCCGTGAAATCAAATATGACAAAAAAGAATAGAATTATTCTTTTAGAGAGAGAAAGATGGTCGATCTTTACTCCAAAGATAGGCTCCCAAGTCTCATCACAGCTGATCAATCCCGTCCGTGCACGTAGGCTGACAACATCATAAACTTGCTCGAAGGACTATATTCCTCTATATGTGCTCTCCTGCGGATCTTTGTTGCACGAAAAATTATGCCAGAATTTCCAATCATAGGAAAAAAAACATACGTTTTCCTGTTTTTTATCTTAATCGTGTAAACTCTCTAACCAACAAAATTACTTGTGTATACATCTGTTCTCAATCAAGAGCTGACCCGACCTATCACTAGCCATTTTTAAATCATGAACCTGTTCACGAAAAGCGAGTTTGAACTGGCTAAGAACTCACCGATTCTAGCGAGTCTTGGTGATTCCACTCTTCAAAACTACTTGACCCGATAGTTTTATGGTTCCGCCCCACAAAAATTAAAAAAAAAAATAAGTAAAAAAAAGGAAAGAAAATTAAAAAATAATTATAGTTAAAAAAATATTTAAACTATTTTCACATGAAAAGTAAAAATTTATTTTCTACTTACAATATTTAGTATATTATTATTAACAATACAAAAAATAAATATACTTAAAATCATATGTTGTTCAACTTATATAAAATTCTAACCTAAGTAGACATTTCTTTCTTAACAACGTAAGATTTGTTTTGATTTTTTTTCTTACATAAATTAAGTAAAGTAGTTTAATTAATTTTTTTTAACTTTTTAATTTTACGGTATATGGTTCCAAAAGAACCGGAACCAAACTGTGAAAACCGTTGTTCCCAAAAACCAGGAACTAAACTGGCTCCTATAGGTCCGGTTCCGGTTCAACTATTTTGGAACCGAGAACCAGCGTTCGGATCCGGTTCTAGACCCAAATTGGACAATGACAACGTCTTTAATTGTGCCCCCAGTTGTTGGAACTTCTACCGTCGTGATCCGATTACGCAACTTTTTAGATGGAAGCGGCAGAAATAACAGCAGCAAAATATGGTCTCTGACAACCCATGGACGTAACTGATGCCGAGTCTTTCATGCCAATCTCAACCGTCTAGATCAAGACCGAGTGCACATTTAGGCGCAACCCCAGCTCCTTGGGCCTGCAAATTTTTGTTTTAGTAGTACCAAACTTGGAAGGAAAGAAAAGACACAGCATTTTACAATCCCCAGCACGAGTGGAAATACCTATGAGATTGGAGGCCATTGACCCATTGGGGTATCTTAAAATGGGCCTACACCCCGCGTCTCTGAAGCTTAGTAAGTGATCTGTTAGGGTGATCCGAGTGGCCGAGGAAAGCGAAGTAAGTGATCTCTTAGGAGCTTCAGAAAGCATCCCCATGAAAGTGACTCTACAGTCGTGGTTGCTCATTCAGATATATTGGTTGAAACTTGCAGGTACATCATGACACGTTCTAAGGAGCTAACCAAGTTCCCGATTTGATGGCAATATGAGGGAGGGCAGCCGAATGATATCAATTCCCTGCACAACAATCCTATGGCATGCTCGATGCCGGAAGCCTGGAAACAGTCGGCAGAGGATCGTTGCTTGTAGTCTTGTACACCTGATTGCTCCGTACTTACTCTGCTAGTCTTACTAGTTTATACCTTATAGCAATCGATTTATTTCTTTCACTGGGAAATTAAAATGGTGCATCTTGAAAATAAACTAAACTGATGAACAATCGAAATTCCACACAAAGCCATCACTCACGTGGTCAATTAATGGAATACAATAGTTGATTTTTCCATCGTCTTGCACTGCAGAAACAAGTACTAACCTAGAGACCCCATTACTCAACTTTTTATGCTTAAATTTCATGATTTCATCAATGCCTATTTAAACTCATCATGCCACCAACTAAGCAATGCATAACTCTAAGCTTGGCTCGTTGATCTTTGCTTAAACATGCATCTAATGCCCCTGAATTAGAGCCACCTCCAGAATGAGAGTTAACAGAGACATTAAGCACACAAATTCAGATAGAAACCCTCAAGGTTGAACACAAAGCCATCAGGCAATGGTAGTTTTTATGATCCAGATAATTTCAGGGATATTGCAAGTATGCAAGTACAAATTCAAGGACAAAGAGGAAACTTTGCACTGAGTCCAAAACAATCAGGTATATAACGACCGATCAAATGAAAGCATTTCAAAGAATTTCTCCATTAGCAAAGTCCTAATGCATTTCAAATTTACAGCATGATAAAATACAACAAAAGCATAAAGTAACATAACTCAGTTGCCATTATTAATGTGAACAACTCATCTGGCTCTTGAAAATCTTGGAACTCGCAAAAGATAAAGATTAGAACTCTAGCTAGAAGTAGCTGCTTGAATCAGAGATTTGACACAACCTGCACATTATAGCCTGCTAAAATGCAAAAGAAATCTCGTTTAGTTTGAAATAAGCCGGAAGGATGTATAGCACAGAAGAAATCAGTAAAATTAGATATGCAGACATCCAGTGGTTGCCACATTGTGTCAATATGAAAAATAGACTTTTCTTTCTGATAATCATAATGTGAGTACTTTATATATGCTGTACGGAAACTTTATGTAATTTCAACACAAATAAATCAGAGGATATCTGATGGACCATAACGCCGAGTCTATCTCGAATACCATAAAAGAAAAATATTCCAAACTTAATTTTAAGTGCTCTGTATATTATACTCATGTCCTGAATGAAACAGCATATCATACCAGCAGATCAATTCTAACAAAGGAAAGGGGATACATGTGGAGGAGCTAGATCATCAAAGGAAAACACAGCTCAAATGGAATCCATATCATGATAATTAGCAACATATTCGCTGGTAGTCATCCTCCTCCTTTATCAGGAAGCAGCTCATGCACGGAACAGAAAAAATAGTGAAATGTCTTTGCAATGCTAACCTATATGACTTAAAAATGACAAAAGATCAGATCAGATCAGATCAGATAAATCACAAAATGCATCTTTGACTTTTATGCATTAAAATAAGCTGAATAAGTATATATCTTCTGGGAAATAAGTTTTTCAAAAACATTCAAACAGATAAAAGAGTTCTAGGTGTTGCATATTTACAAGATGAAAACAAATATGGGCAATCGTATCAAGTTTCTAAATAAGATAGCAGGTGATTTAATAACAGAGCTCTTGAAGACTCAAACATCCAGACAGAAGTCTTCCAAAGAGAAAGTTGGAACAGTCTACCAAACAGCTGTAGCTTTCAAAAAGAATAAGAATAATATATATATATGAAATTCACATATGACAGGATCAAAAGCAGTGCGCACTAATAAAAAAAAGTGTCTCCACCAATGAACATGCCTCCTAAGAGCTTATTTTCCATCAACCCACATCCAGATCAACTATTACAATATAGGGTTCAAATATAAAAAAAGATTGGAACCTGTACAAGTTACAGTAAAGATATGAACTTTAAAAAGAATTAGGGCCGAAAAGACAGATTTTTATGGATAGAATAAAGAAATGGTACAATAGTTACTATGGAAAACAACTCCAAAAGCACACTTAAAACTAACATTACTAAGGTATACGCTGCACTATTTATAGGCCGCCAACTATTAAAACTAACATAACTAAGTATAGACTGCACTAGTTTTTAGGTAAAATCACCTTCCCCTCAAGGCAAATAAAAGGAAAAAATGTCACAAAACGACCTCATCAAAAATGAATTGCACGTAACTGAGGAAACAAGGCTAATAGGAACCGCACAAACACCCACTCCATAAATAGGGTTAAGTCCATCTATCCAGGCTTGTAACTAAGGCTACAAACAAGTCAAATTGAGACAATATAATACTAGATTCAAACTTGAGGTTGCGCTCGAACTTGAATTGAAACCCAAACTCAGCCAAACTCAAAAATTTTAAGCTCTACTCAATTAAGCTTGTTTGGCTCAATTTATCAAAAAAAAATCTAATTGATATCCAAATTTGGCCCGAGTCGATTATTATTTATACTCTATTAGACTCGTGAACTGATCAAGCTTCACATTATAAAGCTCGAACTCAGCTCAATAAACTACCCTACTAGCTTGAGCCCAAGCTCAACTCGGCTATTTTCAAATTGAACTCAAGTGAAAATCAGCCAAGCTCAAGTAGCTTGTAACTAACTTGTTTCATTTTGCAACCTTACTTGTAACAACAATTGTGCTATTCTTTATCTTCAAGCAAGTGCTCTCATCAATCACTAATGTCACATTTGGTAAGCAAAAATTGTCCAGAACGAAATGGATTAGAATCAAACGAATGAATAGAATAGAATAGAATCGATAAAGGAATAACAAATCCATTCCTTTGTTTAAATACGAACACAAAATGAATGGAAAAGAATTAGTTTACATTGGAAATCACCAAAAATACCTTTACTAAAAAATAATAATAAATTTATATAGGATAAAAAGGTAATTCAAGTAAAAATCTTTTAATGAAGAGCAGAAAGAAATCACGATTCTTTCTTCTCAAAGGCGGAATCAAATTTCACCTTAAATCCGAAATCTTTGATTCCAAGGAATCGCGATTCCTTTTCACAATGCTTCCAAACATAAGAAAAATGAATGAAAGCCAGAATTGTGATTCCATTCTCATCCAATCCTGCATACCAAACAAGCCATAAGAAGCTATCATCCTTGATTCCTCATATTGTCAACAATTTTGGCACAAACAATTTGCCTAGAAGTCCACCTTTCATTGGTGGAGTCAGCTGTCATTCTCCATATAAGCAAAGCCCTAGGAAATCGTCCACTATGTCTGCAGACAGCTGTTTGTGTTTCATCATCCTGTCTCCGCTATCCAATGAGTTGCTGCCTGCTTCAAGAGCAACTTCCTTAGCACCAAAGAATAGCACAGAACAGTCCAACGCTTCCTCTAAGAGTGTTAATCTTCTGGTGTTCGCCCATATTGAACTACTGTGTGGTCCCCATGCACCTAAAATGGGTAGACTAGGTAATCCATGAAGTTCCCATACATTGTCAAGTAAGAGCCTCAGTGATCTGAGGACCCCAAGTATCTGGTGGAGCAATACCTATTTTAGACGCATCTGGGACCACTAGCCTCCTTAACTACTCAGTTATCTGGTTTTTGAAATGAAGCAAACAGATGCAAGGGAATAAAATGCACTAGTCTGATGTGGAAAGAACTGGAGGAGAGCCCATACTCTTCACACACAGCAATCTCTTCAAAACTGACTATAGTTAGTAAGCCAGTCAAATTATACCTGATAATAAAATCATGCTATTTGGACTAGACTATAGAAGCTGGCATTATTTATATCCACAACCAAATATCTAAGGGGCAGCTTAATGACTGGTTAAGTAGAAATACTGACAAAAGCTATTCACTAGGAGATGAGGAAAAGCCACTTACAACTTCCCTCACATTCCAATTTCCACTACTTTCTCATTCCTCATTCTTTACAAGAACAAGATAAACATGGATCAACCAAGAAAATGTCTTAGCTCCCTTTGACTTTTCTTCATGGTTCACTTGCATCATCAAGCCAGCTAGCTCCAGTTTACGGACAGCAGACCAAGGTCTTGTTATGTTCCTTAGCATAGGATCTAGTCACGGTCTAGACGCGTGCAAATTTTTCTTTGAAACTATGATGAAATGGTGAAAGCAGACTCGTCCTTGACAGAGCCCCTTCCTAGAAATAACTTTTTGAGAATGAAATTGTTTATCCCTTTATTCAATAGTAAAGGCCTTTTATAGGCAAGCAGCTAACAACAATAGAAAGTAGATCCTAAATTATAGGCTCTGTTTTAGGGTCTTAAGTATAAAAATAACACAAGAAAGGAAACAAAATGAAACATTTAATTAGGTAAGCTTTGACCACAATCACAGTAATCAATTTACATTCAATGTTGTTGATTTCTTGCTTTGATATTGCCTTCCAATAAATGCATCCATATCATCACTCCCCCTCTCGTACTTGAGCTTGGCCCCAAGCTAAAATTCTGATAAGCTTCTGGAAGTTTTCAAGTGGCTCCCATGTTGCATCCTCCTGAGCCTCCTTCCCATTGTACTAACAGCTCCTATTGGCCTCTATTGAGCCTGCTGCGAATAATAGCATGAGGTTGTTAAAACCTTGCCATCGCATATCGATGGTAAATTGCCCACAACAGCTAGTTGAGGTCCTTTATACTCTTTTAGGAGAGACAAGTGGAACACATCATATATTCAACTTCCAGCTGGAAGCTCAAGCTTGTAAGCGACAAGTCCTCCTTTAGCTATAACTTGAAAAAGCCGAAAGTATTTTGGAAGAAGTTTATAATATTTATGTCTTGCTACCGTTAACTGACAGTGTGGGTGAAGTTGTAGCCATACCCATTCTCCAGCTTCAAAGTTTAACTATCTATGCCCCGAATCATAAGTGTTCTTCATTATTTGTTAGGCTTGTAAGAGCCTGTCACGAGCAGCCTTGAGTATTGCATCCTCTCTCGAAGAGCCTAATCAACTGCCTCAACTCTTGTAGAACCTATAGAATAAGAAAGAAGCCGAGGAGTCTCCCTGCCATAAACCAATTGAAAAGGGGTGGTGCCAAGAGCAGTGTGATAAGAGGTGTTGTAGTAGTATTCAGCCCAAGAGATCCAATCAACCTATGGTTTTGGTCGATCTCCCGTGAGGCAACATAAGTACATCTCGATAGTGCGATTAACTACCTCTGTTTAGCCATCAGATTGAGGATGGTAAGCTGAAGAGAAGGCCAAGTTTAGAACCACTAAGGCAAAATGGGCATACTTTGAAAGCCGATCAACTACCACCATAAAACTGATTTATCTCAAACCTCAGGTAACCCTTCCACAAAATCCATAAAAATATCAAACCAAACCTGTTGTAGCACTGGAAGAGGCTGAAGTAGTCCTGCCGGTTACAAGTTTTGCTATTTGTGGCGTTGGCACACCAAACAATTTTCCAGAATTTCTGATACAAGATGCTTCATTCCTTTCCAATAAACGTCTTGGCGAAGATGGTGTATGGTCTTTTGCCCACCTTCATGAGTCACATCATGTATAGCTGAAATAATCGTTGACACAAGTGGGGAAGAGAATGGAGATCTACTAAGTCGAATGATCCCCTGCTGTAGCATATGTGCACATTGTTTTTTTAATTTCATCTTTTTGAAGGTGTGGATACCGATAAGGTCTTACCACAACCAGTCATGTCCCAGGCAAAAGAGGTATACAATGGTTACACTCACGATTAGAGGTAAACCCGAAGGTTCCATAAGCAAATTTGTCAATTCTACTAATATGTTTTGCAAGATAACAATGGTTAGACTATCTGTTTGCATTAAACTAAGTTGTGGGTCTACCCTTGGGGCTTGCCCTTGCCACAAGACTTTCTTAACATCTAAAACAAACTTCATAGTCAGCGAACTGAAGTCCCACAAGATGGGTCCAAGAGTGCACAACCATTTAACTCCTAAAACCACATCAAATCCTTCTAACGCAATAGTATAAAAATCAACATGCAAGATATCTTTTCCAACCTGAAGTGGAACCGAATTGCAGATGCCCATACTAAGCACACGCTCCTCATTTGCTACACATACGTTCAGCTTAGGTCTTTTCCACACCTCTAGTCTCAAACTTGAAATCAGATCTTCACGCAGAAAGTTGTGTGCTGCCAGAATCTACTAGCACTGAAACATCGACTCCTGACACTTACGCTACTAATTGCATGGTAGGAGAATTCCATGTTCCACTAATTGCATTCAAAGAAATCTCAAGATCTTCTGCCTTCTTTCCGTCCGATTCACTATCGGTATCAGAAACCTCAATCCAAAATAACCTTTTACATTTGTGTCCTAATGTATAGGCTTCATCACAGTTATAGCACGGTCCTTTGGCCCTTTGTTCAATCATTTTTGCTCGTGTTAACCTCTTGATAAATGGTGTGGAAGAAGTCACTCTATTGTTGCTCCCTACTGGTTTTATTGTTTGTGCCCCTCCCTTGGCAACGGAACGCTTACTAGTAGAAATGATGCATTCATTGTTGCTGTATTTGGGAGTGGACCAAGTGACGTCATCGACTCCTGACATTATCACTAACAATTGCATGGTAGGAGAATTCCATGTTCCATTGATTGCATTCAAAGAAATCTCAAATCTTCTGCCTTGTCTCCATCCGATTCACCATCGGTATCAGGAATCTCAATCCAAAATGACCTTTTACATTTGTGTCCTATATGTAGGCTTCACCACAGTTATAGCACAATCCTTTGGCCCTTCGTTCAGCCATTTCTGCTCATGTTAACCTCTTGATAAATGGTGGAATAAGTCACTCCATTGTTGCTCCCTACTGGTTTTGCTGTCTGTGACCCTCCCTTGGCAACAAAACTCTTATTAGTAGAAATGACAGATTCATTATTGTTATATTTGGGAGTGGACCAAGTGACGTTGGTTTGTGAGGTTAAGGATCCCGTGAAACCTTTCGTTTATGCTCTAATGTTCTAGCCATATTCATGGCAATACCAAGATTACCTAGCTACTGCAATTCAATATCAATTCTAAGTTCTTCTTTCAATCCTGATGTAAAAAGATCCACTTGTTGGCGTGGTCTAAGGTAAGTCCTAGCCAATAATGTCTGGAATTGGTGTTGATATTCTTCGACAGATCCGGTTGTTTGAAATTGGCTAATTCTCCCAAAGAGTTATTGCTCATAGGTGGCCAAATCTCACATGGCAATGCTCCTTAAATCATTCCCAAGTCATATCAGTCTCCTCTTGTCCGACTTGATCAAACCAAAGTTGTGCCTCACCCAAAAGATGGAATACGACTAAGCCTACCTTATCACTTTCAGTAGTTTTATTATTGGCAAAGAATTTCTCGCATCATTTTAGCTACCCCAAAGGATCATCAGTGCCATCATAAGTAGGAAATTCCATCTTGGAGTACTGAGGTACCATAGACCCTCCCCATTGCGACTCAGATTTGTCTTTTGAACCCGAACTATTGCTTTTGGCATGAATGCCACTACCGTGTCCCTCTTCAATATCTCTAGTAGGTCCCTTTCCTTTTTCTTTGATTGACATTGATAGTTCTGCCATCTGTTCTTCCAACGCCCACTGCCGCAATGCCATTTGTTCCATAAAAGCATCTAGCTTGGCTGCTAGATTATCTGCATCACCCATAACTCCCGGCTCTTATACCAAGATGTTATGTTGCTTAGCATAAGATCTAGTCACGGTCTAGACACGAGTAAATTTTTCTTTGAAACTATGATGAAATGGTGAAAGCAGACTCGTACTTGACAGAGCCCCTTCCTGGAACTAACTTTTTGAGAATGAAATTACTTATCTCTTTATTCAATAGTAAAGGCCTTTTATGGGCAGCTATCAACAATAGAAAATAGATCCTAAATTATAGGCTCTATTTAGGGTTTAAATATAAAAATAAAACAAGAAAGGAAACAAAATAAAACATTTAATTGGGTAAGCTTTGACCGCAATCACAGTAATCAATTTGCATTCAATGTTATTGATTTCTTTCTTTGATATTGCCTTCCAATAAACACATCCATATCAGGTCTTCATCATTTATCCATTTGAAATTATCCATCAAGTACATTAATACAACGTCATCGATAGTCAATCCTTCCTTTAAATCACTAAAAGATGCTGGCACCTTGCATGCTCCACCATTGTAGAACTGACAGATGCAGATATGCCCCATGAACCAAAATCATTGTTTCCAAGATGAGAGCTTTTAATAAAATCATAGGCTCATAACTACTCCTATTATGCATATACTCGCACAAAACTAACAGTATCTGCTATGAAGCATTGTCCATTTCAAAAAGAGATTGCAATCTATCATTTCAACAAATGCACATGTAAACAGAAACAAGAAAACAAAGCAAAACAGAAAGGAAAAACACATGGGACCACACATCTAAAATGGCCACTCCAACAAGTCAATCTGAGAAGTTTTGAGAATTATACTTTTTATGAAAGCACAAAAATTCTCCACTTGATGTCGCTAAATCATGCTAATAGGAAATGCAGAGAAATTCTCTAATATATTGGCTTCAATTAGCTGCAATTCAAACAAGTTTTGACCAATAGAAACCACTATCCAACCGACTAAAATCTAACAAACTAAAATCAGTTACATAAATCCTTCAATCAATGCCCTCTGTTGGATGCCAGCACACATCATCATCAAACACAATACCAATTTATTTTCACCTTCTTTCAAGCTACTTTCAGAATATGGAATCATACAATAGCTATACAAATCACCAACATTCCTAACTTCCCCCATTATTGAAAATCCAAATCCGGTTCTTATTGCCCCTTTATGTAGGGAAAGGTTTCAAGGGTACTAACACACTACATGAATTAATTAGTGGCATATAAATACAAATAAAATTAGAAAATGTAAATAATTTTAAAAATTATACAATATTGCCATCGTTTGTCCAAAAAACAGTGGTATTTTTCCACCACTCATCTGGACACCTGACACATTATTATTATTGAATCTCTTTCCTTTATATATGGCATTTCATTGCTCAAGAAGAATTAATGAGGGCCACTATCCAATCACAACCATAATAAAATCAATGGCCAGCTCATGAAAAGAAACATATCTTGTATTTTATACTCATAAGACTATCCTCTTACATAACACTGCCTGCATTGGAAGATAAAAAGTATGCAGTATTGTCACAGTGTGTCTAAAAAACCACTGGTATTTGTCCACCACTTATCCAAATATGTCGCACATTAGTACTGTTAAATCATTTTTCCTTTAATATGACATTCATTGTTCAAAAAAATCAATGAGGGCCACTATCCAATCACAACCACAATATAATTAATTGCCAGCTAGTGAAAAGAAACATATCTAGTATTTTATAATCATAAGACTATCCTCTCACATAACACTGCAGTTTTTTAAGTCTCCCAACCTATATTCTTCTCCTAACATATTGACTAGAGGTATAACTGTCCTATCCTCTCCGAGAGAAAAAATCAACTGAGAAATAGAAGTAGACTCTTCCACAGCTAGTTGGCTACTCTTAAATCTATGTCTGAAGAACCATGATATTCAATACTAATGCTTTTTGACAAGCACCCTCATTGAATCATATATGGTTGTGGGCCATGGAATAGCCACTCCACAGGGTGGACAGTCTACCCACTCCACAGGGTGGACAATCTACCCAGAAACGAATAGTTATTCCTTGGCTGGACCCAAGAAACAGTGAATCTCTTTCTTCTTTTTTTTTTTTTTGTCATATTAAGTTCTTTTTTCAGTAAGGATCATATTAATTTCTTGGTTCTTTTACCTTCTAGTATTGGCAAAACCTAGCTCACAATCCATAAGATTACAAATCATTCCAGTCAACCGTGTCGTTAAAGTATGGACATTGTAGCTATTCCTAGTCCAGCTTATATATCATAAGTAAGTATGTTCCAGAACTAAAATTCTCAAATCATCCAGAAAATTTCAACTAAATCACCATTTAACACCACCAAGCAAACAGCATTACTATAAGAGCTAACATGCCGACAATAGTCCCGCCAATGGGATCATAGAAAAACCCAACATGAAAGCACCAAAATCCAATCTTAATCCCAAATGACACATTACGCAATCAAAGAAACCCTAGAAAACCACAATTAAATCAAAAACCAAACAAACCACAGCAAGCCACGAACCTAATTCATTTCTGATAGCCGCCCCCGATGGTATTATCATCTTCCTCTACCGTATCCGCCAAATAAACAGGAGGGAACTCATGGACCTCGAATCCAGTCCTCTCTTTCATCAATTTAACCACATCATTCTTCCTGAGAATGGTCCTACGAATCGGCGATCGGTTGCGGCGCTGATCGCGGGGGAAGTACTTGATATCGAACACGGTCTCCGGGTTTGACGTCGGAACGCAGGCTTCCACCGGAAAAGTAGCGGGGCTTGGGATTCGATATTCCGTGGCTTTTGGAAGGGCGGTCATGTACTCCGGCGATGCGCAGGGGCCGGTTATCTCCCAGGGCTTCTTCAGGTAGCGTTTTAGGGTTTGAGCGATGGAAGAAACGGATTTCGCCATTGCTAGAGCGAGGCAGAAAGAGAGAGAGCGTCTCTGGGGCAGAGGAAAGAGTGTGTGTGTGAGATCGTGAGTATGAGCATAAGCATAAGGGAACTTGAAGCGGTGTCGTATTTGTCAAAGATCCGGCTCCACCATAAAGGAAAAATATTTGTAAAAAACGATATCCAAAAAAATTAATAATTTTACTTATAAAGTGGCTAAATTAAATTAATATTAAATCAATACTAATATAATATAAATAAGTTACAAATGCTAATACAATAAAAATATAATACTAATAAAAATCAACAAAGCATTAATTTATAATGAATAATTTACGAGTAAAGTTTTTAGTTTTTAAAATAAATAAAATTTGAATGGCAAAAAAGAAAAGATAAAGTTTGAATAATTTATTGCAAAATTTGCAAAAAGTAAAGTGTATTTAAATATAAAAGTAGACAAAGTTTAGATACGATATTAATACTTTTAAATCTCAAATAGCTAATTGGTAAAATAAAAATACTTCAAGTAGTTAATTATTAAATAAGTAAAATTGTAATATCAAATATGAGTATTGATGTCAACTTGTCAGTGTATTTACTTATATCCGTGATTCACTAACTGAACTTTACTTATTTTTACAATTAACAAATTCAATAGTGTTGGTAAATAATGTGAACATGAAACCTTGTAATTTGATAACAACCAAAATATAGAATTTGGTGAATTAAGGCTAGCTTAAAGGATAATTAGGCCCTAAAATACAGTACACTAAAGGCTCGTCACTTTACTATGTGAAACAAAGGAGGAATTGAATTTGAATTCGATAGGTAGGTAACAAAGTTTTAAAACAAATAAATTATGGAGTAAAAGTAAAATATTTGTAATATATCGTACTTTATTACTAAAAAATGATAATTGTAGGTGATGTTTTAAGAGATGGGGTATTTATGACAAATATTAAAAGTAAACGATTGAATAGCAATTCATTGTAAATTGTCATTCCTATCAACTAAACATCATAATAGCAGTTAGGAGGGAATAAATAGCTATTCTCCTCAAGTGAACGGATTATAACTATTTAATTCTTTAAAGCTTAAGTTATAATAAACCATAGTATATGATAAAATCTAAAAGCAAAACTCTTTAATTATAGATTTTAAGTATGAAATAGTATTCAAGATATTTAAAATAACACCTAAAACTACTTAAGAAATGGAAATTATCCATTTCCCTATTACCTATGGTTGTTCATTGAACCGAGCCAAACCAAACTAAAACTGAACCAAACCAAGCCGAATCAAACTGCAAAATGTAGTTCTCTTATATTTCAATTTGTTTTTGCGATATCGGTTCAGGAAAAATCTAAACGATTACGATTCGGTTTAAGGGGTCAAATCTAACCAAACTATTGAACCCAAATCGAACAGTTTTATATTAAAAAAAATTAAAAAAAAAAAGTAAAAGCCATCTTATTTATTTATAGCTCTTAAACATTAGATATTAAGGACACATGTGATATTTCACTCTAATATCACATATATATGTAGTATATTAGAATAGACTTGAAAAGGAATCATAATTATAAATTCTAATAACAATCTTGTTTTAGATGCATCTTTGAAAGGAAACTGAGTAAGATTTTAATTTGTAAATTTATTAGAAGAAATTATGATTTTGTTCCAATTTATGAAATGCAAATTACATTTTTAACCATGTTAATGTTATTTATAAATATAAATGTTGTATATATATTTCGCATTATATATTTTGCATGATGCACCATTAAATGTATTATATATTTAATAATATTAAACAAGTAATCTTTTACTCGTCTCAAAAGTTTCCCGTTATGCTTTCCTATTTTATTAATTTTAAATTATTCCTAAACTGTTAAACATGCATCAAATTAAAATAAAACAGTGTAATTAAGTTTAAAACATGCACAATCATTTAATTAGTACAAGGGAAATTTAAATACGTTATAAAAAAAGAATACTATAAATAAACATGGAATTAATATAAAAAAATGATTTTATTTAGTTAGTCTTATAGATTTATTAAAATATATGTTACTTTAAATTTGCATTGAAAAATATTTTTAAAGCATGATAATATGTATATATGAAATTATTAAATACACGACCTGATATAATGATAAGCAACTTTAATTCTTACACAATGTTCCTCAATCTAAATATCTTTTTTTTCCTCGGGAACTAAAATAAATTTTAATATTATTTATTATAACTAAATGCTTTTAAAAGCAGTTCAATTTGACCATTGAACCAAACCAAATCGAATCATAAACACCCTTATCATTGCCCATACGAATTGACTAGACCATAAAATCATTAAACTCATATGTTCACCATCCACAGTCATTTCCACTTTTATAATATCCCTTACTTAAAAACTTCAAGTTGATGAACTCCATGAAGTTTTCTCATTTCCATCATGGTTCCTAAATCATAATCATTTTCAAAACCAAAAGATACTTACCAATCATCAACTTATACTTTACATAACAAGAGTAAACTTGACAAAATTCTATGTTTTAGTTTCATATCAAACAACTGATTTAAACACTTAAAATAAAACTCAAGAGTGGGGGTAAAATGTGTTTACAATAGATTATTTCTCTTTTTTGTAACTCTAATACTTAAATAATGTAATTTCAATCTAATTAAACAATATATAAGTAAAATGCAGTAAGTAAAAAAGATAAGGGATAAAGAAAATAACATTAGATTTAAAGTAAAGTTCGGTTCGACCCATTGTCTCCACGATCACATAATTGTCTTCCAATGGAGGACTTCACTCCACACGAAATGCTCCTAAGGAGCTACACACAAAACACTCTCACAAAACTTACATGAGGCTTGTCTTTACACTCCACACAAATACTTACAAAGCATAACTAATTCATTCACGAAAATATGTAAAACAATACCCAATAAACTCATGAGCAATGTCTTACAAAGATTTGTTAACTAAACACTTAATAACACCACACATCCCTCTCGATGATATCTCACATTAAATACAAATGACATAATTTAAAGAGTGGGACATGAATATTTGTTACAAATTAAGCCCCCCAACCCTACAAATTTTCCTTGTAACCTTTATTTGTAAGGTCTTTAAGATCTATAATCACTACGCATTTTCTCCTAAAAATGCCCATTAAAAGCTCCAACAACTAGTTTTTTATCAACTACAGTCCAAAACCATCAACTATCATTCAAACACCTCTTGATTTCATTGTCGTTTGCACCTTACGATTCTAATGTCCATGCCAAAATGCACAGGTTAGAAGCTCTTGTATCATAAGAAGCTGGCATTCGAATGTTAGTTGCAATTTCATGACCAGCCTTTTTGATCATGCTAACATCTAGTCACAATTCCCTGGCATAAGAAAGTTGGCTTCAATGCAGTAAGGTTTTGTAAAAATGCATCAAACACTAAGATAGACACATTTATATTGCAAATAAAAGCTCATCATATCACAAACATATTTGTTCATCAAATATAGCTTAACTACAACATTTAAGCAATTGTGTAATGTATTTCTTCATCAAAGTCCAATTCAAACCCTTTAGTTCAACACATAAAATACAAACGTTGAAGAACTCAACAAAAACGTGAAACTATTACGTCCTTAAGATTCCTATATAAATTTTTAGATTAAACTTATATAGTTGAATTTTCTTAAGCTTAAAGGAAAGTTTTCTTTTGTTTTAGATGAGAACTTCAGTTTTACAAGCCAATTGTTTGACATTTCAAGTGATACAAGATGATGCCATGATGAATGGGAATTTTCAATGATTTACTACTCTTACTACTACTTTAATTTGTTATACGAATATTGAGAGGTATTGGTGATCAATTAATGATTACAAGTTGTTATTGACACATTATGTTGTTAAACTATATGTAAATGGAAGTTTGTAAGTTACATTACAAAAGAAACTTAAGTTACAAGAGGATAAAGATAGAACCAACTCACTAGCTCAACATACATCAATAAGCAGCTCACAAATGAAACAAATTAAGCCGAACTTTTGAAGGCTTGGATTCAGCTCATTTAAAAATTATCGAGTTCAAACTCGTGTCGAACTTTTCATCGAGTCTAAAACTTAGGTTCGAGCTCTTATAACTCACATTCTTTAAAGGTAAGATAAAATCTAAAAAAAATGAAATATGTAAAATAAATAGATAAGTGATTAACAAGTTAATATAAAGTTATGTATGTTATTAAAAACTAGTTTTTTGTTTAGATAAACTAAATATCCTAAGTAAGCTCTAGTAGCACGGTTCGATTGCAATTGTTTGGACAACTCAGTTTACCATGGCTCCATGTCAAAAAGTTGCTTCCCAACCCTTACCAACTAAAGAGTCAGTCCAGCATGCCTATGTGGACACTAAAAAAAACAAAGCGGTAACTATCTCATATTAAACAAATTTTTACTTCTAAAAATAAAAATAAAATGAATTAAAGTATGTTAAAAAGATAGTAAATAATTAAGAAACAAATAAACCAGGATACTTTAATTTAAAGCAAAATTCGAATCGTGAAGAGACATACACGTGTGTTGCCATACGATAATGGTGAAATAGGTGAATATCTTCAAGATTCATATACAACCCATATAGCACTCAATCAAAAGGAGTTCAATTATGATGAGGGACCCCAAATAATAATCCAAAAGGTTATATGATAATCACAATGCAAACATGGGATGTAAATAAGCTTAATAATTTTTTATAGGTCTAAGAATGTAAAGGAAATTGACAACTACGTTTGGAGCTTGAAGCAATATTTTGATGCAATAAGATGAAATACACTGTGAATACTCAAGAGGAGGATGAATTGAGTATTTGCCCAAAATTTCAAAATCATTAATTTTGAAATTAGCAAATTAAAAATAAAAGGACTTGCAATAGATAAATAAATAATAAATAAAATGTATAAAATAAAAAAGGGGGATAGAGAAAATCAAGCCACAAATATAACGTAGAGTTCGACCCTTTGCCTACTTTCCACAGTCCACCAAATACCTCTTTTGAGGTATTCACCACTGCTTCAATTAGTTTCAAAAGTTGGCTCGAGACAAGCAATATTACACCCATAAAATATAAAAAATTTCCTCTCTCTAAGTGCTCCAAAAGAAACAGCAATCAATATTAACTAAGCAATAGAGTATATTTTCTCTCTCTCCTAATAATTTGCAAATATTATGTATAAGAGAACAAAGAAAAAAAAAAGAATTTGTTTGATCCCATTTAATGAGCGCATATTATAATTTAGCACTTCATTTACCCACACCATACGCTGGACTTTGTATATAAATGGCATTTGAAATTCAAAAGTTTGTTAGACACAACATCGATAACCTGCAAACATTAAATATACTCCAACAGCTCTTTTTTTTCCACATCATCTTTCGACTTTAAGTTGTCGTGCCTCAAATACCCTTCACGCCTCACTTCGTCGTGCCCAAATTTTGTCCTTGACAGTTAATTATATGTGCGCTTTGTCAAGCTTCAAAATTTGAATTATTGAGTCCTAAACTTTAACATGTTGAACCCTAAACTTGACCTTTGACAGCACTGTTTGCTTCTTTAGCTTTGTCAAGCATTTGTTTTGTACAAGTCAAGTCCTAAACTTCAACACATCGAGCCCTAAACTTAACCTTCGACTTGACCCTTGACAAGTCTAAAAGCTTCTTGTTGCGCATTTAAATACTTAATTTGAAATAGCCATGAAATTCCTAATTTATATTTTATAAAAGTGTCATTGGAATTATACATGCTTTTGTATGTGTTAAATATGATTTATGTTCATGATAAATTATGTGTTTTATTGTTGTGTTAAAATATGGAAATACTCTAGAATTTATTAAATATTCAGTTCATAAAATTTAGATTTCATTAACATGTATGAATTATGTTTGGAATGTATTAAAACAAGTAGATGAATGCATGCATATAAGTCTCCTTATAGCAAAAAAATAAGGCCAAAAATCAAGCTTTTAAACCACCATTAAGGCCTTAAACTAATATCATTAATTAGCCAACAGTTAAGTCATTAGTTACCTTAACTTTTGAAGCCTCAAAAGTCAAATAACAAGATAATATTAACCTAATAAAGTGTTAAATTCGCACAAAATTTTCAGACCTCCCAAACATACCTCCAAAAGCTCCAAAACCTTCTTCTTTCTTCTCCAAAATCTCTCCCATGGCTATATACCATTAGCCCCTTCAACTCTTACAAAAATAACCACTAAAAGCTTGCTTAAGGACCACAAAGATAAGGCCTAAAGTTCTATTGGTGAGTATGTTTTTCATGTCTTAAACTTATGCATGAATATGATTTCTTGATAATAGGGTTTAAACTTAAACTTGTGTTTGATGATTCATATGCTTTGTTGGTTGTATGAGAAGTGTTTTGTTGTTATAGAAATTAGTTGTATGTGTGGTATATGAGTTTGGAAGTGTTGGAAAGTTGTGGTTGAATAATCAAATATTGAGAGTGTTGACATGCGAGGATGAGTGTATTGGAAAGATTAAAGGATTGAGTAGTTGAAGTGTGATTGGTGTTTTGATGATTAGAAGTAGAATTTATGTTGTTTGGATAGTGTTTAAAACATATAACAAGCTTTGGAAAGTTTAGATTAAGTTTAGAGAATTTTGAAGTGAATAAGTTTTGTAATAAAACAGGGGAAATAAAACATTTTCGTATAGGTTTAATTTTAAGCATACGCTGGCATCTGGTACTTCAACGATGCCGGCGTAGAGGTGGTGTTGGAAGTGAATAGAATCGATTTTTTTAAAGCTGCTTGAAACGCTGCCGGCTTTTGCTAGAAAAGGTTGCCAGTGTTATTTTTCAAATTGTACGCGGCTACTGGGGTTCCAAAGCCGCCGGCTTAGAGGCGGTGTGGAACTAGAACAGAATCATAATTTTTAACGCCGGGCTGAAGGCTACTGACGTAGGATCTAAAGCTGTCGGCGTACACGGATACGCCGGTGTTAGGGGTATTCACAGGCGTGGACCAACCCCGTGTAACTCTCGGAAATTTTTGGGAATTTGGAGTTGTATTCTACACCAGCTCAAAGCCACCGGCGTAGAATGAAGGCTATCGGCATATCTTTGGACGCTGCCAGTATTGGCAAGTGTTGAACTTTAGTGTATTACGCACCGGTTCAAAGCCGCCGGCGTTCAAGGCCGGCATGTCCCCTACACTTTTCATTTTCAAAAACTTTCTTCAAAATTTTCGAAAGCTTAGTATACGCTTAATTAAATATTTGTTGAGTATTCTATGATATAATAGGATTTTAAATGCTCTATTATGACATTGTATTAATTTATTTGAATTTCTTTGATTAATTATATTTACAACTAGTTAATTAATGCTTGAACTAAGTAGAAAATTTAATATTATTTTAAACAGTGATAGATCCTCGCTCGGCCAAACTCATTAGTTCCCGAGCTATCTCAGGTACGCAGTAACTTGCTTGTTTTTTTGCTTGGTTATGCATCAAATCAAATTACTTTAAATTAAGAAAATTTTATTAATTGATGAGTGTTGATTGTCCTTGTTTGCCGTTGAATCTGGTTCGGAGAGCGGCACCTTGCTCAGATTGGGGGCAGGGTACTTTCTCGTTATTGGATAAAATTATTTAGGAGATATAAGTATCTGAGCTACTCATATCAATCCCCTGAGCGTCGTGATGCGTTACTCAGGATCCCCTACTATTACGAGTTACGCCGGAAGGTGGGGCTGCCTAGTCTGTATGAACAATAGGGACCACTCAGGGAGGCAGATATAATACTAGATCCTTGTTGCCCAGAGTTTGAACACTCCTATGATGAAAGACTAACTAAAGATTGAGTAATAAATTATTGGTTGTTGCATTTTACATTTAGATTAAGTATGTGTGAATCACTTTGCATTTGTATTCGTTACTTGCATACTGGGCCTTTGGCTCATATTTTAACCATTTCAGGTGATGAATCCGACGAGTTTTACACGAATATGGGGTATGGAACTGATTTCAAGGATTTTCTTGATGTTATGGAGGATTAGAGATGACCTTAGACTTGGTGGAATCCAATTTTTGTAATAGAATAGTTATGTTAGTCTTGTGGTTGTACTTAAGATTTTAGTTAAATTTTATGTGTGTAATTTTGTTAAGGCTTGTAAAAAGCCTTTGGATGTAATATATGTATATATATATATATATATGTACTTAGCCATGTTTGACTTAAGTTTGCTTCTTTTGCAAGATATGATAATGGAATAGTGTATTTTGTTTAAAGTTTAGAAAAAAAAATTTATGGTTTCTATTATATTATCTATGTGGAATTAGATAAACAATTCCTCAAATAATTCTTTCAGACAACCTTACATATAATCTTATAGGTTATATGTGGTTGAGGAACTGTTATCACCTAATTCAAATATAGGGGCGATAACGGGTCCTTACATGATTAGTTTTTGCCCTCTACATGCTCCTGTTCTATCAAAAACCTGCAGAAAAAACACCACAAACACGCATAAAGCATGCATATATATATTTGACTAATTAAGTATAGTTTACAACAAATATATAGTTAGTTGTTATTAAATTGTCTCATCAAAACTCACATTGAACTCTCAAGTTCAACAATATCCCTTTCTTGATGAGGACAATTTATGCACAATTAACTCATATTCATATCATCCTACTCACCCTCAATTAAGTATTTAGGTTCTAAGGAAATTTTCAATTTTCCAAGTTTCAAAAACATGTTTCTGATGCTTAACTTTTAAAAAATTATAAACTACATTGATATGTCATTTTTTTCTCCCCCTATCAAAACATAGTTCATGTGTATTATTAATTATGCATCCACTTCTCTCCCCTTTTGTACTCATAAAAACAATATGATAATAGATTTAATACATGCCAGCAAGGAGAGATGCACAAATATACAACATTCAACTCAAAACAAATGCCTCGACAAAAGACTTCACATTTTCCTACACCCATGTAAGACTTCACACCTGTAAGCTCCTAGATTTTAAGCTAGTATTTATGCTTAAACCCTAAATCGAAAGTCAACTAGAAATCCTAAGGTCAACAAACCTGTATCAAACCTTAGTAGTTTTAGATCTGGCAATCCCGCGCTGTTAACCCCTAAACAATGAAACTAAGATAATTGTGGATAATAGCTCGTAATAATATAGGAAGCTTAAAAATATCATATTCATAATTTTTTAGTGTGGTTTGGATCCTAAAGATATCAGTTTTCGAAAATCATGCCCCAGTAACTAGACGGTAAAATATTTCGACCATTAGCTTCGTAAAAATACAAGGATTTCAAAAAATTAGTTTTTTCATAATTTTTCGATACCTAAAATATCGGATATAGCTTAAACACACGTATTTTCTTTATTACCAGTATTAATTTGTCTTATCTACTATTTATAGTACTATTCTCTACTATTCATTACTATTCATCTATTTATATTTTTCTACACATTCTTACATTCTACTATGCATATTTCCTACTTTTTACTTTTCTCATACATCTTCATTTACATCATACCTTACAAATTATTACTTTTAATTAACAAAAATACAAAATAAATCAAAATAACTCTCTCTCTCTCTCCTCTCTTCCCAAAATAGGCCCCTTCCCCATTTTCTCTCTCAATTATTTTCTTTTTCATTTTATTTTAATCACATGATTTTCCCCCTTAAAACTCTATAAATACTACATCTCTTTTAATTTCTTTCACACACTCATTTACCATAACAAAACTCTCCCAAAATCACTCCTTGAATCCTCTCTCCTAAAATCTCTTTCACTTTTCCATACTTTCCTACGTTTCTTTTACCCACATACTACCAAAACCTCTCTTTAACTACCAACCATATTTCTATCTTAGGTAAATTTCTTACTTATATCTTCTTACCATGTTATGCAACTTAATATGACCATGGTGTATGTTTCTTAAACATTTAAATGTTATAAAAGCAACACTATATTCATGTTTTATTCTTATTCATGAATAAATTACATTTTATTATTATGTTGTTTTATTATCGTTATTATGTTACATGCTATTATTATTGCTTTAACCTAATTCATATATTATATTATCTATATTTATGTATCTACATATATATATATATATATTTCTTAGAATATAAGTTCACTAACATAAGCGTTATTTATTTATTATGCTTTACAATTTATTTATTACATGCTTCAACATTAAGATTAGTTTTCTAGTCTTAGACTTGTCCTTATCAAGTCAAAATGATTTTTCTTATTTCTTTTATTTTTTTTTTTTACGTAAAATGACTAAGTCTGGAAGCCTTGAAATCAAGTTAACACTTCCAATACTTGATATTTATTTCTTACTCATCTTTATATTTTCCATTTTTCTTACTACTATTAGCTTTGCTATGTTACTAGCTACATACTCATTATTCATGGATGATCATATTGATTGTTGTCTTAATAGAAATAAAAATTTCTTTCTTAAAATAAAAGGAAACAAACTCAACTTACTTTAAAAATGTAGTTTACCACTTAGGAAAAGTTTCATTAAGATTTAATTTTATTTCAACCAAATACTTTTCAAATGATTTTTTTATACAAAAATCACCATAAATTCCAGTGTTGTTAACATACAAAACTTTTACAAAAATAAATAAGGAACTCTTTACTTTCTTTTCAAACTACCATTAAAAACCTAAGGTTGATAATACTTTTTTATGAGAAATTTTCTGAAAATCTTGATTATAAAATCCTTACTAACATTTTTAGTAAGTACAAAGACCAACACAAGTTTCCAAAATAAGTTAAGATCAACTCATCAAGTAAAGTATACTTTGGGAATAAAACTTGAGAATAACTGGAAATACTAAAGTTTTTGAATAAAGAATTATCTTCTAAGAATTAGGAAAAGTAAATTATATCACATATTTAATGATTTAAATCCTTAATTTTATTTCCGAACAACTTAACATAATTTTGTCAAACTTCACTTTTTCAACTACCAAGACAAGATTATTTTATGAAAAATCATTGGTTAAGATAATATCATTAAAATCAAGTGTATAATATGAGTTGACTATGTATTAAAAAGATTTTTCAACTATATATATATATGTATGTATATGTTTGCTATGGAATTTTTGGCTGATAAAAAGTTTGGAAAAATAATGTTTTAAAGGCTGGGATTTTCGTATTGACTATGTATCATATATTTTAGAGGCCTAATGACATTTTATGAAAAAATAACTTTAGAAATAGATATATCTTTTCGAGTAAGTAGAAAATGATATAAAATATGTGAAATTCCGAGTTAAAATGAGCAAGTTATAGTCATTTTAATTTGGAATTTCACTCTACATGATTTTTGACGAACTTAGTGAAATAGAATTACAAGTTTAAGTAGAAATTCCAAGAAATACTCATTTTGGGTATTTCTCTGTTTAGGTGACATGGAGTCTGAGCTTCCCTACCTAGAGGATCATTTTGAATAGGAGCTTCTGCTGCCATAGCTGAGTGAGTTTAAATTCTTACATTTATGTACATATGTTTTTGCATGTAGTTTAGCAGCACTATAATTAGGAAAAAATAAAAACATGATAGCGCATGTGCTTACTTATATGATTTAAATCATGTTAAATATATCAAAGCGGGAATTATTAACTAATCATTGTATAATTTAGTATATGAATTATTTGTCTGCAAACTCTATGATCACTTTCAAATATCTGATGCCATGCCATGATTACTTAAAAAAATGATTCATGCATGATATAATAAGTCATATTGCATTCATTACTATACCCTTGGTGAGACAAGGGCACGGTAATGATGCCATAGAACCTGAAATTCTACTTATGGCAAATGATCGCCCGTGATAAAATGGTAGGTAGACACAAAAAAAATGCATTTTAACGACTAGTAGTGGCTCATATAAAAACTACAACAACTTCATTTGCGAACTATGGCCTTGTTGCCCAGAACACCTAATCCCAAATAGAGGGGTGAATCCATTCAACATATGATTCCCGAAAAATTATATGTATTGTTTGCTCACATGTTTGATTGCATCTTATATGCTTGTTTAAATAACTTTGTTTTGATATTGATTATTTGAGTACTTTATTTGTGGAATTAATTCTCACTAAGTAACAAGCTTACCCCCTTATAGATATCTATTGCATCACCCTCTATGGTTAACGTCCTAGGATATTTCTCTTGGATACTATCTTTTGGAATAAGGAGTTTTTGGATGAAGTCAAAGACTAGCTGTAGACTTAGATTTCCAAGTAAATCTCCAATGTATTTATTTTGAATAGACTTTGATAGACTTTATCTTTCGATAGAGGAATGCCCCATTGATAATTTGTAAACCTTTATATTTCCATGTTTAAGATGTTTATGTTATGATTTCTATTATTAATTGCTATATGAATGTCTTCTTAAACAACTTGTTTCAAAGTTAGTCCTTTATGATCGTAAATATGTGCCTTATACTCGATATCGAAGCTTTTGGTTGACTGAAGTTGTTATACTTAAGTTTTAATATTGAGTGTGGCGACTATCGAGTATATGGTATCCTTTGGGGCGTAACAACACCACTTGCCTATACTCGAATAGGACTTTACCACACTTTCCTATGCTTACATAGGCTTTTACCACACTTGCTTATGCTCACAAGACTTCACCATTTACTTACATCCATGTATGACTTCACACCACTTGTCTATTCTCATATGGGACTTAACCATTTGCCTATGCTATAATAGAACTTTACCACAAATGCTTATACATTTATAGGACTTCACCACAAATGCCTAACACTTGAGGACTTCATACCACAATGCCTACACTCAATAGGACTTCACACAAATGCCTCAATACTTGAGGACTTCATATCATAATGTCTACACACGGTAGGATTTAACCATATTTGTCTCATCATATGAGGACTTCACCAAAAATAGTAAGCTCATATGTAGCAAATGTGCCAACACATCAAAGCACTTATCTTCACAAATATGCGGCAATCAAACCAAATTATCACAGATACAGATCCAATACAAGTACATATCAAATTTTTAAGTATATAGCATATTTAGTAGCTTATTTATCACAAAAATATGTTCTACGTCAACTTGGTTCAATAATACTTAGCACTCATCCTGCATGATCATTCCCAATTCTCTTCTTAAAGTACAAACGAACTTCACTCAAGGGTTTAGTAAAAATCTAAGCAATTTAATTGTTTATATTATTAAATTCCAAACTGATATCTTTGTTTAGAACATGATCTCTAATGAAATGATGTATAATTTCAATATGCTTGGTCCTTGAGTGTTGGATCGGATTTTTAGTCAAATTTATAGCATTTGTATTATCACAAAGAATTGGAACATTTTAAAAATTTAAACCATAATCAAGCAAGTTTTGTTTCATCCATAAAATTTGTGCATAACAGCTACCAGCTGCAATTTATTCAACTTCAATAGTTGAGAGTACAATTGAGTTTTGCTTTTTAAAGTGCCAAGATATTAAAAATTTCCCAAAAAAAGGCATATGCTGCTTGTGTTTTGTTTTTATCTACTTTGTATCAGCAAAGTCAGAATTAGAGTATCAATTAGATTGAAAGAAGTAAATTTTAAATACCATAAGCTAATTTCAATCATGCCTACTAAATACTTGAGAATGCATTTTACTACATTCAAGTGTGATTCTTTTGGGTAAGATTGAAATCGTGCACATACACATACAGAGAACATGATGTTAAACTAGAAGCTGTCAAATATAAGAAACTATCTATCATGCCTCTATACATCTTTTCACAAACATTTTTACCTTTTTCATTTTTATCAAGCTCAATAGTTGTGCTCATTGGTGTTGATTTTGACTTGCAATTATCCATTTTGAATCTTTTCAACAAATGTCTTATATATTTAGCTCGATTGATAAAGGTACCATGTTTAGCTTGTTTGATTTGGAGACTAAGAGAATAATTGAGTTCCCCATATACTCATTTCACATTCATTTTTCATGGACTCAACAAAATCTTTTATAAGACTCATATTTGTAGCACTAAACACAATGTCATCAACATAGATTTGCAAAATTAGTGTATCAAACTTGTGATTTTTAATAAATAAAGTGGTATCAACTTTTCCTCTTTAAAAACCATTGCTTAACAGGAACTACTGAGTTCTTCATACCAAGCTCTAAGAGCTTGCTTTAGTCTATAAAAGCTTTATTTAACTTAAAAATATATTGGGAAATTCATTATTTTCAAAGCCTAGCGATTATTCTACATAGACTTCTTCTTTGATAAAACCATTTAGAAAAACACTTTAGACATCCATTTTAAAGAGAGTAAAGTTCTTATCAGCAGCAAATGCCAAAAGCATTCTTTTAGATTCTAGTCGAGCAATCAGGGTAAAGTCTCATCAAAATCAATTCATTCTTCTTATTATAGCCTGTAGCAACCAATCTAGCCTTATTTCTTGTTATTAAACCATATTCATCAAGTTTGTTTCTAAACACCCATTTGGTTCCTATGATAATTCTATTTTCAGGTCTACATACCAAATTCCATACATCATTCCTTGTGAACTGGTTTAATTCATCTCATATTACATTAATCCAAAACTGATCTTTTAAGGCTTCACAACATTTTTAGGCTCAAATTGAGATAAGAAACATATTGCTTAAATTCCTAAAGATGATTTGTTTTAACACAATTTGGAGGTTCTCCAATTATTAAATCTTTCATATGTGATTTAGCATACTTCATTCTTTGGGAGATCATTATTATAAAATTCATACATATCAACATCCAATTTTTGTTCATTATTTTTTATTACTATTTTCAAGAGAAAATCTATTTAAATAGCACAAACGCATCAACATCATCATTTGAGTATGCATCAAGCAAGGAATCATCAAAAGCAATGTGCATTGATTCTTCAACAACTAAAGTTCTTTTGTTAAAAACTCTATAAGTTTACTTGTTGAAGAATATCTAAAGAAATTCATTCATCACTTTTAGAGTCGAATTTAGCCAATTGTTCTTTGCTATTGTTCAAAATGTAACACTTTGTGCTAAAATGATGGAAATATGAAATGTTAGGTCTTTTTCCTTTCCAAAATTCATAAGGGGTTTTCTTTAAAATTGGCCTTATAAAACTCTATTTGAAATGTAACATGCTGCATTCATTGCTTCAGCCAAAATTATTTTAGCAAATTATTTTCACACACAACATGGTTCTAGCCATTTCAATTAATGTTCTGTTTTTGCTTTCGGCTACACCATTTTGTTGTGGAGTTCTATATGCGAAAATGTGTGTTCAATACCATAGTTTAAAAAAAATCTTCCATTTTATGATTTTCAAATTCTCCCTCACATCACTTCGAATTGTATAATGTTAAAACTTTTTCATTTTGAACTTTCTTGCAATATCTAAAAAAGATATGATTAGTTTTGTCTTTAGATGGAAGGAAGAAAGTCGAAATGTATCTAGTAAAATCATCAGCAATAACCAAAGTGTACTTCTTTCTCTCAAAATTAAGGTTTGGGTAGGACCAAATAAATCAACGTGCAATAATTCTAATGACCTAATGAAATAACATCCTTAGACTTAAAAGAAGCCTCAGTTTGCTTTTCTTTTTACTGCATGACAAATCTTGTCCTTTTGAAAATTAACTTTGGTAAACCTTTGACAAGATCCTTTTTAACAAGTTTTGAAATGATGTCCATACTAGCATGTCCTAGTTTTCTATGCCATAGCCAACTATTGTCATTTTCAGAATATAAAGTTTCATTTGAAGTTTTAAAATCATCTAAATTTATTTTATAACTATTTCCTTGTCTATATCCTTCAAAACATGCTTGGTTATTGTCAATTTTTTTAATATAACACCTTTTAGCAAAAATGTTACTTTAAACCCATTGTCGCACAACTAGTTAATACTCAACAAATTATGTTTTAAATCTTCTACAAACAAAACATTTTTAATACATAAATCTTAGTTAATGACAATATTACATTCTCCTAAAACAATTGACTTTTTGTTGTCCCTGAAGATAACACTTCATGATCCTTCAAGTCAAGTGATGTGAACTTGGACACATCTCTTCATGTGTCTCAAATCCACTCCAAGTACAATTTATTACTGCCACTTGGGGATCCCTACAAGATAAATTATTACTTCTTTGGTACACATTTTAATTTGGGTCCTTTTTGTTAGACGAACAAAAACTTCTCTTTTTGAGCCCAAACAAACTCGCTTCAGTGATTCAAATTCAAAAATTTTCTAATTGCATGGTTATGTACAATATGACCTGTTTTGCTGCAATAATTACATATCCCACAAGTAGTTTTAACAAATTTAATATCAAGGGACTTGCAATTATTTTGACTACTATAACCAATTCTAAATTTATTTGAATCACGTTGTTGGCTTCTAAGAAGTGTGTTCAAATTTTTCTTTTCGCTTGTGAATTTGACTATAGTAGCTGCTTTGAATCATCCAGACTGATTTTTAACATTTTATTTTTGTTTTAAAAACTTCTAGCTCCTTTATGATTTTATTTATACAACTATCAGCACATGCCACATTATTAATCTTTAATATCTTAACTTCGATGTCCAGCAAATCATTTTCAATTTTTAATTTTTCATTCATTTCCTTTAACTCATTATTTTTGCTTTTCAAATATTTGCGTTTAATATCCATCTTTTCGTTTCCTATTTTCAAATTGTTTATTTTAGTGTTTAGTTTTTCATTTTCATATTTAACATCTTCATGCTCGATTAGAAAATTATCTAATTGATCTCAAATTTCAATCATTAAAGATTTCAACATGCTATTCCTTTTTTTCAGCTTTCGCAACAAACTTTCTCATATATAGCATGCAGTTCATCATACATAGAAGAGTAAGGAGATGATACGTCATTGTCCAAGGCTGAAGCTTACATTCTCGTCGTCTGAATTTAATGAGTCATTATCGCTTCAAGTTGTCATATATGCTTTCTTCTTCTCCTCCTTCAACTTCTTTTGAAGCAGTGGGAAATACCGCTGATGTGTCCTGGTTTTTGCAGTTGTAGTATGTGATCACATCCTTTCTCTTGTGCTTGGAGGAGCTGCTGTCATCCTTCATCTTCTTTGATTTTGACCTCATAAATTTTCTCAACATTTTAGCTATCAAGACAAAATCCTCTTGTTCATCTTCATCATCATCATTACTTGAGTCTTGTCTTGTAAATTTCAGGGCAATAGCCTTCTTGTTGCCTTCTTCGTCTTGTTTCTTATTGAGCTCATAGGTTTTAAGCGTGCCAAGAAGCTCTTCCTTACTTTAGACACTGAGATCCCTAGCTTCCTCTATAGCTGTCCTCTTAGCTTCCCAATCTCTTGGAAGTGATCTGAGAAGTTTAGAATTAATTTCCTAATTAGTAAAGTTCTTCCCAAGCACACTTAGAGATTTATAATATTATTGAATCTATTATGCATTTTGTTAATAGATTCATTATCAAGCATTTTCAAATTTTCAAATCCACCACATAAAAGACTTATTTTGGTGTCCCTAACTTTAGATGTTCCCTCATAAGTCTTTTCTAGCTCATCCCAAATTTCTTTTGTGGAAAAACTTGTACAAATTCTATTAAAATCACTTTCGTTTAATCTACAATGTAAAGTATTCATTGCAATTTCGTTTAAGTCAACCTTTTCCAATCTTCCTCTAAATAATCTGCTTCTAATTTCCTTCAAATTTAAAAGGGTCATTTTCAATAACATTCCATATTAATTTATTTTGGGCTTTTAAAAATATTTTCATCTTATACTTTTAGTAGGGGTGACTACCTCCATTTAGACATAGAGGTCTATTTATAGCTTACTCCTCTAGAAATCTTAGAGTATTAGATGCCATGATCATTATCTATTATGCGATTAAGCTTAAAAACAATAGAGACTGACTCTGATACCAATTAAAAATACACTAGGAATACTCAAGAAAGGGGATGGAGGGTTGGGGTGAGTAAATTGAATATTTGTTCAATTTTTCGAAATAATTAATTTTGAAATCAGCAGATTAAAATAAAAGGATTTGCAATGGATAAATAAACAATAAATAGAATGTATAAAATAAAAGAGAATGATAGACAAAATCAAGCCACAAAGATAACATGGAGTTTAGCCTTTTGCCTACTCCCCATGGTCCACCAAATGCCCCTTTTGAGGTCTTCACTATCGCTTCAAAATTTCAAAAGTTGGTTTGAGATGAGCAATATTACATCTACAGGAAATAAAAAATTTCCTCTCTCTAACCGTTCTAAAAGAAATAGCAATTAATATTAACTGAGCACTAAAGTGTATTTTCTCTCTCTTAATAATTTGCAAATATTATGCACAAAAGGATAAAGAAAAAGAATTTGTTTGATCCTAGTTATTAAGTTCGTAAAATAATTTGCCACTTCATTCACCCATACCACACATCGATCTTTTAGACTTTGTATATAAATAGCCTTTGAAATTCAAAAGTTTGTTAGATATAACGTTATAACCTGCTAAACATTAAATGCACTCTAACGACTCTTTTTCTTTTCACATCACCTTCAAACTTCGAGCCGTCACTCCTCAAATACCCTTCGCACCTCACTTTGTCATGCCCATATTTTGCCCTCGATAATTTTTTATATGCACGCTTTATCAAGCTTCAAAATTTGAATTGTCAAGCCCTAAACTTTAACACGTCGAGCCTAAACTTGAACCTCAACAGCATTGTTTGCTACTTTATCTTTGTCGAGCATTTGTTTTGTACAGGTCGATCCCTAAACTTCAACACATTGAGCCCCAAACTTGACCCTTGACTTAACCCTTGACAGTCTAAAAGCTTCTTGTCGTGCATTTAAATACTGTTTACTTTTGCTCTCGACATGCTCTGTTTTGCTGACATACTGCTAAAAATCTGCAGAAAAACACACAAACACGCATAAAGCATGTATATATATTTGACTAATTAAATGTAGTTTACAACAAAAAAATAGTTGATTGTGTATTAAATTATCTCATTAAAATTCACATTAAACTCTCAAGTTCAACAAAGAGTATTGGACAACACATCAATGTTAAGGAGGCTATAATGTTCCCTAATGATGTGATCACTCTATGATGGAGATGATGGTTTAATGGAGTCATGTGAGAGATTGTGGTAATTAGGAAAAAGTTTAAAAGTAGAAACAAAGGCTCATTTTTACTTATGTAATTTTAAGAGGAAAGCTCGAGTAAAGTAGGGGCGCTTATGAATTAGGTGTCTACCAAAGGGGTCTAATAAAGTTCAAGTTAGATGAGCAACCTATAAAAAGGTTGATGGAAGGTGGACATAAAAAATGTGACGCAACTTAAGATAAGTTAAATCTAAGGCTACATAGATACCTAACTTAATGTATTGGACTACATAAAGCTAGGGATTGCTTGGTTTATGACAACTAGTAGCTTTCGCTATAATAGAGGAAGAGGAGGAGGCCTAAGTTGACCATAAGCTTAGACTTTTAAATTAGTTAGGCCCTATACAAGGTAAGTTGTTAAAGAGTTTGGAGCCTAATAAATATATAAGCAATTATTACGAGCCATTACATTTTTGCCTTATTTAATAACGGTGTAATTAACCTTTTCGTCTTTAAGGAAGTGATGCAAAAGCTAGTGTAAAGATTCAAAAGGGTAAAAGGAAGGCCAAAAATTATCAATTCAATTGGAGTCCTGCAACTCAGTAGTTCCAAATGCTAAATTCTAAGTCGAGTTAGTGAATTAAAACTAGAAGCAAACCTCTTTGATGACCATGATTATAAGCTAGTTAATGGTATGGATTTTCTCAATCGTATGAGCACTCTAATAACCCCATTAGCAAATTACATCATGATCATCGATAAGGGATAATAATCCATAACATAGTCTTTATTAGTCATAACCCTAGCCAAGCCTACACTATACAATGCAAGTTGCTAAAGGGATAAAATTGATGAAACCCACAACCAAAACATAAAAGAAAAGATCTTAAAGAAAAAAGGAAGGCTGGGTGAGGCCTAAGGAAATTTTCAATCTCGAGCTACTTCAAAAGAGGTGGTTAAAAAATACTTGATGTGATAATTGCAATTATAATTAAAAAAAAAAATCCCATATGTAGAATAGAAAATAAAACACTAAATCGAGGGTTCATTCTTGATATATTCCTACATACTTAACTTTGTATGCAAGTTCCTTAAAATATTTATCGTTGGCTTTATTAATAATGAAATCTTATTAATTACTTGTGTTGCTTAACCAACAAATCAATAATCATATTATTTTGCTTCATAAGGAAAATAAATGCAACTAAAAGGGAACCAACATTCACAAAAACCTATAAGATATTTTTATATTACATACTAACGACTTTCTCTTCTCCTAATCCAGTAGCCTTCATCGTCTATCATAAAATCTAGTAGCCCAATATCATTGTTCCTTTCATATAAGTTTTTCGTTCTTGCTTTCTCTCTTGAAGTCCACTTTCCATTTTGCTCATAAACCATTTTAGGGTCTAACTCCAAATAGCACTCAAAGAGACAAAGAACATAAGAAATCAAGAAAGGGCTACAATTAAAATCATTAAAACTTGTCCCTAACCCTAATATTTAGGACTTTAGAAAACACGATTTTCACGTTCTTATAAATTGGTCTTCATCGTTGTTTCTCTTAAAATTCTTATCAAGGCTTGTGTGGTTTATTGAATTATTTATGTTTATTTATTTTGTTTAATTTATTTCTCTAATATTGAAGAGAGAACATTGCAATGAGGTTAGAAACTTGTCTATTCAGTTTTTAAGATCGTTCAAAGTGTTTCTTACATATTCATGAATTTGGTGCCATTCATGTTTATCATAACCTAACTCCTAGAAATATAGATAAATTAAATTTGAAGGTATCAATGTATGGAGGTAGCTTTATTCAATGTATGGACATTTGGAATGGTTAAAAAAAGGTATAAACGTTTTACAAAGTGAATCAAATGAGGTATCAACATTTTATAAAGTTCATTTGAATATCAATATTGGGTAAGTTTCGTTCATGACATATGAACTTTTTGGTTTATAACAATTTAATACCTAAAAAAAAATTTATATCACAACAAAATCCAAACTTTTTAATTTTTAATTTTTGATTTCTTCTTTACTTTTCTCTTTCTCTCTCTCTCCCTCTCCTACACTTCTTCTTCCTCCTCCTCATCCTCCTAACTTGATAATTTTTAAATAAAGATCAAACTTTTATTAATCTTTTTGAATCAAATTGTTTTTTTCACTTATAATTGCAAGATATATTCTCGTCTCAACTAAGCCAACTTTAGATAAAGTCAATCCTCCTTGCAAATAATCTAAGGTACATATCAAACGATGTACATAAATCTTACAAGAAGTCTGCAATAAAAGGAGTTTGGAGGTTGTGACCAATGTGTACGAGATATGGATGATGAGAAGCCATGTGTTTTTAAATATTCAAAATGAAACATTTTACCTCCTTGGCCATCAAGCTTCTAACATTTTCTACTCCATCTCTGAAGGGTAGTAAACAGGCAGATGTATTACTTCCATGTGATTAGCAAACTGACATAAAAGCAAAATCACATGACTTACCTACAATGGATAAATCTAAAGCTATTGAGATTTCAAATAGATATTAACTAAAAATGAATTGCGGCTTATGCTTCTAAACATTAATATTTACGTGATTTATATTGAGATTGCTCTAATTATAAAGAGTGCGATCGATATTCAAGAGTGCAGGATGAACCAAACCTCCATAACCACTATCAGAGAACCAAACTGTCAAAACCCCATCATCATCTTCATCTCCCATAGCTGCATGGAACCATCTCCACTGCAAGAAAAGAAGTGTCGAATTTGAACCAACTCACGTTCCGCAACTTGACCCATGTCTTGACTTCAAGAGATCTAACATATGGGAGTGTTTGGTTAGAGATAAGGAGAGAGTTATGGTTTTTTTTTTTCATTTTATTCAATGTTTAATCGATTTCTCTTTACGTAGAGAAATAGCCAAATTTTGACCAAAGGTACCATTTGTGAAGTAATTAAAAAGATTAGGTATTGTCATGATACGAATTTTTTTAGGTATTAAAGAGTTGCAAACCAAAAAGTTCAAATATTATGAATTAAACTTTTGGATTAATTTTCAATTAGCTTTCTTTTTTTTTCCTTAATGGTCAATTATTGATACCTTATTTGACTCTTTTTGTAAACATTGATTCATTTTTTTTTTAACTACTTGAAATGTTTATAACTTAAATGAATTTACTTCCTAAATGCTAACTCCTTTTTTTAACCGCTCAAAATGTTGAACCCTTAATAAACTTACTCCCAAATGTTGATATCTTTGATATAGTCTACCCTTTTAACATGGCTTAAAGTAGGTTACCTTTTTAGTTTAATATAGACTGGATTATAATATGGATAAATTATCCTAGAAGGTTACAACGTTTAGGAGTAAGTTCATTTAGGTCAAAAAGGTTCGAAAAGTTCAAAAGAGATCACAACATTTAGTGAGTAAGTTCATTTTAGGTCACAATATTTTTGGGTGGTTAAAATGAAGTCACAACATTTAAAGAAGTGGGTCAATTGAGGTCACCATTGGCACATGTCAACAAGATAAATATTTAATCAAAACTTAGAACCCCTTCTTTTAAGGCATCATTGACATGTATCATTAGAAAAAATATTTAATTGAATCTTAGAATATACTTTTCTAAACGTTATGACCTCTTTGAATTTTTCAAAACGTTGTGACCTAAAATGAACTCAATCCCAAACGTTATGACATTCCGATGTAATTTACTCTTTAATATGCAAATGTCCTTTGCTTGAATCTTTGCACTTAATAGATAGTTGAAAACCTTGCTTGTTATTGTGTTTTTCACACAACGATCATCTCACATTTCTTGATATTTATGATTACTAGCCCTTCATAAACTATCGTGAATGTGAATACAATTAAGTCTTTGCCAACCTATGTTTGTGTTGTTTAGGATTGCGAAGTGTGAGATGTAGCTAACTAAAAAGTTTCTTTTAGTTCTTTTTGCAGTTTTTAAGTTTACTATGGTTACTTGTGAACCTACATAGTTGTTGTATGTGTGTGTTACGAGACAACATAGGAGCAAGAAGAAACCAGTATGGATGAAAGACTACTGTTCTTAACAGAAATAGTTAGGGTTTTCGATACATCAATAACTGTAAACAACAGCTTGTAACAAAAAATAGAGTAGTAGAAAGTAGCTATAATAGTGTAACAATAGTATATCATGTAAAGGAAAGTAGCTATAATAGTGTAACAGTAGCATAGCATGTAAAGGAACTCATATAAATACTAAATAAACAATACAAAGAGGGTATGCCGGTTTTAATCCCAAAATTAGAGAGTGCCTTTTGGTACTAGGAATCTAGATCTGACTCAAACAAGATCTAAACTGGCATCTTCACATTCACACCACGTAAACAAGAAACACAATAGTTTGTAAGAAATAAAAATTAAAGTAAAATAAAGATTAAGGTTTGGAGAGTAATTGGAAGCACGGAAAGGGCAAGAAGTGAGAAAAAGAGAGTTTATATACTAGGCTTGAGTAAGGTTGGGCTTATTAAGTGGGCTAAGTGACTAATTTTAGTGCTCTCGTTGTCATGACTCCATCAACAAGGCAAAGAGCAATGGAAAATTAGTTTGTTGAATTGGCTACTCAGTTGCAAAATACTTTGTTATAATCTTTAAACATTGAGATGGACAAGAAATTCGAGGAATTATCCAAGAATTTAAGCCAGAAATAGAACCTAGTAAATAATCATCAAATAGATCATAATTCAAGTTCATCATCTTCTGTTAATGAAGGTAGTGTGGTAGAGAATTTTTCGAAATGAATTAAACTTGAAATTCCTAAATTTACCGGTGATGATGCCTTAGGATTAGATTTTCACGGCTGATAAATTTTTTTACTTCCATGCCATACCAGATGAGCAGCGGATTATAATCGAGTCTTTTGCGATGGAAGAAAGAGCACTAGATTGGTATAAATGGATGCAAAATAACGAGCAGCTCAATTCTTGGACAAATTTCAATAGGCCAATTGAAATTCATTTTAGTCCATTTGAGTATGAAGATATTTAAGGTACCTTGTGAAACTCGAGTTAGATCAATAGAGGAATATCAGACGCAATTGAAATCTTCATCAAATAGAGTTGCTAGGTTACCTAAATCTTTCCTTCTTGGTTGTTTTATATCAGGTCTTATACCTTATATAAAATGAGAAGTTCAAATTGCTAGACCACTTAATCTCATGCAAGCTATTTAGCTAGCCAAGATGCATGAGAGTAAGTACAATGAGTAATTTTCTTTTTCTAAACCATACACGACAACTTCATTTTCCAAACCCTCTTTTCCTTTACGATTTTCTAACCCATGTACTCATAATTCTTCAACAATAAAAACTTTCCATAATACTTCAAACACAAACCTAAACATATCCCAAGTTCAAAAAAGACCATTCCCATTAAACATTTAAAGCTAACAAAGATGCTAGCTAAACATGAACAAGGCCTTTGCTTTAATTGTGATGAGAGATATCATAAGAACCACAAGTGCAACTATAACTTTTTGTTATTACTATCACACCCCCACAGGGTTTCCTAGTAGTACCAAAACGCACTATACACCAATCTGGAGTCATAAACTCTTATATTAGTCAATCAGACGCTCTTAGAAGGGTGCATGAGGTTTGTACTGCTGAGGTAATCTGTGGCGTGGACATTTCAGACATGATCAAAAGGCCTCTTAGATTAAGAAATCTTGCATACATATAAGAATTGTACAAAAATAGCTTTACAACCTAAATACAATGGGTTCACGAATCTCAACTATTACATTAAAACTATAACATTTCTTCAGTCAAACTCTTGACTCCTTGGCTAATGATAAGTGTCTTTAGACCCTTAATTTTGGTGCTATTTGAACATTCTTGATATGTTATTTTTAGGATTTCATGGAGAAAAGGACATTTATTTTGTGAAAAATTCATTTCATGGTTTAAAAATCAATTTTAGAAGTTTTTATGATGATTCAAACGAAATCAAAGCAAATTAAACAAGTTTGAATCAATTTTATTCAAGAAGGAATTTCATGTTTTCATTCTTTTCATTCATTCTTGGCCAGCAAGGACACTAGGGAAGACCACAAAATGCTTTATTGAAGAAAAGAATTTCAGCCTTACCCTCATCCTTGGTCAGGAAGGACGCCAGGGAAGACATCAGTAGCTACACTTGAAGAAAGTTTTCAGCCTTTTCATTCATCCTGGCCAGGAAGAACGCTGAGGAAGGAAACAGAATGCTCTTAGGCCGAATTTCAGCTATTTTGCCTTCATCCCTGCCCCGATCCTGGCCAGGATGACGCCCAGGATGAACTGGGATTTTTCCAAAACTATATATAGTGCTTTGTTTTTTTGTTTTATAATTTTTAGATCATTTTTTAGGCTCTAAGAAAGAAATTACGAAGGACTTTGCTAGGGCGTCCATTGAAGATCTCAAGACATCAATTAGGGTTTATTCTTTCTATCATGATTCTTTCTATTTCCTTTAGATCTTTTGTTCTTATTATAAATCTCATGGAGGAGTAGATTTTCATACTCTTCACCTTGTGAAACCCTAACCATACGAATTGAAATGTCTTTTGATTAATGAATGTTCATGTCTTTGTATCTATTCATGTGATTCAATAGTCTTGTGATTGATTTGTGCACAAATTAATTGCATGTTTGATTCTTATTGGATTGAAAGAGGTTTCATTCAATTAGTAGATCTTCATGAATAGAGGAATTGCTTATTTCACCTAGAGGTAGGGAAATTACGATTTTCTGCTATAAAGAATTTAATTCTTGTTCAAGGATCATGATCTTTAATGCAATCCTATGTGATGTTAGTAAGGGAGAGGTCTCTACTATCTCATTTAGGGTTAGGAATTGATTAACTCGAGGGAGGAATTGATTTACTTGTTGAGATCTTGCAGTGCAAAGCATGAATGATTCATTAATCAATCTTTTATCATAAGAACTTTAGGTTTAGGGTGGATCAAGGTGGAGAGTATGTCTTGTGATTGAATTCATCTTTGAAAGCAAACATTAGTTGCTCTTAGAGCTTGCTTAATTTTCTGCTTAGTAGTTAATTGTAGATTTCTCTCCAAAATTTAGGCTAAATAGTAGAGAACCGGTAATACTAGTACTTGTTCTTCAAAATCATTGCGGACGATACCCTAAAATCTATGCTACATCGAATAGGTGCGCTTGCCTAGCTTTGATCGTAGATTTAATCGGGTTTATAAATTTTAGAAATTAATACGATCGATAAAACATCATCAGCTAACTTAGATTAACACCAAAACGAAGCCTAGCTTGACTATATAGGTCCCTGCACTTAAATAAATCTATAGGAGAGTAACAAACCACAACTCAGTGAATGATTAATTTTATCACAACATGACAATGTCAAGTAGGTTTAATTATTAAACACATGCAATGCAACAATCAGCCCTATGCAACAAATGTAGTTTAGATAATTAAATCCAAGCCAATGGAGATTTATGCTCTCTCTTGGGAGGTTGAATGACTGGCTCTTGCAATTCACGCCCAAAGAGCCTTAGAATTAAGGGAGAAGAAATTGTTTGTAACATTTTTTATTATTGTACTTATATATATTTATATAGTATATAAAAAATCTCCACTCCACCTTAGAACCTCAAAAACCCACTAAGTATGAACCCCATCGTGCTGATGCCATAAGCGATGTCCTTCGATGCCTCCTTCGTCATGCCCCAAAGGGTATCCTAAACATGAAATCTACCGCACATGGTATTAAAGTTTAGAATGACTACCTTAGTCTTACAAAAACTTCGATACCATGTGCAAGGTATACTTTCACAAAATAAGAGATGTCGTTGGGGTGATGCAATTTAATAAGATAACAATATATTGGCATACAAAAAATATGAATATAATTGCATTACCTTGAGGGATTAAAGTTTTACAAACTCAAGGAAGCATTCCCCCAAAAATCCTAAAAATATTATAAAACATAATGTCTTTAATAGTAAACAAAACTATTTTTAAAGACTGATTACTAAGTAAGGAGATTTCTATTGATGTCTACTCCAAAATCTTCTAGCAAACTTCTTCCAAAAACTCCCCAAATTCCTTGGTCATTACCTGGAAAGACTCCCTTAGGATAAAGCCACAAGTATTCCTTCTACAATAAAAATTTACTGAGGTATAAGCATAACTAACTTGGTGAGATAAATTCGTGCATCACGTATTCACAACAATAACAAACGAGTTTGTTAATGAAACATATAAGTGCACCATCCATATAATCAAACCAATACATATGATTAATCAGATCCATATGTAAATGGATTTACACCCTCCATATCAAGGGTCAGAAAGACTTTGAAAAGGTCCGTTCAACCAATAGAATTTCTGATGATAAACGAGGTTCCAACCAATCACCACTACAAGTCACCAGGACTTCACGCTAAAGTGATCGATCTGGCATGGCTTCTCCATGAGGCCATTTTTGAATGACTTAATTCCTCATGCTGGAGCTAGATACCTTATCTTTTCAGTCCCACAGGCAGAGTAATAGTGAAATGATATGTGACTCAATAATATGCCATGCATGACCAATTTATTATTTTGCTTCCAACCATATTAAATACTCATTTAGAGGTGGCTAACAAGATAATCACACATACCAACATAATGAAGGAACAAGAGTATTAATTAACAATTCAAGTTTAGATATACTTAACATTCATTCACCAAAATAGCAAAACACAAGCATAATTCCATAATAACCCACGATATTCCATTTTATCTTTACCTTATATTCTAGTGCTATACTTTATAAGCACATACATGAATATGTAAAGTGTTGGGCAAAACACTTGGCCATTTCGCAACCCACTTTGTCAAAAAAACCTTCTGGAAAGAAGACCTTAAGGTCCTCATTGTCTATACAAAAGAAATACCTAGAATGAGTATTTGCTATTAGTTTTACTAAATTTTCTAACTCTATTTACTCTATTCGTGGTAGATTTCCCGGTTACTAAGTTTTGAACCTTAAAACGATAATAACTTTCGTTTTAATTCCAATTTTCGCATATGAGTAGTCAATTTCTACCTACTTCGAATACTCTATCCATTTATAAGGGTATTTGAAGTATTTAAGGTAATTTAGGTTCAGATCTATAGTATAGAGTACGCCTAGATTGTTTCGGACTTGATTTCCACTACTTTTTACATTTTTACCTTATATAAACTCTCTATATCAAATACATATTACTTAAAAATCATTAATTGATAATAATAGTTCATAATACATGCATAATCCTAGTAATATTGTTCAAATAGAATTTTTTACTAAATAGACATTTGAAATCAAGTTAGAAAACTTAGGCTTATGGGAAATGTTCTTGGAAAACTTGTAGTAGATTTTTATTTATTAGGACTTTTCAAATGGTGATTCAACTTGAAAATGATGTTCTTATACTTGTCTCATCTCCTTGGAAGTTTTGGTCTTCTTGATGATTTTGTAAACAATATCTATTTGAAAACTAACTTCATAAAACATTGACTTTTGTGTAACTTTGAGAAAAGAATTTCAAGTTATAAAAATTGCTAAATTTCATGCCTATGTCTCGGCATCTCTTGGAAAGTAAAGGTTTTTTTCTTTTTAATTTTTTTTTATTTTAGTGAATAATTCCTTTCCATGTATTGAAAGCGAATTTTGAAAGAAATAATTTACATAACAAAGAATTGTCAATACACGAGATTACAATTATTTTGGCATTATAACAATGTCACTATGAGTTTTTCATGTATATGAATGTAAACTAAACTCAAAATATTGAATATCAAATAAAAAGCTGACAAGGTAAATAATAACAAAATGCAAAGCTAAAATAAAAGATGAAAGCCTTAGTTCATCATCAAGGCTCCCAAGGACTTAAAATATTCCAGTTATCATGAAAAATAAATAAAAAACAAAACAAATGAAATAATAAAAGTGGGAGTCCTAGATATTAAGTAAAGCTCCCTGAGACTTGAAATAAATAAGTCTCTTTCAAACATAAATATGAACAAGTTCAAGACTATAAATGAACTAGTCTTAAGAAAATAGATTAGATTTATGAAATAAATAAGGTTATATTAGTGAGAAATATCGTGTAAAGGTTATATGTATACATATGTATATTTACATATACAGAAAGTTAGATTAGTGCACAAAAGAAAAGGTATGAATATAAACATGAATGTAACATGATAATGAATATAGTGTATTGTATTTCCATTCCCTAGCTTCATGCATCATAGGAAATTTTCACGGACATAATATATATAGACACATACTTAAAAACAAAACATAAGTTTAGAAGATACGAGAATGGTGTTTACTAAAGGAAACAGAGAGAAAATATGTGTGTGATGGGGGAGAGAGATGCCGAGAGAGATAGAGAAGAGAGGGAGAGAGTGGCAGTTTGGGAGAAGGGAAAAGGAAGAGAGAAATTTTGAGAGATTTTTGGATAGAGAGTGTAAATGTAAAGTGAGAAATGTGTGGGAATGAATGGATATTTATAGAGGAAAATTAGTGAATGAAAGTAGGAAAAATAATTCATAAAGAAAAAGAAAAATTATCGTATAGGGGGGAGGAGAGAGAGAGAGAGAGTAAAATTAAGTAAAAGTATAATAAAGTATGGTGATTAAATATGTTGTAAGAATAGGGTAAGGTGTCATAAGAAAGGGTATAAAAAGGTAATTGATGTGAATAGTAGCGAATAGTGATTGATAGTAAAAAAACAAATTATTTACCAGTAGAAAGTAAAATACGTGTATAAGTGCCATAACTGACATTTTAATAAGATGATAAAATTTTATTTGATATTATATGGATATCTTAATATTATTTTAGTATTAATTATTTGTTGGAATATTTTGCCTTTATTTATACGTCAATGATCGATACAAAAATTGATATTAAAAGGTTCGAATCGATTACAATTTCGAGAAAACTCATCATTTTAGTATTTAAGTCTTATACTTGACTAGTGTTTAAGGTTTCCATGTTTTTCTACTTCATTTAATATTTTAGGATTCTACAATTATATCCGATCCGATCTAAGGTTTCCAGGGTTTAGAGTTGACTTGGTTTAATTTTAGGATTCTAATTCTAATATTGACTCAAGGGTTTTACTTATCAGATTACCATAAAATCCAGGATTTACATGCTTAGTTCCTATGGGACTGACAAATCGGTAGTAACCTTCTATAGAACTAGATTTACTAGATAAAACTCAGCATTATGATAGGTTTGAGATGCTAATACGTGATGTGAACCCCATGTGAATGCATTTTATGATGTCATGCAATGCATATCCATTTAGTTTATTAGTTTAATATAATTAAATCTTATTATTCAGTGACCCAAGTCTTTACAGTCATCAATACACCCTTCACAACATACCTTAATAGTTCACTTCACACCAGTAGTTATCACTATTAATCTTAAAGTTTGTCATCCAATCAGCCATCACGTAGTAGACATAATTCTCAATCCCCATGCAATTTATCCATTTCAGTGGTGTTATAAAGCATGTGCAACCACATTACAAGCAAAAACAATATGAAAATATCAGAATCACTCACCTGTGCATCTTGCTTAGTGGCTGTAGTAGTTTATTGGAAACTTGGGATCCTGATTTATGGTTCCTATAGAATATCAACACGCATTACTATACATATAAATAAGTGAGAATTCTTATTAGTCTAAGTGTCATAGGCTCATGCTATAATTTCCTTCTTTTAGTTGTCACTCTTCCACTTAAAAGTCTATTTATAAGGGTAGTGTAGGTAAGATCATTATTCTTGATTGCATACTACTCAAGTTGAATCGTAGGTGAAACAGATTAAACTGCGGAGGCAACCATGGGCGTGATCCAAACCACATTCAGACAAGGCAAGGATTGTAGTTATCCCATTTTACCGCAAGGTTAATCTAGGCTACGGCTGGAGCTATAGCTAATGTTTACTTCCCTTCGATTCCCTAGTTTAAACCACGATAAAATCAAGGCACCATTCTTAACCATGACTTGCTTCAGCCAAGCACTAGAACTTCACTTTAACAAGGTTAAACTCTTCTTAAGTTGATTTGCAGGTTTAGACGTGGCTAAAGATTGGCATAGTATAATTATTTCAGATATAAATCAAATCCAACTGATTATTGATTAAGTCCAAATCTATCTTTCTTTTATCTAACCATAGTTTAAGTGTGAGTATTTAGTGTTGTTTTCCCTAATTCCATTACATAACTATCATGTTTGTTTTTTCCAAGTAAAGTTACATGTATTTACAAGCTTTTAACAAACATTCTAAAACTCTAGACATAACTACACTGACAAGGCAAAGTGAACTTCATTTTCTAAATGAGTTTATCTTTATCTTGACAACTCATTGCACTTGTTAAATTCAGGGTCTTACATCTAAACTGTGAAATACATAGAGATACCAATCTATTTGGTAAAACAACCTATTATGCTTCGAAAAAGATAGAAATTAGTTGAATTTGCTTATGGGGTTTGATAAAATTGCTTCACTTTCCCTTTTGAAATATAATGAGGTAAAACTTTGTATCTAATTTCTTAATAACTTCTCTAATATTGAAAATGAGAGTTTAAAAAGATATTTGTGTTTTAGTTGTTAATGTAGATAAAACGAAAAAGAGGCTTTTTATTGTAAAAACAACAATAAAAATGAGCTTTTTTTATTTAGTTTCGTGGTTGGTAAAAGATATATTATACTAGTTATGGTAAACTATATTATTATAGTAGATCTTAAAATCTTATCTTATCTTTACCTACTAGTGTCCATTTCAAATTCGGCTACTTCTTCTACAAGTAAGGAAAAGTAAAATGTACTTAGTTTAGAAATGTCATTTTAATACTTAATAAATAAAGCTTTATGAAAAGTAGACAAATTTGCCGTTGACTTGTAATTTATAGAGTAGTAGATTTTACAAAGCAATTTAGGTAATTTTAAAAGAGTTTGAATGAAAAGTTGCAAACTCAAGGCTTATAATATGTAGACAATGAATTTAGGATATCAGATAGATATTAATGAATATACAAAAAAAAAATCTTTAATTATTTAGGACAATAAAATTAAAGACAAGGTTTAGGTTTCAAATCTTATGAAATAAATTTTAAATTTGTGTAGTATTTTATACTTATGTAATTTATTTATAAACCTTCATTGACTAACCAATCTATACTAGAGATTTACTTGCCTAATGACTAAGCTTGAATTAATGAAAACTAAGGATAATAATTATTTTAAGATGTTGATGACGAATATGATAAGATGTTAGGGCAATTGAGACTAAGGAGACTAGTTAGAAATAAGGTCAATTAGTTACCATGCATTGGTAGTAGTTTGATGCCTAGAACTTTGAAGTTTAGAGGATGTATTAATGGTCACGAGGGATTGATTTTGAATGTTACTGAGAGCACACTTAATTTTGTGCAACAGATTGGTTCATCATTTAAGATTGATTGCATAACCAGCGCCAAGGTTTTCAGCAATGATTGGCAATGGTTCTATAATGAGTTGCAAAGGAATTTGTTAATGTTAATGCATCAATTCCATCTTAGGATTTTATTGAATCATTCAATGTACTTCCAATGCAAGTGTTAAGGTTGTGTTGGGCATTCAATGGCTGAATAAACTGGGCTAATGACTATGGATTATTCTAATGTTGACATGGTCACATTGATAGGGGATAGGATTGACTTGACTAAAGAGATTTCGTACCATCAATAGCATAGACTAGTGCATATTGATGCCACCGCTACTTTTTACCATTTGGTGGCTCAATAAGTAGATAATGATACTTCATTGAATACCACCAGCAATGATGCCATTAAAGCATTGTTGAGCAGATTTTCTAGTGTATTTGAGGCACCTCCATCTATGCCACCACTACACAATACTCAACATTAGATTCATTTACATCCAAATACGCTACCAGTTAATGTTAAACCATATCAATATCTGCATTTTAAAAGCATGAAGTAGAAAAACAGGTGCAAGACATGTTATCGCAAGGGTTATTCAAAGAAGTACTAGTGCTTTTTCCTAACCAATTTTACTGTAAAAAAGAAAGATAGAAGCTAACGATTTTGTATTCACTACCGTAGCTAGAATAAAGTGACAATTCGGGATAATTTTCCCATCCTAATGGTAGATGAACTTATTGATGAATTCAGGGATGCATATTTGTTTTCTAAGTTAAATCTTAGAGCTAGATACTATCGAATAAGAATGGATCCAAGGGATATGGATAAGATAACATTCAAACTTATGACGGGCATTATGAATTCATAGTAATGTTGTTTGGATTGAATAATGCACCTTTGACATTTCAGCTATCATGAATATTATGTTTCAATCATATTTGAAGAAATTTATGATAATATTTTTCGATGATATTCTTATAGATAGTAAAACAATGGAGGAACACTTATACTGCTTGACCATTATGTTATAAACAATATTTGATAATCATTTTATCTCAAGGAAAGTAAGTGTTCATTTGCCCAAACCACTGTGAAATACTTAGACATGTGGTATCTTGTAATGAAGTCAGACCATATCCTACTAAGGTAAGGCAGTAGCAAATTGGGAAACTCCACAAGTGTGAAGCAGCTGCGAGCTTTTTTAGGCCTATCTAGTTATTATAGGAAGTTTATTAAGGGACACATAACAATTGTTGGTCCCTTGATTGATCTATTGAAGAATGATGGATTTTTGTGGTTAAAGGTAGCTGACTAAGCTTTTAATAAGCTCAAACAAGCTTTGATTCATCTGCCTGTGTTGACATTGCCAAATTTCCAACAAACATTTATGGTAGAAATTGATGCTTCAGAGTAGGGATGGGAGCGATTTTGTTACAAGCAAATCACTCGATTGCATATTTTGCAAGAAGCTTCCTAATTAGGACTACAAATGAGTAGAGCTATTAGAGAGCTACTTGAGCTAGACTCGTTTCGTTTAGCTAAACAAGCCGAGCCTGAGCTGTCTTAAGCTCGTGAGCCGGCTCATGAATATGCCGTTATGGGCTCGCGAACAAAGCTCGCGAATAGGTTTGTTAAGGGTTCGCGAGCCAAGCTCGTGAATGAGTTCATTTAGCATATATATAATATTGATATTATATTATTAATATAATTAAAAATAATTATATATGCTAAATGAGCTGAGCTCAAGCTCGTTTAGTTAAACGAGCCCAAGCCGAGCTCTGCTTGAAAAAGCCGAACGGGCTCGGGCCCGAGCCTGCATATTCCAGCTCGTTAAAGCCTGGCTGGGCCCGAGCTCAAGCTTGTTAAAAAATAAACGAGCCGAGCTTAAGCCAGAAAAAGCTCGACTCGGCCCTACTTGTTTGCATTTATTCTAATCATTTGAGAAAAGCCTCTATGTATATTAAGGAATTGTATGTCGTGGTTAAAGTAGTGAGAAAGTAAAGGCAATATTTGTTGGGGAGTCATTTTGTAATTTAGACATATCATAGAAGTTTGAAAGAACTTCTTTCTCATGACATTCAAACATGTGAATGGCAACATTATGTTATAAAATTGTTAGGATATGACTATAAGATAGTTTATAAGAAAGGAGTGGAGAATGTGCTTGCTGATGGCTTATCTAGACAGTATAATGATCTCAGGGTATTATTTTTGGGTTGCAACTTAGGAGGTTATCTAAGCGAAAGGTTGAATGGAGAAATAGGTTACTATATTGCAAGAACAAACTACTTTTGATGCCTAAGTCTTTGTTGATTCCAAAAATATTGGACGGATTCCATGCTTCACTGATGGCAGGTCGTTTTGGATTTACAAGACTTATAAATGAATTGTAAGCCAATTTTGTTGGAATGGCATGGCAAGCGTGCATGAGGAGTTGTCATATTTGCCAACAAATCAACTATGCAACCAAGGCACCAACTGGTTTGTTAGCCCCTTTACCGATTCCTACTAGAGTTTGGGAAGTCATTGCCATGGATTTTATTACAAGTCTTCCAAATATAAAGGGCTTTATAATGATTTTGTAGATTTAGGGGCATTAGATAGTCATTTTACATCAACAAAGGTGACAAATTTATTTATTTGTCAAATTACATGGTTTCCCTAAAATAGTTGTATCTGACCAAGACTCAATTTTTTAAAGTAAGTTTTAGAATGAACTATTTCAATTGAGTGGTACAAAGTTGCACATGAGTTCAACCTATCATCTGCAATTAGATGAACAAACTAAGGGTATTGAATAGAACTATACAACAATACCTTTGTTGTTTTATGATGGATTACCTAAAGTGGGTTAAGTTTCTACCATGTGAGAAATATGCCCACAACACTTCATATCATGATGGCACAGAAATAACCTCATTCTAGATTGTGTATGGAAGAGAGTTGCAAGTTATTCATTCTTATGTTGGTGGTTCATCTACAATAAAAGCTACTAATGAAGATTTGATCAATATAAATGAGGCCCTTAAGCTCTTATATGCTAATTTATGGCATGCATATGAAAGAATGAAGTGTTTGAAAAACAAACATAGATCCGATGTAGTCTTCAATGTGGGAGATAAGGTGTATGTTCAGCTCTAACCTTATGGGTAGTTATCATTGGATTCACATAAAGGCCATAAACTGTTAAAAGATACTATGGCTCATTTACTGTGCTGCAAAGAGTTGGCTAGTGTGCTTATGAGTTAAAGCCACCTACTTACTTGAGGATTCACATGTTATTCCATGTTTCATTACTTAAGCAAGCACATGGTGAGATTATTCAACAATTGGAGCTACCGGAGGAATCTTACAATTATGCCACTACTGAAACCTTTGACTATACTAGATCGCATTGTATTATTCAGAATGATGCCTCTATTCCTTAAGTCCTAGTACAATGGAAGGGTTTACAACCTAAGGATTCGACATAGGAAGATTGGAAATAGTTTGGGGAGACTTACGCATACTTTAAATCTGAGGATAAGGTTGTTTTTCCAAACCATGGGAAATCTATTATAAAGCGACAACATAGGAGCAAGAAGAAACCAATTTAGATGAAAGACTACTATTCTTAATAGAAACAATTAGGGTTTTCAATACATCAATAACTGTAAATAACAGCTAGTAACAAAAGACAGAGTATAGAAATTAGCTATAACAGTGCAGTAAGCATAACATGTAAAGGAACTTGTATAATAGTAAAAAACAATACAAAAAGGGGTATGCTAGTTTTGACCCCAAAATTAGAGAATGCCTTTTGGTACTAAAAGTCTAGATCTAACTCAAACAAAATCTAACTGGCATCTTCACATTCACATCTTACAAACAAGAAACTTTATAGTTAGTAAGAAATAAGAATTAAACAATGAAAAAAAGATTAACGTTTAGAGAGTACTTGGAGGGGTAGAAAAGGGAAGAAGAGAGGAAAAGAGAGTTTATATACTAGGCTTAAATAGGGTTGGCCTTATTAAGTGGGCTGAGTAATAGTATGTGTATCGATATCTCATGTGAATGGAAGTTTCTCTTGAATGGGAGAGAATTAGTGATGATATATAAGGGTAAGGCAAAATGCATCAAGCTAACTTATGACTACTTATGACAACCTAATAGGTGGAATCTTTTTATCTAATGATTAAAAAGACTCATTAGTATTTATTAGCTTGCTTATGACTACTTTTGGCATGGTCGTTACCAATCTAACTAGTAGGTGGATAATTCGAGAGAATCACAAGGAATCACTATTCCTTTCCTGTTCTATTATTGATTTATTCATTAAGAATTGTAATTTTATTCTTATCTTATTTCATTCTATAAATTCGAGTTAGATAGCCAAGGCACTTGTAATGTATGAACACGAGTTTTTCATTGAGATAAACCAACTAAGGTAGGGTAATTCCATTGGATTTTTAGCATAGCCTTTCTTCAAAAACAATTTTGCAAATTATTACCACTACCTAATGTAATCCCAGGTTTTTGCCCTAGAGAACTAAAGAATTAAAATCTTGAATGCTTTGGTTAAGTAAAGACATTTTAGAAATAATTGACAAAGCACAAGACACTAGATATTAACTAAAAAATTCTTTTCATAAGTTTTGAAGCTTAATTTCGTTATTAATTCTTTTGCATCTAAGATAATGAATATTTTGGTAGTATATTAATTAATATTTATCATTACTATAATCTCTTGTCTCATATACATTAAAAGGTTTTGATTGTCATTTCTTATAAATAAACCTTTGCCAAAATTATCAAAAATTACTTTACAAGTTGTCCACCATAAATTTCAAAGCATGGGCATATTGTCCTTTCTTTTAATAAGTTTCTTTCTTTAAATGCTGAAATGATAATTCCCAATTAAACTATATTTATTTTCTTTTACATGAAAAAAAGCAAATGGAGATTTGAAAGTTTACACCAACTGAACATCATTATTTTCAGAAAATAAACACAATATTTTCGAGATTTGCTTTTTAGCATAATCTGTTTTTGCACACAAAATCATTTCTTCAAACCTTCATTTTCTTAACTTGAAAAAACCCCCAAGATAGTGTTTACAAGCTCTACAACCAGTGTTTTGAAAAGGAGTACGAGAAGTAATCTCGAAAAGTGATAAAATCATAATATACTCACTTCTCAATGATCAAACATGCTAAATCATTATGATTCAATAAGAAATAAAAATGATTTACTACTTAGATATGTGTATTGTGATATTTTAGGTCATGAAGGACTTATATATTAAGTACAAGCAATTGGGAGAGGATTTGAGCAAACTTTGAGCATAATTGAAGAAGAATTATTCAATGCCGACAACAACATGTTGTACACTGCCAGCTTTCCTGTGCAAACAACCAGCATCGGCCAAACAAAGTCTAACACTGCCGACTTTCAAAACAGAGTTTGCCAACCTTCACATTCTGCAACGTACACCTGCTATCTGCACATCTATGCTGCTGGCGTATAGCTGGTGTTACATGTCCATAGATTGCAAATCTTTAACACCAGACTCTATACTGCCAGCGTACAAGAGAATTTTCATTAGCCTTTGATTTTTTAATGTACGTTGTCATTAGGTATTCAACACTACCTGTGTATATGCCAGCATACTCCAACGTCGTCACTAAACCACTTCTGCACTGGAGTTGTAAAACTCTATGGATGTTTTTCCATTTCATCAAATGTCGGCTATTGGGAAATCAAGGTCGCTGGTGTTGAGCCGGCGTGAAGGCTATCAATGCTCTTGGAAATTCAATTTCATAAGGAACACCGACTAAATATAAACCTATATCGTCGATGTAGAATATGTAACTGCTGGTGTATGTGTTCTGACTGCTGAAATTATAAGTTTGTTCTATAAGAAATGTCGACCAAATCTGTAAAAATTCATTCCATAGAGATTTCAAAATCATATAAAAAGAGAAAGATAAGCAAGAACATCATTTATATGTGTGATTCAATCACAAGGCACTAAAACCCTATTGTTCTAGCAACATGTAGAGGTGATTTTAGGGTTTTGCATACAATCAAGCATTGCCCAATTCATTGGGTTGATGGATTTGAAGACTTTGATAAATGAAATTTCCAATAAGGTATTTTCTATCCATTTTGTGTTGTTGATTGCTTGATTGTATGATTGAGATGCCATGCTTAATTGAAATTGTGAATATGCATTGATGGATTGGATCAATTGACTTGTTTGATATTGTCATTTGATTAATTGGGAATTTAACTACTATTGTTCATGATCTATTTGATTAGTGTTGGGCCCATATTAATTGGATATATTAGAACTAGAGATATTCGAGAGGGATTCGATAATCCATATGAACACAACTTGGATTTTTTAAAGAGATTTATCATATGGATATATGTTTTTGATGAAATTCATGAACTCACTTTCTTAATGCAGTTAAATTATAAGTTTGGGTCATTTTGTGGTGCTTAATTTGTAATTTTAACTGAGTAGTGATTTCGATGTGAGCAGATTACTATTTACCTTATAATTATAGGTAAATTGCCTGACGGGATATTTTATGCTGTAATTATAATTTTGCTTCTCGAGGAAGTAGGTGAGTTCTAGTGAGTTTGGTTAAATCCTAAATAATCAATTTCAATATCAACTTGAGGCATCGATCCAATTCAAATGAAAATATATGTGCATTATTCTTGATTATTTTTGCGTCTCCCAAACCCGGATGCCTCATTTATGTTGCTGGAGCATACGATTTAAGGTGTTCAATTTGCTTATTAGTTAGTTCTTAGTTAAATTACAATATGATAGCTTAGTCTAAAATCTAATTTGTCATAACTTATCTTAGGGAAATGTTCGAAGTACTTAGCCTTAACTCCCTGTGGTTCGACCTGGTCTCATCGATATATTTGTTGCATAAGCACCCGGTTTCTACTGGCTGGTTATTTTATACTTATAAATATAATTTCAATTTAAAAAGCGTAGTAGCACACCAATTTCAGAAAGCACAACAGTTAACTTCATTGTACTTTATTCTCAAAAGTTACAAAAAATATATATTTTGTTAAATATACTAATACATGTGCACATTTTACCATTCATGTGTGAAAATTCGTTTTTAATAGATATTGTAAGGTAGAAAACTAAAAACTAAGCCTTGTTTGCTAATAAATGTTAAAAAAGGTAGAAACTTGCTTTATGATTTTGTTAGGCTTAGAGTGTAACATGTTTTAAATAGAATATGCAATAGAACAGAGTAAAACTACCCTAAAACCTAAATTCTTGAGCTAGAGATAGAAATAAGAAGAAGAAGATAAAAGTCTCAAGTTAGATTAGTGTATTGTATGAAGTTGTTATGTTGAGTTATCCTTATGCGTGTTTGATTCAAGTATCTGTTATGGAAGGATTAAATGTGAAATGGAGCACGTTAAATTGTTGTTCTGCAAGTGTGTTAGAGATCGCGACCTAGTTTTGGCCTTAGGTTGGAACAATAATAGACTTTGAGTAAGCATTGAAGGGTATAAGTTGGAGCATAACTTTTGTCATGCTCAAAATCGAGCCCTCGACTTACCCTACAACTGAAGTTATGGAAGATTTTCGATAAACGCAACTCTCAGTTTACTAAGTTACAACCTAAGTTTCTAACCACAATGAACCCAACTACCCTTCCTGAGTTATCGTGACCCAACTTAAGTAATAAACATTAAAGAACCACATAATTTAAGAAGTTTATAATGTGAATCTAGGACTCTTAATTTCTTATAAGAGTTATTTATCAATTATATGTATAGTAATATATGTTTATTGCTTTATAACAACCATAAACCAAGATTTCGAGTTTTTGATAACTACTACGATCTCTAAGCATGATGCACAGGTGAGTCACTTTGATCTTATCATGTTGTTGTACTTGTAATGTACCGTACATGTCTCTATATGAGCATAATTATTTATGTATGGGGACGGGAATTATGTGTGTAACATGGCGTCTAGATAGGTGACAAGCTTTAATACCGTAATTGATAACCGATTTCCTGTTATTGATGTGTGATTCAAATTGATGATTGTTTGAACACTGTATGGCCACTAATGACTTGATCTAATTTTTAATAGACCCTTCAATAAAATGGACATGCATTCATAAAAACATATTTGCATTAGCATGATACCCACATCATGTACTGATATTCCAATTCTATGGTAATGCCTTAACACGCCAGTGAATTTGGGTGGGGATACCAAGGGTTTGTCAACCCCAAGAAAACTAAGTAGGCTTCGAAGGACATCACTTGAGTTGGAGTTGGCGTTAGGGTGTTAATGCTTAGTGGAGTTTATGAGGTTCTAAGGTAAAGTTGAGATTATATTCCATATGAATATATATAATAAGATAAATTTGCAAAACTTCTCCTTCCTTAGTTTTCAGGCTCCTCTAGGTGTAGATTACTTGAGCTGGTCCTTCAACTCTCAAGAAAGGCATAAATCTCTATTGGTTTAGATTTTGGTCCTCTAAACTATGCATAATTCATATGGTTGAGTGTTGCATTACATATGGCTGAAACTAAACTTATTTGGTAATTGTTTGAAGTGTGATATAATCAAGCTATCTCACTGAGCTATGGTATGCTCACACTCCTACAGACTTTTTATGCTTTTAGGGATCCTTAGAGTTGATCCATGCTTGAGGCGAAGGAGTGTAGTAGACATCAAGGATTAACCAAGGCTTATGTGGGAGCGGATGATAGTGTGGTTGCATAAAATTGATGTGTTTATATTTCTTGTAAGTTTGTAAGGTTATGGTTAGGAGCTTATCCTAAGTCACATGTAAAGAACATATCATAAGGGACTTGTAGGTATGCAAAAATTCTTATCTTAACAAGCTTATAGTCTTGTTTTAATTGTCTACGCCACAAAGTGTCTTACTAGTTTGATGCTCGTAGAATTTCTTAAAAGGCCTAGTTGGCCTATTGAATAATGTGATTTCTAAATTGTTACAAGGGAGCATCAATATTGCTAGGATACCCTGTAGGGGTATAGCTAACTCACAAACTAACAATCACATTATGAGTATGTTTGGTTCATCTTTTTTTTTTTATTATAGATATTTATTTAGTTTGCATACACTTAGCTAAAATATTTCTCAAGAAAAGATACAAAAAGAGAAGACAAAAATACAATATACCACTTTTTCAAATTATATACTAAACTAATTCTTATAAATTTGACTTATTTATCTTTATTTTATTCATTTATGCAAAAATGCCAATTAAAAATCTCTCTTAAAATGCATAAAATATAATTTTTAAATCTTTTATCTTACACAACTCACAAGTCATGAGCACAACCCAAGAATAGAAGAGTAAGATTTCTCAAAAATTTCATCTCATAAAACTAAAGAACAATTGAATATGAGCTTTACCAGCTGGAGGAGGCTTTAAAGAATAATATCAACTCTTCAATGTGCATAGATAATTTTAAAAGAAATTTTGAATTGTTGATGTATGTATTGCTTCCTGTTTAATAGATAAGACGTTATTGATCTGATGGAGAAAAATATCCTAAACTTTAGATATTATGGACTTGTAATCTTGTTTACCTCATCTATACTTGATTTTGATATTTGAACTTTTAATTATTCTTAAAATATCTTCCAACGTTCACATTAGTTAGATTTTCAAATATAATTATTTGATTTAAAGCATTGAACTTCAACTAATTTGTTTTACTCTAATTCAAATCCCTTATAAATTAGAAAAGATCTCGATGTATTTTTATCATTAAAAATCGAACTCAATAATGTATAAATTTGCATAGAATCTTCTTCATTTTCTTTTTTATCATTACAACGAGGAAGAAATGAATCGAACTTGAGACTTCTCACATGAAAGACCAGGAGAGACACCACTAAATCATAAGGTCATTGGCAAATCTTCTTATACTTAAGCTTCATCATATGCAATATATCTCATCTTCAATAAGTCTTCAAAGTTTGTCAAAATCATGCTTAAATAAATATTGTAATAGGACTTCAAACATGCACAATATACTTTAATAATTGGAATTTTAACCTTACTTAATCCCTATGGATATTTGAACCAACTTGAGTGGAACACACTGGATCCACTACCCAAATACTCTCAATTAGTGAAGTAGAAATATGCTATGAGTTATGCTCTTTATTAGCCGTTTTATATACTTTTACAAAATACGCTCTAAATTATACCTTGCAATCTAATGCTTTCAAAATACCCTTTAAGTAATACTTATAAATTGATTACCCATTTTATAAACTTGTACATACTCTAAGTTATCCTCTTGTTGCGAATTCATTCTTTAATATCTATAAATTCTTAATAATATATATATTTTTAATTTTCTGGCACACTTGATGAACTTAATTAGTAATTTTAACTCATTATTGTTATCATCAAAACACTAATGAGAGAAACTAACAAGTTTCATATGAAGTGTTTTTTAATGGTGCTACCATTTTCTCTTTGGTTGCCAGCAAAGGATTAGGCAAAGGGGTTTCGATCTATCAATACTTGTTCATTCAAGGGTTGGAAATGCTAATTTATGCAATATATTATTGCTGTAATAATAACTTTTGGAAACCAACTATTATGAAGAATACGAAAGTTTCATCGTCTTATTTAATTTTTTGTTGATGATATTATTTCATATGGTAAAGTGAGCACGGAAAATGCTAAAATTATGACGAATGTCCTAACTTAATTTAGAAATTTATTGGGACATAAAAGTAAAATTGGATAAGACCAATGTCATATTCTCAAAAAATGTGAAAGAGACCTTAATGTAGCAAATATGCAATGTCATAGGAATTAATAGATCTAATGAGTTGGTAAATACCTTAGTATTTTCATCAAGGACATTTGACCGATAATGATTTCTCCTTTCTATTGGACAAGGTGAGAATGAAGTTGTTCGGTTGGAAAGTTAGAATGCTAGACATGGAAGGAAGAATGATTATCATCTCTTAAGTATTGAAAAGTACTAGCAATTATTATACGCCATTCCTCCCCTCACCAAAGAAAGTTGTCAAGATTTAGAAAAGATTAATTGAGGTTTTTTATAGGGTCCTTCTAAGGAAAAAAAGAGAAGAATTAATTAAGTCACTTGAAATAAGGTAAAGAGAAAGAAGATGCATGGCGGATTGAGATAAATGATATTAGAGATATGAACAAAGCATACTTTATTAAACTAGTATGGAAATTGCATAATAACAATATATTATGGCCAAGTTGATTTGAAGAAAATATCTATTTTGGAAAGAAGGTTGTGACAAGAAGAGGATTGTGAGAATGTTGAAGCAAGTGAATGTATGGTTAGACTTCTTAAGGGTCCGGGTCACTAAAAACATCGACTTAGAGCTACCCCTTATGGGTGGTAAGTAGGTCTAACCCACAAATCCTCCGGGTCAGAATGGCCTGAAAACACATTCCTTTGAGATGAAATATTAGTAATATGGGACTAGAGTAACACTCTAAAAGAGTAGGGTTTACAAATGAAAAGAAAGTCCCAATTTGTTTAGATATGGGATTGCTCTCTTAAAGGAGCTCCATATAAGGCATTTGATATGTTTTAAAATTATATTCATTATGTGTTTTTATCAACAATGTATTAGATACTTATGAATAGATAATAATTTATTCACATGAAAAATAGTTTAAACATTAAATGTTTTTTTTTTTTGAAAATTTCTTTCCTTTTATATTTTCATTTTGTTTTTATTTCTTATATTTATAATTTATAATAATTTTTTATTTTTTATTTTTTTAAATCGGACCTGGTAGATTTGCTAAGTCCACAAATCTAGCCAGTAAACTTGATTAGGACCATAGACCATGGTGAGTCCCGTTTTGAATCCAACCCTTAGAGATGTCTATGTATTATTGTATAAGAACATGATTGTGACATATGAAGGTGAAAAGGAGATTTAGTTATGGGAGGACAAATGGTCTGTTTCTAGTCCAGTTAAGAAGATGTTATAAAGCTCCATTTCGAGAGAAAGCTTGGATGTTAGATTGAACCAAGTTGAAAAGGTGCTTATAAATAAATCCACAACCTGCTTTAGCAATACATCCTTAATGGACGAAGTAGTTTTATGTAAAAAAGATACATTTTTTAGACTGTAGGGAATTGACGGTGAAGAGCATCTATGTAGGAATTCAAAGATAGAGGACATAATAGGTGGGGAACATTAACTAGAATTAGGTTTAGGGAATTCCTGCCTACCTTAAGATCCAAATGTTATACTAGAAAATACTAAATAACATCATATTAGTAAGAGACAACCTTAATAAAAAGAGGAATCTAGGTTTGCCCTTCATTCATATTTTGTAATACTAAAATAATTGACCATTAGTTTAATGACTGTCCTATTAGGCATAAATATTTTTTCAAAATCAAGTAAATAATTTAAAAAACTCTTTTAAGTTGAGACTATATGACTGGATAAAAGAGAATATTGAAACTATAAAGAGAAATGAAAGTTTCAAGATACCTTGAGTATGTTCCCTTTTTTCTTTTTGTTAGGGCTTTGGTTAAAGGGAAATGCAAGATTATTTAAAAAGATGCGCGGTAATGAGATTAGATTAGAAAATCTTGAACTTTTTCATAAGAATGGGGGGCTACATGCATCGAAAGAAAGTACGCTCATGTAAAGTACGTCAGGGATTGTGACTAGATTGTCATGGAGCGTTAGTGACTCAAATTCAACAATGATACTAAAATATCACATACTTTCGTGTTTATTTAATTAGATATTATTAGATATTGGTATAAAATATGGGTAATTTTGAACCTTAATCTAAATTTAGTTTAGAGATTGATTTTACGTAATTTAGCTAGTGGAATTATGCAAACTATAAGATATAATTAGATGATTTAACATGATTGGAGTAGTAAATTAATTTAATTGAAAATAGAGATTATAATACCATAAATATGCAATCCAACCTATTAAATTACTTCAATTACCTATGCTAGCAAATTCAAATTATTCAATACTTTCTAATTATTAAATTAAATTCAATTTGCCAAGTTCAATCACCTAAACTCCTAAATATTCAATTTAACCTAAATTCTATCTCCTTAAATCCTACAAATTTAAGACTAAATATTTTATTGTAATTATTAATTCCTAAGTCTCTGAAATTCTAAATCCAAGTGAGATATTAATTCCCCTTCAATTAGAATTCATAAATTTAATTTCTAATGCCAATTAGCAAATTTTCTATTCTTACTTCTTAACTTTAATTTCCAAATGTCAAAGCTCATGATCTAAAAGAAATTCTATTATTTCATCATTAATTCAAATGGCTCATACCATACCCAACCATAGTAGAACCATTAAAATAGTTAATACTTTTATTTCTATATTCATTTTAATGATTATAAAGTTAATTAAGCGGTACTATTGACAGGACCGTAGAAGCTCCTCATAATCTAAAAGTTCAATCCATGACATTAAAGTTTAAGTCCATATTTAAGAAAGCCCATAATTAAAAGATCAAGCACATGAATCAAAGCGTACAAGCCTACAAGACCATATTAGTTAGCATACTCCATCACACATATTACAATTCTCTAATTTCTAAAGAATTCCAACAAGTGAACAGACAAAAATGACTTTCCCTAATTCTATAGAATTCTACACTTGTGAAAAAACCAAAATGCCCTCAAACTATTCAAGTAAAATAACTGGAAAAAGCCTTAGTCCTAGAGGTAATTACAAGACATGAATAATATAAACTACCCTTAAAAAACCCTAATTCTCTCTTCCATTTTCAGTACCCCCCAACCCCAAAATTCTCTCAAGAAATCCTCTCTCAAAACACACAAATATAATGCAACAATTCATCAACATTTCCTCTTCAAATCAAGCATCCATTGGGTAAGGAAATTCATTATTTTTCTACCATTTGGTTATTAAATTTCTTCCCTAAAATCTAATATCTATTTCAATTTATTCTTAGATGATATTTGAAAACAAAACCAAAGATTAAATTTGGGATTAGCACTAGAAGCATCATCAAATTATTGGAGGAGGAGGAGGAGTAGTAGTGTAGAGATTCTAGGTCATTTGCTAATTCAAGTAAGTAACTATAGTTAATATGTTTGATTATGTTAATGATGTTTAAATTCATGTAAATTACTAAATCTAAACTTAGATTTAAGATTGATTAATTATATATGTATGTACATAAAAACCAAAATATGTATATGCATATGTATGTATATTAGAATTGAAGTATATGAAATTATTGTATGTATATGGATATGCCGAAATATATGTGTGTGTTATATGTTGAATTGGTATATTTTATTGAAATGAATTATCAAATAAATACAATATGTATATAATATAAATTTTTCCATGAACATATAAATATGTCTGTTAATGTTGATATGTTTAAATTAGGATACATTTATGTTAATGATGATGATCCAATATGTGACTTATGATTGTAGTTGTGAAATATAAATCTATATATATATATATATATATATATTAGATCAAATAATATAGAACAAACATGTTTTAAATCATTAAAATAGGTTGGAAGTTAAAGTAAGTTAAAGGAAATTTGTAAAACCCGAAATAGTATCGGAGTAGCTTCTGTCGTTATCTTGAGATTTGAATGTTAGTAGCCAGACCGACAGCCAAACGACCTTCGATGATGTCTGAGTTTTGTTAAAAAGTTAGACTCGGGTGTCCATTTTATAAATGTGTGGTGAACCGACCAAGAACCGGTCTGTTTGATAGTCAAATCCAAGTGAACCTATTGGTGATCGCAGTGAATCCCCTATTTTTAGATAAAATGAGAGTAATTAAAATTAAAACCATAATTAATTAATTAGTTAGGCCAATTGAACTCATGAATATGTAAAATAATGTGGTAGATAGTTTACATAAAAAATTGAGATTAAGAACCCGTGTCTAAGATAGTAAACCAATTGATTAAAGTTACGGTGTACATTAGTTTTCTATAAAAAATGAAATATTAGAATTAAAGATAATTAATTCTATTCAAATAAATATGAAATAAATGTAAATAATGTGTTTTCATATTAAAATATGAATTTTAAGATGAATAATTAATTATTTTGATTTTAGGAATTTATTTAATAAAATATGTATAAATATGGCATTATAAGATGGTATAGACATAATAGGAAACTAATTTAGATTCCTTAGCACATTGCATTATGAATGATATAAATAGAATGATTATATCTTGAATGAGTTGTTTCACTTAATAAAAGTATATTAGATTGATTATAGGATATATTATTGAAAATACTATTTTAAGGATTTAATTATCATAAAATGAGTTTAGTAGACTAAGTTGAATATAAAATGAACATAATATATAAAATGATTTAAAACTAAATTTACTTTAGAATTTGAAATTAATTTATGAATTAATATTTGAAAAAGGAATTAAGTGAAACCTCAATTGGAATAGTTAATATATACATATAACATAAAATTAATTAAAAATTAATCCAATAAGAATGAATGATTGAGTTGGTGACTTAAATCTTATTTGAAATAAATTCCTTATACGAATCCTTATTCTCAAGATTACCTATCATCTGTTTTGCAGCAAGATCCTTACTTGACTTCAAGTACGTAGTGCTTGTGTCTATGTGTTGCTTGTTAGGATAGTTTACTATTACTTATGCGTGGTTGTTTAACCGGGCTGAGAGGCAACAACCTTACTAGGCGGTGTCAACACGAAAATTAATCGCTTAAGCCACCCTTATATTCCTTCGTGGCTCAACGAGTAGCTAATAGGAGAAAAGTATTAGGATAACATCTACCTAGATCAACGAGAAGTAATATAGTATAGCTCACGACTTATGGGGCTAATTGAACTACATTACATTATGGCTGTGATAGGTAGAAATGAGTAATGACAATGACCCACAAACAAGGCTATTACTAGATAATACTATAGGAGATTTAGGTATTTGGATTACCCATATTAATCCCATGAGCAGTTGCTGTAATTCAAGACCCTCAAATTCCTAGAGTGCTACAGGGGTGTGAGTGCTCCATTGGTGTTGCCATGCTTTAATTTAAAGATATAAAATGTTGGTTGTTGCATTGTATTTAAAATGGAAGTGTGTGCCTATTTGGTATGTGCTTATATTGCTATTGTACTGGGTTTCAACTCCTTCCTTTCTTTTTCAGGTGCTGATGGATTTGATGATTGTACTTATGATTACATAGGGTATAACAGAGATTTTGAGGAGTTATTTGATGAGTACAACGACTACGATTGCTGAACTATTATCTTTCGAATATTATTTTCAAACCTATATCTTGAAGAGGCCTATCTATGAGCCAATCGTCTGTATTTTGAAATACTCAATACTTTATTTTGAAATACCTGATCGTATGAATCTTATTATATATATATATATTGATTTACTCTCTAAAGTTGCCTATTTTGAAAATATTTTGTGAAATTTATTTCTCCCTACAATTTTAGTTATTTTCAAAATCTAATTTAATGATTTCAAAATCTAAATTTATTAGCAATGGTCAGGATAGACAGTAATTTATGATTGCTTTACGTGTAATGCTTAAGTATTATATATGATGAAACTAATTACGCTTTGATCCTATTTGGAGTGTGACAAATACTACTGTTAGTGAGGACTCAAGCGAAGCTACAATTGAGGAAATATGTGGCTTTTGTAAAAGAATCATGTTGGATTCACCACTTGAAGCTAAAATATGAGGTATTTTTAATCTCTACAAATAATTGTGATGAGGAGATGACACTCATAATTGAGACAATTCTATTAATGTTTACAAACTTGTAAGTAATGACTTGAGTGAATCTTCTACTGATTCCTTTATTGTCAATTTGTGTAGGGATAAAACCATATAAATGAGGGAGCTTAAAGTTTAGTATTATGGCAGGAAGTAAATGAAACCACAAACTTTGCAATCCATTTTGATATTTGCAATTTGTATAGTCTTTTTCTGCTTTTCCAGCAAATGAATGAAATCGACTTTATTTGAAACCAAGCCAACGGAAGTTGCTCCCTCTAGAGCTAATTGAATCAGGATTCAAGTTTATTAAGAATTGGCTTTGCTTATATATATATATATAAATAAAGAATCATTCCTAAAATAAACGGGCCCTTTTTCATAAAATTATTACTTACAATAATGGGGAAAATAAAGTAAAAACTCGATTTTCAACAGTCCATTCACCAAAGGCAAAAAAAAAAAAAAATAATAATATATAATAATAATAAATAATAAAAGTTCATTCACCCTAGTGTGGGCTATATGCAATTTGCAACAAACCAAAAGGGTATAACGGCCGTTTAGGGAAACCTACAAGATCTTTCTCTACTATCCATTAACAGCTTGCCTCCATCCTCTAGATCCAACGTCCCTCATTAGTCCATCATAAGAACCAACGGTTTAAATCTCTCTCCCTTTCAATATAAGTTTTTCATTTTCTTTTCGTTTTTCTTTTTCAGTTTGCTCTACTCTCTTGAAACACCATTCTCCAGTTCACTCGCAAAACCCCTTTAGGGTTTAACTCCACACCTTGCTCAAAGGGACAGTGAACGCTAGAATTCGAAAAAGCAAGAAAGAGATCGCAATCAAAAGGTTGTAACCTTAACCCTAACCCTTATATTCAAAATCCCAGGAATTAGGGTTTTCACGTTCTTATGTATTGATGTTCGGCCTTGGTTCGACTCTTTTCTTTACGGTTTTGCTCCTAATGTGAAATTTTCTTGTTGGGGCCTGTGTCTGATTTAGTCATATTCTTTTATTTTGCATGAAGATGGTGGTTTTGTTAGAACTACTTAAGTTCTGTTTATTTTGTGGAATTCATTTCTTCAAAGATTGCATCTTTAGTTGATATCAGGGTTGTTGGAATCATTTGTAGTTTTGGGATTTTTTGTTATGTGTTGTGTGTATTGTTTTTGAATCAAAGTCTGGAACTTAATTTGATGCTTTTGGTCTGTTTGTGTGCATATTTATATATACACATATTATATTGTTAAAGGATAAATTAACAATGGTATGAACTGTTTTGTTGGTTGGGCAATGAACAAATTGCTTGAACTTGAAAACCGGCGTAGTCGATTTTGTAGCTTACCTCTAGTCTTGGCACCGCTAGTGTAAGTTTAGTGCTAGTATATGACTTTTCTAAATTGGTTCAAGTGTTTAGAGGCAAAGTGGAAAAAAATTCAATGAATAAATAAAAAGAAAGAAAGAGCAAAAAAATTTGAATCTGACATTGAAGATTTTCTTAAATATGATGAATTGGCCGTGCTGGGGTCAACACAAACTTGGAGGCTTTGGAATTCCTCCGGCTAACGTGTAATGTCTGTTAATACATGTAGTATAGGAAAGCATGTACAGCTTTTTGAGTGGAATGACTTTCTCGTTGTTGTGGTTATTAGTCTTTGCAATAAATTAAGTTGTGCAGGCTACTGACAGAAATTACATTTTGATTATGTTTATTGTTAGGTTGTAGATATGGCCTTCTTCGGTAAACTTGGTAACATAGTCAAGCAAGTGGCAAGTAGACAAATCAATGTGGAACTTTCTCCATCACAACCGTCTTTGTATCAAGCTTTAAGATACATGTCTTCATCAAAACTCTTTGTTGGAGGTGGGTTTAGCTTAGTTCTCTCTTTCAAGGAGTTGCTGCTTTGATAATTTGGTGATTGATTTCAATTGTCTGTGTTTCCTGTTGCAGGTCTTTCCTATGGTACAGATCAGCTAGCCTTGAGGGAAGCTTTTGCCAAATATGGTGAAGTCATTGAAGGTAAATAAGTTGATTACATCATATATCAGAATCTTGGTTTTTTAGTAATAGCAAGGTCCGTGTGATCAGGCATGTTTATTCGCCTTGTCAAGTCGTGTGATCTCCTTTCTTTCTTGTATCTAATGGTTTTATGTTCAAATTGCATTTCAGTAATTGATTTGTGAGACCACAGTTCCTTGGTGGTGTTAAACACCATAACTGGCTACTGTTGTGGATTTGGTTGATAATGGTGTTTCCAAATTAAATAGGATATATGATAAAGTGTATTGTAGTTTAAGTTTTTATGGGAGTGCAGTGGCTGATTTTTCTCTCTGTTATTGCAGCCAGAGTAATCATGGATCGTGAAACTGGGAGGTCCAGAGGATTTGGCTTTATTACCTATACATCAAACGAGGAGGCTTCTAGTGCCATTCAAGCTTTGGATGGGCAGGTAAATGCATCTGGTTTATTTTCTCCATGGCTGTTGGGTGTGAAATTTAGAACTTGTTGAAAGGCTATGGTGATTTGTTGCTTGCGTTTGTTGGGAATAATGAAGGAGTGGAATTTTTATTAGTGCATGTGTTTATTGCGTGTAGCAATTACCTATCTTGGAATCTCTAGTATTCGGAGCTGTTTTTGTCCATGGTATTTTGGAAAAGGGCTCCCATTTGGATACACTTTTTTTTTGGTTTTGTTTTGGGGGGTAGCAATCAAATGTTTGAGTAGTTTACTCAATCAAAGTTGGGCTTGATATTGTCTGCAATGAATGACAATGCACTTGTTTTGTCTCTCTTAACGCCATTTAGGATTTTGACACTTCTGATAAATTTTCAAATCTCTCTCTTAGGATCTCCATGGCCGACGAATCAGGGTAAATTATGCAACTGATCGACAGCCAAGGACTGGTGGCTATATGGGTGGCAACTATGGTGCTGGTGGGGGCTATGGTGGTGGAGGTTATGGTGGAGGCAACATGGGCTACGGAGGAGGTGGATATGGTGCTGGTGGAAATTATGGTGGTGGTTATGGAAATGCAGGTGGTTTTGCAAACGACAATGCTCCTAGTGATGGTTTCTCAAGTGGAGGATCTTTTGGCAGCAATGCTCCCAGCGATGGTTACGGAAATGCAGGAGGTTATGGTAATAACAATGCTCCTAATGATGGTTTCTCAAGTGGAGGAAACTTTGGTGGTAACTATGGAGCTGGTGGTAATTATGGGAGCGACACCTCTGACTTTGGTGTTGCTGGTGGCGCTGGTGGCAGTGACAATTACATGGGTGGTGCTGGTGCAGGCAGCAATTTATCCTCAGGCGGATGGGACTTTAATGGTGGCAACCAAGCTGGCGGTGGTGATGGCATCAGCATGGATGATGCTGCTGCAGGGGGCTTTAACAAGGATGAACAATTGAATGACAACTTTAAAGATGATGATGAGGATCCGGACACTAACTATGCAAAAAGAGCTTGAAAGAATTGCTGACTGGAATGAACCTCCATTCACCAAATACAATCAGATCATTTTTGTTATAGTAATATTTTTGTCCATTTTTCTTGTTTTCTTCTCTCAGCCTCCTCCTGGACTATTTTTATGTTATTGCATGCATGGAACTGAGCACTGATGTACTTTCATTGTTTGTTCTTAAGTAGAGATGAAGTTCAATGTGTTCTTGGAAAGTGCTGCTGCGTTATTCGAGTCCAACAGCTCAAATTATTTAATTCTATTGAAAACAGCGCACGTGTGTGATTAATTTTCATGAAAAATAAAGTACATATAAAAAAATTATAAATATTCTTTTCATCAACGAGAATGTAGAAGATATCCACCGTGTAATTGATGATCTCAAAATAAATTCGACAATATGTGCTAATCATAGAAACTAATTAGGCTCCGCTCAGGGGTGGTGATTATTTTTATATCTTTGGCGATTTAGTGAAGGAAGTATCGACTTTAATTTGATGATTTTGGTCAGCCTATAGTGAAAAACATATCGATGGACATGCAAAATAGGGAGTGGTTTCATTGATGGGATCTCTTAATCAATTATTTAATAATTAAAATAAATATAATAATTAAACTATTAATTATTTTATGATTTGATTCAATTGGATATAGTATGAATTATTGAATAGTGATGGAATCGATCTTATTAAAATTATTGAATAGTGATGGAATCGATCTTATTAAAATTAGTAATGGAATTATAGAAATTTTTCTGTGAAGCTTCCGTTAAAGTATGGATCATTTCAAGTTAGACAGTAGATTCTTGGGGGTAAAAGAAAAAGAAGGGGCAGAAGACAGTGAATGGAATGAGCGTCTAAACAGTGGTTTGTTATGATATTGCGTAGGATAAATCAGAGGCAACACAACTTTTACACGATGTACAATATAGGACCTAGAAGGCTCGATCTTTACCCTGGAAGTACGTCAACCTTAGCATAACCCAACCAACAAGCTGCTGATAATAAGAACTCCATTTAAAGAAAAGTCTTTTGAAGATATTTGATAAAATCGGAAACTAATGAACGAGGAACCTAGCTTAAGCTCTTTTGAATGTTCTCCATTTGTATCAATGTTTAATTTGTATTTGCATTTTGTTTGTATCTGATTTATTTATAAATAAAACTATCTATTTTTCATCTCTATTTATTTTTTAATAAATGATCTGTTTAAAAATGATAAAAAAAAAGAAAAAATTAAATAAGACTAACCAAACAGAATTTAAATATAATTCCAAGAAGCAAAAATTTTTACTTAAATGTTTCAACGCTCAAATGGCAAACAATTGCCTTCACAATGCACCAGAATTTATATTACACACACCCCAAAAACAAAAAAAAAGGAAAAGAAAAGTACATAAGTCATAAGTAGTTGTTTCTTTACACTAGACCATTTTCAGGGTTATTTCTTCTCTTTTGCCATTTATTAGTGTTGCAACAGCAAGAATAAAAGCTCAAGAATGGGAAAAGAAGTTCCAAAACATTTTAACAAAATAGCTTAGGGGCTGAAATACTAATCCAAGGAATTTATCAAATCTTTAAAATTAAAAACCAGCCAATCAGATTTAGCTGCCACAGCATCACGGATTTGAACGCCTGCATAACAGATGAACATATCTGCACCCCCTGGTTTACGGGCCTGAAGATGAAAAGACATAAATGAAATTATGCTATTTTAGATTTATGACTTTTACCTGCAATGTTTAGAACAGAATATTGATATGGTTTTAGCAAGGAGAAGATGGACTGAAAAATTGAATGTCGTATAAGTCAACTCACCTCGAGATCCGTCACACCATCTCCAATCATCACCAATGCCGTATACCATGGACCTATAGACAAAGCAGTTAAAACAAAACTAGCAAGATGCAAGCAATGTGTGAGCCAAAAAAGATTGCACTGAAATTAACAGACCTTTTTTAAATGTTGTACTGCAGTGGCCTTTCCACCACTCCTGGAAGTGGGCTCATTTGTATCAAAGCCAATGAATTCACCAGAGCTTCCAAATAGCAGTTGATTGGCAAAAATATTTTCCAAAGGAACTCCTAGTATTGATGCAATGGGCTTCAAGCAAATAGTACAATTAAATAAGGGCACAATCCTAAAGAGAACACTTTAGAAAAGATGCAAAGATACATATTTAGCTGTTGAAAATATTTGAGCAAAGTAAGAAAAACAGACGTTGAACCATGAGATCATTACAGAAGAAACATGAAATCTCAATCCAAATGCTTCCTCTCAGTCTTCTACACGACATTGAAACTAGTAAATAAAACAGTTGCCCATTTTTGATTCCTTGGGATCTTTGCAGACAGATTCAATTTGCATATGCCTTTGATCTTATTGGCAGCATGGCATGATCCTATATAGCCAATGAATGAAAAGAAGAAATCAAAAAGAAACACACCATTGACAGTCTGATTCCTTACATTGATCATCTGACGGAAGCCTCCTGAAATCAAATAAACATCCTTATTTTGAGCCTTCAACTTTGCGACCAATTCCTGTATGCCAGGGGAAAACCTACAACCCAAAAGTAGAACACAAAATTTTGTAAACTATTATGATCGATAGCTGCTGTTACATTGGCAGATGGTAAAAAACAATAAGGATTAACCAGATTAACATAAAGCACCATAATAAGTTCAATTAACACAGCAAAATTGCTTAAGGCTCTGCTTCGTTGGCACGCCAATGGTATACCGTTATTTCGGTTTAGAATATATACAAATAAAAAACAAACATTTTTACTCATCAATAAATTAAACAAACCAAATACAGATTAGATACGAATAAGGTATAAATATAGATAAAATTAGACAATCCAAACAAAAAACAGGCCCTATAGCTAATTATTGAATTGTTCAAAATAATCTTTCCTTTTATAAACATGAATCTTCCTTTTCATGGCACCATTATTCGAAGGTATTTCAGATAACTTCAGTTATATTAATAGTGGAGGACTAAATATGAAAACCTGTACAGTCCATCTGGACTAACTGAAGAGGATTCTTCCTTTTTATGGCATTTGTGGAGAGATACGTCTAGCTTATAAATGACACACTGCCTCAAATTCTAGAATGCCAGCTAGAAAAGATCTATAACAACAGACGTTTCTTTCTTATGTATTATATATTCCTTCCATGCTGGCCATCTAGCAGTGCGGTTTATATCTATAAACAGCCATCCTGATACTGTTCAGCTTAGTTGACAATCATAATGACAGAAAATCAGCACGAACTGATAATAATCTTTTTTGATAATGATGAACCCCTAATAGCAGCACATGAAATCCCATAGAGCATGGTCACATCATTACGATGTTCCACCACAAGACTGCTTCTTGAGGCATACCACTCTACCAGTCAACTGGTCTTAGCATTAGGCTCTTCCTACTCCTCGCTTCTAATTGTATAGGTGAATTTGAAAATTACACTTCAAAACTGTTTTGGTATGAGTGAGCAAGGGTACAGGCCAAATCTCTGACCCCACTGAAACCTGTCCTTTTGGTTCAGCTTTACAGTAGTTCTTAGACTATTTTTCACTTCATGGTACTTTTATTTTCTTTTGTATGCACTCGTTTCTAAGTGGATTTTGGTGTATCAATATCTACCCACCCAAATCCATGTAAATACCAAATAATAAAGATCTATTCCACAAAGAAGTGTTTCTCAAATAACTTGAAAAAATAGAACTGGCTGCTTCAGGGTTCAACTTATTCTAACTCAATAACGTATGCTAGACCACTGAATCACCAGCCCAGGCAAGCAAGCTTATTAGGAATCAATATTTTCTTGAAGCATGTTATCATTAGAGTGAAGTTTCAAATTATTTTAATTACATTAAATCTATGATCCCATAGTTAGGGAAAAAATTTCCTGGCACTCCGCAACTAACAGATTATGGAACCAATAGCCCCAAAATTATAATCGTGCAGCTTCATGTGTTCTAATTAAATTTCCAGAGCATTAGAGTAAAAGACAAGCAAAGTATGAGATGACGTAATTCGACTAAAATCTCTTGCCTTGGAGGATGCTTCTCGAGAAAATCTTTAATTTGTGATAAGGAAGGATTGAACAAAGACAATCGGGCAGCCAAAGCCTTCTCGAATGGAACAGAACCCCCCATTGCTCTAATGCCATCAGATCACAAAACCAAATATCAATACTTCCTCCACACTAAAAAAACCAGAACCCTTTCATCAGCCAAAAAAAAAAAAAAAAAAAAAAAACACCTCACCTTGCTGTCCATTCTGCCACAGCCTTTCCTGCTCCACAAAATTCAGCAAGTTCATCTATTCCCTCATCAGCACAAACCGTGCTGTCCACATCAAAGCAAACTGCTTCAGCACTTTTCCATAGATTAAGGATCTCTACACAAAATATCATTACACAATATTAACAATACCGATAAGTTCTATTTCATAACCGAAACTCAAAAGATTTCAAGAAATTCCATGTTCCCAATGTTTTAAGCTCAAATTACCGATATCTTTAAAATTCTCCAAGCGCCACCAACCAATTCTCTAAACCCTTTTATACAAACAAAATGCCATCCCTATATAAACAAATACTAAAACAACATAACTATACTATAGTTCTGTAACTCTATTAAGCGTAAGAACTACTTTACAAGATCAAATTTATTCCAACAAGGATGAAACTGAAAAAGGTATTTCTAAAGTTACATACATGAAAAATACTTGATTAAAACATATCAAGGACCTTTGGTTGGTAATGTGTTATCGAACCGGCCAGCTGGTGAGCTCTCTAGTGGCTGAACCGAGGCCGAAACCGAATCAAACTTCCTTGAATCCATAGCAAAATAAACTCTATCGCTAACCAAATTCTTTGGCAATCTCAATGCAAATGGATGAACAAAAGCACTACTTAACCGTCTACTATGAACACGAACAGGTGTAATGTGTAAGTTCATAAATGCTTCCATGAAAACACCTAATTCCACCATCAGAACGTCAATGTCAAGTCCAAAAACACATAAAGACCACAAATTTAAACTTAAAACAGAAAAAAGATGCCAGCTTTACGATAAAATGCATGGATTGAATCGAAATTCAACAACTTAGCATGGAATCAGCAAGAAACCATTGAATCAAACATGGTTAGTGAATGAAGTAAATCAGCAATGCGTGAATAACTCAGAAAAAGGAGAACTGGGTTTTGATTTGGAGGTCACCTTGATATTTTCTCTTGCATCCTATCGGGAAACAAGCAGATAAATAAAAAGCAGAAAGGTAAGAGCTTTATAGAAGAAGAAGGAACTTACCGGGAGTTAGAATTAGGGTTTATGAATACAAATGTATCACTTTTTTCTTTTCTTCCTCCTTTTTCAGGTATTGGAATTGGATTTTAACTCTTTTAGATCTTGAAAACTGGATTTGAGTTTGGTATGGGGATGTTTTTTTGCCAAGTTGGTACTGTTTGGAGGTTGGTGATTATAAACGAACAAACAAATGGTCAAGTGACGGCTAAAAACCGGTTCGAACCGGCCGGTTTGATTTGCTAGTGTAACTCCTTCCCTTACTCTTGGGAGGGATGCTTTGATTTGATTGGGCCAGCCATTTTGGAATTTTGTAACCAATACAAAATTTAACTAAACTTCTGGTCTCAATAAATGATTTTCAAGCATTCTTATTAAAAACTTTTTATATTGGGAAAAAAAGTCCCGCAAAATAATTAAAAGACCCCGCCAAAAAAAAGGAGGAGCCATTATGATAATTTCCTTAATTTCTTTTAGCTAAAATTAATAAATTCTTTTTTGCTTTTTCAATCTATTGCAAAATCTAACCATCCTTTTAATTTAAAAGTCCATAAAGTTTTGTAAATAAATCAAGTTAGGGCGATACACCATCAACTTGTACTTGACTCAAATAGAAAACTTGAAAATGAGGCTTGACTAAACTCGATCACATCAAAGTGGTACTCAATAAGCTTAAACTTGACTCAATCAAATTTGATTATTTATATAAAAATCAATTAGATTAAAAAGAGAAGTTGGACTTTAGTATGAATTCAAGATCCTTTTAAAGCTCAATTTAAGTAAATTATTCTAACTTATTATAATTAAAATATAAAGCACAACACATGCGAGTTTCTCTTAATTATCATCTGGAAAAGATATTAAGCTAAATACTAGTGAATAAATACTGTTTACCTATCATATCTATAATCCATTAGCATTCAACACGAAAGGATCTATTATATAAGTATGAGAATAAACAACAAATTTACCAAGATCGTTCATGATTATATGGTTTTCAAGTAAGTTTCACTGATAATACTAAATTTTTATTTTTAATATAATAGAATTGTAACCAAACAAAATTGTGATTTATGAAAATACCTAAATTTTTAAAGTTTGCATTAAGTATACCTGTAGTTAGAATCCAACCAATTTTTTGGCGATAAGCTCATGTGAAAGAGAATCTTTCCTTGAAAAATATTTGTTGTCTCCTAGTTAACATATTATTCTCTTCTCTCTCTCTCTCTTGTGCATCTTCTTCTACTTCTTCTTCTTTTACCTTAAAATATATATATATATATGTATATATAATAACTTCAAATAAGAAATCCCAAAGTCAAATATATGTATTAACATTTAAACAGGTAAAAATCTAATCATTAGAAGAAAATCCCAAAATAGCTTTAAGGTGAGACAAATCAATGATAGATGACAATAGCACACTCGAGTTGTACCCAAAGAATTAGGAAAAGTACCTGAAAGGTTCGCTAAGGGCAAAGATGTAACAAGCTCGAAGCAATGTAAAAGAGGGTCAACATGAGTATGTGTTACCTATGTCTTTCATTGGATTTGAAACGAAAAGTTTGACTTTTAGAAGCCGAGAATTTATATTTTTTATGCTATCCTGACTTGCTGAAAATGATTGAATTTACATTATTTTAGGGTTGTTTTTTCGCCTACTTTTATCCTAAAGCATTACCTTTTTTTTGCATGGAAGATATTTGTTTTTTTATTTCAATGTTCCTAGTATATTAAAAAGTACAAATTTCACTTTGAACAATGATCATGGATCAAGTTCGTGAATCCATCATTCTTTTTTATGCTTTATATATGTGCAGACTTTGTCATTTGCAACAAAGGAGGAAGTAGATGCCTAATTATTAAGTCATCCCATGGCATGCCTTAGAGCTTTACACTTTGCTAAAGTAAATGCCAATGTTTTTAGTTATGGACTTCAAATTAATTCCACCCTAGTCACTAAGCGAGGCCATTTTGACAATCCTATGCTCAAGTTCCAAATTCCTCTTCAATTTGTTGTGAAGCGAGAAATAGCAAGGTCGCTAAAGTTTTCTTCTAAAGATTAGATTTTTACTTGTTTAAATGTTAATATAAATATTGGATTTTAGATTTTTTTAATTTGTTTTGATTATCACTTTTTTTTATAGGGTTGAGTGAAGAAGAAGAAGAAATGTAGAGAGGAAAGTAAATATATATATATATATATATATGTATAGATTTGCCAACTAGTAGAGAGAAAATATTTTTTTAAGAGAAATTCTCTTACATCTCAAGTTATCGCCAAACAATTGGTCGGATTCCGGCCATAAGTAGAGTTGGTGCAAACTTTAAAATGTTTGGGTATTTTTATAGGCCAAAATTTTCTTTAGGTATAATTCTGTTGTATTAGAAAAGTTTAGGTACCACTTAGTGAAACTTATCCTATGGTTTTCAAAGTACATTAACAACTCATTCACTTCGCTGTATAAAATAAAGGGGAATTTAATTCCAACTCAAGAGGATTGTAATAGGGTTATAATGACTATTACAATGTGCACTTGATTCAGGAAATAAAATAATTAATTATTAGAGTAAAATGATAGATATTTATAATGCCCATTCTCTCTATTATAGAAAAAGAATAATTGTATAGGTGATATTTACAAGACAAAGATATTTATGATAAAATTGGAAAATAAACTATTAAATGATAATTCATCATTTTACATAATAACAATTCATTGTAAACTATAATTCATCTTAAATAAACACCCTAATAGCAGCTTCATTCATGTAGAACAAAGAAAAAATGAATAGTTATTCATATCAAGTGAATGGACTATAAAATCAAACATATCAATTATTCATTCCAATTCGTCTTTCCAAAACCTCTTCAAATAAGATGGCAAAAACTACTCACTTGTAGTTCTACCTGAAAATGTGAAAACAAAATAAATTTAGTCAATTTTCAAACCAAAGATTAATAATTTTGATCAATGACACTTCAACTTATAACAAATTAAAGATTACAAAATATAACATACTTCTTGGAAATTATTCAAAAACTCATGTGATGGAGAAGACAACCTATATCAAATTTTTTTTATCATACTACAAAGGCAATAATTTGAAAACCAATATGTTTTATGGGTTTAGGAAAAAAAAAGTATCGTGACAATAAACACTAAGATTACTAAAAACATTAAAAAAAATCACAATTACCTTATACTTCTTCTTCACTCTATTAAGATTATGACATCAATTAGCACTGTGAAATAGCACTTGTTTGGAGACAATGAGTCACGGTAAGTATCAATGACTTTACTACTAGCACTAAATGTAACTTTTGAAGCTACTGTTGTTATGATAGTAGCTAAGGTATCGCATGGCATCTAAAACAAAACACAATGCTTCATGTAGCTCATCTTCCACCATTCAAAAACATCAAAATCTTTTCATCTTCTTTCAAAATATATCACTCTTCTTGGAAGTAATTTTCTAAGTCCGACTTCTTCGACAATACTTTCTCAATGCTTTTTCCAAATTGAGTGAATTTTGCCTAACTAAATTGATTATGATCATTCAAGGATGGAGTATGATTCTTAAGTTTCTTTATTGGTAGACTCACACTTCTTTACGTAATCGCCACAAAATATCATTCAAAGCTTATAGAATTATCATAATATTTTCCCATGCCTCTTAAGCTAAACTTGAGGAAAGAAAAACTCAATTTCTCTCATTTTACATCAAGGGTGTAAGGTAGTAGTTATAGCTATCAACAAATTGCACTTTCCTCAATAGTTATTAAATTTGCTTTTTGTTTTCTTAATCATCACTTGAATAAACCATCATCATTAAGTAAAATCTTATCTAATACTAATTTCACAAAATATACCTTAAGTAAGAATAAGCTCAATATTAAAAAGTCACTAAAAGGAATTATGTTTATAGCAACACTAAAAACATGCAATACCTTGCAAACTTTTTCAATTTTCGCTCAATCGTCCAAACATGGACAAGGCCAATAATGTAGGTCACTTTCTTCAAAAACTTCTTTGGATTTCAATGTAGTGGATAACATCTCATATGTTGATTTCCAATGTTTATTACAATTAAGGATAAATAGTTTCCTTTTAGGTAATTGCAATTACCACACAATCTCTAAAAAAACTTGAAGATGAGCTTCAAATTGATTTAAATAACTAACACTCCCATGTGCATTCTTGATTATCTCCTTAATTTTAAAAAGGCATCTTGAAAAATAAGATATAATGCATATGCTTAATATCTAACATGGAACAATTTCCTCTTGTAACAATCTCCTAATTTTAGAGGATAAATACTTTAACAATTTTATAACAACATCATTATTCAATGAGTTGCCAAACAATATGATTTTCATCTTATTTTACATTTGTGAATAAAATTACCAATATTAATGTCACGATGAAGAGAAGGTATATGAATAGAATAAAGCACACGTTTTTTTTTTTTAACTTCCAAGGTTCACATAATGATCAATCAGCATTAGCACCATATTTTCTATCTTTTGAGTCTTTGATTTCCATTAATTCAGTTGTCAAACTTTTTTTTTTAAATATCATTAAGTAATGCATGTAATTTTTCCTTCTCTCATTCATACACTTGAATAAAATCCCAATATCATGTGATGTTTCTCTCATCTAAGTAAAACTCACCTTTATATCACATTAAAATCACCATCTTTTATAATAGAGAATGAGTGCTCATCCATTGAAATCCAATGAGCAACAACTTCTCCCATTTTCTTCATATCAAATTCACCATTCATAACAACATGAGTCCTTTTTTTTTTTTTTCAATTCTTCTTAGCTAGCAATAGCTAAAAAAAAAATAAAAATTGACCTACTATTCTAATCTTGAAAAATCTTTCTTTTAACACATGTATAGAAATAATGTTAAAAAATAAATAGTGCACTAAGATATTATAATAATCAATTTTTTTTTCTTATAATGTAAGCATTGAGCTTTTTTGTGCCATCTAGAAGAGTCCCTTCCTTGATTCATGACCACACTATTGAAGTTTTAGACCTTTTCTTTTTATGAAACCAAGTTGTCTCATTGTACTCATCATCAATTTTCATATTAAAATTTAAAGTATCAGGATTTAAGTTGTGGTTAAAGCTAGACGATTATTCGAATTCGTTTCATTGTTTAGTGATTAATGTTGTTCTTCTAGATTGAAAGTACCACTAGCACACAACATAGACCACATTCTTGCAATACTTTAAGACAGTTTTAATAAAACTATTCAATGATTACGTTGCTTTCATAAACTTACACAACTAAGCAAGAGTTGTGGCATAAAGCCATAAGCTAATAGGGCTAGTTAGTATATTGATTGTTAAAACTATGCATCATGTATTCAAATTTCACCTAAATAACATAAACGGAAGCTGATACGAAACTAAAATGCTCAGCTTCCATCATTCCAATGTACTTATAGATGCACCTTCTTTGCTTTGTAGTATTTTATATTATTTTATCAAAAGTATTATATAATTGAAATCTTACACATTACTGAGAGGGATCAATATCTTATAATAATATAAATTTAAACAGCCTCCAAAATAATATACGTAGGACATCAAGATAATTCTATCAAATTTATGGAGAATTACAAAAAGGATGTCCAGATCTGATTGTCACTTCGTAAAATACAAAGCACAAAGATGAATTTTGTGTAGTTTCGTTATAATGATGTTAACCCCAGATACTCATACAATCCTTCAAATCAGATTGATATGCATAACGTTATTAAACGATTCAACTGGTATCAATATAACTTTCATAATTAAGGAAATGGTTTTAAAAAAATAGAAAATATGGATAACAACTTATTAGTCTATTATTTTAAATAACCCAAATTCACATTCCTTAGCGAAAAGGAAGAGGAAGCCTTTTTTTAAACACCATAATTAGATTATTTAACAATTAAATGAATATTCAACATCAGTATGTTTTCAAAAGTGCTCCTAAATGTTAAAAAATAAAAATAATTTAAGAAAACTCAAAGCCATTTTCTCTTGAATTTTTTTTTTTCTTGAAATATATATATATATATATATATTGGTTGATTCCATAGATTATTTAAAAATAAAATTAAAAAACTACATGCAAATTTTACATGGCACAACAAATATGGGAGAGAATATTGTGGCAATGGATCAGGACATGTCGAAGCTTTTACCGAGCAAGGGCGGCTCGGTCTCAAAATCTTCTCCAAGGTCGGACATGGGTCCTGACGAACCAAAGACTAAATAGGTCAGTCCACGATCCAAAGAAGTTAGGGTAAACCTGAAAAGTGTTGAACAAGTGAGATCAATGTGATTTTTTATGAGAAAATGAATTACATAATTACCCACTTGATTGAAGTAAGTTACATTTAATTAGTAAAACAAACATATAATGTGATATTTTATTTTTACAAATGGTTCGAATCATGTTGAAGTGATCCACACCTATGTAATGGTTTTTTTTTTTTTTTTTTTTTTTTTGCAAGTCCTTTTTACTAGGACTAAATCACTTGGAAGTTGTTTTAAGAATCTAGTCTAAGTAATCCGGACTAATTGGCCACAAAATGGTCCAAAGAAAGAAAGCATAGTTAGAGGTCTAAATCACTTGACAAAGAGTCCGGACCACTGGAATAATAGAATGTCTATCCAATTAAGAGGAGTCCAAGAAGTGCAGACCAATTGTAGAGACTCCGAACTCTTTATGTTTTTCAACTAGACGTTGGAGTATTTATTGCACACAAAAATGAGAGGCAAGGGGAACTAACAACCATATTTTTATGGGAATTATAAAAACAAGTATTTGGACATTTACAGATGATTGATTGAACTTATTAATTGCTATCAAAACCTTGTAAACTCTCTCTCAAAGCTTTAGTTATAATTTGTGAGTGAGAGATAAGTGCAGTGCCATTTGTTTTATATTTTGGTAAATTATACGATAAGGTCATAATGTTTGGAGGTAAGTTTATTTGAGATAATAACATCGAGTGGTTTATTTAAGATCATAACGTTTGGGGAAGTGGGTCGATTAAAGTTACAATTGAAACGTGTCACAATGTGATGGATCTTTTGACTTTTAATTTAAATTTTCTTTTATTGATATGTATCAACGGTGACGTCAAATAACTTACTTCACTAAATATTATGACCTTAGATGAACTTACCTCCAAACGTTGTAAGTTGTAATGTTCCAATGTAATTTGCTCTTATATCTGCTGTATTTTAAAGGCTACACTAATCCTATTAAGATTGTTTAAGTGGAATCTTTAGTTATGTCTAGCATGCTAGAGAGTTTGTTATAAAAGCATGACTTGGGTGTTGTATTGTTCGTAGCTCCTTTGGAGTTTTGATTGTTTGTATAAATATACTGTGTGAAGTCCTTCATTGAGGGAGACATTTTTGTGGACCGTGAAGACTAGGATGCGAACCAAACTTCAAGTTAAATTCTGGTGTGATCCTCTTCAGCCCTATCTCTTCATTTATTGCATTTAATTGTTATTGTTGTTTATGTATTAAATTGTAATAATTATGAATTAAAGTTTGAAAAAGAGTAGAATTAAGCATAATCACATTCTTAGGTGTTAGTTAGGTGTTTCAACATACACATGATCAATGATTTGGGAAAAAGAATTTACGTATTAATGGCATCAAAATTCTTAAAACAAATAACAAATATGCATATTATAAATGTATTTATTAAATTAGAGAAAAAAAAAACTAATCATACTATATTTGCTTCATCGAAGAAGTCGGGCATACCAAAATAATTTAGAAGATTTAATTTTTGAATTTTAACAATGTAAAACTTTTTCTATATATCATGATATTATCTAGTGGAAGCACACATACATTGAATGCTCCATGATATTATATAAATGAAGTATAAATGAAAATTGTTATCAATTATGCACGATGTTGAAGTATAAATTAAAATAATCATAAGTTTATATATATTATAATTGCTTATTACCCTTTAATGCAATTTATTGAATGAAATTAATTTTATACGTGAAAGTTGCTTCTTTTTATTCTTTGATAAAATTCTTGTTAGTTAGTCATAACACTTTAATATACAAAGACGTTCAAGTAATATAGGTGTAGCTTTTTGTGCTCCATTGCATTTTACTTATCTCAATATTATTTTTTTTAAGAAATGATCTTTTTGGCATCTATAATAATTGTGATGGAAAATGATTGATTTTCAAGATAAATAGTGTAAGAGAAAGAGTTCATCTACTGAGAATGGAAAACTTTGATTAGTTTGTGATTTTTAAAAGAAAAATGAAGATTGAACAAGTCTTTGTTTATCATATATAAAGTATAATTTCAAGAAGGCAAAATTACATTGGAAGGTCCAAATATTTGGGGATAAGTCTATTTGAGGTCCCAACGTTTGAGAGGTTCAAAAAAGATTCCAACGTTTGGAGAAGTGAATCAATTGAGGTCCCAACATTTTAAAGTGGTTCAAAAAAGGTCCAAAAGTTTAGAGAAGTAGATCGATTGACGTTTCTATTAACACGTTTAATATGAAAATTTTAATTAAAACTCAAAAATCTTTTCTTTTAAGGTCTCCATTGACATAAATCAACAAGATAAATATTTAATTAAAACTCAAAAAACACTTTTCCAAATGTTGGAGCCTTAAATGAATAGAAATATTGAAACTTTAAATGAATTACCCAAAAAGATTAAGATTTTTTAGTGTAATTTAACTTGCCCCTTATATTTTTAATTTCAAGTATAAATTTTGATATTTAGTCCGACTCTTCAAGAAAGAACCCTTTTAAAAGAAGAGTGAGTAAAATTTAATGCTATTTGATGGCTTTGTGTTGATTGAGGAGGTATTTATTGAACTCAATTATGTCATGGAATTTGACTCTTTTGCAAACATTTTGGTTTGCAGTTTCATTTAGGATTTTAAACCAAAATGCTTTGAGTGAATTAACTATAAAAAATTCTATGGTCCTATCATTGATTTTGACTGGATCGGTCTCGTTACCATCCAACGGCTCACACCATACCCAACCATGATCAAATCACTAAAATAGTTAATATTCTATTCACTATATTTATTTTAACGATTAGATTAATGATAGGACGATCTGTTGACCTGACCGTAGAGGTTCTTAAACTATATGCTAGGCCCTTGTGAGTCTAGTGTATGAGTATTGATCTGTGAACTCATTTTTCCAATGGTTGCAATACATAACAGTAGGAAAAAAGAAATTAAACTACATTACAAAATAAATAAAAAATAAAATAAAATACATTTGGGAGTGTCTTCTTCACATTTTTAAAATCATTGATGTCGTTACGTGCATTTAGTTTGTTTCTTTGAATCTAATTATGTAAAAGTTATTAGCATCATGCCATATCACGTTTAATTTTTAGATTGTACATTATCTTGCTTAATACTTATAGGTCAAGTCTACTCAAGACATAATCTAAGACAAGTGATAAGAAATGGAGCATATTATTACATGGGAATGATACTTGGATCCTTTTTTATTCTTTTCATTAATTTTCTACACGAATAGTAAAGAGTAGGGTTGCAAATAAGTCGAGTCAAGCCGAATTTTTAAAGGCTTGAGCTCAGCTCGTTTAAAATTTAATGAGCTCGAGCTCAGGCCAAGCATTTTAACAAGCCTAACAAGTTTTTATCAAACCTAAAATTTAAGTTCAAGTTCGATTCAATTAGATAGCCTATTTTTCTATTTTTTTTAGACCTAATTATGTAAGTGTTGCTATAATATATATACATAATTATTAAATAAAAATTAGTTTTTATTATTTTTATTACGTAGTTATAGATAGTATATCACGCATAAAAAAAATCATAAATATGCTAACAAGCTTATTAACGAGCCTCGTCATGAGCCTATTCAAGAACCTAAATGAGTTTGTTCACAAGCTGGTTCGAGAGTCTAAATTAAGGTTCGAACTTGGCTCGTTTAGATAAATAAGTTTACATTGGGTTTGGATTCAGCTCATTTACTAATCAAGCTCGAGTCAAACCGAGCCTGAAATGAGTCGAGCTCAAATAATTCACGAATAACTCGCCTTGTTTGCAGCTCTTGTGAAGAGGAACTAACCTATCATGACAAATTTCAGCGTCCGCCCAGGTTGCACACAGTCATAACTTCTAAATTTATTCACACGCCTCTCGTCTGGACACCAATCAGGATCTTCGCATTTATCGACATCCGACCAAAGAAATAGAGCATCCAACTATTTTAGATGGACAAAGGGTTCGTTTTGTTTAATATATATAGCAACAATAATCACACAGTTATCATTATAGTATAAACCGTGACGATAATATATATATATATATATATATATATGGTGATTTTGTTACAGTATGAATCCCATACCCTAAATTAAATTATTTGAATTAAGTAGACAGCAAGAAGACTTTACCTTGACATCCATTGTCCGCTTAGGGGTTGTCTTTAAGAATTAAAACCGTATCCGCATGCACACTGCTTCAAGTTGCTCGTTGGTAGGAAAACCATGCCCTTGGGGATCGGTTCGCAATAAGTGAGAGGTTTTACATGAGTATCATTTGCAACTATCCTGATTAAAAATATATAGGGAGATAACCCAGAAAAAACTTAGGTCAAATCTTATATGGAAAACTTATAGGGAAGATGCAAGATCTACTGTTAGATGTTACATAAAGTTGTAGGTTTGTTTAAAAATTTATAAGTATGGTAAGTTAGAAAGTATGTTAGGTATGGTATGTTATGCCTAAAAGTTGTAGGTGGTAAGTTAAAAAGTGGTATATGTGGTAGGAACTTGACCCAAGTAGTTCCTGAGATAACCTTTTATTTTCATAGATTCAAGATCTCTAATGGTCCCGAGTGTTTCAACCACCTTGCACTATTGGTGACAACCCATCCCTGTTGCATCAAAATCCACATTCAACACCTTTAAATGATAAAATCTTACTGTAATACTACAACAACCAACCTGAACATGTACTATACTTATGAAGATTGCCTGCTCTATATCAGACCTTGCAACCTGCAATATCATAATCACTTTTTTTCAACAAAGCATTAACATCACAACCAACTATGATGAAGAAATTCAAATCGGAAAAGCCAATGGTCTCCCCTATAGGCTTGGAGTCGAAGGTGGAGCATTGCTCCCTCTAGTGGTGTAATTGGAATTGTTTGAAAATATGATAGGAAAATTGATGGTAACAATATTTTTAACATAATTATGGTTATTTATCGGTAACAAGATATCAAGCACTTGTAAGTTTATCTTCTTCAAAAAAGGGAGGGTATGGTTTAGGTATTTAATCTCATACCAGTAATCTGAATAATAGTCTTGTCTACAAATTCCAAAAGGAAAGGGAATCGGTATTATTCCGCATCGGTGTGAACGATTGGGCTTCGACAAAAAACTACCAAATACAGCCATCTCTAAAGTCCACAAACACTAAATAAAGAGATTTAGTGGCAAATATATTTTGATCATAACCGAGTTAAGGAATAATACTAGACTCTATGATTGGATTGTTTGCCAACTAGAAAAAACACTAAGACTCTATGGTTGTGGTACGTATTATATTTTGAAGCTCATCTTTTCCTTCTTTCTAAAGATCCTTTATTATTATTACTACCGTTCCATCTGTCAGCACCCCTTTATAGACAATTCATTAGCTACCTTTACCTACAATGCTTTTCTCAACAAAATTTTCTGTAGCTCTCTGTAGTTCCTTTTGATTAAATAGTTTATCGGCTTGAACATTTCCTTTTAATGAAGATAGGTGTTAAGTCCCACATTCCATTTAAAATACTTTTGTTTAAACTTAGCTTCTTCTCTTTTTAATTACTTGGTATAATCATAAACCTATAATAGCTAAGAGAAGTGCCCTACTCCAAAACCAACACCTAAAGTACCAAAAATAATGAAATCACATTTTGTACTCTATATTGGTGATGAACATAATATAATAGCACATTTTTAGATGCATTCCTCCAATAAATTATTTACGAGAGAGGAAAACAAGTTGGATAAGACAGTAGTCGGTATTTATGTTGGTTTTAGATGCTAGGGTCGATTAGCTTATTATTATTATTATTTATTATTATTATTATTATTATTATTATTATGCAAATAAAGAAAATAATATAATAAAATTTGAAATACAACATAGAGAATAATTTTGAATTATACACTGTTGAAACTAAGTAATACCTAAGTAGCATGGATTATTACTAATTTTGATTCTTTTTCAAGCTTAAGGCCTGATTGATGCATGGTAACAAGCAAATATACAACAGCAATAAAGAATAATATATAAAGATTGAGGGTTAGAGAAGGTATTACACCAGGATTTAACATAAAATTCGGTCCACCTTCAAGTCTCCACAGTCTACAAACAATGTCTCACTTAAGGAAGACTTCATGCACTTTCACTCAACACCAAACAAACGTTCCACTAAGGCTACACAATACAATCAACAACATAACAACACACTTGAGTTGTGCCGTTACAACAAGCTTGCAAGCACTTAGGTACAACTCAAGATTCCACAACTAATCACTCGCAAACTTAAGTATAGGTCTTACAATAAATAGCAAGCTTAAAAACAAATGGCATCACACTTATTTTCTCTCACTTACACAAAATAACACAAATTTCAATACAAGCTTTGAGAGAGTCTTTACAATATTTAAATGCAGCTTATGAGCACCATCAACAACCTCCAACTACACAAACATTTGTATTTATAAACCTTCCAAAAATCCTAGCCGTTACCCCTAAAAACATCTCAAACAGTCAGGCATTAAATGTTTCAACGACTAATTGAAAAAACAAAAAGAGTCTACACTCTTTACAACTAGTCCAGACTTCTTAAAGGCCTCCTAAAATTTTGACCATTATGTGGCTAAGTGGTACGAAATCTTTGACAAATGATCTGCATCACTAGGCAATTTCTTTCTTTACACTATTTGGTAGTCAAGTGATTTGGATCTCTAGACACATTGCACGTTATTGATGAAAAAACCTTTTCCAAGTGGTTCGGACTCTTCCAAGTGGTTTGGCCCTGTTGAGAGTACCTGCAAAAAAAGAAAGAAACCATGTTGCACAAGTTCAAATCACTTCAACATGATCCAAACCACTGTGCACATATAACATATCACATTACTATATTTCTTTTACTAATTAAGTGTAATTTATTTTAATCAAATGGGTAATTCTACAATCAATTTCCTCATCAAAATTTGCATTGAACCCACTAGTTCAATAATCTCTTTCTTTTTTATGAGATAATCATTGCATAATTAACTCTCTCTCTCAACACAACACTCTCCCTCAATTGAGCATCTAGGCTTTAAACTAATTTTTGCAAATAATTGTGAAAACGTGATTCTTAACTAAAAAGGAAACACAAGTTACACTTAATTTTTAAACATATATAACAAACACGTTAATTGTGCAACTAACAAAAGGTACATACTTACAATAGTCTATGAACAGTTTTAATTTGGAAAAAAATTCTTTTTTGACGAACTTGTCACACCTCGCCCCCCACTATCGAGGTTCTGGGTATGTGATACCAGGGCAGACAACCACCACTGGCCCCCTAGTGATAATGGCCGACATCCGCCCTCAGGCGAGATGTGAACCAACGCATGCCCCGCAGGGTATCACGGGCACTATAGGTATTGTTACCCTCAGGTGAGTTGACCCCCTATCCACAGCTTAATTGGTGAAAGGTGTTGCCTTTGGGGCAAGCACAAGCCTCAGGTCTTGGGTTCGATCCCTGCAAGCTGCAAATAGGGGGTCAATTCACCTGAGGATAACAATACCTATTGTGCTCGTGATACCCTGCGGGGCATGCGTTGGTTCACATCTCGCATGAAGGCGGATGCCAGCCATTATCACCAGGGGGCCAGTGGTGGTTGTCTGCCCTGGCATCACACCGCCAAAACCCCAGTAATGGAGGGCGGGGTATGACATAGAAAGGCGTCTTTTATGTCACACCCACCCCCCATTACCGCGGCCTAGCAGTGTGATGCTAGGGCAGACAACCACCACTGGCCCCTTAGTGATAATGGTCGACATCCACCTTCGATGTGAACCAACGCATACCCTGCAGGGTATCACGGGCACTATAGGTATTGTTACCCTCGGGGTTCAATTGGTGAGAGGTGCTACCTTTGGGGCAGGCAAAAGCCTTAGGTCTTAGGTTCGATCACTGCAAGCTACAGATAGGAGGTCAACTCACCTAAGGGTAATAATACCTATAGTGCCTGTGATACCCTGCGGGGCATGCGTTGGTTCACATCTCCCCTGAGGGTGGATGTCAGCCATTATCACTAAGGGGCCAGTGGTGGGCTCAATTGGTAAGAAGTGCTACCTTTGGGGCGGGCAAAAGCCTCAGGTCTTGGGTTCGATCCCTGCAAGCTGCAAATAGGGGGTCAACTCTCCTGAGGGTAACAATACCTATAGTGCCTGTGATACGATGCGAGGCATATGTTGGTTCACATCTCGCTTGAGGGCGGATGTAGGCCATTATCACTAGGGGCCCAGTGGTGGTTGTCTACCCTAGTATCACATGCTCAGAACCTTGGTAGTGGGCGACGGGGTGTGATAGAACTAAGCTAGATGAACTTTATTAAATTTGAGTTTAGTTAATGCCATTTCATTTTGAGCTTATGCATTTTCAGCTCAAGCACAATACTACACTATTTATATCCAACTTATTTACAAGGCTTACTTGGATGGTAGCTTGATCCCTCTTGGCAAACCCGAAAACATAGAATGGGATCCCAGATCCATGGAAGGGTGCAACTAAAGTTATGTTTGGGCCGATTACCTAAACCTAAAATCGATCCAATAAGAAACTCAATCAAGCTCTATACGGTGTCATAAGATCTCCAAGATTACCAACCATCAAAATTATAATGCCAATGTAAATTTATTTAAAATAACTAAAATCCATATATTTATGCATGAAAATTAAAAAAAAAGAAAGAAAGAAAGAAAGAAAATAAGGGAACTAAGGACTTTGTGCCTAGTTAAAAAAATTGTTGTTTTTTTTCTTCCAAGGATTATGTTTCTTTAATAGTTTATAAGATTCATCCACCTAAAACTCTATAGAATATGAAAAGGAAACCCAAAACAATTCCAGTTTATAAAAGAATCTCAAGTTGAATTAGCTTGAATGTTGTATGGCAACATCCTGATGGCTTGACTTTAAATGGAGTGAAATTAACATTTTTTCTCCATTTGTCACACACTTACAAACTGAGTTTTATGCAGCCAAAATAAAAAATTTTACAATGTTCCACTTCAATCAGTGTTGTGAAAGGCATTCGCTTCTTGCACCTAGGCTCAAGCGAGGCGCCTTTGGTGAAGCGCATGCCTTTTGCGCTTAGGCGCAAGGCGCTCAAGGCACCAAGTGAGTGTCTAGTAAAAAAAAAAGAAGAAAAAGAAAACGACTCATTTCGTCAAATTAATACTAGCAAAAGCATTCCCATAAATAGGAAAAAAAAATACCCTTACCCCACAACATCATATGCTTTAATTGTCGATCTAGTATTGAGCGAAAGGTTACACCTATGAGTTATCTATTGTAGAGGCCAATCCTACTCCATTAGTACTAACGGTGGCATAGGGGAAGAAGCACTATGTCTAGGTAAAACAAAACAAATATAAAGAATAAAGTAGCTTTTAAAGCTTGGAAGAAACCCTACCCCACCTCACTTTCTCTCACTCTCACGTTAAAGACAGAAAACCATCAGCCCTCTCTCTTTTGTCTTTCAAAAGAAACAAACGTAGTGCCTTTGACTCTTCCATCAGGTAAGTAATGATACTTTTCTCCTTATTTTATTTCATGCATGGTGCTTGACTAGTTGGTAGGACACTTGTTTGATTTTTTATTTTCTGTTGGCACTTGTTTTAAGTCTTTTGACACTTTCTTTCTCTCACTCACATTTGAAATCATCTCCAGTATCTCCATTTCATTTGTTTATTTTATATTCACTCTCTTACTATAAATTTTAAAATACAAGCAAGATGTTCTTTGTTGTTTATTTATTTTATATTGTATATTGAAATCTACTATTACTAGGAAAAATAAATGTTAATATTAATAGTAAATAAAAATTTATTAAAATAATTAAAAATAATAATTACTTACCCAACAAAGAAAAAATTAAGTATAATGCCTAAAAAATTGTTCTTTTTTCTGTCACTTACAAAATCGGAATGTGATAGCGGAAAAATGGAATAATTACTTATCTAGAAAAAAAAAGAATAATTAAAATAAAAAGTACAATTAATTTAAAATCAGGAAAAATATTAGTACTAGGAAAAATAAATATATGTATGTTTGTGGATTGTGGATTGTGGACATATGTTTAACCTCACTAATGGTAAATTTTTTAATATATATCTTCTAGATAAAGTGCAATCATATTTTAGATGGACTCGGGCAATATTAGTAGGAGTGGAAATGGGAATAAACGAAGTGATCAGGGATGGAAATATCATCATTTGGCTAATAAAAATGATACAAATTCAGTGACTTGTATGTTTTGTCAAGAAGTCACTAAAGAGGGATTTATAGAGCCAAACAACATCAAGTGGGGAACGATAGGAATGCAAAAAAATGTTTGAAGTGTCCTTCGGAAGTGAGAAAAGAGTTAGAGGATTTTATGAATGAAAAGAAAAGTCAAAAAGAACATTATGATAAAATGCCAGATATTGATGATTTTGATAATATCATTGAAATTTGGGATGAGGAAGATGAGGAAAAGTAATAAAGGCAAAGAGAGAGTTATTACTTCCATGGGTTTAAAGAATAAGGGGCTTATGGATGCTTTTGTATTAATAAGGCCGGAGCATATTGTTGAGATGAGGAAGAAGAGAAAAATGATACAATCTACTATAAATGATGCATATGACAAACAAAAAGGAGGGCAAGCTTGCCAATACATTGCTCGTTTCTTCTATCAAGTGGGTATTCCATTTAATGTTGCACATCTTGATTCATTTAAATGGATGAAAGCCATTGGTCAATATGGACCAACATGAAACCTCCAAGTTATCATGAGTTGAGAGTTCCACTTCTTAAGAAAAAAGTTTACTAATGGATTGCTTCAAAAGCACAAAGATTCCTGGAAAAAACTTGGATGTTCAATTATGTCAGGTGAGTGGCTAAGTAAAACTCATCAAAGCATTATCAACTTTTTAGTCAATTGCCCCATGGGAACAATGTTTGTAAGATCTATTGATGCATCATCATATATGAAAACAGGAGAAAAGTTATTTGAATTGCTGGACAAGTCTATAGATGAGGTTGCATCTACTTTATCCTAAGTTTATTATTATAATATAAATATGCAATGTTTTTTAAATATTATTAATTATCCTTTTAATAGGGAAGTTATTGGAAACAAAGAGACCCAATTTGTTTTAGACACTATGTGCTGCTCATTGTTTGGATTTAATGCTAGAGGATATTGGAAAAATTCCACGAGTAGCAAGAACTATTGAGAAGGCAATCAACATGACTGGATTTATATACAGTCATACGAGTCCCTTGAATACCACGAGATCCTTAACAAAAAATAGAGAACTCATCTATCCAGGGAAAACTAGGTTTTGTACATCATATCTTACATTGCAATCAATTCACGATCAAAAAAATCATTTGAGGGCCATGTTTACTAAGAATGATTAGACTTCTAGCAGTTGGGCAAAGCAAATAAAGGGAAAAGGGATATGTGAAACAATTTTGTCTGTTAGCTTTTGGAATAATGCCACCTACATTCTTAAGGTGATGGGGCCTCTTGTATGGGTACTTAGACTTATTGATAGTGAGAAAAAACCAACCATAGGATACATCTATGAAGCTATGGATAAAGCAAAGGAGAGCATATCAAAATCATTCAATGGTGATGAAGAAAAATATGCGAAAGTGAGCAAAATTATTGATAATAGATGGAATTGTCAATTGCACCATCCCTTACATGCAGCTAGATATTTTTTAAATCCTACAAATTTTTATGAGAATCCGAGCATGGTGTTTGATGAGGAAGTTATTTCAGGATTATATGCCACTATCAAGAGATTAGTTCCTCAACCTTAAATGCAAGATAAGATAATTTCTAAAATTTCTATTTATAAGCATGCAGAGAGCCTATTGGGCATTGATTTTGCCATAAGGTCAAGGAAGACAAAAGCACCAGGTAACTTTAAAAAATGTTATATTATAATGATGGTATTTTATTTAGCAATTGAAACTTTTTTTTTTCTCTTTTAACTATATAGCTGAATGGTGGGGGTTTGTATGGAAGCTCAACCCAGCCCGTAACTTGCAACAATTTGTAATTAAAATTCTAAGCTTGACATGTAACTCATCTGGATATGAAAGAAATTGGAGCGTGTTTGAGCAAGTAAGCATCTTAAAGTTTTAATTTAAGTGTAACTGCTACTATGTTCAAAATATTAATCATTATAACTATAATTATTTGCAGATACATACAAAGAGGAGAAATAAGCTTGCTCAAAAGCATTTAAATGATTTAGTTTTCATTAAGTATAATCAAGCTCTCAAAGCTCAATATGACCAACATGATGTTGTTGATCCTATATCTTTAGATGACATTGATGAAAGCAATGAGTGGTTGATTTGACAGATGGGTGTTGACTCATTTGTTGAGGCGGATGATGACTTGGTGTTTGAGAATGATGACTTGACATCGTGAGATGTTTCAAGAGCTATAGGAGTTTGACAAACCATTGAGAAGTACTAGAACTCAAACACAATTTATGGGATCATCAAGCAGAAAAGTTAATATTGATGAAGAGGAAGATGTTTTGAATGATGATATGGAAAAAGATATTGATAAATATAAGAGTAAGGATGATTATTTGGAAGGTGCTAATGATGAGGAAGAAGGGTGAATGAATGATTGAACTTATCAATATCTAGTTTTATATTTATTATTTTGTAAAAAAAGACTATTATAATGGTCTAAATCTTAATGTTTTTATGCACATAGTGCTCATTTTGTGAATATGATGCTATATTAATCTAATATTTGACCTATTTAAATAGTTTATATTGGTTTAAATTAAACATTATTATTATATATGAATGTTTTGTATATCAAAATAATATTAATAAATTTTTTAAATATTTGCACCTCGTTTCACTCAAGCAAGCAAGCGCTTTTTTTGTGCTTCTCGCCTCAAGCGATTACAAGGCATAGCAGCTTGAGTACGCTTTCTGCCTCTGACTACCTTGACTCAAATAAAGTTGCAAGGCATTGTAAATCATTTATAAATATTGGACTCCAAACCCTCTTAAAGATTATTAAAATTCCAAGCCCAATAATTTTCTGTATGACATTCAAAGGCTCCTTAATTTTGTATTTGTTACAACTGTTATTCCTGCTTATGCAACGATCCGACAATACCCATCTCTAAAACCCGTTGCTGGATTTAGGATACTCCCTAAGATGTTCAGAAAACTTGTATAGCTAAAGAACATTGGTAGGGTTGGGAGTCATAGGAAAGGCTGGAGAAGCGATATAGTGTAAAAGAGAGTAAAAGAAATATGACATTACTACTGGAAAACCATATGAATCAAGGATGTATTTATCATTTTTCCTCTGTTTGCAAAGTGTAACAGCTTCGCTCATCGTATAGGATTTCAAATTAGAACATTTCGATTCTCATGTCGCACAAAGCTTGGCCTTCCATTTGGTGAAAATCATATTCGAGCCAAAAGATTCATGAATGAATCAAATGTAGGTTCGGAATCTATGATTACATTTTCTATAATATCTGCTAACTGGAGTTAAAGCGAATCATTGCTCATGCCATACACACAAATCCACACTGCATAAGTTACAGCCCCTCTCTTGAAATATTTACAGTGTCACTGATGTACAATGAAACGTCCCATTACAATCAATACATCCCTAAAACCTAACTGCATAATACAAAAGATCAACTTAACCAACATTGGATAAATGAGAAGCAACAAGCTATTAATACATTCATTCAACTGATTTCCTATTGCTTACCACAGATATACCCAATTAACTATATGGTATCTTACTATGATCCAAGAAATCTTCTGAGAGGAAAGGATCATCTACTCAGTCTCATTGTTCACTAGTTAGGATGCCAATTCACAAGATTCACAATGTACCAAATAATTACCTCAGCCGAAAGGGTATAACAACAACTGAATGTTGCAATTATAAGGGTTTTGAGGCAGCTTCATCTATATAGGCTTTAGCTGCTTCTAAAGAGAGTTGTCCACCTTCTACCAATCCTCTTATCAATGTGTTTGCATATCCCTTGTTTGGTGCACGTAAAGGAATTTTCCCTGACTTGAAGGCTTCAATATCTGAGAGTTGGCACCTAATGAAATTGAACAAGAATAAAATGAAAGAATCATCCAGTAAAAAATGCAGGGACATGAAGAATATGCAGTAGACACCTCATTTTAACCAATAAGTAAACACAATGTCAGAAAGAAGAAAAAAGGGAATGAAATTTTGTACTCACGTCATGGTCAGTATAGGGATATCCTGTTCCTTCCCCAAGTAAACAATATTGCTGTACCAACCTTTCTGCAGAAAGAATAAACCAGACCAGGCACTCATGGTCAAATAAAAGAACAATTAAAAAGGATCAACAAAATTATAATCAGGTTACAAGAGACATCCTGCCACCTTCCTGCCCCCTTGAAAGAAAAAACTCAGAAGAAAACGGAAATACACCAGGACCCACACCTCAATATCTTTCAAAGAAAGGGATCTTTTCTCAGCAACAAGGTCCAAATCAGTCAGATCAAGTAAAGGGTGAGCCATGTCGTAGCTTCGATTTTCTTGGTGCAGAACATCATTGAATTGCTCAAGCCTAATTAAGCCCAAATGAAAAACAAAATTTCAGAAGAGACGGCACAATCAACTTCATGATTTAAAGTCCTATAAATAGAGTAATCTTTCTATAAAGTTTGGTGACACCTTCCACGAGAAATAATAAGACCCAATTAAAGTTTAAGAATTGGAAGCTACAGAAATTCGCATACGTGATTCTGTACAGGCACATGTGTGTTCTATCCTGATTAATGCTTTCAGGATGAAAAAATGCAACTCCTCCAGGACCCCATGTTTGTGTGGAAACGCGACCAAAAAATAAACGGTGGGGGAAGGTCTTCCACAAAACCTCTTTAGGTGGGCTTCGGTCCATTGAGCCAGAGCATGGCCTATGCATATCTTCCAACTAGGTGCCATTTATGTAAGCAAATGTTTGTGAGCACATAGAAGGAAAATAAAAACTCATTCATCATATTTAAACAAATCCTCAAAAAAAGAAAGGACTTCGATTGTTCATGGTTACCAGGTTTAGGAGTAATACTATTCTTGACTTGAATACATACACGGTATGATTGTTTTAAGTATTATATATCCCTACAGGAAATAGTATGCTTCCCACTTGAGATGAGCTGGAAACATGGGCTGTGAAAGAGCAGTTTGTGCTAGTGGAAGCACATCAGTCATTATCCTGCACTTTATTCTATTCACATTTGCCAATTTATCTCTCATTTACAAAGCATTGAATTTTAAGCATAATTAATAAGACGCGTTAAGTGAATTCGTATGGCATTTCTTTCTTCCGCGCTGTGTCCCCCCCCTCTTTCAACGTCAGATTGACACTATAAGGTAAATGCCTAAAGCTTTTTTGGGTAATTAACCGGTCTATTTAGTTCGTCTTATTTTGATCATTTGATATCTTATTTTTGTCATTTTCAAACAAATTATTTGTCAAGAAAAAGATACATATGAAAAACGGATATTTTTACTCATAAACAAATCAAACAATCCAAATACAAATAAGATGTAGATGCAGATCAGATACAGATAAAATAAAAATGAAAATCGGACAATCCAAACAAAAATGCCTAAAGTTGGCAAGAGCATGTCAATAAAATTTACAGCATGGACTTCTTTATAATATTTTGATATTTATTCATTCAATTTAAACAATGCAAAGACAAGAAAGTTTATTGTTTTTATTCAAGAATAGCATACTACAAAAGCCCTATGTTCTATCTTTTCATTCTGGAATCTATATGCTTTTTCCGTAATGGGGGTCTACGTTTTTCAAATAGGCTCGCAAGAGACATAGTCAAAAGCCTCTTTTAGGGATTATTTTTTACCAAAACATAGCCATATATCGAAAAATACAGGACACACACTTCAACTTTTGAAAGCATGAAGGGAAGCCCCTCCCTGTAAAGCTATTTTCTAAATCTGACTCCCTTTTTCAAATGCATAAAACATAGACCCTATGATGAACAAAGCAGGAAAAACATAGTCCTTTTTAGTGTAATTATACTATTCTAATATTTACATTGGGCACTACTCTGAGAGTGTTCAATTTCTTGCTATAAATAAAGCTGTTTCTAAGCAGATGGCGATTTCAATCTTCATGTTAACTGCATTAACAACTAGACATTGACATATTTTAGTAGTAAAAAATATCAGCTGAAACATACCTGCCCACCTTCGATATAGCAGAGGAATCGTGGTTTCCACATGTTTGATCCAAATGAGGCATACCAGACATCGACCTTCGAAAGATCGGATCTCCAGAATATAGAAGTACTTATTTGTGGAACTGCAGTAAATTGAATATCAATATTTGGAAACAAGGGAAACAAAGAAACTGAAACTTGATGTTTAATGTCATATTACCACTGCTGTCATCATTAATATTCAGCGTTGAAAACGGTTGGATAACATCCTGAAGAAGCTCCTCGACTTTTTCTTCATCCGAATCAGAACTTGAAAACATAATTTTCTACACATATGTGTCAGCATTATTAACAAGGTGAATAAGTAGGTGATGCAAAAGGAAAAAAAAAAAAATCAAATAAACAGAATGATCACAAAAAAATTTACTGGATCTGTCAAAAAATGTATCAGTTGTTGCAGTGAAATCATAATCCACATTTTCCATTTTTGCTTGTCTTGCAAATCAAACGATGATCCGAAATGTACAACATTGAATCAATGCAAAAACCAACAGCACGTTATGTGAATTATGATTTCACTGCAACAACTATTACACTTTTTGACAGATCCAGTGACTAAATTAAGAACTTTGATGACCACAGTCTTAGGGAGTTTATTTCAAAAGCTATAAACATGCACTTCATAAGGTCTAGCTCTAAGTGGAAGATATTGCAAGAATCAACTTGAAAAATGCCCTAATTTATTTCATAGACATGGACAAAATGATAATACAATACTTCGATCTTAGCTTGGTCATAAATAAAAAGATCATCTAACATATACCCCAACACTGCTAATAATGGCAAAACAATATCATTGTAGCCATCATGGCAAATGCTGCGCAACTAATAAAAGCATCAAACACCACACACACACACACACACAGGAGAATCTTTTATTGTTAAAAACTTCGAATTGGTGATCATTTCCCTAGAGTATTCATCCCAAAACTATAAACATATCATGCTTTGGTAATCCATAAATCAGACCATGAAGATTACCATCAAATGATAGATACTGCATGAGTCAAATCAGCAAATTCCTAATTTATTTCAGATATGCATTATAGAGTATATGTTGATGTTCCACATTTAGCTTACAACTAGTTTTGGATCTCTGTATACCATCGCTCAATTATCAATTTATGTCATGCATGTCCTCCAGGAACTCTAGATTTCATAACAGTTTAAAGTATTCTTATCCGTTCTTTAGCTCAGGTTAAAATTCAGCCAGGCATATATAAAGGAGATGGACTGAAAATGTAAGCATCATAAAAATTGACCAAAAAAAAATTGAAAGGAACCTAATAGATATAGACCATCAGGAAAATCCTAATCATAATGATCTAGGAGACAAGCAAAGCGAACATCCCCTATCTGGCATTAACATTTTATATATATATGGTTATGGTGGCCCAAAGCATCACTCACAGGAGAACATCAATATTACCAAAATTACTATATGGCATGACAAGATGAAACATCCAGTGGCTCACTTTCAATAGTTACATGTTCTCAATGATTTTTAGGAAATTCAGTAAGTGCATTAAAAATTAAGACTAAGTACAGGGAGAGATTACTTCTACAAAAAAACTGAGGCAGCAAAAAAATAGCAAGACTGCAAGATTTCAAAATCAGCACCAAAAATAACTGGTGCAGGGTACAACTACAGACCAAAACGGAAACCTCACGAGCTGTTCATCACAAACTTTGGACCTTAGATCAAAAGAATAGGAAGCCATGAATTTGCGTGCTCTGATGAATGGTGACCTATCCGTACTTCAATCCTATCATTACTCACTCCAGAAATATTAAGTAAAAAGCATAAGTCATTAATTTACAGCACAAATCCATTTTCTTTGGCACACGAATGTTTCCCCAAATTGCATAATAAAATCCTTGAAGCTGATAAGGATCAACAGCAAGAAATCTCAACTCTTCAAAATATACCATACTTCTCTAGCAAAAACTCCATCAAAAAAGAGTTGAGCATGGTCTTCCACACTGGAATGACACAGGTAGCAAAGATACCTAGTAACAATTCCCCAGATCAATCACTGAAGGTAAACAGTCTTTCTTTAATGGCTATATCCAGGTAATGAAAGAACGTGTTCTTGAACCAAATAAGCTTCCCCCAAGGAACCCTCAGTAACATAGGCCTTCTTAGCCTCTTTGATGGGAAAAAGCACTAAAGGTTTAGGGGCCCATCAAAGCACATTACTGATGTTTGCATTGACTAGGAAATTAGGCTCCAGGTGCCCTGCACCCTAGGCTGCACAGAATTTCTATGGGAAAAGTCCCAATTCACACAATCAAATATAGAGCTTACACAAGCCTAGCAAGGGATGCCAGGCACAAATATTGCCCATCCTCCAAGCCAACTCCGCATAAGGGGATCTTTTGGGTGCCAGTTTTCATACCATAAATCAATCAAGTTGCATGCACTAGTTTCCAGCAGACAAGCTTCTAGCCACAGTTCCAAGTTGAAGGATTTTCTTCCAGAACCAGGACACATGACCAGGAACCTTCATTTGCCAGAAATTCTTTGCCCTTGAGAAATTCAGACTTGACTCAAACAGGCCAGAGAGAGTCAAATCGATCAGACCATAAGATCCAATGTGTTCAAGATGAGGAATCTTATTCCATTACTAAGATAATGCAGCACAAGTCTCCTTTATCTCCTTAGTGGGGCGGGGGGGGGGGTGTGCAGGGGGGGGGGGGGGGTGGGGGGGTGTGTATAAAAAATTTTGCATCTTGTCAACCATCTCCTTTAAGACATTACAAGGAGGTACTTAGTAACAGGATCGATTATGAATAAGTTTTCAGGCTTGTTATAAAGAGAACGATCTCATGATTAGGGTTCGTTAAGAGAGAACCCTACGACCTCATGACTAGGGCTCATTAAGAGAGAACCCTGGATCTCCTCAGATTGCAAATCTGAATTTTTTTCCTGCAAAATAGGACTTGTATTTTTCCATTGCATTTCTAGCCTTTAAATAGAGTACATGGGCATCAGTTATCTTACAACTGTTTTTCCTATTTTTGCTCTTATTTTGACACATTATAACTGTACAGTAACTTCCCTAAAGAAGCAAAACTGTCACATAACTTATCATATAGACATAAATACTACTCTGGCTAATACTACTCTGCCCTTGTAACATTGCAATAACAACACAACACCAATACAATTACATACTGTACACACCATATAATATGGACATAAATAAATAACCGTAACAATTTCCCAATAAACTTGCAGGAGAAAAGGATACATCATATTAATCGGACTCTACTAACATATGGAAAGAATTTACTAGTCCAATGACCTATTTGGAAATGGACACCAGCAACTTTAAATAAATGTGCTTAGAGAGTTTGGAAGAAGCAAGCGGAATACCCAAGTACTTAATAGCTATGAAGCCAGAAGAAAAGAAAAACTGAGGATCTATCTTGAGCTAGTGTCAGGACTCATTTGACTCTTATGGGTGTTGATGCATTACCTAGACAAGCATGGAATTCCTGGAGAGCATCGTTAATCAGAGCTAAGAGGTGCCTTTACCAAAAATGAAGAGATTGCTTGAGAATCATAAGTGCGTTAGTTTCTCTCTTACATCTCCATTGATACTCTGAAGCTCGGTACCCCAGCATTCCCCCTCATAAAACCACAGAACACTTCAATTGCAACCACATAAGGATAGGGGATATGGGGTCCCTTGTCAAAGGGCTTGGGAGCTTGAAATGAAACTCTGTGGTTCTCCTTTTAGATTGATAGAAAAACTAGGCATTGTGACGCAATCAATGATTCATCCAATATAACTTCGGAGGAAAATTTATTGCACCAAGCATTTCACTAAGAAAATTCCAAGAAACCATGTTACGTGCCCTCAATGAATAAATCTTCAAGGCACATCTCTTCCCCTAGTTATCTTTTTGAACTTTTGATAAGTTCAGTGTGGTTAAGGTGCTATCTCATGCGCTTAGACAACAAGATGAGGCAAGGCACAATTATGCACCTTGAAGAGTGTCAAGCAGTGTGCTTTATGAGAGATGTCGCTGTTTGTTCAAAGACAATAAGCACTGAAGCACAAAACCACGCGCTTCCTTTGTATTGAGAATATTTATTCTTCAGTAGGAGTCATCAGTGTAAATCTTGAGCACAAGTCAATTGTGAAATCTTATTATTCATCAACCATGTCATCAAACATTGCAAAGGTTGTTTATCTAGGTTAGTGAGGGAAAGAAAGTTCAAGTTTAAGGCCTCTTTCTAATGAAGAATTGTCTTGCTATAAAGTCATCAAATCGACCATGCTGGTTTCTATTTCCTTGAATTTATTTTATATTGTATTATTTGCTTTTTATGAAGAACATGACTCTAAACACACCTTACTTTCTATTTAAGAAATCAAAAAATTGTTACCTATTATAGCTCACAGAAAACCAAAAAAAGTATGCAATGGGAAATAGGAATTTTTTTTTTTTTTTTTTCCGGCGGGGGTGGGTTGGAGTGTGCGCGTGGGTGCCGGGGGCCGCTAAGTGAAGGTAGAAACTAACTAATTGTTAGCACACTGATGTTGAAGATCTAATGTATCCTGTTGACATTGAATTGGCATCTTTAGATTAAAGTGTTGACTTATTTCCATGTGAAGATAGTTACTTTGTAAACATTATTTTATAGTTAACAGTGTTCTTATGTTTTAGAACGGTCAGTTAAATTTATCAATGTTCGTGAATTGCCTTTCATTTCTCACCCCCAACAACCCAACACCACCACCCCCCCCCCCCCGGCGGCCCTTCCTCCTCCTCCTCCTCTTCCCTTGCACTTCTAACCTTTGGCAACTTTAACACACTGTGCCTTGAGTTCGCCTTTGCATTTGACAACATTGGACAAGTTCTTGCGAAATAGATTGTTGTTAACAATTCTTCTACTCTTAATGTGGAAGTGAATTTTACTTGCCCACCAAAAAAGGAAGAAAATACTTAGGCAATCAACCAAGATGAAAAAAATACATTTATCAAGCATTTTATAGCTTGCTATGCGTAGGATGTTCTATGGAGAAGTTGGGTTTTCCACTTTAGAAACATGAATCAAAGTAGAGCAACTAAACTCCCTCAATGACCAACCAAAAAATCCCTCATATGCAACACAACACACCCCCAACCCCCAAAAAAAAAAAAAAAAATCCCAATGTTCTCAAAAAATGGCATTAAAACCATCTTGGGCGAGCCTTACTAAGAGCTAGACTAAAGAAACATTCCTCAACCCGTTAGCATGACATCCCCAAGTAATGATTAGGTATGCCAATCTATAATGGTTTGGCAAAGAGGGGATAGCGCAAGAAAGCATAGCCTAGAAAGAAGAGAGTGCTTCTTCACTAGTCTTGTAAGGTTATGGGAACATCATCCCTAACCAAAGAATTGTATGGCATCTTTGTTCTACCTTTTCAAAAGGGTTTGAAATAAATAATAATGTCCCTATCCATAAGATACAACCGCCCAATGCTCAACTTTTTGCTTGAAGAAACTCTCTTCGATTGCACTCAATAAATAAAATATTTTTTAAGGCCCTTCTTCCTCACTCCCAATTCGAGGCATCATCGACCAAAAATGTATAAAAATCTAAAAAGAGAGAAAATTCCCATGCATGGTAGTGATCCTTTGATTTAAGTTGGACATTTGAGTATAACTGATCTTTTTCAATTCTAGTCCCAAAAGCTTTAACGCAAAAATCAAGCATGGGTGAGCTAACCGTAGAAAGACCGCATGCTCTTTCAACCAAACACTCAACTTTTGGATTGGAAAACCAAAAATTAAAAAGCATAATGGGGATTTTGTTATGAAAAGAAAAATAAGTCCACCTCTACTAAATTGGGGTTGTGATCCAAATTGGAAGAGGCTTTAAGAGGTATGAAAGGGTAGCCCTGTTCATAATTTACTAACATTTGATCCAACTTTCAAAGGATGGGATACCCCCTCTTGTTTGCCCAGGTACGGAGAAATCACCAAGTTATTAAGTTATAAACATAGTATGATGAATGCAAACTTGCTCTCCTTTCTCATCACCAGTCACAACTATATGGTTTTTAGCTCTCTCTAGCTCTAACCAGATCGTCTTTTTGGCAAGACTATCTTTCCCCCTAATTGCCTTTATCAATGCCTCAAGCTATTCTGAATTTGTGCTAAACTGCATTTCCAATTGCTAAACAGCCCAAATACTTGATTTTATTTTTTTTTAATGGGCTTCAAAGCTATCATCAAAAGTCCTACAAAAATTGCAATGGGTAATATTTCAAAGGTATTCCCATTTAACTCGAACAATACTCTCTTCAACACACACCATATCAAATTCATCAGGAAATCCCAAAAACCTCCATCTCCACCGATACTTTCCACAAGAATAGCATCAGCCTATAAAGGCTTAACTAGAGAACTTACAGCATAGCTTAAGCCATCTTTGTGGAGAAATCTCATGGGGACATTCCAAAGTTTAATATTCAAAGGGATGTCACAAGGATCAATTTCAGAAAGTTGTAGACCAATTTCCATCTCTCAAACACTGTATAACAACCTCTACATAACCAAAGTGCATTTTAGATATTCTTTGTGATGACCCCATCATCAATGAATTTGAAGAAAAAACCCTTGTCCAAAAGTGTTGACATCACAAAGTCCTTGTTCTTATCCCAGTAGAACTTTGCGATTCTCTGTAGGAAAGGAAGTCAACTACTTTACTTCTTCCATACACATTCAAATGGGTTAGTAGTCAAGAGATACATCAACTGAGAGTGCACTAGTGCCAACAAACGTTAGGGCACAAAAGCAATAAGGAGCTCGTTAAGCATCTACAAGTGGTTTTGTTCACAGGTGGAATGGCACCTAAAAGACGTGTGGTTTTGATATTGTCTACAACCTACAAGTAAATTCATTTGCCAGCCTTTCATGGACTGCCTTGAAGCATGTTATAGGAAAACGCAGAGTAACAGTATTGACCAGATTAAGGGATAGTGTTGGGGTCTGTTGCTTCCCTCATTTCCAGTGGCCCGCCATCCAGGAGAGGTTTCTGACTTTTCTCCTTTCTTTGGGGCACCAATGTTTTTGGAGATCTAAGGGAGGTATTAGACCTGAATCATCTACAAGAGGTAAAAGATGAATGCTTAGGGCACAAAGCCCCTCAAGTAGTTCTTAGAGATGCTGGTCAGAAAGTAAATCGAAGATAAGGAGAATAAAAAAATGAATGTAGCAAGATTAGAACTAAAGATAGATAGAAGCAAAGTCACAACTGTCAAAGGAGAAAAAAGGCCAGAAGGTAAAACGAAGCAGCAAGTGAAGAAACAAGGGAAAAGAGGAGCCTAAAAGAAGAGGGGTTTAAATTTGGGGACCTAAGAAAAGTGATTTCTTAGGGTGGCTTTCTAGAGAAGAGAGAGCATTTCTCATGATACCCCCTCCTCATCTTTTCCTGATATAAATATCTGAACAAATCAAATATGGAGCACAGCATAGGCAATGCTAAAAATAGTTACTTGCTCTAAGTGAGGAACTATGAAAATTTGTTTGTCCTGCCATGTCTTATGTCAAGTCTAGTGATATGAATGCTCTTCACCATGTAAAGCTTTAGGACACTGAAAAAAGAAACGTCATTTTTGAGGACCCAATGTATAAAAGATGTATGCCTAAAGGAATGAGTCAACCATTAATGTCTAGGAACTCTCATGGCAAATTGCATGAGATATTGGGCTTAAAGTCACATGCATGGATTATGAGTTAGTTCATACATCCAAAAGACAGCAATCCCCTCATGGTTAGGCCCCTCCACTTAACAAAAGAGTAACAAAAATAAAGTGCATACAAAAACTATTTATGTGATGACATCTATTTAATATGTTTCTTACCTTTTTTACTCACACGTACCATATTCAAATATTCTGAACAAAGACATTCAAAAAGAGTCTTATTTGTATCTTTTTCAAAATAATAGAGCTCAAAAGCAGTGGAAAGATTTTTCTGTATACCACATTTTCTATTTCTTATTATGGAAAATGACTGAAGAAAATAATCAATGAGATTGAAATGAAAAGAAAAAAGGAGAATGCCAAAAGTTTATTGCATTTTCAATTGATAATTCTTTTTCTTCCTTTGTTTTATTATCTTAAATATCAAATGTACTGTTTTAAAATATATATCACACAAATATGTATCTAATACAGTAGAGTTCAATATTACCCACCATAGCAGAAATATATGCCTCACATTAAATGGACATACCCTAGTTGATATTAAAAGCCAAACATGGTATAGGATAGCATACAGCTGAATTTTTGAGGAAGAAAATAAAAGCAAAAGCTGTTGGATGTAACCTCCTTAATGAATGTTAGATTATTGTTACTCAATGACTCCTTTATTCAGTTGCTTTTCTTGGCAACACATGGATGGGCGGAGTCATGGTTTATCACCATATGGTTGATATTAAGGAAAAAATGAGAAAGTGTCCATCATATCCACATATATGTATACCAAAGATTCATATCAGGATGAAAACCACTTATTGTTTTTAGTTTGCTTATGTCCTTATTGTATATGATAGGAAGTCAAGATAATCTGTTCAATGAGATCACAGTCAAGATCAGCCCTTAAAATAACTACAGCAACCCCCCTAGCTTTAAGCATCTAAACATAAGAATGCATACAGCAAATAAAAACATAAGAATAGTCACCGGAAGGGGTGTGTTCTGGCTAGTTAACTTAGTTGGTAATTCATCTGCAAGTGATGGCCAGTAAGCTTTCAACTCTCGACGAACCTGCAAATATCTTAGATGTTTTTAACACAAGATCAAGCATGCGAAAAAGCTAACCAAGGCAAGATGAGCTAAAACAGGTACTAAAATAGTACTTTACCTCTTGGATTACACGCCACGTGGATTCATATGGATAGGCTTCTGCAGAACCTGCAATAGGTTTGCCGTCCAGAAGAACTTTCATGCAAGCTAGAGCTGAATTTGCTATAGAGCTAAGATTGTACCCTCCTTCTAATGCAAGTACAATCTTTCCTTGGGCAAACTCCATCAACTAAATAAACGAAAAATGGATTCTCAGTGTTACATTAATATACACCGCATGTCAGATTCAGTTTCATCTGTAGAGTCAAATGGCATAATAACAAAACAAATCCCTAAGGTGACACAAACCATGAGTTGCTGCTATGCTGCAGATACAGTTTCCTAATAGACCAGAGAGGAAAGCTATTATGCAGAAGCTAACCTTTTTTAACATGACAGAATATCCATACGGAGTGACACGGCATAGCCCCAGAGGATCACCGGCAGCTGTCAATACGTTCACATCATATAATGAAGAAGAAATTTTATTATATCCATTGGATAACCAGAGAAGTAAAAAATTAAGCAAAAAATTTAGACTCAAAACATCCATGTTAAGGTAAATACAAAAGCAATAGGGAGGTCAACAAGATAGACTATATTTTTTCAAAAGCTCAATCAACCAATTTGGTTCTCTTATTTTTACTATAATTGCACTTCAATACTAGGCTTTTTCCCTATAAAAACAAACCATGGAGAGAGAAACTCCTCTCCCTTCTCTCTAGCCCTCTCTTCTTCTTTCCCTTTCCCCATTGACCTCCCCCCACCTTGCTCCCTTTCTCCCTTCGTCTCTCTCGTCCCCCTTGCCTCCTAACCTCCCCCCCCACCCTACTCCCTTTCTCCCTTCTTCTCTCTCGTCACCCCTTTGTCTCCTTATCCTAAAACACTTAACCCCCCGTAACCCTAGCCACCCTAACCATTCCTTCCGCTTCTACTCACCCAACCATCTTCAACCCAGCTCACCCCGTTCCTTTTTTTCTAAACCCTTCTCTCTCTGACCCCTCTCCTCTCAACCCTAGCTCAAACCAACCTTATACACAGAACCCTAACTCATCCCACCCCTCATACACAAAACCCTAGGCCAATCCAACCCTCTTCTCTAAAACCTAAGGCAACCCGACCGTTCCACACAAAACACTACCCTAACCCAACCCGTTTTTCTCTTTGTCAAATCTCCTTGCCTTGACCCTTCCTTGCTCATTTTTTCTTTTACCCATGAAAACTTTTGTTCATCAGAAAAAGAGAATTCTCGTCCATGCCCTTGTGGGTGTCTTGGTGGTAGCCTCTTGCCATGGTGTGAAAAAGTCCAAATCTTCGTCTACTAGGCACGCCCCTCAAAGGCTGCTTCTAGTAGTGATTGAAAGGCAGGTTCTAAAACTGCTATGGATTGTCCCATTTGAAAGACCATCTAAGGGGACCCCTTTGGAATGTGCAGGTGGGCTAGTCTATAAGGTAGGTGTTGAATACCACATTCTCCCCCCAAGATGTTCAGGCTGCCATGTTTTTGAGCACAGTGATGGTAGATGCCCCAACAAGTCTAATGGTGATGGTCCTTTGGTTATCCCTTTGAATAACCAATCGAGCCCCCCATGCCAAGCAGAACCTACTTCTAAGGATGCCTTCCTCTTAGCTACTCATGGTCATGGAACTAACGTACCCTCTAATGTTGCAAATGTAAAACCTAAAAGAGTTAAGGAGCCTAACCTTGGAGGAGTGGCTATTACGGAAGGTGGAGAATTGCTTGTCGTGGTTCAAGCTTCCATTCCTCTTAGTAAAGGGAAAATAGTAATTGTCCGTGAAACTTCTTATCAAGAAGTCCTAGCTCCTTGCACTCGGTCTCAAATGGAGGGGACCATCTAAAGCTTAATATAGCCACATGTGTAGATCCTAGCCTAGATGAATCTGGAATTTAGGAGACCTCTCTAGAAACAGGGAGGATGTTACGTGCTCATTGTCTCTCACCTTGTCCCCTTCGCATGTTAGTGAAACTCCCCTATTTTCATCTCATGGAAAAGCAGTTAGTTTGAGTCCCCTTCTGCTTCATTCTTCGTTGAAACTAGCAGCTCAAGAAAGAAAAAGAAGAAGTCCAAGAAGAAAAGAGATCCGCATAAGAAAGCAAGAAAAGTGGAGAAAATAAAGCCTTCAGCTTCTCCCTAGTTCCCTTCTTTCTATCTTATCTTTCTTCGCCATGAAGTTTGCAGCATGGAATATTATTATACTAAGGGTCTTAATGACCCAAATAAATGTAAAGAGGTAGCTTAGTTTTGTAAGGAAAATAAATTATCCCTTATAAGGATTACGAAAATTTAAGTCAAGGATGTGATGACTCATCTAGAGTAGGGGGCAAATTTGTCCGGATTGGTGTCTAAACACTAAACAAAATGGGCATTTATGGATAGGATGGAATCCCAAGGATTGGAACATTCAAGTTTTGTTTAAATCAAGCCAAATTGCTCATTGTTCATGCAAGTTAGTGGACAGATTTCTCTTGCAGCATATCCTTCATTTATAGGGCCAATAATACGGTTCAAACAAGACCTCTTTATAGTGATTTATTGAAGTTGAAGTTCTCTATCAATGTTCTATGGATTATTTTGGGGGATTTTAATGCATGTTGTAGTATTGAGGACAAATTGGAAGGAAATTTCTCTTCATCTAAAGGTATGGAAGAGTTTAATGATTTTTCTTTTGAAGCAAAAGCTGGGGAAATTCGGTCATTTGGCATCTTTTACTCATGGTCTAACTTCTCTTCTGACCCCATTCTTCGGCACATTGATAGAGCTTTAGTAAATCATGATTGGATCCTTCGGCACCAAGCTTCAGAAGCACAATTCCTCAGCCCTAGTTTATCTGATCATTGCCTTATTGTAGATAATTTAAATTTGGACAGCAAGGTTTGAAAAAAAAAAATTAATTTTTAAACTTTTGGATAGCTCATCCAAAATTTCGTGATATTGTACAGCAGGTATGGGATAGAAAGGTGGAAGGATTCCTTATGTTTCAGGTGGTCACAAAACTCAAGCTCTTGAAGTTGAAATTAAAAAAGCTAAACCATGAGTCTTATTCAGGTATTTAATAGATAGCTTTGGAAGCTAAGGCAAAGCTACCAGAACGTCAAGATATCAATCACTCTAATCTAGAAATAACTTATTGGAACCTTGAAAAGTCTTCGTTCAAACAACATTATCTACTTAATACGACAGAAAAGTCTTTCCTTAAACGAAAATCTTGAATTGCATGGCTTAAATTGAGTGATCGCAACACTAGCTACTTCCATTGATGCATGAAGCAACGATATCACTGCAACACTACCAGCATAATCACTAATAGCAATGGACAAGAAGTTACCTCTTATGAGAATATTAAAGCCACAGTGGTTGATTATTTTGGGAACTTATTTAAGGAATTCAAGCGCCCAAAACAGTTTCTTGGCTGCCTACATTGTTTGATTTCAAGAAAGGTGAAGACAGTGGATTAGGATATTCTTATTGGGCCAATTTCTTTTGAAGAAATAAAATTGGTCTTCTTTTCAATGTCTCAAGACAAAGCTCCTAAATCGGATGGGTATAATGCAAACTTCTTTCGCAGCACCTAGGATATAATTAGTAATGACATTTCCATAGTCATCAAGGAGTTCTTTGCAAGTAGTAATTTGCTAAAATCTATCAATTCCACAACAATCTCGCTAACTCCAAAGAAGGAAAATCCAACTGAGCTCACAGATTTTAGACCGATTTCTTGTTGCAATACCATGTACAAAGTGTATCTCAAAAATCCGTACAAGGAGACTGAAGGTAGTACTCCCTTATCTTGTGGGAAAAGAACAAACGGCTTTCAATAAAGGCCATAGGATTATTGACAACATTTTTATTGCAAAAGAGTTAGTTGCACAAGAGTTAGTTGTAGCATCAAAGTTGGCCTTATGAAAGCTGACGACAATGAAAGGTGGTGTTTCCTTGAACAAACTATGCAAACAATGGACATCACCCCCTATTCGTAAAGTGGGCAATGCAATGTGTGCCTACTACCAAATTCTCAATCAACTTAAATGGACAGCTCATTGGTTTCTTCCGTAGCTCTCATGGCCTCTGTCAAGGGAATCTTATCTCCCTATATCTCTTTGTGTTAGTGATGAAAGTATTCCAGCATCACAAGGGAAGTCAGTAGAAAGGATGATTTTCTTTCCATTGAGGATGCCACAAAGAAAACCTCAACCACCTTTGCTTTGTAGACAATGTGATGATCTTTTCCAGAGTAGATGTGACTTCCTATTCAAGAATGAACCATCAGGGTTACAAGGTAACCATTCACACTTTTATGAGTAGTGTCACCTAAGGCGTCAAGAAAGAAATCATTCGAAAATTGGGTTTTCAACCTTGTGAACTTCCCATGTAATACTTAAGGGTGCTCTTCAAAGCCAAATAAATCCACATGCCACTTCTTAATTAAAAGGTTTGGGAAGCAAGTCAGCCATTAGACATCCAAATCTTTGTCATATGCAAGGCGAGTCCAACTGTTGAAGAGCTTACTCTTCTCAATCCAATTGTATCGGTCGTCCATTTGCATCCTTCCCAAAAGCATCTCAAAGGAGCTAACAAAAAGGATGAATTGTACTTTATGAAATGGAAATGATAAGAATAGAGCTAAAACTAAGATTGAGTGGAATGTTGTTTGCAAACCCAAAAATGAAAGAGGGCTTGGTATTATTGATCTAGTGACTTGGAATAGAGTTGCCCAACCCAAGCACATTTGGATCCTCGCTCGAACAAAAATGATTTTCTTTAGTCATCTTGGTTCGATCTAAGCTTATTAAAAGTAGATATTTTTGGTCCATGAAATCACCTGCAATTGTTTTTTTGGTCATGGAGGAAAATCCTTCAATTAAGACCACTTGCTCGTAGTCTTCTCAAATGGGAAGTGGGAAACAGTAACCACATTTCTTTATGGTATGATGGCCAGCATCCAAAGGGCCCCTTGGTGGATTGGCTAAGGGAAAGAGCTATGAACTCCTTAAGCTTACCAAAAGATGCTCGATTGTGCTATATTATCAATATTGAGGGATGGGATTGGTCACTAGGGACGTATGGGACCACACAAGATTGGATTTGGCAAATACGTTCTCCACTAATGCACGTCGGAAAAACTCTCAATCAAGATGGCCTATAATCTCATCTATGGATGTGAAGAAAAGGTCCATTGGTTCAACTTTATGTGGTTTAAAAGGATCACAACGAGATAGTCCTTTTTCTTTTGGCTACTTGCTCACCAAAGATTCATCACCTTAGACAAGTTAGTGTCATGGGAAGTCACATAGCAAAATTGTTGTTATATCTGCAATTTGGAAGAGGAATCACATGACCACTTATTCTTAAAATGCTCCTTCGTTGTTGAAATTGTCAAAGTTTTAAGAGAGCAATACCAATAAACAAGGCTTATCTCTTCAATGCCTACAATATCCAAGATTTGGTTCTTTTTTATCACATATTAATGAAATTCTGAACTTATCCAAAAAAATAATTGCACTTCAACCAAATCCACAACCACAGATTGGCTTTAGTTGCATCATTCTCGGTCCATCCATCCACATCCACTTTATCGTTTAGTAGCTACATTGACACAATTAGGGCCACTATGCCACTTGCAGTGGCAACTGAAGAAGATAAAGAGAGAAGAAAGATTTTATAAGGAAATTGGTAACATGATACCTGCATCAAAACCTGCAGATACTATAATCATATCAGGATTAAACTCCTTGGCAACAGCAATCAAAATGTGGTCCCATGCTGCAAGGTAATCAGCATCTCCACATCGTGGATTCTCCCATGGTACATTTATATTATATCCAGCACCAGCACCCTCTCCTACCTTTGTATAATCACCATTATCAGTTCCAGGGTAAAAGCTGCCAAATTCATGCCTGCAACAACACACAACAAACTTCTCACATTCACCATGATACAATAAATGCCATATCGAGGTCATCAACAAAAGTTACAGGCTAGGCCTTTATCGATGGTAATATTAATGGGAACATAGCTCAAGCCTTATTCTTGAGAGAAAATGGTCAAGCTTTTGTACTATGGATTTCAAGAGAATGATAAATAACAAATTACAGCCCTTTTGATAATAACTATGATTCTAAGCTAAGACTGGAACAGTAAACAAAATGGGGGAAACTGAAGTGATGTAATGATTAAAAAGAGGGGTCATTTCATTGTGGCTTTGGTTTTAACAAGCTGCAATAGATGAGCCTCAACCTTTGCTTTATAATCAATTAGTAAAGATAAAAGTTCTGCCTCAAAATGCACCCAATTTATCAATAAAAAATTACTCACAAAGAGAAATACTGGAAGTGAATGGAAATACAACTTCAACATACCTAAAATTGTATGAGAATTTAGGGGAAAAGAGAGCATATTTATCTATTCATTTCCAAAACTCAACTTTGGTAAAATGACATGTATAAGTTTAGATTTAAAACTTAAGAAAGTAGAATAGGGTCAGGGAGTCCTCCACCTTCTTATTTCTGTTTCACATAGGTAAGTCTCTGATCAACATTTAAAGAAGACTGGTATTGTATCAGAAAATGAAGGGTTCCTAGGTTTAGGTCAAAGAAGCAGAGGCAAAGTGTAAATAATGGAATTTATTTTATTACTAAACAGAGATATCAGGAGAAAGGTATCAAAACAAATACTTTAATTTCTCGATATGAAATTGATCCAAGCTGATGAAACTAAAGGTTCAATTTAGATTTACTATGAAAAAACATTATGCTTTTATCTGAAATAAATAGAGGGGTCACTTTTGGGAATAATCTTCATATGTCTTACTAAAATGAATTTGATGTTTATATGTTACAAAGAAAATTGTATATAATTAATGACATTCAGGTACCTGTGCATTTGTTTAAAATCAGGGGGCGGATTTATTCCCTGAAGTGGCTTCCCTAGGTGAAGATTGGCTTTATTAGATTAGATGGTTTGCCAATTCATCAGAAGGGTTCTACTGGTACTTTCATCTGGAAGAGAGATAAGGGGGGTGTGCTGAGCTCATTGCATCAGACCCAAAGAAATGCCTATAATAGGTCTCTCTCTTTTTTCTCGAAGAATGTAGGAAAGAGCTTAAACACTAAGAATCTTAACAGCAGTCTACTTTCAAGAAGGTGGGAAATCTATTCTCCCTAAGGAGCCATCCGCATAATTATGGCACAAGATATAAAATGAATGAAAGGAACAAGACAAGAAAAAAGTAGAGGTGGGAAATTTAAGTCATTTTTTCGTTTGATTATAGAAGGGATGGCAATCAAGGTAAAAATTCAAAATATTAGCAGGAAAATTGATATTTACATGGATTTGAATATCACCCTAATTTATATTCAGAAAATATATATATGGAGAGCAAACCACTACTGTGCATTTGATACATTCCCTGGCCTTTCTTTGGAATCACTGGATATCAGTGGGACCCAGATAAAGTGTTTTCATCCACTTCCTTTTAAGATTCCATCCTTGATTAAACATGGCAACAAAAAAGTTCCCATGCATTTTCTTCTGGACACCTTATGCCTTCCAAAGGTCAGGTTTGACTTGGGAATCCAGAATGGATTGTTTCCCCTGCTAGGTTTAGTAGGATAGAAAAACTAAACCAATAAGATAAAATAAGTAGATAAATTTGAAAGATTAAGACTGTTACCTGTGCACAGAGAAGAATAGAACGCGAGGATCATTCCAAAACATCTTCTGAGTGCCATTACCATGGTGGACATCCCAGTCAACAATCAAAATCTTGCTAATACCTAGGTCAGGCTATATCATGGAGAGTATTAGATATATCAGATCAGCACGGTAGTTAGAGAGACAAAAGGCTGGCCAGAGATTCACATTAATGAGAATGAATCCACCTGGTCCTTAGACTAGTAAAACTTGTACTTACTCTTGCATTCAAAAGATAACTGGTTGCAATGGCACGTTGTTATAAAGACAAAATCCCATAGCTTCATTATGCTCAGCATGGTGGCCAGGAGGCCTAACAATAGCAAATGCAGAATCCAGTTCTCCAGCAGCAACTTTTTCAGCAACCTGTATGAGAGAACACCATGGTCATGTTCCAGCCTTATATCTATTCATGGACACAAAAACATGTAACATGCACGTAAATATGACCAATTCATGAAAGATTAATGGCTATAGATAGTTGAATAAGCTCTAGCAATAAAACAGTGACAAGTTTCAATAAAAAAATTGACTCTTATCTCAAATGGCCAAGAAAACAATGGTTGAGTCATAAATAACCCACAGTATGAATTGTACTATGAGATGCACATTGATAAGCACTATAACCATCATATAACAGCATTGTCTTCTGCTTCAGATAACAACTAATAATTTGCTAAACCATGATTGCAGGTCCTGTTTGTTTTCACAATCCTAATCGCAAGTCAACGTTAATGCTAATTGCTAATATCTGCAGGCAAAAACATTTCAATGTTTAGCTGCCAAAAACACCATAATCAAAAGTATACACAATCATACAAATAGACATAAACCAATAAGCTGGAATTCCCCAATAAGAATCAATCTGTTTAAATCAATACATATATAGTGTGTGGCATGCCTAGCTATACACTGATGTGTCTTGGTGAAGTTAGCATGAGTTGCAGTACGAAATATATATTGTTTTTAGCACCTCAAGGAAAAATATAAAAAGGTAAGGACCAGCATGGATTCTTTTGAAAAATTTGGTGAAGTTAAAGATGACAGAGATTGTTGCATTTAAAAAATTTGGCAGAACCAGCATGGATTATTTTAGAAAACAAAATAGTGTAACGCTGCCAGCATTAATTACCTCTATTACAGAACCAGCAGCAAGGTAGGCAGCTTCTGAGGACCCTTGATTAAAGTATATGGAATTAAGTTTTGATGCAATCCTATTCCTTCTTGAGTTAAATTGCTTGGAGCTAATTTTTTTTATCAAATTAACATGATTTTGGCTGTGAACTGACAAAAGTTGATTGTCTTCAGCTTCTTTGCCTTTCAGAACAACACATCTGAAAAAAGAAGTGACAGGTGATATCAAACATAGCATAGAAGTACACTACAGTGTTTATGTCAAAGAGCAATGGTGGCTCTCCATCCAAGTAAAGACTAAAGTAGGCACCAACAGGATGTAAACTACGTGGATTTAACAAATGAAGCAAATGCTTGTCCATGTGCAAGTAGAAATGCAACCTTTCCTCTATAATGATCAGTTAATAAAGGTATTCTAATGTAGATAGAACTAGAAATAACTTGAAAACCTGAAAAAGGAAATGGCTAATGTTATTAAAAAATAGCATAGAGTGGAATACGGTATTTATGTCAAAGAGCAATGATCAGTTGCTATTAAAGTGAAGTAGGCACCCAAATGGCTTTAGGTCAATGTGAACTCAACTCAGGAAATGAAGAAACTGCTTACATGTTATGTCCAAGGGCAAGTAGAAAATGACACTTTCCTGTATAACAATTAGTTAAGAGAGGAAATCTAACACAGAAAACTAGAAATAACTTCAAAGCCTGCACTATGCTTACAACATGTTTGATCGTAAGATTGCTTTTCATAAGAACAATAATGTCTATAAAAATTTTAATTAGGAAAAGAAAGCTACAGCGAACTGTAGTCTGATATTTTATAGTTTCCTTTGTTTTAACAATATTTCTAAGTAAAATATTAGACTTTCACAATAAATGCCATTCCCCTGCCATGTTCAAATTTCATGAAAATCAAAAATACACAGGGATGCCTCGTGCCTTACAAGATACTTGTGGCAGACATCCATTGGCTGTCCTCTGCCAGAGACTAGCATATCAATGCATTTGAACTTTAAGGAAAACAACCGTATAAAACGAATTTAAATGTCGAAGGACCCAGGTATATGTATGCTGGAAGAATTGGCATACTCAATTATTGGAGAAAGAAAGAGAAAAAAGGAAAAATACCAAATTGATCTGCTATTGTGCAAGCAAGTATTAAACCTTTTAAAATATTAAAATAAATATAATAATGCTTTTTAAAAGCACTAAATTCAGTTCATTTCACGAAAATTCCTCTATATTTGCACAAGCCACTACATGTGCAAGTGGCATTCAAGCTTCAAAATTTCTACTTTCACCAGCATATAGCACAAGTTCCAGAACATTGTCCTCAGCCACAGGTAACATCATCCCTATCTCCTTCCATCAGAGACATGTACAATGAAATAGGAAAGGTGGGACCTAGATGAAATGTCTATCCCCAACAAAAGTTTTTTTGAGGGGTTAAATGTATACAAATAAAATGTTTGTAAATAGACCACGTCAAAAAATAGTAGATCACTTATTAAATTAGTTATCAAGAGTTCTATTCACTTTGCTGTAATAGCAATCTCATTAGAGCTTGTTCTTTAACAAAAAAAATATTAAATGTCACCTATAGGTCAATCCTATCAATAGCAATTCAATGTTGGAATAAATATCTTCTCCAAATACACTCATTAAAATTAAAAATAAATAAATAAATGATAATTCTATCAGAGCTTCTATTCCAATTTTTCAATAATATTGCAGTTTATCCCATTCAACAAAGTAAAAGGAGAGTGAAAGAGACCGATTTAAAATCATAACAATAACTCCTTTCATTATTCAAAAACATTGATTAACTGTTTATTTTATTGAGTGGATAACGCTATAATGAAATTACTAACGTAATAAAGCTGTAATAGATTCTGATTTGTTGTTTTTTTTAATTTAAATGAGGGTATTTTGGAAAAAAGAAATCAATTCCATCGTTCATTGGATGTTTTTTTGTAATAGTGGTTCTTATGGAATTGTAATTAGGTCAAGCACTCATAACGAATAAAGAATAAAGCTGTAATGGTACTGCTATTACTGCAAAATAATAGAGCAGTGAGTCCACTTTGTTGACGACCCAAAAAATGAAGAAAGCACAAAAAGATCGCAACTTTCACCTAAATTCCCTTCCTTCATCGTCCAAACCACAAAAATCAACACAAGAAGCTTCCAAAACCACATCAAGACACGAAATTAAAACCTAAAACATCAAAATTTTAATCATCCAAGCACGTAAGATATACAAAACGTATGAAAACGAATAAGAAAAGCAAGGGAAAAGCTTTACCTTTGCGTAATGCCATCAGCTTGAAGCAAGTTCCATATAGCTTTGATGCGATTAGGGTCTTCAGGATGCGCTTCACCATCAGGTGTATGGTGCTTACACATCCTCTCATCGTATATGATTCCAACTCGTCGCTGACTCGAGCTCATCGTATCGTCACCCATTGAGTCCACTGGTCCGATTCCGAATACCTAAGTGTCTCTCTCTCTCTCTCTCTCTCTCTCTCTCTCTCTCTCTCTCTTTCTCAATGTGACAGTTTTTGGCGAGAAAGGAAGAGAAAAATTGGGATCAACTGGAAAAAAGAGACGTAGGGAGGGAGAGAGAAATTGTGTATTTTTGAAAAATATGAGGGGGGACCGGGGAGGAGGAAGGTGAAAAGTCCGGGTTTGCTTTTCAGCCTTCTCATTTTGCTTGGACAAAATATAAATGGACACCTGTGATTAAAAAGCCGACGTTATATTCCGTTTGGCTAGCTTTTTTTTAAGGAATACAAATTTTTTTTAATTTTTTTAATAAATTATTTATTAAAAATAGATACAAATAAAAAAATTGATAATTCTTATAAAAATAAGATATAAGTTAAACGTATTTATATATATATATCATTTCGATACAGGTAAAAATAAAAAACAAACCATCCAAACAGACCTTGTCATGAAAATTTTTATTATTTTCATGATAGAGCTATGCCACTAGATTATAGGGCCAATTTGCCCCATCCCACTTCAACTTTGAGTTATACGGGCCAACCTACGTTGGCACGTATTACTGTGTAAACTAAAATTTTTAACCTAATTTGTCATGCAGGTTAATGGGTAATCCATAAATAGCTAATATTTCCTTTTTATTAAAATAATTTATAAGAATTTAAATTTTTAATAACTTAAATATAGAATATATTTCTTTTTATCTCACTAGTTACCTACATACTAATCGTATATGAAAAATCATAACTTCTATTTTGAATTTTTTTATCTCTACATAAAACATTTATTCTAACTAATAGAAATTAGAATCCATTTTGATCTTTTCTTTAATGTGGCAAGGACAAATACATCTTAGAAATTATTAATTAATATTATGTTGCTTATTCTAAATAAAAGTATCTAAATATCTAATTAATACATAAGAAAAGGTATTGATAAAATAACTAAGGATATAATGAACATAATATTAAAATTTTGAAGCATAACACTCATAAAAATTATATAATCAAAAGTCAACAGCTAAATAATAGAAAAAGTAAAGTGAAGAGGAAATAAAGAAGATAACATACTAAGACATTTTTTTATACAATTTATATTTCTTTCTTTTTTTATATTCTTTAAGTATAGGTTCGTGTGCCAACCCAACTGTTGTGGATTGGCCAGCTTCAACTAGGCATAGGCATGGTTCGGTTTCGATCCATAACCGTCACCAGCGGTTCCAGAACCAGCTATAGAACCACCAGTTTCACGGTTTTTAGATAATTCTTTGGCCTAAAAATAAAAAATAATATTAAATATATAATTATTAATATTTAAATTATTTCATATAAATAATATATTTTATTACTTATTTACAATATTTAATATGTTATTATCAACAATACAAACAAACATAGCTTAAAATCATGTATAATTAGTTTAAATAAACTTCTTCTCAAAGAAAAATTTATTTTCTTAATAATGTGAGATTATTTTTTGCATTTTAATTTTCTTTTTATTTTTTAGAGTATTTTACAATATCATAATACTAGTTATAATTGATATTAGATGTGTTTTTATACATATAAATGTGCATTCTAAATAAAATTTTAAAAACTTTGGTTAAATAATTTAATACTTTTAGATTTAATATTTATTTTAAATTTAAAATTCATTTATTTTTTATTTTGAAAAAAATGGTTCCATGGTTCCAAAACTGAAACCAGGAACTGATGGTTTCATGGAACCGAACCGGAACCCTAAAAGACAGTTCTAGTTCCAGTTTCTAGATTTCAAAATCTGAAACTGGTGGTTCCGGAACATGACGATGTCTAGCTTCGACTCACAGGTTATGTGAGGCTATTCATTTTAGCCCACACATTAAACGAGCTAAAATTTCTAGTCCAACCCGAATTTTTTGGGTTATGCAAATTGATTCGCATAAACAGCCCTGTATGCATAGCTCTAGTCGTGAGAGGAAAATTTCTTGTTAATCAATTTCTCTATAAAAAAATATATTAGACAAATATCATCGCAATATCACATTTTAAAAATATGATATTTAGATTTATAAGTGTACCGCATATTCAAATTACAATACTATTTTAAATTATCACATATGGTATAGCATTTTCAACATGAGATATACTATTAGAACTCTCATGATTTTTTTTATAATTTATACTTTTGTAATCTTTTTTAAAGTATTTCAAAAAATTGGAAACATTATTAGCTTTAAAGGATATTAGATTCAACCTTCTCAAAGCAAAGCAAAAGTGTGATTCATTTTAAAACTTACTTTCAAAGATACCATTAAGTAATAAATCTCCATAGAATAAGCTGGGGAGAGGAAAAAATAACATTTTTAATAAATGGTTATGAAAACGCCATTAAGATGAAGATAACTTTATATTTTCAATGAACGAGTTCAATGAGCTACATATAGCCCCAATCCTTCTTCTTATTCCTCATTCAGAACCCTTAAATTCTCTTTTTCTTTACACACATAAACCTTAACTCTTAAATCACATTATTCGATTATTTTGATGAAATCAACACAAATTCTTGGTTAATTTCATTCAATCCACAACCCGAAGCATCAATCTATACATATTTCAATCGATTTCTCACAAAATCCACAATGCACTCACAATTTCTATAAGTAAGTTGCATAAAATTCTCATTACAAATCTTTGTGATTTACGAAGTTGCATTATCGGTTGTTGTTGATGTGTGCTGCATTGTTTTTTTTTTTTTTTTAACTTATGAAGCTATATTGCAATTTTGAACACAACCTATACAGGTCCATCCATGTTAGTGATAGCATCTTATGGACCATAAAATTGTTTGATTGATAAGTTTGTAAATTTTGTTTAGTGAATTTGAAAATGATGACTAATGATTGTTAAATGTGATGATTGATTTATCATTATTTTGATAGTCCATGCCTCGTTTAAGGAAAAAAAATCTAATCAACATCAATTGATATCGATTAGTAATTTAGTTGATGTAAACCTATGGATAAACTTTAAATAATTATAATAGATTTTCAAAACTTTTAATTGTTGGAAACATCATGTATATAATGTTTTAGATAGACACATAGTAATAGATGTTTGCATTTTACTAAAGATAAAAGTTGATATGTTCATTTTGAGATGTTGTGACTAGAGCAATTGAAATTCATTGCAGCGCTCTAATCTCTCTTTATATAGAAGTAAGAGCTGTGAGCTCTGGTGTAAGAGCATATTGCTTGTATGTGTAATATAATGCCATTTATTACCTCCATCTGGTAATGGCAAGTTGTTTAATATATTTACGAATTAGGACAATGCATTATAACATTGCATGCATTTGAGTTTGATTTCTCAGTTCGTAAAGTAAGGGTGAAAATGAACAAGGCTAAGCTTGTGGTACATGTCCTTGAGAACATTGTGTAATGGAATCATGGTATGGGCTATGATAGGCAGTCAATTGTTATAGTTATGTCTTATATGCCCATGGAAACATTTTAACCTTGGTATTTATTATACATTGCAAGGTGGGTTCATTGAACAATTACTCGAGGCATTGCATGCAAATATCATTTCAAAGGCACTAGCAACTATGAGAGTGCAACGAAAGTTCAAAAGAACCACCTACTAGCCAATGGTACCAGCAATAGCCCAGTCAAATGAGGATAGTGGTGATTTTTGCCACCACAACCAGCACAACACAGGCCAATCAACGCAAAGCGAAGGTTCAAGCCTGAGGTGGGTGTCGAGATGAGCACAAGGCCAGGTATGCATGCATCGTTCGATATTGGAGATGGGCTATTGCCTGCAACACATGAGACTAGAGAGCCAAGCCTTTCATTAGCATATCTAGCCTATATAAAGACACCCTACCTGTGAACTCTAATGCACCTAGTAAGAATGTGATGCCCCAAATGGTACCATAAACGCTACAGTCCATCACACTTAATATTAAAACTAAGTATGACCACCTTAGTCATCCAAAAAGCTTCAATACTAGGTGTAAAGCATACTTTAGATCATAGAGGATCATTCTTTGAAACAAGTTGTTTAAGAAGATATGTAAAATAGCAATTAAGAACATAAATCATAACATTAAAACTTAATCATAATTTAAGAAGTCTTAAATATCAAATAGGCATTTTCTTTAACAAAAAAAAATGTAGTCCATTAAAGTCTATCTTTCAAAAATAAAAACACTGGAGTTTTACTTAGAAGTTTAAGTCTACTTCCAATCTTCTTTCCAAAGTTCCTGAATTCAAAAGATGGTACCTAAGTGAAATAGCTGATGGGCTTCAGCCATAAGTAAGGGTGCTATAAAAGGTATCAAGAAGGGTATAAGCTTACTTGTTAGTGAGAAATATTTCCACTATAAAGTACTTGTACGATCAAGAATCAAACAAGTTAATTAATCAAGCGTATGATGATGCAACAAACATATGAGCATATAATATACATGATTTATTGGGAATCATATGTTGAATGGTTTTACGCCCTCTATTCAGGTTAGGTGTTCCAAGCTCTATGACCGCTATTCACAGATAAGATTTTTGTAGTTCATTTAAGCCACGACTAGCTGCTAAAATATAGTTCATTTAAGCTACTACGTGCCGTTAAATTAATTCAGATGACCATTCGCCTTTGCAGGTTTCGAGCCCTGCTAACCTTACTACTATGCCTTTGTCCCACCAAGCATAGTAATGAATGCATGTAACTCATCTCGTGTTGTGCATGAATCTATTTAATCAAGTACTCATGGCATAGTATTAGATGATTTAAGGGTGATCACAGAACTTGCAGACATATCATTACTATATTAAATCAATATTTGATTATAGACAATTCCCGCCTCGATATACTTAACGTAAATTCAACCATGTATATAAAGCACATGCACTTTCCCTTATCATCTTTTCCTAATTCTAATATCACTACTCGACAAACAAACACAAGTACGAAATGTAAGAAACAAACTCACTCAACCATGGTGCAGTAATCTTCTGGTTGTAATAGTCGTCCGGATAAGGGAACTCGTTCTCCATGTCACCTAAACAAGGGAAATACCCAAAATCAGTATTTCATGGAAGTTCTACTTAAACTTGCTAATTCCATTTCACTAAGTTCGTCACAAATCGAATGTAGTGAAATTCCAACATGAAATGGTCATAACTAGCTCATCTTAGCTCGAATTTCACATATTATATGTTGTTTTCTACTATTCGAAAATATCTATTTCTAAGGTTGTTTTTCTCATGAAAGGACATTTGGGTCACATAACGGTTCGGTACAAAATAGTTACAAAATTCCTAGCCCTTTAAAATACAATTTCCCAAGCTTTTCGTCAACCAAAAATCCCATAGCAAGCATGTGTGTGTATATATATATATAGTTGAAAATTTCTTTTTATACATATATAAACTCACATTACATGCATGATCAATGTGTTGTTTTCCAAACTATGATTTTTCTTACAATAATCTTCTTTAGGAATTTAAATATTGGAATCTACAAGTTTCCTTTGTAAATTACTGAAATAAAACTAAGGTTTTTTGTTTATTTTAAATGAGTACTTTTTATATCTTAACTACCATTCCTACTTTATAGACTTTATAAAAATAAGCTTTTATATTTTTGAAAACTTGTTACTTTAGGTTGTTTAATGATATTACTTTTTTAAGTATTTTCTTAGCTAGTGAGTTAATTTTAACCTGACTTAGAAATTTATTAGTTGTTGGTTTTTAGAGTGTTGGTATATGCTTTTTAAATAAGTTTTTAAGAAAAAATTGTATAACAAAGAATTATCAACCTCAAAATTTAATAATAAATTTATTTTAGTGCTTTGAAAAAGAGAGTAAAGGAACTATTTAACTATACCTTGGGCAAACTTTACATGATATCATCACTTAAAATCTAAGTTAAACTTATTTAAATTCTTAAGAGGATATTGTTGAATTACAATTTCTAAGTTTTGAATGGAAACTTTTCCTTAGTAACAAAAATTATTTTATTATAAAGAGTTTAGTCTTTAATTTTTACAAAAGAAAATAATCTTTTTATTTAGACAACAACATTATGTTTATGCATAACACATGACCATAAAATTATGTTATATGAAGAAAAATGACTCATTGGAATATAAGAGCTATAAGAAATTAAATAATCATATGAACATATAAACAAAGTCAAGTATTTGAAGTCTTAACTTGTATTAAGGCTTCCAGACTAGAATAGACTAGTCCCATAAAAGAAAAGAAAATTGTTTTGACTTGATAAGACAAGTGTAAGACTAAAAAGACTAGTCTAATAAAATTGCATGAAAAAAATAAATAAATCATAAGAATATAAGAGCATGAATAAATAAATAAAATTTATGTTAGCGAGCTTATAGACTCTAAGAATATATATATATATATATATATACATAGATATACTTAGTGAAATATAAAAGTTAGATTATGAACAATAATAAAACATAATAATATAACAACAACAATAATAATACTTGAATATTATTATATAAACATGAATATATTGTTACTTCCATAATACCGTGAGTTTAAAAAACATACATTATGATCATGATATATTAACGTGAATATGAAGAATATTTTAGAGATTTTTACCTAAGGTAAAGAAGTGGATGGCAGAAGAAAGAGGGGTTGATGTTGTATGGAGATAGTAATTGTATGGAAGAAGAGAGGGTTGGGAATAAATTTTTGGAGAAGGGTTTTATGGAGAGAATTTGAGATAGTTTTGGTATGGTAAAGAAGTGCGTGAAAGAAATTGAGGGAGAGAAGATATTTATAGATAAATGCGGAGGGAAATTAGTTATAATTAAATAAAATGAAAAAGAAAAAAATTAGATAGAGTAAGAGAGGGGAAGGCACTTATTTTGACATAGAGGAGAAAGAGAGATTTGATTGTTTTGTCTTTATTGAAAAGTAATAACATGTAAGATATAATGTGAATAAAGTTTTATGGGAAATAAAAATTGTAAGAAATAAGTGTGATAGAGTATAAGAATATGTAATAAGAAAAGGTAGACTAGAGGGAATAGCAGTGAATAGTAACTTAAATAGTAGACATAAATTAATACCGATAGTAAAAAAAATACACACAAACGAGTTATATCCGATTTTTTTTTTTATGCTGAAAATTTCTAAAACTGATATTTTTAAAATCTTATATTATTATGAGTTTAATGGTGTCATCGGAATATTTTTACCGTTTTGCGTATTCAAATCCTGTTTTAGAAACTGATCCCGTTCAGGTTGAAAAAACTAAATTTTGACGAATCTGATATTTTTAAGATTTGATATAATGGACTACAATTTATGATTAACTCAATTTTATTGTTTAAAAGTTTAGAGCGCGGGATTTCCAGTTCTGGATTTACTAAGGTTTGCTATAGACTTGTTAATTTTAGGGTTTCGATTGACTTTGGTTCTAGAGTTTAGGTGTTTACTTAGCATAAAAATCTACAGGCTTACAGATACTCCTTCCACTCCACATAAGAGGTGGGTAGTACCACTAGATATTACAGGTGCCACACCCCAAGGGGTATCCTATACGTGAACCCATCGCATACAATATAAAAACCTATGAATGACAACCTTAGTTGTGTAAAGGCTTCAATATCATGCACAAGATGTACTTCGCAATAGAGACGACACCAGTGAAATCGCTCAATTTGTGGTGGTAACAATAAATAGCATGCAAGGGTACCAATCGAAATAAACTTCGACATGATAAGTTACATTTCTTACCGGCATACCTCCACTAAACCGTAGTACAATAATTTATAGAGACTCTAAAATAACTTAAAGTCTTCAAAATACAACAAGCTAATAAAAGAGACTCTAAAAGAAATCTAATCCAAAATCTTCATGTAGATTTCCTTCAAAAGCTCTCCACAATCCATCACCAATTGCCTTAGGTATCGTCGTCCTAGGTAGAGCCACGTGTATTCCTAAGATAGTAAAACTCTATATAGGTGTAAGCTACAACATGCTTAGTGAGAATATTTCCGTAAAACGTATCGTGGAATCAAACCAAGCAAGTTTGTTAAACAAGCATATGCTATGCAACAAACAAATATACATGGTTATCCGAAAACCATGTATAGAATATATTTACGCCTTCCATGATAAGAGTTAGTGAATGCTTTTGCTGGTCTCCATGACCTTTACCGTTGGTCCCCAAGCACCATCTAAAGCAATCAATCTAGTGTGATTCCCCTGTAAGGCTGTATTCCTCGAACGAAGTAGTTCTTGAAGAAGGAGCAAGGCCCGCACTATAGGTACGGTTTGCAATCCACCTGATCCCATGCGTAGGAATAACAGTCCTCAAATGTGACTTGATGGAATGCAATGCGTGGCAAGTTCTTAGTCTGTATCAATTTGTATTAAGTTCTTTTAAGGGGGTGATCAAGCAATTATCGTATAATCCATAATTCAACAAGCTAAGAGACAACACAAGTTAACAGTCATATCAAGGCTTTTGATATGCTTATGATCATTTCATCATGCAATACAATTCACATACATAATCTCATACACCCCATGACATAATCAAATTTTATCTTTTACTTATAGACCAGTGCAGTTGTTTTACATACAAATAAGAGTATGTAACCATAAGGAAAAGCTCACTTGACCATTCAGAGAATCTTCAATTGAAATAGCCTTTTAGAAAGGGGATACTGACTCTTCTGCCAACCTTACTTAAATTTAACTCTATAAACTTGTTTTAACTTCGATTTTCATATGTGAGTAGTCATTTTTTACTCACTTTGAATGCTCTATCCATTTCTAAGGTGATTTTTTATCATATAAGATCATTAAAGTCTCGAAATGGTTACGGTCGGATCATGGTCAAATTTTGTTTCAACTTTCTTTTGGTATTTTCTATGATTTTGCTTCATGCAAAACTTTGTAAGGTGTAAATCTATTATTCCTACAGTCAAACACAAATGAAAAAAAAAAGGAATAATAGTTCATTACATACTTGTAAACTTAGTGATGTTGCTCATAAAAATCTTTATTGAGGAAATCTTAATAAAGTTCAATCGCTTTAGTTTCTTTGATCAAATTCTTTTGGGTGTGATCACTCCATGGTTTGTAAACCAACAAATTAGGTTTGAACGCCTTAACTCATGCTTCTATGGTTCTTAGCATGATAAATTTTTTTCGAGTATGAGTTGTTAATTTATTTGATCATTTTTTTTAGAACATGAAAAACCAAGTTGGTTTGAAAAGATAAACTAATTCATGTACCTACTTCATTCATACATATCACCGCATTTAAAAAAGACGTGAGGGATGGAGTTTTGTATCCAAACTCTCCATTTTACAAATGGTTTTTCCTACGTATTGAAAATTAAGCTTTTGAAAATATTTTACATAACAAATAATTATCAATATATGGAGGTTCATAACTTCATGAATCTCCCACTTTATGCTAAGTACTCTAAATTAGTAAGTGATAAGTGTCATAAGACTCTTATTATTGGTGCATTATTGAGCATGTTTCATATGCTATTTAATTGATTTATTGTTGAAAAGAATTATTATTGGACTAATTTTGTGTTTCAAGGACAATCATGAATAATTTGCTTTTCAAAGGATTATTAATGAAAGAAGCCAAGATTTTGGAGAGCTTTGGAGCCTTTTGTGAAATTGCTAGACATACACTAGTATTTTTATACTACTAGTGTACTTTTGGAGAAAAATTGAAGAAAATTTCGAAGTTCCAGGATATACGACCCCACATACACCAGTTGTCTACAATAGGTCGTGTGCATGTGCCAAAAAATGAAAAACGCGCGAAGTTAATGAGTACACTATCTCGATGTACATGGGTCGTGTACATACTATATATATATATATATATATATATATATATACCGCACCTTGTCTTAAAAGATTAGATTTCATTCACTTGTATTTCCATCCAAAAACCTAGAATGCATTTTTGGATAGCTTTTTGAAGAAGAATCCGTGCTATAACTTGGAGATTCACTACGATCACTTTACAAAAGGGTTTTATCATCATGACTTGATTATTAATTGAATGAAGTTTGATTTTGAGTTTGCTTCATGATTTATATTGTTGTTTGTGATGATTTTAAGCCTAAGTTATTACAAACTTGATCCTTGTTAGTTTGAAATAATATTTCAATTAATGGGTTTGATCTCTCATGGGCAAAGAAGTTGAGTAATCCACCTAGAAATAGGGTTTTTCCAACTTTTTATCAATTAGGGTTCATAATCTTCATGCTATTTAATTTGATAATTGTGAATGAAGAAATTCCCACTTTTGCAATTAGGATTAGAGGTTAATTAACTTGAAGAGAGTAGTTAATCTATTTGAGAAACCCAATAGTTCAAGATTAAGTTTCATTCAATTGAATCTATCTTTAAGGATGAAGGGGGCTAGGGTTGATTAAAACTAAAGGCATTGTTTGTGAATTGATATATCTTGAGAAATTTGTGCATATCTTTCATCTAAGGTTTTTGGACTTGCTTTTAATTATAATTAGTAAAGTTTAGTATTTATCTCACATTTGATTCGACTAGATAATAATTAACGGTTATTACTAGTAGCTGCACATAGATCCCTAGATGATATCCGAGTTAATTTCTATATTACACGATAGGTGCACTGCTTATGTGGGTGTAGAATTAATGAGATTATAAATTTAAAGCTTAATGATCCAACGCATTAGTAAGTGAATATGATGATCGTCTTATGATCATTATCTTATTCTTGCTTTTAGATTTAAAGACTTTTGGCCATCATAATATTTTAAGTTCAAAAGTCATTATGGAAATTATAACGACATCATTGTGGGCATTTTATATACATAAACATAAAACTTAAACTCAAGAATATAACAATATGAAAATGAACATAAATATAACAAAATAAAAGTTGGGAGTCTTAACTTGTGCACAAGACTCTCCGAGACTTGAAATTGACAAGTCAACAAGATAACATAAAAATTATAATGGAAGTCTTAGATTTAGACAACTCAGGGCTTTGAAATAGACAAGTCCCCTTTGGACTTGAATATGGATAAGTTCAAGACTAAAAAGTTGACTGGTCTTATTATGACTTGAAATGGACAACTATTGAATAAAATAAATTGCTTGGAATATAAAGAACATCAAACAAGTAAAATGTTAGATTAGGGAGTAATATGTTCTAAAAATTGTATATGCATATAAAGATACAAATATAAAAGTTAGGTTAGTAATCATAAAGAAGCATGACCATAATCTTAATTACATGAAAGAACTATATAGTGCCTTGCATATTCCATTCATAACATAGTGCATTATTGGAATATTTTATGGAACTTGCATAAAAGACACATACTTGTCTTATAAAACACGATATAGGAAGGGGGTTTAGTCCATTTACCTAAGGAATGAAATAAGAGAGAGAGAGTAGCGTGAAAGAGAGAAGGGGGGAAAGAGAGGGTTTTAAGAGATTTTTTAGGTGAATTTGTGTGTTTGAAGAGAGAGAAACAAAGTGTACAAATGAGAGGAGATGAGAGGTATTTATAGAAGGAGAAGTGAATTAAGAATAAAGAAAAATTTGCAAAAAGAGAGGTCAGTACATGGAGAGAGAGCAAGAGAGAGCATATTAGTTGTTTTATGAAAAGTATGTTAAGTATGATGTTATACAAGAAGTGCGTAAGAATAGATATGGTGTAATTGATAGGTATAAGAATGGGATGATAAAAGTGATGGAGTGAGTAGTAATGAATAATAAATAAAGTAAATTAAAGTACAATAAATAGTAAATTAATTGAACGAATGATACTGGTAGAAAATACAATACATGTAAAATTCGGTTCAACTGACGTTTTTATAACTCGATAAAATATTACAACATCTTAGGAAAATAATTTAATATCATTTTATTGTTAATTATTATCTGATTAAGCTGTCTCATTTTGTGTGCCATCGATTGGGTACGAAAATTGTATCATGTATGGTTTTGGAAACTTTTATCGTTATAGTGGAAAATTTTCTTAAACATTTCATTTTTGGGTTTCTTAATTTATTTAATTCATCTAATGTTCTAGGTTGCCACACTGTGTCCGATTGAGTTTAGGGCTTTTAGATTTTGATGGTCGACTTGAATTAGTTTTAGGATTTTGATTTCGATTTTGATTCTAAAGTTCATATTTGAACTAACCAAAAAATCTAGGGGTTTACAACCCCCCCTCTCCCCCTAAAGAAAGTTTTATCCTCAAAACTTGATATGCGTACCCAACTCATTAAACAAGTGTGGGTATTTGCATCGCACTTCATCACTGGCTTCTTATTATGTCTTCTTAGGCATGATTTCTCCACAAACTCTTGACATGCTTGATTTCCTGTTCTAAAGCCTTTAAATTTTCAATCTAAGATCTACTGGATATTCTTCATACGTCAGGTTTTCCTTTAACTTCACTAGTTCCAACTCTATTACTCGATCCGAGTTAGTTACGTGTTTTCATACAATAGACACAAAAAATGTTTTGCAAACCAGACAGATTTGGTGGCAAGCTGACCGATAGGCATGCTCTAAACTCTTTCTAGAGTCTTGAAAGGTTTGACATATTTTAGGCTTAGCTTCCCTTAAGCATGGACTTATATGTATGCTCTTGATTGGATTTACCTTGAAGTATACATGATTTCTAACCTCGAATTCAAGTGTGTTTCTTTTCTAATCTACCAACTCTTTTGTCGATCTCATGCTTCCTTCATTTTTCTATTGAATGACTCGTACCTTGTCTGCTGCATCCTGCGCTAAACTGGTTCTAAGATAAGCTTTCCACATCATCCTAAAACAAAAGCGATCGACATCTTTTTGTATATAGAGCTTCATATGGTGGCATGTAGATCATTGAATGATAAATGTTGTTGTAGGCAAACTCGACCAACGGCAAGTGAGTATCCCAACTTCCCTTAAACTCCTTGACACAAGCTCTTAACATGTCCTCATAATCTGTATGGTTCTCTTGATTATCCATCAGTTTATTGGTGGTATGCTGTTCTGAAGTGCAACTTGGTGCCTAAACATTTATGTAAGCTTTCCTACAACTTTAACACGAACCTCGGGTCTCAGCCTAAAGCGATGCTAACCAGCACTCCATGTAATCGTACTATTTCCTTTATGTATAACTTTGCCAACTTGTCCAATGAGTATGTCATGTTGACGGGCAAGAAGTGAGCATACTTAGTGAGTCGATCTACTATGACCCATATAGCATCATGTCCTACTGATGTTCTTGGTAAACCACACACAAAGCCCATCATAACTTGATCCCACTTCCATTCGAGTATGATTAGCGGTTTAAGTAACCTCCAAGTCTTTGGTTCAACTTTTACTTGTTGTCATACCAATCACTTCATCATGTTATTGGCCACATATTTCTTCGTGCCATTTCACCAGTAGTGGCTCTTGAGGCCCTGATACAATTAGGTCCTTTTGGGATGCATAGTACAGCACGGATACTACCAGCAAGTATACTAGGTCTGATCGAGTAATACAAAAGTGAGTAAAGTATCGTTCCCATAGTGATCAATTTAACTACTAGATCGGTATTAGCTTTAACTAATATTTAGGTAATCAAATTGTATCAATCTAAACTAATTAACTAATTCTGATTTGACAGCTATTGGTGAATGCAATGAGATTATTAGAGAGATATATCAGATAAATGTGGGAAGGAGCAGAATCCACCCTAATTTTGCTAATCATACTGAAGTTATATTATATGAATAGTTAGAATTGTGGATATTTGTAAGAAATTGTCAAGACCTAAAACTATAAAGTTTTAGTAAACCACAAAATAATATATTAGCTTCCACTAAATAAATTATCAATGGGATCGAATTCACAATTATAAACCTCCTGATTCTACAATTGTCTAATGCCCTAAATCAACTTCTCCTAATTCCTTAGTGAGAAATTAACATAAAACATTGCATGAATTACATGGGACAGTTTCTAAATCATGTCAAACTCTGCCACTTCCGTAATTATTGTTTAATCTTAATTCATGAATTCCTATGAACCTTAATTCTTCTTCCGAATTATCAAAATTCTTATCAATCCAATTTCATACAAAAACAAGATAGATAATTATGATTCATTACAAATATTCCATAATTTTAACAATCTTATAACATAATTTCAAAGATCATTTTAGCAAGATTAGGTTTCATCACTTCCCATAAGAAAAAGTTTAGCTACTCATGGATGACGATTCAATAATAAGATAAGAATATGCAATTGATATCATTATGAACAAAGAAATCAAGTAGATGAATTGCATAAGAAAAGAGAGATCAGATATCACCAATTCAAATATCAAAATCTTCAATTACATATTCTTGAAAGCTTTAAATCTCTCACAATTCTCTATGAAGTGCTAAAAACTATTTTATCTATCTACTGAATGTATTCTGAATTGTTTCTTTGATTTTCCTTTTGAAAGTAGAGGAGTTTATATAGGAAAAATTTCGTGAAAAGCATTAATGGAAATCTGTAGTTTCAACATGTACGCCGACGGCTACACTTTATACGCCGGCGGCTTACAGGCGGCGTAAAGTCCATCTCTTAATTGCACAGGCAGTGTACTGGCATCTTTCATCTCCAGTTACAAGTCTAGGTCGCTTGTATGCCAGCGGCTTAGAAATGGATCTAGCTGGCGTATAAACACAAAAATGAAACATTGGCCATTTTTATAAGGAAAGTCGTCTCAAGCCGGCTTAGGCAATGCATTAAAATTCGACTGTTCGTTTTGTAACCTAGCATTCATGTTTGGTTATGCCTCCTAATCTTCAACCTACATTACCTCAAGGCCGGCGGCATAGCATCCGGCGTACATTGTAACTCCTTTTCCACTGACAACTTTTAAGCTCCGAGCTAGCGGCTTACAGTCTACACCGCCTTGTTCACCTTCTACCCCGACGGCTTACATGTGGCATACATTCATATGAAAGAAGGCTTGTAATATTTGAAATAGGCTGGCAGTGTATGCAACGGCTTTGAGGAATGCAAACCTGTTTATGTTGTAAAGCGTCTCAACGCCGGTGGCTTTGATTTCCAGAAAGTCGGCGTTGAATAAAATTGCAGAAGTTGGCTTCTTCTTCCTTCTACACTGGGCTTAAGCCAGGGGGTAGCCATCGGTGGGACTAGCCTTCACCACCCCCATGGGGATGGTCTACAGGGTTCATAACAACTCCTCTTACTACCGGATGCTTACCTAGCCAACATTTCGATCCGGCTCTATCCAAACTTTTCTGGTTCACACCAACATTCCCTACTTGTCCGATTGTTGCCGAGCAGTTTTTGGATATCAAACGGCACCCAGTTTGTTTAGCTTCCCACAGTCTACACCGCCTCAAGGCCGGCGGTTTAGAGGCAACCTTAAGATTTTGCATTCTGAGCATCATGAAGGCTGGCTGTATGCCGACGGCTTATGCTTTAGAAAAGCCAGTGTACCTCCTTAGTTGTCCTGTTCTCATTTCAAAGTTGCTTATTTTGCTTCCCTTTGTTCAAATTAGACATGAAACATAAATTTTAACTAAAACAAGTACCCATTTATAGCAATTTATGATAAGTTTATCACAAATTAAACATCAAAAGTTGCACAAAATATGATCTTATCAGTTATGAGCTTCACTTGACACTTCCTTTCATAACTCAACATGACCTAGTATATATAATCTCCCTTTCAGCCTTACCACATCATCCATATCTATTGTGAAGTCGGTGTATTTCTCTTCTGGTACTTTGTTCTTAACTTTTAATGGCACCTCATCATAGCGTTGGCTTCTTTGATTCACTCCATTAGTGTAGGTTCTAAGATTAGGGCGAAAATTTCCATTTCCACATCTTGGTTGGTAAATCAATGTTTAGCCTCTCAAATTCCTTTATTAAGTTGGGCAACAACATTGGTATGGTTCTTGTCACTTAAAGCATCGGCTATTGTTGGATGACGAAAAACAACAAACAAGTGACTACACCAATGAGTACTTCAATCAGGTTAGATGCTGACTCAGAAGGTAAGAAAATCAATGAAAAACTTTATAGAAGCCTTATTGGATCTTTGTTATATCTTACTGCTTCAAGGCCAGATATTTTGCTTGCTGTGTGTATATGTGCTAGATTCCAAAGTAATCCAACTGAAAATCATCAAAAGCTGTTAAAAGGATATTCAAATATATTGCATGTACTGCAAAATTAGGAATTTGGTATCCAAAGAATCAAAATTTTGAATTGATTGGTTTTTCTGATGCTGATTATGCTGGTTGTAAAATAGATAGAAAAAGTACATCTGGAACTTGCCAATTTTTAGGAGATAAATTGATTTCATGGTCTTCAAAGAAACAAAACTCAGTTGCTTTATCTACAGCAGAAGCTGAATACGTATCTCTTGGAAATTGTTGTGCTCAAGTTCTTTGGATTAAACAACAAATGCAAGACTATGGTGTTGAAAATAAATTTATTTCGATTAAATGTGATAATACAAGTGCAATTAATTTGACAAAGAATCCAGTTCATCATTCACGATCAAAACACATTGAAATTAGACATCATTTTATACGAGATCATGTAGTTAATGGAAATGTATGTATTGATTTTGTTCCAACTGAAAATCAACTTGCAGATATATTTACTAAACCCCTTGATAAAACCAGATTTGAATTTTTGAGAAATGAGATTGGAATGTGCTATCCTTTTTAATATTTTATTCATATGTTTTTTCTTAAAAAATATATATATAATTAATAAGAATAGTAAATAAATAAATTTGTGTTTGTGATTTTGAATTCAAAAGATTATGGAAACGTGCAAGACAAGTGAATCATTAATCACGTCTCCATTTTCCCACGCATTTCAAACGGCCAAGGACGTGACTCTTCCATTTCCCTGTGCTGCTGCTTTTCGTCATCCAACGTCCCTTCTTTTTCTAAACAAACTTAAAATTTTTTTTTTCTCTCGCGCTCTCCTTGCTCTTCCAAACCTAAACATGGCACCACGAAAATCATCCAGACTAGCCTCAAAAGGTCCTAAAGGGAAAGTTGTCAAAGGAACGATAGAGATTCGTGATGAATCTTCTGATTCAACACGAACACTCTCTGAACTTCAAGAAAGTGGAGAGAAAAGAACGAAAAAGAAAAATGAGTCTGTCGAAGTTGACCAAACAACCCCTGAGACAGAGCAAGAAAAGGAAAAAGATTCGTCTTCTTATGAATCTTTAGATGTTACTACCCCAGAATCTGAAGGAAAGACTAAGGAGGGTTCAAACCCTAAACCAGACGGTGACTCAGATGGTGATTCAGAAAGTTCTAAGGAAGAAATATCTAAGTCACCACAAAAGAAAGCGAGTTCAAAAAAGAGGAAACTGTCTTCAAGATCCCCAAAGAAAATGTCAGAAGCAAAAAAAAGAAGATAGGAAGTTCTTCTAAGAAAAGGTATGGGAATATCAAGATTTGATAATTCGTTCATAGATTTTTCTTTCTTTAGAAAAATGGGTTCTATTGGAACCATTGGCTCGATCATATAGGATGTAGAAATCTGTGTAATTTGTCTAGTGAAGTTGCTGGAGAAGTTATCAAGGAATTTTATGATAACTTGACTTTGTTGGATGGACTGAAGTTAAAGTCTGAAATAGCTGGACAAAAAGTTAAGATAACTAGGAAAGATCTTATTTCATGTTTTGATATGAAAGATGAGAAAGATGATGACTTTTTGTGTCCATTAAGAAAAATGATCTGTTTCGTGCAATAAATGATGGAGTGGGAACATATTCTGAAAAAGATGTGTTTAATACTGAGTTTTTGCTGATAAGGTTGCTACACAAGATAGTTGTAGACTGTTTGCTTCCAAAGAATGGTAGTTCTACTAGATTAATAAAACCGAAGCTATTGTCATTCTGGCAATAAAAAGAAATTTAAAGCTTGATCTACCATCTTTGATTCTGAAGCATCTGTGGAAAACTAAGTTTAATATGCCTTATGGAAGCATGTTGATGAAGTTGCTGAGGTTTAAGAAAGTAAAGCTGCCAGAAAATGCTAAGTTTCCTCAGAATCTGAAAAGAATTGGGGAAATAGTGCTTATGAGAATGAATATTAATGTTAAGCACAAATTCTGGTTTGCTAAGGATGGAGCTTGGTATGTTCATCCTAAGTTCAGCAAAAGAATTTTTGATTGGGAGAAAATTAAGTCTGCAGTTGAGGGGGAGCACTTACTAAGTGCAGACAGTGGTTCAGAAGGTCATACTCAAAAGAAGGATAAAAAGAAACCTCCAATGCGAAGAGCAGGAAAAGAGATTATGAAGGAAAAGAAAAAGAAATGAGAATACAAGCTTGTTCTTTGTGTGAGTATGAATCCGGATGCAACGATCATGTGCGTGTCGCGTGACTATCGCGCTACGCGAGACCTAGGGAAACAACACGTGATAGGATGATCAAGAGAGTCTTGTGTAGGGAGGAGGAGTAGGCAATCTCAATAGGCTCTCACACACGTGTGACAGGCGAGGGAGCTAAATAGCATCAACCTCACTGAGTACTATGTGTTCGTGTATGTTCTTGAGTACATTAAATGTTTGAATCACCAAGACGGAAATCCGGCAGCACGACGGTGTTTGTCCAAGATTTCACCTTCTCCAAATGAGGTAAGGACTAAGGTATTTATAGAGAATCCAGCTGTCGATGTCGTCCGTCGGATGCGACAGACGACCAACGGCTAGGATGAGTCCCTCTCATTATGGATATGGTTGTGGGCTCCCTTATGGACCCAGGCCCATTGAGGCCTTCATAGTAATGTTTGTGAGCCAATTTGAGAAAGGTTGGAATTGGGCAGGCCAATTCCAACGGGCCCTACTCCAAGCCTTCCATGCCAAAACTCCCATGATCATCCCAATTGAATTGGGTTTAATTCTTTAAGCCCTGTCACATTAGCCCAAAGAGTTAAATCCAAATAAGAATTAGGCTCAAGGCCTTTGTAATCAAACTTGTACATCTACATTCTTCAACAAAGAACTTCAAACACTCTGCTCAGCCTATCTAGCTTCACTCAAGCTATTTACTGATCTACAGAGACTAAAAGTAACTCTCACTTCTACACAACTCTCATTCAAGATATACAATGCTTTGAAACAAAAGAATAAACGTTTCTAAAATTTCAGCTCAAGGAAAATTTCGAATGACTGTAATTTTGCAAGAGATTCTCAAAGGCTTTTGATTATTCTCGTCTTTCTCACACTACTGTCTTCATGTCTTCGAGATATTTAAATTTAAAAATTCTCCTTCTTCTTCGGTTGAAAACGGTTAGAGAATTCGAATTCAAAACAATTGGATAGATGATAATCTCCAGTAGTTCCTGATTTTGTGCTTGATATACTTCTGTGATTATCCAAATCTTATCTTGCTGTTGATAACGTTGATGTTTATCCATATCATTGTTTGACCATCTTGAAGATAGACTTTCTCGTGAAATATCTTCTAAATCCCAAAAGAATAGGATCGAATCTTTCCTTCTTGATCTGACTGTCAATCTTGATAACAAAACGAATTCTATAACATCATTGAATATAAACCCAAGCCATAAATAACAGACATAATCTGATCCTTGATTAATTTAATTTTTCTGTCATAAGCTTTTGAGTTTTTATACGTTGAAAAAAATCGAATCCCCTTGGATATAATAATCATCTTTGTGGAACATTTGAATGTATTACCCAAATACACTCAACTTTGGAGCTGGGTCTTCAAAATAATAAAATAATTTTGAAAGATTCGAACTGTGATCTTTTTGTGCGAATTCTGTTCTTGTTCCAGTTTACCTTCTGAGTTACCTTCTGAGCAGTCTTGTTTTGTCGCTCAGCCGTTTCACTCTCTGAGTTTCCTTCTGAATTCTATTTTGTCTCTGAACTACTTTCTGATTTATCTTTAAATTTTCATATCTTCTTGCTTAGCTCTTGAAAACTTACTTCACTTATACATTAAATGTGAGATTTCTGCATACTCAAAAATTCATTAGTAATACTTAATCTTTTTGTTATCATCAAAACATCAAAAGAGAAATACTAACAAAAGCAAACACTACTACGACGTGTTCTAAGTCATGTGTGGGGTAATGTTGTTCACATGGTTTCAGTTGCCGTGACACATATTCAATTACCTTCCCATATTGAATCAGAACGTACCTAATCCATTCATTGACGATCGCTATATACTTTTATGGCTTGTTAGGGTTAAGTAGAACAAGTATAGGTACATAAACTGACCTTTGCTTTAGCTTTTGAAAACTTTGTTCCCTTTATCCATCTATTTAAACTTTTTGTTCTTTTGTGTCAGCTGAGTGAGTGGTTTAGCCATTATAGAGAACTCCTTAACAAATTTATGATAATAGCCAAGCAATCTTAGAAATCTTCGTACTTCTATCACTATTTTTGGTCGCTTCTATTCCATGATAACCTTAATCTTCTCAAGATCGATTGATATTCCTTATCCAGATACTATGTGGCCAAGAAACGATATCTTGTCCAACTAAAACTGACACTTTGATAACTTGGCATATAGCTTATGTTCCTATAACTTTTACAGAGCCATCTTCAAGTGCTCGTTATGTTGCTTAAGGTTTGTGGAGTATACCAAGATATCATTGATGAAAATGGTAACGCACTGAATTAACAGAGGTTTGTACATACGGTTCATAAAGTCCATAAATGTAGTCGATGCATTTATCAAACCAAAAGGCATCATAAAAAACTCGTAGTGCTCATAATGCGTCCTAAACATTGTTTTATTTAAATCTTCCAATTTAATTCTCAACTTGTGATATCCTGATCACAGATTGATGCGTGAAAACACATTAGATCCTTGTGATTGGTCGAACAAGTCATTGATCATTGAAAAGGGGTAGTTATTCTTGATCGTCACCTTTTGAGATCTTAGTAATAATGCACAACCTCATTGATCTATCTTTCTTTTTCACTAGTAGGGTTGGTGCTCCCTAAGGTGATACATTCGGTCTTGTAAAGTCTTGATCCAAGAGTTCTTGTAACCGTCTCTTCAATTCCTTTAGCTCATTTGGAACCATACAATAAGAGGCTTTAGATAATGGCTTTGTTCAAGTATTAAGTTGATAACAAAGTCGATCTCTCGCTTTGGGGGTAAATTGGACAATTGTAAGGAAAAACATCGGGAAATTCGTTCACGCTGGAATTTCTTCTAACTTTGGCTTACCACCTTCATCTTCTATAACCCACAAACGACTCACTTCTTTCACTAATATATCCTTGTCAGTAATTAGCTTAAAAAAACTTAGCTCCTTTACCCTTATCATCGTTGTCTCTCCTGTGAATGTTGCTAACTTTCCTCCCATATCCTTGAAGGTTGCTGCTTTCCTCAATAGTCCACAAAAAGCCTTTGTCAGGGTCATCAATCCCTTCCCAATATTACTTCATACTTATTCATGCCGAGCACGATCAAGTCACATGTTAATGGATGTCTTTGTACTTTAAAAGGGTAATTCTTCAATACCTCTTTAGGCATTACTATATTACCCATAGGGGTTTTCACCTTGAAACTAGTTGTAGTGGTCGTTATAGGTAGTCTTGTTTTCCTGGCTAAGTTGATAGTAACAACGAGTGGGTGGTATTAGTGTCTTTAGCAATCTAATTAGTTACTCGAACAATTCGTGTGTTCAACACATTATTTGCCAACTTGCATTCATTCTACCCTAGGCGACTAAGTTAAGTTCTCTACTTGTTTGTTACAGCTATAGATACTATCATTATATTATGCTAGATAAACCAAGAGTTTTAAAAGTTAAGGTTTAAGGCTAACCTATGACCAAACCAAATTGTGGGTCGTTATCTTCCTATAATGCAGCAAACTCGACTTCCTTATCAACTACTTCTTCACACACCCATTATCCCTCCAGATTATATATGTATAGTCCCTATACTGAGGATTCTGAGCGATTTCTATTGCTATTCTTGTAAGAATTGGATCCTCCTTCAGGCTGATGTGCAGCTTTGGCTGATGGGTTTTAGCACTTGGGGCACTCGTTGGCAAAGTGTCTGGGTTGTCTACAAACATAACAAATAATAGTGTCTTTATTGGGATAATCAAATATTTTATGGTCCAGGTTCCTGCTAAAGTAATACCTATTCTGCATTTGTCAGCACTCTTTAGGATAACGCTTCCCCTATCACTTCCAACATCTCACCTCAATAGTGTTCTTTTTCCCATTTTCTACTAGAGTTGTTTGAAGTCTTAAACTTCTTAAGCTTGAAGCTTGAGCTTGATCCATCAAAATTCTCATTTTCAAAAACCATATTTTTCTCCTCTATAGGCTAATACTTCCTTTTCTTTGGTCCCTTCGTAGCTTGTGCTCTCTCCACTAATTTTCGATAGCTCAGTATATCAAACTTTTCCAACCTAGTATGGAGTTACTCATCCAAGCCACTTAAGAACGCTTGTCTTTTAATTATTTATTGTGTCTATATGATTCAACAGCATACTATAGCAATCTACTAAACTCTATTTCATACTGCTCAACACTTCGACCTCCCTGGGATATATGTAAGGAATTTGGGCTATAGTGGGCTCTCAAGCCACCTAGAAAGTAGTTTTCTAAGAATCCATGTTTGAAAGTCTCCCAGGTGATTAGGGGTGGTAGTAATATGCTTTTGAAATTCTACCAAACTCTTGAATTAAATCTCAACATATAAGTATCATACTCTAGTATGAGATGATGGGGCACTTAGAACACAACAAAAGATCGCTCAATTTGAGCCAACTAATCTTTAGCTTCATATGGCTTCCTAAAATCTCCATTAAAATAACATTTGTTTTTGATGAAGTTGGGCAAGGTGCTTCTGTAGGTCAGGTGGTGGCGGTGGCGATCGTGGTGGCAGCAGAGGGGCAGCCGGTGCTTAAGTAATCGGAACATCTTGTTGACCTGTAGCAACCATAGGAACTGGAGCAGGCATATTGCACACTTGTTGTAGAAAAGTTCCTAGCATCTACTAGCCTCTCTATTGTTGCTAAAACATCCCTTTGTTGTTTTGCTGGGGCGAATTCCTTGGATTTTTCGATTCCGAAGGTGGAGTATTGTATTCATGTTGGGGATGACCCTTTTTCTTCTTCTTCTTTAAGTTTGACTGTTTTATGATTAATCGTGTGAGTTATAAATTAGCTTGCATTTAGATATGTGCATTTTCATTAACAAAAAAGGTATAAGAAATAGTGATTGTTCATATTAAACGGAAGTACGCGCGAAAATTGAAAGAAAAAGTTCATTAAAGTAGACGTCAGTTAATATGTAACACATAAAGAAGGAAAATGTCAAGATCATAATCGCTAGAGGCAAGAGATAATATGGTTAGAAAAACGAGATGGAGAAATTCATTTGATTCATGATCTGATTACATAGAAAGCAATAATCCAAAAGACTAGACCATTACATTTTTTTTTCTACCCACAATGAAGTTAATAAAGGTCTAGTAGTCAATAACTACCGACCTTACTTTAAGTAAACTTAAACCACAAAACAACATTAAAATAAGACAACATTATTAGAGTTTACAAAAGAAAACATCCTCCGTCCTTCCATAGAGGTCTCTGTAAGGACCCAACCTGTTAAATCCCGAGATTTAGTATATAGAGCCTCCAACCACATATAACATTTTCACATTATATGTAAGGTTATCCTAAAACTAACAGTCTACTAACACTTTATAAATAATTTTTAAACAAAAGAAGATTGCTAATAAAAGCAATCTATACCTATATACATTATATGCACAAAGATTAGTGTCAATATAAGACACTACAAAATTATAAGTTGTTATTGGTACAAAAAGATAACTAAAGAGATTTTAAAGTATTTTATAACTTAGGCTTATTTAACAAGCCTCGTATACAGAAAAAGATGTTTTAAACAAAAGCTTCTCCTAAAAAACCAAGGCATTCGAGTCCCACTCGTCCCACTCGTCCATGAACCTCTCAATTTTTTACCCGTATCCCAGATCATCATACAATTCGTCTTCAATACCTGCAATGCAGCAAAAGGTAAGCCAAAGGCCTAAAACGCAATAACAAATAGAAAAACGAATTGTCAAACAAACTTAGTTCTAATGAAATGCATTAACGATTAAGTCATTATCTTACTAAGTTTTCTTTTAATAAAACAACAGTAGGGTATTCAAACCTCGGAATCACGCTCTGGGAATTTAGGGGTCCTGAGTAACAGCAGCTACTCAGGAGGTTGACATAAGCAACCCGAATACTTATATCTCCTATATCTATTCCATAAAGAAATAGCTTCATTTAGGTTTCCAAAGCCGTTTCCTAACTCTACTTAAACTCAGTCTACAACATGAATCTAGTTCACAAGTTCCCATAAACTTTGAACTAAACCATGGTATTTCCTCCTAAGTTTAAGCAAACGTTACTCAGATACTAATCTCCCCATCATCTATCCACTTAACCATAAACAAATCGCTATTGCATCATAGCGTACCATTGTATCATGGTAAAGTCATTGCATCATGACTTAGGTTAAAGCGCCTAACTAACATATCATTACATCATGACAAGTTTGCTGCTCCTCGGACTAGATTAAACAGCGTAATAGACATCCAGTTCATCAAAGTATTAAATCGAATAGAATTAAGTCAAATTTAGTCATGTCTATTCTTAGCATACAACAAGCAAGCTATTGCGTACCTGTACCTAGTAGGGTATCACTATATCCACTCGGAGGGAAATCAACTGAAGAATCTTTAACTGGAATAAGAAATATCAAAACAAATCAATAATCGAATGTAAAACATACATACCACATACAATTCTAAATTAACTATACAAATAGATTCAATGAACTTAACACATAGTTCTAACACCTGATTCGTACATAAAACATATTTATATAACTTATAGATTCAACAGAAGACCGTATATAAAGTAAAGAAGGACAAATGAAGAAGGTTGAAATTGTAAAAACTCAGGGATACGCGGGCAATTTACACCAGCAAAGTTGAGCCGAATGCTGGCAGCGTTGGAATCATACGCCAACGTTAAGAAAATCAGTTCTATTTGCATTCAACATCGATAAAAGACTAGCTACGTTGAAGCCCAGTAGCCGGCGTAGGATTTGAAAAAAATTGAACGCTAGCCAATTTTTTCACAAATGTCGGCGGTGTTACAAGCAGTGTTAAAAAAATCAGTTTTGATCACATTCAACACCGCCTTTATGCCGACGGCGTTGAAGTACTAGATGTCGGCGTAAATGCAAAAACAAACCGGTTTGAAAAGTTTATGTTTCCCCTGTTTTGTACTTTGCAAAATTGCAGTCGAAGGTACTTTTAATCCATCTTCAAACACATATCTAGCTTCATATACTATCTTCTATCTATATTAACTACTCCTAGCAACATTGAACATCATTTTGACACATCAAATTACTTCATTTATCTCAAACCCTCTCCTACTCTTCACCTTGAACTTAACCACTCAAAATCAACTTCAATCTTCACCAACACTTCTCACTACTTTCCTAACACATATAACAAGTTCACATAATATCAAAACACAACCCAACATTTATTAATACGTAAAACCATTCAAACTCATATGACGTTAAAACTCATACTAACATGGATTTTATATCTATATCACAAGAAAGAACAAACAAAGAGTTTATAACTTGCATTAACTTACGTGAAGAAGCTTTGGCTTGGAGAAAATAGTTGAATCTAAGAGCTTGTTCTTGCTAAGGGTTTAGAGTTTATGGTTTAAAGAAAGAAGAACAAAAGAAAGAAAATAAAAGTAAATTTCGGATGGATTTTTTTTGCTGCCAAAAGAGGGTCTATTTGATCAATTTATGGGCTCATATTTATCTTGAACTTTGACTTTTTGGGGTACATAATGAGTTAAGCTTTGTTTAGCTTAATTTAGGGTTAATCTGGACTTAATTTGAGCTCGAGAATAGGCTTAACTTATTGAAAAATTCTACTAACAAATTTTTAGACATTTCAAAAGTTGTTTTGATAATTTTTAAACAGAACACATACATACTAATTCATACAAGACACAAACATTAATTATATTATACACACATTAATATACATAAAATAATAGCATTAATTCATAACATGCTACTAACACACTTTTTTATACTAACAATAATTCACACGTTGTATATAAATATTTCTATACATTCATTTTCATATATCAAATTCACTTCAAACTTAATATTTAGAACTAATATTATATTTACATGAAAATTAAAGGTTATTTCAGTCTCACTTCCTTCCATTCTTGCAATGATTCCTTGAGAAAAGGGTGAACGATCTCGGTAATTGACATTGCTTGATCCATTGTTCCTCTTATTACTCTTTGTGGAAGTCTTCAGGTACCATCGAACAATCATTCTCTTCCTTTTCTCTTTTTTGTTTGGCTCTAGTTTGATTGTCCTTTCTTCATCCTTGTCTTCCATCAGAAAGTCTTCTTCCGAATCTAATTTGACTATAATCCCATTATCATTTGGTAACCCTACCGCCATGGTTAGTTATTACATCAGAATGTACATTTGATTATGGCCTAGAGGATCGTCTTCTGGATAAAGGCTGGCTTCTAGTTAGGTATGTTTGGCTCCTCCTAGAGATCTTACTTTGGGTCTTCCTCTTCATTCTTAGCTTCTTCCTCTTCTTCCTCCTTCGCTTCTTCCATTTCCTCCTCTATCACATATTCACTCAAATCTCTAAACCTAATTGATCTAGCATAAATTTTCTTGCATTTGATACCCTCATTCCCTTCAGGTTGCTAAAAAATCCCCATCCCCTTCAGCAATACGGTAATGTAGCCTCCATAGAGAATAGCTTTCATTCTTGTATCATTCACTTGCCTATCAAAGAAGTAAGCTACTTCCACCCCAAGATCAATTCTATAACCAAAAGTCATGTTGGAAGAAAACCAGTCATAGTAAGGTGACAGTTTTGATATGTTTTATCTTTACATAAATCAATTTTATATGAATCGTGCCAACTTGTGACGACGCTCGTTATTAGAATCTGGAATTAAATTCAAGGACCGTTTAAGAACTTGATGGAAACCACGACTCGTTACTTATATTGAAGCAAGAACCTTGGTATAAGTGAGGACGCCACAATCAAGGATGGAAAGACTAATTGATAAGTCGAGATAAATGCCACAAGAATCCCCAATAAGTTCAAATAATTCTTTCTAGAACTAAAGACAATCAACTCCCAGATTTGTATTCGATCAACTATTCAAAGATTTTACACATACAATGGGTTTATATAGGTTTAGTTAGCTTAAAAACTAAGCTACATAATAAAGAAAACAAAGAAATATGAAAAGACAACCCTAAGACTATAAAGGCTGGCGGCCTAGAAACAAAGCTGGGGCCTAAAATAAAAACACGAAACTTGAATACAAGGAAGGTCGATGGCTTACAATTAAAGCTCGGTGGCATACAACTATTTTCCAACATGTAATTTGTTTCTTTAATCGATGCCATCTTATCTCCATCGTTCTCTTACTCCTTGAAAAGATTCGTCCTTAAATCTTCACCGTCTTTGCAATCAATTAGAATGGACCATCTTCTCTTGGATGCAATTTGAAACACCGTTGTTGAGAAATCTCTTCTTATAGATGTGCACCCAATTGCCTAGTTCAAATGCAAATTTCTTGTGCTCCTTATTAGCATGCTTTGCATATTGCTTGACCAATTCTGTCTTCTCTTTATTTAAACTAGCACGTTCATCAATATGTATTGGAATCAATTCTCTTAAAAGAGGCGATTCAATTGGAATTTCTTAGGAGATCAAATCCTTAAATCCTTGCAATGATGAAATAGTCTCACTAAGAAAAGAAAAATTAAGATCATTAGTTGAAAAACCAATACCACTCTCAATCCCTCTCTCTTCTCTCTCTCTTTTTTTTTTTATCATTTTCATTCTCTTCTTTTTCATCTCTTAGACTCATTTGCTTTTCTCTCCCTTCAGTACTCTCCAATGTAGTTTTGTCGATCTTTTTCTAGCTCTCGTTCTCATTCTCGCCCTCACTTTCTTTTTCAGCAATGTCACTTACTCCCATATCTCTCATTGATTCTTTCCTCGCGTTCTTTTCTTTTTCTCTTTCTCTGAATTGCTTCACTATCCTTACAAGCTTCCAATGGATTGAGGGATGCTAAATTCACACATCTTTTATTCAGAACAAAAGAGTAACGATTTTTGTATTCATCATGCTTAGATCTCCTATCAAGCTGCCATGGTCGCCCCAACAGAATATGAATAGTTTTCATTGGTACTATATCACACAATAGTTCATCTTGGTACTTTTCAATAGAAAAAGAAAATAGAACCTGCTCAGTCACCTGAATTTCTTCACACTCTTTTGATAATCGCAATTTGTAAGGTGTTTGATGCTTCAAAGTTTCCAAATTTAATTTTTCCACTAACAAAGTGCTCACAAAATTTGTACAACACCTACTTTCAATTCTCAAACCGCATGCCTTGCTACTATTACTCACACGACATCTAGTATAAAATTTAGGGTCACATAAGATCTCATTAACATCAATCCTCAAAAGATTTGCATTCACTCGTATTTCACTCATTGTTTTTTTCCACTCAAATCCTAGATCTAAAAACCACAAATTTCATAACCCAACCAAAGACACTAAACCTATGAATTCGACCCTAATCATGCAAATAAAAAAAAACAAATATTTTTTAATCAAACCCTAATCCAACAATTTCACAAGAATACTAATTCAAACCCTAAAGTTGCAATTTTTTTTTTTTAACAAAGACACCAAAACTAACAAACCTAAAAAAGACAATCAAAGTATATGAACGACTCAAGTTACTTTTAATCGAACTGGATATGGATTCTTAGAAAACCTTCACTCTTATACCAAATGGTACAAACCACGCTAACCTGTAACGATACCTGTTATCGAAATTTGGAATTAAATCCAAGGATCGTCTAAGAACTTGATGGAAACCACAACTCATTGCTTATATTGAAGCAAGAACCTTAATGTAAGTGAGAACGCCACAATCGGGGATGAAAAGACCGATTGATGAGTCAGAGTGAATGCCTTGGGAAACCTCAATAAGTTCAAGCAGTTCTTTATAGAACTAAAGAGAATCAACTCTCGAATTTGCATTCAATCAACTATTCAAAGAATTTACATATACAATGGGTTTATATAGTCTTTAGTTAGCCTAAAAACTAAGCAACATAATAAAGAAAACAAAGAAATACGAAAAAGACAATCCTAAGACTACAAAGGCTAGTGGCCTAGAAACTAAGCTGACAGTTTAAAATAAAAACACGAAACTCGAATACAAGGAAGGTTGACGGCATTGAACATAAAGGCCAGCGGCGTACAATTGTTTTCTAACATGTAATATATTTCTTTAATTGACGCCATCTGATCTCCATCATCTAGTATCTTGAAGACGTACCTAAAGTGATCACAAGGAAAAAAAAAAACATCAATGAAACTAACGCAAACTTTATTTTTAAAGTTATAGTAACTTATTTTTGTTTAGCACACTAGTATGCATATATGTTTTACTGTCTAGGAGTAAAACACTAAGTTTAGAAGATATGTTAAGTTAATGAATTAAAACATGACTTATTAAGAAGTAATAGAAACATATGTAAGCTTATTTTGTAACTTTGACAATGTTTAAGAGTTATGGTATAACTACCAAAGACTTATGAACAAACATAGCTTTGTTTATTTGGCAAAAAAAAAAAATAGCTTTATTTAACAAACATAAACATAATAGTTTGTGAAGTAAAATAAAGAAAGACTATATTAGGTGTTCATACTTGGATTGTGTTTAAAGAATAGAATAATAGATTTGAGTATACTTAGTAGATTTGTTAGTTATACTTATGTTGAAAATAGTTATGTTAAGTCCTTCTCCTACCATGCTTTAATATGTTTTTAAGCGTGATGAAAATCGTAGCCACATCGTGCCCGTGGCAGAAGCTGAATGAAATCGAAGGGAAGCACTTTTGGCCACAGCTTCAATCACAGCCTTGATTGCACTCACAATTTAAGTTATAAGTTTTATGAATGAACGCGATTTAGTACCTTGTCTAACCACGGCTACAATGGCTTACAGTTGACCCCTTGATTAAAAAAGATAACTTTTTCTTAAGATTTCTTGAACCCATATCCTCAAATTTGTTTTGCTTTTTCGGGCGTTTCCTCCTAACCTTGTAAGGGACGCTGTCCCCTTGATCTCTGTCCACTAACCGACTAGTGGAACACCGTACTCGTAGCGCCATGTAATTCTATAAAGACAAACAAACTAAGGAAGTTAAGACATGAGTTTAGGACACTTAGGCATTAATAGGAATCGCTGTTTAGTTATATACTTAATAATGCATGTTTGCTATTTTATAGGAAGTGTGGACCAAGATCAAGACTTTCACATAGACTATTATGACAACTAAAGGAAGATGCATAGGTAAGTAACTTTGACCTTATCACCTTATTTTTGTTTGCAAATTTAGGGCTGCAAACGAGCCGAGTTATTCTCAAGCTACTTGAGCTCGACTCTCTTCAGGCTTGACTCAGCTAAAGCTTCATTAGTAAACGAACCGTGTCCGAGCCTAAACCAAAGCTTGTTTATTTAAAAGAGCTAAGCTCAAGCTTTGATTTAGGCTCATGAATTGGCTCGTGAATAGGCTCACGACTAGGCTCATTAATAGTTAATAAGCTTATTAGTAGATTTGTGAATTTTTTTATGCACGATATATTATCTATAACTACATGGTAAAATCAATAAAAACAAAATTCTATTTAATGATCATATATATTATAGCAACACTTATATATATATATATATATTATTTTAGGTTTTAAAAAGTGGAGAATAAGCTATCTAAATGAGCTGAGATTGGACTTAATTAAATTTTGGGTTTGATAAGAACTCATTAGGCTCAATAAAAAACTCGACTCGGTTCGAGCTTGTTTCATAAATGAATCGAGCTTGAGCTCAAACTGAAGCTCGTTTAACTAAACGAGCTAAGCTCGAGCCTCAATTTTAGGCTCGTTAAAAAACTTGGCTTGAGCTCGAGCTCGCTAAATTTTAAATGGGTTGAGCCCAAGCCTTAAAAGCTCAGCTCAGCTTGGCTTATTTGTAGCTCTATTTGTAATATAGTTGCGCGTGTGTTGATATAAATATAACTGGTTATGTGTGGAGATTAGGTACTAGTTTGATGATTGGTGATTGCTTTAGTTGATAACTCATTAAAATAAAAGTGATCATGCATTGCTTGCAATAATTGAGTTGTTGATGAGTGTCTATTGATTGAATGATCGCTTTAACAAATGGATCAACAACTATTTAATTATTTAATTAAACAAACATAAATTACACGTATTGGTATATTGGACTTAGGGTAATGTTGAGTTATATCCAGTGAATTTGGTTCTATGGAAAGTTAGCCTTGAGCTATTAGCCTCACAAGAACTAAGCAGGCACTGAAGGATGTCACTTGATTGGAGCTGACATGGGGTAACTAATACTTAGTTGAGTTTATGAGTTCTAAGGTTAAGTTGAGTTATATTACTTATATGCAGATATAAAATAATAATATGCTTGATAACAATTTATTCTTCCTTAGTTTTTAGTCTCTCTTAGGCATGAATTACTAAAGCTGGTCCTTTAACCCTAAGAGAGGGCATAAACCTCCACTGATTTGGATTCCAATCATCCAAACTATGCATGTTCCATGTCATTGATTGTTACATATAAGATTGTTAATTAAACTTACTTGACATTATTATATTGTGTTAAGGTCTAGTTATTCATTGAGCTATTGTTTGCTCACCCTTTTAACGACTTGTGTGGTTACAGGGAACATTAAAATTGATCTAGATCAAGAAGTTGGAGAAGATATGTATTAGTAGGGGAGCTAAGACTTGGACTGAAGTGATAACTAGTATTTTGTATAAAGAAAAATCTAAGCACAATATTTGTATAGTTTTAATGTAATAGTTAAAGATTCAATATAAGAGTTATGTCATTCCCGTATGTGATTTATATCTATGCAATGTATTTTCTATTCTAAACAACATTTTAATCTTGTTATGCATGTCAAAGCCATGGAGCATTCTAATTGTACGATGCTCATGTGCCTTTCTAAAAGCATCAGATTTTTAAATGCAAATACTTGTGACTCCAATTTGTTACACAGCGCATCGATACTCCTAAGGTGCCTTATGGAGGTGTGACAGATGCTTGGGGGCTTGTTATTCAATCGTATAACATTACTTATGCATCCACGTCAACCAATATTCCCGTTGATAGATAGCAATATCCCTATGCATGGATAGATAATATCTATTTGTGAGAATTCCATCAAAATTCTTTTAGTCTGAGAATGAAGAATATATTGAGTTAGAAAATAAAATGCGGATAAATTTTTTAAGATTGAGATATATTAATCATAATGGGTTGCTTGGACTCGAACCCGAAACTAGATGGATGAAGTTTTTCTTATTCTTTTTTAATTAAATTGAAATAAAAAGAAATAGGTAACCAAAATCCCTCCACAAAACCGTACTTATGTTTTTCATTGCACATAGCTTTACCTATGTATCCATCCAAAACTCAGTTTCTTACCCACATAAAACTTGAAGAAAAATGGAGTACTCTAGTAATCAATTCTTACTCTTCCTGCATATGCATTTCACTATAAAAATGATATCATCATTTGATGATTTACAAGTAATGCACATTTCCATGATCTGTTAGGCAATCATTCACAATTCAATTGATCGTTAAGACAAGTAATATCAAAATACCAAATCTTCCCTCTATATAACTCTTGCAAAGTAGAATAAGATCCTTCGAAGATCAAAGAAAGAACAACTTCTTCTTTCGCAAGGAATTATTCCAATAATTTCGAACTCAATCTTAAAAAAAAACGTGTATATATACACTAATTTATAAGTCACTATTGTTAAGACATAAAAATATTTGTGTCTATTACAATGCCAAAAGAATATAATTACTAATAATCAAGCATGACTTCTACATGCAAAATCTGGATTTGAAGGAATTATATTCCCTTATGAAAAACAACATTTACAAGGGAAATTATGAATTGTACTAACTAAATAGAATGTATATATATATATATATATATATATCTCCATCTCATTAGACTATTGGGGAAAAATTTTGTTGGTCCCGAAAGGATAACCAAGAGAGGGGTGAATTGGTTATATAAAAATTTTACTTTTTGAAAAATTCTAACAAAATTCACACCACTTGATTATACTATTAAGATGCCTTTTGATCTTTCTTAAAAGAATTAAGTTAACTAATGAACACTTTAGAACAACACAATAGATTGAAACAAAATGATTAAGCTCCCAAAAAAGAAAAATTAAGTTAAAGTTAAATGTTTTCTCCTTGGAACCTTCTGACCAACTCTCTGACTTGAGAACTATAAGTACTCTACTCTCTGATCAACCTTCTGACTAAAGAACGAATGCAACAAATCAAATTAAAATTGCACGAAATAAAGAGAGATGAGAGAGTAAGAGATGCAAAACGAATTATAGAGGTTCCGCCTTGAGCGTCAATCCTCTCTTCCAGCTCCAAGCCAGGGTCACCGATAATCTACACCGGTTTTGTTCCACTAATCCAATCAATGAAAATAGTTACAAGACGTTCACAATTCACTCAGCTTGATTCTCCTAACAATTAATCTACTGAGCCTACTTGCAACTCTCAATCTCACAAGAGAATGTTTTCACAAAATCCGAGGAATAAAAGTAAAAGTCCTCTACAATTTAGAACAAAGAAGATGAACATTAAAATGACAATATTTTGCTCTTGAAAGCTTTTTCTTTTCTCGTAAAACTTGTTCTCTATATCTTTTTCTATCTCGAAGCTCCTGTTTTATTCTTGTTCTTCTTCAACGATCGAAAAGAAAACATGATAATGTCTTCCTGATATCTTCAAATATGGAGGATGACGATTAGCTCTGTTCCTGATATTTCTCAAACTGCACGTTGACAGTATCTATTGTGTTGGTCAGAAGGTTCCAAGGAGAAAACATTTAACTTTAACTTAATTTTTCTTTTTCGGGAGCTTAATCATTTTGTTTCAATCTATTGTGTTGGTGTAAAGTGTTCATTAGTTAACTTCATTCTTTTAAGAAAGATCAAAAGCCATCTCAATAGTATAATCAAGTGGTGTGAATTTTGTTAGAATTTTTCAAAAAGTAAAATTTTTATATAACCAATTCACCCCCCTCTTGGTTATCCTTTCGGGACCAACAAATTTTAATTAAAAAGAGAAAAGGGAAGTAAACTTAGATTTAGGTTTATTATAAATTAAGGATACGAGATGTCTAATTGTTTATGATGTATTTAGGTAATATGGACCTTGAGGATTACTTTATTTAATCATCACTTAAAGACTATTACGATTAAGTGTAATTGATAGGTGAGTTGCTATCAATGATTATTATGCATGCTTATGCTTATAAAATAGCAAACCTAGTGTTTTAAAATAATTTCAATTGCTAATTTGATTTGGCATGAGAATTTTTGCGGTTATGTTTGTGATTGCTTGATTTGCCAATTATGTAAAGCAACTTAATTTCAAACGATGATAAAATTACACGAATGGAACTCTATGTTGCATGTGGACTGGTAGCGATTGCGTGGGTCTGAGAAATTAGATGACCACCTAATAAATAAAAATTAATAACTATAATTGATTATAAATCAATGGGACATGCAAAGCATTTCAATTTTATATTGAAGACTATTAACACTCGTGATGATACGTAAAGGCCATGGAGTGATATACATTCCACAATGAGACCTTACTTTAACTTCTGGAAATTAATTGGTACTTGGAATTGTTGTCCAATAACTAGAGTCTTATGCAGGGATTCATTGCTTAAAGGTTGTTTGAGGATGGTCCATAGAGCTACATTCCTATCTAAGGATTTTTTTTCATACTATTATTTATTTTAATTTATAGACACGATGGCATATAAGTGTTAAATTTATGCAATTAAAGGATAAATTGGATAGTAGCACCTGGCTTTATAGAATATTTATATGAAAGAGTAGGACTTCTTAACCCTAGGTCAAGGAGGGGGATTAAACTCTTGACCATGTCAAGCTTATGGATAGTTGTATACATTGTTGCATACATATGCTTGATCTCATGCATTCATTAATGTGTGACAAATTGATTGCACTTGTGTGTTGCATAATATGAGAGAAGAACCTAACTAAGTAGTGGTAGCTTATACTCTCTCAATCTTTATGGTTTGCAGGATTCGCCTAGCTTGTATCCTCAAGCAGTGATTGTAGATTTTGGACAACTTTATATGAGTCCCTACTATATATAGTATTAGTTGGTGAGGGAGCTTCTACGATCCCATTGGCAGAACCATCTAATCAACCGTCTATATATATATAATAATTGAAACATTAATTATTTCAGTGATTCGATCATGATTTGATATGGTATTAGCCATTAGATAGTGATGAGACCGTTCTAGTCAAAATTAATGATTGAACCGTGGAATTATCCTACTTGGTGGATATGATTAAATATAGAATTGGATAAGGGAAAAATACTAAGAATGAATTATAGATTAGTCTAATTGTAAAATATAAAGCCATGTGGTAAGCTCTACTTAATTTTATGTTGTACTATAAGACCATATATAGTTATTATCAATTACTACTTTGTAGTATGTATTATTGCTCAAAACTAAATTCTTCTCTGGTGTAATTTGTCATGACAGACGTCTAGTGTACGTCTTTTATGCTTAAAGGGTGAATAATTATTACTCTCGAAGTACTGAAGATGCATACGACGAGCTGCCACGATAAGAATACCTTTAGGGTGTACAATTTTTCCCTAGAATGACCTGAAGGATGTAATACATATATATACAAATTTTCCATGAAGATTTTAAATTCGATGTAGGAAGGCGAAGGACCTGTCATGCTTTGTTTTGTCATGTGATGTTTTGATATTTAAGTCCTATAAATGATGCGTGTAATCATAGACTCCTGCTAATTCTTGTGTTTCACCAGTCAGGCAGCGCTTTTTGTTTGCCAATGGTGTGCTTTGAAATTTGATCACACGTAATACATACGAACACACACATATATTCACTAAGAATTCGTTTGTTTTGTTATATTTTTGTTATATTTTTGTTACTTTGGATTTATATTTTTATTGTTTTATATAAATATTTGTTAATAAACAGATACTAATAAAAAACCAATAATTTTATTTATAAATAAACCAACTAAATATAATACAAATAAATTATAAATACAGATTTAATATGGATATAATACAGTTGAAAATCAAACAACCCAAACAAAATGCAAAATTCACTTCTCACCCTTTTTTTTCAATTTCTTCTGCAATTAAATTAATTTCTTTAATCATCATAAATACCACAAAATTTTCACATTAGCATATACATGATTGCCAATAGTAAACAAAGTGAATCTTACAAATAACTTTATATGGAGATAGAAATTAGAAATCATGTCCTTTTTAGAACTCCATCCATAAAAAAACAATGAAAAATAAAATAAAATAAACCATACTAACGAACCAATATTCACATTGAAATCCAAGCATTAATTCCCATACACGGTTCTTACTTCTCACCATAATTAAGCAAGTTAAAACATACTACACTAAGGTAACGACCAAACTTCAAACAAGCCACACCATCAAGCTAGAGAGCAAGAAGGTCGTAATAGACAATGAGACTAGGTCATTAACATTAACCCCACCATGGCTGACATCGTTTATGCCAGTGGAGGTTGTGCCAGTGGAGCCTGTGTTGCCATCTCCAAGGACTCCTGTAGGTGTTGCCGAGAATGGAGCCGCGGTGGTGGGGGTTGATGGTGTTCCTGTTGTGGTTGGGGTTGTTGTCACCGGAGTTGAAGTGGTCGGAGTGGTTGTGCCAGTGGTTGGAGTGGTTGTACCAGTGGTTGGAGTGGTTGTGCCAGTGGAACTGTTAAAAAAAAAAGAACATAAGAGACTTCATTACTGTTTCTTCTATTTTTGACAATTAATGTAATTTTTAATTTTTTAATTTTTTTCAGAATAAACTAACGAAGGTTTTTGTAATTTAAATAGAAATCAAGTTTTTCAAAGTCTATAAAATAATTAGAAAGAATTACATTTCTTTGTTCCCCTTTATCGCCTACCATATCAATATGTATATAAATATATTTTGTTCATTACATATAACAAATTTGCGTTCGAAGAATTTTTGTATCCTTGTCAATAATTTATTTAGATATATTTTGTCAGCAGTAAATTTATAATTATTAATAAATTATTAACTGAAAATTATTACGACTAGCTCACAAGTAGACATCTACACAGAGGACATATTTGACCCATTACGCGCCCGATCCAGCCTAGCAGATCCAAGACCTGGATTGGATCTGGCCTATGGGTACACTTCTGAGATGTGATTAGATCAAAAGAACAATCTTATTTCGAAATAATGTAAAGTTTTTTTTAATAAAAACAAATACATATTCTTAATAATTTCATATGAAAATAGGTTAAAAACTAATATTCTTACACCCAAATTTTATGTTGATTTTAAACTTTTCTTCCAAAATATTTTTTTTTGTTTTTTAATATATTTATAAAAGAAAAATTGCGTGCATTGGATTAGACCAGACCTACCTTGGACTCTGGCAGGTTTTAGCCAGATTCTGTAGGAATTAGTATGCCTTATATTATATGAAATCTGTATTATTCGCGTTTTTAAATAAATATTTATTAAAAAATAAATACATATTAAAAATATATATTTTTTCAGATAACATATAAATACAAATAAAATAAAAATAAATAAAAAACAATTCAAACATATTCTAAATTAGAACCCGAAATTTGGTGGAAGCTTGGCGTCTATGTCCGACAATCTAAATCCAACATGGTTTGGATGCTGCCCAGTTTTTGAATCTGGGCCATAATATAAAAGATTAGCTGCCATTTGCCCTCAATAATTGTCCTTTGAAAAAAGGGTTACAAAAGCCAATACAGATAATTACTGGGCAGCGTTTGTACGAAGGAGGACAAAAATAAAAAAAAATAAAAATAAAAAGCAGGTGAAAAAGAAAAGAAAGTTAGGGTTTAGGATAGGACAAGCGCAACTTTCAAAGAGTCCCGCAACGGTCAAAAAGGCTCGCCCGAATTTCAAAAAACAATCGGCTCCTTGTAGCGGGAATTCTAGTCCTAATCAGTAATCCCCACCACGCCCAGAAATCACATCGCACCGTGTAGGAAGTTGGACCACCAAATCAATAATTAGTCGCTGCTTGAAAGGAAAATTTTATAATTTCGTAATGGTTATAATGGTGTTAAGTCTTGTTTTTTCTTATTTAAAATTTGATATTTCTTTTTTATGCATCTTTTGACTTTACTCCTAAGGTTTTTTTTTTTTTATAGAAGTAATTAGTATATTTTTAAACTTAGTAAACCGTATATTACTATATTTTTAAATTAATACAAGTTTGAACAGAATAGTACTTCCGCTAAATACAACCCTTTAATCAAGGATTGGTCTTTAACTACCAAATGCACTTTATCTCTTAGGAATCTTGAATAGTGCTTGCTTTTTTCCTTACCAATACGATGGAAGATGGGATTTAAATTTGATGCATCTCGTGATGGATCCATCCTATCTATAATACTAGTATTAAATTAATTTATAAAAAATGATATAAAAGAAATATTAAGAGTTTGATCACGGTTGAAATAGATTCAAACCATTAAATCATAATACGGGATTGATTTCTTGACATGGAAATAAAATCCATTGTCAAATACTAACTGCTTCTCCTAATAGACTCCCATTTCACATGACGAGACCAAACAAAACAAATATGGTTAATGAGGTAGTAAAAATTAGTCTTCAAATATCAATTTCACATATTCCTAATATGTACATCTGTTCAGAACAATTCAACTTAGGGTCTTTTTTTTTTTTTGAACTTAACTTAGGATCTATTTGGTTTGTTGTTTTTTTTGTCTGCTTGTTTTCAAACTAAATGTCTATAAAAAAAAACAATACAGCTAAAAAATAAATATTTTTATTTATAAAAAAATTAAACGAACCATCATAAAAAATTAAACAAATCAGATATAAATAAAATATAAATAAAAGATAAATACAAAAAACAAATAAAAATCAGAACATTCAAATAGACCCTAAACGATATGTTAAGGACAAATTTACGATTTGACTGGGTATATTTTGGATTATTCAGTTATAATTTGTATCTGTTTACATGAAGTGATGTATTCAGTTATAATTTGTATCTGTTTACATGAAGTGATGTATACATATTAGAACTTTTTATTATATTTGAAGTTAAATTAATACATGGAAAATGGGAGGGTAACACAAAGATCAAGAAATCACACTATGGAAATTTGCAGATAAAAGACCAAATTTTGTTTAAATTCTAATAAACACCAATCAATGTACTGGAAATATGTCAGCTCTGACATGACAACTGACGTTGAACAGATCAATAAATACAACACCAAGAGAAATTATTGTACGGAAAAAAATTTAATACTTTTTTGGGCTAAAATATTAATTTAATACTTAGGAACTCAGTGAGAATATTTAAGGGTTTAAAGGTTTTAATAATAATTCAGAGAATGTTTATGACTTTCCAAAATTATAAAAGATGAAGCCTTAAGTTAAGATAATAATTTTATAATTTTAGTAATGATTTCAAACTTATCCCCCCCCCCCCCCCCCCCCCCCCCCCCCCCCCCCCCCCCCCCCCCCCCCCCCCCCCCCCCCCCCCCCCCCCCCCCCCCCCCCCCCCCCCCCCCCCCCTTTCTTCTTTCATCAAATACTTTCTAACAAAAATGATGTAACTTTGTCCTATTAATATTTTATTTCCTTATACTCCACTTCATTACAATATTTTCTTCTACTCCACTCCATTATAATCCATCTATATCCTTGTATTATTTTATTTTCTAATTTTTACGAAATTTTGCGGTTCTAATAAAGTTGACAAAACTCAATGGCAAAAAATTGGAGATGTAATACTCGTTGTAAATGTATGTAAATGCCTCCTTACTTAAATTTAAAATAATTATTAGTTGCATATCCCAAATAAAAACAAAATGTTGAAAATGCAAAATTGCAACCAATAATGGTGAAAAATTTTCGTAAGAGAAAGGAAAATAAAAGTCAAAATAGAAAGGAGTACCTGGCGCTGGTTGGGAAAACACAAAGAGAAGAACCTGGGGAAAAAAAATTAAAATGAAAAATCACATATATATCTTGAATTTCGAAAATTAAAATTCACTAATTGACATTAGTTACACTTCACATCACATAATCCTCAAATAGTCCAAGAAACTAAACCTAAGCATATCTATAGGCATGCTACACTTCGTTATTAAAGTCTAAAAATATCTTTATTTATGATTTTTTTTTCAATTTTCCTGACAGCTTAGAGTTTTAATAATGATTTAAGAGTATTTATATATTTTTAAAAATGATATAAGTATAATCCCACAAATAATGAGTCATAAAAAAAAAAATCTGTTCACACCTAGTGATAATTTATCAGTTTATTCACACCAGTCCTCTAAATCCCAAAATTATCATTTATATATGTAATCACATGCAGAAAAATGTAAATATCAATCCATGATATTTTTCTCTCAAGGGTGAATATTGAAATACAACATTAGGACCACTTTTTCAGATCTAATGATTATGGGAATATTTGATTTTTTTTTTTTTTTCAAAAGCAAAACCTAGGGTTTCTTTAGTCTATCTCATGCCAACAGAATATATGTTTAGTGGAATACAATGTTTATGCATAAACAAGTAACCAGGATGATGATGCAATTTTCTAAACAGAGATTTCTATTTAAATAATATTAAAATCACATAAAGATACTAAATATGGGTGTATTGATGTTTGAAATGATAATACAGCTAAAAATCATGAAAGGGTAGCTGGTAACATACTGCTAGGGTTGGAAGCAGTGACAGTTGCAGTGCCAGCAAAGTCACATGAGCCAGTAGCTTGACCCTTTTTCTGGAAGTAACTATTCACTGCATAAGAGCAATGAGCCTTCACTGTGTTAGGGTTATAACACTGTCCATTTGGTTTGATAGGGTTACAATCTGCCCCAGCACCACAGGCATAGTCCAATGTCTTTTGTAGGACATTTTCACCCAGTCCATCCTTACAAGCACACCAAGCAGCATCTGTGTAGTACAATCACCCAACCAAAACTATTAAAATTAAATAAATAAATAATTTATGCAAATATAAAATTATTCTGTTCATAATTGCTCGGTAACTCTAGTTAAGAGTTTAGAAAAAATTTTTAAGTGTAAAAAATAATTAATTTTTAAAAAAGTAACTTTTTAACATAATATATTATAGTTTAGTAACATAGTGCTACTCTTCAAATGGGGTTATTTTTGTTTGATTTTCCTATCCAAAGAATTCTAATATGAGTAGTAATTGAGGGAGAAAAAAAAAAGATAAAATGTGTTATTATTGTTTTACTAAAGAGAAAAGTAACAATGGTTCTTCTGTGGAAAAGGTAGAAGATGAGGTTATGAATTTAATTTCCATACAAGATTTTTTTAGGTAACCAGTTAAAGTACAATAGAGTTACTTGTTCCCCAGATGGGGAAAAAAAATTTAAATCTGCCTACAGGATATAACGAGTAAATATATATTGCTCTTATTACAAGAAAAAATTTGTTGTCTAGATTTGAAAAAATAAAAAAAGAAAAAAATTGTGACATAAAATTTGTAAAGTGGGAACATTTGGTTAATATGGACCATAAATATATATAGCTAGAAAAGTGACTTTGGTCACATACCTGAATGACCAGTAATGGCTAAGATGAGCACAGCTAGTGCCAAGAGAGCCATGCTTGGTTGAAGATAACTCAGGGAGGAAGTGAAACTAGCTAAGAAGTGATAATAGTACTGGTTTTCTTACACAAATTAACAGATAGTGTATGGAGAGAGAGAGAAAGAGAGAGAGAGAGAGAGAGAGAGAGAGAGAAAGAGAGGGTACTGAGCTTTGTGTGAAAATGAAATGATAATATTTGAAAGAGGGCATATAAAGACAAGAAAGAGATGTAGTGTTGTGTGTGGCCTGTATGGGTACCTTTGTTTCCTACTTTACCATCACAACAGTATCTTTTGCCCTTTAATTAAGGAAAGTATTGGCTTTGTGGGGTGATAATTTTTCTTTTTAAATGGCTTTATGGGGAGTCGGAGCTTGACTTGTCTAATCTTTGGGTTTTGCTAGGTATAAATTCATCCATGATACTGTGATTAGGTTGATTGAGCTAGGTTTACATTCAATTAGCCAAGTATTGATGCAAAAGGGTTTAAATTTAAAGTGGTACTTAAACCATTTAAATTCAAATGAAAGGCTACTGGGAGAACTTTAAGGACTTATAACCAAAACAAAAAAAGAAAAAAAGGTTTTGAAATCCAATTTTACTGATATGATACATCAATATACTCAAATGAGCTAACCTTAATAGTATTCTTATTTTACATGTGGCTATGCGATACAAATAATTAGTTCTAGCTATAGGATACCTCATAGAGTTTTGAATCTGCCCAGTTTAAATAAAGTTGGTTAAGACCAAGAAGGATATTAATTAAGATACCTTACATAGTCATGGGCATAAAGCCTATTTACTATAATTGTTTATGAACCCAGGATGACTATACTATTTCTAAAGCCAATATTACCATCGGTGTCATCTAGTTATTTGGATTATTATTTAATAATAAAAAAAAAAATAACGAGCGTTGTAGTTTATTACTTTTCTTATAAATGTCTATTTAATGTTTCTCATGAGCAACTTGAATTCAATATCTATCCAAATGATTGTTCCAAAATTTAACTTTATTAGATTTAATCTCTATCATTAAAAATCATGTGATTCTATTGAAATTGATTGGTTCCCAAATATGATGCCTTTTTATTTCCCTTTTTTTTTTGAAGCATAATACTTAACCACATCGCATGAATTGCAATTCAGACGCAACACGAACATAAAGAGCAATGATAGGTCCTCAATATGGGAAAAATATAAAATTATGACCTGCGTTTATGACTCGTGTTCTTGTATTTTTCCAAACAAGTAACCAACGTTTTGATTTTAAACAAATGCATGAGGTGCGAATTTTATTTTTAATAAATATATTACTTGTGTTTTGTGATTTTGCAAATAAATGACCTGTAGGGGTTTGTAAAAAAAATAGATGAAAGCGAGAAACCAGAAAATCAATTAGAAAAATATGATTAACAAGTCCGTTGGTTTCAGTTTAGGATTGTTGTTTTTATTTTTTTCGGTTTTGGTTTGTAACCACAAAAAATCAACAGCTAATCTTTCCATTATTTATAAATATATTATATTATAATTTACATATACATATAATTATTTTTTAAAATATATATACATATGATTTACATATAATGTAATTTACATATGTTAGTGTTCTTTAGGTTTCGATTAAAGTACTATTATTCTATGTTTGATGGGAGTTAATATGGTAATTAATTTTGTTTAATTTTATGGATGACGATACATCCAAGGCTTGTTTTTCCTGTTTTCCTTAATTTGACTTTCTTTTTTAGCTTTTATAATATATATAACAATTTAAAGAAAAATTATATAATGAAGGCTAAAAAATAAGGTTTATTGAGATTATCAATTTGATTTGTTGAAACCATTACGTTAAATGATAAAAAATCGAAAACCAAAAAAATTAACTGAATAAAATGGTTAACGTTAATGCTAATTGTTTACAACAGACCGGTTAAGGATCAAGATATTAAAAAATCGATCATTGCAGTTAGGTTCGAAAAATAGATTACGGACCGATTAAACCGATCTATGAACACCCCTAGTGACTTGCTTTTTATTTTCAACATATATATGACATATATTTATTCACTTTATGCTAATAATAGATAATGACTTTGTTTCACTTTAATTAAATTCATTTAATAATATATCAACCAATAAAAAAAATCCATATGTCTTTTATGTGTCTTGTATTTGTTGAAAATTAAAATTTAGGCCACTTTTTTTGCAAAAGTATCAAAATGCAAGTTGTGTATTTCTTAAAAATAAAACTTAAGTAATTTGTTTGTAAAAATACCAAATGACAAATCATGTATTTATTAATAACCAATAGTCAAGTCACTTATCTGTAAAAGTATCAAACACACATCACGTTTTGTAATTTACCCTAATTTTTTTTATTAACACTATGTTTAGTTGGTTGAGATGGCCATCCATTATATTGCATATACTTGTGTATCCTATGTCTTTTGTTTATGTATCAAGCGTTCATAAAGTTAGGGCTTTTGTCAAATGCTTAGTTATTAGCAAGTGACAATGAATGATATTGTCTTTTCCTATTCTATGAAATATACCAAGTCTCAGGCTTACCGCTACAAACATATAATTCCCTTCTTGACCTTGAACTTTCATCCATACCTCCTCTTTACATAAATGATGAAACACCAATGACCATTGACGAGACACCAAATTTGCAACCTTTATATCTAACCTACAACTCAGACCTACATGACAATACCACTTAAACATGCTTTACCCTCACCACCAACAAAAACCTAAATTGCCATGCTGCTTATGTAATAGCAATTCTCACATGTCAACAAAAAATCAACTAACTTATATGTAACCATCATGATGGTGTAATGTGGGAGCTTAAAGTGTAAAAACTAAGATGCCTAATGCAAGGGCATTTGTTGAGGTTAAAGCATGAAAATTAAGATTTAAGGTAGTTTGTAGACATAAAGCATTAAAAGGTATTGCTTGGTTTTTTTAAGAGAGGAAGGTAAAATGTAGGGGTGTTATTTTGACTTAAAGCATGAAAGCTGAGATGCCAAAGTATTGCTTGTGTAAGGACCAGCACAACTGGATAAAAGAATTCTAGCATGAATAGTCTCCCGGCCACATGTAATATTGCAATATTACAAGTAATGCTGTCTTTAAAGAAATGATTTTATAAATGTTTGTTTAAATATACCATAAAATCCTTTTATCAAAACTTTTCATTAGAAGAAGTATAAAACTTATTAAAAAAGCACCTGATTGTCTATTAATACATAACAAAAACTCCATATGTAATTATTACATACCAAGGAGTATGATCAAGCCTTTACAAAATACGAAGCTTTACATAAATCTTTAATAAAATATACATATACAGAAAAACACATTTTTGTATCTATTATAAGAAGATCATCATCATAGTCTATGTTTCTAATCCTCTAATTCATCTAAAAAATCTTCAAAATCCAATCCATAATCCAAAAGAATAAAACTCATCCTCATCAACACCTGAAATAGAAAAATTATGAGCCAAAGGCCCAATACGCAAGTAACATAGGTAAATACATAGTGACAAGCATACCTAGACTAAATATAATACAACAATCAATAACTTGATTATCTTTAAGCAAGTAAGTTAATCAACACAGGATGTTCAAACTCCAATAGATATTGGGAATCTAGGGGACTTGAGTAACAGTAGACGCTTAGGGGGTTGACATAGATAGTCTGAATACCTATATCTCCTATATGATATAACTGAAAATGAATAGTAGCTTCCTCTAGGGATCACAGCCGTTTCTCATCTTTACTTAACTTAATCCATAATATTACTTACTTCAACCAGTCCCATAAACACGAACTAAATCATGTTACTTCCTTTTAAGAATAAGTAAACATTATGTTGATACTGTTAACCCCATCAACTACCCACTGAGTCACTTATAAAAAGTCATTGCATCATGACATGGGTAGCCTAAGCACCTAAACTACCATGTTAACTTTATTAACAGGGTTGTCGCTCCTCGAATCGGATTCAACGACATAGGCATAAACAATTCAAACAGCTTTAAGTCTCTTTCATTAAAGTTAATTTATAATATACCTATCCTAGCATCAAATAATCAAGTTACTACGTACTTGATATGTCTATTAAGAAAGTAGAAGACACATTCAACTGAAATGAATAATCTGTAAGAAAAGAATTCAATATAAAATTTGAATATATTCCACATTAAAACATAGTTTAACATTTATATACACATACAAATATAGAACATTTCTATTAATCCACATTTTGAAACAAACTAAAGGTTGATGGTAGCTTAGAAAGAATCATGGAGTGTATTGCTAAAAGAAAATCATGTCAAGCCTCATCGTATAATAGTCGAGTGTTGATAAAAAGCTTCACAGCTTATGTCGAGAGAACGTCGAAAGCTTAACTTTAGACCTCAGCAGAAGCCATGCTCAACATACATTATTTATTTTTTACCTCGATGAGTGTTAATAACCATCGCGGGGTATGTCGAGGGCTTGACTTTAGGCCTCAACGGGTACTAAGCTTTAAAACTTAAGGCTTGGCATTATTTACTATTTGTCGAGGTCTAAATTTTACCCTTAACAAATACTTTATATTAACTTTTTACCCCTCGACACTTACTTTAGGCTTACCTCTAGTCCACCTCGAGATTAAAAACTAAGCATCGATAGAATATAATATATAATATACATATTATCTTTTATATCTTTACAAACTTTTATAAAGCCATAGTTAACTTCACAATTTAATACGGAAACAACTTATATAATTATAGACTTCTTCAAAAACCATAGTTAATGTCAAAACATACACATAAACTACCCATCATTATAACTTCTAATATCTTATTATCTTCAACAAGAAACTCATCATCTACAACCTATCTCTAAATCATAATGAAACTCATATCATAACATAATGAGAAACACAGTAAATACAAATGGTCTTGTTGCTGTTGTATTTCTCTTCGAGTAGTATGTATTTGAAGAATCGATGAAAAATACAATCAAAATATCACTTACGTTTCTCTTGTTTTTTCTCCTTTTTTAATACAAAACATACACACATACTTATATATATATACACACACACACATATATACTCACAGTATTGAACTCACAACATTATACTCCATTTGTCAGATAGTATTTCCTCATATACTTTAAGAATCTACTTAACCTTATAGATCTACTTAAATCATCAATATCGCTTCATCTTATTAAAATGGAGTTTTCATAAATTTAAAGAAAACAAACGAAAAACAATTGTATCGACATGTAAAACTTACCTCAAACGAGGTTTGACTTGGAAATAGAAATTGATTGGAAATTTTGACGAAGAAAATTAAAGTAAAATTTATGGTAAATTTACTTTCTTCTTCTTCTTCAGAAAACAAATTTTCTTTTAGGGTGTATTTTGAAATAACACTTTTAGATAATAATCTTGGTACTTATCAAATATTTTCTTTATCAGATAAACTTTGTAATTATCTACAATCTACTTTATTGACTTTTAAGGCTATTAAAAATGTTCGTTTTTATCTTAGACTTAGGCTTAATTTTTAATAAAATATGTTCTAAGTCTAATCTATGTTTTGAAAGCATAAGTCTTAAATTTACATACTACAAACAATATAGTATTGACAAAATTTCATATTCTATATAAAATTCAACGTAATTAATAATTTATGCTGACTCTTTATGTTCTATTAATTTAATTATTTAATATTAAACTCGTATTTCAAGCAAACAAAGTATGCACATATAAAATAAATTAAGCATAACGTTTAAGGTATTTCAACTTGAGTCTAAGGGAAGCAAACATTTATAAGAGAAATGAAAATTTTGTGAAATTTAGTTTTTATTTACCAAAGATGAGGTAGAGATGTCATTGTTATTAGTATTTAATAAATCATTAATTACTGTTAAAAGACTTATGAAAAATCTAGGTGTCATGATATGGGCTAGGTCGATCCACTCATCATTGCCACTTGTCTTAGGCTTCTTGCTTTGAACTCTCTGGTGGATTTTTTGTCCTTCTAGCTTTGGTAATCCTGGTGGGCTAGTTTCCTATTTTGTGATACTAAAACCTTTTAGTAGCCACTCTAGAATTCCTACCAAATCCCATTTGAATCAGAATCGAAGAATAGTCGGAGCATAATCTGGGAAGATTATAAACCATTGTATCTCCAAAAAACTGTTTCCAACTCTTGTTAACTAAGGCTCTATCTAGCCTCTCAAAGCAGACACCTCTAGCCCAAGTAAAACGGGTTTCAACAGAACCCAAATCTTCCATTCTACAGCTATCAATACAGGCATTAAATTTCTTATTAGGAATAATACGAATACCAACTTAACTTATTCTATAGAGAAGGTTAAGAATAATATTAAAATTACCCACTACAACCCATGGATCCATGGTATCACTAATAAAAGACTCAAGCCCCCAGCGATTGTCAAATCGTTGATGAAGGACTCCCATAAAATACAGTCATATAAGAGCACAGAAAAACATTTCAACAAACTTTGACATGCACATATTGCCAAATATTCCTAAGAACTTGCACCTCCCAATCATCTTTCCATATTAACCAAATCCCTCCAAAGAATCTAATGGCTTTAATCCAATGGGAACACCCAAAACCAATCTACTTAATATTAGATGTAGCCCTCCTTCCACTAATTATGGTTTCTAAAAAGGCTAAAATACTAATTTTATGCATCTTTACCAATTCTTTTCACTATTTTAACAAATTTCCTATTAGCTACCCCCTTACAGTTCCAAATCATCAAAGAACCCATAAACAAAGGAAAGAGAAGAGGTTGGAGACAAGACCTCTAGAGATATCAAATGCTCTTTGCATTCAACATATCGTGGAACTCATTAGACATGTAGGATTGAACATCCTCACTTTCCAGATCTAGTAGCTCATCCAACATCTCCTTATTCTTCCTCACTTTAGAAGAAGTAATCACCTTAGTCTATACATTCTTGACTTTAAGTTTGTTTTAAATGTCTTAGGTTTGAAGATTTGATATATTATTTAGTCGTGCCTGTTAACCTCGGATAATTTATTATAAATTAGCCAAACATTGTTTGAATTTTCTATACATTTATCAAATCAAATTATCATATATATATATATATATATATCAACAATATTGTATAGATTAGTGTATAGATGCATTGCTATTAATGATTGATCACTTGTGATGCACGTGAAGGTCAATCTTAGATAAGTCTTGATTTGGTAACATATAGAGGGATGTCATGTGGAGAGAGATGTGGAAGAAGGAACAAACAAATTCATATTCTTGTAGCTTAGACATCATCATGGGTCGGTTCCGAACCGAGAATCGGCCAGGGAATGGCGGATCTGAACCGGTAAAGGACCCGTTGGTTTTGGCGGGTCCTTACGGTTCCATCCCTAAAAACCGTATGACCCGGCGGTTTTGAAACTGTTGATTTAAGAACTGGCGATACTACACCATAAAAATTATTAAAAAAAGTAAGAAAAAAAGAAAAGAAAATTATAAAAAATTACAATTATAAAACAAATATTTAAAACTATTTTCGCATAAATAATAAAAAAATTATTTCCCATTCACAATATTTAATGTGTTATTATTAACAACACAAGTAATAAATACATTTGAAATCATATATTGTTAAATTTATGCAGACTTCTAATTAAAGTAAACTTTATTTCCTAACAATGTGTGATTCATTTTTTGTTATTGAGGATTATTTGTATCTTGAATATTTTATAGTGTCACATTACTAATATAACAACTAAAAAAGTGCAAGTAATTGTATATAAATAAATACATAATTATAGAATTTCTTTTAACTAATGCTATGAATAATTATTGTTAGGCTCAATGTTATTTCAAGTTAAAAATTTATTTTGCATTTTTTTCTTAGTCAAATTAAGTAAATTATTTAATTGGTTTTTTATTTTTTTTTCATGGTTCCCAGTTCCTCTAGAACCGGAACTGAATCGTGGGAACCGGCGGTTCCTAAAAATCGAGAACCGGACCGACTCCCACTGGTCTGGTTCCGATTCCACCAATTTTGGAACGAGAACCGGCGGTTCGGGTCTGGAACCAGACCCGACTCGAACCGAACCGTGAGGACGTCTATCGTAGCCCATGTGTAACAACAGATTGAATATGATGTTATTGATGCATTCTTGATTTGTTCATGAAGAAGTGTGTCATTTGGTCTTCTGCGAACTTATTATGGTAGTGTAACGACATTTCTGCAAAATTTGCTCGTGCTTCCAATGTTGCAAACGATGAAGATAAGAAACTTCTAAGTTGGATCTCCCTAAAATATCTCTAATTAGGCCCCATTTCCTAAACTCTATCATTCGCTCATTAATTCGATTCAAGGTATTAAATTAGACTAAAAGCCTAATTACCGAGTTGTCCTTTTACAATTAGATTAATAAATACTTTACATGTATACAAAAGTTATAGAGTGGAGTACCATGGAACCTTACTACAATATATAAAGTACAGGTTTGAGCAAGTTTCAATTTGCTAACAGATGTGGTGCCCTAATATGTGAGTTTGGATTATGAAAATTTAAGACCAAGACCTGTTCCATAACGGCTAATAATACGTACCTTGACATCTTCTTCATCATGTAGAGTTCAGGAGTCTCAGAATCTATGTTTTGATTCTAAGATAGGACCTGCAATCATTTCATATTATAACAAGAAGCTATATTATTATATACATTTGCTTTCTTGTTAATCGTGTAATTATCCATATTAACGGACCCTTATATTTCTGTTAAGAGAAATGTAGTAGCAATAGAAATAGCAATTGCTTCTTCCCTGTAATACTGCATAAGAGTGAAAGAGTGATGCATCATTTTTTTCATTTTTATCAGTAAAACTATCAATTTTATCTATATTTGGATTGTATGATATTTATCTGTATCGTATCTATAATGGATCTATATCCGTAAATTATCCATATCATAGATGTATTATATTTTTTTGATTTGCTTTAAGTAAAATTATCGGTTTTTCATATATATGTTTCTTGACAAACTTTTGTTTGAAATTAACAAAAATAAGATGTCAAAATGACCATAATATAATGAAACAAACAGTATGAACATAAATTTGCATTAAACCTTAGCTCATACCCTCTCTTTCCATTATTCGCCTCTTTTCAATCACTGATCCATTATCATTGGTTTCATTATCCATAGATTATACTTTTTATTGAATAAAAATTCTCAGATCCACCTTTTTTTTCTCTTATCATTTCCACCATGACTGACCTATTGTATTCCACCGTTATATATTTAGTACAATATATCCAGTGATAACAAAGAGGTCGTAGCGACAGATCATTAATGGTTTTTTGAATAAATGATTTAACTCTAATTTCAATTTTATGTTTTTGTTATTTCTTATTTTCTTTTTATTATCACTCGCTATGTAGGAATATATCATTCCTATTATGAGATCTTTCGTATATGAAAAATCGGGTGGCTTTTGTTAATGTGAGAGAAATTATAGTTTGATTTTTAAACGATTTGCCGGTGTCAGATTGTGTTTTATACCTCGGCCCTTTGCCTATGAGCTTCTTTGTATGGATTGAGACAAGTGATGTAATATTTCCATATTGAATAATAATTTAGCTATATTGGTAAATAAATACTATTATATATATATATATATAACATAAATCATGTTCTTTAAATTAGTACTAAGATATGTATAACTTAGTACATGTTGATCAAATCCATTTAACGTAAACATGGTCTTTGATCATTCTGATGTATTCTTAAGTATCAGTACTTCATTTTGGTTTCTTGTAAGCCAATTAACGAAGAGCCTTCTTGTCCTGAAAAAGTACCATGTAGTCCATACGTAATAGTAATCCATTTTCACAGGGTTTTCTCATGTTCTTTGCTTAGCGAATGAAGATACTATCATGTTGTTGGCGTTCCTTGTGAGTTTGATTCTAGGATTAAGGTTTCTATATAAAGGATTGGTCTTTTGACATGAACTAATAACTATATGCACCTGATGAAAATGGATTGCACTGAATTGATACACAAAGGTCTGGTTGTTCTGGTTTGTATTGCATTTTCCTGGAAAATAATCAAACATATGTGGAGCTTTATGAATGTTGAAAAGGATCCAATCATAGTTCTGGTCACTGGTGCTGCAGGCGTGTTTGCTTTCTCAGATCCTAAGACTCTTTCTTAGTTGTTTCATCATATTGATATTGCCTGTTTATGTCATTTGAGTTTTTAGTAGGACAAAAGTAAAAGCATTTATTTAGCATCCACAAGAATTCCAGGGTATTTATGTACCTGCTTAGACTTTTAAGCTGAGCCTGAATCTCTAATATGGTATCAGGGCCAATAACATCGAAACCCGATGATTAGTGAGATCTATGAAAACCATAATGTGATGTTTTCCATTTTTTCATTCGCAGGGCAAATTGGCTATGCGCTCGTGCCTATGATTGCTAGAGGAGAGATGTTAGGTCCAGATCAGCCCGTAATTTTGCACATGCTCGATATTGAAACAGCTGCTGAGGCCTTGAATGGAGTCAAAATGGAGTTGATTGATGCTGCCTTTCCTCTTCTTAGAGGCATAAAAGCTTGCACTTTGATTTCGCTCATCTGGATCTTATAGCTGCCCCTGCTATGATTGCTAACTAAAATTTTGGATTTTGATCAGGTGTAGTTGCCACTACTGATGTTGCTGAAGCTTGTAAAGGAGTAAACATTGCTGTTATGGTTGGTGGAATTCCGCGAAAACAGGTATGGAAAGGAAAGATATGATGTCTGGGAATGTTTCCATTTACAAGGCTCAGGCTTCAGCATTAGAGCAGCATGCTGCTGAAGACTGTAAGGTAAGAATTACATGTCCTATCATGATAATCTCGTATCTATAACTTTCCATAACAAGTCAAAGGCAGCAGGTCCATACTCATTTTGCCATTCAGAAGATTTACAGAGAGAGTAATCTCCTCTTACCTGTTCAGCATTCCTCATGAGATCTTAATGTCGATGCTTTAGCATCTTGTGCTAATGGCCTTAAGGCAGACCCTTATGATTATCCAATGAAATAAAATTGCCCAATAGATGGAGTCACTTATGAATTAACTTACCTTAACCATATCTATAGTGGATGGGAAAAAGGCTGTTATTAATAAGACAAGGGCCCTAATGCCAATCTTCACGTTCCCGTGACCATACGCTCCAAACCCCAAGTCTGGTGAAGATTAAATTCAAGACATATAGTAACAAGAAAATCCTTTTCATAGACACAAATGATTAGCCAAGAGTATTTTTCATAATACCTCTTTTTCTATCCAATCCTTTTAAACCATGGCACTGCTTCTAGTTTAAATTAACTTTATAGCATTCACAATTGTCTCCTGTAAATGACAGATTCTAGTGGTGGCGAATCCTGCAAACACCAATGCACTTATTTTGAAGCAATTCGCTCCTTCTATCCCGGAGAAAAACATTACGTGCCTCACAAGACTGGATCATAACAGAGCTTTGGCACAAATCTCAGAAAGGTTGGATGTTCATGTAAGTGATGTGAAAAATGTAATCATCTGGGGCAACCATTCTTCAACTCAATACCCAGATGTAAATCATGCAACTGTTAACACCAGCAAGGGGGGTAAATCTGTTAGAGAACTTGTTGCTGATGATCACTGGTAATAATTAACTTTCATTTGCTGATGATCAATGATGATAGATACTAATGGTGTATGTTAATTCTCCAAACTTTCTTAGAATCGAGAACCAATATCAACTTTTGAAACTTCTCTTTGAGCAGCTGTTGGTATATTTCTTTTTTCCCTTCTAGGTTGAACACTAAGTTCATCACTACAGTCCAGCATCGTGGGGCAGCCATCATTGAAGCTCGAAAGCTGTCAAGTGCATTATCAGCAGCAAGTGCTGCATGTGATCATATACGCGATTGGGTGCTTGGAACTCCTAAGGTCAATCATCTTCATTAATATTTTGGTTTCCTTCTAAAATTTTATCTGAAACTGTTCTACTACTGACTAAAACATGTTACAGGGAACATGGGTGTCTATGGGGGTCCTGTCCGATGGCTCATATGGCATACGACCTGGGATTGTTTATTCATTTCCTGTTACTTGTAAAAATGGAGAATGGTCAGTTGTCCAAGGTAAACAATATAAGCACTCCCACCCAATGTTAAAATCACAAGTAAACTCTTATAATCATGCGAGATCACAATCTTGTAAGGCTTTTCTTTATTAAAACGGATGTAAAATCTTTTAAAATTGAATTTTTAGTAGAATTATGGTTTAAGTTTTCGATCTTATACAGTTTAGTTTCAAATAGAATTGCAAATCTGACAGCTATTACTATGAAGGAAATTAATATTTCTATTTAAAAAAATTACAAAAATACTATTAAGATAAAAATAATTTTAATTTGAGCAACATGACATAATTTTAGGCTGTGGTTGACCTTACCATGATGATAATAGAGACTTACATGAAAACAAAAAGGAGAGAAAGAAAGAGAGTGACATGAGGCCTGGCTTATGGAAAGAAAGAGAGCTTTGGAAATGGCAAATAAAAAAGAGAGTGGGGCTCGACTATGCAAAACATTAAAAGTGATGCAGAGCATGGGCAAAAGAAAGAGAGCTTGGAGAAATGGAAAATAAAAAAGAGCAAGGGGCCGGTACAATGCAAAACATCATAGGCGTGTAGAATATAGTCATTTATGATCTTGACTCTTTAAGAGAAGTGATTAATTTACCTAAATTTGATATTATTTTCATTTCAGTAGTATTTTTTATAATTTTTTTAAAATGAATTATTAATTTCCTTTTCCCCTAGCTTTTTTGCTTTTACAACCAATGTTATACAAGAAAGCGCTTTTTTTGGGGTTCCAACCTCAGCCATAAAAGTTATAATCACAAGCTTTCCTATACCCCTAATGTATCAGGACTGAAGATAGATGAATTTTCAAGGGCGAAGATGGATGCTACCGCAAAAGAACTGATCGAGGAGAAGTCCTTGGCCTATTCTTGCCTCAACTGAAAGTGCGTCAATACATTGCATGAACCGAATAAGGAGTTGTTCATCATAATGCATCAAGAACACCATAAGTATAATAGTATACCAATGTGTATATAGTGGTTAATATTTGATGTACTTAATTGTCATTTTATCGGCTACCATCGTTTCAATAAATTCGTAATTGATTTCCTATAAACTATACTATGATAATTTCCCTTCCCCCCCAAAAAAAAAAAAAAAAACTGCAAAGAAGCATTATACCAATGCTAAAAAGGCTAAAAATGAGATCACATTAACTATTATTTATATATAAACTACAGAATCTCTAGTGATTATTTTAATCTCCCTTACTACTCACATTATCTATTTGGATTGTCAGATTTTAATTTGTATCATATCTGTATTTGATCTGTATCTATAACTTACCTGTATCAATCTATATCGTATTTGTTTGATCGGTTTATGAATAAAACTATTAGTTTTTCATTGGTATTATTTCTTATCAATCATCTATTTATAAAAGATAAAATAAGATATCAAACTAACCAGAACATGATGAAACAAATATATCATATTATGCTTTGGATTAATATAAATTTTCATAGCAATAAATAAAGTAAAGATTTTACGTAATCAAAGGAAAAAGTAAAAATATAAAGCGGTTGATGATATGAAATGACCACCGTCCATTTTGCTCTGCCGAATCTTTTTTCAAGCCACCTGCCGGCTGCCACTGAAATAAGTGAATCAACTGCATTGGAAATCATGCTGGTTGCCATCGGGATTGTCGGAAAAAATGATAAATACAATGGTGTATAGTGTTGTATACATACTTGCATTTAGTATTTATTAGGTTAGAAGTTTGAAATGATGTTTCATTACGAGGTTTTTTCCGGGACACCTTTTAGTAGATTTTTCTGTAATACACAAGATTTATAATGGCATTCGAGACCCATATTTTATATCACAAGAACTCGGAAATCAGAATCATCTTTATATAAGTATGATGTCGGCCCGGAGCCGGATCTACCTCTGCTTCTGACGCACCAAAATGAGAGAGACTACCAAGTATACCGAGTTCAGCTTTACCTGCCCATTCATCTGATCTATAATTCCAACACACACACAAAAAAAAAAAAAAGAGAAGAGGGGCTGGTGGTCTAAATATTTTCAGAACCACATTAAGAATTTCATGGGGAACTTGACTCCAAAAGCACTGTAAATGCTCCAAATAAATGCAAACCATTTGATTGCCATGACATAAGTTTTAATACTCAAATTTAAAAAAATTACACAAAAATAATTATTAAAATACCAATACAAAATTACAAATAAAAATACGATTCACTTTTTTATTAGTGAATCTCTTGTACAAGATACAATTAAGCAAAAATACTAAATCACATCTTATAAGTACAATTTATATATATTTTATATAATCACATATAAGAACTATGGTTCACGTATGACTTAATATGATTGCATGTGCTATATTTGATTTATGTTTGTAGATAAATCACATGTTAAAAATACGACTTATATGTAAATTTATAAATTGTGTTTAATATATGAGATTTAACGTTGGTAATTTAATAATTATTTTTATGTAGTTTGTATTTATGTATTTTCTATTTGGGCGGCTAAGGAATCATACAATTTCTTCTCTTTCAATATATAGACAACCTAATTTTAATTCAAGGGCTTTCAAGAGAACAGCAAATGGATAAGTCTTAAACTGATCTCAAGACATGCATCATGCAAGACAGATCTCTACTTATCAAAGAGAATCAGCAAAGAAACTATGTGAATCGGCATAAAATTCTCAAATAATGTATGACTGCATTTACAATTTACACATTCTATATGAAGATACCAAGTTGCCATATATGTACAAATTATGTCTAAAACCCCGCAAAATGTTGCCAAATTGCACTAATCCCAATCAGCATCGAAAAATCCAGCATCCTTCATTTCTGAATAATATACATTGTCCAGAAGAAAATCGTCCTCCTGTAAGAAGCACAATTCGATCACTTAAATTCATAAGTAGAAGTAGCCAATTGCAGAGATTTAATAATAAGCTGAAGAACTGAATAAAAAATAAATAATAAATAGATGAACATACAAAATAGAAAGCATAAAACAGATACTTACCTTGAAAAAGTCTGCAAGGAAAGTCACATACAGAAAAGGGAGATATAGCGTGTGATAGCAAATTATGGTGATGCTGAACAACCATAACAAGGAAAAGGAAAGACAGTCCATTCCTGTAATTGCTGCACTCAATCTTCATATAGTAGCTCACTCTATCCAAGGAAAGAAAAGATCAAGAATTACCATAACCCAGTCCAGCCCCGAGTCCAGCAAGCATGGAAGCTAACAATGCGACTGAATTGACACCAAACATGACGACAACATATTTATAGAATGCAGGTCTAGCTGCAGGTGAAAATTCACATATTGAGTTAATTTCTATATAGATGCACCATTGACAGGATTATAGGATCAGAATAGCTTACGAGGCAATTCCTCTCGCTGCTTCGCGAAATGCACAAACAATATGAAGGCATAAACTGCAGTTAAAACTATCTGGTAAATGGTCCACAGGGCCCATTTCACTCGGTGAGTACTTCCAACATCAGCATACATCGGCACTCCAAGCCCAAATATATATATAGCCTGATTAACATTGCAAACCAAACAGCATAAGTTAATGATTTGAGAAAGCCAAAACAAACAATTACAACTGCTAGTTGGGGCTTTAAAATGATGCAAGTGATAGGAATACAATGGAATCAGGCAACTCATTAGCTTATTATATATAGGGCTACAACAGATACATACAAAAGTTTTCAACCAGATTATAAATAGATGATATAGCAGACACAATATCTCAATCAACAGTCATAGTTGCTCCAGGTTGCACATGGGAAAGCCAACTCATGAAATCGCATGAGCAGCTGTTCTGTGACAGGAACTCCAAATAGGGCTAACTTTGCCATGCATTAACGTTTAATTCCTTCATCTACTTCATAGAAGTCATACGCACCAGAAAATGAAAATTGCTACTCATTTCAGCATTTTGATGCAAAGCATCACCTTTTTATGATTCAAGAATCCACCACAAATTTTCAATCCCGGTGAACCAATGGTATCTTGGAGTCATTGCATCATTCAGGGGATGGTCCCACAAAGCAAACCAATGGGTAAGTAGTAACATCTTCTCCATAAATTAGCAGTCTATCATACATGAGGAAGCAATTGTTATCTCACTTCAGCTAGGAGTCCAGCCTACGGGCAATTTTAACTCCCCAAGCATATCATCACGCTCTTCTGCACTGAATTGCACCTCAAGGAGTTCAATACAGATCTTCTTTTATCGTCATGGATGGCAATATAGAAAACAAATGGCATGAAAACATCTCTCCCTTGGCTTTCCTATTCCCTGACTTCCCATTTCTTGCTATATTGTTATAGGAAATCCAAAACTACCGAAATTGTTTATTGAAACTCATGTTTTAAGGAACCAACCAGACACCATCAAATACATTGTATGAAATATACCAGATCATATCCCCTGTTGGATTGCATGACTGAGGTTTTAACGTTCCTAAGTCCATATACACAGCTCAAGGCACATCTGCTGTATCTCTCTAATGCATGCACGGAAAAGGCTATATATTTTTCCATCCTGGATGCAAACTGAACCATTTTTCAGGGAAACAAATACCTTTGATTGGCTCTAATATATTGCTGTGTACGATAAATGCTGAAGTGACTGAAATGGACATAACTGCTTCAGGACACCACCCACACCCACAGTTAACAAGCTTGTACATAGCCAAGCATCATTATGGATGGGCAAAGTTGCAAATCTTTAACTCCCAGCGACTTACTGTTGCCCTTAAGCTAGGTAGAAGCACAATGAGGACGGAAAGGCCAATGCAGTATATGAATCACAGCTTCTCTTTGAATCCAAAAACCATTCAATGTAACAGGAATTGGGAGAAATTTCAATGTGCTAAATGCCAGGGAACAAAAAACCAACAAAATAATAATTATAGTCCAGTCTTAACCTAGATTATTTGACATTCACACCAAGCATTCCAAACTAATACTCAAATTCATAAAGAAACCATGCTAAAAGAAAAGGCACAAATTACCTTAAGTATTATATCCGCAATAACAGCAATGCCCGAGACAAGAAAAGTTCTTGATAAAGCTTCTAAGCCACTAATGTAATTTTCCTGAAGTAAGAATGCCACTAAACTTAACTCCAGAAAGAGCAGTCCAGATGCTGTGAACACCGACAATAGATTCCATGAAGTTTCTCTACCAGGAGAGCACTGCCATGCCTGTTGATCCAAAAAGAGCTTCAGAAATCAAGAAATGGCTGTTTCCAGTAATACACTTATCGGAGTTAGAATGCACTAAACAACAAAATTCTCAAGCCATAAGACAAAGTCAACTAACTGTGGAAAAAAGATGGTAAGAGAGAGACAAGCAGTTTGGTCTTTATTCCAGCTGCATCCTCCCAAGAGAAGCAACAGAGACACTTAATGATAATTTATGGGAAATCAGAACATGCATGAAACAAAAGAAAGGGTTCAGAGAGAGAGCCTCAGAAGAAGTATCCATCTCTTGTTAGTTATAATGGTTTTTTTTTTCCTTCCGTAAAGTAAAATCTTCAGGTTCAGGCGTGAACACATGTAAACACATTAGAGAATTTGATAGGAAGAAAACAAGAAATGTCGCTAGGAAAAACAAATGTGCACAACACAATTTCGAGCAACAGACAAGACAATTTTGACTTCATACTTGCAACACTCGAACAAAATTTCCATGTCACTATATAAAAACCCCTGCATCCATATATTATCATATAGGAGGAATATTTAATGCATAGTCAAGGTGTTTACTCTCTTGTTCACACAGTCGGAGTCGGACATGATTAGCACTGTCATGAAATAACAATAGGAAAACTTTATACAAGATATTCTTGGGTTAAACACATATCTACAGTTTTTGTAAAAAAAAATTACAAAAATACAAATTGTAGGAAAAAAATTACGAAACTGCCACTTCTATATCGCATGTTGAAAAAGAAATATAAAAGTTTGTATGTATATCGCATGTTGGAGAAAAGATATAGGTCTAAATATGTATCCCATGTTAGCCATACGATACACGTTAAATAATTACACGTGTCGCATGTTCAACATGTGATACACAACAAAACCTTATATCTCATGTTTAATATGCGATGCGACGATGGCATGTAATTATTTTTATTCAAGCTATATTTATATAATTTTTTTTTCAAATGATGGATAACCATAAAATAATCTCAGATATTCATACATGATTACTAACATCAATTTGTCACCAGATCCATCAACTAACAATTTTCATTAAATCATTATCAGGTCATTGAAGTCCAAACTCAACTGTACCACCGACAGTAATAATCAAACAAAATTCTCACCACCCAGAGTCTGCCCCAAGTTACAATAGAGACAGAGAGAGAATGCGGGGCATCTTCCATCCTGATGGGAGAACAGTGCTCGTAACTTGGCCCGAGTTGGGATATGGAATACCCGAACTACGAACTACATACACGATCCTAGAAAATCATCCCTACTTAAACGTCTAACAACATCAAAGCATTTAAAGGAAACATAAAGGAACGAACTTTACATTTAACTTACGCTAAACCCTAAACTTCTAATAAAAAGCTTCTTCGAATTAGACAAGAATTTACCAGAAGTGAACAATATTGAACGTATAACAACATAAATCATTTAAATGAAACATAAAGGAATGAACTTCACAATAAATTACGCTAAACCTAAACCAGTACACAAAAAATTCTACGAATTACGTCATAATTTACCTGAAGTGAACACCAAGCTAGATTGAGCAAACTAACAACCCAAACAAGGGCATAATACGAAATCATAACATAAGACCTTCCATTAGAAAGCTTCTTCAAGTTCTTCTTCGCTTGAAACGCTAAAAAAAGCACGAAGAGAACTGAAGGAACGATCAGGATTGCGTCATAGAAGAACCCCGGGCAACGAGCATCCGATGGTGGATTCTGATCGGACGGAATTGGGGGAGAAGAGAGAGAGGAGGTTAAATTTTCCGGTAAAATTGATGGCATTGTAGGATTGGAGAAAAGAAAAACCCCAGAGCAAGAAAATGGAGGAATCAAGATAGGATTTGAGTGGTAGAGCACATGGATTTGATTGGGTTTGTGATGGTTGAGTGTGATTTTGGAGGTTTATGGAATGAATTGTCGATTGAAATTCGTGAAATTAGGGTTTTTGCTGAGATTGCATTTGGGAATTTTATCCGCGTGTCGACTAAGTTAAAACGACGACGTTCCCAGAGTTGTGCGTTTTAGTTGGGTATATTTTTTAAACGTTTGAGATAAGGGGTCTGTTTGGATTGTCTGTTTTTCATCTGTATCTGTATCTTTTTTAAAATGATATATGAAAATATATCCGATTTACATCTAAATTTTATCTATATTTATTCTATTTGATCTTTTGATGAGAACTGTCAACTTTTTTTTATCTATATCTATTTCTTGATAAATAATTTGTTAGTAAAAAGTTTGAAAAAGTGTCTGTCTGCCGAAAAAAAGCCAAAACAAACAGACCCAAGGATGGATTTCTTTTTTAGGAAGAAAGACACAAGGACAGGGAAAAAGAAAGGATATTTATGAGATATTTGTCCTTGTTACAAATTTATTTATATAAATAATAATTGTATGAATATAATTAAAACCACCATATGAAAATCGCATGTAATAAGTACTGTTGTCAAATTGGGTTGACCCATCAATTCAACATAGTTGAACTCGATTGTCTTAAAAACTATTTGATTCATATACGGTTTAATCCCAATTCAAAATGATAAATATCTTTCTCATCCAATTTCATTTCAACATGATTCAAAATTCTATGGAAATATAAGAGAGAGATCTACAATACTCATATTTTAAATTTTGGCTAATTATAAAAGAATAAAGGCTAAAAATCATCTTGAATTTATTGTACGTGCAGAAGATCACTTGGATTTGTAGCTCGACATTATTTTAGAAAAATTCGACATATTTCTTTCATCCGAGCTTCGTTTGATATGATTCAAGATCCTAGTGCAAGAGGAGATAAAGATCTACTGCTTTCATATTGTAATCTTCGACAAATTCCAATTGGATTAAAGTTGAAAATTGCCATGAAGTTTCTATACATCAGCATTGCCTCCAAAGCTGCTAGCTTTCTTGGTCAGAAATTAATTTGAATTTCAAGGCCAGCCAATTTAATTTCAAGGCCACCGATATCCTATGTGTTCAACATATAAATACTCTTTTGTGGATTTTACAGAGGAAAAAAAAAACCTTTTTCTAGAAAGTAAAGCTAATTCCTTTGCTTCTGTATACAGATTAGGACATAGAAAGTAGTTAGTTTTTATTTTTATTTTGATTGAAGATTCCACACTAGGATCAAGTGGGAAACATCATTTGTATTTGGATTTAAGCGGGATTTTCTTGATAATGTGATTTTGTTCTTTTCTTATATTCATTTTATGGATGGTGTTCAATACTTGTTTCTATTGTGCTTAATTAGGGTTTCGAGCTGTTGATTTGAATTGTCTGATTGACGATTTCTGCCGTTGATTGATTCCTTGTTTATATTCAAATTGTTGATGCTATTTCATCGATCATGTATTTTGAATTGATTTTGGAATGCATGATAAATTGAGATTGCAATTGAGCAATTATTTTCTAATCAATTCTGTGATTGGCTAATTTGGATTACAAATCACATAGACATATAAATTACAATTCAATTAGGGTTTGGTGATTTATACATATTAGTCAATTGATCACTTTCCTAGGAATAGGGAATATTGATTGGTTAATTTAGGATAATCACCCTCTTTGAAAAAAGAAGTTTTTATCCAGTGCTTGATTAATTAAAAACACTAAACCGTTAGCAATTTGGATTTGCAAGTGTACTTTGGTCAATAGCATACATTCAATTGATTTACAGATCTGTTGGCTCTTAACCTAATTCAATTAAAGATGTTGGAAATCCTAAATTCTTTGTAGATTTGTTTTATCTAAAAACTTAAAAATATTTCTTTTTGATTTGCCTCACTACATTTAAGATTAATACAACTGAGAGCTAGTCCTCACTCTCTATGGATACGACTCAGTACTCACCGAAATTTTATTGCTGCACACGCACTCGATACACTGATCGGTAAATATCTACGTATTTAAAAGAATTTAAAAAAGAATAAAAAGAGTTTAAAAAGCATATATAGAAAAGATGTGATCACCACATCAGCTTTTGGTTGGAAAAAAGGGTCAAATTCCAGTCAAAGGTATTTTAGGTGAAGCATTTTAAAAGTTTAAGTATTTTTGTGTGAAAATTTTTGTTTAGGTATAATTCTGTTATAACCAAAAGGTTAAGGTACCGTCAATGAAATTTAACCATCAATAATGCTTTTCTTTCTCTCTGTTCCATTTCCTTAATTCCTTGGTATTATAGTCAAGGTTAATGTATGGGTGAATACTCAAAATCTAGTTGGATTTGATAACCTTCTTGACTAGAGGATGCTCTATCCACATGTTTTGAAAACAAAACGGTCTTTTTTTAACTGTAGTTTGAGTAGGGGGCCTAGGAGTGAGGAGGATTGGTTTATGATCCAATTAGGAATGGCTCAAATGGAAAAGTTTAGATTTGGGAAGGAGTGTATCCATTCAAAGTTTATCTAAGCATGGTCTATATGACTCTCTATGAGTAGCTTTCAATCTTTTCTAATGTTATTCCACGGGAAAGGTGAACTGTGTAACCTATGTCAATCATTCTATAGATGTTCATACAAGATTGATATTGTTAGGCTCTTTTGTAATTTATCAGGCCGCCTCCCCATTTCTCATCACTAACTATGATTTCATTAAAATCTCCAATGATTGTCCAAGGTCCATCTATGATATCAACTACTTTTTCTAGATTATCCCAAAGCAGGAATCCTTCTCCAAAATTCAAATTAGCATAAATACAAGTTAAAAACAGCTATAATTAGAATGATGTACCTGATACAGAGGTGCATTTCTTGTTGAGACGTAAATAGATTTTGAACTTTCAATCCCTAATCATTCTAGAGAGTAGTGATTCCTCCTCTAATTCCAACAGCTTCAACACAACACTTTCTGTCATATTGTAGCCTCAAATGAAGAGTTTTTGAATCCCTTTCATTCATTCTAGTTTCTAAAAGGACAAGTATATCTGGCTCATACATGTCCTTTGGAATATTGATGCAAGCAAGTCTTCTATTCATCGGAGATCCTCTAGTATTTCGGGAAATTATTTTGAAAGGTGCCTCCTAAAAGCCATCATAGCTCCTTAAGTTTATATATCATAGTGATATTGATCATATTCACTAGTATATGATACCATGATGGGTAATCATCATTAGGTCTCCTTGATCGAAAAATCTCCATTTTATCACACATGAACAAAGTTCGTTCTCTGGACAATTGGCATGACCCTTTATAGTGCAATATCCAATATTGGGGATTCTCCTCCACTAGGTAGTTTATCACTAGCCAAATGAGTAATCCTTCCGGTACTAGATCCTAGTGGCAGATTACTCTGGTAAGTTTTCAGGTTGTTCTTTCCCAAGCAGCTGGGAAAGCTGGTGGTAGATATCGTATTCGTCTATCCCTTTCTGGTGCTAATATTACTTTGATTTCGAATTCCTTTATTGTCCTTATATTATCATATTGTTTGCTATGGTTCTCCCTTGTGGAAATGAAATACCCTAAACCCTTACCTAGTTAATTTAGAGACGGTTTAATTGAATAATATAATATATAGTTAATTTTGAACATAGTTAGATAATTTAAAAGAATAAATAAATAAAATAAGTAGACAATAGAGAAATGAATATATAATTTGATATAATTAAATTAGTAAATAGATTTGAATTGAAATTGAGATTTAAAATAATTTACAAAATCATTTATTCTCCTTAATAACTTTTCTTAATAAAACAAACTATCCAATTTTAATTCAATTCTTCATTTTAAATTCCCTTTATCCCATATTCAAATTCCTAAATCCTAAAGCAAATATTTAAATGTTTTGAAAACTCACAAATCCTTAAACTTTAGTTATCTTTCATTTTGTAAATCTTAATAATTTTTAAAATCAATCACTTATTTAAAAATATCAGTCTTAAACCCAAACCCTAATTAAATATCATATTTTCACAAATTATATTTTTGAAATGTGTTTTTCTATCAAGTTATAAATTTTTAATATATATGTTCTCAAATTATTTCTAATTACTTTCAGAACTAAGATAATTATCTATAAAGTTTAAACTAAAACCTTTACCCACAATTACCCTAAAATATCTATTAGTTCCTATCCCTTTTCCTTTCATTGTCCTTTGATTTTTTGCCCTTCCTTTCTTTTCCATTCTCCTTTTTCGTTTCTTCCTTTCTTTCTTCTTCTTCTTCTTCATTTTCTTTTCCTTTTTCTTCGATCCACTACCTCAAATCCATATCTCAATAAGATTAAAGAAGAAATCAAAGTGAGGAAACAAAGTAAAAGATAGAAACCAAGATAGAAGTGGAAAATAAAGTTAGAGGCAGCTATATCATCTAAGAAGAATAAATAGTAGAAAAGATCAATTTCATGTGTGCCAAAAAGATAAGTTTTGCTTTTTCCCTTGCTTAGTTGTTGTTTACATATATATATGATGCACTGAGGCTAAATACAAGTTGGGTTTGTGATGAAATTGATGAAAGATAGATACGTGGATTATGCATGAATTGGAAGAGTTTGATGATGTAGGATGATAAAAATATGTTTGGAAATGTTGTGAATATGGTTTTTATCTTGTATACCGTTGTTAGATGATTTAGTTGATGTATATGATGAACAAGTAGTTTAAATAGGTAAAAAGACAAGAAAAATGCGTAACTAGGTTACCCTATAAATCACGGGCATGATACGCCCGTGATCTTCTTGGAACAAGAATTTTCTAAAGAAATAAGTTAGATCACGACTGTGACGGAGGAGGTTATCTCATCGGGTAAAAATTTTCAACATGACACTGTTTTGTAATTTAATCATAACTTATATATCCGAACTCGGATTAAGGTAATTCAAAATGCTTTAGGAAGCTTAAAAAAGAAATATACAACTTTCATGTTTTAAGTTTTGGCACATTCTAAAAGTATCATGGCCTAAATTATTAATTCGGTTGTTATGTTTTCCAAACAAAGTTAAAAACTTGTTTTTGGTTGTTATATATATGTATTTAAGTATAAAACGAACTTAGCTAATAAACCTAGGTTCAACTTGACTAAATGGACTTAAATGAATTAGATTGATTAAATTTAATCAACTTTGCTACGATTAAATTAATATAAATCTTATATGCAAAAGGAACTTAGTTAATCAATCTTAGTCTAACTTAACAAAATAGACTTTACTAAGTTAAAATGAAATATGTTGATTAAGTTTGATCACTTTGGCTTAGTAATAGAATTAAATGATAAATTGTAATTAATTTGGCTAGGATTAAGTTAAAATAGGCTTAGTAGGTAATAGTTTGCTTAGAATGATGAGTTAAGATAAACCATAAATAACATGAGAAATATGTTGTTTCAAATGTATGTTTTCTTCGGAAGTGAATATTTATATATATGAATGCTTTGTTGATGTTTTTGTAATAAGAGACTATAAATAAAGTGAAAAAATACTTTGATAAACAAAAGAAAACTGTCCGTATTTTTGCGGGGTGATCTTCACTGCCATAGCAGGGTTTCTATTTAGTATTTGATCAAATAGGGTTTTAATAAAACTTTGATATAAGTGTTTTAATAACCAATTATATTGAGTATTGGTTATGTATAAACCGAAGTTAGTTAGTAAATCTAAGTTTAATTAAACTAAATGGATCTTTAATTGTTTTGTAAAGGAATTGTTGACCCTTCTCAAAAAGAAAATAACCTCATTTGAGCTTTTGTTAAGTAATGGACACCATCTCTGGGATTTACATATGGTATAATCGGAAATGATATAAAAGGTACATAGTAACTTATGTGATGATTATTAGATAGACATCCTAAAAATGAATTAAAACTTAAACTTGGCTTGGTAATCAACGAGCGATAGTATGCGTGTGCCGTTAATCTGGTCAGAGGAGTAACAACCTTATCTGAGCGAACACGATAGTTTACGTAGTTAGGCCACTCGTCATGATGTAATGACTTCCAATAGGTGGTTCAACGGGTAATTGATATAGTGTATGGTATCGGGGTAACATTTGCTTATTTTTAATATGATATAATATGATTTAGTTCACGTTTTATGGGGACAATTGAACTAGATGTTATTATGGATTAAGTTAAGTAAAGTTGAGTAACGATTGTAAACCATAGATGAGATTACTTTTTCTTTATCGGTTATATCAGAGATATAAGTATTCGCACTACTTATATCAACCCCTTAAGCAGCTGCGGTTAGGGCTGGGCAAAAAAACCGACCAAACCAACCAATCCGTAACCGAACCAATCCAAACCGAAAATATGATTTTTTTTTGGTTTGGTTTGAAAATTTTCAAATCCGAACCAATCCGTAAATTTATGGTTTGGTTTGGAAGGTAAACCAAACAATCCGTAAAACCGAACCAAACCGTTTTAGAAAAATATAATAATATTTTACTATGTTTATATGATTTTATTTTATATTTATTTTGATGAATATTAATTAAAATCAACTTGTCATTTTTTTAATTTTTTTTAAGCTCATGATATGTAATTTTTTATTGATGATGAACTATTGTTTTTTTAATAGCTTTTAACTTTGTAAAGTATGAAATTTATTTATTCAGTTATAAACTTTCATTATGTATTAGTTGTTTAATATATTTTGTCAGCTGATCATTTTATTCATTGATGAATTTGGTTTATAGATGATTTTTTATTTTAGCTAAATTATTGGTAGATAATTGACAATGATGGTTATATTAAAAATAATAAATTATGACTTACTATATAATGGTTAGTGAATGTATTTTATTCGTGGATAATTGATTTTATAGAGAATTATAAATTAAAAGTATGATAAATTTATAAAGTATTTTGTCATGGTTTATAATATCAACTTTGTAAAATGATATAAATATTTAAGAATCTACACAAACATAAAAAAACTAGATTTTTAGTTAGAATTTTGATTTAAACCGTAATCCAAACCGAACCAAACCGTTATTTAATGGTTTAAAAATCTATAATCCGAACCAAACCATTATTTAATGGTTTGGTTTGGGATGGAAAAAAAACCAAACTGTAAATTATGGTTTGGTTTGGTTTTAGGAAAAACCGAACCAAACCGATCTGTGCCCACCCCTAGCTGCGGTTACTCAGGACCCTCAGATTCCTGCCCTGAGATAGTTCCCTACGGGGGCTACTGGCGCGCTCTCCCACTACTGCGGTAATAGGACAGGGATGGTAAATCATTCCCGGGATTGTTTCAGAGTCTAGGTGCTCCGGTGTTGATTTATTACCTCAATGAAAAGATAATAATTGGTTGTTGTTGCATCGTATTTAGTTAAGCTCGTGTGATATTTCGTGTATAATTGTGTTACTGTGTACTAAGCTCATTATTATTGTTGATATTGTTTTTCTGGGTCTTTATTTGATGATTGATGATTTTGATGGTGATGAGGATGAATGTGGCGTGATGATATTGATGTTGATAACGGGATGATGATGATATTTATTAATGAAGATGATGATGTTGTTGATAGATAATGATGCTTAGCTCAGGTTTTGGGCGATATTGGATGGGTGAAGTGGGTTAGAACCATGTATTTTATTATTGTATAAATGATTGGATTTATATTTTAAGTTGTAATTTTTTTTAAGGGGCTTGATGAAGCCCATGTTTTGTAAAAGAAGCTTTTAAAGTTTTGTATACCTTCAAAAATAGCATATGAGATACCTGATGGTATATTTTGTTTTATGAATGTAAGTCTACTCATGAGAGTAGATAATAAATTGTTTGTAAATTTTATTTTGTGAATTATAAATCCAGTGGTTTTTAGAATTTAATTTAATGATTTCATAATCTAAAAATGAGTAGCAAATATTCACAATAAACATATCATTCAAGAAAACATGATACATAAAGTATTATACGTGGCGGTGATGCCTTAATTAAATTTAGGGCATTACAGGAAATGTTACTCTGAATAAAAGTCTCGACATTTGAGTTGTCATCTTCGAGACTCGCCGAAATTATTCCTAAAATTTTCACGAGTGTTTTGATGTAATTGTTTGTTAAAAATATTGGCCAAAGAGTTGAGTTCTCCGTCGTCAATGGCGTTGACAGTTTCTGTGAAGAACTTGGATGGTTAAGGTGAATTGAGTGCAATAAAATATTTTTCCTGGCAGTGTGTTCGATTTTTATAAGTCTTTCTGCTGGTTTTGTATAGTAATTTTTTTTTCTTTTAAGGTTGGTACTTTTACTATTAGAATTTTGCTCCTCAGGAGACGCCTTCATAAATGGCTATCTTTTCGAGAACGGTATTTATTTCAGCTTGTTTAGTAGGAGTTTGGTCTCGTTGAGTGTGAATGTTATTTGTGGAAGTCAAACGAGTGATGTTTGCCCTTTCACCTTCTTTATATGGTGGCTTTTCGACTCCTTTAGGGATAGTCCTTTCTTTACCTCTTTTTCTTATGTTTTTCAACTCAAATCCAATCTCCATATGCGAATTCCCTATTTGAGTGGCAAATCTAGTTTTGCATAGTTTATTTTCCTATTATTGCCAACCCAGGGGTCGGTGGTGGTGGTGGTAGGGGAAGGGGTTGAGGCATCTCTTCAGGCTTTTGTTCACTTTATTTTTCAAAGAGACCATTAGTCTATAATGGTAAATTACTTGGATAGACACTCTCACCATGTCTTACATGCCTACACTTGTCACATAATGATGGAAGTCCCTTCATACTGCAGCTTCAATTCCATTCCATCTACAATCACATAATGAATAAGAGGCACATGGTAACTTGGATGCAAATTCTAGCGAATCTCCACTTTTCCACCCTAATAGTATAGGCATCAAACTTGAGAACTTTTCCCAAACATATTCCCTATCGTCTTGAGTATCCAGTGTAACACCCAATTTTTGTCTATTTAAGGTTTAGTTTATGATAAAAATTAATACTATATTAAGGTCACAAAAAGAAAAAAAATCATATAAATTATTACAAATTTTTGGGCCTAATGTAATATTAATTTTCATTATAAATTAATTATAGGTTTAATTCAATAATTTAATTAATCAAACCTATTTTTGGAAAGCCTTAAATACAGTTTAAATGCACAACTTAATAAAGGCATAGGCCAACGCCTGATGGTTAAAGACACACAAATCACATACGCACAGGGTTCGAATCCAGGAGAGGACGTTGCAATTTTTTTCACTTTGGCCCGTACAATACACCATAGGCGCGTGGCGCGCGTCTGCCTATGAACACTTTTTTTTTTCTACTTGATCAACTCACTTCCGCCCTTTTTTTTTTTTATCTATTTCCAAGTTTTTTTCATCAAATTGAGTAGGGTCTAGAAGTACTCATGGAGTACTATGAATTTAAGCCAAAAACAAGTTTTGATGATCATGAATTGGAGTTCAATTTTTGATCTAAAGTTTGCAAAAAAACTTGTATTTTGCGTGAAAATTTTTCAAAAAAATTATCCGAATCTTCATCCAAGCTTCTAGAACGTAATCTTATTGTTCTAGTGGTAGTTGATTACCATCACCTTCCATAAGCTATGTTTTGGCGTGCAAAGGATAACCACCACCACCACCAACCACCGTCGACCACCCACCACAAATTCAAGTCTTATAAATAGGACTTGAATTCCACTATTTAGGGCATCAACAAGCATCCAAGTAATCAGAAACACTACGAAAACATTTCCAAATAGTGAGGAATCGATCATTAGAGGCTTTTCAAAATTTCAAAAATTGGTTCGAAAATTTTGAAATAAAAAATTAAATTTCTCATTGTTTTTGAAGCTTTTCATCACCAGAACTAAGTTCCAGACGATCAGATATATCCATCTATGATCTTAGATTAAGTTTTGGTGGATTTTGAAGCACCCAAATCTTAGATGACTCGCCGCCACCACACCTAGATCCGAAACCACCACTTAGGGTGGTTTTTGAAGCCAAACGCCACCACCAGATGACTCACTACCCACCATTAGCCTCGTTCGCCACCACCAGAGCCGCCAATCCAACCTGAACCCGACTCCAAACCCGAACCCGATCCAAGTAAGAATATTATATTATTATTACTATTATTATTAAAAAAAACTTATAAAAATCTTATTTTCATTGGAAAAAAAACTAATAGTTCGTAGGACTCATCATTTATAAAAAAAAATTAAAATTTCAAGAACTTAAAATGAAAAGAGTTCTAAAACCTAAAATCAACTAATAAATTTAAATTTCTATAAAGAAACTACGTGTTATTTGATCCCGATTAGCGGATATGTAGGCACCTCCGGGGCGACATAAAAAATGAAAAAAAAAAACATTTTTTTAGTTTATTATTTCTATTTTGAATTAATTCATTGTTCATTAAATGTTATAAGCTTTCATGATAAATTGTAAATATCAATGTTTCTTGTATTTTTTTGTAATTATTAATGTGAATAATGATCAACTTTTTTATTATTTGTGGGTATTATAATTTGTAAATATTTTTTTTTTACATTAGTAGATCTTTGAACATTAAAAGCATAAATTTTAAATTATGAATTTTAAGTGGTAACCATATGGTTTTAACAGGTTAGCCCCCGAATCCAAAATTTCTAGTTTATAAAGTTTGGTTTCTAAATCAAATTTTTCGCAGATTAGTAGCTAAATTAGTATCATCCGCCTCATTGATCATAACTTATAATTTTTCCTGATTCCAATCGGGTGGCGACTCCTACAAATTTTTGAAAATACAAATTTCTTTTAATTCCTAGTCGATGATTCGTATTAAATGGGTTTGAGTTTGATATGGATTGGATTAAAAGAAATTAGACTAAGAAATGAAAAATCCAGGCTCGACAACTTGTCAACTCCACTAGGGACCCTTATTTTTAAGAGGCTAGCCACTTGAAATTCCTATATTTAAAGTTTATTTCTTTTATGCTCATTCTTGTATATTATTTTTATAATTATTAATTTGTAAATAGTTGTACTAATATTGATAAAAAAGAAAATTCTATAAATGGCCTTAACCGGGCAAATGTTATCTTTAAGGGGGAATTCATGAAAAATGTGTGATAGATACGATCAGAACCAGACTGTGTTAAGACCCTGGGTAGGGAGGTCACTAGTAAGATCCGACGGCTATGGCTTTTCTGCCCTCTGGTTCATGAAATGACCTCCCACTCTGCTTTAGTGTTGATCTATGATCCACTAGACCAGGGAACTTTTAAAACCCACCCAATTGCATTCATAAACACAGGTTGACGATTAAATAATAATAAGGTATACCTTAAAAAGTTACAGTTTCAAATCCTTTTAGAATCCTCCTATTGAAAATTTTTTATCTCGTTTTTTTTTTTTTAAACTAGGTTGTAATTGAAATGAAAATCTCATAATTGCCCCATGATTAATTATTCGTCAACCCCTAAGTTTGCATCCATTTGAATTGCATGTGTAATATGTAATGTGAATAATTTATTGTACTTTGTAAATAATAGCTTGTTGGTATTATTATAGTCATTTGTATATAGTTCAAAAAAAAAAAAAAAATAATAGAATGCTTGTAAATTATCCTGAATAAAAAAAAGATAAAAATATTTTTCTTACTCATGTAAAGTATCGTACATCATTATGATATAAAAAATCTGTATGTAATATAATTATAAAAAAAACTTCCATTCTTTTTGTAAATAGAGAAATTCTCAAAAAAAAAAAAAACTTATAAATACTCATTAGATTATATAGATTATAATATAAAACTTGTATATAAAAGTTATTAAAAAATGTACAGTAGGCTTGTTAATATCTGTAGATTGTACATAATTTGACCATCTGTTAGATTAATTCTTCTTTTACATAGTTTTGAGTTCTTTTCAATCACAATCATTGTTTGTCAGAGGTGTTCCACTCCTTTAAACTTAAGTCTATTATTCTGTGAATGTCGGTCTCCATTTGTGAATATTTAAGAAAAAGAAAAAAAAAAGTCATCATCACTCTTTACAATTTATTTTGAAAATGAAAAAAAAAATGCTCATTTATAAAATAAGTTTTGGGTTAAAATTAAAAAAAATCATCTCTATAAATAAATTTTCACTTTAGGTTATAAACAATCATTGTAAAATGTGATTTACAAATACTCCTTTGTAAAATATCCTTTATTCTTTCAGTAATTAATATTTAGTTATTTCTAGAATATAGTTTTCTAATAAATTAAAAAAAGTCTTTCAAAAATGATTTTTTTTTCAAAAAAGAGAGAAAAAGAGAAATTTGCTAACAATCAAAGATCTTTTAAATTTTGAGACCAATGATCACTCACTTTAGGCTAAAAGTGAACTACAAATGAAAAGATATCAGAAATAGGAGGTAAACCAAAAGGACTTGATAAGTCACTAATTAGGGGCACATTAAGGCACTCCATAACGGGGCAATTTGGAGATTAAGGTCATAATAAAGAGAAAAAGGAATAACCAATATGTGCTTACCTTAGCTGTATCAATTCAAGAGCAATCAAATAATTCATTTTCTTCAAAAACAAGAAAAGTCTCTATTTTAAAGCCTTACACAACCCATGCACTTTGAGCTACAAGTCATCTAATGAGAATGAAAGAAACATAAATCACCTTGAATTCATGTTAAAAAAAAAAAGAAGAAGAAGAAGAAAAGAAGAATAAAAAAGTAGAAAGAAAATGGCATTAGAAAAGAAAACCAAAAAGGGGAAAGAGAGAGAGAGAGAGAGAGAGAGAGAAAAGACAAATGGAGAATATTCAAATAAGGTGATCATGCCTAAGGATTGGAGGTATATACTTAAAGCTCAAAACCACCAAAACCTATCAAAACTCAATATCCAAGGTCTATAACATATTTATATCATGGACCCACCCACAATACCACCCTTTTAAAGACTCTTTAGATTATAGGACTTGATTTATTAATGCTTTTGAAACTATTGACAAGCGCACTATTAGTTTTCCTTAAGAGTTCTTGATTTGTAAACTCGGGATGTGTGGAAGATAAATTTCAAAATGGCTTATGTATATGGTATCCCTTTTGATTGAAGCCTAAAAGCAAAAGCCTATATTATGGTAAAAAAAAAAAAAAAAAGACTTAATAGATTGATCAATATGTATCACTTACAAATTGGACCATAATTTTTGGAATCTGAGTCAAATGTGTGAAAATAAGTCTAAGAAAGTATAAGAAAGTCCTCTTGGAATAGACAATTCAGAACGAGATAATTATCCCTTGTTATGAAAATCATTTACAGGGGCATGAAAAATCATTTGCCCCAATTTGGAAGATATCTGCCTTGAGTTTAAAAATTATTTGCCTCAAAGTTGAATGACAATGTCCCAATAAAAGCAAAAGTCCTAAAAAGAAAAGTTTTGCCCTCGATGTTTAAAAGTTTTTCAATAGAAACCTTAAGAAGTCGAGCCTAAGACTGAACTAAAATGATTGATCAGTGGGGGAAGCCCAATCCATAATTGATCTTAAAGGATCCTCACTTGTTGGCAATCTTTTGAAAACAAAAAGAAAAAAAAATCTCGAAGAGTTTTAAAAAAGAATTTTCCCAAAAAAAAAGAGAAAAGAAGGTAAAAAGAACTTTTCAAAAAAAATATCCCTAAAACTTTTTCATAATTTTTTTTTCAAAAGAAAAGAAAAGAAAATTAACAAAAGGAAAAAAAAAGTTTTTGACATGAAGGTATTAGCCTAAACATTTGAAAAGAAAAAAAAATTGCAAAAGGTTTTAGTCTAAAAGATTTCAGCAAGTCAATTTTCTCTTCTCAATCATTAGGATCTCCTGCTCAAAGGAGCGCTATCTTACTTTTATAGTATTAGGATCTCCTGCTTAAAGGAGCGTTGTCCTACCTTTATAGTATTAGGATTGCCTGCTTAATGAAGCGTTGTCTTACATTTCAAGTATTATGATTGCTTGCTCAAAAGGAGCATTATCTTACTTTTCAAGTATTAGGATCACCTGATCAAAGAAGCGCTATCTTACCTTTCGAGTATTAGGGTCGCTTGCTCAAAGGAGTGCTGTCCTGCTTTCCAAGTTTTGGGTCACCTGCTCGAAAGAACGTCACCTACCAAAGTTTTTTTAAAAAAAAAAAAAAGAAAAAGACCCGAAGGCCATCCGAATATTTTTAAGAAGAAAAGACCCGAAGCCTATCCGGGTCTCTTTAAGAAGAAAGGATCCGAAGCGCATCCAAGTTTCTTTAAGAAGAAGGGACTCGAAGCCCATCCTAGTCTATTTAAGAGAAAAAGAACCCGAAGCCCATCCGAGTCTTCCTGTTAAAAAAAAAAAAATGCAGAAAATTCAAGTTAAAAAAAAAGTGGAAACCTGGAAAAAATCGTCTTAAGATGATTCTGGTGGTTTAGTAGGAGAAAGCCAACCTTTAACAAAAGCATAACTTCGCTAAAAGTCGTTACCACCTTCCCAAGGGTCGGGATTGCAAGACTATCACTTTCTCAGCCAAATCTTTCCCAGTGGATCAGAAGCTCCAAATGCTAGGCTTTACCACAAAGAGGGGCAGCTGTAGACACCCAATTTTTACTTATCTAAGGTTTAATTTATGATAAAAATTAATACTATATTAAGGCCATAAAAAAAAAACTCATATAAATTATTACAAAAATTTTTTGGCCCAATTTAATATTAATTTTCATTATAAATTAATTATAGGTTTAATTAAATAATTTAATTTATTTATTTATTTAATTAAACCTATTTTTTGAAAGCCTTAAATACAATTTAAATGCACAACTTAATTGAGAAACTGGCCAATGGCCTGATAGTTAAAGACACAAATCCACATACGCGATTGGGGTTCAAATCTGGGAGAGGACGCTACAAATTTTTTTCATTTTGGTGCATGGAGTACACGCACAGGCTCGTCGCTCACGTAAGGGCCGCACGTGTAATGCACGTGCATCATCCCCTACCTTTGAACACATTTTTTCCGCTCGATCGAGTGATTCCAACCCATTTTTTATCCATTTCCAAGCTTTTTTTTCATCAAATTGGAGTGGGGATATGGAAGTACTCATGGAGTGCTATGAATTCCAGCCAAAAACAAGCTCTGATAATCACGAATTGGAGTTCAATTTTGATCTAAAGTTTACAAAAAAACTCGTTTTTTGCGCGAATTTTTTTTTCAAAAAAATTGATATGAATCTTCATCCAAGCTTCTAGAACGTAATCTTATCTGTTATAGTGGTAGTTGATTACCATCACCTTCTAGAAGCTCTGTTTTGGCACACAAAGGATGACCACCACCACCAACAACCGTCGGCCACCCACCACAAATTCAAGTCCTATAAATAGGACTTGAAGTCCACTATTCAGGGCATCAACAAGCATCCAAGTAATCAGAAACACTAAGAAAACATTTCCAAACACTGTGGAATCGATCATTAGATGCTTTTCGAAAATTTTGAAAATAAAAAATTAAAGCTTCTCACTTGTTTTTGAAGCTTTTCATCACCAGAATTGAGTTCCAAGCGATCAGATCTATCCATCTATGATCTTAGATTAAGTTTTATGGATTTCGAAGCACCCCAGATCTTAGATGACTCACCGCCACCATCCTAGAACTCGAAACCACCACTTAGGGTGGTTTTCAAAGCTAAACGCCACCATCAGACGACTCGCCACTCACCATTAGCCTCGTCCGACACCACCAGAGCCGCCTAGAATCACCAGAGCACCGCCAACCAACCCGTGGAGCTTCTGTCGTGTTCTTCACCCGCAACCCGACCCGAACTGACCCCAACCCGAACCCGATCCAGGTAAGATTATTATTATTATTATTATTATTATTAAAAAAAACTCAGAAAAATCTTATTTTCATAAAAAAAAAATTTAAAATTTTAAGAACTTAAAATGCAAAAAGTTCTAAAACCTAAAATCAACTAACAAATTAAAATTTTTATAAAAAACTATGTGTTTTTTGATCCCGATTAGTGGATACATAGGCATCTCCAGGGCGACATAAAAATGAAAAAAAAACATTTTTTTTATTATATCTATTTTGAATTAATTCATTGTTCATTAAATATTGTAAGCTTTCATAATAAATTGTAAATATCAATGTTATTTGTATTTATTTGTAATTATTAATGTGAATAATGATCAACTTTTTTTATTACTTGTGGGTATTATAATTTGTAAATATTTGTTTTTTTACATTAGTAGATCTTTGAGCATTAAAAGATAAATTTTAAATTATGAATTTTAAGTGGTAACCATATGGTTTTAATAGGTTAGCCCCCGGATCCAAAATTTCTAGTTTATAAAGTTTAGTTTCAAAATCAAATTTTTCGCAGACTAGTAGATAAGTTAGAATCATCCAACCCATTGATCATAACTTATAATTTTTCCTGATTCCCAATCGGGTGACGACTACTACAAATTTTTTGGAAAAAAAACAAATTTCTTTTAATTCCTAATCGAGGGTTTATATTTGATACGGATTGGATTTAAAGAAATTAGACCAGGAAATGAAAAATCCAAACTCGACACCGAGAATTGATAATACTCCAATAGCAATCCATTAATTGACTCAATGTTCCTTTTAGAAGGTATAAATTTTGGGGTCCAATATTGGATGGCAATATATTGTCCATTAATAATCCATGGACTATCCCATATAATAGATTCCTTATCAAATGTGCTTTGAAAGTCAATAATATAATATCCCATTCCAACATTGATAAGTCCAAATGGGTATTTTTCTTTCCAAATGACTTTGAGATTCTCCAGAATCTTAACATAACCGATGAAACGTCCTATATGCTCAATGATAATGGCCTTTTGCCAAGGTTCATTGAGTCTTTTCCTTTCCTCTTTAGAGAAACTTAACAGGCCAATTCTAGTAGGAGAAGGAGAAACATTATCCCCCATCATATTATCTTCTTCTTCATCTGAAACATTCATGTCATTCTGATAGCATATTTCCTCATAAGCTCCCGGTGTATATTAACTTTGCAACATCCCTATAACTCGCCTTCCTAAAATTTGTTGAAGGATCATTACTCTCTGTACTAGTTCCTGAATTTTGCAGGGGTTCTTGTCCGAATCTAAAACGTGTCTTTGTGCGATGCTCAGCCTCCGTACCTTGATCTTCTAATATGCTTAGGTTATATATTGGTAGCCTAGATATGATAACATTGGTAATAAACACGATTTTAAATTGATTTTGAAAATATATGTTATAGTAAAGTTCGCATTTAAGATATGCTATTTTGCATTGATAATGTTATCGTTAAATTTTTATAATTTATATTTTGTCATTCCTTTTTAACAAAATTAATAGACACATCTCATATTAGGGGTCTAACCCGAATAGTAATAAATTGTTTTTCAAACAATAGAAAAGCTTATAACCCCAATTTAAAAATTTAACAGTCTTAGAAAATAATCTGAAAAAAAAAATACAACAATTAAATCATATCTAAGAAAAAACAATAATTACGAGATGCAATTTCAAATACTGCTTTCTATCTAAAGCAAATAATGTAGAAATATTTACCAAAAGAATTCATAAATGAGGATATAATTTCTTAATAATTTAAAATTGTATAGAATTTTAACTGCAATATTTTAATAATATAATCTTTCTAAATTATGATTTAAAGATTTTTTCTTTTCTTTTTTTTTTTTATTCCTTTGCTCCTGTCTGGTTCAGTCTAAAATTATACTTCTAGAGGTTTTAAGATGTTTTTCCCCCCTGAATGGAAAGTAAAGTAAAAATGACAAAAGCATGAATGTATTTAAATATATATTTTTTATTACAAGATGATCTTTTCAACAATACTCTCATTTTGTACTACCAACCCATTTCTCTCCTATAATTGCTATTACGATATTTACTTTAAAAAATAATAAATTATAATGAATTATTATTACATGAAATAATAAATAACAATTCCTATCCTATTTATTTTTCATTTTTGACAATTTCGAAAACATCACCTATATATTTATCAAATATAAATATTTTATTTTTTACTTCAATAATTATTTAATTTATTTTTTAAACCAAATAAATAATAACTATTATAATTCTATTAAATTCATATTAAATTGAAACTTAATCCCTCCATTATTTATTACGGCCAAATGAACATTGCTACTTTCAGAAATCCTTTAATTTTCTCCAAGATTGTGCTTAGATGTATTTATCCTATTATAAATTATGAATTAGATTAGACTAAATCGAGTATAGGTTTAACCATATATATCATAAGAAGATGGGAATGGTTGTCTAACGTTGAAACAACAAAAGAAAGGACATAAAGAAAAACACCATTCGAAGATGGAGCATGTTTGCTCCTCTCCTCTGATGTGATTTCAAAAACTCCAAACATATTATAACAAAAGCCCATTTATTTAACTGGGCACACACTTACATTGTCAAACCAAAAGGGGAAAGGCAAAAAAAGAAAAGGAAAAACAACTCAAAGAGCTATACATTCATCTTAGGGAACATGGGTATTGTTTTCCTACACAATGCCATCAGTCACACATCTCCTCATCCTCATCAATCTCCTCAATCTTCATCTTCTTCACAGTCTGTGCAGCATCACTATTCCTAGGACTATTAGGAATTTGAATCAATAGATCTGACTTCTGCCCAGTTGCTGCATTCACAAACCCTCCATTATTCTCGACCCGGTATGCGAGATCTTTCCCGTTTGGTGCAGCATCTATATAGACGGTGGAGTTCTCGTCGATCTCCTCCCTCACAAGCATCCTGGAGAGCTCCGTAACCACCTTCTTCTCAAGCCACCTTCTGATTGGTCTTGCACCATAAACCTGAAACAGAGACCAAAATAAGTTAGAGCATTGATACATCATAAAAGGTAGAGTAGCAACTAAGGATAAGAATACCAACCGGATCATAGCTCTCGGCTAAGACAAAGTCCAGAGCTGCGTCTGTCACAGCCAAGGCAATGCCCCTTTCAGCCAACCGAAGTGCGACGTCCTTCATTTGTAATCTAGCAACCTTTCTCAGCTGGTCGTGTGAGAGAGGATCAAACACAACAATCTCATCCAGCCGGTTAAGCAACTCAGGCCTGAAGTGCCTCCTCACCTGCGCCATAAGGATATTGATCAGCTTATGTACAAATACAACTATGCATTTAAAGTTCAAAACAGTTCCCAAGTAAAATTGCCATAAGGGATATAGGAACTTACATCTTGCATTACTCGGTCACGAGCAGCTTGCATTGAGCTCTTGCCCGTGAGACCAGACAAGAGATGTTCTGCTCCGAGGTTGGAAGTCATTATTATCACTGTATTCCTGAAATCAACAGTTCGGCCCTGACCATCGGTTAACCTTCCATCATCCAGAACCTGCAGCAGCGTGTTGAACACAGCAATATGCGCTTTCTCAACTTCGTCAAACAGTACAACACTGTAAGGGCGCCTCCTCACAGCCTCAGTTAGCTGCCCACCCTCTTCGTGTCCTACATAACTGAAAAGCCCAATGACCTGTTAGCCTCTATCAAAATACAGCAAAAACAAAACCATATCTACGGAATATATTTGATTGATGAGCTTACCCCGGTGGAGCACCAATCAACCGTGAAACAGAGTGCTGCTCCATGTACTCCGACATATCAATCCTGATCAGAAGATTTTCATCATCAAAAAGTTGCTCAGCCAGAGCTTTGGCCAGCTCAGTCTTGCCGACACCGGTTGGACCCAAGAATAGGAACGACCCTGTTGGTTGCTGGGGCCTTCCTAGACCAGCTCTTGATCTCAACACAGCTTCTGCAACAGCACTGACGCTTGATCTTGACCTACCACTCTCTGATGCAACCTTTCAGCAAGTCCAATTAATCTCTCCTTCTCATTCTGGCCAAGCCTGGTCACCGGGATGCCAGTCCACCGGCTAACTACTTCGGCAATGTGCTCTGGTCCAACAGTTTCTGTCAGCATCAAATTGTCATCAGTTGATCCCTCAAGCCGCTGTATCGCTGACTCAACTTCTTGTATTGCCCCATAACGCAGATCGGCAGCCCGAGCCAAGTCATATCTCCTCTCAGCTTCTTGTAGTGCAAACAAAAGCTCTTCTCGCTTTTGTTTAAGGCGCCTAAGCTCATCTATTCTCTCCTTCTCCTTCCTATATTTCATCATTAGAGGCTGGAGCTTGTCTCTCAAATCATCTAACTCTTTCCGGACCTAAAAGAGCAAAAAAGGAACAGCAACATATCAGTACATAACAAATAAATGAAGTAATAACCAAGGCAGGAAATGTGTAGATATTTTCTTGGTACTCACCTCAACTAGCCTGGCCTTGCTAGCTTTATCCTTCTCTTTTTCAAGCGCATGAAGTTCAATCTCTAATTGCATCCGCTTCCTTTCCAGATTATCGATTTCTTCCGGCTGGCTATCAAGCTGGACTCTTACATTTGCGCAGGCTTCATCCACTAAATCAATTGCCTTGTCAGGCAAGTGACGACCTGAAATGAACAAAAAGCACAAGCTTTACAACCAAATCTAATCATATGACAACCTACATATCCTCCAAAACAGAAAATGAGAATAAATAATGTGCTAATAGCACATACCAGTAATATATCGACTCGAAAGTTGTGCGGCAACCACAAGAGCTCGATCCTGGATCCGAACGCCATGGTGCCCTTCATACCTCTCTTTCAAGCCTCTCAGGATGCTTATGGTGTCTGGAACGCTAGGTTCAGCCACATACACCTGCTGAACCTTCTTTCGAATGCAGCATCTTTCTCAACATATTTCCTGTACTCCTCTAAAGTTGTAGCTCCAATACACCGTAGTTGCCCTCTGGCAAGCATCGGCTTGAAGAGGTTAGCAGCATCCATAGAACCTTCCGTCCGTCCAGCACCAAGAACAAGGTGAATTTCATCGATAAACAATATAACTTTTCCTTCAGCTTCCTCCACTTCTTTCAAAACCGCCTTTAAGCGCTCCTCGAACTCTCCTCTATATTTCGCTCCCGCAACCAAAGCACCCATATCCAAAGCAATGAGCCTCACATCAGCAAGATTACTAGGAACATCCCCTCTCACAATTCTTTGTGCTAGACCTTCTACAACAGCAGTTTTTCCCACACCAGGCTCCCCAATGAGCACCGGATTGTTTTTAGTCCTCCTTGAGAGAATCCTAACAACTCTCCTTATCTCCTCATCTCGGCCGATAACAGGGTCAAGTTTACCAGCCTGTTCTACGAGGTCTCTGCCATAAGTTTCAATGCCTGAAATGTGGTGTCTCCAGAGGCACTCTCCACCTTCTTTCCATCCTTCCCCGCAATTTCTCAAGCTCAGATTTAATCCTCGCTGTGGCAACTCCAGCTTCCTTCAACAAGTCACTGATTTGAGAATCCTCCAAAAGACCTATTATCAGCTGATCAACAGCCAAATGGGTGTCACCCCGTGATTTCTGTGCTGCTTGCGCTCGCCTAATAACCTTGATGAGGCTTGTGCTAGCTGGGATTTCATCAGGAGGAGGGGATTGACAAGGGAGTTTCTTAATAGCTTGATTGAACACTCTATCTGCTGCTTTTGCCGCCTCCTCACCCCCTACATTGCTGATTGCTTGACTAAAGATGCCACTCGGGTCGGAGATCAAAGTGACAGCAAGATGGAGAGGAGTGAATTGTGCATGGCCTGCGCTCATTGCTAGTTCATGAGCCCCAGCAAGGGCCTCGTTTGTCTTGTGGGTGAACTTGTCTGGATTCATTTTAATTTCTTTCTACCTGCAACCATCAGATTGGCATCACTGTTACATTTGTGAGTCATGAAATCAAATTATGAAACAAACACTATAATGACTACCAAGTAACCGAGAAATCAATATAATCCTTACGCATACATCTCAATGGAATTCGAAAACAAAACTAGAGTCATGGACGTGATCAAATCCTCAAAATGTCCTTTCTTATTCACTATCCAATATCTTAACATTAAATTTCTCATAAAAAAACTAGAACCATAAAGCCTATGCCGCATAATGACGTATAATTTGGAAAATCACACACGAAAACACGATTGCCATGGCCATTCTTAACATTATTAAACCAAAATACGTGATCAATATAGACAGTTCCTGCTTACTATTACTCTGCAATATAAAGTTTAAAACATTAGGATAAAAGAACACGATTACTGCTCTCAAAATTAATACCCTTTTAGAAATATTAAGGAAACTAAAGCCCTGATCACAACCCAAGATGAATACCAACATATAAAAGAAAGTAACGTCAGTCAGTCATTCATTCGTATAACGAATCATCAATGCAATTTTTCATTAAGCACAAAGAAAACTCAAAAAGATTGAACATTTCCACCGCTAATTCCTAAAACTAAGAAACGCAGAAACACCCAAATGAAAAGAAAGCGAAAAATCCACACCTTTACCTCCAGATATAAAAAAACCAAGTCGATAAATATGAACAAAAAGCCTTCGAGCTTCTGAAGAATTAAGGTAAACTAACAACAGTAAGGCTATGATTCGAAAGTTTGGGTTTTTGTAAATTCGTATGATTAGGCTTTGTGTGCGTGTGTTGAAGTGAGGGAAATGGGAGGAAGGAGGGGTGGTTTTATGGTAACGGGAAGAGAGACATCTAGAAAAAGCGGGAACCTGGGACTAGTCACCAGAAACTACTAGATTCTCTTTCCCATTCCTGCTCTATTCACGCCCATTTTGATGACGTGGCTTCGCTTTCTTTCGTTCCTAATGGTTATGGATGATGTGTTTTTTTTTTCCTTTTATAATAAAAGAAAGTGTCATGGTTTAAAGTAATTAATTTAATAAAACTAATACAAACTAAATAAAAAATTAATTGAATAATTCCAAAAATAAAAAATAATCGGCCACAATATTTTTTCTAAGCCATCAAAGGGGGTCCAAAGCCACTTACAAGTCCCATGATCCCCTAAAAACCGCTAGCCACACCACGCCTTAATTTAAAAGTGATAAAAAAGATAGCTTCAGACATTTTGTAGGTATTGATCCACTATGCTATTGCTATGTAGATCTTGAGACCGAAACATGGTGGTGGAAATAAAGCTCGGACCGACCGAGGGTCCGATGGTTTTACCTAAGTATATTTAAGAATGGATATAGATTGGTTTGTTTTTTTTTTTTTTTTTTACATTTTAAATTGAATCATTAAATAATAATTTAGTTCGAATTAGAAATTTTTTAAACTATTAAATAACGATTTTATTCGGTTTGAATTATAGATTAAATCAAAATTCTAATTAATTTTTTTATTTTAGTTTTTTTATATTTGTGTGAATACTTAAATATTTATATCATTTTATAAATTTTATATTGTAAATTACGACAAAATACTTTATGAATTCATCATAGTTTTAATATATAATTTTCTATAAAATCAGTTATTCACCAATAAAATACATTCACTATCTAATACATAGTGAGTCATAATTTATAGTTTTTAATGGAACCATTAATTTAATCATCTACCAACAAATTTAACAAAAACAAATTATCTATAAACAAAATTGATCAATGAATAAAATGATCCGCTGGCAAAATACATTAAACAATTAATACATAACATAATAAGAGTTTATAACTAAATAAATAAATTTCATACTTTATAAAGCTAAAAACTATTAAAATAAAACAATAGTTCAACTTCAACAAAATATATATATGTATATCATGAGCCTAAAAAATAAATCTAAAAATGAATAAGTTGATTTTAATCAATATTCACCAAACAATAAATATCAAATGAAATCATATGGAGATATATAACATTTAATCAATCATCATAAAAAAATCTATAATTATAACTTACAAGCAAAGTATTATTATATATTTTTAAAACAGTTTGGATCGGTTTTACGAATTGGTTTGATTTACCATCTAAACCAAACCATAAATTTATAGGTTTGTTCGAATTGAAATTTTTTTAAACCAAATTGTTAAAAAAAAAACTATATTTTTCTATTTGATTTGGTTTGGCTTGGTTTGGTTCGGTTCGATTCGGTCTGGTTGGTTTTTTTAACCTACCCCTAATTACATTTGTTTTCAATTTTTTTTTCTCATTTAAACATGATGAAAACTAGGGCTGTAAATAAGTCGCATTATGGTTTGACTTAACTCGAACTCATCTAATATTTAAGTCGAGTTTAAGCTTAAAATAAAGCTTGATTAGTTAAACAAATCGAGTTTGAACTCTTTTTTTTAAGTTTGCAAGTTGGCTTAATAAAATAATATGAATACAATTATATATAATTATTAATGTAAACGAAATCAAACTCGTGCTCGCTAAGCTAAACTGACCAAAGCTTAAGCTTAGATTTGTTCACACTCATTGAACTAATCAACTTATGAGTTATGAGTCAAGTTTCATTTTAACGAATCATTAATAAGTTTGTGTCTCAATTGAAGCTTGTTAATAAGAAGCCGGTTCTAAGTCTTTAGAAGCCAGAGCAAGAGAGGCTACGTGTCACTATTTAAGAGTTGAGGGTCATGTGGGAGTGTTTAACTTGGGTGCAAAGTGTTATGAGTAGCATCAACACAAGTTTATTCGTGGTGTGGGTTAACTTTGAAGGCAGGTATGTCATCCCGTCAACAAACTAGTTAGGAGTTATGTCTCTTTCCTAATGAGGAAAAGGCAAGCCGAAACCAGTTGAAATAGTCGAGTCTCTCAAATATGTGGAGGACTGTGGCGCCAAGAAGGCGCTCCTTATAAGAATATGAGACTCAGAATAAACCTAGGTAAAATGGGGGAGATATGGCTAGTTTGCCATCCAGATTAGTAGCAAACGATGATATGAGGGATAGTCGAGCGCCACACGGGAAGTCTTTAAGGGGTAAAACTTCCATTCCGTGACAATTAGTATCAGAGCAAGGGTTCCCATCTCCATTAGATTGCTTAAATGTTACCTAGAATACTTGACAAGTAGGTAATTCTTATTGTCGATGCGGTTCGTATGGGTAAAGCTCAGGAGCAATGGCCAATAGACAGAAGACATTATTACGAAGCAAACAGTTGTGTCGCGAGTCATGGAGACAGGAATTTCCCCAAATCATATTGTCAATTTAGCTCGTTTTGATGAAGTTCGAGTGGAGCGGCTACCATGGGAGGACATTGTTACCAGATGGTAGTTGTGTCGTAAGTTAAGGTTGAAGCAAGAATATATGCTCAAACTCTACTATTGGGCAATTCAAAAAGAGAAGATCTTAGAGGATAGAGAAAAGGGTGAGGGCGAGATGAAGCTTGTCGAAGCCCGAATTCCTAGTGAGATGATCATAGGTACATTGGCAATAGATGTGAAGATGGGGTTAAGTTCTTTAGAGAGTGGGTGGTGATAGCATATTTGCCTTATGATGAGAGTGTCATGAATTTAAGTGGGGGAGAATATCATGATCTAAGAGTTGAGGGTTTTATAAGAGTGTTTAACTGAGGTGTATAGAAGGGGCGCATCTAGGGAGGGCTGATAGGGGCCCTGACCCTCCAAGATTGAGGAAATTTTAATTTTTAAAAGGAAAAATTATATATTATAAAGAGAGAATCATGAAATAAAATAAAGTGTGACCTAGTGGTTAAATATCTTTTTGCATGGGTTCAAATGTCTTATCTACAGAGTCGTGGGTTGAAAATTGAAATGCCATATAAGTACTTTTTTTTACTTTTTTGCAACATGCATTTATTGCACTAGTTATTCTCTCTCTCACTACTCTCTCTCTCTATATATATATAAATATATACATATATATGTTTCTTTTAAATTTTTTATTTTACAATAACTAGTAACAATAAATTCTTTTATCATAAAATTATCAAACTAAATAAATTCTTGTTAATAACTATCTTATCTACATATATTTTATGATCCAATTATGCTAAAAGTAATCATATTGCATGTTAATTATATAATTTGATTAAATAACATTATTTTTTTATACATGTAATGTTAAGAAAATGAACACAAAGTATTGAATGAATATCTTATGTAGATATATATTTTATGATTTATTTTTATTAAAAGCAAAAATTATACAATTATTAACTCTATTTTTTTATTAATACTAATTTTCAATTGACATATACACTATCTCTTATGAAATATAATAAATACTCTTAATTATTATTTCAATAAATTTTTTATGAAATTTAGAAAAAAAATCACTTTAAAATTATTATGAAATTCTCATAAATATATAAAATATAATATAATTGTAATAGCAAGTAAATAATAATAAATAATTTGAAGATTAACTTAATTGAGATCCCGATCTCCTAATCATATAATGCAGCATCCGTCCTGGCATATAGTGTTGTGAGCGGTGTCAGTAAGGAGTTTGTTTGTGGTGTAGGTCAACTCTAAAAGTGGGTCTAGTCTCCTGTGAGCAAACTGGTCTTAGGGTTGATGCCGCTCTCTCAGTGTTGGCATAGTTAAACCTCCCAAATATGTGAAAGATTGTGGTAAAACAAAAAGGGAACTCCTTATTAGAATGTGGGGCTCGAAACAAATCTAAGTAAAATAGAAAAGATATGGGTAATTCACCATTTAGATTAGTAACAGACGATGATATAAAAAATGGTTGAACACTGCATGAAAAATCTTTAAGTGGTAAAATTCCCATCTTGTGATACTACGCAACATGTCATGTCGGCCATGAGCCTCGTCTATCAACAATATGCCTGGGATGTTTTCCGACCACCTTAACCCGGGTTGCAGTGGATCACCGCAATAGGGGTTATGCAATATTTTATTAGCGGCTACCGATCCTTGAAAACAACTATAGTTTCTGTGCTTGTTTTCTTATTTTTAATAATTTATAAAGTTATTTTTTAATGATTTATTTAAATTCATTTAGTCATAATTTCTATTACATAAATTACTTCAAACCTATAAGATGTTAATATCTGTGTTGTTACTTATTAGTAAACACTTATGTTAACTTTTTTACAAATAAATTATATGTGTTTTTTTTTAAAAGTGTCAATATTATTTTATAATATTTAGACATGTCTATCGCTCTTAAAAAATTAATTGAAAAATTGTTCAAGTTTTCTAGCTTTTGTATAATTTTTTATTTTTTATTTTTTAAATTTTATTTAGTAACATTTTAATTAAATTAATTTTCTTGTATCAAAAGGATGCTAACATGTATTCCTCTAATAGTATTTAATGATATTGATACTTTTAGATGAAAATAAAGTTACTTATTTGTTAAAAAGAAAAAAATCAATAAATGATAGTTCAAGATGCAAGTAAGAATTTTGTAATTAATCCTCTAAATAAAAGAAATAAGAAAGTTATATTTTAAAAATGCAAAAATGTAAGTAAGTGGTTCATAATTTTTTTTTGCTAAAAATTAAGTTAAACTTGATATAAAAATAGAATAATCTTAAGAAAGGATATGAATGCTGGCATGATGTATGTCGTAAATCAACTGTAGGCTCTCATTATTTCTTAGAATTTCTTTTTCTTTTTCCAATGATAATTACATAACTCTTGTAATGATCAAATATTAATTTGCTTTTATCAATAACTTTAATCATCTTTTATATTTTCTAAAAGTAGGAAAAAGAAAGAGCATAGTGTAAATCAATCAAAATAAAATTTGAAATCTTTTATAATTAGAAAACAAAAATTTTTTAACTTGAGTTAAATTGAAAATTTATAATTGGTTTGGAGATAAAATAAATTAAATTAGGAAAAAAATTGAAAGAAAAATAAAGAACCAAACATTTGAAGAGAAAAAAAAATTATATGTGCATATATTTTTTTTTCCTAAAAATATAGAATTAATGGAAAACATAATAAATTATTTTTTTCCATTTACGCGATATAGATATAAATTTATAATCTCTTGTATTTTTTTTAAATATAAATGAAAATTTCCTCCATTTATTTGTGTTTTTTGGTTAGGTGATATTTTTCTCCTTCTTGTGTCTTTAAATCAAGTTTTTACTAAAAACCTCCGAAATGATCATAATATTATCTCTAATCATTTTAAAAAGAATGCCCCTTGACAATTATTTATCATTAGAACTATAAAGTAAATTAGGTTACATTTGATTCATTGGTTTGACGTCGATTTAGCATCTATTTTAATTAGATTATTTATCATAAATAGATATATAAATATATATGAAAAATAAATTTTTTTATTGATAATAGATAAAATATTAATATTGTTCATCATCTTTCCATCGTTTTGGCTTATTTTTTATCATTTTCAAATAAATTATTTATAAAAAATAAATACTAATAAAAAGTAGACATTTTCATTTATAAACCGATGAAATAGACTAAATACTAATATGAATTAAATATGATATAAATATAATATAAATATTGATAAAAAAACAGATAATTCAAATATAGAATAAATATAGATAAAAATAGAGCATCCAAACTAGATTCCATACTAAACTCAATCTCAATCTACGTTGTGCTAGTGTAAATAAAAATTTATTTTAGAAGGAGATCATATATAGATAACTAATGAATGACGAATAAATAATTTCACTCATAAAAAAATTAAATAGATAAAATATAAATTAAATCGACTCAAAAGCGTTCCCAACCACTAATGTTAACGTTAGTGCAATTTGGGTTATGGTCGTTCAAACCCATAGTTTATAAATTAAATATTGCGTATGATTATTATAATTATTACGAGAAAGGCCTGGGCTGGGCTGCTCTGGAGCATGCGTCCCTTGCCAGGTTAAAGGGTGTCTGTGAGCTCCTGTTGACTGTTGTTGTGTCGCGGCACTCCTGAATATCCCTGCTCCTCCTTTTCCTTTCCTTTTCCCTAGATGATAAGATTTACATCCGGCACAACACATGATCTTCCAAGTTTAGAAGCAATTAACTGTAAAAATAAATACAATTTGACTAGTCAAAAGAAAAGTAGGTTTTAAAGCTTTGAAATTTTACTATTTATTTATTTGAATTTTTAAAGTTTTTAAATAAAAACTTTTTTATGTTGTTAAAGTCTTTCATTAAAGATTTAATTATTGAGGCCATTTCACCTGCTAGAAATTATTAACTTAAGAATTAAAGAGTAATCAAGTTTTGCATAGTACTCACTTGTATTATACTCAATCAGATAGCATTCACATGGATATTGAGAGTTATTGGGTATAGTACAAATATAATTTCTATGGAATCTATTATCACAAAGTAGAGTACGATTATAAGGTCTTCTACCTTGTACATCTTGGAATATGTACTTAGTATATAAAGGATACATGTTCGAGGTATCCTAAACATGCCTGAAACTTTCATTCTATAAAAAAATTATAAAATAATACAAATAAATAAATAATAATACTTTATTTTTCATTTTGTAATAACTTTTGTTTAAGACCATGGCTTGTAAGTCACTGTTTAGAAATATTTATATAGAAAAGGTTGTATTACTTATTATAAAAATACTAGTGGCTTTTATTTTGGAAGAACTTGTATTATTTTAAAGTTTGCAAAAAAAATTTATAATTTTGTTGAAACCACATTATTGGGTTTTATAAGTGTTTGTTACATATTTTAACTTTAACCCATGAATAAATTCTATATATTACAGAACTTGTGATATTAAAAATTTAGTTTTTAAATTTTTGTTGATAGATTATTTATAATAAATTTATAAAATAAGATACTTTCATATATTAAATAAATCATATATATTATAATAACTTGTGTCACACTCCGAGAGGTATCCTAACCGTGACAGTCCACCGTACACAATATTAAAGCCTAAGAATGACTACCTCAGTCACGCAAAGGCTTTCATATCATTTACAAGGCATACATCACAACCAAGGAAACGCATCGGAGTAACGCAATTTATATCGATAATAAATAAGTAACAAGGCAAAGAGAATACTTATCATAAAACATAAACATATTAAATTACAATTCTTAGGAACATGTCCCTCTATTGTCTTCAAATAAATATACATCTTAGAATCTCCAAAATACTAACATTGAATTCATTACATATAAAGAACCTTACAAAATTACTTCATCTTATGTTTCCATTTCCTTCATAGAAGTTTAACATCCTTCCATGACTTCCTTAATATCATGATCCTCGATTTAAGCCACGGGTATACCTGTTCAACAAAATCTATAGGGGTATAAGCTACAACTAGCTTAGTAAGATATTCATTTTCATTCGCACCATGTTTTTAAACAAGTTCATTTAAACTTTCACACATATACTATGCGCACAATGCAACAATCACGTGATTACGCAAATATATATATAGTTATCCAAAAACTATATATAGAACAGATTTACCCCTCCGTATCGAAGGTTAGGGAATCGGTGATGAAGATCCGATCTTCTATTGCTAGTCCCCAGGTCCCCATCCAAAGCGTTCGGTTGGCTCTGTTCCGAACCTAAAGTCGCATTCCCCGGGCTATTTGAATTCTCTAGGAAGGAACATGGCCCATGTCACAGCACGATAACAGCCACCAACTCTACGCGTTGGAGTAGCAGCCTTCCGAAAAGAAATGTGATTCGATGGATGCTATGCGTAAGCGTTTTATTTATTTTTTTTCTTAAGCCAAACCTTATTAAGGTTTATTAAGGGATGATCAATCAATTTAGCAAATAATAAGCGTAATACAAGTAGTAAACAAAAATACTTAAACGGACAGTTTGAAGTTGCGATATTCTTAATTCTCATTTCACGCATAAACATAGAATCACATATATATACATAACCTCGAATTCCCCAAATATATATCCATTTTTATCTTTTCTTAGTATACTAGTGCTACTACTTTACAAGTATAAGTAAGGTAACGAAATTAAGAGGAATAACTCACTTGTCCATTTCACGATCTTCTTAGTTGTATTAATCCTCGGGTAGGGTATTCCTGTATCCTTCGTCACCTAGACAAAAGAAATACCCGGGATGAGTATTTCGTAGAAATTTTACTTAAAATTGCTAATTCTATTTCACTATGTTCATCAAATTCGTATAAAAATGAAATTTCAATTTAAAATGGCCATAACTTGCTCATTTTAACTCGGAATTTCGCATATAATATACTGTTTTCTACGTATTCGAAAAGATCTATCTATTTCTAAGGTTATCTTTATCATATAAGGTCATTTAGGTTCCAAAAACATTGAGTACAGATTTAAAACGAAAATTTCAAGATTTTGCAAAATCCATTTCCTAACTCAACTTCATTCAAAAATCCTTTAGTAAAAAAAAAAATATAGAAATATATATGTATTTGATAAATCATTTGAGTATATAGATAAGCTCACTTTATATGCAAAAGTCCTAATGGTAGTGTCTCAATAATTTATTTCATGAAATAATTCTTTTTAAAAGTGTTAAAACTTAACTTCATAAATGTCCTTTCAAGTATTTTGAAGAAACTTTATATTTTCATAAGTTATTATAAATGAGTATATTCTTATTTTATTTTGTTCATTCATTTTTCCAAAATAAGTAGATTTTCCTTTAACCTTAGTCTTTCATAAATTTTACATCTAGTGATAAAAGATCAAAGTTATCAAAAGTGTATTAAGTTGTTGAAAATCTTTTTATATATTTCAGATAGTTTTAGAAAATGAGTCTTGTCTTCTTATATTTATTATCTAAAATATAAGTTTTGTTTTCTAAAACTTGTTTTTTTATTTCCTTTGAAAAGAATCTTCTTTATTAATAAAATCATTTGTTTCTATTCTTATTTTATTTATATTTTTTGAAAATAAGTTTCTTCTTTAGGAACTTGAAAATCATTATTTTCCTAAGTGGGTTCATAACTTTATGAATTGATTTTTATCTTAACTTTAAAACTAATTTGTTTCTTGGTTTTGTGATGGAGTTTGAAAGAATTTAATCTTTAAGTTTTTCGCAAGATCTTTGAAAACTAACAAATTATTTTACTAAAACTTTGGTTCCCATAATATATAATGAAAGTATTTATTTCTTATGTTTCATTGGTAAAACTATCTTAATTATTTAAGAGAACTTTGAGAAAACTTATATTACTCTATTTCTATGTCATTTGATAATAACTCCATTATTTTGTGATAAGTCGCATAATAGAAAATCTAGTTTGAAATTCCTTTAGTAAAATTCTACTTTTAAATTAGTTGAGATAATATCATTATGTAAATGCAAGTATGATGAGCATGTAAAATAATAAAAACATAAGAAAATACTAGAAACAAATAATAATAAGCAAGATAATAAAATATCAAGTATTGGAAACTTTTGCTTCATCAAGATCCTGGTCAAGTATTGGGAGCCTTAACTTCATCAAGGCATCTCGAGACTAAGAATAGACTAGTCCTAAAAGAATAAAGAAAATAAATAAAAAGTTGCTTTGACTTGATATGAACAAGTCTAAGACTATAAAAACTAGTTTTAATAATAACAAGAAATAAATAAATAAATAAATTGCAAAGCATGAAATTAAATAAATAACAAGTGAGCTTAAATGTTCTAAAGATTATATATAAATACATAAATATATTTAGTTAGATATGAATAATAAAATCAACATAATAATATAGGAAGTTTATGTGCAATAACAAAACATGAACATGTTGTTGCTTTTACTACTCATATGAGTTTCAAAACAACACCATAGTCATGTTAAGTTACACGACATGGGTAAATAAATGGTTGGAAGAAGTTTACCTAAAGTGTTTATGTGGTATGAAGATGGTAGATGAAAAGGGTATTATGCGAGTAGTGATATGTGGTAGAAAGTTTGTGTATAAGGAATGATTTTTTGCAAAAAATTGGTTTAAGAGAGTTTTGATAGAGAAAACTCTTGAAGAGAGGATTTGTGAAAGATTTTCAGAGAGTTTTGGTAGTGAAATGAATTGTGTGAAAGAATGAAGGAGGAATGGGATATTTATAGAATTTTGGAGTGAAAATTAGATGTAATTAAATAAATTGAAAAAGAAAATAAATGAGGATGAAGAGAGAGGGGGAGTGGACGCAATGAAGGGGAGAGAAAGAGAAATTTGATTAAAAATTAATTTTAGAAGAAAAGTGTAAGAGAAGTTTAGTAATATGGTATAGAATTTTTATAGGAAAAGAAAATTGTAAGAAATAGGTATGTAGGTGAAAGAATAGGTAATAAGAAAAAGTAAAGATAGAGAAATAGTAATGAATAGTAGAAAAGTACTATGAATAATAGACTAGACAATTAAAGTACCAGTAGTAATAAAAATACGCGTATAAATATGATATCTGTACTTTTTAGCTACCGAAAAATTCTAAAACTGGTATTTTTGAAAACTTTATATTTTTACGAGTCTATTGGTATTGACAGAATATTTTTACCATCCGTATACCAGGCCATGATTTTTGAAAACCGATCTCGTTTGGATCCGAAGCACAATACAAATTTGAGAATCTGATATTTTTAAGCTTTCCTATATTATTACAAACTATTATCAACAATTATTTTCATTGCGTTGTTTAGGTTTTAAAGAGTGGGATTGCCGGATCTTAAACACTAGGTTTGTTTGTATGCTTTGTTGACTTTTAAGGTTCCGGTTTGACTTCAGGTTTTGTCGAGTTATTCGCAAGGTATAATTTTGGAGTTTTTACCGTATTATATTTTTAGTTCGATATCTATGGTTTATCTAATTTTATTTGTGATTATTTAATAGTTTTCAGTTCTCAGGATCGTTTAACCGAGTCTAGGGATAAGTTGACTCAGTTTGACTTTTGGTGAAAATTGAAATTTCTGATTTTGAAATTTACGAATGATTTAAGATCTTATTATTTCGTAGTTGAGCGTTATTTGGATATATCATTTTGATTTTTAGGAATCGTGTAGATGATTTGATTGGCGTACGGATATTGATTCAATCGATAATTAGATTTTATATTTTGTTTCAAGGGTTCTCGTTTTCTCAAGACTAAGAATTTATGTGTTTGAACTGATTTAGAATTTGGTTTTAACTTGAGTCGATTTTGGGGATTTAAATTTTGATATTTATACTTCTAGGATTATTTTCTAGGAAATTTTCATGGGTTTACAACTTGAATTTGAAAAAGGCAAAAAAAAAAAAATTGTGTGCTTTTTGTCTCCTTAAATATATCTCAATTTTAACAATAAAAAAAAAAAAGTTTTACAGGTTCTATGAAGTATGAGGTATCCTATACCTTGTGAGTTTTACCAAGTATATGATAGGTATGATCAGAGGTAGGTAAAAAAACCAATTGAACTAAACTAATCTGTAATTGAATCAAACCAAATTGAAAATATTGTTTTTTTTAAAGCAACTTGGTTTGAAATATTCCCAAATTGAGCCAATCAATAAATTTTTAACTGGTTTGGAGGAACAAACCAAACCAAACCAAACAAACAAACAAAACCATTTTTGAATAGATATAATAATAGAGTAAATTACACCGGAACTGTCACAATATCTAGGGATAAGTTCATTTTAGGTTCCAATGTTTCAAAATTTCAAAAGATGTCATAACGTTTGGAAAAATATCTTATAAGATTTAATTAAATATTTTCTCTATTGATACACATCAATAGGGCTTTAAAAGAAAGGTTTCTTAAGTTTTAAATATTTCAACAATTAACATGGATCAATTGTGATCTCAATTGACCCACTTTTTTAAACGTTGTGACCTAAAATGAACTTACTAATTAAACATTAACCTTTTTTTCTAAACTTTTCAAAATATTATGACCTAAAATGAATTTACCCAAAAAAATTGTGATCTTCTGTGTAATATACCCTATAATAATATCATCCCTATAATTTTTTTTATGATTGATTAAATTTATATATGTTTTTATGGTTTCATTATGTTATTTATTATTTGATGAATATTAGTTAACATTAATTTGTTCTATTTTTAAATTATTTTTTAGGTTGATGACATGTATTGTTTTGTTGCTGGCATAATATTGTTTGGTTTAAATAGTTTTAACTTTGTAGAATATGGGAATTGCTTATTTAATTATAATCCTTGTTATATATTATTTGTTCAATATATTTTATCAATGGAGTATTTTTATTTGTGGATGATTTTTGTTGGTGGATAATTTTTTATTTTAGCCAAATTTGTTAGTAGATGATTAACTTGATGGTTTTATAGAAAATTATATATTATAACTTGTTATGTATGAGTTAGTGGATGTATTATGTTGTTGGAAAACTAATTCTGACTTAATGATATTATGGAGGATCATGGATTATGAGTATAATAGATCTATAATGTTTTTTTGCCATGATTTGCAATTTAAACTTTGTAAAGCAATTAAATTATTTGAATATCCACACAAATGTATAAAAAAAATAGAATAAAGAAACTTTTTAATTAAAATAATTTAATTTGTAATCCAAACTAAATTAAGCCGTTATTTAATTGTTTATAAATTTTCTAATTTGAATCAAATCATTGCTCAATGGTTTGGTTCAAGATGAAAATAAACTAAACCATAAATTATATTTTGGTTTAATTTTTTAGTGAAAACTAAACTAAATTGATTCGTTCCCACCCTTAAGTACAATGTGTTACAACATAAGTTCTACATATAAAAACTTCCTACCTTATACCTTATAGAATAGAGTATGAGTAAGACTTTATACCATACTCATCTTAGATCTGCTCATCCTTAACTTAAATAATGAAATAATAAATCAAGATAAATTTAAAATAAAAAATTCATAAAATTAATGAAAATTGCATATTATCCCCCTAAAATTTTACTTATATGCGGATACACATCATGAATTTTCAAAATAAACTTTTTGACTATTTAAACTTTATAATATTTGCACAAGTAAGAGCACTTAATATTTTCCATTAAAACAAAACGGAAGAAGGGGCGGGGGTGGGGAAGTTGCAAAATATCCCTTGAACTTCCACCTATATAAAAATTTATTCTCTAAATTTTCATCTATGTACAGATTTACCTCCTCAAATTCATAAAAAATACTAACCATCTTTAAATGTGTTAGTTTTAAAAAGTTTAAAAGGTCAAAAAACTTAATTTGAAAGTTGAGAGAATGGGTATGCACATTGCTAAAAGTTTAGAAGATTAATTTGAAAATTCTCCTAAAATTAATTTAATGCTGTAAAAAGAATAAAAGAAAAGTATGTAGAAAGAAAAAAAAAAAAAAACTGCCTTTGCCATTATTATTATTATTATTACAATATCCCAAGCAATTTCAAAATCCATGTATGGAACTCCGATGGAGACGGGTATTAATTCATCTTCTCTCATGGTAGTTCATCAACGGCAAAGGAGTAGGTCTTGTGTACATATAATTTACAAACCCACGTCACTTGCGAACGTGAAATACCACCATAGCCATATTGTTATCGCATAAAGCTGAACAATAAAGATCAAGTAAAAGAACAAACTTAGAAAAACGAAACAAGAAATGCCTCACCAAAGAAGGAGAAAGAAAAACTTGAAAGATCCTCCGAAGGTTCGTAGATTTCATAAAAGTTGAGAAGTACAAAATAAGACAAAGGATCAACTGATCTTATTCCGGATGACGGTGGGCGAGTATTCATATTTCATGACATTGATCAATTCCACCATTCAGTTCTCCTTCAAAGCATCCGATAGGGTAACAAGTTGAAATCGATTTCCATTTTCGACAATATCGAGATAGCTCAAAGTGCTATACCCAATAGAAGTCTATGAAGTCTTAATGGAAGATGTCGTTAAATCTCGATTAAAAATTTTAAATTTAATGTCTATTCTTAGGATGACACATTAGCAACTAATGTTTAAATGGTTGATTTGCTTGATAAATGCTAACTCATATTTCATGGGAAAAGTTAATGCAATAAAGCAACCAAATCGAATTTTAAAAGACAAATTCTTTTTCTTTAATTTTTTGCATTTTTCAATTAATTTTTTTTATTTTTATTATATTTAATTATTATTAAATTTATATTGATTTATTTTATTACTTAAGATAATAATTTCTAGCAAATGAAATATGCTAAGCGTTAAAACTTAATGAAAAAAAAACTAATGATGTTAAAAAGTTCCTCGTTTGCAAAGGTCAAGAATTTAAATAGAAAAGAATTAAGTTTTGGACTTAAATAATCAAAGGTTTTATAACCTAATAGCATCTTCTTTTATCTATCTCACTAGTATCTTCCATAATCTTTTAAGCAAGAGGTATTAGGTTCAATCTTTCTTCCTCTGTTATAATGGCAAAAAATAAAAAAAGATTAAAAACATATCTTTCCATAATAATTAATTATAAAAATAGATAAAATTAAAATATTTAATTATAAAATTTAGATATCAAATTGATACTTTTAAAGTTATAAATTAATTATAAAAATAAATTAAATCTAAATGCCAAATATAACATTTATCGTAATATTAATAAATTATTTTTCAGTTGTACTATTACAAATAAATAACCCCCTAACAATTCTCACTACCCCTAGCCACAACAGAGAAAATGAATTAATATTCTTATTTTTTTAATTATAAAAATATCATTATAATGAAAATAATCTCAGATTTAGACAAGTTGAACATGTCTTTTGAACATATAAAAACAAGATGTGACCTAATATGATCAAGAGACAAGGCAGTGTTTTTTTTAACCATGTTTGTTGAACAAACGAGTTTGGTAAAAAAAAAAAAAAAAAAAAAAGAACGATGACACCAACGCCACTCCCACTCCAAAACCTGAACAATTCCATAGGGAGATCACGCCTTTGTCTCACAGCGGAGGCACCACAAAGTAAGCACTCAGAATCTGCACCCAAAGTGTTTTTATCAAACCAATCATAATAATCGAAATCGAGTTCTTTCATTTTCTTGCATTTCAAATTAAAGGGAAAAGAAATAAAGAAAGAAAATGAATTGAACTTGGAGATGGCTGGGACATACGGAGAAGGAAGAGGAAGAATGAATCAGGATGGAGGTCTCGTGAGGGCGTATAGTCACAAATACAGAGAGAATTGCATGTGATCCCACCATCATTATGTAGTCTCTCTCTCTCTCTAGAATGTAGAATTGAAGTGGAAAGCCATGGGAGGGCATTCTTGAGACAGATGATATTTTTTGTGTACTTGCATCTGCCGATGTCGTCCTTGGTTTTATATAATATATATATATACTAACCTTATCTCTTAAACAAACATTCAAGAAATAAATTCAATTTACCTAAATCTAGAATTATTTTCATCCTAATGATATTTTTATAATTTTTTAAAAAGAATATTAATTTCCTTTTCCCACCCATTTAGAAACTCAAAAAAAAAAGGAGGGGGGGAGGACGACAATTGTGATAAGTTTTTGTACAACTTTTGTAATCCATTTAAAAAAGTTATATTTACACATCCGGTCTCATAACCGCTATGAATGAGAGATGATATTTGTCTTGAAACCATTTGCAATTCATCTTTTTTGGGATAACTTGTATAATCTTATGCACCAACACTATTATAGTCGAAGGATATACAAGTCCCCAATACGATTAAACTATATTTGATCCCCTCCTTCGGAAAAATTATGATAAATTAGTAACTTTGAAAAAAAAAAAATCATAATAACAAATATAACCTTATGCCAGTATTTAAAGCAATCACAACAGGAGGTAAAAGGTCTTACACCACTCCTCTCAGGGATCACTTCTATTTTCTAGCAAGATGGGACAAAATCAGGGATATTTGTGCTTTAAGCACAGAAGAAGAATTGCTCCCGTATGTGCCTAACATTATATGCTATCTTTCCTCTATCTCATTCCTCGTCAGAATCGAAAACAACTGCCCGACGATGAGCTCCAACCTTTCTTGAAGGTGGTTCTTCATCAGAGTAGATCTCTTTGCGCTTATGGCCACTTCCATGATCCCTTCCCTTTGGCTTAGGCTGCTGCACAGAGTAGCAGTAATTAGTGAATAATATGAAAGTAGACGCAAATGCATCAAAACTGAGACAAATTTCAAACCGGCCTTTTTAGGAATTTTATACATGTAACAAAACAATTCAACATGGCAAACAAAAAATTGACCCCTTTTTTCTACTGTCTGCTCCACACACAAGCACCAAAGAGATGTGAAAATGTGATCTTAAACAATCAATTCCAATGAACAATGTCACTGAGATTCTGAGAATGAAAACAACAAAAAATTTTCAAACGATTGAGAAAACTGACTATAAGAAAAAATCACAGTAAAAGGAAACAATTCTAATCTACAAATAATGGGAATTTTAATAAGGAGAGAAACAAGAGCAACTTTTATCAATCTTCACTAGAATAGCTTTGGAGGGGAAAAACAAAAGGGCTCATTACATGAAGGGAGGTCGAGCATCAGATATAGGCATGTTCTGGATTTCTTAAACAAGCAATGTGTACCAAAAAGCCAAGTATCTAGAACTGCAACTAGAACCAAAAAGTGCAAAGAAATTTGATATTTTACATGCATGTAAAAAAAGACTTGCATTACCTCTTCCTCTTCATCCTCCTCTGATCCTCCATTTTCATCTTCCTCTTCATATTGATCTTCCTCTGCCTCTTCCTCATCTTCTTCATACTCTGGCTCCTCATCTTCATCTCTCTGTCTAGAAGGTCTCTCCTCTTCCTCCCCGTAGCTTTCATATTCTGACTCTTCTCGATCACTTTCTGAGAAGTCCGCAGGACGCCGTGATGCTTTTCCAGCAGGCAATGAGGATTTGCGAGGAAGTTCTCTTTGACCCTGCACAATCAAACCCAAATTAATTATCTTACAAACTATAAGCACAGAAATCCTAATTCCCTTATATCTCAACAAACCTTTTTAGCACTCATAATGCGTTTTTCTGCTCTAGCTTCCATCTCCAGGTCTTCCTCAAAGTGGCGACCACGGCGATGATCATAATAGTCTGTTCCATCATCCTGTTCAAATTAATTTCACCAAAGAAATGTTAATCTTGCTTTAGATACAAATTTGATGCATCAAAAGAACTAAAAACTAACAGGAAGATAAAGATTTCATCTCCATACCTCATCAAGAGCATCCTCTAAGAAACCAGGGGAAAGCTGACGCTTCCGTTCAACGGCTGGAGTATACTTCCTATTCACCTTTTCTCTCTTCCGGTTCAGAAGCAAATTAGCTCTAATGCTTTGATTAGCAGCCTGGAAAATAAGAGGCATGATCGAACAATTCCCTCAAAAAACATAATTCTGACATATAGTGAAACACCCATCATTGCTCAAAGCAACATACCTTTTCTTTTTCCTCCTTTTCCCTCTCAGGGTCAATGTCAGTAATGCAATTTTTAACCTTATAGACTTTTTTGTGACGTGAATCAACAAGGGCAGTCAATAATCTATGTGAATTTGACGTCAATGATGAAGGCATGAATCTCATTTTCTTCAAAATTCTCCCTTGCGATTGAAGGATACCCTGCAATGGGTGCAGGTCATAAGCATCAGCCTATTGTCCAAACTAGAGTCACGGATATAATCATAAATTGAAACAAAAAAAAAAAATAACAGAGGGAGCAGACAGCAACATGAGATAGAAGTATGAAACTGCCAGAAAGAAATTACTGCCATCTCATTAGATCAATAGCATATATCAACAAACTATCGTCTCAAGGGTCATCTATTGTGAAACGACCTTCCTCCAGGTGCATATGTGGAAGTACGCTATGATGATCAATAGAAATGTGTGGTTATGTTAATTGCAAAATATATTTGAGTCACTAGGACAATCAACGCAAGACAGATTGGATGAGATCACAAAGACAGAAAGAAAATGTAAATTCTTTGTTTTTTGTCCCCCTTTTTTGCAGGTGGATGAAAATCTTATGCTTCATTGGATAACTATTTTCTGCATATTCTGCTTCTCAGCTATAAAGTCAAGGCAGGAGACATACAGTAAAGGCAAGGAAATGGAAATCATCATAGATAAATCAACAAAACATCAAAACACAAGGCAATTAAAAAAGAGAGGAAAAGAAAAAAAAATTATATATATATATATATATTGACTACCAACGGTCCATTCTTTTCAAGCCAAACAAGAGCAAAGAAAAAATTCCATGTACTAGCCACTTAATAAAGTGTTAATAAAATAGGATTGGGCCTTCCTTACCCTTCCATCATCTACCACCTCAAGTCACAATGTAACAGTAGCTTGAACTACAATGTCACTCCATCATTTAGCAGAAATTTTCGCTCTCCTTGAATAAGAATTCTTTAACAGAGAGCCTTTTAGTCAACTTACAACTACCTCCATGATCAAGTGCACATGTTACAAATAATAAAACTCTGGTCCATCCCAGACTTCACATAATAATAAATGGGTCACTGGGAAAATAAGTGAATTGCTTTCATACGATTCATACAATATCCCAAAAGTCATAACAAATGGGAGTAAGATCCACCGTTTTTGAATTATGCTGCCATGAATGAACCACATCTATTAAACATTGAATTGCATGCCAAAAGAAGAGAATTGTCACTGTGATCTAATAAACAACACAAGGTTGGGCATGAAGATTGATTTGTAAAGCTTCTGACGCATAACACAGGTTAGCCAACTCCACCAATGAACTAATGGTTACCTTCTAAGACATCAACAGAGCAAAGTTTGCATTTTCCCACAAAAAGACACTGCAGAGTTTATTACCTTCCCATGTCTGAGAAAGAGGTGTGCTTGGTCATGCTGGGCATCCTGCACAGATGTATCAAGCACTTCGTTCCCAATCAGTAACTGTAAACTGCCATCTGACCATCTTACAAATCGTGCATTGCTCTCGTACTAGATGTTGCAACAGAAAAAACACAAACTGATGTGAGAAAATTAACATAAGAAGAAAGCATGCTACCACGTGAAAGATGCCTCATGAGAGTTTTCAAATTATTCAAAATGTCCAGATAAGTTCAGAACAGTCACAATGTAGCCAAATATATCCATAAGAAAAGAAGAATTAAATATATCTTCCAGTTCAAACATCTGAACACATCCTTATCTCCTAGTGACCTACCAATGCAGAACCGACATTGTCTCTAAACTGAATGACATAGTTGGGATACCATCATCAATCAAACCTGCTCCCACAATGGTTAAACTGATCAACTTTTTCATTAGTCATGCTTGAATTAAAGATAAGGTTGTGCCAAAGATGTCCTTTATATAGGATCACGATTGATATAATTTTCGTATTCTGACAAGTATAAAGCAAGGCGAAAGAAGAGTAAGGCCAGTCATCCTAGTACAACTTTTGCCCAAGCGTGCTTAACTTTGAAGCTTTCAAGGAATCTAGGGAAATTTAGTAGGCAAGATTGTCCCAAAGGCATATGTTAAAGAGGAGAACAGTTATAACAGTCATTATGGGTCTAAATGAACCAATACTGCTTGCCATATGTTAGAGAGTAAAACAGCTAGGACAACTAGGGGTATAAATAAACCAAGCCAACTCACAAGTTACTCAAACCTATTTGCTTAAGCTCAATTTAATTGTAGTTGAGTTGAGCTCAAACTCGAGCTACTCAAGTACTCCACCACGTTAAGCTTGATTCAATTTATTTAGCTCAACAGACCCACATCCCTAATCAAGCATACTCAAGCTTAAGTACTTATCAAGCTCTATGAAATTCTAGTTTGGTTCAGGCATAAATTAAATTGAAAGATCTTTTTTGGTTAATTAATTGAAAGGATTTTCCCCCCCTTAAAATCAAGAATAAATAAACTGAAAATAAGAAAGCTCAAGCAAAGTAACCTGTCAAGCTGAGCTCAAGCTCGAAAGTCTTAAGCTAAAACTCAGCATTATACAACTGGTTTCAGTACCTAAAATATCGGGACCAATGTGGCAGAAAGAGTCCAATCAGTGCATGATTGTGGAGAGAAGTTTCTGCTCTAGGGTGATGTGTGTATTTACTATAATAAAAATTGAGAAAGACACCACAAAATAAACAAACATAAGCATTGCTTTTAATCTACTATGAAGTCGTCTACCAGTTTAGCCTACCTCATAATTCCTCACTTTCTATCTGCTATCAGTTTCAAAAAACCAATACACATATGCAGCATGCCTTCTTCTTTTTTTTCAGCATGCCTTCTTGTTCCCTCTAAAAGAATGAAATTGGAATATTTTTTTCCTTTTTTTTTTTTTTGGGTGGGTGGGTGGGTGGGTGCTGTGTTGGGGGGGCGGGGGTGTGTGGGAGAGAATGGGAATGGGATGAGTATGCAGCATGCCTTCTTGTTCCCTCTAAAGAATGAAATTGGAAACGGCTCAAGAAAATGAATCAACGAGTATGATTGTATGAAGAATGCTGCGACTCAAAGTCCACTCGAATTACTATCTTATGCCAGATTTCAGAGACATTTCTCTTGATATTTCTACCTTATTGCAAAGCATGTTCTTTAGGACATATTATTTATTTGAAGAAGAAGAAGAACCTTAACACTGCCATTACTAAACATTTGGTATGTGCACATCATTCATGTAGAGTGGAAAAGGAAAATCATAGGAGATGAAAAGAGATGGGAGAGATTTTTATGCGTACAAACATAGGGGATTTCACTTACAGACATTGTACCATCTGGATTTTTAACAGTTCTCCAACGAACAATGTTATTTTCTAAGCGTATTCTTTTCTTAGATCCAGATTCATCTGTCACATATGCATCTTCTTCCACATAGGTCTTCGGATCAAATGGCTTTGGATCTATACCCATAATATTTGACACCTTGATCATGTTCATCTGCCAAAAGCATAAACAACATCAGATTTGAAAAGACAGATGAACAATAGATGATTGCATGAAATAAGAGGGAGTGATGAATCTTAAAAAGGTACTAGATAAATAAAACTGCACGCCCATATGCAAATATTAACTTCTCAGAACCAAGTCAAAATACAAATGACACTCGACAGAAAAGTTGAATGTTTTTCTTATGTATCTTTAGAAAATAATAACGTCCTTGAATGATGTCATAAAACCTGTTCTTGCAACTTAACGGAAAAGAAGTGGTTCAAATTGACTATGAATGAAACTGTATTTTTTTCACATAGTTTTTAACATTCCATCAAAATTTCAAACCGTGTGGGCCACTTTCAAAACTGAGGTCTTTAAAATCTATAAAAAATAAAATAAAAGAACATGAAATGTGACTTTATCATGCCATTTTAGTAACATTTCTACAAACTTGTCGTTGATGTTCCTGAAAGTTGTTTAAGGTAAAATTTTAATAGATGATAAGTTTTCTCAATGGATCTTCCGACAGCCCATGATGAATATCTTCAAATAAAATTGCGAAAAAAACACAATGCTTATCTGAGTGAAATGGACCTCTGAAAAGCCCATTCTTGTCCATTTCATCAGGCCTAGGGTTGAAGCAGCTAAGTGCTTCATATATAACAAGTATGCAGATGCCTTTATAAGAGAATCATAACCCTCTGGCATAGATAAAGATGAAAACCTTTTCTGGGCGGGCTGGGGGTGGGCGAAGTGGAACCTCCAACACCAAGGGAGGACCAACTGGTTTTTCTTTAGCCTTAATTTCAACATTCTCCTCCTCAGACTCATAACGAATATCTTCATCAGGAACCATATCCTCAGGTCTGAGACCCTTCTCATAGCTCCCATCCTCCTCCATGGGATCTCTCTGAAAAAGATCAGAAGAAAAGAATGTTGCTTCTTCAGCCAATTAATAAGCATGTAATCTTATCAAGACCACAATATAAGATATTACAAGACTTAAGAAATGGACCAAAAAGAAGAACTTAACTTCTTGCACTCACATTTGAGTCTTGCTCAGCATTGTCTTGAACAATATACTCAGCCTCCTCATCCTCATCAGAATCACCAAATACATCACGAATCTCAGGTGCTGCATTTGCAACATGATCCTGATCCTTCTCCTCATCAGGTGAATGGCTGATGGAATACAAAATACCCCCCCAAAAAAAATGAAAAAATCCATTATCGCTTGTCAAAATAAGGAAAAAATGTAATATTGTAGGAACAGCTATTTTCCAGGCAAATGGAAAGGATAGTACAAGAAACATGCAAGCCATCTACCATGAACAAAGATTAACGGTAAAATTACCTAAGCATGGAACTTCTTCTGGACTGTCAAAAAGGAATTTACCTTTCTTTGTAATTGCACCATGCAAATAATTTGTAGGATGGAAATTTTTAAAGATATAAGAGGATGTATATGATGCATTGAGCCGTAACTTATTGTTTATCTATTCTAACATTTTTTTCCCTTTCCCATTGTTCTTTATATTGAAAGAACATCAGTTGTTCTTTTTATTGAAAGTGCATCAGAATATAAGAAAGTGCACACTGATAGCACCTACCATGATCTGTAGGTACATCTGGAGGACTGATATCGGAAAGGAATTAGAATTATATAATCTTTGAGATAAGCCATATATTCATATGCAACTGAATGCTTTATCTACATTTTACAATCCATATTAAGGCCTTATACCAATTATCTTTCAGAAAAAATACACATATATAATTTTCATATATATAAGTAGTCTACATACAAACATAGTACAAGAAATCAATTAGGAAGTTACAACTCAAGATGAGGAAAGCTTCAATTGCTTCCTTTTGCAGGAAATCTATAATCTGTTATTTCTGGCCAATGATAGGAAATAGAATGTGATCTTTATAGTATACTCCTGTAATAACCATATGTCAGGTCCAATATATTTGATAAATCAACATCCAGTAATCCCAACAACCTTTACCTAAAAAAGTAATCAATATATTTTTATAACTTAATTAATTAAGATCAACAAAATCATCCAATGCATTTGATAAATCAGCATACAATAAAATCATGGATTTGTTTTTATTTTTAGGGTATATCAATTTCTTGCTAGCATAGGAAACAAATCTCCACTCTTGTCTCACTAGAAAGATAATCCAAAAAACTGAGGACCCTATTCCTCACTCTCTACGTTATTCAGTAGGCTATATTGTCATATTCACCATTCCATGAGTTAATGAAAGCTTAAAAACATCACAGGAGTACGAAATGGTTGATAAGATTGGCTACCAATTCTTCTGGAAAATCTGTGGATAATACAGAAGAAACCTTAACTCATGTTATTGCACAAGACCATCACCATGATCTTACAGAAGTCTGTGAAAGATGAGACATACTGGAAGAAGGGATAGTTCAATTATTTAATCATGCTATAGGGCTGCTCCATTAAGCAACGATGCAATGCAAGCAAAGCATGATGAGCCATGCTAGCCTGAAGTAAAGTTAGATGTGCTAGATTGAGTCAGTATCTCCCCAGTATGAAGTGTCCATTGACTTTCAGCTTCTTTTTTTTTTTTTTTTTCCAATTATCAAGAAATTTTACTTTAACTTGTTTTTTTTAAGACTCGTTGCGTCTTTAAGTTCTTTCACTGCTTACTCTTTCACCCAGGTGAAAATCAGAAATAGAAAGAGAAGAAAACACAAAATACCTGCGGCTTCTAGTTTGATCAACTTCTTCATCATCACCTTGGGAATATTGACGCTCCTCAGATTTCTCTGACCCACTCTCAATGACATCCCTTCTCCGACTAGTCACCACTCTCTGACCATAATCTTCTTTCTCCTCACTGTCAGAGTACTTCCTCTCACTCCCTTCACTTTCTTCCCTTTGATCAACAACATCCACTTCTTGCGAACTCTGATCTCTTTCACCCTCACTTTCTCCAGGGTCAGGTTCTACATCCTGCTGTTCTCCTTCACTCTCCATGTCAACCTCCCCATGTCCCTCAATATCGATTTCACCTTCACCTTCTGGCTCAAGCCCACCCTCGGCTTCATCCTATAAACACACAAACATAAAAATAAATAAATATTCCAGGATCACATCTGAATTAGTCTCTTTCCAAATATAAAATCCACTCGATTATGGAACAAATCATAACATCTTAATCACCTGATTGGACCTCAAACGCTCTAGTAAAAAAAAATCAAATTAATCATACAGGTAATGGAGTGGCCAAAAAAAAAAATCATACAGGTAATGTACGGTTGCTTTCTCGTAAAAAACTAAGAGGAAGTTCCGAAATTCTCTTTGGTAGGATGTATTAACACAAATTAACAATATATGCGTGTGTGTAAACATGCAAGCAAGACTCTTCAATCTTAAGCCGGCCACAGTTAAAATTAAGATCTCGATCGGAGCATAATACTATAAAGTAAAAAAAAAAAAAAAAAAAAAAAAAAAAAAAACAGCATAAAATAGTGACAGATAATGTCCCAATACTAGACCCATCAAGTATCAGCAAACGCTATCAGACATTTCCGTGAGTAAGTAAGGCTTAATACAATGTAAACATGCTCCAGAGATACAATTTGCTAAGTATCCCTGGATTGCACTTGTACATCTTCACATTAACATACCTTCGAATTACCCCCCAAAACATAAAAATAATTGAAAATAATTTTTCTTCCTTGATCCCAATTGGAGAGCGACTTTGTTCCGGTAACATAGCCGATCAAGATCAGCGGATTAGCGATTCTCAGCCCTAGGTCAATTACTCTAATTTTAGTCCGACAGCACCAAAAGAAAAACCCCAGTTGCTTTAGAGTCGAGCCAAATTCGTTGTTGTTTCACATGGTTATCGTCGCTAATTCTCAAAACCCTAGCTCGACAGGAATATCAAATCAAACGATGAATTAAGAGAGAGAGAGAGAGAATGTACGGAGAGGTAATTAGGAGGAGGCTGGGGATTAGATTCGTGTTCGGAATCGATCTCTTCTTCTTCCTCCTCCTCTTCGGATTGATCGCCGAATAGGTTTTGCATCATCTGATGCCTTTTCTCTTCGCCTCCCATCTTTCTCTCTTTCTCTCTGTTGGAACCACCCCGAGCAGTAGCTTGCTTTGCGAAAGAGAATGGAATGGTGGGGCTTCCGGAGTGGAAAATTTACACAACGGCTTTGTTTCTGTGCATGTAAAGTGTCTCTGCCGCTTTGGCCTTTTTGCTCATTTTATTTATTTGTTATTTATTTATTTATTATTTAGATTTTTTTTTATTCGGAGATATTTGGGAAATGAATAAATATTAATATTTTTAAAATAATTACGGAAATGCCATCGGGAAAATTATTCCCGATTTTAGGCAACATGGCCTCGTCTCTTCAAGAGACGAGCTGCAGAGCAGCACCCATATGACCTCGTCTCTTGAAGAGACGAGGTCAGTTGTTCCCCCTACCAACTCAATTATTACTCAAGAAACCCAAAAAATTATATATAAAACCTGTCAAGTAGAAATATAAATGGCTATAAGCCATTAAACAAATTCAACACGGCTATAATACCATTCAGCCTAAAAATACATGCTGAATCCCAATTTGAATCATTCAATCACAGCGGTATTGTGATTGTTTGCAGCACAGTGCAATGAAAATATGGGAATTTGTTGGCTCGCAACAGATAATATGAAACGAAATGCTGATTCATTGTTCTTTTAAAATGTACAAGAGAAAAGAGTACAATATACATACAAAAACAATACAATAAAATAAGAAGCTGTATGCAACAATGAAAATAAAGAAAATCTATCATCTACTACTGCTGCTGATGTGTGTCCCTCCTATGTTGTCCTCGGCCTCTACCCCCGCCTCACGTACGTCCTGGGTAACGGGTACGCAGATGTGGATGCTGTGTAGGTCGAACAATATCTGTAACTGTAGTATCCTCATGTCCAGTAGCAGCACTGTACTGGTGGAACGGACAGGGTCTGGCTCGACCTGTGTGAGCCCCTCCCCATATCATGTGATGGCGATGGTCGTCTCTTCTGTGGAGCCAAGGGGTATGGAACTCTGAGTATGACGGGTCTGGCATGGGGGTCCCCCATATAGTAAGATGTCGATGACGGGCCAGCCTCGTCCTGAATGACCTGGGAAGGACCAGGCTCATCATGTGAAGGTAGATCGGACGGCTCAGGCCTCATCTCTGATCTGTATACCCGTGCTCGAGCTCGTCCTCGACCCCTGCCTCGTCCCCGCCCACGCCTCTCTCTAGGAGTGTGTCGTCTGTGTAAGGTATGAGGCTGTGGGTCACCCTGTGCTGTAGGTGTTGATAAAGCTGGTGGCACTGGATCATTGAAATTCAACCCCATAAACTCTTCCACCACACGACAGACATCCGTGCAGTGGATGGAGTGAGCTCTGGGGGCATGTCTGGGATGCTATAAATGAAATCATCCTGCGAACAATAGCAAAAAATTATATCGGTAAGTAACTGCCAAGCCAGTATAACTCCATATAAAAGCTTGAAGAGACAGTTATCTTACCATGTATCGTATGATAGCTCCCGTGCGACCGATCCAGCGTCGTGTGATCACATGATACCATTGGAAGTAATCGTCAGATGTCCCAGCAAGCAAATGGGGCAGGTCAATTATGCAATCACGCCGAGCATCCCACTCAGCTATCCACCTGGCATGCTCCACCTGCCAGTTCCACTCGGAACGTCTTCTCATGTCAATCTCATGGAGGGGTCTCATGTCTGCAGGGGGAGCTGGAATCCCTGGAAGCCACCAAACTGTCTGAGCACTCTGTAGGGTAGTAGTGCTCGACAAGGTAGAAGCATACCAGGGGACCCGTGCACGCCACACATCGCTCCCCGCTAGGCAGTATGGCGGCAGGGAGGGCAAGATCGAACTATATGGGTCCCACACCACCTGATGCAGTAGGAAAAGTAAAATATTGCGTTAACAAACCATCGTACTATAGCAAAGTAACAACAGAAGTCATTGCAAAACAATTGAGGTATAGGAGGGAACCGATGTCATACCTGATGCGCCGTCTGTCGATCGAAAGATGCGCGGTACTCAATCAGCAGATGTCGATACTGAGTCACGTCGAAAGTCGCACCCCAATGGCTGATGAGGGCGGCCCCGGTAACTGATGTGTGCAGGCGACGAACTGGGGCAATGTGGGGGAAGTGCTCCCATGCCCATATCTGCAGGACAACTAACGGTCCTGCCATGTCCCCGTGTCAATGTGGGAAGCCAAGCATAGCTGCCTGTATAACCATGCCAAACAGGCAGCTCCCCATGTGCTGCCCGGCGTCTCGAAGTCTCAGAGCAGCTGTAGGTACATGAGATGAACGTAGTTAGAGGACTTGTCTGCGACAATGAATCCCCCAAGCAGCAGTAAAATGTATGCCCGAGCGTGTCGTCTGATCATCAGATCATCGGCAAAGTCAGGTAGGTCGCCGAAGTGGCTATCCAACCACGACATCTTCAGGCGACCACCATCCATATCAACGCCAGGCTGTGGCCGGAGTCCCAGCAACTCCTCGCATAAATCAGGATAATCAAGCCTAGCGGTGCCCGTCACTGCCAATCCATCTACAGGGAGGCCCGTGAGGACAGAAACATCCTCCAAGGTGACAGACCACTCGCCCGTGGTCATGTGGAACGTATGTGTCTCTGGTCGCCACCTCTCGACCAAAGCTGTAAGCAGATGCCAATCTAGCTGAATGAAAGGCATCTGGGCTGCCCCTAAACCCTGCCTGAGACAGGAATGGCAACACCGCTCGTCAACCTCTGTAGGTACTCCTGCTGGTCGCCTGAGCCTCGCCTCTCGCCCCGGCAATGCAAAACCTCATGCTCCTACAATACAGTTATCGCATTAATTAAAGACCACTCTCACCTTAGCCATCAAATCTGCAATCACTGAATTTGAAAGAATGAACTAACCTGTCCATCCCAGGCTAGAATGGACCTGTGTACGCTGCTGTGTCAGTAATGAGCTATCGATCGGTCCTGGATCCATCTGCGAAGGAAAAAGGAAGATATGTTGTCAAAGTCCAAATGTTGATTAAACACAAGCATAACAAAAATACGTTAAATCATGACTCATTAGTGCAGTAACAAAAACATATGAGAATAAAGAAATTCCATTACCACCACGACTCGACTGCCCCGTAACTAGTCTACCGCCGATCCCGTATTTGGACAACTTCTTATGTTGTGGCCCTGCTGCCCACAACAATCGCATGAATAACCTCGGGGGCCCTCTCGAATGTCCATCTCATTTTGGAATCGTTTCTCCCTAGGCCGGCCCCTTTTTCTAATAAGTCCTGGATTAGGGTGCCACTTTGGTAAGTCCAACCGAGTCCAATTTGCCTTATCGGCTGCGGGAATGAAGGAACGACCATACACTCTTAGTTGGTTCCCACCTGTACCACTGTCCTACGTAGGCAACACAATCCATGTGCATTGTCCCCATCACTGCCATCGCATGCGAGCATGGAATTCTATATGTCTGCCACTTGTTACACGTACATCTACATGATCTTAACTCCACTTTTTGTATATGGTCCCCCTTCTGACCATACATTGTTGGACGTGGTGCAGTTATGACCTCGTATATCCGTTCTTGGTAATCGAAACAAGTAACTCTATGGGAACTGGATATGTTGTTCCATCGCTCAAACTTATTCGCAGCGTATTCTGTGAGTAACTTACCCATACTCATGGCATCGCTTGCTTCACGCCTTTGCTTATTAAATATGGAGTTGCAGTTGTAGAAGGTTTTCTTTACCAATGCTGCCACAGGTAAGCACCTGGCATTTTATAACTGAATTGTAACTCTCTGCCATGTTTGTTGTGCCTAGGCCAAATCTGACACCTTCATCGTAAGATAAAGTCCACATGCATGGGGGCAACTCACGAAAATATCGTGCTGTCCAAGGATTGCTTTGAAGTGCAGCATTGAAATATCCGTGGAACTTGCGACTCTGGGTTTGATAGGCAGCTCTTTTACTATTTCCTTACATTCCTTACTTTTGGCCTTCGAATTAAAGTTGCTTGCAACATGACGGATACACCAACGCCAAGGCCACCCCCTAGGCCACACCGCATTCTCACCTTCGACCGCACTCCTGATACCGGCATGCCGGTCCGATATCAAGCAAATATTTGATCGGTCTTTGACGACGTGTTCCAGCACTTTTGCAAGGAACCAACTCCATGTATCCGCCTTCTCCTCATCCACAAGGGCATAGGCCAACGGTACTATATGATTGGCCCCATCTATTGCCACTGCAATAAGCAATTTGTGCTTGTACTTGCCATACAGGAAGGTACCATCAACTGTGATCACAGGTCTGCAATGATTTAACATGTGTAACTTAGTCAGTGAATATCAATAACCTACAACAAAATTTAACAATGATTACAATACATACCTGCAGTAGTTGAACGCCTCAATGCAAGGACCAAATGCCCAAAAAAGCTTATCTAGGAATACGTGGCCGGCAGTATTTGAATCTTGAGTTTGCCACTCAACCTTTGTTCCGGATTTGCCTCAGTTATTGCATTAAGTAGATGCGGAAGCTCCACATAAGATGACTCCCAACTTCCATACACCTGCTCAATGGCCTTTCTTTTTGCCTCACGAATTCTCTTGATATGAACATTATACCCGAATTGTTTTAATATATTCGTTTGGAGATCCTTCGCCCTCACATCTGGAGAATTGCGGATCTCCAATATTATGGCCCTGGACAAGCTGGTGGAGTCCAACTGAGAGTGATCTGTCCAGTGATTTCATCCAAGCAAGTGTGAGGTCCTTCATATTTAGTGATGTGAAACCACCCACCATGTTTCTTATAGCTGCCTCTGAGTCTCCACTTACAACCTCTGTTGTGGATATCAGTACACTTAACTGACCATGCTCTTGGGTCCGAATCCACTACCTTGAAGTTGTAATGGTTCGTTATGTGCCACATTTTAACTGCTCGTATAAGATGATCTTTGGTCTCAAAACGCATCCCGACCTTGAATTCATCACTGAAGCTCCAATTCCCAGCACTCATTTCCTGCTCATCATCATATGCTGCGTAAGTACTACCAACTTCAGCATTGAAAAACGGAACTGCCGCTGAGCTCCCTACTGCATCAACGTCAGTAGGAGCAATAAAACGGTCCCAGTTATTTCCCCTTCGTTGTACCTCGGGCAATGCATATTGTTGTGCAATTACTTCAACATTAACATTTTCATCATCGTCATAGTCTTCACTGGATTCACTTGCCGATGAGTCTTGCCCAGCATCCATATCATCACCACCTATTGATGTAGGTACACAAAATTCAAAGTGACCTATTTCTACTTGTGCACTGCCCATTGTCTGAACTGGAGTAGAGTTGGAGTCTACAAACCCCTGGCTTCCAATATTTCTATCATTGCCCATTTCCCCTGCAGGTGCCTGTGACAATTCAATTTCAAAATCTGCACATAAACAGCCACTGAGCCTTCTGTATAGCAACATCTCTTGTGCCGCATCATCATCGGTCACTGGAATAATATCATAACGTAGCGTCCTATCTCCAATTGCTACCCTATGATATAGCTCCACCCGATGTGTACACCTATTTACTTTAGTCTATTGCAAATAATCTCCACTATTTGCTCATATGTTGAATTCCTGCTAACACTGACCATAGCAACAGGCCGCTTATCATAACCAAAATCATCCCCTTGCACAATATTCCCATGAGCGTACAGTATGAACTTCGCTTTATCCATTTCCTCACAAATCCTGCCATCTCATCAAAATTAGCTTCCACGTATCAAATTCAAAAAATCACACTTATCAATTGCATTCCTCGTAACATTTAACATAACTCCTAAACCTGCACCTCCACTTTCAAAGTTGAAATTTAATTTTATAATCTCTTCTGCTTCTTACAAATATTTTTTTTTCATCGCATTTTTCCATGCCATATTAAATCGCCATACCAATGCTAAGGTCCTAAGTACACCCGTTAACGACAATTGAAATTATTTTCAATTTTTTTCCGCACACTCAATTTCCTAAAATAATTATCCAACAATAACTACTTATGACTTAATTTTTTCCAAAGCAAATATTATACATATACATCTCCATACAACATACGACAAGCAATGTCTTAATTATGGTATTAAACCAAGATTATATTAATCTAATTACCATTTATACAGGTTGATAACTTATTAAATAACATGTCAGCATCATCACATATTCATATATCAAAGTATGAATGACGCATTTTTGTATTAATTTCATTTAAATCTTATTATATAGAATATGTATTCTGATGTATATTTCGGTTTATTAATTATGATATTAAACTAAGATTGCAATTGAAAATGTCATCATGTCTACTTCATTTCTCCTTTATATTTTTAAGCAAACGCGCCATAATAGTAAAATAGCAATATACAGTCGGCGTACGAATCATGCTATTAAAATTATTCTAACAACATGTACAATCTTAATTCAACAATGCAGTATGAATGATTCAAAAAATACGAAAACACGCGAAAATCCAACCTCAAAGTTCGTCGTTCGCCGTCGGTGGTCTCGCTTCAAATCTCCTCTTTTCGACCTCCAACCCAACCAAACGCTACACAATCAACTTTAGATAATCGGGGATGAGCGATTACGGTCGATTTGTGGATTTGGTGCGCCAAAAATGGATGGGAATTCACGATTTGAGAATTAGGGAATTTGGGATTTAGGGTTTGCGTCGGACTGCAATGGGGGAAATGGGGAAGAAGACGCGCACGGGAATTTTAAGCGATGACCTCGTCTCTTGAAGAGACGATGTCACTATAGATATGTGGCCTCGTCTCTTCAAGAGACGAGGCCAGTCACTAATGACCTCGTCTCTTGAAGAGACAAGGCCATGTTGCCTAAAATCGGGAATAATTTTCTCCCGATGGCATTTCCGTAATTATTTTTAAAAATATTAATATTTTATTCATTTTCCCGAGATATTTCATACAGAATTTTTGTTCTGTCTGAAAATACAATAATAAAATCGCAATTCTAAAACGAAGTGTCACTTCTATCGTAAAGAAATTACGAAAATATAAATAAAATAAGAAAATTACCTAAATAAAACTATTAGTGTGTTAGGAGATGAGCTATCAAATTTGCATTGATCATATAACAAGTATCATCGCATTTCCCATTTGTGATACAGCATGTACCACATTTGAGTAAGGTGATACACGTCTTATTATATGCCGGATTGTATTTATTATTATATCGCACTTCTAACTAGCAATACATACCCTTAACTACATTTGGGAATGTTGATGTAGTTTTCATTATTATTTGCTAGTATCATGTATAGCATCAGCAATACCTCTCTTTATAAATATCACACATCCAACTAGCATTACATTTTTTTATTTGTTTTAGTTTGTGTATTGCGCTTTCACCTAGTGATACATATCGCCTTTATTAAAATGCAATGTATATTTATCAAAGTGACACTTGTGATACACAATAATTACATGTGTATTGCACTTTAAAACCTATATCGTGTTTTAGAAATTAAAGTATCTTGTGATTTGCTCATGCGATTTACACAATATCAGTGTCTATAGCTGGTGCATCTTATTCATGCAAATTTATGTTGCCATGTGATTCGTAAATCGTATTAAATAGACGTGATATACGTGCAAGTGAAATCACATAGCAACACAAAAACGCATTTACAAGATGCTTGCAATGGATTTTGGCAAACAATGTAATTTTCTTCTAGTGAATGAAATTCATCTTCTATAAAAAGAAAAAAAGGAAAACGTTTTAAACCCTCTACTCATAGAAAAATAAAAGAGGCAACATAATAGTCATGTATAAAAAAAGGTTTTTTTTTTTTTGGTTCGAAAACCAGGAAATTAGTGTATCACTAATCAAAATTACAAACAAACAAAACATTATAGTTCTAATGCCTGCATTCATCTAGACATAGGCACAATCCAAGTCCAAATCTCAACTGTCATCAGCAATTCTAGAATGGACGAAAGAACCACTGATTATCTTACTTCCAAGAGGTTTTCTAGTCTAGAACCGGATGGAACCAGCGGTTCCAATCGGTTCTATTAAAAAAATAAAATAATTAGGTAAAAAATATAAAAAATTATCTTAAACATATAATTATTAATTGTTATACTATTTCATATGAATAGTTAATTTATCACTTATTTACAATATTTATTGTTTTATTATCAATAATATAAATAAACATAACTTAAAATTAAATATAATTTAGTTTATATAAACTTTATCTAAAAGCAAAATTCATTCCTTAATAACATGAGACTATTTTTTGTATTGTAATTTTCTTTTATCATTTATAGTAAATTGCAATGTCATATTACTAACTATAATTGATATTAATTATGTTTGTATATAAATAAATATATATTCTAAGCAAATTTATAAAAAAAATTAGCTCAATAACTTAACACTTTCAAGTCCAATAAATTAATTATTTTGAGTTTAAAATTTATTTGATTAAAATATAAATTTTATTTTTTACTTAAAAAAAAAAGACAGTTCTACAGTTCCAAAACTAGAATCGGGAACCGCTGATTCCTCATTTGCAAGACTTGAAATCGATGATTTTCGTTTGGTTCGGTTTCGGAACATGTCGATCTCTACATTCATTGTGCTAGTAACATGAACACAAGCATTACAATCTGCAAACATTATAATAAGAGTTCTTTGCTAAATTGCAACGCCAAAAAACAACAACAAAGGTAATTACAGAGCTTGATGATAAACAACATAAATAACTAGGAGAAAGTCTTTCAATAAAAAAATTGTTCATTCTAAATTTTCAAATTATGCTTAACCATATTAGTATTTTGCTATATATAATTATTTGTATTAATATAATATAATATTACATAAGAAAAAATACAAAAAATTGACCTGTTTTTTAGTAATTTTACAAATAAACAATGTGGTTTTTTTTAACAAATAAATGTTTTGTATTTTGATATATTTACAAACAAATGACTTAATTTTTATTTTTAACAATTACATCACCATTGTTTTGTTACTTTTGCAAACAAGTGGCTTAGGATTTTATTTTTTACGAATCGAAAGTTTTTCATCTTGTGTTTTATAATAGGCGAATTTCTTTTATTGGTTGATAATATTATTAAATGAATTTAATAAAAGTGAAAAAAATGCATTATCCTTTATTAACTCAATTTGAAAAATTACCGATTATGTATTTGTCAAAAACCAAAACTTAGGTAAATTGTTTATAAAAGTATAAAAACATAAATATGTGCTTGTTTATAAAAGTATCAAAGAGAGATTGTGTATTCATGAAAAATCAAAACTAAGATTATTCGCTTATAAGAGTATTAAAACACAAAACATGTTTTGTATTTTTCCCTATTATATATAATCATCTATGTAAATGAACTCGAGTTAAACGAGCCTATAACCTAAGCTCAAACTTGTGAATTTTTAATTAGATAAAGCCCAAGCCTATACTATTCAATTTTGTTAAGTGCCTAGCTTGGTTTGGAATCGTTAATTTGTTAAACAATTCTACTATAATCTGAGTCTTAAAAAAATTGGCTTGGTAAAATTTTATTTATATCTATACAAACCCTTTTTTTTTTTGCATATTACTTTTCCTTAAGTTCACGTTTGACTTGTTATCAACCAACAAGTTTTTTTCTATCTAGTTGCAAGAGGCTTAGTGTAGATTGAAGCAAGACGTAGGCCTAGATGCTGATATAGGTTTTTGTTTTCTCTTAGGAAAAAATTACTTAGAAATGAATGAAGGTTCGAGGTTAAGTTCCTTTCATGCATCAACGTAAAGGAGTAAATGTTTGAGTTATTGAGTGAAATAAGGCATGACGTCTATTTTCTATCTAACATTACATGAAAGGCATGTGTTCTTCTTCTTCCTCGGATGATCGCCATTGATAGAGCTTTAAGCTCCTCTCCATCAGGAAAAATATAATTTATTTATGCATGTTTAAATTCCTTTAAGTTGATTGAATAATTTTAGATTTACATTTCAATTGAAGGAACTTGAGAAACATGTGAATTCATTATCTGAACTTAGCATAGAAGATAAGAAATACATTCAACAGTTGGAAAAAAGGAGCTCAAAAATTGCTCTCATGAAATTGGTATGCATGTAAATGGCGACTATCGAAGGAAGATAAGAAATACATTCAACGTTTGTAGAGCTTTAAGCTAGCATATTGTTGATCTATAAAAATGATACTTTTTCTATATGATGGTATTATAAATTTGGCCAAGAAAGAATAATTTTGGAAATTTTTTTTCCGATAGAGAGAAGCTTAAAGCTCTGTTAATGGCCACCAACAAAGGAGGAAGAAGAACATCACTTGCCTTTTATGTGATATTTGAGTAAGAATAAATATCAAGCCTTATTTGACCTACTAACTCAAACGTTTACTTTTTCTTTTTCTTTTTTTTTTTAAGTTTACAAATATTAATATCATAAATGAACCTATCCCCAAACCTTCATTCATTTTCATGTAATTTTTCCTTTCTCTTAACGCAAAAGCCATCGGTGCTTAAACTTTAATTTCACTCCTTAAATATCCTTTCGATAAATATTTAGCAACAACACCCGATAACCTTATGCTGGTATATATATCACAGTTGACACTATACGCTTACATTATATGCTTAAATTTTGATTAACTCTAGTGGTAGATCTTTAGCAACAACACCTAACAATCTTATGCTGGTATATATAAATATAATAGCTAAAATATAAATTAAGTATTAAATATTCATCATTGTGAATAATTTAATCAAGTGCTTATATACACGTGTATATACATTTACTCAAGTGCAAACACATGATTATACGATTGAGGGGCCGTACCTTAATCGAGTTAATTTTAAAATTATCTATTAATATATACTCGCTATTACAATTATATTATATCTTATATATTTATGAAAATTTTATATTGATTTCAATGTGATATTTTTTAAAACATAAAGAAAAAACCATTCAAACAATAATTAAGAGTATTTTGTACACTATATAAGAGGTGATATACATGTTACTTGAAATTTAATTATTAATAAAAAGAGTTAATATCTGTGTAAATCTTGAATTTAATAGAAATAAATCATAAAAATAAATGTAGATATTATGTTTATTCAATACACCAAGAAAAATAATATTACTAAATTAAATTATATAATTAATGCATAACGTGATTGCTTTTAGCATAAATTATATAATTCAATAATTCATCTATATTTAAATAATGTTAATTGAAGGAAAAAAAAGTTACTAAATTAAATTATATGATTTGTGTGCAGTAATATTCAATTATGATATATATAATAATAATTATTATTACTTTGTGATATACTTTAAACATAAAATGATTATTGATAAGAATTTATTTAGTTTGATAATTTTATAAGGAAAAAATTTAATATTATTAGCTATTGTGAAATGAAAAGTTAAAAACAAACATATATATATATATATATATATTTGTGTGTGTGTGTAGAGAGAGAGAGAAGTTTTGAATTAATGACCTCATGGATATAAAATTAAATGCTTAACTACTACATCATACTTAGTTTTACGTTATAGTTTTCTCTTTATAATATACACTAGCATACGATGCACCCGCATTGTGTGTGTTAAAAAATAATAAAGAAAATGCGAGAATAGTTTTAAAAAAACGTAGAAAATGAGAAGATTTTTAATCCAGAGAGAGGGGAAGAGAGAGAAAGAGAAAGAGTAAGGAGAATGAAAGAGTAACTGTAAGGCCCCGAATTTACCCTTGTATTTAAAATAGGTAAACCCAGTTCCCCAACCACATATAACCTGCAGTATTATATGTATGGTTGTAATCCAGGGTCAATTTGGATAGTTATTTGCCTCGATGTCTTATAAGAATAAACTTTGTTACTAATAGTATATAATACAACCATATATATACATACATACACACATACATTACAAACAAGGCTCGTAAACAAGCCATTTGCAAAATACATCAAAAGATAACAAAAACCCTATAAACTTGTCACGCCCCAAAATAGGGCCTAGTAGTATCATCCTATAGTCATCATACCACGTATGCACCCGCAATATGAGAATCGTCTTGCAAGTCAGATGTTACAAGACTCTATTTTATAATTGTTACATGTAATGTAGTCATACCAATATATTATATGAATACTAAGGATTCCGATTTTCCTTAGTTTGCCAGAACCGCAGAGAATCGGTATCCTCTACCAAATAATGAAATTGAGATTAAACCTATAAAATACAAGATCTTAATCAATTATACCATTTATCTAATTTGTTCTTTGAGACCAATATAATCTATGAAACTATCTTCAACAAGGTCTTTTGAGGTAGCACTCTTCACTCATGCTTAACCCAATCCCAGCTAACGTTATACCTGCATAAAGACTGTTGGAGGGTGAGCAAAACCACACGCTCAGTGAGATGACCTGACCAGACCACATATCAAACAATGGAAATCAAGTTTACTTAGCAAACATATGTAATGCCACAATCAAGCATATGAACAAATACAAGCCTGGAGAATCCGGAGTCCAAAGCAGGATGGAGATTTACCCCTCTCATTAGGGTTGAAGGAACCAGTAGTACATAGTCTATCCAGAAGAAGCCAAGCATACATGGGAATCTACGATTTCTCGTATTAGGGTTATCACTTTTAATATGATATCTTAACAAACCATCCCATGTACATACCTTTAGCAACTCCCTAAGCATTAGTCATCCAAACAATACCATAAGCGGCGTCCTTCATTTACCACTTAGTTCTTATGGTACCAATAGAATCAAAGGTAACCTTGCGTTGATCTAATAGCCTTTAGCCTAGGTCAACCAAGCATTATCAAAGTCCCGGATGGCCAATACGTAATAGACTACTACGCTTTTAGAGATGCAAATATGCAATATATGCGATGCATGCCCATTTCATTGTATGGTACCAATAGTTTTTAGTTAGGTTCAGGACGATAATACAATTACAGACAAATATCAACATGCTCCATACAATTGTCATCGTACAAAGAAATTGTTAATTATAATAAGATGTTTTGGCAATCATACATACACCAAGCAGCATGCAATTTACCCAAACCCACATGTAATTTAGTTTGATATGTTATTATCAATGCAACTAACTACAAGCACAAACAATATGATAAGGTCAAAGTCCCTCACCTGTGGTCCTCGTTATATCGCTGTAATAATCTACTGGTAGTCCGAGAACCGATTTATATTCCTATGGAATGAAATAACAGATATTTATTATTTTACTAATCTATTCTTCTATTAGTTCCGAAAGTAAGATATTTGAAATATCACGTTCACCGGATTAGTTTTGGTATAACTTATACTATTATTTACACTAATTCTAAATTAAACATATTTTAGAAATTACGTACTCCTTTCTTTTTATGGTCTTACTTACTATATTAATCTAAGCTGAGTTAATTGGAAACTAATCGCCTAATTCAATTACTAAATCTATTTTAATTAGTCACCAAAAGTCATATATTTTATTTATATAATATACTAATCTTAGTATTAGTGATACTCATAAAAGTAGTAGTAATACTAGTATCAAAGATAATGGTGATTATATTAGTTTTAATATTATTACTATAGTAAAAACAATTTTAATTGCAAAAACAATTTAATAGTTCTAGTAACAAAATCAATAATACTAATATCAATAATGATAACAATAATAATAATAACAATTAATAATAGTAATAATAATAAATTTCCGAAAATAGACTATATTCCATTACAATAAGATTTATATTAATTGTCTTACATATTTTAATTAATATTATTCTAAAGTAATTTTAGTCTTATATCCATATTTATTATTATTTCAAAAATAATATTTTCGAAATCTAAAAATTCTTTTAATAATATTAAGGATATTAATAATTAGAAATTTATTATGCGGAATTACTTAACAAAGTAATTATATTTCTAAAGAAAATTTCTTTTTAGATGAATAATAATAGATTAAATATTTAAACATCCTATATTTAATAAAGTCAGAAAAATAATTTTATTTTTAAATTTAAATAAATAACTTTCGGATTTAATATGATTATACTATAATATTACTATTACTATTCCAGAAAAATAAATACAAGAAAAAGAATAAACATTCTAAAATTATTTAATTTATTATTTATTATATAATTATTTATATTTAGCTTCGTTTTTCTTTTCTTCTGGCCGAGGGGGGCACGGGGTGAAGTACGCCCGTACAACGTGCTGGATAAGTGGTGTACGGGTTAAGTACGCCCGTGCAACGTTGCTGGCCGAGGGTATACGGGTGATGTACGCCCGTACACGCTGCTAGCCGAGCGGTCTACGGGTTATGTACGCCCGTACACCGTTGCTGGCCAAGGGTATACGGGTTATGTACGCCCGTACACCAAGCCTGGGCTCATCGGGAAGTACTGTTTATCGTCTTCAACCTTGGTTCAAGTCCGATTTCGTATCATTTTACACGTCCAAAACCATTCTAATTCATTCCTAAGCATTTATACATGATATTTCTATACATATATCAACTCAAAACATCTAAAAACCCCATGATTCAAGAATTTCGAATTTGCATGGTGTATTAAGGTTTTCGAATTTACCTTGCTTGGAGCTTTATGTAACCATTTCTGGATTTTTCTTGGTGTTGGTTATGATCCTAATATCATCATAACATCATTTAGAACATTGTTTTAATATAGTTTTGATTTAAAACGAATTTAACGTACCGTAGTTTTTCTTGTCCCAAGCTTTAATGAAGCTTTAATGGAGGACGAATTTGTTGTATTTGTGTGTTTTATGGGTTGTTTTGGAGTGTGCTTTATGGTGTATTATTGGCCTTTGTTGGTTTGCTCATTAGGAGCTCATATTTAAAGAAGAAAGAAGAAGACGAAGAAGAAAAAGGAGAAGAAGAAGAAGAAGAAGGAGGAGAAGGAAATGGAGACGGTGCAGTGTGTGGCTCCTCATTTGTGTGTGTTTATGTGTTGCTTATTTTGGATTGAATTGTGTGTGTGAATATGTAGACTTTTGACTCAATCATTAAGCAACTTGGGTGGATTTCGGCTATCACATATCCCAAGCAATTTTTCACCGTAAACTTGGACACTACAACCGCAATTCATGGAACAAATATTATTATATTAATTAGTTGATAATTATATTAGGTTTAGGGTATATAAAAATAAAGAGAAGAAGATGAATTTATAACCAACAATGGTATAAGGAGGGGGTAAAAATATAAATTTGTGAAAAAAATTAATTTTGCGGGTTTAACTGATACGTATATTAAATACTGATTTAGTAATATTTTTAGATGAGAAGTTCCATATTCGCGTTATTAAATATTCTAAACAATATAATATACATAGAATTTCTATTAAAGATTTGTATATATGTGTTTGAATTTTCGCTTTTTGGTTGGAACTTAACCGTGTCCAGAGAAGAAGTTCAAATTGGAGAGTGAATTGAAGACGTAAAACGTAACAAAACAAACAAAGGAAAAAAAATGCAAATGGGTTAGGATGTTTGAAAATATAAAAACAAAAAGGAGATGATAAATTTATAACCAATAAATATGTAAGGAGTAGGGAAAAATATAAATTGGTGAAAAAAATTAATTTTGTGGATTTAAATGACACGTATAATAAGTACTGATTTGATAATATTTTTAGATAAAAATTGATATATTAACGATATTAAATATTCTGAATACGATCGTATACATAGAATCTTTAGTTTAATACTTTTACTTTTATATTTTTATACCTGCTATCGTAAATTATATTTTATTTATTTAAAAGTTTCGTTTCGTGGTATTTTGATAAATTAATAATTATATTGCTCTTAATTTGACTTTATTATAAATCTTTAAGATTTGAAATTACATATGAAATCATTTCTATTTATAAATTTATTCTAGACTTTTTATTAGATTAGAAATTTAATTTTAATTTTATATTTGTTACTCAGTTCTTTTTACTAATTATAAATTACTGGATTATATCAGACTTTTAGTTTTTATAGACTCATAATTATTTAACTTGAATGTTTTAATATATATATATATTTTACATTAAAACTTAAGTTCGTAAATATTAAATAGTTTTCTTTATTCTTTATTATGAACTTTTATAGTCTTAGTGATAAAGATTCTTTATTCTAATTTGTTCATATTTAAAAATTTAAATCACGAAAAATTTGGAGTGATTTCTAATATTTTTGTTATAGTTCTTTTATGATTCTACATTTTATTTTTATATATTTATTATAACCGGGTTATGTAAAATCAAGGGGATTACAAAACTAATACATAAGTTTTCAAAGCATATATGTACATATAACTATTCTATTACATAAGGGTTCCATCAACGTCAAGGTCGTCTCTACTCCTCCCAATCATCTAAGAACTCCTCAAAATCTGATCCAAATCCCATACTTGTATAGAATTCATCATCCATACCTGAAAAAGATAAAATATGAGCCAGAGGCCCAGTACACAGTAACAAAAACAAATGCGTAATGGCCCACACGATCTTAACTATAATGCAATGTGACAATCATTCATTTATTAGATAGTCTTTAATTAGTCAAATATCATTGGAGTATTCAAACTCTGAACAATAAGGATATTTGGGGTCCTGAGTAACGATCACGACGCTCAGGGGGTTGATATAAGCAGCTCGGATACTTATATATCCTAAATGATATATCCATAAAAGAGAAAATAACTTCATCTAGGGTTAACAGCTGTTACACAACTTCATTTATCTTAGTTCATAACATCACCTAATCCAACTGTTCCCATAAACATTTGAACTAAATCATGTTATTTCATTCTAAGCTTAAGCAAACGTTACGCCGATACCATTTCCCCCATCAGTTACCCGCCGTACCACTTAGGAAAGTCTTATTAAAAGACAGGGGTGGCCTAAGCGCCTAATCTACCGTGCCCCCAATCTGAGCAAGGTGCTCCTCCCCGAACCGGATACCGATCTGCCATCTAGGCCAGATACGGATTTAAATAGCGTAAGAGACATCCAATTCAAACAAAGGTTTAAGTTTTTCTATATTAATATTGATTAAAGATATGTCTATCCTAAGCAAAGAACAAACACGTTACTGCATACCTGTACTAGATCGAGAGTCAATGGGAATAACCGAAAGGGAATCAATCACTGTGAAAAGAAGTAATTACAAACTCACACTTAGTTCAAGTATATTATTCATCAAAGCTCAAGTATATTCATCCAAAGAAATTCAAATAAATCATTATAACATCATCACATAGCATTTAGATATCATATATTATCATACAATACTCAACAAATACTTAAATGACCATTTATCAAGCTTTGGACAACTTTTAACAAATAACAATAAGTTTTAAACTTTGTTGGAAAGTGTATTATCTGGAAAGAATTGAAATTTAAGCATTGATACTTTTGTAATTTGTAAAATCTTAAAACATAAAATTTGTAGATCTCTTTTTAAGCTTTCCAACGCAACTTGAATCACCTCAATCGGAGGTCGGATAAAAAAGTTATGGCCAAATTACAAACAGGCTACGAAACAGGTAAACCAACGCCGGACTTCAACGCCGGCGGCGTAAATTGAAAATTTGCCAGCGTTAAGGGTCAACGATTCTGGTCCTCGAGTGTATCTCTTCAACACCGGCAAATTTCCAACGTACACCGGCAGCGTATGATTCAACACCGGCAGCGTTGAATGCCGGCGTACATGCATTACGCTGCTGTCAAATTTTCCCCTGTTTTCATTTTGCAAAAACCATTTGTTCCAATTGTTTCAAACTCCTCCAAATTCATTTCAAACTTCTTAAAACTTATTATTTGATCTTACTACAATCTAATAAACACAAACTCTCACTTCAATCCATCAAACATTACTATAATCATCACAAACAACTTCAAACCCCAATTCACTACACCCAACACTTAGTCATTAACCATATGCATTCCTCAACACTTCTAAACTCATAACTAGACATATACTAACTTCATTATCCCCATAACACTTCTCATACACCAGTCACAACATAAGAATCATCAAACACAAATCCAAGGTCAACCCTATCATTAAGAAGTTCACACATGCATAAATTCAAAACAAGAACACATGCTTACCTCAAATCTTTGGGCTTGGTTTTCAAGGCTTTAGAATGATCTTTTAGTGGCCAACATGCAAGAATTTAGATGTGGATCTTGATCTTGAAGTTGGGGTGGGTTTGGGAGAGAAAATAATGGGTTTTGGGTTTGTTTGGGAGGTTGTTTTGGGGGTGGTATGATTTTGGACGAAATTTGGGTATTTTGGCTTAATGTTTATCCAATGTTTGACTTTTAAGGCAGCTCATAAAAGTCATAAAGTAGCTTATAATTAGAATTAATTAATATTATTAATTTAAGTAAAATAAAAGCATTTATTTAGCTTTTGGTTTCCTAAAAAAATCTGCTATACTATATTTGAGATATATATATATCTAATATTACTCATTTCATATACAACATCAATATGTAAATTAACATTAAGTATTTATTATACTAATGCAACATAATCATTCTACACTACTCAAATATATACATGTTATTTATTTATTTTAATAAGCAACTACAATCACTTATATATATATAATATGATATTGGGAATAAAAGCATGGCTATTACAGTAACCATCAAAGATTGGCTAATATTTTTTGACACGAATTATGCAGTTTTTCCTTAATATTAATAGATATAATATACATTTTTCTTTTTAGAAAACCTTTAAAAACCCCCCAACACACACACAAAATTCGCCTTTGCATTTACCATAGATCACAATTGACATTATATGCTTACATATACAAATTTTCTCCACCATATATATATATATATATATATGTATATATCAACCCAAAAGAATGAACCAAACTAGATTTTTATTTATCTATACTTTTGTTTTGTAATTATGATAGAAAAAATGAAGATTCAAACATGATTACTCTTACTCAATATTAAAGTTGATACCGCTAGAATATAAGTTTATTGGCAAGTGAGATTATTAATTGTAAATAATGTGTGTAGACATCGGCACGATTCGGGTCGGTTCCGGACCTGAACCGAAAACCGCCGGTTCACGGTTCCATATTTCGTGGAACTGGAAACCGGAACCGCTAAAGCCGGGGTGGTTCCCGGTTCCAAGGAACTGTCGATTCTGGTGGTTCCGGTTCCGGTTCCGGTTCCACGTGAACTGTTTTTTTTTTTTTTAAATTTTTCTTTTCGTTATGTTTTGTTTTTTGCCCCCCCAGTTTAGAGAAGGATAACCTCATCATTTGATTTTCTTGAGCCAGTGTGTCTAGTTGAGATACGACAAAAGCTTTCCAAGACAAAAGGTCAGTCCTTCCTTTTTCCTGATTAAAAAAACATGCCAATCAATCAAATTATCCAACTGATGATCCCTACTGGCAAAAGGAACTAAGCAGCAGTCACAACATACCATTATCTCCTTCCACTCCATGAGATGTTTTATCTCGGCTTTTCTTTTCTCAAAAAGCGATGAAATTCTAGATACCTTTTTATCAAGCTCAGAGTATACATCACCTCGTCTTCGGTTCATTTCCCTGAACCCCCACCCCTCCCCCCCACCCAACCCCTTACCCCCCTTACCCTCCTGCAACCCCCCACCCCCTACCCCCCTACACCCCCCTACACCCCCTTTACCCCCTAACCCAGCCCCAGCCCGAGCGTGCCACGCTCCTTTCTTTCCTTTTCCTGTTTTGTTCTCCGATTTTGTTTGTTTTTTTTTTTTTTGGCGGGTTGGAACAGCCTGTTCCGGGTCCGGAATAGTGGTTCCGGACCCGGTGGAATCGTCGGTTCCACCACGCCGAACCGTTTGGACCCGCCAGTTTCGGCGGGTCCTTAAACTGTTCAGAACCGTCACCAACGGGGCGGTTCCCGGGTTAGGAATCGCCGGTGACGGTTCACGGTTCGGAATCGCCCCGTGGTGATGTCTAAATGTGTGAATACCACAAAGCTAGCAGTGAAGGGGAATCCTTACAATAGGGATGTGCAAAAAAACTAATGAAATGGAAAAACCAAATCGAAATTATAGAACCAATCCAAAAATTATGGTTACCTTGTCCGTTGGTTTCGGTTTATGATTACAATTTTTATTTTTTATGGTTTTCAATTTCGATTTATAACCATAAAAAACAGATGATTAACGGTTAATTGTTTTAATATTTATAATATATTATATATAATTTACACATACATATAATTATTTTTAAAATATATATACACATATAATTTGCGCATATATACAATTTACATATGTTAATGTTTATTAGATTTTAATTAAAATACTATATTTTTGTCCCATGTTTGATGGGAGTTAATGTGATAATTGATTTGATTTAATTTTATTGATGATGATACATCAAAAGGCTTGGTTTCTCATTTTTCTTAATTTGATTTTCGTTATTTTAAGCTCCTACAATATATAATAATTTAAAGAAAAACTCCATGATAAATGTTAAAAAATAAGAATTATTGAAAAGATTAATTTGATTTGTTAAAACTATAATATTATATAGCAAAAAAAAAAAAAAACTATTATGTTAAATGGTTAAAAACCGAAAATAAGAAAAATTAATCTAAAAAAGGTGAACCGCCATTTATAATTGACCGATTAATGATCGAAATATTTAAAAACCAATCATATCATTACGATTGTATTTAAAAAATAAGATCACGAATTGATTAGTTAAACCGTAAACACCCTTTAGCTAAAACTTAAAAGACTCTTCTAAGCTTTTTATTGGATAAATAAAAGGAATGCAGATTGAATGCGTTTAGCCAATGTAGTTATGCGGGAAAAAGGTCATGAATCGTGAAATCCGTGTCCGGGACTGTACAACTAATTGGTTCAATCAAGGGAAGAGTTGAGTTCTTAGTCCTTTCTTTTCTTTATTTTTTTCCCCTTCTCTAAATCATCATAATGAATCTACTAAAAAAAAAAGGAAAGAAATTAGGGGTTTGTTTGTTTTGGCTTTTTTTCCGGCAGATACAGACACTTTTTCAAACTTTTTTCTAAGAAATTATTTATCAAGAAATAGATATAGATAAAAAAAAGTTGACAGTTCTCATCAAAAGATCAAATAGAACAAATATAGATAAAATTTAGATGCAAATCGGATATATTTTGCACATATCATTTTAAAAAAGATACAGATACAGATAAAAAACAGACAATCCAAACAGACCAAGAGCTTTGTATGTTGAGATCTAACCTTCTTTGGTTTATTAAGATCGTATTTGGTTTATTTACCCTATATTGATTTGGAATCTATTTGATATTTTATTGAATCTAGGTGTTGAGAAAAAAAAAAAGAAGAAAATTTAATTAGTCAAGTATAGAGCAGATATAAATACAAATAGGGTACAAATCAACTAACATGGAGTGATTTTATAGTTCGATAATTCCGTCTAAATTGACTATGTATCAAATTGAATTTTTATATAAATTTTAGTATTATATTTGATTTTTTTTATATAATTAAGTATAAAAATTTATAAATACTAATTTATTAGTTACAAACTTTGCCTTTATTTATAGTATTAGTAGATAATTAATTATAAAAATATATAAATTTAAATAATTAATTATAAAATTCGATAAAAAATTAAATAATTACTCTTAAAATTAACCAATAATTGGTTAAGCATAACCACTACGAACGTCAACGTGACAAGCCAAATAATTTCAAATATTTCCCTCGCCTTTTCATTCTTTTCTTTAAACCCTAGCCTTCTCTTCGTCTCAACAATGTCATCTTCTCCTTCGGCTTCTTCATCTTCTTCCTTCGATTCACCTTTAAAACCTTCAATCCACAGCTCCGTTACTCCGTCTCCGATCCCATCGCCACTGCCGCCATCAATCTATAGGCTATGGAAGCCATCCGCACAGCGGAATCTGAGAAACCAATGGTCCAAATTGGCTTCGTATAGACAAGATTGGGTGACGTCTTCCTCTGATGGACGATCTCACGCTAATTCTCTCGTCAATGCTTATCTCTCTCAGAGGTGGTACTTCACTTCTCTACTATTTATGCAAGTCTTTTACAAGGAAGACGAGTCCATAAAATGATATACATCTATATATATTTTGGATTATCAACGAAGTTTCTGGTGTGCAGCTGCTATTCATCTAATTCTATTGAAGAAGATTATCTTTAGCTTGCTATGGCGATTTTGTGTGTAAGTTTGAATCTTTAGGTGTATAATTGCAATTTATCTAGTTACAGTGAAGAACATTATCCTTAACTCGTTAAATTTGCTGTTTAGTGCGTAAAGTTTGCATCTTTACAGTTGAATGATTGACTGGTACATTAATTAAGCTAGGGCACGTAGATTTTAGTTTTAGATACTAAATTGCAGAGAGTGCAAGTTTCGGTGCGTTAACTACACATTTCATGTGAAAGAAGTATACAGAATGATGATAAGCTTGTTCTTTTGTAACATCTATAGATGATTTATCATCTTATCAAGACCATTTCATTCTTGATTGTTTATACGCTTATTTAAAGATGCAATTCATCTAATTATGGTAAAGAGATGATTTTTAGCTTACACATCTGTGCAACTTAGTTTATAAAGTTTGCATCTTCATCATTCAGTACCAGAAGTGTTTTTTCCTGAATTTACAAGTGCTTTTGTAAGGTTAAGATAAGCTGTGATGTTCTTCATTTAAAGACGAAGTTTTAAAGGTTATTTCATCTCTTGCATGATGTTGGGAAGATTAGACTTTAGACACTTAATTTTTACTATGCAAGCTTGCTTTTCTTTTATTATTGTTGACATGTTTAAGCATAAAATTTTTCAAAGTACAATTGCGAACAAAAATCACTGTAAACTGACGTGGGAGATTTTTTTTTTTTTTTTTTTTTTGCTGTGTGATATTAAAGTAAATAAAGCAATGTGAAAGACAATTCTATTCCAGGGATAAGCCAAACTTAGAGTTTCATATGAAGAATTATGTCAGTGTTCTTTTAGCAAATTGGTCGTTAGTTTATCTAATATTGTTTTATGCATTGTTTATGAGCTAGATACATGCCAATGATGGAGTTGGGGGTTCTAGAGGACATGCTGGACATTCCAGAGAAAGCTTGCAAAAAGTTGTTAAAGCAGCAGGTAGTTTCTAGCAGCAGATTTTTTTATGGCATATGGGCTGCTCAGTTGATTTTGCATTTTGGCTTGGATTTTAAGATATTAGACATTCCTTGTGCATAAAAACCTCTTGCCTTTTAAGGGAAAAAGAAGGGTCATACATGTGAATTGAGCAATACCAACTGGAAGAAGATTACTTTGTTTAATGATCATACCCCTACAAGTCGGGTACCTCTCTTTATAATACCAGCTTGTTTCTCTAGCCTAAAAAGGAGAAAATCTTAGGACAAATCCACTCACATGATTGAATCGATACACTCCATTTAAGAAAACTTTAGATGCTTTGGCATCATTTTCAAAGGTCTTCTGGTAACTACTCTCTACTTTAATCTGTGACATGTTAACACCGATTACAGCTATTTATTTTACAGCACACTCTGTTTGTAATCATGCCATGCTTAGGGGTTATCTTCTGCATCTATAAAGATATAATGGTTTTTCACTTTGTATTCAATCCTTCTGGCTTATTTTGTCTCCTAATAATTTTTTTCATTTCACCTATTGATTTTGCAGGAACTTCACCAACAGAAACTTTTATCAGCATACAAAAACATGGTATGTGATTGGTTTTATAAACATAACGGGTGTTGTAAAATGAAGAGTTCTGTCTTTTCAATTTAAGGAAAGCAATAGGGTGGTCACTTCAACTAATTTGCTAGAAGTAGAAGCAAATAATATGTGTAATTTCTTTCCAGATTGTACTATAACATTTTCTCCTGGAAAAAAGGAAAGAAAAAAAGAACAAAGAGCTACTTAATATCACTCTCGCGAAATAGGATATTTTCTTCTTTTTGGCTACTAGATGATCTATGTACCCTCTCTTTTATTTCTTTTTTTTTTTTTTTTTTTTTTCAATGAAAAGAGGTGGTTGCTGTATGGTACTGTAATGTAATAAATATAATGTCTACATTACATTGATAAGTTTAATCTTTTAGGTTAGATGGTTGTGCTCTAACCTTATCATGGTATAAGGCTGGCGATCATGAATTCAAATCCCTATACACTCATTATAATCCCATTAAATTAAAATTGTCCGCTTGATGGGCTTAGTCAAAATTCCAGCTTGAGGGAAAGTGTAATGTAATAATCATAATGCTCATATCATATTTACAAGATTGAATTTTTGGATTAGATGGTTTTGGCTTTAACTTGTCAGGTACCAAGGGGGACTTACTCTCTTTATAAGATCCTATGCAAGATATTTCTTCTTCTATTGAATTGGAATTTTATAGTCAGAAATGTAAAAGGTGAAACATCATATTCATGATAATGGAGATACTTGTCTATATGTTGAAAGCTCTCTTTTCTTCCAGTTACCCCGAAAAAGTTGAAGAGGGACAAAGTGAAATTGCCTTTTTCGATCTATGTACCTTTCTCTATTAACAAGTAAAGTTTGTCCATTCGCTTAACATTTTTTGCATAAATAACATATCATCAACTTTATAGTAACTTGTAGACGTCGAATTCTACCATCTTTTGTTTTCCTCAAGAATCAGTTGTTTGATAGAGTTTATGGAAACTATTATGGAATGTGATCCATCGATAAAATTTGATTTGTGTCTTAGTTTATATGATAAGTTAAATGATAATTACCTAACCTGCACTATTTTTCAACACCCCAGTTCAATCATAAAATTCTTCTTACCATCAACTTCATCTAAAATGATCATAGATTACAATCAATACCACTGAGGATAATTACTTTGAATCTGCTACTAAATCTTCTTTTGCTTTCGACCCTATGCAACTCAACTTTTACCCTGCTCTCAAACTTGATCTAGTTGACCCAATAGAAACATTGATTTTGTGTATACTTGTACCGTATGTAACTCTTATGCAAGCAAGTCCACTATGATCATTGCTTCCTTGTGTTAAAAAATTAAAACCACATACAAAACCGATGTGTATCCTATTTGAACTTGTGTTTTTATGTATCTTTATTTTAACATATAATTTTAGGTTCTGCATTCCATTGTCATTTTCAGCTGCTCATGAAATTCACAACTTAGGTTCAAGTCGTACAATAAATAACTTGGACATGAGATTTTTTTGTCAACATTAGCAATATTCAAGGAATAAACTATGGTTGATAAGAGTGGTTCTTTAGTTACGTGTAGTATAGCATTTCCTAGTGACTGATGAGAATTCTGGTATGAATAATTAAATCTTTTACGCTTTGTATTGCTAAAGGATTGATGGAAATTAATATGTTAGGTTGTTTTTTAAGGTGGTTGCAGTAACTAATATGGTCACTGCTGCGAGATCAATGAAATGTTTCTACAAAGTTACTGGCAATGGTCTTTGTCAATTTTCCAGTGATGCTGGTGACAAAAATGACACTGGTGACGGTGGTGGAATTCCAGTCTTCACATTTTGGACTATCTATGTGTTTGGTATGGTAATATATTCATGTGTTTTTGACTTTTTAATGTTTTCATATCATCATCTTTACCAGTGGTCTCTCTGTGTTTGATTGTGCTTATCTTTATAATTAACACATAGCAGCAACATTGTGTTTTTCCCTCGAAGTGTATAAGTATAACTAATAGAGATTTTCGTGGATAAAATGCATCAGTACATTACTTAAACCAACTTGTTGAATTTTACATTTAGGCACATGTTGGGCATGTCATGATTCATGAGAATGGTTCAGTTGGAGCATTACTTTGAAGTTCAGATCAATGTACTAGCAGAGCTTCTAATTAAAAAAGTTGGTCTAGGATGTTGCATTTCACTTTGATTTAACAATCTTGTGGCGAATAAAATTTTCAAAAGCACAGTGATTTTTTCCCCTCTTTCTTTTAGTTATATTCACATTTCACCCCAATATTATTAACCTAGTTACACTTCTAGAGCTCCTTGAACGTGCTTTTTCTTTTTCTTTTTGCCTTTACAACACTTTTTAAAAGGTAAAGCTTTTAAATCCTATAGCTAAAAGGACCTTAAAATAGCAATGTTTTGGTTCTTAATGGCAGTTGGAGAGGTGAATGCATATATTTGAAAATTTGAGGAGGTAAAAGCATGTGGAGTTTGGGTATATTGGTAGCTGACCAATATTTCTGGGGTGAGATTGCAATACTGTTTTTATGTACACACACACACACACTAGCATGCTGTGCTACGTAGAATTTGCTAATTGATTGAAGTTCATGATGCAACAGAGAACGTATGGGCATCACTTATAAAGGAAAGTTCATGTCAACTATTCTCAGCCATCAAAATGATTTCACATGAGCATATTATATGACAAGTGAAGTGTTTGAACTGCAATAATATTGTGTTAATTTGTGATACTCTTTTCATTGGACTGCTCAGAGAGCCTGGCGCAAGAACTTGTTCATATGTTTGAATTGGAACTAGGTCTAAAGGTTAGACTTTTTCCTTTATTACTTTGTAAAATTTTGTTAAAAGTGTCTTCTTCTAGTTCTTCATTTGTTTCCTTTTCTCATGACACTTCTTTTTTGATGATCAAGCGGTTGCTTGTCGTTGAATTAGTCTCCACTGCATGTGAATCACCAAACGTTGGGCTATACTGGTCTGAAGAGCTTTATCCAGGAGAATTCAGAGACTTAGCAGCATGTGGCCTGTATTCAGAGGAAACTAATGAGGTATTGCCCCCTAGACTGGAGGGCCTTAAATCAGATGTCCCCTCAAAACAACCTGATCATCAACTGAATCAGGAGACTTTGCAGGTATTGGTTTTATTGGTTGACTAAATTGTTTATATGAAGAGATATGGCAACTGTATGTTTATTATGCACAAAAAAGGAAAAAAGACTTTATGCCCATTATTATTTGTAAGAAGTTACACAACCAGCATCTTTACTTGAACTTGGGAACCTCAGTGCTTTGAGCTATAATGTGCTGCATCTTCCGATGCATTTCTGGTGCTTTATGCTGCATGCTCAAGACTGGAAATGTAATCTAACCAAGTTTCTTGCAAGTTACCTTGGCTTGAGTTTAAGTTACCTTTGATGTATTTCAATTGAGTTCAACCTGCCTGTTATAGATTGAGCTTATAGTGAATTACTCAATAACTTCTTGAGTCAGCCTTGAGAATGTGCTTGTTATTGTTGTTAAGCTTTTGAGTCTAATTGAATTTGGAAAGTTGAAATCAGGAACTCCACCTGAAGTTAAGCTTAATTTTATTTGTGCAAAAACCTAATTTTTATTAAATCAGTATGGTATCCAGTTGAGTACAGCCATATGCAGCTTGATACATGCTTCTGTTTCAATTAATTATCTTATCATCAGACATCATCCTTGTAATCTTTTAGTAGTCACAGCCACAGGATCTATAAAAGGACTAAACCTGTAATCATGTAGAACAACTTATTAAAGTAAATTATCCAAATAATATTTTGATGACTCCTAGATTTATGATGATGGCTTTCACTTTTTCAGATTTACCTGACAGCTTGGCTTGCAGAAGTGAATATAGATGTATACAGGTGAGATGGCAATTAGTTTAGATGTAATTCTGATTCACTTCCATCTTAAATTGCGTACTTGCTGTAAACATAAATGTGAACTCTATCTGAAACGAGATTGTTACAAAAAATACCATATGTTTGGTTTTGTTCTGTTTGGATTACGTTTTGGTTTGTGTTTTTATTTAGTTTTATTGGACCATTTACAGTTTGGTTTGGTTTCCATTCCAAACCAAGTCAAACCATGTTTAGTGGGTTGGTTTTATAGACCGAATGACAACCACAATCCATAATCTAAACTGAGCCGTTGCAAAGGCAGGGGGAGGGGGCTGGGGGTTAAGGAAATGAATTTTCAGTCTCGTTGTTCTTTGGTTTGCAGTTTGGTTCCATTCTCCCCTCCCTCCCCACCCCTGCCCCTCCTCTTTTTTATGTGTGTGATTTTGCGCACCTGCATACTAGATTGCATATTGGAAAAAATTTCCTTCATTTCTCATTTTTCTTAAATTTTTCTCCAATCTAAGCAGGGTCAATGAGATCTTTGATGTAGTTGGGGAAGAAATCCATGCCAAGTTCTCATAGCAACCATCTTTTGTGAAAATTTTGGTGTGTGGAGATTAAGCAGCTGCAGAAAGGAAGAACCTTCGCAGCTCCATGATTCACTTCATCAGAGGAATGTCACATGACAGATATTATAACGGTTTGTGCATCCATCCTATTTGGTTAAAGCTAGGGGTGAACGGTCCACGATAGGTAGGTATAAAACTATAACTGTATAGTAAGTTTTAAAGTATTAAATTTTATATCCAAAACCTACTTTGTATCCGGTGCCTATAAATCTTGTGGGTTATAAATACTCTATGAAACTTGTAATTTTTTTAATTTGTATATTTATAGTAATATATATTGTTTATATAATATATTAAACTATCATATTTTTATATAGGGTTAATGTCAAATTTGGTATCTCAACTTTGCCCGAAAGTTCAATTAAGGACCTGATCTTTGAAAAGTTCAGTTTTAGTATTTGAGCAAACTTTTCGTGTATATTTCTAGTACCTCCGTTAACGGTATTAATCGTGGTGCTGATGTGGACATATGGACCAATCACGTTGTAACACGTGTCATCTGACATGAAATACTATTATTTTTTTTATCTTATTTCCTTCTAACATGGAATTTTTTATTCATATTTATATTTCTTTATATTAGTTTATTTTAAGGATAATTAATACTATTTAAAAATAAAATTTACCTTGCAATCATAATTTCTAAAGCCCATCAACCTAAACCAAACCTTATCTCAGGCCTGCTACCCATTCATTACCTAATAATTGCTATTTTTAGACTTAATAATATATAGAAGGCTTAATCCTTTCGCTTTACCAATGTGAGACATTAGTTTCATACAACCTTTGCCATCCTCCTACTGAACGTAACACAAGGCAGTGACTTTCAAGTGTGGAACTTCATAGATGCGAATATCATCAGTTATAGTGCCAATGACAATTGCAATTTTGTTTTCTTGCAACTAACCCAATCAAGAAATTAAACACGTTGGATTATTCAAGAAACAAAGCACAAAATATATTTATCTTAGTTTTACTATAGAATAAAGTAAGATGACAACTTGCATGTAGCGGACAAGTCTGAAGAGAGACAATGAAGGCTTCAAGATCATAGAATTGAACTTGTTTCTAGTTCTTTGGATGATGAAGTGATACAACCACAAAAAGTTTTCAACTTGAAAATTAGATTGATACACACACATGATGATAATATGTCAAAGACCCATTAATATGTCTCTTTGCTCTGTTTTGTATTTTCGAAACAGAGTATGTCAACCATTACAATACAATTACTTTATAATAATTTGCTTCGTCCTCTTTGCTTCTCTGAACTTCCTCTTATCTTGTTTCCTAGTTCTATCGTCTTTAGGTCGTTGTGGTACTTGTACACTTTTGCAAATATCTCCTTACACTTCTTAGCACTTCAATGATATCCAAGTTCCACTAGCTTCTGAATAATGCTAGTTCCAACTAAAAATAAAACACAAAACATAGAACCGTTGATTCCATATATAAAAAGCAATAATCAAAACCAATAATAATAATAATAATGACAGCTAATAAACAAATATCAATTGCCACGAAAAAAGATCAAATTCTAAACCCATCTAAACTCGACCAGTTTGAATTTTCTCAAACTAAATACAAATAATGACTGTAAATTATGGGAATCTACGATATAAAATGATATAAGAAGAAACTTCTTGAAACAAACATCATTCGAACTTGGATGGATCTGTATCCGAGCTCAAAAGTTCCATTCGGTGGTGTTGAGAAAGGTCAGGAGGTGGTGGAATAACGTGAGAATCAGAGCTAGAGGGAGAAGTTGAGAGAAATATTTTAGAGAGAGAGAGAGAGAGAGAGAGTGATGCCGGGAGGTGATGGGGGGAGGGAGATGAAGGGAGGAGTAGAGAGAAATGCTTGGAAGTTTGTCCCATATTCACACGATTAATTTTGTCCTACATTGACAAGATATTAAAATTGAACCTTCTATATATTATCAAACCCAATAGTAGTGCTTAAGTGGATTTGAACTAGTGAAAGGCTTAGGAAGAAGAGGCTTACATGTGTGGCCTGGGATCTCTAAATTTCTTTTGAAAAATAAGATAAAATATTAATTATAATAAAATAAAAAATTGTGACAAAAATATAAATTCCAGAAAAATAAAACTTAAAAAATAATAGTATGTCACGTCAGATGACATGTGTCAAGACGTGATTTGTTCGTACGTCCACATTAGCAACGTTATTAACATCGTTAACGGAGGTACTGGAAATGTACAAAAAGTTTGCTCAGGTACTAAAATTGAACTTTTCAAAGATCAAGTGCTTAATTGAAATTCTGGGCAAAATTAAGATATCAAATTTGACATTAACCCTTTTGTATATTTACTTATAGAAAGAGATTTATTTATTTATTTATCTTTTATATCACAAGTTATACAATACACAAAATTTGTTTGTGTTAAAATTAAAATCTGCAGTAGACACTTGTATGTTACAATTATATGATATCAACAAAATCATTAGAATATTTGGAAAATTCTTAAATGAAAAACTTTTTATATATTCAAATACATACCATAGAAGTATTTTAAAAATAAAATAGTAAGTTTTTTTAAAAAAAAATAAAAAAAAGGTAACTTGCAAATAAAAATGGTCAAAAATGATAAATGGGTATTATTTTTTTATATTTTTTTAATTGGTGAATACAAGATATCTAGAATTGTACCATGAAGATCCCATACCCTTGTAAAAGTAGGCTCTAGAAAACTATAACTATATTATACTATGATCTTTGAAATCTATTGAATTAAATAGGGCATAAATGGGCATCTTGTATAATAAAGTTATTCGCTCACCTATATTTAAAATGTTTGGATTTCAAAATCAGTTTCCAGTTAAACTCTTCATCAAATGCTGCTGCTGATCATATTAATGTGGTGACCAGTCTCCCATTTTGCAGTGGGTCATATCTCTCTCCACTAGCCAGCATCAGGATGCTTGCCACTAGCCATGTATCTCTGTTCCAAAAATGATCGCAACTAACATTGGATGCGTGAAGAGTGCAAGTAACCAAACCTGTTCTCACAATGCCATCCTCCAGGGCAGACTGTAAAATTGGAAAATGATATTCGAATTTGGCCATTGTTTATGCAAACAATTGGAAAGCCAACCGCACGGTCATGAAGAAAGCAACCAATTATGTTTTCAAGAACAAATTTGATGTTTGTTGTGGGTCAAGAGAACCTTATAACTTCAATCCATTCGCAATCTGCGGGACACCTTTTGCTTCAATGTGTTTGAAGCATTCGAAGTATATAAACTGGGATGCAGTTCATATGACTAGTGATGTACAAGGTGGTTCCACATGTTTTTAAAAAAGGATTTAGTCATCCTCCATCCAGCTATCTGATGAACAAAAAGCAGCATCATTGCAGATGAAATGGCCCAAAATGTTTCCAAAGAATCCCAACAAAATATATACAGTATTCCAATGGTTTCATTAATTTTGAAGTAAAATTGATATATTTGGATGATTTATTTTTCATCTATATCTTTATCGAAAGAATGTTTAAATATGTTTGATTTATATTTACATTTCATTTGTTTGATTTTTTCATGAGAACTGTTAACTTTTTTTATTCATATTTATTTCTTGATAAATAATTGATAAAAAAATATTTATATTTGTTACAAAAAACTAGCCAACCAGATGTTTGTTCTATTGCATATACTACCTTTCTTTATTGTAACAAATATAAAATCATTAATTCATAGCAAATCATATTTTGAATGAATCTATTTATGATTTGAATTTAACTGCTATTGGAATGACAAAAATCTTTACTAAGTAATACCACTTTTGTTTATTTCTACAAGTCCGTTGGCTTTATTTTAATGCCACAAACAACGTTACGGTTGGTGAGGATAATTTTTTTTTCAACGGTCCAAGATGGTCAAGTCGTAGATCGCGTATGAAAGCGTTTCGGTTGCTTCTTATCGTCACTGCAAGGGAACGGAATATTAATTACGTAAATGTTTTCCATACAAGTTCTTAATTCCTGATTAGGAATCCAATTACCTACAGCTTTATCATGCTTTCGTGCATAGACTTACGGTTTAACTATCCATAGAGCTGGCTTTATTGCATCAATAAGTCCGCTATGGATTATGAATTAAATCAACCAAAAAGAATGAATTCAAGGAGGATGTGTTTTTTTCCCGTACTCATGCGCAGCGACTGCGTGGAAATGCTGGGCACAATTAGTTGGTAGTTCTTTTACACATGTATGGCTTACATTCTTTTACAGGCTATTGTTTTTCAAGTTTTTCAACTCCTGTCCGGGATGTTTTGGGCGACGTTTCTTTCGTCATAATTCAAACAGTGGCTCCTTTGGAATGTCACGCCAAGGAAGCACTTCGAGCATCATCGAAAACGCATCCCTACAAAATCAAGAGTTTACTGCCCAGAGATCTGAGATTCGCATAGGGACTAATAAGATGATCTCTTGAAAGAAGTGCCCAGTTAGACCGAGTATATTTTCCTTCACCGCAAGGCGAGTCAACAAGAGAATCGACGTGGAATGCTAAGGCTATCTTGCCCATCCACCATATCCTTCACTTTTCCAATTTAGAATGTGCTTAAAAAAGTACATGGGCTTTACAATCATCCCAGCATTAAAGATCACAGGAATTTGTCCATGAATGCAGACAAAAAAAAAAAAAAAAAGAAAAGAAAGAAAAATTGCGCGTATATACATGTGTGTGTGTATAAAGAGACATATGAAATGTGTAATGACAGCGGATCAGCGAGACTGAAAAGTCCCTGCAGACAAATAAAATGAAACATCCTAATCACGCCATGCAGCCGCATTGGCAAATTCCTCACAGATGCACAGCTATGTGTTTGTATCTAGTAAGGTAGGACAACAAAGCAAAAGAGGAAAAACATGTTCTTTTTTAAAATAGTAAATGATAGGGAGACAGAGACTTTATATTAGATGAAATTCAAAATCGCATAACTATAAACTAGATTCAGAGGCACCAACAAACAAGGCTCTCAACCAAACCAACTATGAAATTTAAGTAGATAGACGTTCAAAGAAGTAGAACTATTGAATAAAACAAAGAAGCTTCCAACAAATTTTGGTGCAGTCACCGAAACCTCCCAGACTTACCTCTGTCATCCAATTACCATTAAAATAGCAAGGAACACCACACACACTTAATGCTAGAAAACTCAACACCACCTGTCTAAAAATATGATCAATTGTGGTATCTATAGTTTCATGCTGAATTTCAAGACTCTTACAGGCTTAACGTCTTTCTAAAACAGTGTGTGGAGACTGGAATACCAGTATTTCCATCATATAAACTAGCAGACTTGATAACAGCTGTCAGCCACATCCAATCACCTTAACCATGAAAACCCAAGAAATCAGAACAGGTCATCACGTGTAAGCAAGTTGAATTGTCCAAATATGTCATTGAGTCTCAATATAAAGATCTGTTCAAGCCTCATTACTTGGATATCTTTCCTGGGTGAATAACCTTAAAGGATCTTTAGTTTCAAAAAACTGCATAATAAAACCTAATTTACATAAAGTTCCATTTAATGTACAGCTTAACTATAAAAAATGTTTAGCAGCTAATTAGAAAGAGCTCTGTCAAATTTAGAGTTCAATACATGTCTAAGGTTTATGTGGAAAAATATTACCAATATACAACTCTAATGAAATTAATTACCAATATACCATAGCAAAATCAAGTTTAAAACACAGGATATAATAATTTACACGTAAATTGCGGAAATAAAACAGAATATAAAGTTTATATACCGTTGCTATATCGCAATTAGTAGGACTTAATCACATATCGCGATTGCTAATCGTGATATGAATGTTTTTATTTGCTTGTAAATCTCGTTTTGTAAACGCGATATTCATTATAATGTTTGTATATCCTGATTTATACACGCGATTTAGCAACTATATATTGTAATTATTTTTATTTTGACCTTAAATAAGTAATTAATTTCAATTAGAGTTGTAAACATGAAATTATTTCGATAAATTTAACTATTTCTGTAGCAACAGCAATGCCAGCTAAATCAGTAATCTAGTTGCCTCCAGATTGCTGCTCCATCAAATCTCAAAGGAATCTCACATAAAAAGCTGGTTTGGATCATTCTGTTTACTAGCTATAGCCGAACCAGGACTTCATCAGTTAAATTAGGTTAATGAATATAAATAAGATGGAGTGTGACGTTTGATTTTCAATACAGCACAGGATAAGAAAAATAGCATAATACGGGAAATGAACAATAGGATACAAATTTTGTGTTATGTTTGATACGTTAAATACAGAAGAAGATTTCTTTTCTTTTCTTTTCTTTTCCTTTTTTCATTATTATTATTATTATTTTGCTGCTGCAACAGCAGCAGTGGTGATGGTAGAGATGGCAGCTGCAGTGGTGGTAAAAATCCTTCTTGAGAGATTTTATTTTATCTTGTCCCCACAATCTTCATGTGAGCATGTGAACATTTTAGTTGATGGGGTGCTTAATAATTAGGGGGTCAGTTTATTTAAATGTACCTCATTGTAAAATCCATGCTATGATAAATCCAAGAAGTCTATTAAAACCCTATGCAACCCAAATTCAGTCTTCTTTTCTCTAACCTATGAGCAACTTCTTCACTTTATTGACATCTTCTACAGCATATACTCCTTGAAACCTTATTACTAATATAAATATCATGAAAAAAGCAAATCAGGGAAATTCAAAAAATTCAAACCACACAATTGAGCCAACAATACAAACCCCCAGGGGAAGCAAGCCCATGAGCTAAAAGACATTAAAAGCTAACCCAAAAACACATCGAATGTTACAGCCAAAAAAAAGGAAAAAAACACACAGAATGCATTCAAGACCAGCATCAATTTACTACTTAAAAAATAAAAATAAATTGGGGGGAAAAAAAAAAAAAAACCACAAACACACACACACACCCTTTTGAGACAAGATCCTCACATCCCTGTCATGAAGGCTGGACTAAAAGTTAGTCATCCAAAAAAGGAGGAGGGAAAAAAAAAACCCTTCTTGCAGAACAGAATACCATTCCATCGATAATACTGCATTATTTGCTCTCTTGCCAGATAAACAAACAAATAAATAAAATTGACGATGATTTAATATATCATTTCCCCCCCCATAACTCAGGAAGTTAGATGACAAAAATATTCTGTCACCCTTCACAAGGATGAATCTTCAAATCATGGAATGGAAACTAACAGCTAAGAAATGAGAATACACAAAATTACCTGGGACTTGAAGTATGCGTAATCAATTTGCAACGATCTTCTGTCTTCCCCATTCACCGAAAAAATGACAGGGAAACCCATTTTCTTTCCTGACTTCAAATGAAGTATACAAAAACTTCTACTTCTCAACTATGACATCAATGGCCTAATGAGATCACCTAATAGCTTCCAACCAAGGGAAAAATCTAACATCCATTCTTTCCTTGAAGTTCCTTCACTCAAAGAAAGTGTGGGTAGGCAAATAGGAAGGAAAAGGGCATGAACAATGAAGGGCCCCATAAAATCAACAAATCAATTATCAAAGGGAAAGACATTGTACATTATCAGGAAGATTGCTCGATGTTGGGACGCAGTGACATATTTCTGGGGGCAAGATTTCTGAGAGTAAGCATCAGAAGACATATTATCAGTTCCTTCACTTTGTCCACGGGCATGAAGTCTAGCAAAACGATTAATGAAGAAAACTTCTCCAACTCTTGGCACTCAATTCTCAAATCAATAATTGAATATCTCTGATCCAGCCTGCATCAAAAAAGAAAGTTACAATAACTCAGAGACATAGGTACAAAAGTACAAAAAAGATTTCAGCAAAGATTATACCCACCTCTCTTGATAAGAAGAAGAGAAAAGGAAAGGGAGAAAAAAAAAAATCTTCTAATAGATTAATTGAGAATTTGCTTATGGTACATGCTATATGACAGAAGTCTAGAATCATTATCCTGTTTCATCAATGACACCACGCATCTATTTCACATAATATACAGACAACTCCCAACCTAAGTTGATACAACTAATTGTTCATGAAACCAATGGCTCAAAGCAGTCCATCCTCTTAGTTTGAGGATCTCATAGCAGAATAAGCCTATGATGATGGAAGAGAAATGGCCTGGCACATGAAAGTGCTTATTACTGTCTACAAAAAGTAAGACCACTGGAGAGAATTAGAAGGAATATGATTTACTCTGAAAAAGTGACCTACCAACCAGAAACCTTCTCTCTCCTATCACCCAAAGTGGGGAAAAAAACACCCTCTTTCCATCTCAAGGAATGCCAAAATTTTCTTTTAAGACTTGAAATGCTATCAGGGGTATGTCCACTTTACAGAACCTACTGTACTAGGTAGAGGAACCCAACCAGAAATCAGCACCAACAAGTGATACCACAATCAGCACAAAAAAACACTCAGCTTAAAGCTGAAACACTTGCAACCATATTGAGACACATTACTACATAGAACAGAATTTTCATGAACTACAATGCACAGACAAACATCCTCACTCACATCTGCTGACAATGACCAAGCCTTACATATATATATATAGATGCACCTGTATGAGTATCAAAGCAGCACTTCTCCAGCCAGGTGAATGTATGGTGGAGGAAGCCATTTGTCCACAGGCTTATCCTTGCACCATGCGAAGCACTGTTTCTGCACCTCAAACCCATGTTTCTTTGGTCACCAAGGGAGCAACAGAACCAGTTGCAAGGTTTGCCCTTGACATTTGAGCTGCCCAGGATGGAGAATTTCTAGAGGCGAGACTATTACATAATAGAATTGGCTTAAAACCCCCCTCAAGAAAGGGTACATTTCATGCTTCCCCATGCTATCTAAAGCATACATGGTGGTATGTTGGCACCAAAGAATGCTTTGAAGTTCCAAGTTCAGCACAATTCAACCCTGCCCGGGTTTTTGCGCATGGATAATTTGTCTGATCCATTTGTGGCCTGAGATACAGTGTTGCTCTTATTAGGGCATACAAGTCTTGTGCAATATGTTCTGAGTTAAAGAAGTGGAACTGCCTTAGAACACAATCCCACATAAGAATATTGGTATTTAAATGCCCCTCTTTTTTTCATCTATAAGACTATCATATCTTTTAAGCAAATGCCTACACCACTCTATCCATGGATATCTTCTGTAAGATAAATTTCCATGGATGAGAAGTACTGATTCTTCTCTGGAGGATGGCTTAAAATAGGCTGATTGTATTTTTCTTCCACTCAGAGATAGAACAAACTCTCACTCTGAATATACTAAAAGACGGTACAAGCAACCTCTCAGAAACTAAAGACAGGTAACTAAAAGAGGCACAATGTTTGGTGTCACATAGTTGACCCAGTAAGGATCATAGAAATTTTTCCCTTAAAAATCAACAAAAACACGATATTTGAAGTCATTTGTCCTTTGAATCATGACAATTAATCTCTGCCTTTCTCACTGCAGCAAAAGAAATTTTTTCTTCAAACATTTATACGAAGGAACCAACATATGGTTGCAGCTTCAGTTTCCTATTTCAATTCTTTCTTTCAACTTAATAAATTAATATCTGAAGCAGCTGTATCAGTGATCTTCGTACTTCTTTTCCCTCCGTGTGATCCCCCAACTTTCACAAAATTTATTCCCAATCATTTTATTCTATCATACTGATAACAATAACAGATTCTTTGTCAAACATAAACCTAGTGCACCTCTAAACCTTTTCAGAAGAGCACATAAACTCCACCCACTATATCCTGATCCAATCTAGTATGTCATAGACACTGCATCCCTCGCCATGCTTTTTAGCCCTTTCTTCATGGGAAATTATACACCTTAGACAAACTCTCGGTCTGGAATGTAGTCAACCAACTCCTTTGCTTTATATGCAGGAATGAAGCTGAGATGCGTGACTACTTGCACTTTCTATGAGATTTTGCAGAAAATATCTGGACACAGAGAACTTCTGTGGCTGAGCGTACAGCATTAAGTGGGTAGCTTAAGCAACCTTTTTAATGACATTTCAAGCATTCTCAGATCCAAAATGCTGTGGTAGCAACTTCAATCTATTATATGAAGAAAAAGAAACAAGAGAAGAATTGGAAAAGCATTGTGATCAGCCTATCAAGGATAGATCCTCTTTGTTGAGATGATCCAGTTTTAAAGTTTTAAACTATGCACCCTTTTGTCTAATAAAGAACTTAAGGAGAGTGAAGGATGCTACTCATAGGCTGCACTGGGAACAGCACCACTCAATTTATCACCTCTCTACATTTAGGGCTAGAAAAAAGAGAAATTTCTACTGATCAATCTTGGGCACCAGGCAAAAAATAAACCCACATGACGGGAGATATCTCGATGAAGTCACGTTACTGTTTGACTACAAACTATGTATCCAATTCTTTGTGAAAGGTAAGCCCTGGCATAAAGCCTGATAGAATTTCCCACTAATCATCAGAAATTTACTTTAGGATCACTCCAAATATCTTAAAGCAGTATCACTACTAATCTACAGCTCACCAACCATACTCACCTTGTCATAAATGGTACCACGGGCTGAACAGGAATCTGACTGAAGATTTCCTATCATAGGTGACAGTGGGCAGCAACAAATATGGAACTAACTGAAGAACATGTTCCATCTCCAATTTGTAAAGCCCAGTCTTCATTTAGACAAAAATATTCAGAGAAAGGAATGGGCACAAAAATATTGGGCTATGTATAAAATGCCACTTTTCCCATTAAGATGCTTCATTAAAGATCACAAGAAAAAGAAAAGAAATACCACATGATCCCAAGACACCATTTTATGCGTAAGGAACTTTTAAACAAAGGCATCTGGCAAAAATAGCTTGCTTGAAATCTCAAAACTAGCAAAATAAATCAACATTAACTACTGAAAGAGTATGAACAAATATCTGAAATGAAAGAGCTTCGCTAATTAAAACATATTCTCTATTCATAATATTACCACTCTCAACGTAAGATCTCTGATTATGTTCAGGGGAAAAAATAAGAGAGAATAAAAAGCAAAGAAAATCAAAGGCATATTGATTTGGCAGTTAACAAGAAGCTAGAATCACAAATACAAAGCTAAAAGGGACATGCTTATATATGCTTCTGTTAGGAATCAAAGATCCTACCTCGACAATTCATTCTCCAGCTTTTTCGTTCTACAAAAAAGGCCCTCCATCGTGCTTGACAAATCAGGATGATTGCTCCTTTGTGGGGCTTCAGATTTCTCATAGGAGCTAAATGTTTAAGTAGAAATGCCATATTAAATAATGCCTTCCATCACGGGTAAAATTTCTTAAACGTCCAATAAATCTTAATCCCACAAGTGGGACTGAATTAAGGTGCTTGAGATTGAAGAGGAAAATCCTACCTTTTTTCATCATTAGGTACAGGAACATCAATGCTAGAGTGGCAAATTGCAGTACATGCATCTCCCAATGACATTCTAGCCGAAAAGTAGACCAAATTCTCATTGTGTGAAGCGGCATCTGCATTGAGAAATGCTGCGGTGGAGGCCTAAAAAGCTGCTGCATCAACTGTGTTGTCAGAATGAGCCTTCTCTTGGGCCTTAGAGTAGGTCGTCCATCTTCAATTATTTCCAATCCACTTTCAACCTGTCAAAAAATGAGGCCGTGTTATTTGTTGCACTTCATCACAGACTACAACAACACTGCCACACTAAAGCAGAAGACAAGATACAATAAGATACAGGCAAAGATGATTAAGATGTACAGACCTTCTCAATTACTCTATTGGTTGCCTTCCCCACTCTGCTTCAGCCACACTGTTAAGAGCAGAAACTTCTCAGTGTTGCATAGACTGTGTAAAAATTGTATAAAACGGACATTTATGTTCATTCATGCAAGAATTTAAAAAAGAAGGGCATCTACATTCAGCACTTGCAAAATGTCAGGGGAAGAACTGGTCATAAATACATTTACTTATGACATCAGCATGTGAGGGAGCACATGCGTCCATATGTGCATGTGGTGGGCAGTGTGGTCATTGTGGGTGGATGGGGCGGGTTGCGGGTAGGGAGGACCAGGGAGGGTAGGTTGATTGGGGGTTACAATGTGTTGTCAGTGTGGGGGAGAAGGAGAGGATAAGTTGAACAGGATGAAACTACCTGATATCATGTAGACTTCTAGCACCCTCTGATACTTCCTTATGCCATGCACGAAGTTCGGATATAGGACTCTTACGCTTCCTTTGCTTCACAGATAAACTTTGCTCAGAAGCATCTGGAAGTGGCATGTGCTGAGCAGGGATAGATTTCATAATGGGCGACAAATTGTGACCAACGCTACCTAATGGCTGGGCCGCAAAATTGGCAGTAGCTTCATCCATGGAGTTCCCACCTTGTGATTCCTCAGCAGACTTCCTAGCAACAAGAGGCTGCTCAGTCTGCTTTACTGAAGCCATCCTCCGTGGATCAAACATTTGTAATACATGGCCATTTTTGAAGGTTCCATACTGATCGAACCATGACGGCGCCATTTGGGGACTAATCCAAAGGTGTTCAGTAATATGAGATGGATTTTTACTGAAAGAAGAATTCGAAGAAACCATATTAGGGGGACCCATACTTGCATGCCGGTTATCGCTGGGCTTTCCTGAAAAACCTAACAATTTTGGATCTCCAGGGGTAACCGAAGAATGCTCAATTGATGCTCGTCCATCCCTAGTAACATCACTGGTTACTACACTCTTCTCTTTCCTCAAAGTAACCTGTTGAGGATCTAGACCACAGTCAGGACCATTAATTCCTTTCAGCTGCTATCATTAGGATCCTTTTCTGAGTTCTTAATAGCCTGCACTTGATGCAATAAGGAGTAATTTGAATGCGAAACTTTAGTTGGCTTCAAATAACCGTCAAAAGCTTCATTCCCTCGTCGCTGTACTGAATCATTGCCCTGTTGATTGCCTTGGATGGAATCATCATTCTGAATTAATTCTTCTGACTGGGAAATTTCTTTCACCGCCTGCCCTTCCCCAATACCAGAATGTGACTTTGCAGTAGATGCACTAATTTGGGAATCCTGAACTCCTTTCTGGAACTCCTCAATTTGCATTTTCTGTGCTTGAGAGAGAGCTGTACCATCACCGCTACATGATTGACTAGGTGGTTTTGACTGCTCACCTTTGCTCAATCCAGGTAAAGCACTCAAAGACCGTTGCTGACTTCCATCCTTGGACAAGATATTAGGCAACTTATTCAAAAGCAAGCAAGAAGAGATGGAAGACTGCAGCACACCCAATGCTTGAAGTTGCTGGGCTGAATACCTGGGGTCGATTTGATATGCACTGCCTGGAAGAGTTCTTTCGGTAGCAGAACCAACATTATGATGTGAAATAGTTGCAAAAGCATCAGATCCGGGAGGCACAGCACATTGACCAGCCTGAGTTCCCTCATTAGAGCTTTCTGCTTGATTTGAATGAGAAGGAAGTTCATTAAATGATGCGCCAAGTGGTTGACCCTCTGCTTCTATCCCACTTACATGTTGAAGACGACTTCTAGTAAGGGAAAGGCAGCAGCAGAGTTTCCTTGGATGTTAGAAGAAGCTTTGTTACTGGTCAGCCCCGACATGAATGCCTGATTCGTGTTGTCCACTTGAGATGTTTCCTTCACCAGTGACAGGTGCGGAATATATCCTTTTTCCCCTCCATCAGATGAGAGGACGCTTGAACTGACTCTTTGAGAGGTGCTCAGAGAAGGTAAAGCAGAGTCAACATTTGGCACCCTCTGGGATGGAGGAGCTAACTGAAGACCAAAGATTTGGGAAGCAGAAGACTGATTACGTTGAATCTGACCAATGGAACAATCAGAAGTTTCTGCCTCGTTTATATCACTCCGATCAGAGGAGCTGAAACGTGATGCAGTGCTAGGGTCTCTGATTGATCAACCTTGTGCAAAAGCTCCAGCATATTTTGGCTACAAAAATTAAAGATACATAAACATAACCGTATTGATGCCATGAGACGAAAAAGGAAAAGAGAAAAATGTGACTGAAACTTGCATAATAAGATCACTTTAAGGTTTTGAGATAAAAAATGGCTGAAATTTAAGATAAATACTGACAACAATCAACAGAGAATGAATGGATGAGGTTCCCTGCCCCCCTCTTGGTGGGAATGCAATAAATAAAAATAAATGACAGGAAATATCTTATATCATCAACTACCTTGGCTGAGAATTTTGGTATGGAAGGAAACTACCACCGGATTTGTCGAGCGAGAGAAACTTAGAAGATGCATAACCTTTCATGGTTTTAGGAGGTTCCTCTGAGATTTTTCGGCCAACCTGTAATCACTAATAAAGTCAATAGCCCGAGACATGAGAAAGAAAGCTTATTATCAGTTCTAGATGAAGTCTATTAATCACCTTATGCATCTCCGCAGAGTTCATTTCAGCCTGAACAGAATTTCCATGAAACCCTTGGTCCTGAATTTTTAATCCTCTAACTTGTTGATTCATAGCCTGTGAAATTGCCCCACCTTTGACTCCATCAGAAGATTCTTCATCAATATCTATATTTCCCATAGGATGATACTGAAATTTACGCATGACAAAGGCTTTTGAGCAACAGCACTTAATAACTTTTGCTTGCTCCCCTTCACATGGTGCATGTCACCAGCATCAACCCAAACATTTCCTCTTGAGACATCAGCACCCATATTGTGCAATGTATTGGAATGAAAACTACTGTTGGATTCTCCTTTTTGAAGGGGTTATCTCTCTCAGGCATTTCATTTTTCCCTGAAGACCTTAAATTTTGAGAGTTCTGGTTCAAGGGATGGCAACTCCCCCCTGGAGTTTCACTTCTTTCTGAGCAGACTGATGAACCAAGGCGACTCCAGAAATCAAAACCATGAGCATTAGGAAGTTGTTGACTGCCTTCTTGACTGGCTTTGAAGTTGCTGAAACGAGACATGGCAGAAGTATTATCTGGAGTAGATTCTCGCCTATTTGATAGAGGGCTCCCAAAGGAATGCTCTGATCCATTAGCTGCTCCAGCAAAGGCAGCAGAGTTGTATTTTTCAATTCCATGGCCAAGTTCTCCTTGCATGCCCTTATTTTGACGATGGCTCTGTGAGGAATGCAATGAGTTTTCATTGTTAGGGCTTCTTGCCAGAGCTCCATCACGAGGGAAAACAGATTCAACTGTTCTGAAACCATTTGGCCTGTTGGTTGACTGGCCAGTGGGATTGAACAAAGCCATACTCTGTGGGTGGGCCCAAGAACTAGACATGAACTTGTTCTTTGCTTCAACATCAGAAGAATTTAAAACATTTGCATAGATCTGATTCCCTTCTAAAGAAGGCTTCTGAGAGGTGCTGATTAGCAACTTGTTTCTGTCTTGGATAAAACTCTGAGACATATTAGCTTGATAATTCATACTCTGTTCCTGTGAAACTTTTGCATTTGCTTGCTGAAATGCCGAAAGATTGGAATCACCAGCACTTGCAACCATGTCCCCAGCCAAATGTGAAGGTCTTGAATGCAAAGAAGGAGACAGCAACTTGCTATCACTCCACCTTGGTTGATTTCCAGTGTTGGCATTTATCGTTGAAGGATGCTGACTTCCCATGGCAGTTTCTGTATTCCTAAAACTAAGACCACTCCACTCTTCTTGTGGCTCAGTATCAGCACTTGAAGTTTCTGCTAAGGCAGATTGCATAAGAGCACTCCAACTGCCACTCTGCAAAAAAGATGACCCACTTGCAAGACCTGCTCCATCAGAGCTATTTAACCCAGAGGTCGCCATGTTAGATCCCTCACCAAAAGCATCCCATATGTTATCATCTCCACCAAACAATATCTTTTCTTCGGTAGGATCCAGAGTAGCCACATTCTGTGAAGGGGCAGGTGAAGATGAGTTTTTCGCTTGTGATGTCTCAGACAGACCAGCAAACTCTTGTCTCTCATTGGATTCTTGCCTCGAACTGGTAGAGGCAAATCCAGTACTTAAACAAGCACTGGTACCCTCAACCTGTCTAGAAGCAAAAGGTCCATTCTGAACACTAGCATGCCCTGAAAATGTAGCATGTTGATTGCCTAGAAACGAATGACCTTGTGTGGAAGCATCCAGATTATTTATATGCATATGATGAGTTTGACTTGGAATATCCCTGGATGCAGGAGGAAGCCCAAAAATAGATTGATCAACCCTTTGAGCATCCGATCCCATGAGATGCAGTGCTGGCCTTGTTCAGGGGAAAGTATGGGTCCACTAGAGGATCCTGGCATAGGTATGGATGCATTTGGCTGCAGCCAATTGGTGCTACTAGGCATAAGCCTGTTTTGGGAATAGTTAGATGTATCATGCACTGGGATACCGTTGAGCAGCGACTGTGAATGACTCATTGCATCTTGCTTTGCCATGGATGATAGTTGATTTGTAGAACCCTGTTGCCAGATCTGCTGTTGTGAAAACTGCTGTCTTTGAGCATCTTGCAATTGCTTGAGCATCAACTGTTGCTGTACAAGTTGCATGTCACTAATCCCAGACTGCTGCCTCTGCAATGACTGAAACATAACAGGATGTTGACCTGCCATTTGCTCATCACTTCCATGAAGATGAAAATTCACAGGAGACCCAACGTTAGGAAATCGTGCATAGTTTCTCTTTTGTAGCTCCACCCCTATCCCTTGCTGAGGAGCAAGAATGGGTAAACCATTTGATGTTAAATTGTGTCTATCATATCCTGTATCCGTACCAAAGATGTTATCTTCATTTTGCCTTACTGGAATTATGCTGTGTCCTTGCAGATAGCCATTTGCCTGCTGGTTCTGGAACTGGCTTACACCAAAGTCCTGCCTCAAGTTTGGCTGTGTAAAATTTATGCCGTGTGTTGCATGGAAAGCAGAAGTCTCATTAGCTGATTCAGTGTCTGCTATGGCAAAGAGAAGAACCACATTATCAACAATATTCAGGTCAACACAGTAAATGCAATATCTATGATAGCTGTAGCAGAAGAGAGGAACGCTACCAATTGCACAAAATATAAATCAAACCAAAAGTGTCCACAAAAACAACATCATAAGTGTTTCTACCTGATTGATGTGTATTATAGTTCTTTACGTTGGATATAAAAGGAAAGGCATTCTGTCTCAGAGATCCACCCCAGAGATTGTTAGCAGAGCCCTGCCAATTCCTGTCAACAACCTCAAACTGCTGACCTTGGGGTAAGTTATCTTGGCCAAAGAAATTGTGAACTCTGTCTCCAACTTCGTTACCAGGCATTAATAAATCAGGCAGAGGCTTTGAAAACAAGTTTCACGCAAAGAAACATAAGACCATCTACAGTAAAGTCTAAAAATTTGCAAACTATAGCTATGTAAGCACCAAGAGACCAGCCGTTCAATATTATTCTCTTCTCTGCAGGACTAGAAGTATTCCAACTACCAAGTCTCCAATGCTCAAATTATTCTGCAAGTAACAAATCCATCACATGAACATGAATACATGTAAATCTGGTTGATGAATTTAGAAGCTGGAAAGCAGGAAATTACAAAAAAGTAGAAATTTGTTTAGCTTATCGAGACATAAAGTGCATAGTCTTCCTTGCTTCATCTTACAATCATGGTAAGATAGATGTAGCTAGAAAACATTAGAATGTACATCACTTAGAGAAGATTCATCAATCAACTTCTGACCTTTCTGCTCCAACAGGGGAAAAGAGAAAAAAAAGGAGAATGGGGAAAACAAACCCAGCTTCATGAATTATTCTCTCCTGCAGAAACCTTTATGTTTTTTCCCCTCATATCAGGGGATGTACACCAACACATAAAGTGCTTATGGTTACAGATCTTTTTTCACTTTTAATCACAAAAACACTGAGGAAGGCAACCTTTAAGATAGTCCCCTCCAGAAGCATATTTAATTTCTAAGAAGACAACAAGGACAGGTAGCATCATGTGGTAAGAAAATAACTCCTAGTAAGACCACACTATCTCAGCTTATAAAGAAGGATAAACTGGAGAATTTGAGTCAAATCAATTTGGCTGTGGAATGCTACAAACATTTTTAAAATCCAACAGAACATGACTCTTTTAGGTTGGTTCTTTTTTCTTACTTACTATTTACTCTTTTTACTTACTTTTCCTTTCTTTCTTTATTTATTTTGTGTGTGTGTGCACACGTGTTTGTGGGAAGAGGACAGGGAGGGGGAAGGTTTGCTTTGTGAAATCACGAAATTTTTTATAAGAGTAGGTAAGTAGTTCTCTTGAAACTGGTCAGAACTGTATTAAAGGACTTCTAGTTCATCACAAATCAACCATTGGACCGTCTGTGGTATAATCGAACCCATTGAGGTGATTCGTGAAACCAATTTCAATTTGGGATATAGCAGCTTTTAGGGAATATACCAATTACTTCAAAATATCTCCAATCTTCTCCCAATGAGAGAAGGACCAACGTTCAGAAAAAACAACATGGACTCCCATCCCAAATCCTCTTCTAGCTGGGGTACAGAAAATCACCACCCATTGGGTGCAAACAGCTACTTAGAAGTTTCTCCAGATGCTAATTACAGCCTAAGGTAGCCACAAAAAGTAAAAAGTCGTATCGCCAAGTATTTAGATACCTTGAACTCCATATGATAACAGAGGTGGACGGTTTTCACCGGCAAAATTAATTTCTCCCCTTCTATCCCCCATTTCTATAACCACAGCCCATTGGCACCAAAACAATTAAAGCCCTTCTCACAGTGATGAAATCAATGCCCCGTTTTCCACATTTTCATTAACTCGTTTAACTCTAGTCGTGTGCATACAAAGCTAAAGTACTTGCTTCCTATCTCTTTACACAAACTTCTACTTTCCATTATAAACTCTTTTAATCTACAAAAACACGTCCTTTATCTAACCAAAGATTCAATCTTTAATTCAAATGCAAACTAAAGCAACACACTTGCACCCGAAACCAAAAAAAAAAAAACCACAAAAAATCTCCCATTTCTCGCACTAAACACACGAGATCGAGCCGTTTTACGAAAAATAAATAAGAAATGAATCGTTAAACGTCATCGAAAAGTAAAAACGACACTGCCCAGCCTCTAAAACATTAGAACCCTAACGTAGATTTGAGGCGCCTGTAAGCAACGGAAAAAAAAAAAAAAAGAGCATTAGGGTTTGTGGAGAGAAAATAGACTCACAGTGATGTGGAGAAGCAATCCTTGGAACGCGAAATCGAAACCTTGGGACTCCGAATTGATGATCAGAGGAGCGAGAGAGAGAGATTGAATCGAGGGATGAGAGAAAGAGAGATGCAAGCTTAGAGAGAGAGAGAGATAAAGTGATCGATAGAGTGCAAAATTTTCAACGAACTGAGGAACAAAAGTGAGGTTCGGAGCCGAGGCTCAGCTTTGGGGGCTGTTAGGTTTGGGATTTGAAGGGAGAGAGAGAGAGAGAGAGAGACCGGATTGAAGTGGGAAAATATCAAATATTGTACGGAAATAGGAGATATTAGATATTTTAAATTAATTTGATTTTTACAAGTAAATTAGGGAAAAGGAAAAAAATAATTATGTTTTTAAAAAAAATACAAAAATGCTATCGGGATAAAAATAATCCTGATTTTAGCAACTTGGCCTCGTCTCTTTTAGATATTTTAAATTAATTTGATTTTTACAAGTAAATTAGGGAAAAGAAAAACAATAATTATGTTTCTAAAAAAAATTACACAAATGCCATCGGGATCAAAATAATCCTGATTTTAGGTAACTTGACCTCGTCTCTTGAAGAGACGAGGTTAGACCGCTAATGCCTCGTTTGTTCAAGAGATGAAGTCAGCCAAATTACTCCCCCTCCCCCCCCCCCCCCCCCCCCCCTCCCCCCTTTTTGTTCCTTGAAAAACAGATTAATTTTTACATTTGGAACAATACCTGTAAAAAATTAGATAAAAACAGCTATATAAGTAATTAGCCATCCTCCCCAAGAGCTAAACAACTTCCAAACTTCAGTAGTATTCCGAAACTCAATATAACCAAACTCAGTTCCCATCCCAAATCATTAAATCACAAATGTATTGTCATACTTTTCATCACAAAGATAAGATAGAATTGAAAGAAAATGAAATACGAAATCAATAATCAATTTTTTGTTTTCATCAAATATACACAATAGAAGGAATACAATAAGCATAAAAAAACTAAGGATCTGTATCCAACCACAACAAATTTTGAAAAGTCTCCTATCTACTATTGCTGGTCTCTGTCCCGCCTCCCTCGTCCCCGTTTAACAAAGGTACGGCGAATGGTATACGCTGATGAAGATACTGTGTGGATGGATCAATCTGTGTAACTGTGCCATCCTTATCTCCACCAACACCACTGAATGGATGAAACAAAACTGGGTCTGGCTCCACCTGTGTCAGTCCCTCTCTCATATCATGCGATGGTGATGGTCGTCTCTTTTGTGGAGCTAAGGGGGTCCGAAACTCACTATATGATGCGTCTGGCATGGGGGCGTCAACAAATGTGTGTGTGATGATAACGATGGGTCAGCCTTGTCATGAAGTACTAAGAAGAGCTAGGCTGATCAAATGACGGTACGTGAGGTGGCTCAGGCTCGTCCAAAATCTGTATACCTCTGCCACGGCCTCGCTCTCGACCCCGTCCCTACCCACGCCTCTCCCTATGTGGACGTTGCCTCTGATTAGGCTGTGGATGTGGGCAATCAGATGGTGGTGGTCCTGCTGCTGGGGCTGGTGGCAGTGTATCGTTTAAATTGAGCCCCATGAACTCTTCAACTACACGATAGACATATCGTTAGTGAATAAGTAATATCTGGATGCATGTCTGGGACTCTATAAATGAAATCTGCCTGCAATCAACATAGAAAGTAGAGCTGTGAATAAGTGAATCATAAAAACAAAATACATCTATTCACACAGGTTATCGAGTTAGTGGCCGTACCATATAGTTTATGATAGCCTCTGTGCGACTGATCCAGCGTCGGGTGATAGCGTGGTACCACTGGAAGTAATCAACAAATGTATCGGTAGGAAAATCTAGCATATCAACAATACGATCATGCCTATCATCCCACTCAGCTATCCACCTAGAATGCTCTGACTGCCAATTCCATTCGGAATGCCCCCTCATGTGAATTTTGTGCAGAGCTCTCATATCTGCAAGTGGCTATAGGATCCCCTGGATCTACCAAACTGTCGGAGCACTTCTGTCTGAGTAGTAGTGCTCAACTATGTGGAAGCACACTAGCGGGACTTTAGATCACCAAATGTCGCTGCTCGTCTGATAGTAAATGGAACTATAAGGGTCCCACACAACCTGTTTACGGGGAAAATTAGACAACCAGTGAAAAAAATATTAAAACGTAGCAATATGAAGGGAAACAACACATTGGAAATCAAATTGAAAGAGAGAAGGCAAAGAAAACCATACATGGTGCTCGGTTTGTCGATCGAATGATGCCCAATACTCAATCAACAAGTGGGTGGATGTACTGGTGACATCAAAAGTCGCACTCTAATGGCTGATCAGTGGGTGGCCTGCTGTAACTGTTGTAACCTAACGACGAATCGGGGTAATGTGGGGGAAGTGCTCCTACGCCCATATCTGCAAAACAACTAAGGGTCCTGTAATATCCCCCGTGTCAACGTGGGAAGCCAAGCATCGCTGCCTATACAGCCATGCCAAACAGGCTACTCCCCTACGCATATTGCCCCGTCCTCTCCAAGTCCTGGAGCAACCACAGATACATCAGGTGGACGTAATTCGATGACTTGTTCGCAAATATGAATCCATCCAATAACAACAAGATATACGCCCTATAGTAGCATCTGATCATGACATCATCTACATACTCTAGTAGCACTCTGAAGTGGTTGTCTAACCACGACATCTTCAAACGACTACCATCCATACTGTCTCGGGCACAGGTCGGTATACTGCGTTGAAGTATCCATTGAACTTTCTTATTTGGGTTTGGTACGCTGCTCGTTTTACTATTTCCTTACATTCCTTACTTTTGGCCTTTGAGTTGAAGTTGCTGGCAACATGCCGGATACAACACCACCAAAGCCAACCTCTAGGCCATACTGCATTGTCACATTCTACAGCACTCCTAATACCGGCGTGCTGGTCCAATATCAAGCAGATGTTGCATCGGTCTTTGATAACATGTTCCAACACCTTCAACAAGAACCAACACCATGTGTCCGCTTTCTTCTCATCCATAAGCCCATATGCAACCATCTACTGCAACTGCAATAAGCAATTTGTGCTTATACTTGCCATATAGGAAAGTGCCATCAACTGAAATGACGGGCCTGTAATAAATTAACCGATACAAGTTAGTTAGTTGATATGAATCGTACATAAATGAATTCAATCACATTTAATAAACATACCTGCAATACTGGAAAGCTTCGATGTAGGGACCGAATGCACAAAAAAGCTTGTCTAATAACATGTGTCCTGCGGTATCCGTATCAACGGTTCACCACTCAAACTTTGTTCCTGGATTTGCCTCTGTTATTGCATTAAGTAATTGAGGAAGCTCCACATATGAATCTTCCCAACTTCCATACATCTGCTCAATTGCTTTTCTCTTCGCCTCACGAATTCTCTTTATATCGACATGATACTCGAACTGTTTTAAGATATTCTGTCGGAGGTCGATCTCTAATATGATGCTTCCAGACAAGCTAGTGGAATCTAATTGAGAGTGATCATGTTCAATGATTTCATCCAAGCAAGTATGGGGTCCTTCGTACTTATTGTTGTGAAACCACCCACCATGTTTCTTATAACTGCCTCCGAGTCTCCACTTACAACCTCTGTTATGCGTATCAGTATATTTAACTGCCCATGATTTTGGGTCTGAGTCAACCATATTGAAATTATAATGGTTCGTTATGAGCCACATCTTAACGACTTGTATCAAATGATCTTTTGTCTCAAATCGCATCCCAACCTTGAATTCATCGCCAAAGCTCCAATTCCCGGCGCTCATTTACTGCTCAACATCATCTGCAGCATAACCACTACCAACTTCTGCATTGAAAAAGAGAACTGGCACTGAGCTCCCTACAGCATCAACGTCAGTAGGAGCGATGAAGCAGTACCAATCATTCCTTATTGCTTGTACCGTGGGAGAAGCATACTATTGGGGAAAAGCTACGATATTATGATTTCCATCATCATCATAGTCGTCACTCGATTCACTTGTTGAGGAGTCTTGCATGACATCTGTATCATGACCACCTATCGAGGTGGGTCTACACATTTCTACATGTCCACTACTTATTGTTTGAACTGGAGTGGAGTTTGAGTCTATTAATCCATCACCCCCTTTTGATATCTGCACATAAACAGCCACTGACCATTCCGTGTATACCAACATCTCCTGTACAGCATCATCATCCGTCACTGAAATAATATCATAACGTAGCATCCTATCTCCAATAGCCACCCTATAATATATATCCACCCGATGTGTACACCTATTTACCTTCAATCTATTGCAAATGATGTCCACAATTTGCTCATATGTAGAGTTCCTACTAACACTGACCACAGCTACCAGCTGCTTATTATAATCAAATCCATCCTCCCCTTGCATAATATTGCCATGAGCGTACAGTACAAACTTCGCCTTATCCATTTCCTCACCAACCCTGCCATCTCATCAAAAATTACTTCATTGCATGAAATTTGCAACACCATACTTATGAATTGAACTCCCCGTTTTATTTAACATAACTCATAATGGAAAATTTCAAAATTGATTTGTATCACTAGTTAAATGTTGATTGAATTGTAATGTTTAATAAATTATAATATCTAATAAATTGTAATTTTAAATGTTGACTTCAAGTTTTCAATTACCGATTTCTAATAAATTATAAAATTTCTAATAAATTATACAAAATTTGTATCGCTTTGATTGAATTGCAATGTTTAATAAATTATAAAATCTAATAAATTGTAATTTTAAATGTTGACTTCAAGTTTTCAATTACTGATTTTTGATAAATTATAAATTATAACAATTTTTAATAAAGTATAAAAATTTCTAATAAATTATACAAAATTTGTATCGCTTCGATTGAATTGTAGTGTTTAATAAATTATAATATCTAATAAATTGTAATTTTAAATGTTGACTTCACATTTTCAATTACTGATTTCTATTAAATTATAAATTATAACAATTTCTAATAAAATATAAAAATTTCTAATAAATTATATAAAATTTGTATCGCTTTGATTGAATTATAATGTTAAATAAATTATAATTTCTAAATAAATTGTATAATAATTTCTAATTAATCAAACTTTGCATACAACAACGAATATGCGCACATTTCACCCTACCATTATTCTACAACATAGCATTGATAATTAAAAAAAACTATGTAAAAATTCGAAATTGTACAACATATAATATTCCTACGATACATACAACGAACACTCAACAAATTGCAGCATCAATAATGTAACAAAAATTTTGAAAATATGTGGATTCGTACCTTCCAATCATCTCCGTCGTCGCCGTCGCCACCGTCATCACCGTTGTTCTCCACGTTCCGCCACCTTCAACACTCCTTTCCAACAAATTGCTTCTCCTCCAACACTGGCTGATCTAAATACACAACTTCACGATTTAATTGCGCTTGATCAAACGCAAATGGGCGAATTGGGGTTAGGGTTTGAAATTGGGGGTTAGGGTTTGTAGAGAAGAGAAAGAGGAGAAAGGAAAAATGAGGAAGAAGAAGGTCTGGCGAGTTTTTACTCGCGCAGATCTCGTCTCTTGAAGAGACGAGGTACTAGGTGGCCCGACCTTGTCTCTTCAAGAGACGAGGTCAAGTTGCTTAAAATCGGGATTATTTTAATCCCGATGGCATTTTTGTAAATTTTTAAAAAAATAATTATTTTTTTCCTTTTCCCAGTAAATTATGTTCTTTCATGTTTTTTAATTTTTACAAATAATTATGTTCTTAGTTAATAAAATATAAGCATATCTAATTGTCATTTGTTGATTTTAATTAGAACTCTCATATAGACATGTTATTATTTCTAAGTAATTAATTAAACAATATAATATTGTCAAATATATTTATATAAAGTTTATTCTAAAAGTTAAAAAAAAAATTCTACTTGTCAAACGTCTCAGTTATGATTTGCCAAAAATAAGGAAAGCTATATAATCTTATGTTGCATTTGGTACATAGAAATATGAACTTAGGAATAAAATTGTGATTTCATATTGCATTCTTATTTTCAAATATGGATACATTTCAAAAGTTTGGAATCATAATTTCTATTATGTTTACATGTAAGAATAAATTCGGAATGAAATCACGATTCCATGTTTCACTCTCATTTCCTTATCTGAATACATTTTTAAAAGTTGAAATTATCAATCCATAAGAGGAATTTGATTTTGTGTTAGAGAAGGGAATCACAATTCCACTCTTATAATTACATTTTATACTCTTATATGTCTATTATTTATATTTATTATCAAGATATTTTTTAATAAATAGTATGTTCATTTTATTCTATTACATATGTGTTTCTAAACAAAGGAATAGATTACCCATTCCATTCCGTTAACTGATTCCTGAAAGTGACATAAATTGATGATTTCGGGAAAATTCAATTCCTTGTTTGAGAAAGCAAAATCATAAATCCATTTCCCTTAATAATGATTACTTTTATAATTACTTTTTTATTCCCTTGCATGTTTACTAGCTAGTTTTGCATATGTTAAACATGTGCTAAAAGATAGTTAAACAAATAAAACAAATTACTTAATTTTTTATTTTATAAGTATATGTTTTTATAAATCCATTTTTCCCATGTACCTATATTACTAATGTTGGAATCTTAACGTATAACTTCTATGTCCACTTATGCCAAAAAATATATTATATTTTTAGCCATTATAGATCCTGAATAAATGTTTTCAGTTTAATAATATAATAGAGATAAAAATTTAATAATATAGAAACATATAGATTAAACTTTTGAATTTGTATCTTAATTACTATAGGAAAAAAATACGTGGGAATAAATTAAAAGAAAAAAAGCACTCAACGGTTAATTGTTAATTAATAGGAGAAAAAGAAGACATCATGGGGGTGTGGAAGTTGTGATTGTAGATATTGCACAATTGTGAGAAAATTGCCTACGATTGGAAGTTGTAATGTGCTATATGGATGGATCCACTGACAATTGCTAGTAAATAAAATAAAAATGAAGGAGTAATTGATAATTTAAATTATAGAGTAAAAAAAAAGAAAAAGAAAAAGAAGTTTTTGCTTTATGATAAAAAAATTATTCATATTTAATGGTAAAGGTAATTTTGATAAATACAATGTTCTCTATTCCTTTCCACATAAGTATCCAAAGGAATTGATGCATTATTCTCTTGTCCATTCCATCTCATTCCATTTTACACATTTTTTATATAGATAATTGTTGTGAAAGCAAATCATTTTAATATTAACAAATAGGAAATCATTTCTTGTTTCTGGTGTTTGTTGGTAATAATTACCTAGATATTTAATAGGTAAGACTGACTTACTTACTTCAAAGGCTTAAGATGAAGACTATTACACTAAAGATTTGATAGAGAATTTTTTTCTTTTTGAATTTCGATGTATTTTGTTAATCTTTTTTTACATGGATAATTGTTGTAAAATCAATGAGTCCAATACATGTCAAAGGTCCCTATACAAAATAATTACCATATACCGTTTGGATGAAATTAATTACCAATTTTCAGTTGCAAAATCGCGTTTAAGAAACAGGATATGCAATTTTATATAGAAATCGCGTGAAAAAATCACGATTTCATGTTTGACTACTGTCGTAATATCGCTATTACTTCGTACGTCAAGTACATATCGCATATTACAGTCGCGATATCGGTGCATTTACTGTTCACATATACATCATATGATAAAAACGCGATTTTGGTGTGGTAAATTAGTAATTATTTTCATTTTGATCTTATTTAATGAATTAATTTCAATTAGTGTCCTAAACAATAAATTAATTCTAAAATCAACTATTTTTTATATAGATAATTGTTGTAAAAGCAAATCTTTTTTCTATGGACAATTAGGAAATAATTTCTTATTTAGGGTGCTTGTTGATAATAATTCCTAAATAATATCAAATTAAAAATAACTACCACTATATAGTACCAGGATCACGATTTAAATACAGGATATGAAAAATTATATATGCATAGTTTATTGTGTCTTATAAACGTGATACAAACATATATATCGATTAAGAAAAATGATATATCTAGAGAATGGAAGATATTTAGATATTTTAAATTAATTTGATTTTTAAAAGTAAACTATGTTCTTTCATGTCTTTTTTTTTTATCTTTACAAATAATTCTATTCTTAGTAAAAATATATATAATCATATCTAACAGTTGTTTGTTGATTTTAATTAGAACGTGTATATAATTGGCCAAAAAAAAAAATCAGAACGTGTATATAGACATGTTATTATTTTTAAGTAATCAATCAAACAGCATGATAGTGTTAAATAAATTTATAAATTTATTTTAAAAGTAAAAAAAAAAAATTCTACTTGTCACACGTATCAGTTATGGTTCGCCAAAAATAAGGAAAGCTATATAATCTTATGCTGCATTTAGTACATACAAATATGAACTTAGGAATGAAATTGTAATTTCATATCATATTGTCATTTTTATATTTGGATACATTTCAAAAGGTCGGAATCATGATTTCTATTATGTTTGGTATATAGGAATAAACCTAGAATGAAATTTCGATTCCGTGTTTCACTCTTATTTCCTTGTTTGAATACCTTCTTAAAAGTTGAAATTATCAATTCCTATGAGGAGTTTTATTTTGCCATAGATAGGGTAGGATCGTGATTCTACCCCACTAAGGTTAGTGATTATTACAATTACATTTTTATACTCTTATATGTCCATTATTTACATTTATTATCAAGGTATTTTTTGATAAATAGTATGTTCATTTTATTCTATTCCAAGTATGTTCCTAAACAAAGGAATAGATTATCCATTCCATTCCATTACCGGATTATTGAAAGTGACATAAATTGATGATTCCAACCTTATAAGGAAAAATTCAACTTCTTGTTTGAGAAAGCAAAATCATAAATCCATTTTATCCTCAATAATAATTATTTTTTTACCTCCTTACATGGTTACTAGCTAATTATACATATGTTAAATGGATGCTAAAAGATAGTTAATCAAATAAACTTAATTTTTTATTCTATGAATATACATTATTATAAATTCATTTGCATAATGCCCGCTTACCTATATTATTAATGTTGGAATCTTCAAGTATAACTTCAATATCAACTTAGGCAAGAAAATATATTGTATTTTATAGCTATTATAGATCCTAAATAAATGTTTTCAAGTTTAATAATATAATAGATATTAAAAATTAATAATATAGAAATATACAGATTAAACTTTTGAATTTGTATCTTAATTACTGTAGGAAACAAAATATGTGGAAGTAAATAAAAGAAAAAAAAAACACTTGATAAGGGGGTTAAGTGAAAATTAATAGGAGAAAAAAAAAAGACATCATGATGATGTGGAACTTGTGATGATAGATATTAAACAATTATAAGAAAAATTGCCTACAATTGGAAGTTGTAATGTGCTACATGGATGGATCGAAAGGCAATTGCTAGTAAATAAGATAAAAAATGAGTAATTGGTAATTTAAAGTGTAGGGTTAAAAAAAAGAAAAATAAAAAGAAGTATTGGCTTTATAATAAAAGATTATTCATATTTATTGTTAAGGTGGTTTTGGTAAATACAATGCTTATTTTATTCCTTTTCTCGAATGTATCCAAAGGAATTGATGTATCATCATTCTCTTACCCTTCATCTCATTCCATTCCATACATTTTTTTATATAGATAACTGTTGTAAAAGCAAATCTTTTCTACGTGGACAATTAGGAAATAATTTCTTGCTTGGGATGCTTATTAATAATAATTATCTAGATATTTAATAGGTGAGACTGACTTCTTTACTTCAAAGGTTTGAAATGAAGACTATGGCACTAAAGATTTGATAGAGAATTTTTTTTTCTTTGAATTTAGATGTAATTTGTTAATCTTTTTTATATGGATAAGTGTTGTAAAATCAACTATTTTTTTATATAGATAATTATTACAAAAGCAAATATTTTTTCTATTTGGACAATGAGGAAATAATTTCTTATTTATGTTGCTTATTGATAATAATTACCCAAATAATGTCGAATTGAAAATAAATACTAATATATAGTATCAAGATCGCGATTTAAATATGGTATATGAAAAATTATATATGCCATAGTATATCGTGTCTTAGGCGTGATATAAACATATATTGCGATTAAGAAAAATGATACATGTGCAAGCCTTTGAAACATAAAGATGCAACAATTTTTCCTTTCTCATCGATGCTTCACAAGTAAACATGCCGCGTGGATTTCCCCTTCTCAAGTGCATGTACCCATTTGGAGATATGATGATTTTATAAGATTAGTCAATTTCTAATTTTGGACTTAAAGGAGATTGAGAATTTTAAGTCTTTAGGAGCCTTGTTTTAAGGCTAAGACTCCGACTTTATTTTATTTCATTATGCTTGTTATTATTTATTTCATATGGTGATTGGATTATTTTAAGTCCTAATAAGTCTTGATAATAAGTTAAAACTCCTGTGTTTTGTTTTACCAACTTTAAGAATTTGCTAATTTATTTTATATTCTTATTGCCATAATCACAAATTTAGTCATGTGTTCATATTATAAATTTCGAAGTTTATACACAAATATGATCATGAGTGATGTTGTTACTATGCTAGAATGAATTTTTCCAATAATATAAATATTGATAATTCTTTATTATGCAAAATATATTACTAAAATCTTATTTTCAATACATGGAAAATCTTTTCACCAAGAATAAATATTTAGAACAAGTCATTCACCTATATTTTTCAAAATAACAAGACTTAAAGGAATTTCTAAAAAATTTATCACTTACAGCATTTTCTTCCTAAACAATTAAAATCCATGTTTCATAAAAATAAATTGTTAAATGAAGTTTTTAAATAAGTATGAGATATTCAATATTTCAACTAAATATTAAACGATGATTTTCTTTAAGTTTCATGTTTACAAAAATTTTCAAAAATAGATTTTATTACAAGTTCAAAAGTTATTTTTCATAAAGTTTAACTTTCCTACCTTCCATAAGGATTGTTTTAACAAAAATTATATTTTAAGTGACATCATTAGGATCATGCATGTATATATGATTTCCAAAAATGAAAATACTTTACACTTGATTTAGAGAATCCAAGTGAAGTAAAACTTTCTAGATGCAATCTCTTCCGAAGGATTCCAGGACTTCAATGATCCTAAATGTTAAAAATAACCTTATGAATGGATAGAGCATTCAAAATAGATAGAAAACAACCACTCACATATGAAATTTCGAGTTAAAGTGAGCAAATTATGGTTTTTTTTTTTTTTAAGTTAAAACTTTCATAACCTGAAAAGATAACACGAATAGAATAAATAGAGTTAAAAATTCAAGTAGAACCTCTATAAAATACTCACTTCATGTATTTCTTTTGTTTAGGTAACAAGAATTTGACGTATCATTTCTCAAGGATTATTTTGATTGAAGTTTCAAGAAATAGTCGAGTAAGCTTATCTTCCCATTTTACATATTCATGTATATGCTTGTGAAATGAAAGCACTAGAAAATAAGAAAAGATAAAAATGGAATATGCATGTAGAGAATTTCATGAGATATGATTGTATTATTTGTGTTTGATGACAGAAAGTTAAGTATTTTGGAACTTGAATTGTTGATTAATACTTTGGTTTTAATGCCATGTTGTATTGTTTGTATATATCTCGATGATCACGCTTGAAATTGTCAATAACTCGATTGAGAATGAAACGATAAATTGACCATACATAATACAAAGTAAGTCACATCATTTTCGTTACCATTTCCTTGTGTGGGACAAGAGAATAGTAGTGGTGGCAAATGGAAGCCAAAAAATCTACAAAAACATATGGCATGTAGGAGCCAAAAAATCTACAAAAATTTTATGATAGTTGTATGAGCCTATAAGCTCCCTAACCCCACAAATGGATGGCATAAATCCATTTAACAAATGATTTCCGATCAATCACATGTGTTTGTTTGCTCATATGGATGTTGCGTTTCATATGTTTGCTTAATAATAACTTGCTTGATTATTTGTATGGATATGCCATTATGGGAATATACTCACTAAGCAATCGTTTCCTTTACCCCAACAGATTTTTTCTCTCGCAGGTTCACCTATTTTTTTACCCAAGATCCTCCTCTACTTAGGTAAGACTTATGCTTTTGGAGAAATTCTACTTGAAGATCTTAGAATAGATTTCATTTAAAATCTCTTAATTTTATGTTTATTTTGCTTTAGAATAGTGATAGTTTGGAGACTTAAACGGAGGAATGCCCCTGTGATAATGTAAGATTTGAATCTTTAAGTTATGCAAGTTAAGCTTAAATGTTTATTGTATGCCATTTATTATTATCTTATTAAACTACGTGCTCCATCGATGTCTCCTATTTGTTATGAAAGTACATCTTACATATGGTGTTGAAGTTTATGCACAACTAAGAGAAGTTAATGGTAAGCTTTAATATCGCATGCAACGGATTATCATAGATAGGGTACCCATTAGGGCGTGACATTGGCTTTATTTGGTTTTCTCATACATCAAAACTAGACTAAAAAAATATCTTCTTAGGTTGATTTAGGTTTTATTTTGTGACACCTTGATTTTCATTGGATGCAAAATTATTAGTAAATCGATATTAAGGCATCTAATTTGACAACTATAAACTAAATTAAGGATATAATTAGAATGGTCTGGAATAATCAATAAGAAAATAAAGTATCAAAACTATAATAACCCTAAGAATAAAAGGAAATCATTTAAACAGATGACCTAATTAAGCTAAAAAAAGGAATAATATAAAAACTACTATAGAATTTAAACTCATGAAATTCAATTTGATAAAAAAAAAATAATAATAGTAATAAAAAGGTAAAATAGTAATAGTAAGTAGTAAATGGTTAAGAAGGTATGAAAAGTAACTAGTAAATATAAAAAGTAAATATAAAATATATAATTAGCATATAATACAATAATTAATGTAGATTTTTCGAATAAGGATACTTTAACTTATGAAATTACTAAAATGCCCATTTAAATTCACAAAAATTGGAAAACTAACACAAAAAAATAATTTAAATGGAAAAAAATCCTTAAATACTCTAGAAAAATCAGGAATAATTTGGAAAAAATTAGGAAAATTCGAAACATGTAATTAATCTCAGAAAATATCCTGTAAATTTCTCAAAATTGTGTCAAAATGCATGTAAAATTCACCAAAAATTCGCCAGCTGTCCAAAAATTTTGACACCTCACCAAGACACGTGTTTTAATTCCATGTGACCAGCTAAAAAGTTTCATGCAAGAATAATGACATTTGGCATTTTTAATATGCTGTAAACTGCTATAAATACCGTGTTCCAACATAGAAAAATTCACACAGCTCGTTTCGAGCATCCTAAAATTACCAAAATTTGCATTTTATTATAAAAAATAATGCTCTATGCTGCCGACAACTTTATGGTGGTGGAAGGTGGCCGGTTATGGTCGTTTTGGCCGTGGATGGGCGGAAATTGCGGAAATTTTCATGAAGTCATTCCAGCTCCTTTCGTAAAGATATTTTATAGGTAAACTCATAATAATATTAGGTATCTCTCACAAAAATTTCGTAATTTTTCTTTGTCATTTACTATTTTTAATAATTAATCTAAGATTCTGCCAGTATAAATAATATTAATTAGTGCATATTTTATATATTGAAATATAGTAAAATGATTCTATTATACATAAAACTTTTTAACCACTTTTTAAATGCTCATTATAAAGCTTAGATATTAACTTTATCAAGTTATAACATATACTACTATTTTTCTATAATTGCACGATTTGTTATAAACTAATTACCTTATAAATGGCTATGTATAACTTAAATCTATAACTAAACTACCCTAAGTTATTTACTACTTTTTAAATATATTATCAAAGAACTTATAACAAATACATAAGAAATAATAACCCTTAGATTTGCTTAAACTAATTATCTCATTTAAGATTTATTAATCTAGTTAGGCTTAGTATCAAGAAAATGACAAAATTAATTATATTGTCAATATCAAATATCTATAAAGCTTATATTTAACTATACTTAATTTTTTAACTATTGCTCCTATAGTACATATTATGTAGGAATAATTATACTAAATAATTAGACCCTACACTAGCCTAAAAGGAATTAACATTTAATATACTTCAACTCAGTTAATAAATATCTACTTATTCTCAAATTCTAATTATTAATAGGGGTATTGTGAGGAAATGTAAAATCTAGATAATTCTATCAATATTTCATAATTTCCTAGAATTATCATCACATGATCGCTTAATAAATTTTCTAATATTCTAAAGTTAAGAAAATTAATCACCATAAAGTTAAATTAGTATAAAATATCTAAAATCTTTTAGCTCAATTTAAACTTTTAAAATTTCTAAGTTTAGATGTTAACCTTACTTATCTTACTATAATAAACCTTAATTATAAGTTACTTATCCAATAAAAGGCAATGTAAAACTATGCTTTATTTAAACCCTACTAAAATACATCATAATATATTTAATAATTGTAATCCATTCCCAATTAGCTAAATTAGGAATTATTACCCCTGCAAATTACATCAAGAAAAAGAAGGACAATGATTAAATGACTAGCCAGCCTCTATATGAAACTATAGATACTCATAACTATTCCTTGTTGGATATTATTAGGTGTTCGAGGGGAACGCTGATAAATCGCAATTTCTGTAAGTGGTTCATTTATATGGTGATTGTAAAAAGGGATATTATTTACATTATAATTGTTTGTGCTTGTAACTTAGCTATAAAACGTGTGTGGTTGATTGATTTTGTTTGATATTGGATGTTTACTTATCCTATTGTTTTGGTGTGAGATACTTGTTTGATCACCTAAGAATGTATTATTAAGAATATAATCAAAATAATAACCGATCATGCATAGCATAATGCATTTTGCATCTTTGCATTCACAAAACCGACCGTTCAGGTGAGAATGGATTTCTTCTTTTAACCTTTATTGAACTAAGTGACAAGAGAGGAGGTCGCAATAAAGGTTACAAGCTATCCGAGGGATAGTCCCGAACGGTTTTTGGGAGGACAGGAGATCCATTGCACATTCCCGGTTTTGTGGAAAATGAATCTGTGTTAAACTCCTCGAAACCCAGATTAGAGTGGGGTTAATTTCTCTAATCTCGTGATGAACCGGTCAACATCACGCGGATGGCATCCCGATTGATTGGACAATTCACTCTAATAATAACAATGATTGTGATTTGTCCTATAATGTTTATAATTACCCTTTTTATATCCACGTACGACTGAGCACGTGGTTTTATGCTGATACCCCTATAGATCTTTTTACAGAGATACAAGATTCCCTAAGGAGTATCAGAATTGGTTTCAGTAGAATGGAAGATGAGAATATTATGGATTATGTAAGGAGAGTTGAGATTATATTACGATAAAGGTATGTATAAAGGGTATTTCTTCAGATTACTTGTATTTCTGTGTGTTGGCCATCACTTGAGAGTTGTCAATACATTGGTTTAATGAGATAAGCCTTGTATATTCTACTTGCTAATGATAGTTAAGGCCACCAACTATCATTTTCATTTAGAATGTACGGCGGGACTGTCTTGATTAAACTATTGGGATGTGACATATTTAATTAAAATATTATTTATATTGACTAAAATAAGCATTAAGCCTTTTTATATGTAAATGAGCTATTTTAATAATAATTAGCTTCTTTTTATACTGTAAATAAAACCCTCTAGCCCATTTTTGAAGCTTAGTTCAACCCACTGTTATAGAAAAGAAGGCTTCAATAGCGGTGTTAGATCGTTTTGATATGATATAATGGTGATCAACTGTCACGACTCCAAATGGAGGCCTAGTAGGATTTATCTAAAGCTATCATATCACATGTGCACCCGTAACATGAGAGCCGTCTTGTATGTCAGAGTGTACAAGACTCTATTTATTTATAAAAGTTTATCATACAAATGATATAATATATTACAACATTTCAACTATGGAATCCGATTTTCCAATTTCCACCAAGATCGCAGAGAATCGGTATCACCTACCAAATAGTTCCAAACTACAACGTACAAAATTCAAAATTCATCTATTTTATATTCTAAGTTTCCATATCTTATATCTCTATATTCAATAAAGTTCATTGGAGAAGCTCTCTTCACACATTCCTAGCCCAATTCCAGCTAGTAATAATCTGCACAAAAATTGTTGGAGGGTGAGCGAACCACGGGCTCAGTGAGATAACCTGACCAGACCACACATCAAACAATAGCATCCAAGTATAATTATCAATCATATGTAATGCAACAAACAATCATATGCACATTACAAGCTTGGATGATCTAGAATCCAAAGCAGGATGAAGATTTACGCCCTCTTCATCGGGGTTAAAGGAACCGATCCATGGCCCACCTACCCAGGAGAAACAGAGAACCATAGGAATAACAACACTCACTTTGTTCTTTACTTTATGTTTACAGTTTCTTCATTCAATTTCCTTTTGGAACAAAGAGACTCCATTAAGTGTTAGTCATTTCACAGCGATACCATGGGCGGCGTCCTTCATTTTCCAGCTAGTTCCCATGGAACCGACAGAACAAAGGTAAGCTTGCGTAGAATTAATAGCCTCTTGCCTAGAAAAACCAAGCATTACCAGAGAACCGAAATACTAACACGTAGTAGGCTGCCACATCTCCATATGCAGTTTGTGCAAATCGTGCAATGCATGTCCATTTCATTTATAGTACTGACAGTTGTTAATCAAGTTTAAGGCGATCATATAATTTACAGACAATCATCAACATATTTCATACAATATTTATCATACAATAGGATTATCACTTATATTATGATAATTTGCCATTCAATCATACACCACGCATCATGCATTATTCCCAATCCCGCATTCATATCAATTGAATATATATTATTACAAATGCAACTATATTACAAGCACAAACAAAGTCTTCCTATAATTAAAGGCGCTGATTCTAATCGCCGGATATTAGACTAATTCCGTTACTTTAATTATTGCATCGTTAAATAACTTAATTAAATCCTTATAGATGCCTAACTATTCCGTATCGGTGTTTGATACAGCTTTTTTTTATTAATTGTTATCTATATTTTTATTCAAGGGGCTTGTCTTTTCTTAAGTTCTACTGCTTTTAATAGAATATTTTTATTTATTAATCTTTGCCTGTCAACCTTATCTATCTCTCAAATTGGTATTTTTATTTATTTAAGGGTATGCTCTAGTATCTATATCTTTCCAGAATTATAAAAATCGTATTTAGATATATCAAATTTCTATTATATTTCGGTTTCATTCTTATTGCAAAACAAACTAAGTTTAATACTACAATATTATTAGTAATATTAGTTTTGAAACGTTAATATCAATATTAGTAATAAATACATGTATAATAATAATAATCATCTTCATACTATTAGTAAATAATAGTATTAGTGACAAAAGTAATTATAGTATCGATGGTAATATATAGTAGCGTTAATGTGAAAATAACGGTATTAATAATCATTCATGACTCATAATGAAAGTATCAACAATACTGAGTACTATACTCAGTAGTAATATTAATAGCAATAATCATAATCATACTTATAGGAATAACAGTAAAATCGATGTTGGTTTATTAAGAGTGTAAACTGAATGATTTTCTAGTTTGTGATTTCTTATTCGTTTTAAATCTGATTTCATTGTATAAATAGTTGATTTGATAGTACCCGAAGAGTACTTTTTAGTAGTAAATTATTTTTCAAGAAAAGAGATTTGTACAATTTTTAAATTTATGAAACACATGCATAAGTTTCAAGTGAATCCTAATAACGGTAGTCAAAACTTGTTTTGATCATATCTAACTCATTTCTAATCCGTTTTTGACGAATAAATAGTCGTTTTCATAGCATTTTCCGAGTACAATCCATTAGTGGTGCTATTTTTATCAAACAAAGTCATTAAGGGAACGAAAAATACAAGAACAATCCGTTCTGTTCGTCCAAATTTGGCAACTTGATCCCGTTTTTGTTTTTGCAATATCTAATTCGTTTCTTATCCGTTTTTAACAAATAAATAGTCAATTTCATAGGATTTTTCGTGTTCTTTCATTGGTAGGGTCGTTTTTGGCTTAGCCTAAACACATCAATACAATTTATTCCATCTTCCTAGTCGTTTACACGAGTTATCTTAGTTTTGTTGTAGTTTTAGATATAATTTGGGTTTTTCCTTCTTAAGACTTGAAGTTCTACACTCAAAAATCTTCAAGTTCATGTGTTTATATCCTAAATAGTCTAGATAGCATAACTATACTATTAGACTAATCTTGATAAATTTATAAAACGAATTCTTATAAATCAACATAACGGATATTTGAACTCAACGTAATTCTTACTTTGATTGGATCATAGAATGATTTAGCTCCTCATTCTTGATGAAATTAATGATCTAAAGAGAAAGGTTAGAAAGTGAGTAACTAAGGAAAAACTAATCTAGCTAAACTAACATATATATATATATATATATTTGATTTACTTACCTTGTTGAGTCTAGGTTCCAACTTGAATCTACGATAAACCAAGGCTATTTAACTTGGTTTTAATGTTGTTTGGGTTAGCTAAGGTGGGGTTTCAATTGTGTTGATGAGTATTGATGTTTGGGTAGTGCTATAGGATATAAATAAGAGTTACACTCTATTTTTAGTGTTGAAACAAGTTTGAACAAGTGAGCAAGAAGAGGAATGTATAAAATTCGTGGTGGCTTTTTGGGGTAGATTTTTGGGTTGTGTTTGGGGAGATTTTGAGTTGGTTTTGTAGCCAACTTAAGCTTATATATCTATACAAATGTTAGGTTGAGATTTAAGTACATGAGAGGGTATTTTGGACTTGAAAAACACATATTTATGTTGTTGTTTCTCGGGTGAAATTTCATGTGAATTTGAGGATGATTTTTGGACGAATTTACATGAAATTTGTGGCTGATTTCAAGGGGTATTTATTGTGTTTGTTTGGTAGTTGATTAAGGTTATTTATGTGTGTAAATTAGAGCTCAAGTTGCACAAAAATGGGTCAAAATCTAAGGTTGAAATTAGAACTCTGCTGCAGTATATTGTTGAATTCCTCCTACTGCAGCTGCTGATTTGGTGAATTTCAAGGCTATTTAGAGTTGATTTGGTGGTTTATTTGAGTTGTAATTCTTAACATTAAATGTTGATCACAAGTGGAGTTTTTATATTGGGTTATATGTCATTTTCATTTGAATTTGGGAGCTCAGTATTGGGTGCAAAATTTGGACGTGAATGCTGCAGTTTTTGTTTGGATTTCCCCCCTTGTTGCAACTTCTTCAACAAGGATTTCGTCAAGGTTTTGGAATTTTGTTTGATTTTGATTTGAGTTGAATTCCTTCTTTATTTAATGGGGATCCTAGCTGGTAATTTGTGGTTGGTTTGGATGCTATTTTCATATGGAAAATTTAGCTCAAATGTGAACATATTTCTTGTTGTTTTCCTCCGTTTTGTTGCTGCTCTGTTTTCCATCCAAGACCTATCCTGTGCGTGAAGGGTGCAAGGAGTCTCAGCAGCTTGCCCGTGTTCTGTGCGTAGAGGAGAAGCTGCCCTGTTACGTGATTTTCCATTCAGGTGATTTGGGCAAGCTGGGTGATCTTCAATTCTACAGCTAGCGTGATGGAATCTCAGGAACTGCAACGTGGAGTTTTGCTCTGCTCCAATGTGAAGGATTTGTTTTGGCGCGTGAAGAAATCGATGTCATCGACTCCTCTGTTCCGCGTGAAGACTTGCTGCAGCTGGCTCCTCTGCTTCCAGCGTGGATTGATGCATCCTACATTCCGCTGCAGCGTGCTCCACCGAGCATTCCTCTCATTCAGCTGGAGTTGCACTGCTCCAACATGGATGCTGTTGCTGGCATTCTCTACACAAGTCCTCTGTTTCGTTTATCGTTTCTTGTACGTGGAGGCTGATCCGTGCGTGACTTCTTCTACAGCAATGGCTCTACTCTGGCGCGTGACCAACCAAGCTAAGCTCATTTGTTTTCTTCCTCTATTCCTATGAAATTCCACTTCCAGCGGTGGTTTTCGTGTGTATGTATATATATATTATTTAATTTGTTTATGATTTGCTTAATAGCTAATTAAATTATTTTAACCAACATTAATTTATAAATGTATATTTATAACCATTATATACAAGTTTTATTAAGATAAAATTTTCCTAAGTTACAAAAAAAAACTTTAAATTGGTTATACATACAAATTTTTAGTTTAAAGTTCACACGTTATTTTTAGTATTTTAACTTACATGATTAAATTTTTCAAGTTCAATAAATTAATTTAGGAACTTAATCTTAATGAATTCAGAATTTCCTAAAAAGTAAAATAGCGGGTTTGGAATTTTTGTTTTAGATTGGATTAATATTTATTTATTGGTTTTGGTATCCATTATGTATTTATAATCCTAGTAATTCATCTTTAGATTATCGTTCTATACCAAAAGTGTTGTTAATAGATTATATTTATCGGGTTTGAAATTTAGGATTACTTCTAATTATATCGTGAATTATTAGTTCAAGATACGAAATCTCGTTTTTGGTATTTATTAAGGCCAATGGAATTTTTATTCGGGTTTTTCAAACTATGAATGAGTTTATTACAATTCATAGATCTATTCTAGGATTTTTGTTGAATCATGTATTTGGTATTAGTTTCATATTTGCTAATTTATTCATTTTCTAGTTGTGAAAATTATTAAAGGTTACGTTGACAATTCGGGATTTAATTTCTAAAAGCTTAAAACCTTTTTAATTAAAATATTAGTGTAATTTTAAATATTTATTTAAGATCTAGATTCAGATATTGATCTATTTGTGATCTTATCGTATCTTTTTGTAATTCTAATGATTTATCTTTAGTCTATATTTTAATAACTTGTAGGTTCTAAAAATTAATCGTTTATTATTGTAGTATTAAAGTTATGATTTATTTTCTAAGTATTGAACTTAAGGGAAAAAATTCGGTAATTTATATTAACGATTGGTTTATCGTTGTTTTATAAGTTATTTGAAATCATAAAAGTTACAATTTGTATTTCGAATTTTTTTTTTATTGGTAACGGTTCTAATCTTTCTAATTATAATCAAATTCATTCTCACTTTAACATTTTTAAATCGAGAAAAATTTGGAGTGATTTTTACTACTTGTTCCATTATTCTAAATAATCAAATATTACATTTTTAGTATTTGTTAAAATCATGTTACGTCCAATTTGGGGGATTACATCAACCACACTCAATCTTGTCTATTTAATCAGATGTTATCCAATAGGTAACTTTAGCCTCCACCATCTATAAATAGGTGGCTTCTTTTCTTATTTCGGGTCATTCTGCTATTGCTAAGATCGAGAGCAACGCGGAAACTCTATTAAAATAACTCTAAAAAGAATCAAAGCAACTACTTTAAGAATAACGAGTCAAAAACAATTGAATCTATCTAATTTGATCTTGTCACACTCACGCACTTAATAAACTGGGTTTGCTTGTTCCTCATTCGACGCTCTCTCTGCAACACCTGTAGATGTGTCATCAGTTCAGGACTTCTCTCAGTCGATGCTATGCTTATTGCATATGATCTACCAACTGTGATAACCTACCATACAAATTCACAATAATATTGCAAATGGTAAATGTGATATCCACCTAAACTCATATCTCTACCTTTAAATGCAATTTAGCAATGGTTGTGAAACTTATTATTGCATGTTATAAACGTGATTTAAATCGAAATTTTAAATATCCGATTTCTAAACACCACTTTGTAATAGATTTTAGTTGTTTTTTTTTTTTCAACTTTGTGTTGGTAATTATTTTCTTCATGTGGGGTAGACAGGTATTTAACCTGAACAATTATTGTAAAACCAAGTATCTTTTTTATAAAAGTGCATTTCGATATTTTTTTCTTTTTTAATTTCCATTTGACATTCTTTTGTTTGGCTCTTCTATTTTTCTTATTTATCCAATAAACATCTCTAAGTTGAAAATCTCATGACTACCACTAACATGATGAGTTTCAATTTTTTGATGAATTATAAGAAGAAATAATACATTCTTTAATGGATAATTTTATTTGGCAAAAAGAAAACACTAGGCATTTACCATCCCCCAATGATACCTGTCGAGCCTGGATTTTGAAAATCATCTGGTTCATTTCTCCTAACCCGATTCATATTAAACCCTAACCATTTAACATGAATCCTCGACTAGGGGTTAAAAGAAATTTTAATTTTTGAAAACTTTTTAGAGTCGCCACCCGATATAAATCGGGAAAAAATGAAAGCCAGGATTAATGGGTCGGTTAATCCTAACTTAGCCACTAGTCTGCGAAAAGTTTGATTTAAAAATCAAATTTTTAAAAAATACCAGATATCTGAGTTCGGGGCTAACCTATTAAAACCTAAGCGGTTACCACTTTAAATTTAAAATTTAGAATTTATCCTTTTCTATACTAAAAAATTCAAACAAAACATTTATAAAACAAATATTTACAAGTTTAATAATGCATTATTTTTATTTTTATTATTTTTTCTTAGGATTTAAATATCAACAAACATTTGTATTTTTCCTTTAAAAAAAAAACTTATAATATGTACAAAATGATTATTTCAAACTATCAAAACAAAATATATTTTTTCTAATTTTATTGTCGCCCCGTAGGTGCCTACGTACTCGCTAATCGAGATCAGACAAAACGTAGTTCTTTTATAAAGAACTTAGTTTGTTGATCAATTTTATTTTTTAAAATATTCTCACTTTAAGTTTATTAAATTTTGAATTTTCAGGAAAACCAATTTTGATGATCCTATAATCTAATCAATTGAATTTTATTTCATAAAAAATTATTTTTCTAAGTCCAAAAATCATTTTTTCTAAAGAAAAAACCAATTTATGATAATTCATGGCTAATTTAATGCTACATGAAAATCAATTTGAAAACTTTGAGTATTATCTTTATAGCAAATTTATAAAGATAATTTTGATAAAAACTTAATTGATATCATGATTTTAAAAAAAACAAATTTTTATCTTTATTATTCAACAACAATTTTGGTTTAAAAAATCTATTAACAATTTATTATTCTTGAAAATTCAATAATCATCACATATGTTCAGAACATATTCAAAATATATCATAACAAAATTAAAATACAAAAACAAAACATCTCATGCATCAAATATATATTTAAAGATCAATCTATATGCAAATACATATTCAAAAATATAAAAAAATATCAAAAATTACTACAACATGTAAATTTATATTAAAAATAATTATTCTAATTTTTCTGGATTTTTCTGAATTTTTCTGGATTTTTTTACGAATTTTTATTGATTTTTTACTATTTTTTCTTATTTTCCGAAATTAAATATATAATAAATAAATAATTTAATAATACAGACTAACCTGGACCGTTGGATTTTCTCGGATCAGATCTGGAGCGTCTGATCTGTAGACTAAATCTGACCGTCTGATGGAATTGACTCGCGATCTGGACCGTGGATCTACTGATCAAATCTGGAGCGTAGGATCTGCTGATCAAATCTGGACCGTAGGATCCTCTGATCAAATCTGGACCACAGGATCTCCTGATCAAATTGGACCACAGGATCTGCTGACTTTTGACCGACGACCGTTGACGACGACGACCGACCACCGTTGACGATGACCGACCGGGTTGGATCTCGGATTTCGGGTCGGATCTTGGATACCCGTCGGGTGAAGAAGACGATGACGGTGACTTCAAGGCGTTCCTCGGCCGCTCCTGGTGGTTTTCGAAGGCTGCAACCTTGTCGGCCCGACGTGGATGGGGCTGCTGCGTCCGTTGGTGGTGGTGGTTCATCCCAGAACCACCAGAAGTGGCGGTTCGTGTGGTGGTGCTCGGCGGCGAGGGTTTGAAAAAAATAAAAAAAAATTTGCAGAACTTCCAAATGCAAATCCGAGCAAATCTAAACACTATAATCAATCAAGAACACTTCCTAGATGATCCTAACACTCTTTAATTGGATCGAAATCCTCTCAATCACTTCGAATTTGCAAATTTTGCAATTCGAGCACTTTCTACTCTATTTTCAGATCTCGATCGTGTAGTGTATGTTTCGTGAAATTGAATTGTGCTTTCTGCTTGGGGGGTGATCCTATTTATAGATTTCGAAACAATTTGTCATTCGAAGCTTCGTACTTGTTCAATTTTACAATCACGAATCGTTATATTTTTTCAAATAAAAACGATTCAAAATTGGGACTCGATTCGTGATTGTTGGTTCAAATTGATCACGAATCTTAAGTTTACAGGTCATGACTCTTGATTAAGTGTATTTAATTTGATCAAAGAACACAATTCAAAAATTTTCGAATTTGAGGAAACATGTTCATTCGAATTTTTTCCTAATTTTCGTGCCTTAATTAAGATGGCTTTTGGAATGAAAAAATACGTGAATTATGTACAGATGTGATGTATCCCATGCCTAGTTTGTGTCTGTACAATTAATTTCGAAAAAACACAAAGATTCGTTGCTCAAATGATGTCTCAAAGTGGATGAACCGATGTGTCTTTTGGGAAAAAAAAATTGAACAAAAAGAAGCAAAATCTGCCTTGGGCTAGGATCGAACTTGGGTCCCCTTGCTTTGTGTCCATGGTCTAATCCGTTAGGCTGTTGGCCTGTGCCTTGGTCATATAGCTAACCCACTAATACTTAAAACTAATAAAATATATATTATATTAAGCTTAAATAATTATTTATTTTAATTTTTCTTACATATATTTTATTTATATTACTATTATTCATTTAATTATTTTATTATACATATTTTATTCCTCTATATTTTTATTTTTCTATTTTCTCTTTTTCCCTTTTTATTATACTATTGTTTTTTATATTTTTAATGAACTCAATCATGACATTAATTTAATCTAAACTTGAGCCTAATTTTAATTGGGCAAAAATTGGGTGTCTACAATACCCAAAACGGAGAATTTTATCATAGACACTACAAAAAGCTTAAGATTAACTCTCGTATTACTCACAAGCTTCGAACATCATGCTGAAGCGTCCCCATTCCTAAGAAACCAAGGAGGCCTAACTTACGTCCACATGCAAAATAATAATCAAACAAGTATATAGACAAGAGAATATATTAAAGTAATGAAAAGAATAAATGAATATTGATGGGCACAATATAAGTCATTTTGTATTTGAGCTCTATAAAAGCCATAATACTTGAGAGTATGTATCAACTAAGCTATGGAATATTGAGTTGGAGCTTTAGGTGCAACAACTTCTGCCCCTTCAACCTTAGCATCAAAATCAAGGTCTTGCACTTATATTAGACCCCAGCCCTTAAAGGCTACCTTATTCAACTAAACTAGCACACCCTGTCAGTTGGCCATAAATTCAATTTCTTTAACACTTTATGATTAGAGCACCCAAATATACCCTTTTACATTACATTCCAACCTGATCCCTTATTCACTACACTAATTAGACCAACATTAACTCTATACCTTTTAATCATATTATATGGTGGAAGTGGTTCAATTTGTGCCATGTATTGATACCTTCCAACTTGGGGAAAATACTTCTCATTAGCATATAATGGAGAATTCAACACTTGTCCTTTTAAAAGTCAATGCCTTAGTGTTAGAAGGTAAGAAATTTCCATCTATTAAATTTGTTACAAACTTTTTTCTCTTCTTCATAAAAAATTTATACAGGCAAGTTTTTAAAATCTTCTCCAAAGACTTCTTCCTCATTATCATATAGACCTAAAGCTACAATAAACTTCTTCATACAAATAGTCTTATATTGGCCAAAAACATAAAAGCTTACTGTATCTTCTAGATATGGTACCCGATCCCTAGTTTTGAAGCTTGCCAAAAATGTCAGAGTAATTCTCTCAAACATTTCCTTCCTTACTTCAGATTGCTTCTGCCAAGCTTTATCTTTAAAATATTCCCTAAAAGATCTATCCAACCCATAACCTCTTATCACATTTTAGTCCATCATAACATCAGGTACTATTTGCTATTCGATTGGAGAAATTCTAAATTTCGTCTTATCTTCAGAATTTAACCCTATTAGAGGTTGGATGGATGTGCTTACTTGTGATTGAGAAGGCTTAGAATTAATTCTAACCTTTTTTGTTTCTTTCTTTTGGGGTTATGTGTTTGTAGGTCTCTTGGGTGCCATTTTGCAAAACAAAACACATAACATAAGTTTCTCATTCAAAAAAAATTTTAAAAAATAAAAGAAACTTACATTACCTTAATTTCGATTTAAACCTAAATTAGGGTTATTAAATGTACTGAAGTATAAACTCAAGGTATACTTACTCTCATCATTCTCTAAACATGACAACTCATTTCTAAGCAAAAATTCCACTTTTCAAAACCTTTCTTGTTATCAAATTACAAAGAATCAATTCTTTAAACAAAGTGAAACAACTTTTTAACATCAATGAAATTGATTTACCAAAACTTCCTAAACTCTGAAACTTTAAAACTAATGTGATTAAACACTTATCAACATGAAAATAAAACAGAAAAAATAAGATTAGAGTGAAGAAATGTGCTTACCTTAATAGTTTGATGGCAATAATGCTAGGAAGAAATGATTTTTATTGAGTTTTGTAAAGAATGTTTTGAAGGTTTTAGTTAGGGTTTATCGTGTTCATTAAACTTTGAATGAAATGTAAATGAGAGAGAACAAATAATATCGAGCTTATATATTATTTGTATCAAGGGTATAATCGCAGGTACGGTTTTGAACATGGTTCAACTTAAATAAAAAGAATTAAAGAATCATGGCTTTTTATTTAGCTTCGGATTTAAGCTGTAAAGAATAAAAGAACGAGTTAGTAGTAATCGTAGTCACGATCATGGGCTCGATTTAGCCAAGATAGAGGCTATGACAAAAAGTTTATTTCCTTTCTTTAAACTCGGGTTGGCTTGCGGCCAAAATTCTTAAAGGGATTCCTACCAAAGTCACTTCAAGACAAGTATAAAGTGTGATGTGAAAGACATCTATTGTTCAAACAATTCGATTGATTCAAAAATTGGGGCCTTTTAACTCAATGGTAGAGTAACACTATGTTAAGGCGTAAGTCAATATTATATTCCTTATTTCCTTTACAATGAAAAGGTTTGAATTGCGAATGTGATTCATCACTATTTTTCATACTTACAATAAGATTTCTATTAAAAGCAACATTCAAACTTCAAACAATACTTGAAAACCATCATCAAAATTTACATTCCTCGATCAAACATTCACTGAAAAACCTCTCTTAAAGTCTTACAAAACATCATTAAGCATAAAAAACTTAAACATTAAACATTCATCAAACTAAGCTTTCAAAAATTCTCAAAACATTCTAAAGGTCTTAAAACTTAATTACATAAATCAAAATTGAACAAAAACAAACAAGACTGTAAGATTAATCATTCTAAGAGTCCTTTTTCTTCAAAGTCGGTTATTGGCTTGGTCCTTTAGGTTAGCTTTAGTGTTTGCCGGCCAAGTTCCTTGAAGTCTTCTTGTTAAAAGTTTGGAAACCTGACCAAACTATGTCTCCAGATTATGAATGGTAGCTAAGTGATTCCTCAGAGTTATGTCAATGTTCTACTGCTTTGCCTCATAAGCTTTGATGAATTGAGGAATTAGTTCTTTCAAATAACTTTTCCCTTAAGACACGTTTGATCCTTGACCTCGCTATATTTGAAAATTACGTGGAGAAAAATTCGGATTTTGAAAATTTATTGCTCCACCAGAAATTTGGGTGGTTCCTCTAACGATGTTATATGTATTATTAAAAGGATCATTTTTTGGGTCCATTATAATTTCCAATAAAATCCACATTCTTAGTTATCATACCATCATAACTTTGTCTTAAACTTTCATTAATCATATTAACATAGCTTACCCCCATGGTTAAACCATTGATCTTCTTGGACAAGGATTTTGCCTTGAAGGTCAAAGCAGGGACTATGTCAAGCTAAAAAACACTTCCGAGTTTCTCTTTTCTAACCTTATAAAATGACCACCGGTAACGACTATTGGACATGTCCTCAAAAAGACTTAAACACTCATTAGGGGACTTATTGTTCAAGTTTCCTCTGCTGCCGCATCTATCAACTACCTAGTGCCGTAATTCAATCCATTATAAAATGTTTTCACTTAGGTCCATTTTGGCAATCCATGATGTGTGCACCTCCCTAGCAACTCTTCCCCCTCTCAAAAGCTTTGTAAAGGGTTTAGATTCCAACCGGTGAAAAGAAGCTATGTTAGCTCTTAACTTTGCTGTCTTAGAGGATGGAAGTATTTTCTCATAAAATGTCTGGCCATTTATTACCATGTAGTTATGGATTATCTGGGTAAACTATTGAGCTGTCTTTTTCCACTCCCCCTAAGAGAAAAAGTAAAAAGTCTCTAGTGAATAGTGTCACTGGAGGCCTCATTAATTTTGAAGGTGTCACAGATTTCTAAGAATTATTAGAGGTAGGTATTAGGCTCTTCATCTTGCAGACCATCAAACTCCACATACCGCTAGACCATTTGAATTACATTAAACTTAATTTCAAACTTATTAATTTCTACCCCAGGTCTTGCTATGCTCGTGTTTACCCCATCTAGTGTTATCCTATAAAAGTTTAGCATTGTCCTAGGTAAATGATTTACCCTACCTAGATTGTTTTCTTCATTTAAAACCTCATTCTCTTAAGGAATTTCTTCACCTTGATTATTAATTGGATAACTCTATGGGGCATCTATTTAACAAAAATTGACTCTCCTAACTAGCTAAGCATCTAGAAATTCTTCATAGTCATTGTGATTATGGGGTAAAGGGAAACAAAGTTTGCGAGTGACTCCTAGTTATAATCCTATGATTTTATTATGATAGGGAATTAGTCTACAATAGACAACCTATATTACAACAAAACATGGTTTATAAATAGCAAAACAAAATGCTAACAAGAAAAAAACTAAGATAAAAAACTATATACAAAAGAATTAAATCAATGACAGCTACTTTATAGGATTTATTAAACTTTACAGCTATACAGAAAAAGCTACGAACAGATACAAGACTATTTACAACAATAAGAAAGGTAAAAAGAAACATCATTATTAACAAAATAAATTTTGAGAACTAAGCTAAACATAGACACGGATAATTACAACAAATCATAGCTAATTGGATATTTTGTCAAATTTCAGGTGCCATTCGTAACATTAACCCAATTTAATACTACTCAATTTCCTCCTTTGTAGTAGTAATAACTATATAAATCATGTTACTTTTTCCAAGAAAATGTTATATGTGCACAAATACATTCACGAGACCAACTTGCATCTATAAATGAAAAAGCACAAGTTTCTACATTCTCATTAAAGTATGAAGGTTTTATAGTCTATTTTATATAATTTTTTATTGTAATAATACATCTTAATTATATTACCATGTAGCACATCATAAATTTGTGTCTTTCATTTTGATCTGAAAGGGCATCATAATGACGTAACGAATGAGGTATGGACCTCATTTGTGTCTTTCATTTTAATAGCATGCTTAATTTTTTTTTATTTCATATAAACATTTTTTTCTTAAAAACAATACATTAAGTTAGTGATGTTATGCATAAAACAACTTGTTGACTTGAAATGCAAAAGAATAACCTAGAACTGCAACAGCCTTTTTATAAAAATCCATTAGATGAAGACCTTATTTTCATAAAACTAACTATTAAATCGAAAGATTTTCCTTGATTTTGATGAGAAAAAACTATAAATCAAATAAGCAATATTCTAAACTCAACTAGCAACAACTTAATGTATTTTCTCGAAGACGCGATTCAAGAGCTTAAGCCAATTTAAACAACTTAAATTAATATAATTAAATGTTTGTTATTAATTGCTAACCAAGTCAAATAAAATTTGAAAGACTTAAATTTAACTTAGATCGAATTGCTTATTTTTGCGAAATTTTTGCACAGTGGTCTACTTTAAGTTGAAGTGATTCGAACCCGTGCAGGTGTCCTTTGTGTTTTGTGCAGTTGATGACAATGGGTATGTATTGTCTTGAAATTGTTTGGACCTATGAAAAGCATTGATAATAGATCAAAGTGCCTACCGGTTTGGATTAACTTGAAGCATTTCAAACCCTGGACTTCTTCATGTTTTCTAAAACCAAAGCTTCTAGATGTTTACATCATCTTTAACCAGTCCAGATCAAACTCATTTTTGTAATGTTTGAATAAAGCATAGCATGTCTTATAGTCTAGATCAGGACAAAAGTATACTTCTCCCTAATGCAATTCGGGTCTAAATTACGATCTGACCCAACAAATATCTTAGACCCTTAACCACTCCTATGGATATAATCGAGACAGGTTTTACAAAATGCAAAGCTAAACCCGATACCCTTTAGGCTTTCCAAAACTCGTCCTAAAGCCTATAGGGTTTTCGTTATAAACCAAAAACCTACTCGATAGACCCTATAAAGTACCCAAACTCGAACCTAAGCTCAATAGGCCTATAAATATTTCAACTTTAACTATTTATGTTTAAAGTTATCTAAAAAATATATTTTTCTCATAACATACATAGCCATAATTTTCTTCTTGTTTACTCATGGAAAAGTTTATTTCCATTAATATTTGAGCACAAAATAAATCCTTCTAAATTTATTTTCTATTAGCTTAACATTTCAATAAGTCACCATGATTAATTAAAATGAATATTATAAAAAATGAATACTTCACAATTATAAAAATGCAAATACCCATTTATTAAATTGTACTACAAATTTAATAATGCATATATCATTCATTAAATTAAACTAATACCTAAAATTACTAAACTACATAAACTTAAAACTAATTTATTTTTAATTTTATTAGTTGAAATAAATTTAATATTTTTTTCTTAACAGGTTTGGGTTCGGGTTTCTAATGGGTCTTATAACCCTCTCATAACTCGATCCAAAACCCTATTGGGTTTTGTATGTTGTCCAAAAATTCATCCCAAACCCTATAGAGTATTTATCGGGTTGGGTAGTTAGGTACCTTATAAAAACCTGCCAAGTTATATCCTTAACCACCTTGACTTGATAGCAAGGTGGCTCGGACCTATAGATTAGTCGATTTATGGGGAGGGTCCATATAGTTTGGACCCGATTTTTTTTCGTTTTACACTGTTGCTTTTTTGTCATTTGCTTTTTTTTTTTGGAAAAAGACTCTGGCGTCCACTCTTCCTCATTTGCTTTAACATTTGAAACATGCACATGAATGATTGTTTGGGCAGGTTTTTGTTTTGTTTTATTATTGTTTTTAATCTGAAACTTTGTGGACTTAGTAGGTCTAATGAGTCCATGAGTGGTTTGGGTTAGGTCCTGATTCGGACTCTATCTAGAGAGATATCTAGTTAAAAGAGTCTCGATTATTCATAAGATTTCTAGTTGTTGGAGGGTATTTAATACAATATCTTTCCGAGGGAATTTGTGCCTAATGTTCAAATTTACTGAAGAGCTAGAAATTAAATTTGCTAGACAAACTAATGGTAGGTCAAAGAAGTTTAATTTGCAACAATGTAAGAAAACTTGACTATTCATTTTATTTGCCAATTTATATATAAATTTTTCTATGTATTACATATTAAGTGAGTAAGAGTGTAGTGCTATATTGGATATTAGTTTACAAATTTGTTAGTGTACTACACTTGTCATAATTAAGATTGCAATAGAGGTTAAGCTTGTGATCAAGTGTGAGATAGAGAGTGAAATCCTAGTCGTAGTGTTTGTGATCGTGTATGTATAATCTTTTCAGAACATTATTTATGGTAATAAATATATGTGTATATGAAGTCGCTGATTTTAGGCATTAGGTGATAATAGAGAGTAGCAAGTAGTTTAAAGTCCACATTAAAAATTCAAGCTTATTCTTCTTATTCCTTCTCATTTATTTTTGGTACTTTAATTTTATTACACTTGATCATTTATTTGTCACTTGTATTTAGGTTATCCAATTAAAATGCAAAAGTTATGAAAACTGCATTAATACTTAGTTTACCTTATCTTGAGTATTATTTTAGTGTAATTTGTTTTTAGTAATTTAAGAATATTTAAAAAGATCTATGTCTGGAATCACTCCACAAATTTTGTCTTAGGTAAGTTGGCTTACTCTGTAACAATTTAATTCTTTCAATAAGAGATCATAGGTTGTTATATTGTTTTAAGATTATAATTTAGGATGTTAATACATATATTATGCAATAATTGAGGCCACTTGTTTGTTGTGAAATAATATGTTTATAATAAGTTATTTTGGTTTTGTCAATAATGTTTAGGGATGTAAACAGGGCAGGTCTGGGACAGGTCATTCAGAACCAAAACCAACTCGATTTTTTAAGAAACCGACCCGACCCGATTTTAGGAAATTGATACTATTAATTGTACAGGATGGGAAAAATAATTAAAAAAAAAGAAAAATCAATCAATTATCTTTACTCATGAGAATAAATAGACTTATCTATATCCTATCATGTGACTCAATACATGAATAATAAAATGATTACATGAAAAGCATCATTCAACTAATGAATAAGTAGATTCCTTAAACTAAATTTTTTTATTTTTTTATAATTATACTGGGTCGGGTCTTCCTAACGGGTTTTGGGTTGACTTTAAACCCTATAAGGTTTATAACGGGGTGGGTGGGTGGGTGGGCGGGTACCCATTAACGACCGTCCCCGGTTGCATCCCTAATAATGTTTGGTCATCCTCAAATCTAATATGTACTCTTAAATAGCTACAACCAATTAGACATGCACTATTACCCAACATTTTACATTCCTTCTGCCACCAAACATAGTGCCATTATGTAAAGAATAAGGGATTACCTTCTTCTAATTGTGTTGAACCGGGTGTATGAGAGGAGGTTGCGATATTAAAGGGATAGTTTGAAATTACCTATAGAAGGACAAGTTGTTTTTTGCACAATACTAGGTTTAGTGGATGACTTTTTATTTGTAGACATGGAATTTCTTGAAACCTATATTGAAGAAAGATTAGTTTCTTTTAGGGATGCAACCGGGGCGGGTCGTTATAGGGTACCCGCCCGCCCGCCCCGCTAAAAACCCTATAGGGTCAGACCCTATAGGGTTTAGGGTCGGGTTTTGGGTTGTACTCATAACCCGTTGGGAAAACCCGACCCGATTTAATTTAAAAAAATTAAAAATTTTAGTTTAAGGAATTTACTTATTCATTAGTTGAATGATGCTTTTCATATAATTATTTTGTTATTCATGTATTGAGTCACATGATAGGATATAAATTATATTTATAATTAATAATCAGTGACCAATTATCCAGAGAAAATCGGTTTTCATGTGCAACGTTCCCACTTTTTCAAAATTCATTTCTTTTCCATGCAACACAACAAAGTATAAAAATTAATTTTCTCAGAAAAAATAGATATTATATATATATATAATGACAAATAAATCAAGAATATATAAATCGTCGTGTAGTGTCATTATTTATTATTATTATTATTATTATTATTATTATTATTATTATGAGTTATATGTATTTTATATATATATATATATATAGATATGTAAGTCTTCTAATAATTTTAGGCAATGACATGTCTTGAGTTATTGACTTCATCTTATATATTCAATTTTCATGTTTAATAATTTTTTACCTGTCTTTAACGTTTTCTAATTTTTTAAAATAAAAATTAGGATTTTTATCAACTCCATTGAAATTTTTACCCTCCTCAACATGCCTCACTACAATAATAATTTAATGAAATAATAAAATGATGCATTTGATTATGTAATATATTAAACGGGTCGGGTTCGGGTCGGGGCGGCTTCCTAAATAATCGGGTCGGGTCGGGTTCTGGGACACCCAATTTATAATCGGGTCGGGTTTGGGACAGGATGACCCGACCCGAACCCGACCCGTTTACATCCCTAGTTTCTTTAGTATCACGATGGATTGAATTATGCTGTGCACATGACGTTTTGTTATCACAGTTCACTTTAATGAATAATTCTTATTTTAGCTATATAAGTTTGGTGCTTATCCCTTACCATTTACTGGGCATGTGTTTTTGCACAAATCTATAGCCTTCTTTTTGCAAGATATCTTAGTAAAACTGGAATGGGTAAAGATTAATAGGCAATTTTAGCCACAGGCTTTTTAGGCTTAGATTGACCACTTTGGGTCACAGACTGACCAGTTAGATTCTAGATTGAGCTGTTTAAGCCATGGGTCAACCTATTACAAACCCACGACGACCTTGGGGTGACCTTAGACAACTCTTGTAATATTAAGCCAAGTTACTGTATTTAGGAGTAGCCTAGCTGCCTTTTGTTGATTTAGTTGCTTGTTTGTATATTTTAGGCAATCAAACGAATTTCCAGCCGTCTTAAGCCAACACAATAGTTTATAGATAGTTTCTTAATCTAGAAAATATGCTTATCATATCTTCATAGATTTATTTTCCTAAGATATCAAAAGATGCTTTTCAGATTGGAATTTAACCATTACCTTAGTTTATCATGAATTTATTTCTATAAATACCCCTTAACCACATCTAGGTAAAGATTCATTCACGTGTTCATTCTCTTATAACTTTCTTGTTGTCTTGCTATTAGTTTATTTACTTATATATATTCTGATTGATGCATCAAAGTGGCCAAATTAAATAACACCTTAGCGCCCATTTACTATGTTTTGTCCTATAGACTAAGATTTTACAAATTTAAGGATTTTCAAGGCCATTTTCTTGGGATTAATGCTCCTTTATATTGATTACTCTACTGATGAAAATCTACTTAGAACATATAGGATTTTGAGAGTATAGATTTCAATCTCTAACGTTTTTTTCCAACTTAATAGTAAGAATTGATAGTTACCATAGGAGTATGCCTATCTCAAGTAACCTAAAAGATGTTTGATTTAACAATGCATCCAAACTTCAAATGTAGTCGTGATCCATCTTACTATATAATAGAAGTTTTTCGATCCTCTATTGTCTCGAAGATTTGTATGAGAATAGAGATACCTAAAGTATAACATTTATTTATACGTGATATATTATACTTATGTGTACCTTTTCTAATAATAAGTCTTAAATAATCTCATTCTTATAAAATCTCATGGATATTAGCACATGGATAGTTAACAATGGTACAGACACACTAATTACTTGTAATCATGACTTTTGGCCATGCCCCCATTAATTTAACTTCAAGCTTAAGCAATAATTAACAACAATTACTACTTTATATCCCAATTAAATAAAAAATTACTACAAACCTCTAATTAAATCATAGATCTACTCAATTAAGGTGATGTATTGGTGATTCACATGAATAATAAAATACCTTAAGCCTAAAATATCTAGAGAATAAAAAACTTAGGGTGATTCTTTTTTTTTTTTTTTTAACCCCTACTAGTGGAGGTATGATTGAAATAATAGGATATGCAGGGTGAGATTGCGGGATGATATCAAAGAAATGAAAAGGAATTTACAAATGATTTTTTTTAATATGTAGAGGTTAAGTTAGATCAAAAGAACCCATATTAAATTATAGTTTCAAACTCTCTTAAACTTGATTCAAGTCCTAATTTGAAAGATTTATGGATCCTTTAAGAAGTCATCATATAATAACGTAATTAAACTATTAAATTTATAATCCTATATTAGAAATTTGAAGAAAACCATGTGGCTTATCCAAATTATTAGGCTTATGTGTCAAAGAACTCTTCCAAAGCCAGGGTTTGTTGTTTTGTCATCTTTTTATTATTTTGGTTTCATTTTTTTTGTCGCTTTCAAATAGAATATTTGTTAAAAATAGATACCGATGAAAAATAAACATTTTTACTTATAAAACTATCAAACAAACTATATACTAATATAAACTAGATACCAATACAAATACTGATGAAAAACGAATCATCTACGTATAATCAAAATCTATCTTATTTTTCAGTAAAATCCTATGATTTAATTCACCTTCTCTAAAAGTTGTGATAGATAGTAATTAAAAAAACAAAAAGAAGTCGCTATATATATAGATACCAATTTAACTCGACTTAAAGATCAAAAGCATATAAAATTAGATAGATCTCTAATTAAATGATCTTAAATGTTATAAACAAATATATGCAATTAAATTAAAAATATAAAACCACTTAATATAAAGGGTTAATTGAAAGCTAGATATAACAAGACTGTCTAGTGAATTATCTTATCATTATAATAAGCAGTAATTGATATATTAAGTATTCAATAGTGCAATACTCATTGGATATAAATTTAAGTCATTAAATAATGAAATTGATTAAAAATATGATGGGATTTTAGAGCTGCAAACAAATTGAATCGAGATGATGACATGCTGAACTCAAATTCTAGTATGGCTCAAATTTCAAAGGTTGAAACTTGGTTTGAGTTTCATCAAGCTTAAGATTTTGAGCTTGATTCGGTTTAAAGTAATAATATATGATCTCGAGTTCGATTTGACTATTTTTTATTTGTACTCAAGTAAATATCGAGTAAAATTTGAGTAGTTTGTGAATACAATTATTTCATTTGTATTCCTAAACAAGGTTATAGAATTTTTCGATTGTAATTTTTTTTAATAATTATAGTAATCAATAAAATAAAATGGTTTTGATCTTCCCATAAGTTACAAGCACAGTTGGCAAAAAGAGTAAACAAATAAGAAATACGATTTTTCATAACAATTCATCAAGGAGTCCGACTCAGAGAACTCGTTGTAGAGCATTTTCTGATAATAGCGCGACACAAAGCCAAGCTCAGCGAGGGCGAAGACAGAGAGAGAAAGAGAGGACGAGGAGGAGAGAGATCGGAGATAAGAGATGTCGCACAACACTGCAAACGATCCACGTCAGCCATCAGCGGCGAGACCGTACAAACCAACGGAGGTGGCACCACAAGATCTTCCCATCGATTACTCCGGCTTTATCGCCATGATCTTCGGCATTGCCGGTGTCATGTTTCGTGTACGAAGGAAACCTCTGAAACCCCACATCTCTCTTGTTTCCTTAACAGAGTCGACGTTAATTATTTTTATTTATTTTGTTCTATTTAATTTTGGCAGTACAAGCTTAGTTCTTGGCTTGCAATTATATTCTGCGCACAATCCCTAGCGAACACGAGGAATGTCGAGAACGATCTCAAGAATATATCCATGGCTATGATGTGAGTTTTACTCTATATAGTAAATATACATTCTCTTTTGGTGTAATTGTTTAGGTTTCGGTCTTAGTTAGTGAACATGATTGATGATTTAGCAATAATTTTTATTTAGGTAAATTTTTTTGATGACTCGTCATACCACCATTCGGATCAGATCTAAAAGTTTTGGAAAATTTTTATATTTTTTATTAGGATTAATGGAAGTAACAAAAATTGATGTTCTTGTGATTATAAAATACCTGGATGAGGGCAAGATACGCAAAGCGCAATCTTTTTGCTCTTGTTTTTGATTAATTGTGTATAATTAAGTGATACTTTTTTATCTTTGAATAGATTGATAAAGTGAAAGAACGAGAAGGAAAAAGTTTTAAGGATTATAGTCGGGGAAAGGGAGTTCCGAGCAAAATCGTTGATTATAATGAAGTGATGATGTTTCGGGAAGGTTCATAGAGGGGACAAAAGGAGAAGAGAAAATATTTAAGGATATATTTGGTTTTGATTTTGAATGTTTAGTGGTATGTGTGCAAATCAAAAGATAGAAGCACCATGGATGCACTGGGTAACCTGATAGCCCTTGGATCATATGGGTCAAGACGGGTCGATGAATGGTCTAGTTGTACATTGCTTGTGGAAATAATCACGATAGATATTGTAGTCTTGCGATGAAAGTGGGAAAAGGTGGGTTTTAAGGAATTAAAAAAATAATTATTCTATGGTTGAATTGTTGAAGGGATAAACTTCGCTGAAAGACAGAAAAATTCTGTCCAGATTCAGTTTTAACTTTGAGGTTTGCTGATGAAGTCTGGTCAAATTTGAGCGTTGGCTTGCTACATGTCTGATGATGGAGATTGAAGTCGTAGAAGTTCCTGGTCTTGTCAATTTTCAGCAGAATTAATTGCCAAAATTAACTCTGTCATGTTATATTGAGTTTATAAAGCAGCAGAAAAGGGACTTTGGGAACTCTGGTCAAATTTTTGCTCTAGACAGCCTGCTTAATACAATCTTTGAGGTTGGCTAGGGTTGATTTGATATTCTTCCTAAGCATTACACTTGCTGGAAAAATTGATTGTCATATATCTTGAAAATAAGCTGTACAGGTGCTGTTTCTGTCAGTTCATTTACATGTTTGCTCAGCTGTCTTTGTTGATATCTGATGATGCATTAAGAGTTGGAATGTCTCTCTTTTTTATGACATTGAATAAGATAACATGACTTGAGGATTGCATTGAACTTTAAGCAAATATAGAAATTTTTCTTGGAGGAAGTGATCTTTGGCTCTGTGCATGATTACTAAGATTGAATTTTCTGCTGAATGTATTATGTATGGTAAATCTTTGGAAAGCTTCGAAGTGGACTAGAGGTTGGATTAACAGTTTAGATCACAAAGCAAGAGCCTGTTCTTCAGGTTATCAATTAAAGGTGAAAGCAGGAGCTACACAAGGCAAAAGAGACTGGCGATGTGGGATGTTAACCTAAAAGAATGATCCAGCTGCACTTTTGAGCATGGCTGAGTTGGTTTTTTATTTTTATTTTTCTATTGGTGGCTTCTGTATTGTCAAAACAGGTCTAACAATATCACATTGAAGATTGAAAAAAGCTGTATTAGGATTGTAAAGGAATTAAGTCGAAATGGCATACTGTTGAGTTGGAGCTTGAGGTTGAGGTTGATGGAGCTTATGGTTTTAAGCTCAAGCTCCTCAAAATGGTATGTAACTAGCTCAAACTTGACTCAGTTGTTTAGACTCATTTGTCTAAATATATGTGTTTCTTTTAGTTAAGATAATATCAACATGCATTCATTACTTACGAAGTCTGGAGTTATTTTCTTAAACACAAAGGGAGACCCGTTAACGGTGCTTGTACTGTACTAAATGGATGAGAATTTATTGCACTCAAAATGTTGTCAGATCAAAATATGCTGTAGTAGTGTGAGGAGTGCTATAAAAAAATGATATATACCCAAAAAATCAACGTACTTTTTTGTGTGATCACAAGCAAAGTGAGGATTTAAGCCTAATTAATTGTCGATAATAATAATAGGGTAAATATTACATTGGTACCTCAACTTTATTATTTTGTACAATCAAACTCTATTAATTTGTGCAATTGACTCTTGAAGTTTAAAAATGTCATTTTACTTCATAGAAATATTATGAGTTCATTTGTACTATTTAGATAAAGTAATTAATTGCAAAAATGAGTAAGTTTATGTAGTAATTGCAAAATTTAACAATATTAGGGTAATCAATTGCAAAAGTGGTTAAAACTTGGAGCCATATTGACAAGTTTATATAGTTAATTATAAAAATATGTAAAAATTCAAGTATTAAATGAGATAATTATTCTATAGTTGAATCGTTGAAGGGATAAGCTTAGCTAAAAAAGACGGAGAAAAATTCTCTGCAGATTCAGTTTTAACTTTGGGGTTTGCTGATGAAGTCTGGTCAAGTTTGAGCGTCAGATTGCTATATGTCTGATGATGGAGATTGAAGTTGTAGAAGTTCCTGATCTTGTCAATTTTCAGCAGAATTAATTGCCAAAATTAACTTTGTCATGTTATACTGAGTTTATAAAGCAGCAGAAAGGGGATTTTAGGAACTCTGGGCAAATTTTTGCTCTAGACAGCCTGCTTAATACAATCTTTGAGGTTGGCTAGGGTTTATTTGATATTCTTCCTAAGCGTTACACTTGCTGGAAAAGTTGATTGTCATATGTCTTGAAAATAAGCTTTTCAGGTGGTGTTTCTGTCAGTTCATTTACATGTTTGTTCTGCTGTCTTTTGTGATATCTCATGATGTATTAAGAGTTGGAATGTCTCTCTCTTTTGTAACATCGAATAAGAAAACATGACTTGAGAATTGCATTTAACTTTAAGCAAATAAAAAATTTTTCTTGGAGGAAGTGATCTTTGCCTCTGTGCATAATTACTAAGATTGCATTTTCTGCTGAATGTATTATATATGGTAAATCTTTGGAAAGCTTCGAAGTGGACTAGAGATTGGATTAACAGTTTAGATCACAAAGCAAGAGCCTGTTCTTCAGGTTATCAATTAAAGGTTAAAGCAGGAGCTACACAAGGCAAAAGAGACTGGCGGTGTAGGATGTTAACCTAAAAGAATGACCCAGCTGCACTTTTGAGTATGGCTGAGTTGGTTTTTTATTTTTATTTTTCTATTGGTGGCTGCTGTATTGTCAAAATAGGTCTTAACAATATCACATGAAGATTGGAAAAGGCTGTATTAGGATTGTAAACGAATTAAGTCAAAATGGCATACTGTTGAGTTGAAGCTTTAGCTTAAGGTTGATGGAGCTTATGGTTTTAAGCTCAAGCTCCTCAAAATGGTATGTAACTAGCTCAAACTTGTTTAGACTCAATTGTCTAAATATATGTGTTTCTTTTAGTTAAGATAATATCAACATGCAAACTCAATACGAACTTGACTAGCATTTAAGCTTGACTAGAGTTCAATTAGGCTTGTAACAATTGAGCCAAATTTTATAAAACTCAAGCTTGATTTGATAAACTACTCAAGTGATTCAAGCTAGGTTGACTTAGTTGTTGTTGTATTGAATTTGAGTAAATATTGAGTTGAACTCAATTAGTCTGCTGATAAAGTAGGTTTATTAGCATGCCTAGCTGCATAAATAGTTGTTGTTGACTCCTCCCTTTTGGAGATGGGATGGTTTACAATAATTTCTTCTAGTGCTTCATGGGCTGCATTGCTGCTGTACAGTCTCATTGCTTGCCAGCTAAAGATTTAGCTGTACAGAGGGTATCTTCCACATATGACGCTGTCCTCGGTGAAGCTTGGGGGATTGTGAAAACATCGTAATAGTCAAGAGGTTTCCTTCTACTTATTTGTTTGTAAATTTAGTGATTCAAACCTCAGGAATCAAGCTGACCTATTTAATGGTTTGAACATAGTGGGGCTGATATTTAATTGCATGGAAGTCCTTTTGCTTGGTAAGGTGGATTTAGATTGGCCGGATAGGAAATAAATGATATGTCCTTCCTGTCAGATTAGTCCTCCAGAAGACTGAACAAAGTCATGAGGGGAGTGGTTATTTTAATTAGAGACCAAATTGCAGAAACAGAGGCAGTAGATAAGTCACTGGCTGAATTTTTTGACCATGTGGCAGCCTGGAGTACTTCTTAGCCTAGTCATATCTTTTTCTCCAGAGGAATGTAATTTTTGAGAAAACCTTTATACTCTGATCTGAAAAAGCACAAAATTTCAATATTTGAAAAATATATTTTAGTTGACTTTAAAAACATTAAGAATGACCGTGTCAGAAGCAGTATAGCAGAGTTAACATAATCAGGGGTGAAAAGCAAGAGGAAAAACATGAAGATCAAACTTGGAGAAGATTATGTCGGTTATTATTTTATTTTTTGATATTATTGAAAGGTGATTACTTTTATGAAAAGGATTTTACATTTGAGAGTGCTGTATCTTTTTATCATATTACTGTTTGTTTCGTCATCCTTCTGTCGTTTTGTTTTCATTTTTTCTCGTTTTTAAATAAACTAATTGTTAGAAATAGATACTGATGAAAACATATTTTTACTCATAAACCAATCAAATAGACCAGATACTGATATGAAATAGATATGATACAAAAATTGATGAAAATGGTTGGTGGCTGCTGGATGTCTGCTTAGTTGCCTTTATATATGATGCACAAAATAAGCTTATTGGATCAATGTTTTTCATGCTAATCGGAGTTTTCATTACAGCAAAAATTTAATCTACCTCCATTAATAACTTTTATCTCTTCATTACAGGTTTGCCATCATGGGATTGGTGACAAATTACTTCGGCCCTGCTAGACCAGCACCTAAGAAATGAGATTTTTAAACGTCTTAGTTCAGCCACAAGGAGGCAGCAAGGATGTTCCTTTTTTTAATTTGATACCTCTGTAGAAGTTTTGAAGAAGCGGGCTCTTTTTAATTGACAATAGTTTGGTTTTCTCTGTAGCCACCTGTGGGGTCAATGATTATAGGTATTTTGGAGCTTAGTTATATGAGATGTATCAGCATCATCCATGCTTAGGTTTAGCAAGTCATTTTACCTTAAATCGAATTATAACTGCCTTAATGTTTTATTTTATTTTATTTTATATAATTAATACTATTTTTATGACGAATGTTGAAATAAACCGAAAAATAAATAATAATTTGTCATTCTATCCGATGTTTTACCACATATCTGCAAATTATTAGACATCGGGTGAATAAGGTGTTATATTCTTATTAGGGTAAATGTCAAATTTGATATCTAGATTTTATATGAAAATTTAATTTAGTTCCTATACTTTAAAGTGGTTATTTAAATATTTAATTAAAATTTTTGCAGCTATTTTTACTATTTTTTTTAAACAATTTTACTCTATTTTATTTGTAGAAACAGGAAAAAAAAACATATTCCTAACATCTTTTGGTACTAATAATAAGTTATTTTTCACTTTAAGAAATAGAGTAACCAGTTAGTAAGGGGTAAATATAATTACAAAAATTTTGATTGGGTACCGAATTAAATTTTTATATAACCTTTTTTATCAACTTGTGGGGTGGGTGAATGCTGCATAAAAACAAGTCTTGTAGTAAGCTAAAAGCACTACTTTCTTTCTTCCCTTTTATTTAATTAATTTTAAAATTTACATACCGTAGTTATCATGTATTAGATGCTGCTCTAGGTTTTTATACAAATACAATGGTAAATACAACTCATTTAGTTTTAGATTTACATGTTTATTAATCTATAGGACTAATCTGATAGCATCCGACACGAGTTTTCGCACTGCCCATGCTGTTAAAACAAAGTATCAAACATCTCCTGTGAGAGGTGCTGAGGATTTTTGTGTTTGAAGCAAGCACGGCAAAGACTGGTTAATGATTGGGCAGATGGGACAGCCAGATCACTGTTCTTAACCAACCAGCATAATTTACCTAAGCAAGTTGACACTTGATGCAGAACCTGTTATATCTGATCTAGCATAAAATTAGTTAGGTTATATTTAAAACTCTTGGCATCTACAGATAGCTGTGATGTGGATTGGTGGGTGGGATTATATTAGAAAAGACCAGGAAGCCTGCCTGTAATAGTGGCTTATCAGAATGCTGAAAGATGAAAGACAAAAGAGTAGAGACAAAATCATTTTAGTTGAAGATTCTCTTTAGGGTTCTGCCTCCCCCTTGTCAATATTCTCCAACATAAAAAGTATGGCACGTACAGGACATAATCCCAAAGCATGCGTGCAAACTGCAATGAAAAAGGTTTAAACAAAAAAGCGGTGTGAGTTTGATCATGTTGGTTGTGTTTGCATTTATAGATAATTTTTCACTTTCTTCACTTGGTAGAAAGACCATGACCATGAAGTGATTGTACAGATGAGACAGACAGCTTGATTCCTGTTCATAATCTTTAGCTTACTGAGATGAATTTTGATTAGATTAAGTAAAATATAAAAATTCATGGCATCTGACGATAATGTTGTAAGTAATGATGTAATGCATAAAATTATTTTAGAAAAAATTAAGAAGCCTGCTTATGATAGCTTCTTACCATAATGTTCTAAGATGAAAAGACAATGAAATAGAGACAAAGTAAGACCTGGTGTGGGATACTGTTACTTCTGAGTTCTGTTCCAACTGTCAATGTGCTTGATCATCCTAGATGGGGAAATCCGCTGAGCATATGCCAAGCAAAAAACAATGAAAACCATATAGGAAACTGACCTGTTCTCTCACTGTAAGACAAAAAGAAGATGCCAAGTACTAGCAGATTCTTATCAGGACACTGAGATTGTTAGAGAATCTTACTCCAAGAAGCATAAGTTCCATTATAAGTAGCTTAGACTTCAGGGTAAGGAAGCAAAGTGCTTGAAAGTTAGAACTTCTTGTAAGTTGGTATAGTTGTTTTGTCTTGTCATGGGAAATTTCAAACATGTTCTAGTTGTCCCATTTCCCGCACAAGGTCATGTTACTCCTCTCATGAAGCTGTCACAATATATTGCTGAACAAGGTATTAAGGTGACATTTGTGCACACAGAGAGAATACATGCACTAGTCTTGGCTGCGGAGCCAGAATCTGAACTCCATCAGAGCAATATAAAACTAGTAACTATCCCTGATGGCCTGGAAAGTGACGAGGATCGGAAAGACCCTTTAAAGTTGACGGAGAGCATTAAGAATGTCATGCCTGGGCATCTACAACGGTTGATTGAAGAAATCAATCTAGCAAACAGTGAGGAAGATGTTAGTTGTATTATTGCAGACCCAACCCTTGGATGGGCATTCAAAGCTTCTGAAAAAGTAGGGATCGATCCAGTGGTTGCTTGGCCTGCCGGGGTTGCAACCTTGTCATTGCTATTGCATACCCATAAACTCATCGAGAAAGGACTTCTAGACGAAAGTGGTAATTGTCCCGCTGACATTCTTATTTCTCTCAATCAGGAAAACTGTTGAAATTTCCTTTTCCTTAAAAGCATTTTGGACTTATGGTGGACATAGTGTGTATTGTTGCATTCTATTATTGGATGAATTAAAATCAAAAGGAAAAGGCAACACTGAGTTTGTTTAAAATGAAGACAAAACAAAATTGTTTGAAAGAAGTTAAATATGAAAACAAATTTTCCTTGCATCATCGTAATTGATGGGTGAACTTTTGACACAGGATCTTCACCATCAAATGATGCAATCTCTGTGGCGGAGGGCATCCTACCCTGGAGAAGAACATAATTCGCTTGGAACTGTCCCCATGACCAAACAACACAAAATTTACTGTTTAACTGCTGTATCTCCAGTGTACAATATATTGAGCGTGCAAAACGGATTGTTTGTAATTCATTTTATGAACTTGAGCCAGCAGCTTGTCGTCTTATTCCCAGCATACTCCCCATTGGTCCATTACTCATAAATAATGGTCATGGTCATTATAGGGGGAGCTTATGCATGGAGGACATAACTTGCTTGAATTGGCTAGACAAACAGCCTTCTCAATCGGTTGTATATATTTCTTTTGGCAGCACAACTGTATTTAACCAGCATCAGTTTGATGAACTAGCCAATTGTCTTTTGGAATTAGGTCAACCTTTCTTATGGGTGGTTCGCTCAGACCTTACTGATGGTTTAGTGGCTGGATTCCTAGATGGTTTCTGTGAGAAAGTAGGAGAACGAGGGAAGGTTGTTCAATGGGCACCTCAAGAGAAAGTTTTGGCTCATCCTTCGGTTGCTTGTTTCTTGAGTCATTGTGGATGGAATTCAACCATGGAGGGTTTAAGTAATGGTGTTCCTTTCCTATGCTGGCCTTACTTTGCAGATCAGTATCAGAACAGAAATTACATATGCGAGGTATGGAAAGTCGGTTTAGGATTGAATCCAGATGAAGGTGGAACAGTATCAAAGCAAGAGCTTAAAACAAAGATCATTAAGGTACATTCGAATGAGGATATCAAAAAGAATTCTTTGAGGCTGAAAATGATGGCTGAAAAGAGTGTTAGCAGCGGAGGATCATCTTCAGAAAATTTGAGAAGATTCATTGAAGAGATAAAGGATTGAAGAGTGCTGCAAAAGTTGATGCACTCGATGCTATGCCATGGACTGCAGTTGCATAAGTGCAAATGTTTTCATTGTATGTTGTTCAATCGATTACAATTAGTGTTGTGCTGTCATTTTCTCTTCTCTTTCTGAGGTGTTAAAATAGTTGGAATCTAATGAGCTTGTTCTTCATTTGGATGAACACTAATAGTTAATTGTCTTCAAGGCTCAATCTATTCTAACATTTTAAAAGAATCCAACTTGCCTTAACATGGGAACGAAAGAAGCTGCTAAGCATGAAGCAAAGCAAAGCAGATATACACATGGATTGCACTTTCTTTAACCATAATGTGTCCGAAAATCAATTCGGTAAATCATCTTCTTGCTCCTCAGTTCTTGGATGGTGTTATGAGTGCACATTCTGGATATTTCTTTGATTCATTAGCAGTTCTATCTGCTACCAAGTCGATAGTGAATTCATTTTCATTGAGCAATGAAGTGTGGTTAGTATAGACGCAGTTAGAGGCTGATAATGTGGAGAACTCAAGTGTCAACCAATGTCCTTTTGAAGTCTTTGCTAACCCAACGTTGAAGTGACCTTGATGCATAGAATGATGTCTTTTGTGAGGATTAAATGGAGTTTTGGTATGTCTCAGCTGAATGATTTTTATAGTTGTTTGTTATATTGGCATAATTTCCCTCAATCTCAAGGTGCAAGGGTCAGCATACAAAGTAATTTTGTTTGCTTAGAAGAATACAAAAATCATAGACGACAGCAAAGCAGCTAAATCACTACTACCATATGTCACAAAGCTCCTTCTGATGCTCCTTTCTATTAGAGTAGAAGAAAACTTTAGACTCCATTCAATGAAGAATGACATGTAAAATAAAAATTGGAAAAGATCAGTGGTGTGCTATTTATTTTGGGCATTCACAGTGCATGCTGGTCATGTTGTCTTTACTAAAGCTACATATAATGTGAAGAAAGCTATAATAATGGTGTATGTAGATGCTGTAATAATGATGACTTGAGAGATTGAAGCCCTCAAGAAGATTAAAAATGAAATCGAAGGAAAGAATTGGGCAATTGAAGTATTTTCGAAGAATGGACGTGGTTCGGAGTAGGAAGGAAACATTCATATCCCAAAGAAAGCAACTTTTGGATTTTTTGTCGGGACTGGTAAATTAGTGCATAAGCTTGTGAGTACTCCTCTATAACCCAATTGGAAGTACAAACTATAAAGCATCGGAAAATGATCCCCATGATTGTGATTGATGCAACAAAGCAAATTATGGTTTATCCCAAAAACCATTAATTCATGCATAATACTGGAGTGTGATTTTTAAAAGCTTATTAATTCTAGAAATGTCTAGGCTAATGACTTAAAAAATCAAAATTCTATGATGAATTTGAAATTTAGAAAAGAACAATGATGGCTTTGAAATTTCACTGAAAGAAAATGGTAAGTGACTGATTTATGCTATAGGACATACAATTTATAGGCTAGCTTAAAAGCTGCTAAAAATAAAATCGACACTACCAAAATTAAAAAAGGTCCTAAAACAAATCATTTATAAAGAAAAGTAAAACGCCACAGACGATGTATAAAACAGATAAGTATGTATAGAGTTATAAGCAAAACAAAACTTTCCAAAAATAACAAAAATACCCATTTAAGGTCATAAACGAAGGAATTTGCCTGGAAACTAGTTTAGCTCATCGCTAAAGGCAATGACTTATTTGAGTTAGCTTGTTTCCTTCAAGATAGAGTCTTCAAATCACCTAATGATAACATACCAGTTTCTGTCCCATTATTCTAGGTACCTATTTGCTACTATCTCTATCTCATCATCCTCCCTCGGTTGAATAAAATTCGCCTTTGAATTGTCTTCATCTGAGTTATCTCCAATATATGGGATGAGATGCTTCACATTAAACATGTTTGCTATTCAAATATGACTGGGTAGCTTCAATCTGTAAGCATTTGGATTGATATTCTCTAAGATCTCTACTGGTTCTATCTTTCTAGTAGAGAGCTTGTTATAGTCACCAGTAGAAAATCGAGCTTTAGTAAGGACGAACCCACACATGAGCTTTAGTAAGGACGAACCTACACATAGTCTCTAGCATCAAACTCCATATGCCGTCTCTTCCAATCAACAACCTCTTTGTATTTACCCGCAACTTTTCTTAAGTTGTCATAAATAGTTTTATGAACCTCTTGCAAGGTTGTGTGCAAAGTTTGCTACCTTCCCATGAATTCTGGTTCTATCTGGCACAAATAATAAATCAAGCAGACTCCGGGAGTAATAGAATAGACTACTTGGAATGGATGAACCCACTACTGCAGTTGATAGCATGGTTGTGTGCAGACTCAGCTTGGCATAAATTTTGATCCTAACTCTTCATATGTTCACCTATTAGGCTCCTCAATAGGTTTCCCAAAGATTTGTTTACTACCTCAGTCTGCCCATCTGTTTGAGGATGCTAGGCACTAATGAAATTCAGCTATGTATTAACCATCTTCTATAGACTTCGCCACAAGTGGCTAAGAAACTGAGTATATAATCAGAGATAATAGTGGTAGGCAAGCCATGTAACCGATATATCTCTCGAAATTATAATTGTGCAACACGCACAACATCTATTGTCTTCTTGCGAGGAATGAAGTGCACTATTTTGGAAAATCTATCTACTACCATAAATATGGAGTCATTACCTCGTTGTGTACACAACAAGCTTAGAAAAAAGTCCATGCTCGCTTCCACCCACAGCTGTAAAGGAATGGGCAATGGCATATATAACCATGCATTGGTAGTTGATCCCTTAGACACTTGGCAGACTCTACACCCTGCACATACCGCTTTACTTCTTTGCATATGATCGACCACAAATAAGATGTCTATAATAATTGTAAAGTTTTGTCTCTTTCCACATGACCCTCACCATGTAGCTCTTTAATCATCTGGGTCTTTAAACTACAGTCTGGGATACATAGTTGATTGCCCCTGAAGAGAAACCCATCTTGCAGCAAATACTCAGTTTTCTCACTGGTCCTAACTCTTGCTAATATAATAGGAAAGAAAGGATCATCTTTAAGTAATTCGAAGAAAGTGCTAAAACTAGGTACCACAATAGTCATACTTCCATAAGACTTCTATGATGACTTAGTGCATATTAGCAACCCAGTTAGTACTACTACTCTTATATTTCACTACAAATGTGAAACACTCCAAATAAGTCGCCCATGATGCATGTTGGGTTGACACCTTATCTTGACGTGTAGGTGCTTTAGAGCTTCATCGTCAATGTGTAAGATGAATTCTTTGTGAAACAAGTAATGATGCTAGTTTTCATAGCTTGCATTATAGCATAAAATTCAACATCATAAGTACTGCACCTCAACTTCGCCCTTGTTAGTTTCTCGCTAAAAAAGGCAATTGACCTACTATTCTAGCTCAAGATAACTCCAGTCCCTACTCTAGAGGCTTAGTGAAAATCAGGAAGCACCAAAATTGGGGCTGTAGTAAGTCACACTTTGATAATCTCAGATGCTTTTTCTACTTCATTCATCCACAAAAACTTCCCACCTTTCATACAATCTGTGATAGGAGCCATGATACCATCAATAAAATGATGCAATGCCATGGAAGCTTTGAACCTCAATAAATAGTAGGTTTAGGCTACTGCTTAACTGCTTCTATTTTGGACTTATCAACCTGCAAACCATCAACAGAAATCACATAGCCAAGGAAGAGTACCTCTGAATCATGAAAATACACTTCTTCATGGCTGCATAAAGCTTCTTCCTTTGTAGTACACTAAGAAAATCTTGTAGGTGATTGAGGTGCTGCTCTGGGTTAGCACTATAGATTAGTATGTCATCAAAGTACATGATAACACACTTGCCAATAAATGGTCTCAGAACTTGATTCATCACTCGCTTAAATGTGCTAGGTGCATTGGATAATCCAAATGGCATAACCAGCCATTCATATAACCTCTCTCGTGTCTTGAAGGCTGTCTTCTACTCATCACTATATTGAATGTGAACTGGTGATATCCACTCTTCAAGTCTCGCTTCAAGAATACCTTAGCACCATTCAATTGGTCAAGTAAATCATCCAAGAGGAATAGAAAAACGATATCTAATAGTAATCTTGTTGATGGCTAGGCTATCTACATACATACGCTAGTTGCCATCAGCCGGAACTATGTACGGACTCAAAATTTCCCAAATAAAACCTTAGTAAGCAACTCTTCAACTTGCCTCCTCAATTTCTCATGTTCTGTAGAGCTCATTCAATAATGTAGCCTGTTTAGAAGGGCTGTACAATTGAAACTACTACTTCTGGTACTTCTACCTCCTTTTTGACCTCCTTTCCCATAAGAGCAAAAACAATATCAGAATCATGCATCTCCTCATTAAATCTAGATAAAGACAACATATTGGAATTGGTACCCTGCTTGCCAGATTTGGATTCAGTAGTGTCCTTGTTAGGAACCAACATGATCTTCCTCCTTTATATACAAAACTGTTAATGTTAGCTCTCTTATCATGAGTAACACCCCTATCAAACTGCCAAGGCCTTCTTAATAGCAAATGGTAGGCATTTATCATCACCACATCACACTAGACAGAGTTCTTATATATAGAACCAATGGAAAATGTAATCAGTGCTCATTTAGAGACACTTACCTTGCTACCCTTCTTTAGCCATGCCAACTTATAAGGTTTTGGGTGCAGCTGAGGCTTAATAATATTGTTCCTGAGCCACTCTTCCTTAACTGCTCTAGGAGTCATACATGACCTCCTAACGCCAAATTTTCCTTACCACCACATGTCACAAATTCTTTTTCAATGTACTTGGTGTCAAAGACAGGTCTTCCATCACCTACAGCTTTAAACACAGCTTCATCATCCTTATCCTCCTCGTTTTCAGCAAAAAGTGCTTTCTTCTTAGCTTTCCTAAACTTAGACTATTGGCGACCAGTTTCACCACATTTGAAGCACTTTACCCCACTAGTGCTAAGACTGATAGTGTTAGGCTTATTATAACGCCTAGTAGTGTTGCTATTGGTGGTTCTACCTCCTTCACGATTTACTCCACTACCACTACTACTACTACCACTCCCCATCACATCACTACTATATGCACCATTCCTAGACTGCCTCTGCTCTTTCTTAACAATCAACGTCCTCTGGTATGCTGCTAATACACTAACAGGGTGTCGAGCTTGGATTTTTCATTTCCTGGTTTAATTTCTTTTAATTCGATCCATATCAAAACCTAACCCCTTTAATACGAGCCTTCGACTGGGAATTAAAAAAAACTCAATTTTTTGAAAACATTTGGAGTTGCCCCTCGATCAAAATCGAGAAAAATTTATAAGTTAGGATCAATGGGTTGGTCGATTTTAACTTAGCCACTAGTCCGCAAAAAAAAAAAAAAAAAAATGATCTGAAACCAACTTTGTTAAACCAGAGATTTTTGAATTCAGGGGCTACCCTATTAAATCCATATGGTTACCACTTAAAATTTATAAAATTTTATCCGTTTAATGTTTAAATTTTTTTTACCAATATACAGATTATGATATTTACAATTTATCATTAAATTTGACAAATCTAAACGATATTTATAATAAAAAAAATTAATTCAATATTTACAAAGAAAAGGGTTTTTTTTATTATTTTTTATGTTGCCTCGGAGGTACCTACGTACCCGCTAATCAGGATCAGACAACACTTAGTTCTTTTCTAAAAAAAAAACTTGGTGGATTGATTATTTTTAATTTTTGAACTCTTTTCACTTTAAGTTTATTAAATTTTAATCAATTTAGAAAAAAAAAAAGTATAAGGGGATAAACCCCATAAAATACCAAGTTCATTTTTATTTATGAAAATAAGTTTTTTTTATGTGTCAAAATAATTTATTTCATGTTCTATATATACTTTTTATATAATATTTATTTTATATTTCTTATTACATGCATCAATATATCTATTTTTATCTTTTATCTGTTTTCTTTTTTGTTTTTTTCCTTTTTTTTAGTTTTTTTTTAAACAAAAGAAAAATGAAAAATGAAAAGAGAAAGAAAAAAACTTACCTGGTATAGTATCAAGACGCATGCGGGCTTGGAGAAAAGGTGAAGGACAAGCAGTCGACGGTAATTGAATAGGAGATTCTGGTGGTAGTTTGTGACTAATTGGATCGTCATGAATTGGTCTTCAAAAGCCCTCAATCTATCTTGTGATGGCAGATTTTAACCTCTAATTACTTCGAAACCCTAACTTCTCTGAACTTTATATTTGATCTCTTTAAAGTGATTTGTGTTGTGTTCTGTTATTGATATGTGTTAGGTATTTATAGGCTCAACACGCTCACCTATCTGCTTACCTATCACTTACCTACCGCTCGCTAACATATGCGTTTACATCATCTGGTAGCTTATTGGCATATGCGTTTACCTCATCTGGTCAATGGGAGCGTGTGGGAAAAATAAGGAGAAAAAGGACAATTTGCCTTCTCGCAGAATCAACCCAGGTCTTCCTTACACATATCAGTGACTTATCAATATAGGCCGTTAGCTTGTGCTTTGTTTTGGTTTTCACAAAAATTTTATTTAAGGCTTTAAAAATGGGCCCAATTAAATATGCCATTTATATGGGCTATTTAATTGAGTCCAAAACTTATAATTAAAATTAGTACTATCTCAAGCCTTAAAAAAAAAGTTCTCCTTTTTTTTCTTATATATTTATTGTGATGATTTTCTTTTTTTCTATTTTTTTAATTTGTGGGCTTGATGTAATATTAATTTTTATTATAAACTAAAGCCTTAAATATACAAAAATGGGGTGCTACACAGGTCAAATAAATTGACTATCTTGAATTTACATCCTTAAACCCCCAATGTATCTAGCAACTAACTGATGATCTGTCTCTTGAATTTCATTCTTAGTTATCAGCTAGTAAAATTCAAAGGTATAATCATCAACTAACTTGTTGCTGTTTTTGAGTTTCTAGCCTCTGGTACATGATGCACTGAAAGTTATAGGGCAAAAATGCCTCTTGTAGGTGCTTCTTCATTTTCTCTTACGAGGTGATTTTCGATTTTTCCAGCCTAGTCTGGGTCAATTTCAACTATTGTCACCACGCTGTAGCCCTACCATGCAATTTTGGTTGCTACCAGCTGCACCTATTTTTCCTTAGAGACCTCTTTGAACTCTAGGATCTCCTCAACCGTGGCTAACCAATTCAAGAATTCCTCTGGTTGGAGGCTGCCGTAAAACTCCGATATCTCCGTTCTCATACCAAGTTCCTAACACTTCTAGTCTTCTTCTACACGGGGCCTACTATGCTTGTGTGGTACTTCATCATGTTATTCATCCTCCTTCATAGAAGTGGAATCATCCTTTGCCTCATTAACACTTGCATTTGATTAGGGTTCCTTGCACGTTTAGGTTGATGTTTTGATTCTGATCACCCATCAATGCACCCATATCTTTCTATCAATCCATCTAAAACTACCTCTAAACAATGTTCCAAAGCTCCATTTAGCCTTTCATCAATCATTTGCCCGATCCTCTGTCTAGATCATCGCGATCATAGATCTCATCTATTACAGCTCGACGTTGATTTGCTTGTCTACGCGGTGCCATTTTTACCAAGAGCAAACCTGTCTTTGATACTACCTGTAATGCCCTAGAATTGCTTACTAAGGTATTATTTGCTTTGGCCACACGCATCATGCTTTTATTTTGGTGCCAACGCTTTCCAAAGGTCACTCATACTAATATTACTCTGCCTAAGCACACTTAACTTTGGAGTTCCAATGAACTCCAAGCCATTATACCAAAATGAGCCTCTGTGATTAGAGTTCCACCAGGGTATTACATGTTCTCTCACTTATAGAATTGATGTCTTCGTCAGCTTCGTTACATAAATCCAGAACCACATCAGACAGTGAAGACATACTCCTCCACTTCGCTGGTGAACTACTCTGATACCAATTGATGCAATGAAGCAAATTAGGGTTTATATCATAAATTGCTGATTCATGTAGAATGCCGGAGTGTGATCTTCAAAAATTTATTAATTCTAGGAATGCCTAGGCTAATGGCGTCAAAAATTGAAATTCTATGATGACTTCGAAATTTGGGAAAAGAGGAATGACGACTCTAAAATTTTACTTAAAAAAAAATGATAAGTGATGTTCTGTGCACTAGGGCATGTAATTTATAGGCTAACTTAAAAGCTACAAAAATATAATTGAAATTGCTAAAATTAAAAAAGGTCCTAAAACAAAGTACATATAAAGACAAGTAAAATGCCACATACAACATCCAAAACAAATAAGTATATAAAAAGTTACAAGCAAAACATAACTTTCCAAAAATAACAAAAATACCCGTTTAAGGCCCTAAACAAAGAATTCGCTTGAAAACCAATCTAGCTCCTGCCAAAGATGGTGACTTCTTTAAGTTAGCTCATTTCCTTCAAAATAAGGTCTTCATATCACCAAAGATAACATACCATTTTCTATCCCACTTTCTGAGTACTTGTTTGCCACTATCTCTACCTGATCAGTGATCAATATCAAAGGTTAGTTGCATGATTGATTTCTCTCTTGATACTCGTCTTGATTTGACTTATATATTCTAAATCGAATAATGCATTCATCTATAAAACGCCATTTAGAAGCCATCAACCATATCCTCGAATATTTGAAAGGAACTATAGGAAAAGGGACTATCTGTTAAAATAAAAAAAATCAACGTACAAAAGGATTTGCTAATGCTAACTAGGACGGTAACGTAATGCTATTGGCCGTAAACCAATCAACTTTTTTTGGATATTGTATGGAATTAGATGGCAATTTACTCACATGCAAGTGTAAAAAGTATACCTTTGTGATGAGAAGTAGAGTAGAGGCTAAATGTCGTGCTATCGATTTGTTAACAAAGATTCTTGGATGGCTTGCTCATCACCGCATCTCCATTTACATATGTTTATAATTGAGCATGTGGAATTAATTGCAATTTTATTAAATTTGAAATTGATGAGAGAATACGGTTGATCAATGTTCCAATGAGAGACTAATGTTCTCACGAAAATTAATGTCGAAGCAGTTACTCAATTTAAATATAAATAAGGAATATTCAATATTTATTCCTCGATTTAAGGAAGGGTATTAGTGTTATGGGTAAATTATTGGAAAGTCTCAACGTTTAGGAGTAAGTTCATTTAAGGTCTAAACGTTTTGAGTGATTTAAAAAATATCCTAATATTTGAAGAATAGGATAATCGAGGTCTCAACATTTTTAAGTAATTTAAAAAATGGTCTCAATATTTAGAGAAGAGGGTCAATCGAGGTCTCAATTGACATGTATTAACAAGAGAATTATTTAATAAAACTAAAAAACCCTTCTTCTAAGATCTCCACTGTTATATATCAATGGGAAAAATATTTAATTAAAATATCCAAAATACTTTTCCAAACGTTAAGACCTTTTAGTGTAATTTACTCTTAGTATTATAGAGTTTTTGAAATTTATTAGTAAATTAGCTTATCATATTTCATTTTCTAATTGTAGTGGTTGGCAATTTCTAGATGTTTTTAAGTAAAATAAATATTGGAGCTATTACTACCTAAACCACTAACCATATAGTGCTTATAGATAGATACACTTTTACATAAACTAGTTTAGACTAATAACATTATTGCCCACTTCATATTTCTTCCACTAATTTACCTTTATTTGCATGGGATATGTGTTATAGTCCTGTATGGTGAAATATGAATATAAAAAGGTTAAAAGCTACTTAGACAAAACTCTGATTATGGAAGGATCAGAACTATAAATTTTCCTAACTTTTGTTTCATTAGCTTTTTCTACCATACCCTTATGGGGCTACAAAGAGAATCCTTAAAACATTAATTAAAATATTCCCACAAATGTATGCATATACGGAAAACATGGAAACGTAGAAAATAAGATGTTGACTAAGTTGCAAATATATCTTACTATTATGTTTACTTCATGTATGCCTCTTATGTATGCGTATACGGAAAACATGGATATTTGATATAATTTCAGTATAGTGGACTATATTTTCTCATGACCAGATAAGTAGGACCACAGGGTGCCTGTTATGGCATGGAAAAAGACAAGTTTGTTGGAGGACAACAAGTAAACCACTAAAATCTTATCAGCACAGGCTCCAGAAGCTGATGTTTCCCTATAAAATGCGAAGCATACGTCTGCTTAAGCATTACAATTGGAGATTGTTCCAAGTGTGCATTAGTGCTCTTGTAATGGAGAAACCAAAGCATGTTCTTGTGGTCCCTTATCCTGCACAAGGCCATGTTGCTCCTCTCATGAAAATGGCACATCGTATTGCTGCTTATGGTATCAAGGTAACATTTGTGAGCACAGAGTCTATACATGCAAAGCTCATGGCCGCAAGGCCAGAACCCGAAGCGAACAGGAGCAACATAGAGTTTGTTTGTGTTCCAGATGGGCTAGAAACTGAGGAGGATAGACGGGACCGCTTTAAGTTTTCAAAGACTCTAAAAACTTTTATGCCTGGCCAGATTCAGCACTTGATAGAAAAGATTAAGCAAGAAAATGTTGATGAGCAGGTAAGTTGCGTTGTTGCTGATGGAGTAGCTGGATGGGCATTGGAAGTTGCGGCCAAAAATGGGAATTGAAGCAGTTGTTGGTTGGCCTGCTGGAGTAGCAAACTTGGCCTTACTATTTCATATTCCAAAGATGATAGAAGATGGAGTGATTGGCGAAAATGGTAATAAATTCACAAATTTCAAACTACTAAATCACTGATTACATATGCCACGCGCTGACATCCACTAGACTAGACACAACGGCTTAGGTTTGTTCATGTTTATGATTTACTTGGACAAAGTGCCATTAATCTTAAACCTTTTCATCATGGTTCAATGTAGTGCTTAACCTTTTGTCACATATTCAATGACTCATGATCCTTCTTAAAATGCTTATAAATCATTTTTTTTTTTTTATAAGTTCATTAATCACTTGGTAGTTGATGAAGGAGTAGGACTAAATTGAATATTCGAACTAAAATCACTCCTATTTTAAGCCTTGTAGCCTAGCTGTAGCTGGCATGACTTTTGTTCTTCTATAGGGATGAAAATCGTCGATAAAAAAAATATCATGTAGTTCTTTATTTGGGTAGATGAAACTATACTCCTCATTTATTTACACATAGTATAAAAAATGAGAATGTATACGAATCCTTGAAGTTGCTACTTTTCTATATCTTACTCATCTTAGTATTCTTTCTCCCCCTCAGATGCAGATCTTTAGGTAGTCCCTTAAAGAAAAAGAAGAAGGAAAAGTGAGATAAATGGATGTTGGAAGATATGGCTATAGTATAGTAGGACTGCTTTGCATATTTGTTGCTGACAAATGATTTTGCAGGAACTCCACTAGTAAATGATGACATTTCAATATCAGAGGGCATCTTACCTTGGAAAATCAGTGAGGTTTCATGGAGAAGTCCTGACCTACAAGCACAAAGCTTGATATTCGACTTTTCGACCTTCATCATTCGAGATATCAAACATGCAGATAAGATACTTTGCAATACATTCTATGAGCTTGAGCCATTTGCTTGTGATATGATTCCAGGACTAATCCCAATTGGTCCATTGCTAACTAATTTTCACGCGGGCTATTGCCCAGGGAGCTTGTGTATTGAGGACTCAACTTGCTTGAGTTGGCTAGAGAAAAAGCCTTCTAAATCAGTCATATATGCTGCTTTTGGAAGCACAACAGTTTTTAGCCAAGTACAGTTTGATGAACTGATAGCTTGTTTATTAGAACTAAGCCAACCGTTTCTATTAGTTGTTCGTTCGAATTTCATATGTGAATCATTCAATGGGTTCCTAGATGGTTTGATAAAGAGTGTGGGGGATCAAGGGAAAATTGTTCAATGGGCACCTCAAGAGAGAGTGTTAGCACACCCCTCCATTGCTTGTTTCATAAGCCATTGCGGATGGAATTCGACGATTGAGGGTCTAAGCTATGGTGTTCCTTTTCTTTGCTGGCCTTACATTACAGATCAACTCCAGAATAAGAACTACATATGTGATGTTTGGAAAAATGGATTGCCATTGGTTCCGGGTAATAATGGAATCATAACAAAGCAAGAGCTTAGGACTAAGATACTTAAAGTTTTGTCTGATGATGATATCAAAGGAAATTCTAAGAGGCTGAAAGAAATGGCCATGAAGAGTATCTCAAATGGAGGATCATCCCTACGAAACTTGGAAACATTCATTGCGAAATTAAAGTCTTAAAAGAGGGTTTTTAACATTTTTCTTCATGCTGCAATCATTGAAGTGAAATTTATGACATAAAAGAGTTTCTTCGATTGTTTTTCATACATGACAGAACGTTTCGGACCAAGCACCTGAAGCAACTAAATGCTTTGGTTGTTCCTACGAAACAAGAAGTTAAAATTAATTATATATCATTTCCATGATCAAGGGGTTGAATGTAATTTAAAGGGCACATATGATTATAAACAAGTGAAATTACTTATTAGTTGCTCGAATTGATAAGGAGCTAAGTTTGTGTTTCTATTTAAGCTTGTAAATTGAGCTTGCTTAGTTCAGTGACCTGTGAGTTTTGTATACATTATATATCATATACATAATAGATAACTATAACCTTAAACTATTTTCTATGATATATATATATACATATATATATATAAACAAATCTTTATTCATTAATAATTTGTTTATATATTTATACATTTTTGTTCATTTTGTGTATTTAGCTTTTAGAGTTTGACTTTATCTCTTATCTTAGTGGTACAAATACATTTAATTAGGATCAATATTTGCTGTCCTTATTTTGTTGTCCAATGCTGTCTCAACCAATCTCGATCAAATATGTGGTAGTTTTGATAAGTAATTCTTGTGTTCATTTTGTAATTTGCTTATGCATCATGTTATAATTGGTGAAAACATAATTGAGACACTAATTTTGGGACAACGAACATCCTTCCGCTCATAAACTGGTTTGACCTTGCCTTGAGTTTGAATTGAAGTGTATTTATTTAAAGGGAATACCAGTACCTAAACTTTAAATAAATATTCAATTTCAGACATAAACTTTACATAAAAATTTATTTTGGCATCTGAACTTTGAAGTGTTCAATTTAATATCCATTCAATATTTTTGATTATTTTTACTACCTCCTTAATAACATTCGTTGATATGAAAGAGACAACCTTATCATTGAAATTTTACTAATTCTCCTAACACCATATGCATGAGATATTCTTCCATTTTAAAAACATAATAAATGATGTTAGTGAGGTAGAAAAAGTTTGATTAGGTATTAAACTAAACAAATTAAATTTTTATATAAACTTTTAATAGACATTTTCCCTTTATTTAAATGTGTCAGGCTCTAGCTTGTAATTATTAAGCTTGATAAAAGTTTAGATGGACTTGAAATCAAGAATTTGTTAAACAAGCTGAGTATCAAAAGTTTGGTATAGTTTGGCATGACTTTTTTGTGATACTCTTTCGATATGAAGTCCAAAAAAGCAAATATCTACCTATGCCTATGGGGAATATGTTACAAATAGAATTTTCGTGTTAACTTTTATTTAGTATTTAATTTTTTGAATCTTTTTATTGAATAATTCGTATAAATGATTCTTTACCCTGATAATAATAATAATCATCATCATCATCTAGCTGTCACACCTCAAAATATGGTCTAATAAGATTGCTTTAAAGTTATCATACCACGTGTGTACCCGTATTATGAGAACCGTCTTGCAAGTCAGAGATTACAAGACTCTATCTTATTTATTTACTTCATATAATTTAATTACATAGATATAATATCTTTATTTAACTCATTATGGAATTTCGATCTTTCTATAGTCTCTCACAATCGCAGAGAATTGATATCCCCTACCAAATAATAAAAATTGGGTATCAACCAACAAAGTACAAGATCTTACTTGTTTATACATGTTATCTAATTTGCATTATAAGTTCATTATAATCTACATCTTTAATTTTAATAAAGTCTGATGGAGAAGCACTCTTCACACATTCCTAACCTAATCCTACTAGTATTATTCCTGCACAAAAACTGTTGAGGGGTGAGCGAAACTACGGTTTTAGTGAGATAACCTGACTAAACCACACATCAAGCAATAACAAACAAGTTTAATTAGTAAGCATACGTCATGCAATAATCAAACGTATGTATAAGTACAAGTTTGGATAATTTCGAATCCAAACAGGATGTAGATTTACACCCTCTTATCGAGGTTAGAAGGAACCCATGATGAGAAATATACCGTGCCCTGGAGAATCAGAGAACCAAGGAAGAATGAGTACCATAAACTCTCACAAATTAATTTTAAACATTTTACTTTATCATTGGAACAAAGAAACTCCATCAAATATTATCCCTTTCACGTCGATACCATGACTGGTGCTCTTTCATGCCATTTTAGTTCCTATGGAATCGAATAGAGCAAAGGTACTTTTTTGTAAAACTAGGAAAATATCATCTAGAAAAACCAAGCGCGTTACGAAAGAACTAAAATGCTAATACATAGTGGGGTCACCACTTCTTTTAATGCTGTATATGCAAATTATGCAATGCATGTCGATTTTCATTTATAGTACCAATAGTTTTTAGTCAGATTTAAGGTGATCATACAATTCACAGACAAACATTAGCATGTTTCATACAATAATTATCATAAATAGAATTATTGCTTATATTATGATAATTTGATAATCAAGCATACGCCAAGCATCATGCAGTATACCCAATCCCATATGCATATCGGTTGAATATATTATTATAAATGCAGCTATACTTAGGGATGCAATCGGGACGGGTCATTATAGGGTACCTACCTGCCCGCCCGGCTAAAAACCCTATAGGGTTTAGGGTCGGGTTTTGGGTTGTCCTCATAACCTGTTGGGAAAACCCGACCCGATTTAATTAAAAAAATCAAAAATTTTAGTTTAAGGAATCTACTTGTTCATTAGTTGAATGATGCTTTTCAAATAATCATTTTGTTATTCATGTATTGAGTCACATGATAGGATATAAATTATATTTACAATCAATAATCACTGACCAATTATCCAGAAAATCAATTTCCATGTGCAACCTCTCCCACTTTTTCAAAATTCATTTCTTTCCCACCAAACACAACAAAGTATAAAAATTAAATTTCTCGAACAAAATAGATATTATATATATATAATGACAAATAAATCAAGAATATATGGATCGTCGTGTAGTGTCATCATTTTATTATTATTTTTTGAGTTGGTATGTATTATATATATATAATATATATTAGATATATAAGTCTTCTAATAAATAAATAATAGCTAGTGACTCTTTTCTAAAAGCATATATAAATTCTGTCATTGTAATAATGCTTTCTACGATAATGTTATTATTGGTGTCTATATATACACAACACAGCTCATCAATCCTATTAAGAAGAGTTTCTTTTATATATTTATTTGGTATTTATCTCAATAATCAATGTACATTATCGGGTCGGGTCAGGTCGGGTTCTGGGACACCCTTTTATAATCGGGTCGGGTTCTTGGACAGAATGAAATACCCCAACTCTTCACCTAAAATAGAAATTGGTTTTAGACAGATTTAAATAACTAAAATGAATTATAGGATTTAAATAGACAAGTTGATATAATTTAACTAGCTAATAATTAAGTTAGTTTGAGATTTGAGTTTCAAATTCCCTAAACATGTCATCAAAGTGTTTAGAGAATTCTAAATCATTGATTCTTAGCCTAAACACTAATTCCTAAATCTCAGTAAAATTTGAGTTCATTTGCTGAATAAAAATATCAGTTCTTAAACCCGAACTCAAATTAAATATCTTTCATCCAAAATAGATTCCTAAATTAAGTTCTTATTATAAGTTCTTAATTTCCAACCTATCGGTTCTAAAATTATCTTTTAAATGCTTCTAGAACTAAAAATATTGATCTGAAAGTTCTAAATCCGATACCTTTATTTTAAAATATTCTAATTTTAACTTTATTTTTTCCTTTTAGTTTTCTTTTTGCTGCCTCCTTATTTCTCTTCTTCCTTTGTAAATTCGTTTTTCTCTCTCTCTTTTTTCTCTTTTCTTTCTCTCTTTTCTCTCTTCTTTCTCTCAAATTCATCCCCAGATCTCACTTTCAAAAGGAATAGGAGAGAAATCAAGTAGGAGATGAAGATAGGAGAGATAAACCAAATTGAAACAAGAAGAAGAAGAAGGAATTGCATGATTTAGCCAAAAAGCTAAGTTTTCGTTTTCTATTTCTCTTTGTTTTTACTTGTTATTTGCATTTGTAATTGATGAGTTAATGTTGAATTGGGTTGAGAGTGCTGTTTATTTATGTATTTATTGATATATGCTTGTTGGAGGTCGGGTTGTGAAGGAGGAAGAAGATGATGAATAGTAGTTATGGAAGTTGATGAAGTTTGAGATGTTTGATGTGGTGAATGTGAAGTTTATGCATGTTTGAGGATGTTAGAATAGATGTAGGGTGTAGTATGATGGTTGTAAAGTGTTTTGGAGAAGGTTTGAAGTGTAAAAATTTTGTAAAATTAGTGTTTGAAACAAGGAATTTCGTAAATATGTCAATACACCTGTCAAAACGCCCCGTTGCCAAGGGTGTAGTGCTCTCGGATCAAAAAATTTCATTTCCCCTGAGTCAAAACGGCCTTCAAAACGCCCCGTTGCCAAGGGTGTAGCGCTCGCGGATTTCTTCCCTGACGCGACACTGTTTTGTAAATTGGTCATAACTTTTTCATACGACCTCCGATTGAGGTGATTCAAGTTGCGTTGGAAAGCTTAAAAAGAGATCTACAATTTTTGTGTTTTGAGTTTTTACAAATTCGGAAATTATCGATACTTAAATTTTAGTTCTTTCCAGCCTTTGTATTTTTCAAACAAAGTCAAAAACTTGTTTTGTTTGTTAAATGTGTTTTTGCTTAGGAAATGGATCTTTTTGAGCTAAAATGAGATAGATAAGTGATATTTGATGTGTAATGATGATTGAGGGATATAATTAAGCATGATTTAGATAGATTTATAAATTCAACAAATAATTGAATTTCTATGAGTATTAAACTAAAAGTAGTTATGTTGTATATATGATTTCCATTGCTTGATTTATGATGTTGTGATGACTTAATGAAACTAAATGATCTTGGTAAGTATATAAATGATGATTATGTATCTATATGAATTTTATTTGAATTTCCTTCATGCTAAGTTTAAGATTTGTTTATTATTTGTTCTTATGATTAGCTTGAACTTAAATGAACTTAGTTAACAAACCTAGGTTCAACTTGACTAAATGAACTTGAATGAACTAAAATGGATTAGATTGTTTAACTTTGATGAATTTGGCTAGGTTTAAGCTAACTTGGGATTAAGTGACTAGATCTTAGATATAATGAATTAGTAATTAATCTAAGTCCAATTTGACTTAATGAACTTTACTAAGCTAAAATGAATTAGATTGTCTATGTTTAATCAACTTGACTTAGTAAATGAATCAAATGACTAATTTTAATCAAATTGACTAAGGTTAAGCTAAAATGGGTTAGTAACAAATAATTGGATTAAATGAATGAATTAGGATGATCTTTGATTAATATGGGGAATATGTTGTTTCAAATGTGTGTTTACTTGGAAAATGAATGTTTTTGGTTTGTGAATTCTTTGTTAATGCTTTTGTAATAAAACACTATAAATAAAGAGAAAAGAAATTCTTTGACAGACAAAGGAGAACTGTCCATATTTTGGCGGGGCGATCTTCGCAGCCATAGTGGGGTTCCACATTAGTGTCTGATCAAATAGGATTTAATAAAATGAGTTAGAGATTAGTGAATAATTGATATAAGTTCTTGTATGAATTTGATGAAGTGGATGATTAGTTTAGTTTAGTTTCTTATACGAACTCTTTCCTTAACAGAAGTAGATATCTATTTATCTTCCGATTATCTTCTGAATTCCTTCTGAGGCTATGTTTGGATTTCGTATATAAGGTACGCAGTAACTTGCGTGTTGAATGTTAGGATAGGCATCCTAAACTGATTAAGACTTAAACTCGGCTTAATAATTGATGAGTGTTGGTTGTGTTATTCGTCGTTGAATCCGGTCCGAGGAGCGACAACTTGTCATGATGCAATGACAATGTTAGAATAAATGCTTAGGCCACTTATCATGATGCAATGATATGGCTCGGCGGGTTGTCATGATGCAATGACAATATTATTAGGCGCTTAGGCCAATAGTCATGATGCAATGACTAGGCTCGGCGGGTAATCGATAAGGAATGTGGTAACTGCGTAACGTTTACTTATTCTTGAGAGGAAGTAATATGATTTAATTCAATGTTTATGGGAGCATGTGAATTAAATTATATTATGGATTAAGTTAAGTGAAGTTAAGTAGCGACTATGAGTCCTGGATGAGATTACTGTTTCTTTTTCAGTGTAACGTTATCTAGGAGATATAAGTATTCGGGCTGCTTATATCAACCCCCTGAGCGTCGTGAGCGTTACTCAGGATCCCCAGATTCCCATTGGCTTGTTCCGGAGTGTGAGTGCTCCATTGTTGATTTGTTTATTTTAATGAAAAGATAATAACTTGTGGATTGATGCATTGCATTTAGTTAAGCTCGCGTGCCACTCCGTGTGTGATTGTGTTGCTGTGTACTGAGCTTCGGCTCATTATTGTTGTTGTTATTCTTTTTACAGGTATTGTTGTTGTTGATGATGGATGATGAGATGATGACTTGATGATGATGTGGAGGTTGTTGATGTTGTTGTTCTTATTATTGTTGTTGATGAGGATGGTGATGGTGATGATGATTGATGTGATGATGTTTGTCCCGGGTTTTGAGCGATATGGGAGAATGAGTGAAGTATGATAGGATCGAGATATTACTTGTATTTTGTTTCTTCCTTGCTTTGTTTTATAGAGACTGGATTCATTTATAAATTTATTTTTATTTAAGAGTTTGTTAGTGCCCAAGTTTTGTAAATAAGCTTTTCTAAATATTTATCAAAGTGAAAGTTTTTCCACTTGTAATAGTGGAAGTTTGAAATGCTTTTATGTAGAAACGTTTTTATTAAAGTTTATTTTTCTGCTGCTAAACCCAGTTGTTGTCAGAATCTAACTAAACGATTTCATAATCTAAAATCGGATAGCAATGTTCAACATAAACACCTTCTTTTAAGACAACCTTACGTATAATTCGTAAAGTTATACGTGGTTGGGGACTTGGTGTGCTTAATTTGAGAATTGAGCATGTCGGGTCTTTACACAGAATGACCGTCCCAGACCCGCCCCCTTTACATCCCTAGCTATACTACAAGCATAAACAATATGCTAAGGTCAATGTTACTCACTTGTTATCATCGCTAATTTGTTGTAATATGCTACTGAAAGTCCAAGAATTGTTATATTTTTCCTATAAAATAAGATAACAAATATATATTACTATACTGTTATTTTATATAATTATATTAACGATATTCAGATCCTAGTTACCAATTTTAATATATTTTTGTTTACTTAGTTATAACCCTTAACTTTATATAAATTATATTCTTTTAGTAAAGTTGTAGAGTTTTATATAAGAGAAGTCTTCTTATTTTATAGAATATTTTTAATCTTATTTAATAATTCTATTATTAAGCTTTTAGTGTTTATGGGGTCTTTTTTATTATGTCTATTTTAAGGTAGTTGATATTTACTATCTATTATTTATTTTCATTTTGCTTGTCTTGATCTTAATTGACATCTTATATTTTATTTAGGATATTTTCTTTATTCTAAATTGATTTAAGTTTCTCTTTTGTTAATGTCTGTATTGACAGTGAATTTTTACTATTTCTTCGTTTGTCAACTTTATCTGTCTTATGTTAATTGAAATTTTTATTATTTATATAGTTACATTTAGTATTTAGTTTTTTAATTATTTTTCTAACATATTCGTAGTTTCCTAGAATTTAAATATATATCAAATATTTACTAAACTTAAATTTTATTTCATCGACTAATTATAGAGTTTGTGTATTTAATAGTTCAGTATTTTATTATCATCACCGTTATTATTTTTATATCATTCTTTTAGTTTGATCATCTTATGGTAACTAATATTTATTTATTTGCATTGTGTTTTTCCTGATCTCATTTTTTGTTATTATTCGTTATTTATGGGAATCACATTATTTTAATTATAACTTATTCTCATTTTTCATTTCTTATATATTTACTTATATAGAATAATCATTGTACAATTATTATAATATAATCTTTTTTATCTAATAAAACAAAAGTGTTTCTTAATTGTAATAGTTGCTAAAGTTTAATACTAAATATTTAAACATACTAAAATATTTATTTTTTATTATAAAATTTTCATGTTCTGTTTTCTTCTTCTTCTTATTTTTCTTTATATATATGTGAGTGTATTATGGTTATGGACGAAACAGATTTCGTCTAGGAAAATTTTACACGTACGTTGGCATCTAATGTCGTTGGTGTTGAATCTTAAGCTGCTGGTGTTCGCATGTTATAAAATTTACGTATCTTCACTCTAGTGTACACTGGCTCGAAGGCTATCAGTGTATCCAACATATACTGCCGGTGTAAATATTTACGCCACCTGCGTTTGTGTATTTTTACCCTAATAAATATTTTATGTAGCATGTTCCAGGGAATGGTGGTTTAAAGGCCGCCAGCTTTTCTATGTACACTGCTGGCCTTGGATGTACACTGTCGGCGTAGGATCGGTGTAGGCACTGTTCATCATCTTCTTCCTTTTTCTTCAATTTGTAATTTATTTTCTTTATATCATACATGTATTATACTAGTGTTTTAACTATCTTTAAGTTTTTTTCCATGATCCTCAACTATTATTTGTGATATACTAACACATATAACATCTCATAATCTTCAAAATATATAATTTCTAGCTTCTACACATATTATAGTGTATAAATGGAGTTTTATAATGGAATATTACCTTGTTTGGAGTTGCTAAGGTGATGTTTAATCCTTGCCCACGCTTGACACGAACCTAGGTTAAATAAAACATTGTTTAAGCTAATGTTTATCACATAAACTAGCTCGAAATGAATTTTCCCTTACCTTGTTTGTTCCTTTCGTAAGCTTGCTTTGGTCTTTTTGGAACTTTGTTTCAATAGCTGTGTTTGTGTAATTTGTTGGTTGTGTTTGCTGTTAACTTATGGGATAGTATTATGTGTTTTGTTTACTGTTTTTGTATGTTTGTTTTTATGCTTTAAAATGTTTGTTTTTATCTAAATAATGAGGCATTTATACACAAGGAGCTATACTTCCCTTTCCTACAATTTTCGGCCAATAAGAGTTAGTTTATCCACCGAAAACCAACTTGCATTGCTTGATCTCTCAAGCATTTAATGTGGTGTTTCAATTAGATGGTTTTGGTTGGCTAACTTAGTCAATTTGACTTGTTATGTAGAAATTTTGAGCAATTTGCTCAAAAAATTCGGCTGCTACAAATCCAAGGATATCCCAGCCGTATATTCTACACAAATTGCACTAAAATTGAACAATTATTATTATAATTTTATTTATTTAATTAATTATCTTAGTTTTAGGATAGTTTATCAAGTTAAACAAGTATATTTATATAAGTTATTTAGGAGTTCTATCTCCAAAAGTTCATTTAAAGCTTCTATAGATTTTCTAGATTCTCTTTAACTTCAAACTTGAGTTTTAAGTTTACGCGATTAATTATTTTTAGGGTTTTATCTTAAACAATTAGGGTTTTCTAAGATAAATAGATCAATTTTGGTTTCAGTTTTTAAGAGCTTCAGAATTCTCTAACTAGAATAATGATGTAATCTAAACATTCATTTGGAGTCTAAATTATTAGTTATGGATTTGTTTTTTGTTTTCATTGTGTATTTATAATTCTAACTATTCATCTTTTTGTTATCATTTTATAATCAATATATTCTATAAATGAGTTTTCTTTTATTGAGTTAAAAAATTTAGGACTACTTCTAATTATATCTTGAGTTATTGGCTTAAGACATGAAATATTGTCATTGGTATCAGTTAAGGTCAAAGAATTTTCTATTCGGTTTTAAACTATAAATAAATTTATTACTACTCATAGGTTTATTCTAGAATTTTTTATTGAGTCATAAATTTAATATCTATTTTATATTTGCTACTCTATTCATTTTATTAGTTATAAAAATTATCGGGGTTACAAGGTTAAATCAAGATTTTATTCTCTATAGACTCAAAATTTTCTAACTAAAATACTAGTATAATTTAAATATTTAATTAAAGTTTAGATTTTTTTTAGATATTGATAAGTTTTTTTATCTTTTTGCGTATTTTGTAACTCTGATGATTTATCTTTAAACTATCTTTTGTAACTAATATGTTCTAAAAATTAATTGTATTTTATTGTAATTGAAATTTAAGATCAACTATGATTATTTGTTGGGTTATTGACTCGTATTGTAGAATTATATCCTAAGAATTATTTATTTGAATAATTATTGTTTATAAATTCTCTAAGGCTATTTTAAGGTTTTAAAATATTACGAATAATTCGTAAATTATTGTTTTATTATTTTAACGAGTATAGTTTTCTAACTATAATCAAATTTTATTCATACTTTAATATTATAATAATTTTAAATTACAAAAAATTGAAAGTGATTTCTGCGATCTTTTTATTATAGTTCTTTATGATTCTATATTATATTTTAATAATTATTATAATCTGGTTATATAAAATTAAGAAGATTACACTAGCACCCCTCTAAACTTTCTAAAAGACATAAACACTCCACTTTTTTAAATCACAACACTTCCCCCCATGTTTATCTACATCAATGATTATGTGGCATTAATGATGATGTGTCATCGCCATATCTTCACTACATTATTTTATTTAAATATTATAATTATATATTGAATTAGCAAAAATAATACAAAATTAAAATAAATTTATAAAAAATAAAAAGAACATGTTGATTTAAAAAAAAATTATACAAACATGAAACATTTATTTATAAATAATTAAATTAACTATAAAAATTTAACAAATAAAAATGAATCATATAATCATCTGTCAAATTTTAATTAATTTCCTCTTAATTTTCACAATTTCAACTTCGTCATATTTGAAACCACTCTCTTGTCTTTATTTATTCTCTTTGTTATTTTTCTATGGTGGGTAAGGTATGAAATTTTACTCATACCCTACCCTGTACATAATATGAAGTTTTGTACCTGAAACTTACTCTGTAACGCCTTGTATCCATCCTATACCCTATATCCTGTAAAACTCATAAGGTAAATGATACCATGTGGAAATTGTAAAATTATTCTTTCTTTTTAAAATTTCAACTTGTAATAAGTAAAAATACTTTATTTATATATATTCATTATAAATAACATATCGAAAGAGATTTAAAAAATAATTTATTAATATCGCAAGTTTTATAATATGTAGAACTTATTTATATGTTAAAGTTAAAATTTGTAGAACCTGATTACATGATTTGAACAAAATTGTAAAACATCTAGTAAATTCTAAAATAGAAAACTTTGAAAGCAAATATGTATTAATTAATCTTAGAAGATAAATAACACTTCTATATTAAGTACATACCATCGAAATTTTTCCAAAATAAAAATTACAAGTACTTCCATAATAAATTAGTATAAGTTTTTCTGAATAAAAATTTTTAAAAGATAGTGTATAGATGATAATCTTAACAAAAAATAATTGAAAAATGAAAAATAGATTATTATTATTATTTATGTTATATAATAAATTTTTTAATAGAGTACATGCTTCAGGATAGTACATGGTAAACCTATATACTCTATTATACACGTTATAGGTAGGTATAGGGTATGAAGATCCTATACTTGTACCCGATCCAACGAAAGTAGGTTCCAAAAAAACAATACCCAACCCTACCTTATGGTCATTAATATTCATTTTCACCCTAGAGCAGGATACAAGTGGGTTTTCTTTACAACATTTTTAAATTGGTCGTTTTTTATATATTGTGATGGATAAAGTTTTTTGGAAGATAGACTTACCTACTCACTCCTATGTATTCTCCTAAGCACCTAAAGATTCTTAAGAGAATCTTCCAATGCTTCTAAAGAAAGCCATAACGCTAAGGTTATAATCATCATTTTTATCAAATAAAGATTAAAAGGTATAAAACAAGTAAAATAAAATAAATAAGAAAATAATTGGCCATATATATATGTGTATATATATTTTGCTAGATTGGCTGGCTACCCTTCTTTGTTCTTTTACCCCTATTACTATATTAGTTAACTTAAATTGTCTGGAGCAAGTATCCTTATAAACCTAATTAAAATTGGGAAGATAGACATAATTTTTTTTAAAAAAATTTCCATAATAAATTTAATTATTCAATGTAAAATAAATGTTTTATATTTGTGAAATTTTTTAAATCAACAATTTATTTATTTTTTTACGAATTTATTTTAATTTCTTATTATTTTAGCTAATTTAATATATATGATTAAAATATTCAAACGAAATAATTAATGTGATGATGATTTGATGATAATGTGTTATCATTAATGCCACGGGTATTGATGTAGACAAAAACATGGGTAAAGTATTGTATTTTAAATAAATGAGGTGTTCATGTTTTTAATAAGGGTTAATGACTCAAATACTATCTGCATTTTTCTCAAAAGAGCAATTTACTATCTAAACTTTTAAAATATCAATTTGCTACTTGAAACAACTTTTTGAGGATACAATGCTACCTAGTCGAACTCTATTAAATTCGTCATCCTATGTGTCATAACATCCAATCTTTGATTGACACGTGGCATTTTCATATGTGAAAAAAAAAACCTAAAACATATTTTCCTCTTAAATTCACTCGTCCACCCACAATTTTTTTCAAAAAAAAAAAAAATAGGTTCGTAGGTTAAAACTCCCCTAAAATTTACAAAGAATAAAATCACACTATACATGAAAACATCCTAAGCCTAACGTCAAATTAAACCCCAAACCCTAAATTGATCAACAACAATTTAGGAATCCAAATCAAACTCATATGTTACTTCAATGAGCTGAACTCTATCCCATCATCATCATCGTCGTCCATGGAAATCCTCTATTACTCTCTTTGATCACTACAGACGCCAAGCTTCGACCAAAGTCTAGCTGCAAGCCTCTATAACCCAAGAATTGTCCATCTAGTCTACTCATTGATGACAACCTACAAAACATCAAATTAAAGCAACAAACACCTTATACTGCATCAAAAAATGATGATAGGGGTAAGGAGAACCGTTTGATGTATGCTACTCCAGTGAAGTGGAGTCCCCCGATGTGTCTCTTGTTGAAGAGTATAGTACTGTGAGAAAGAAGCTGGAGGGATCGAGATGGGACAGGGAGAGAATCGAGAAGATGTTGAGGGAAAAAGATTTTTTTTTTTGGATCAATAGATGATGAAATTGGAGAAGAGAGAGGATTTTATTCTTTGGACAATAAAACTATTGTTGATTAATTTAGGGTTGGATTTAGGATGTGTTCTAGGTAGAGGCGGGTGCCATGTTGAACTTGCTCGGAACCAGCGGGCCACAGTTCAGGCCAAGGTTGAATCAAAACTGGCCCGTGGACATGAAGGGCCGAGCAGGTTCAAATCAGCAGTTCAGGACCGGTTCATGGCCCTTTGACTTATAAATGATTTAAAAAAATTCATAAATTTTTTTAATTAAATTGATAAGAAAAACATATAATTAGATCATCATACAATAGACATATAGAGAATTTTAAATTACAAACTTATACAAAACAAATAAAATTTATTAAAGAAAGCAAACTTGAATAGGAAAGTTATTCTAGAGTGCACATACTTAGGCTAAAAAAATATATTTGAACAAATGAATGAAAAAAAGATAATTTCATAATAAATACTATCTATTCATATTAAAATAAGTTTAAATATTTATTTCTTATTTTTTTGCTTATATTTTTTTTAAATTTTTTGTATTTTTTTTATTTTGACTCACCCTACTTGTCTGGTTGACGGGTCGAGACTTTGAATCGGCTTTGACCCGTTGAGCCGATGGGTTGGCTGAAAGGTCATGACCCGTACAACTGGGTCGGGCCATGGGCTATGATCCGCTAGTGACGATTCAGGCCAGGTCGACGGTTCGACTCGTCCCATGCCTATGTCTAGTTTAAGCGGATAAAAATGTTTGTCTTTCTTCTTTTTTTTTTGAAAAAAATTATGGGCCTGAAGAATTTAAGAGGAAAATATGTTCTAGGTTTTTTTTCTAGGGAGAAATCATAGATTTGATGGTTATGATATGAAGGATGACATGCTTAACAGAGTTAGATTAGGCAGAGTTAGATTAGGTAGTAATTATGTCCTCGAAAGTTGTTTTAGGTGGTAAATCTATCTTTTAAAAATTTAGGTAGTAAATTGCTTTTTTAAGTACTGTTCAGGATGTATTTGAGTTATTAACACTTTTCATAAAGTTTAGAAGGATGATAGATGTAATTTACCCTTATTATTATTTTTTTTTGTAAGTTAAAATAATATTAACATAAAGTAAAAAACATGGTTCCAGGAGATTTATGTCAAGTCTTGGAGGTTACACAAGTAATTGGACAAAAAGACGGACGAACAACCTGCCGTTTAAGCTTCCTAAGATAAATAGTAGTAGAAACATCCTGCTGAGCAAGATGGACAGTATTTACAGGAGGTTTAGTATAAAAAAGATCAGTTTCCTCCACCATTTGTGCAAAAGATGCCAAAGCATTTGCTACTTGGTTGGCTTGTCTTGGCTGGTTGGAGATATTAAAGTGGTGCAGCTGAGATAGCTTTTCCCTGCACAAATCAATAACATAAACATACTTAACTTGAAGATTGGCATTAGATGCCAAAAGCTTAACAGCTAGTTGAGAGTCAAGCACAGTATCAATATTGAGATAGCCACGTTGAATAGAGAAATCCAATCCATAGACTACAACCCATAACTCAGCTCCTAGCACCTCTAAATGACCCAGCTTTTTAGTAAAACCAAGAAAGCCAATGGCCTAGTTGGTTTCTGGCAACAAGACCAATGGTGGCTTGGCCTATAGGATGAAAGACAGAGCCATCCAAGGCTGGAGGAATCCGAGAGATAAGATGGGTGTCCACAACATAGAATTTTCGCTCGTGAATGTAGCTCCAGAGTTTATTTGCTGAGATTCTAGACATCACATCAAGCTGGATAGATGAACCTGCTGAATGAAAAATTAATTTATTTCTAGATAACCAAATTCGCCATTTCAAAATAAGAAATTTAAATCCTCTAGGTTGGTTAACTTGGGCAGCTTCAGAAGAGGAAATCCAAGAATTTTCTTTTATCGAGGTGATAAATTTTGGAAATAAGGCATCATTGGATAGTGGTTGGTGCCTCCGCATAAATAAAAAAGAAGCAAGACATGGGCGCGAACTTAAGGCATGAACTAAGGATTCACCCATTATACTACAGCGAGGTCACATCCATGACTATTGACCTCTTCCTCAGGTTCACAACTGTAGGTAAACTGCTGTGATAAAGTCTCCATACAAAAAGCTTAATCTTTGAGGGAATTGAATTATTCCATATCCATCATGTATCCTCTACCCCCACAGGATTACCAATGTGTAATTGTGCGAAATGATCATAAATGTTTTTCAAAGAGGGATTCCAACATGCAGATGGATTGAGACATTTTTCATCAAGAGTGTTAGGTCTCAACCATATTGGACCAAATCGGAAATTAATTACGGAAGATATGGGAAAACCAATGACATCCTCATTCCAATTGGAGTTGGACAACCAACAATCAGCCACCGATAAATGCTCAGAATAATAAAGGGCCTGATGAAGAGGACCATGACCTCCCCTCTAGTCATACCAAAAAGATGTTACATGGCCATTACCCAAGATTGTAAAATCAAAATGATTATGCCATCGAAAAGCATAACTTAAATCTTTACCAAGAAAGGAGGCAACGTGAGAAGAGGAAGGATTAGTTTTTTTTCTTTTTTGGCCAAGAGGAAGAACTAGTTGAAACATCTCAAAAATTTACATTTAGCGTGAAGCAAATGAGCCCAGGGACATTTGTCTTCTTCCAATCGTAGCGTCTCTTGATAGAACAAGACCACCATAATCCTTGGAAGAAGTTGTTTTGTCCCTTGAAATCCAGTGCCTCCTTGTATGTTCCAGAGTACCATTCCAAAGGAAATTTCTAGTAATCGCTCAATACTGATTAATGTTTTAATTGGTGGAGGAGCAACTTGAATATAATACGTTGGGAGGCCCTCCAAAACCGATTTAGCTAAAACCAAGCATTCCAACCATGCTGAGATGCTTAGATTTCCATCCAATTATTTTGTGCTGCATATTTTCTATGAGGAAGGAAAATTGTGAACGTGTTGGTTCATTTCCCTCATGTAAAGGATACCCTAAGTAAGTACCAAAACTTTGAACTTCTTTAAAGTTCAACCATTGCCAAGTATGTGTCCTTGTATCTGGAGGGATCGCATGATAAAAAAGGATAGATGATTTATCCATGTTCACTTGCAATCCTGAAATATGGCCAAAATCCGTCATTATAAATGATGAATAGATTGTGCATAGCGATATCAGTATTAGCTATAAGGATAATATCATTAGCGAATATTAAATGGGAAACAGTAAAGGATTGACGTTGCACCTTAAAAGGAGTCCATTCTCCTTGTTGAATTTTGTATTCAATTGCTCGATTAAGGAATTCTAGACTCAAAATAAAAAGATAAGGAGAAAGTGGATCTCCTTGCCTTATACCTTGTCTAGGATGAAAACATTGAGAAGCTTTTCCATTGACAAGAACTTCAACTGATGTTGTGGATAAGCAACTATCAATAAGCGAAATCCACCAAGATGGAAAGTTAAGACTAACCAAAGCCCAATGTATAAAATCCCATTCAAGGTAATCATAAGCTTTAGATAAGTCCGATTTAATCATCATCTAATGACCTTGCAATCTTTTACAATGAAAATTATGTAACAATTCATGAACAAGAATGATGTTATCAGTGGCTTTTCGACTTGGAAAAACCACATTATGCACGATGAACAAGTTCTTCAAGGTATGGACGAATATGGTTGACTAGAATTTTAAACACAATTTTATATATGGTTTTTCATAGACTAATTGGTCAAAATTGATGAACATGATGAGCACAAGCACATTTTGGAATCAAAATTAACCGAGTTCGATTATCTCCAAAGGAACAGTGCAAGTGTCAAACCCTTGGTGAATTTGATGTTTAATGGAATCACCAATAATATCCCAAAAATGCTTGAATAAAAAAGCATGGACACCATTTTTGCCAGGAGATTTCGAAGATCCTATCTTCAGATAAGGCATTGGTAATCTCTGTATCTGATATTGGAAGTTGTGAGAGATTACACAGACCCTGAGTCAAACCTCCTCTCCAGTCCAGTGGACATGGATTAGGTGTGTGTCATTGATAAGCTTGGAGGAAGTAAACAAGGATTGAAAATATGTAGCAAAAGCGTTTCGAATAGTTGATCCGTCATAAATCCATTCTCCAACACTATTTTGCATTGCTAAAATTCTATTCTTAGAGCGTCTAGTTAGAGTAATGGAATGGTAATACTAAGTATTACATTCACCATCCATTATCCATTTAGCACGAGATTTCATACGCCATAAGCATTCTTCCCTATCCGAAATTTGCTTTTTTTACTATGGGCAGTCTTGTTCTTCAAGTTGTAAGTGAGGAGAAGGATGATGAGATAGTTGAACAGAGATTTGATGAAGTCTACATAGCAACTTCTTCTTTTGCCTGCGATCTATGTTAAAATAAATGAGATAAACTCAAGCACCCTTGCTACAATCCAACCCAGCTGGTTATCAAAAGTATTACGTGGTACGTGTTTTCCCTGACAATTGCATATAGACATTAAGGTTTTGTAAATCAGTTTGCTCATGGAATTTAGTATCAAAGCACGTAAATGGATCAATAGCTTACTATATCGTTATCTCGAGAGCTCTTTGATTCCTTTTGTTCATCCCGTCTGATATGAGGTTAGGTAAGACACAAAAAGTAACATTGTATGGTTTCGTTAATTTTTTTCCCTTAAATTTTTATAGGTAGAATGGCCGTAAAAATTGCGATTTTACTTTTCATTGAAATGAATAGTATTGGTAAAATCGTATCAAATCGTGCAAAATTGATAAAATTGTAACATGTAGAATTGTACACTTAATTTATAATTCTACCTAAAGTTTTCACCTAAATAGTTTTATTTCATTTTAATTAAAAGTATATAAAGTTATAAACTCGTAGAATCGTATCTTTGAGTTGTGGAGGGGATTAGATTTATATATGATCTTGACCGGAGATTAAAATGCTCATAAATATTTAATTGGCCTTTATGATTATTTTAATAATTTGATAAAGGATTGGATAGTTTCATGTAGGGAGAGAAGGAAAATTGTATATAAGCAGAATGTAGAAAAACAAAAACCTCTCATTTATGTTTTACCACCACTCGGGATGAGGCATATTTGTTTTGGTTTCCTTCATGCGATGAAACAAGATAAGCTATTCCTCCCTAAAAGATTATCAATGCATGTCACGTTCTGTAATGAATTTAAAGGGGATTAGTAGGCCTTCTAATTTTATATGATGTGTGGATATCTTATGAATAATTATTTAGTTATTTAAATATATATAATATTTGATTATTATAAAAATAACTATAGGGATCGATATCCTATAGAACATTAAGATCCCAGACGATCAAAATCCATAAGATTATGTAAACCTAACTTCAAGAGAAACATTAATAGATATTAAATAAAATTCTTATAGATAAAAGGAATGTTTTAAAAAAGAATATTTAAATTTTCAATCTCACCTCTCAAACCATATTTCCCTTATCTATCTTATGAGATTTGATGACATCAATAGTAAATAAAGACAAACGTAATTCGTAATTGCTTGCCTGCAAGTCACCTAGACCAAGACGTAGAATGGGGCATTTGAATTTAAACATTCCAAGCGTATTGTATATTTATTACCTTTGGAGGTAATTTCAAACGGAAGTGGAGCTTCATTTGATTGTATAACTGTTAAAATAAATATAATAATTAAAATATTAATTATTTTTATGATTTGATTACGATTAATTATAGTATAGGCATTAGATAATAACAAGCCATAGAATTTTCCTATGCATAGATATATATCAAACCAAAACATATATCAAATTAGGTTTGTCTTTGTTTACTATTGATATGATTGCTAATATACATGTGTGTGTGTATATATGAACAAGTGTATTTATATATATTACGATTATTACTAACATCACCATGGCTTGGAATAAGTCAATATTCTTGGGACACAATTTAAAGTATATTTATTATTGGCCTAATATGACATAAGGTTTCTAGAATTATGATATATATATATATATATATATATATAATAGGACGTTATCTTGAAGCTTGCTATTTTGATTTTCCAAAAGATGACAAACTATACCTAATAACGTATATAAGTATGAAAATAAAGCTTTTATGCACTTTATTTTGAGACAGAAGCTTTACGAGGTCACTTCGCCTAATCTTTTTAGTTACATAGTAAGGTTTGAACTCCAACAAAGAATACATTATTCGATAAACTACTAACTAGAAAGAAAAAAGTGTATGGAACAATTTAGTCGATTCCATTCTTGAGATCTTTTTGTTAAGGCAATAATGGTTTGATTTGAGTGATTTTAGTATGATATAAAAGATGATACATTTTAGACATTAGCAGAGTGTTTACTTTAGGGCATGTAAAAAGGGAGGGGTTGAATTATAATTCAATGAGAATGTAATAAATGTACAATAGCCATGATTATTTAGTTGACATAGAAAACAAAATGAGGGATTATGTTGGAGTAATGGTAAAATATTTTTATGCTCCTATCATGCAAACAAAATATTTTATTGCATTAATAACAAATAGATATGCTTTAGTGATTTGTATTTTTTAAGATAGAAGTATTTATGAAAAGAAAGTGAAATAAATAATTGAATAATGATTCAAGAGATGTATATATGAATTGCTATTTATTATTTACGTTTATGTGTAATTGTCATTTAGTATTTAAAATGCAACTAAACATCATAATAGCAATTTCACATGAAACAATAAGGGAATAGAATGGTCCAATAGATGTCGTAATCAAGAGAATATGATTGAAAATGTTCAAACAAATGTTGAAGTTGAATATCAAAATGACCCTGCTGACGTTAAAAAAACTAAGATTTCAAAGGAGGTTTTGAAGAAATTACTATGATAAAGGGAGAAGAATCTACTATCATAGAGGTGTGCTAATTATTGTAACCTTACAATATTCTATGTGAACCTTAAGAGATCGATTTAAGAACTCAATTTCCTAAATTTAACCTTAAGAGTTTGATAGCCTTAATATTGCCCAAACCTAGACAAAATAAATAGAGATAGATAATGTCTTTTTAATAAAAATACGTATGGCTAATAATATGATTTCAATTGTATATATGTAAACTAATAAATTGAATTTAGAAGTACAGAAATTGTACAAACACATGTAATCCTATACATAACATTTCCATTTCAAAAAAATAAATCAAACTCTATTACTTTAACCAAACTTAATAAGAACTAACTAAATAATAACTATCCAATTCCAATGAAGCTAAATAAAGCACATCTTGAATAGAATCTAAAATCTACCCTAATGGGTTACCTATTATTTTATTCTTAAACCTTACAATAAAATATCTACATAATCAAGCTAAAATCAATAAAAAATCAAGTTCAAATCCTAAGCTATTACCCTATTTGATTAGATAAAATCAAGAGAGAATCTAACTAAATCTAAGGAAAACCCATCTAAAATCTTACTAGATTTCTAAGTATCATGAAATTAAAATCAAATCCTAGCCTATCCTTAACCTTGTGTTGGCCATCATCTTATCTTTCTTCCCTATCTTGTTAACCCAAAATCAAATGGAAACCCAACTAGAGATATTAAGTATTAATTACATAGGAAACTAGTAACAAATCATCAATAAGGAGCTAACATATGCCCCTCAGCATCAACTTCACCTCGCCTCTTGATAAGTGTCCTAAGATCCTTAATAATTGTGCCTTATTGATCATATTTTATATGTTATTTCATTGATCTACTAAAGAAAAGGATACTTATTGAATGAATTGCTCATTTCAGGGCTAAATGAGAAGTAATTGAGTTTTTTAAAGGATTAATGATGAAATGAGCGAAGATTTGATGAAGTTTGGATCTTTTATTCAAAAGTCAGAAGTACACTATAAGAAGTACATGACCAGTATACAATTATTGGAGCATAAGGTGAGGAAAGATTGTATTTCCAGGGTACATGACTTAAGTGCATGAGTAGTGTATGTCGGGGTCATCTACGATTAATAAGTGAAGAATTTCCATGTTATTTCAGTGTATACGTTCAATGTACATAGGTTGTGTAAGAGTTGTGTATGTTGACTGAATACGAATAGTGCTCTATTTTTGTTATTCTGTTATCAAATCATCTGATGTGCTTATGGTAGAAATTCCATAGATAATCAATTTCAGATGATGAAACTCTTCAACACACAAATCTAATTCTTGTAATCAAACAAATAGGTATAATAAACCCTAGACTCTTAATCGGACATAATGCATTAGCAAGAGAATAGTCTTAGCACGGATTTGTTGATATTGCGCACAACAATGCCTATGCCGTCACTCACCACAATCTAAGGATTGATAAAAGTATGAAAAGTTGAGAGAAAAAGACTCCAATTTTAGATTGTCAAAATATAAAAAATTGTCTTCAAAATAAGAACAAAGAACCATATATTCTAACACAAAGGAAACCTAATAGTCACAAAAGAATTTAAAATTGGTGGCCAATCTAAGCTGACGGCCTTAATGGTGGCCTTTAAAATTTTGAATCTGTGCATGTTGTAAGCCAGTTAAAGGCTGATGGCATTTCCATCAAGGGACGGGGTGTAAATGTCTTTACCAGCATCGTATAGCCAGTGTTCTCCTCCCACACGAGATCAGCAAAAGTTTCTATTACTTCCTTGGACAGTATGCAAGTAGTCCTTAAGTTAAAGTCACAGCAAGTATGGAATGGAAAGGATTTAGTCAAATAATCTTCATCTGGTTCCATGTGATCATCCAATATCCTCAATGCAAGATTCTATAATCCTTTAGTTCACTCATGAGTAATCGGTCATGTAGTTGAAATAACCTGATGCTCATCATCTTCTCGAGCTTGTCAAATCTGATGAGTCTTCATGAAGATCCTCTGGTATGTAGGGTGAAAGGTTTGAAATGTTGAATGTAGCCGATATCCCATAGTCTCCTGGTAGCTCCAACCTGTAGGCGTTGTTGTTGATCTTCTCTATAATTCTAAACGGTCCATCTACTCTAAGAGACAGCTTCTGTCACTTCTTGTGGGGAAACCGATCCGCAAACCAAATTAACTGGGTTGAAAACCTTTGCCTTCCGCCGCTTATTGCTTTGATGTCTTTATTGCTCTTGAGTCTTCTTGAGGTATTTAGCTGCCTTTTGACGAACTCTTTGAATCTCTTGAGAATGTTCCACCCCTACTTAGGCTTTCTTAATTTGCTGCCAGTTTAGCTATCCAATCCAAAGGTATGGTTGAATTGTAGCCATACACGACCTCAAAGGGTGACTTATCGGTCGAGCTACGTGTCGACCTATTGTAAATGAACTCAACAATAGGGAGACATAAGTCCCAATCAGTAAGGTTCTTACCAACTGTCGCTCTAAATAAGGCTCCAAGAGTGTGGTTGACAACCTTGTCTAACTATCAGCTAGGGGTGACATGAAGTGCTGTACATGAGCTTAGTGCTAAGTCTCTTCCAGAGCGTCTTCTAAAAGAAATCGAGAAACTTGGTATTCCTGTTAGAAACAATGCTATGGGGCACACCATGCAATCTAATAATTTCCTACAGAAAAAGGTTAGCAGTATAAAGAGTATCATTTGTTTTGTGATAAGGTATGAAGTGTGTCATTTTACTGAAGCGGTCAACGGCCACTATGATGGAGTCTTGCCTCTTCGTGTCTTAGGTAGACCCAAGATGAAATCCATACTAAGATCAATCCATGGCTGAGTAGATAATGGTAGTGGCATATACTTAACCCAAGATTCTTTCTTCTCCTTTGCCTTTTTACACACAACACATCTCTCTAATACTCTATGCACATCTTTCAACATCCTCTTCCAGTAGAAATCTTTTTTTAGCAACTTTAATGTCCTCTTCTCAGTAAAATGTCCTCTTCACTCCATATCCACAGCATCAAGGAGAAGAAGGAGTAAGCTAACAATCCTATCTTCAAGTTGAAAAGTTCCATCAAGAAATAAGCTCTCTATTCACCTTACTTAACTTGCTTGGAATTTCTTTTACTCTTACTTGATTTAACAAAATAGTTAGTATATAGGTTATATAGAAACCTTGATATTGATAAATATTCTTAGGAACGTTTTTGATGATCTCTTGTCCATTTCTCTTGAAAAGAATATATATCATAGAGATCATTGAGTTTATGAATGAATGTTGTAATAATAAAAGAAGAAGAAAAACAATGTTTTCCTTTATTTCCTTGCAATGTCAAGACATGCCAAGATTTTTTTTACCCATTAGAAGTAATTGAATTAACAATAGAATTGGTCGGAATCAAATACATCCAAGAAAGATTATGTCATATAACTTTTAGATGGTGTTTTACACGAAATGAGTTTGAAATCCAAATTCTCTTAAAGTTCATGTTTGATTTAATTTAATGACACTACCAAAGTATGCAAACAGGGAGCATATTTAGTGTATTTGATGTTGTTATAGCAAATAAACTTAGAAAATATCTCAAATCCACAAGAAACCAAAACTAACAGAATCTAACTTGGCCTATCGTGCAACCTTTCAAGTCCTAATGACAAAGATAATATTACATCATGAAAGTACACTTGAAGACCTATGAAATTAACCTTAAGAACACCACAAGTAGATGTAGAACACTTAAGATATTGCAAAATACAAACAATTGCTAAACTAGGAAGTGGCAGTGAATTTAGGATTAGCTTAGTCTTTAGTACAATTCAAATAAATACTTAATACAATTGTTACACTCTTATTTAAATGACTTAGAGAGTAGGATTTTAGAATATCTAAAAGATTACTTTGATCCCTAAGTAGGGTGTTAGGTAAGTATTTATTGTGATTTTTGAACCTATGCTTGTAGAGTAGATGCACTTAAATTATAATATATATATTAAATGGTGCATGCTTGGGATTTGGAAACTGCTTGTGCTTTTCACTTAGTTGGCTATGTGAGAATGATACCTAATTTATAGAAATATTCCTTACTTGCAATAATATAATGATACTATAATGATATCATGTGTGCTTGTAAATGTGTGATCACCTAAGACAAACTATTAAATTTCATGGCTTAAATATTAAAATGGTCATCCATAACATTTTGTCACATGTTTGAAGGCCATCATTGTCATGCAGTGGACCAGATGGGTTGTTATGGGAACTAGGATCAGGGGCTCTATTCTAACCTTACGGAACTAAGTCTTATTAGGGGATGTAGTCTTATGACTAGAGTCAAGTTCGTATGTCATTGCTAAAGGAAAGGCTCTTAGGGTTAATGGCATATATAATTCTTGAATCCTCACAATTTATTCCCTAACCCAATTTACGAAGGGTTTATATCCATACTATATATCATTTCTGGATGGCCATATATATTTGTTCACATGAGACTGGGGATGAGATAAGTCTTGAGTGACGAGTGCGTCAATGATCAAGTCTCATGAGATAAGTCAGGGATTAGGAATTTGACAGGCTAATTCTAGTTTGAAAGATGAGATATAAGATTCGATTATACTTTCTTAGGGCATTCATTCCACCTTTTATGAATTTATTTAATACATGCTGATCTCTCTTAAACTGGGTTTACCTAGTCTTGTCTTTTGATTGAGGATTTCAATTCTTTGTGATCATACTGGTCTGTGAAATATTAGTGTTCATAGTTATTTTAATAATTATTAAATACATGTAATTACTATGAATAAAAAATTAATCAAAATCTTATAAACCCTAATTTGTAAGATAGTTTATATAATAACTTTAGATCAATCCTATTAGGTTCCTTAAGGGTTATTACATAATCAAACATCCAATAATAATATTTTAGGAAGGAATAACTTATCTTGTTTCATTACTGGAAAGCAATCAATCCAAATATGCCTCATCTCGAATTGAGGTTAAACTTAAACATGTTGATATTCGAAAACATTTTCACTTGGAATCATCCCATTCATCATTGAATTATTAAGATAATCAAAGAGTTTAATTATTAATTTTTTTTGCCAAATAGAGGTGAATTAAATATCATAAATATTTCAATAATCCAAAAAATATATATATATATATATATATATAAATTTAATCCCTTACGGAGCCATCTATAAAAAAAAAATGACGAAGCTCTGCAATTTTAAATTTTGTGCTTTACCTAACCCTAGATCAGGAGGGATAAACAAAAGGAATCAGAGATCTCACCTATCTATTGGAAAATATTATTCATGTCAACGGAATAGTGATTTATTGATCTACGGGCTTTCATATTACTTTTTCTTTTTGGGCCATGTCCATTATTTACATGCAATGGAAGGGGACAATGAAACCTTTTCAATCACTCAGTAAAGCATGTGAATACAAACTGATATACAAAACCTTAATGTTAGCACAAAATATATGTGTATGTATACAAACATAAAGTTAAAGATAGAATCATTTATAGGAAATATTCAATTATTATTGTAATTATGATGCATTATGTTTATATCTTTTATATTATTGAACAAATACTATAAATTTTTGGATGCCACATCTTTCTCATCTTCTATTACTTAAATATTCTTATATATTATATTAATATTTATTACAATTAATTAATAAGGATTTAATAGAAAAAAATTATTGAAATTTTACCAAAAGATATTGTTTCTCATTCCTTGCAATTAAGGATTATAGGTGAATATAATAGGATATGAAATTATGATTACGTTAGAGTATAATTCATTATCAACAAATTTCTCTTTTATGTGTATATAGACTACGGCATCACACTATATATAAATGTAATAATTAAATGTTATTTGTTGTTTTGGTAAGTACACGGTGGGTTCTTTGATAAAAAAATGTATAATATGTTTTTATCTTTTTATCTAATTTAATTAACAAATGCATTAATGATATACTATTGCAATTATATATTTTTTCTTTTCTCTAGGCATTTTAACATTATTTATGCATAATGTTTTTCCTCAAATGATTATTTGTGTATACAGTTTGATCTGAAAATTATTTTATATTATGAATAATTTATTGTATCATTGTATTTAATTTTGGGTAAATACCACATATCTTACTTGAACTTTGTCAATTTGTGCATTTAACTATTTAAAATTTGAAAATGTCAATTTACTAACAAACTTTTTAAATTCATTTATAGTACTTATATGAGGTAGTTGAATGTGATAACGTAGAGCTAATTGTAAAATTTAAAAAAGTTTAAATAGTTAATCATAAAACTAAGTAATGTTTAGGTATCAAATTAGCATATTTGCATATGCATTGTAGATGCCTACTTACTAGTAAGTAATTACAAGAACAAAAGCGAATAACATCTACTTATGCTAATGATACACTCAATATGTATACAATGATATCTTATCAGAGTTGAATATAAGAGAAGATAATAAATTATTAGAAACAAATCCAAAATCTCTCCTAAGCTAAATTTGCCCAAATCTCACCCATTCTGTAATCATATCGGATCACAGGTCCTCTATCATAAGGCACTCCAGTAAGACAAAAGAAAACACTTCCTGGCGACAAGTGAGAGAAGAAGTTAGAATGCACATCATACCATGTAAGTCCACAATTATAAAATAGAAAACAAAGTAGGATTTAATCAATATGATGAGTCTTGGTTATCATTCCATTAAGAAAATGACGAAAATAGAGATTTTATGGAAGAAAGTCGTGGAAAAACATGAAATAGAGCAATGACAGGTGCAGAACGAACTTAAGATGAAATCAAGGTAACAAGAAACGAATTGGAGAAAGAAAATGGTGGAAACATTAGACTAGGATTATTACTTTGTAATATAAATAAGGGTTTTGATTAATTATGATATATGTTGTATCACCTATGTTAACGTACAGATATATTACATACGACCATGAACCTTTTGAATATTAAATAAAAAATGAGTTTAGCAATATGTTAAATTGAATATATTTTTGTCGTAATATTATAAACCTATCATTGCTTGTATATCATATATTTGATACACTTTATGCCTATTTTAAGACTAGTGAGATGAAGATTGTAATTGAATCTTCAAAACATTCTTCAGCACATAAAATTCTAGAATAGAGTATATGTCAAATTTAGTACCCAACTTTACATGAATATTTAATTTAATAATTGAATTTGAAAGTGATTAATTTAATATTCAATTAAATCTCTTTTGACTATTTTTACTATCTTTCTAGCACCGATTATTTTGTTTGCAGATGTAGAAGAGATAATATATTATTAGATTTTTATTAATACTCTTGATATTGTCTTGTACTGATAAGCTGCTTTCATGTTAGACGATCAAGCAAACATTGTTAGTGAGATAGAAAAATAACTATGAAAACTTTGATTAGATATTAAATTGATTACTCCAAAGTTTACCTATTAAATTGAATATTTGCATAAAGTTAATGTGTCAAATTGAGAAATTTGACATTTTTCCTCTAGAATATTACAATTCAACATTCTAATAAATGAACTAATATTTGACTCAGTTACTTTTCTCCAAGAGGCTTCTTTCCATGAGTGATGTCATGTGTGGAGCTCTTCTTACAAGAAACAATGAAATTAACAACGAATATTGTAGAAAGAAAGAGGGGGAAAAAAAGATGTAAAATGGTTGAGAGAAAATTTAATGGAAGAAATCTTTGCAAAAATTCTCTCTTTCTCTTTCTTTTTCCCTCTCTTTTCTTGATTCCCGCTGTTAGCAAAACAAATTTGCAAGAAAGAGACCGAGAGATTCCAGAAAAAGTTTACAATATCACCAACAACCTAATAAACATAGAGGTTCCTCTTTGTATCACCTTTTCTTTTAGCATGATAATCTTTTGTTGAATTATCTTTTAATTTTGTTTTTGATTAATTATTATTATTATAGGGTAGGCATATTGTTACAGGTTGAGTGGTTAGTTTAATTTTCAACTTGCTTCTAAAATGAACATGAGAAACTTATTTAAACATTGGACTTTATAATAGTGATTACTAAATCCCATTATGCTTTTAGTTTTATTTTACATAAGAAGTTGTGTTGGCTGAAAAAATGAAAATGTGACTTAATTAAATAGCTAGGAGGCAATAGTGTGCTCCTTATTTACATTGTTAATGAACAATGGCTTACACATTGTCTTTAAACTAGTGAACTCAATCTTTCAAATTACGTAAAACTGATTCCAGAACCAATCCATAGGCATTTAAAATAAACCCTACCGCTAATTCCTTTATAAGTTTGCCATAAAGAAAATAAAAGATCCTTGATCTCTTACTCTCTCATCTCTCCCAGCCATAAGCCCTCTACCATATAAAAGGTTTCACTCATGCCCCTTTAGTCTTTGGAAAGTAAGGTGTCTCCGTAGGCTGGGTCCACAAATTAGGACCCATAACTGTTCCCGATTAACACAGGGTAGGTCCAAGTCCGTAGACCCGCAGCCACTTAAAAAAAAAAAAAAGCTTTAAGTTAAAAGTTTAAATTTTAAATATAAAATGAGTCTAAAAATATACTACTATTTATTTCATATTCTTACAGTACTATCAAGGATGTGCAATTGTTTATAGATAAGCATATGTCATGCTCCAAAGTTAAAGGATGTGAACAGCCTGCCACAAACTCGTATCATATCATTAGTGTGCAAAGACTCAAAATAACTAAAATCTACATATAATAGATAAACCAGAATTATTTGAAACATTACATGCTATTTTGAGTCTCAATATTTTATGTTTCCACAACTTTATATAATTTATTCCCATACTAAGGTTATAAAATTTAACTAAAACAACCTATTTTATAATTTATCTCATTTGCAAGTGAGGAACTCGATCCTAAGTTCAGATACCTCAAAAATATCTTTAAACCACATCTATACTTGAAAAAAAAATCCCAAAGTAATGAGCTGAAACCTAGTACGTAGCAACACAACGATATATAATATGTACATGTATTCTTATCCTAATGCAACAAACATTAACTTTTATATTAAATTTAAGTGCAATGAGCAATACATGAGTACTCATGACTTTGGTCAACGCGATGGGGACCTGGATTTGGATAACTTGTGAATAATTTGACTTGTTTATAATATTTTGGAAAGAAAATAATAATAATAATAATAGATCGGAGTTTAAATAGGAACTCAGACTCAACTTGTTTACTATTTGAACCTGAGCTAGGTTTGGATAACTCCTGAATAGTTTGACTCGTTTACAATATTTTGTGTATATTTTTAATTACATTCAAGCCCTTGATGATGGAAATGATATATAATTAAGAAAGTTTTGAATGTTTTTTAACTCCTTGATTCGTAGGAACAACCAAATGATTTAGTTGCTTCAGGTGCTTAGCCTGAAACATTCTATCATGTACGAAAAACAAACACATGAAGAAACCCCTTTATGTCTTCAATCTTCTACTATTGCAACATGAAGAACAACTTTAAACACCCTCTTTAACACTTTAATTTCTTGATGAATGTTTCCAAGTTTCGTAGGGATGATCCTCCATTTGAGATGCTCTTCATGGCCATTTCTTTCAACCTTTTAGAATTTCCTCTGATATTATCATCAGACAGATGCTCGAGAATCTTAGTCCTGAGCTCTTGCTTTCTTATGATTCCGTTATTATCTGGAACCAGTGGCAATCCAATTTTCCAGACATCACAAATGTAGTTCCTGATCTGGAAATGTTCTGTAATGTAAGGCCAACAAAGAAAAGGCACACCATAGCTTAGACCCTCTATCGTTGAGTTCCATCCACAATGGCTAATAAAACAAGCAATGGAAGGGTGTGCCAACACTCTCTCTTGAGGCACCCATTGAACAATTTTCCCCTGATCTCCCACACTCTTTATGAAACCATCTAGGAGCTCGTTGAATGATTCACATATGAAATCTGAACGAACAACTAATAGAAACGGTTTGCCTAGTTCTAAAAAACAAGTTGTCAGTTCACTAAATTGTTCCTTGCTACAAACTGTTGTGCTTCCAAAAGCAGCATATATGACTGATTTAGAAGGCTTTTTGTCTAGCCAGTTCAAGCAAGTTGAGTCCTCAATAGAAAAGCTTCCAGGGCAATAGCCTATGTGGAAATTAGCAAGCAATGGACCAATCGGGATTAGTCCTGGAATCATATCGCAAGCAGATGGCTCAAGTTCATAGAACGTATTGCAAAGTATCTTGTCTGCATGTTTTATATCTCGAATGATGGAGATCGCAAAGTCAAATATCAAGTTTTGTACTTGTAGGTCAGGATTTCTCCATGAAACCTCACTACTTTTCCAGGGTAAGATGCTCTCTGATATCGAAATGTCATCATTTACTAGTGGAGTTCCTGCAAACTCATTTGTCAGTAGCAAATATGCACCAAGGCCCTACTATACTATAGCCATATCTTCTACATCCATTTGTTTCTTTTTGTTTTTCATATACGGTCTCATTTCTCTTGGAGCAAGTGCAATATTTTGTGTAAATAGATGAGGAATATGGTTGTGTTTAGCCACTAAAAAAATGACAGTTTTTTGACCAATAATTTACATCCCTGTAGAAGAACAAAAATCATGCCAACCATAGCTCGACTAGAAGGAAAAATATGCAATAGATAGCACACACCACATATATATATATATATATATATATACACATGATGTTTAATTACTAATCATATTTTGATACATAGAAGGTATAGTGGTTAGTTTCTTAAATAAATATTATTAGTGATTTATGGATACGGTTACGTATCAAAATATAATTGGTGATTACATACCATCTATATATTACATGTGATGTGTAATACTTATTAAAGCCTTTCTCAATCTACAAAAAATATCCAATAGGTAATACATGCCACATATAGTATGTAACCATCAATCATATTTTAACACATCGAAGAGATAATGGGTAGTTTCTTAAATAACCACCATCTGTGAGTTATTATGGTTACGTGTCAAAATATAATTGATGGTTACATATCACATGTATATTACACGTGATGTTTATTACCCACTAAGGCCTTTCTTATGTTATGAAAAAAATATACAATAGGTAATAGTTGAAAATTTTTTACAGGTATTCAGTTTATTCCTAATCCTTCATGTACTACTAATTGTAATCCATCAATGAACTTCTAAAAATAGAATGATCTATAAGCTTTTTAAGAAGGTTTATGAATCATTGATTATGCGAAAAAGGTCAAGACTAAAATGAACCATGATAAAAAGGTATAAGATTGATTGCAGTTTTCCCAAGTAAATCATAAACACGAACAAATCTAAGCTGTTGGTGTCTAGTCTAGTGAATGTCAGAGACATGTTGCGTAAAAAAGCTAAAAGGCATTGAATATGTAATTACTAATGTAGTAGTTTGAAACTTGTCTACTCCTATGTTATTACCATTTTTGTCTATCACTCCATCTTCTATCATCTTTGGAATATGCAAAAGTAGGGCCAAGCTTGATACTGCAGCAGGCCACCCAACAACTGCTTCAATTCCCATTTTTGCCGCAACTTCCAATGCCCATCCAGCTAGTCCATCAGCAACGACACAGCTTATCTGCTCATCAGCATTTTCCTGCTTAATCTTTTCTATCAAGTGCTGAATCTGGCTAGGCATAAAAGTTTTTACTGTCTTAGCAAACTTAAAGATGTCTTGTCTATCCTCCTCGGTTTCTAGCCCGTCCGGAACACAAACAAACTCAATGTTACTTTGGTTGGCTTCGGGTTCCGGCCTTGCAGCCTTGAGTTTTGCATATATAGACTCTGTGCTCACAAATGTCACCTTAACACCATAATCAGCAATACGGTGTGACATGTTCATGAGGGAAGCAGCATGGGTTTGTGCAGGATAAGGGACCACAAGAACATGCTTTGGCTTCTCCATGACAAGAGCACTAATGCACACTTGGAACTATTTCCAATTGTATTGCTTAAGCAGACGTACGTTTAGCATTTTATAAGGAAACATCGACTTTTAGAGCCTATGTTATGATAATATTTTAGTTGTTTATTTGTTGCCCCTAACAAACTTGACTTTTTCCTTGCCATAACAGGCACTTTCTGGTCCTGCTTATTTGGTCATGAGGGGGGGAAAAAAAAAGTCTTCATACCAACTAGACTACAGAGCCTCAGCACAAAATTTTAGCTCTCACCAAGCAAACAACTCTTTATTATGGTGGCGAATACCTATTAGGTAAAAAGCTAGATTACTAGCGGTACAGCGACAGCCTAGCAATTACCAAATACCATGTAAACTACTTCTAAAGGAAAGAAAATTTATAATTTATATGGTCAGCTCAAGAAACCTCAATACCCGCTACCAAATGGATTAAAAGATAGCAAAAATACAAGTCTTCCCCGATTACTAGGTTGCTGGATTTGACAAACATCCGCAACATAAGGAAGCACGACGTACGATGTGTATTATAGCTTTTTCATTTTCATTGGTAAAAATAAGTTCCATTCTTCTCCGTCTTTTGGATATTTAAATTGATGAATTTTGCTCAATTTTGGCTCTGGGTATCAAAGCTTTTGCAAAATTATCTTCGCTTTATGTATATTCCAGTCTCTTACTTCCTTTTTTTTTCCCTTCTTCCTCCTCTAAGTATATTGCATGTTATAATTTACATCTTAAAGATAGGAAATCGAACTCAATCATTCTATTAGAAGATCAGTATTCAGGTTACTAAACTATTTTCTCTTTTAAAACTATCCATTTGCACCATATATCCTTAAAAGGAATTATGTCTAGACTTCTATATATCCATTTTACTATAGATTTTTGTATTTGAATGTTTGTTATTATTTTATCTAAAGATAAGATAGTAAAATAGGGTTTAAATGCAATTTTTTTTTTTTTTTTTTTTTATAGTCTAAATGTACCATTCCAAAGATAGACGGTTAAACATGCATGAAATAAACATAAAAAGATATATTTGCTACCTAAATCAACGTCTTACTTTCTACGTTTTCATGTTTTCAGTATATGCACCATCCCTAGTACTTTCGTGGGAATATTCTAATTATGTTTTAAGGATTCTCTTTGGTAACCCGACAAGCATTTGGTGGCCAATAAAATAAAGAAAAGGAAGGTTATAGCATTGCTAGGAAAATTATAGTTTTGATTCTTCCATAATCAGAGTTTTCTCTAAGTAGCTTTTAACAATTTATATATATATATATATATATATATATATATCACCGTACTGGACTATAACAAATGTCCCATGGAGATAACGGTAAGCTAGTTGTAAGCTCGCGTGACATGCGGATTATTATTTTAGAAATAAAAATTACTCACAAATAAAAATATAAAGTTATTTGAAAGATTATTATAAGTAATATATTTAAAAAAATATAACTTGTAATATATAAATAAATAAATCATAGTAAAGAAAAAGTTGTTATATATTGTTAAATAAGATGATTTTATGGTCTACCTTAATATAAATATTAATATATATTATTATAGCAGATATGTGTGTGCAAGAGAGAGTTATTCGAAAAGGACAAGAGGATGTAGCTATAGGCTAGCCTTTGGGCCATCAGCTTTGAGAAGTACGTCGCCAGTCTTGACCTCTAAGCCGCTAGCACTGGATACCAGTGTAAATTTTCCCAGTTTCGTCCTCCGTGTTTAAGTCGTCAGTGTATGTTCTAGGCCGCTAGCCTATATTTCTACACCGCAAGCCTTCTTTGCTAGCCTATAATATGTGAATTGACTTGTTCTTAGGGTTTTTCCATGTAATATAAATAGATTTTCAAACTTGTTTTCCTTTTCATAACCTATCCTAAGCTTTTAGAAACCCTAAAACCTTCTCTCAAACCTATAACTTTGCTTCAAGGGAGATCGAGATTCAAGAATTAGATAAGTTTGTTATTTTAAATTCTTTAGCAATCTAAAAGAATGATCTCTTCATAAAGTCTTCTTATTGGTTTTGAAAGGACTTAATCTTGGAGGAATTTTAGAGAAAACCCTAAGTCTCTTGTTCAAGATTTTGTGTTCTACAATCAAGAATGAAGAAGAATCAAGAAATAGGTAAGTCGATCCTTTTCAATCCTTTTGGTGATCTAACAGGGTGATCTTTTCTGAATTTTTTGTTGATGCTAAAGGGAGTAAAAATCTTAAAGAAATTTTGGAGAAAACCCTAGTTTAATGTATGGAGATTCAGTGGTTTTACAATAAGAAAAAAAAAAAAAAAAGAAACATGTGTATGAATCTAGGGATTGTAATTCTTTTGAGTTTAGGATTTACATGATAGTAAGAGTATGATTATTTTGTGAAAACAAGTTTTGAGATAGTTTTACTTATGTGATTAGGTGTTTCGGTGAAGTTAGGTTTTCTGTCTCAAAAACTATAATAGGTACGTCCTTACCTTGCTTATTGTATATGATTGTAGGCTTAGTATTGGCAAAAGAATCTAATTGTTATCCAACTTTAATTGATTTGATGCTTGTATTTGGCTGGGTCTAGCAGACTAGGAGTACCGTGTTACTAGGACGACACCCTGATGATCTGTGCATGTCGTTGTCCCAAGTAGAGTCGTGCACAAATTATTCCGATAGTTTAAGAGTAGTACGAGTACAATACTTAGGGTATGTGGGAAGTAACCAACACCAAGATATATGTATCAAAGTATTTTGTATACAAACCTGTTTTCATGGAGTCATGAGTTACTGTAGGTTTATGACTAGTTACAAATGATTCTAAATTGTGTTTTTTGCTTGGTTAATAAAAGATAATAACCTGTATTTGTTGCATAAATTGTTAGGTTGCATGCGAAATTTATATGATGATTATTCATGCACATGCGATCGTAGTTTGGCGTACTGGACCATTGTGCTCACTTCTTTTATTTTTCAGGAATAAGTGATGATCCAGGAGTGTTCGATTTATCAGGATATGCTATATTTATGAATTGTGGGAAAGACGATAGTGGAGTTGAATTTCTAGCTTTTTTTAGATATTTTGGATTTGAGATAGCAAGAATTGAAGACTTTACAAAATGTTAAATGATTTTTATGATTATGAACTTTTATGAGACCTTTTCTTATGATGTTTTATGTTGGATGTAAGTTAGCATTTGGTTTATGCCAATTAAGTTATTTAGAAGTTTTCTTATTCATAATGTTTTAAAAGTACTCTTATATGTGAGGTATTGATGTTATGCGAAATTTTGAAGAAGTTGTATTAGTGGAATAATAGCCTCAGCATGTCCATCTCAAGTGAGGACACATAGCGGGCTGATAACGCCTTTAGTTTAGGGCATTACAGCTTAAGTGGTATCATAGCCTAGGTTTATGATCTTTGGGGAATTTAGCTAATGAGCTCCTTAAAACGGTGAGATGATGAGAGTGGGTGGATTATGGGATCATTAGGAGTAAGAGAAAACTGTAGTGGTTCCCTATTTTGACCCTTGACCTTTTGTTTTTTGTTTTACATATAAATAATTCCTATTGCTTACTTTTAGTTTAATGTTTCTATATATATATATATAGAATGCTTGTGCTTTTAGCTTTAGGCATCTTTTTTTATATGCTTACATTAAGTTTTGTTATTTCCTTTTCACTTTAGTTGTTGCTCCCTAGAAATATGTAAAGAAGTAATCATTCAAACAAATTAAACTCGTTTAAAATGTAAAAGTGAATTACATATCCAAAAGATATCTCTTAATATATTTAAATGTCGAGACACCTACAATATTATATGAGCATTTACATATGTGTGCAACTCAATAGATTCTAAACAAGTAATGATGACAAAGTAAACACAAACAAATAAAATATCAAAGTAAACAAGTGAATGACTAAATCACATAAGCTATTCTAGAAGAAAAATTAGGATTTAGTATTTAAATTGATGTTAATGTAACCCCAAAATTTAAAAGGATGGGGTGAAAAAAAAAAGTGTTAACTAAGATACTAAATACATTAGTCAACATACCTCTTTACAAAGACATATAGAAATAGAAAAGTTACTGAATAATTAGATGGATTGTCTACCCGTAATATGGAAACTATTTTGTCATGATATCTTATAATACAATAAGTTGTAATGTAGTTATAAATATCAAAATGTAATATAAAAACCATGATTGCTAATTAAAAGGGAATTTGAATTACAAATTTTTTTTCCAATAGAATTCCTATAAAGAACAATGACGTTTTTAGTAATGAAAATTTATCAAGTCATGAATAAATAGAGATAACTATAAGTCAAGTGAGAAAACAAGAAATATTTAATGGTTATATATGCTAAGCCAGAGCACTAGAGATGGGGCACATAATGTATCAAGTCCCACTTGTGGTCTTGTTTATTATTGGTGTCAAGTATTGTCATGTTAAGATCTTCCTATGTCAAGTGTTATCTTGTGGTTTTGAGCTCTATCATGTTGAGTCATGTAAAGTCTTGTCCTCTGAGTTGAGTCAAGTTATGTAAAGTCTTTTCATCTAAGTCGAGTCTTTCCTTAGTTGATTTCATTTGATTTGGTTCTAATTGGTAATGTTGTGAAATTTTAAATGAAGATAATTGTATATATTATATATATATATATATATATAACGTGATAAAGTTAACGATGACAATTAACATAGGATTATAAATGAATATAACAATACGTGATGAGAAGTGACAAATGACTTACATGACAAAAAAAGTCTTAAGATATGTAAACTACACTTTCTTAATAATAATTTCAATAATAATATTAAGGAAAGACGACAATTATAAAGTAATGGAATGTATAAAAAAAAAAGGATGTTGAACCATATATATATATATTTATATAAGATAGTAAAGGAATTTAATGTCCAACAAGTTTTATTAAAAAAAAAAAAGAACTAATAAAGGAACATAATAGCAGAACTTATCTGACAAGAGGAGGAATCAAGTATAAATATTTCCCAATTTAATATTACATCAAATATCATCAACAGTAATAACAATGATCCTTTTCTTTATTTAATGATGTGGGAGCATAGCGAAAAGTGAATATGATAATTTATATGTATAATGCTTTTATTTTATTTTGTTATTTTTACTTTTCCTCAATGAAATGCATGGTAGTGACTATAAAGAAAGCGGGGAATAATTTGATTGCTAAATTGAAGGTTGTTAGCAAGTGTAAAGGCGGAGAAAGTCCTCATATTGTAGTTGAAGGTGTATTTAATGTGATTTACCATAAAATTTGAGATAACATGTATCAGTATGATGATGAATGGTCAGAAATGCAAGAATATGATTAATGAAATGAGAGAAAAGTAACTAATGCTATTGAGATAAGATGACAATATTAAAGGTACTGAGCAAGGAAAAGTTTAAAGGTAAAGAGATAGATGAATGGAGTTGACTAAAAGGAACTAATAGTATAACTAAGAGACATGAAAATCCTCATAGATGATTGACAATTGGATTCTTAGCCTAGTAGACATAATATTGTAGAGATGAAAGTAAGTGAGAAAGATCATGTTGAAGACTATATGGGAACAATTGAGATAACCAGTAAATAAGAGAATAGTTGAATCTTATAAAGATGTGAATGTACACGTGGAATAGCAATTGTAAGAAGGAAATATGACCATAGTGAATTGTAAGTATGAGAAATTTAAGGATAATGAATAATAATGATATCTAAACTAATATATGATGATAAGTTTTAGGATAATTCTTAGAAAAGTCTATACGAGACCATGGATATAAATCATTATATAAAGTAGAAATACAAGTTTTGGAAGACAATTGGAATAGCACAAATGATAAATGAAAGTTGTAGATTAACTATGGTGTCTGGCAATAGTGCTAAAACTAGATTAAACTAATAGAAATGTAGATGTTAACATCATATGAAATAACAGACCAATATGAGATTCGATTTTTAGAGTTAAGGTTGAAAAATTATAAATTCTATAATTTAAGTTTTCTAATTGTTATTTGAGGAATTATAAATAAAGTAATTATGTCTTAAGAAGGTTTCAATGGAAATGGCAGTAATTAGAGGTAAGGTATAATGACCAGATAGTACTAATGAGTTGGATTGATATTTCTAAAGCACATCATATAGTTGTTTTGAAGGATGTGACAGTTAGTTTATGAGTTAAAGAGATATAATTGTATAATAAAAAAAAATCTTTTGCTAAGAAATAGATTGAATAGGGGTAGAAGGATATCAAATTCAAGTGGAGAATAATCATGTATAATCTAAGAACATCATGGATGGTTTTGTAGAGTAATAATTATAGAGACAAAGTGCATTAGGGAATTGAATATCAAGGAAATATTAGAACGTTAAGCATAGTGATGTCAAAGGAAGAGTTAGAAGTCATTTGGCAATTTTAAAAGATTCACTAAATGCCATAGATGTCCATCTTTAATCCTCATCAATATATTGATGACAGATATAATGGAAAGATATTAGGAATCTAGAAAGTGTTTTGGAAGCGGTATAGTTAGTTAATGAATGTTTTGGGATTAGATGAATGATGTACGAGTGATATAAATTATTTTGATATGGAATAATAGGGGTAAAAACTAAGCTGAATTAATAGATGTCATATGACATAGTAACATTTGAAAATTTAGGTCAATTTAAGGTTTGAACCTTTAGAATTTAAGGTTGAAATTATAGTTGTAAGATTTTCAGCTTTATAAACATCGCTCGAGGAATTGACTTAAAAATTAAATACAAGAGAGATTTTCAATGGAACAGCTAACAAACAAAGGCAAGATTTCATGGTGGACATTACTAATAAGTTTAACTTATATCCTAGAGGTGTGTCATGTAGTTGTGGAAGGAGTGAACCTAATCTAAGCAGTAAAAGTTAGGAGTTATGGAGATATTGACTAAATTGTATTTTAGTTGACAAATATAATCCTTTGAGAAAGTAAGGAAACAAGTTTTGGAAATCGGTAAATATGGTGGAATAAATTAATCATTGAGTTAAAATGTGATTGTAAATATGACGATTGTTTGAAAAATTGAGTGGTTACCCCAAAACTGAGCTTAAGAATAATGGACAATTAATTAACCTACCATTCATTGCACGATTACATGAATACCGCATCATTATACCACCAATGATATGTGTTATATTTCAAGTCTATAGAAATGTTGGGAGTAACTGATAAAGAAAAGTGGTTAGGCCTAAGGTTTCTAGTAGGTTGCTTGGTTCCATGGAAACTAATTGGTAAAGCAAGAAGCATCGTTTGTGGTATCAGCATTTGAAAGTGAAATACTATAGGAAGAATCTAAACTACCAAGTTAGTGGAAACGATTAAACTATTAATGATTAAAGTGTTAATAATTACAAACTACTAAAGTTCCTAAATTGGTATTTGTAAACTCTCTAGTGTCTTGGTTAGTACGTGCTTCGAAACCTCGATAAGATGGTATAAATCTACATCCTGTTTGGATTCTAGTCATTTAAGCTTGTATCTGTTCATTTGCATGATTGCTGCATTGGATATGTTTGAATAATAAACTTGTTTGTAAATTTTTGTTGTGTGTGTATCTGGCTATTACACTAAGTAGTGGTTCGCTTATCCCCTAATAGTCCTCATTTATTTTAGGTTAATCGGTGGCTGGTATCAATTTGTAGTCTCGTCTTGATATGGTGTCAAAGTTTAATAAAGGTTATCTATGGGCGTAGGAAGATAATCATAATTTATTTTTACTATTATCTTATGCTTAAGACAATGTTTATGAATTATGCTATAGTTGTAATTTGGTATTGTAATGATTAGTGTATTATCATTTATCAGTTATATATGTGTATGCATTATATTTTTATTCTAAACAACTTGATCCTGTATGTAGGATCACTCTCCTTTGGGAATTTTATCCATGCTATTCTCACGAATTACTCTGAAGGCCCATGAAGTTGCCTAAATGGATACCCATAAGCCTTATTTTGGATTCATGCGACATATCACGTTTAGGATACCCTCCGGGGCATGACATCCTCTGTTGGTGTATAGAAGGTAAAGGCATCTATGTTTGCACAAATATGCTTGGTAGTATGAATAAAGCTAAGCGCATAGACTGTGGCCCGTAGGCTAGCCAGTCAACTTACTTGAAAAAGTGGGTTGTGGCTAAAAAATTTTGGCTCATTTAAAAGCGAGCCAAATTGGCCTGGCCCGTTTAACTTGCTGGCTAACGCGAGCCAGGCCGAGTTGTCGTAGGCCAGAGAGACAAAAAAAAAAAAAAAAAAGAAGTAGTATTTTAAAAACAAGAATAATGTATAACATATTAATGATTATTTATGTATGTTATGGAAAAAGATAGATTGATATATGAAGTCATGAACCATAAGTCTTATAACATTTTTTTAAAATATATATTTATTGATTTAAATATAATATGATATCTAATAAATTATTTTAAAAACTTGTTTTTATATATAAGTAATCAAAATAGCAATAAAATTAGTCGATAATATATATAAAACATTAATATATATATATATATATTTAATTTTCACATAAACTAATATTAAAAATAAAAAAATTAATTTTGGCCTAACGGGCCAGCTTGTTTAACCTGTGGGCTGGTTGAGAAAATCTAGCTCGTTGAAAAGCGAGCCAAATTAGCTCGGCTCGTTTAACCTACGGGCCGACAGAGCAGGCCCGTTTACCCACTTTGCCCACCTCTAAGTATGAAAGTCCACCACCCATTCTTTCACATTGGCCACCAAATTTATCTAAGATGTAAAAACAACAATAATGCCATTTCCTTCAGCCAAATTTGCTTTCGGCTGAGAAAAGATTGTTATCTCTCACCTTCTTTCTGCATTGAGGTGCACTTGGTTTCCATAAACAAAATAACTTCCTTTTCTTTTCTTTCTTTCTTTGTTTCTTTTTTTTGTGTTTTTTTTTTTTTTTCAAATGTGTTGGAGTTAGAAGCCTTGGGTTTGTAATTAGGATTATGAGATAGAATTTTGTTATGAGATCAAATTTTATTGCCATACCATTGTGAACCTTAGCTTCGACCATATTTATTTTTCCATCATTGTCTTTCTTTTGGCAGCTTGCAATTCTTTGTGATCGGTGCCTTAAATAATGATGTGAGTATTCAAATCTTGAATTGAAAGTTGCAAATGCTTATGATTTAATTGGTTCTTGTAGTCACTCCAAGAGTCCGGTAATTTTTCAATAATTCTTGCAAAGATATATTTTTCCGCTTTGAGGTCTTCAATCAACTTGAGATATTCATTAATTTGCAACTTAATGTCCTTTTCATTAGTCATCTCTCACTTTGTGGGCATGAGTACAAGGTTTGTGTTGGCTTAAGTTTTGCATTCTGTAAAGAACCCAAGTAGTAACATGTGTACCAAGAATTGAAAAAAAAAAAAATTCTTTCTTACCACCTTTTGAAGTTTTTATAATCAAAGACTTCAAAATTTGATAAATCAGGAAAAGCTTTTGCAATTGAGACAGTGATATAAATAGAAAGATTGATATTATTAGTTGTAATATTAGGAATACGTTCAATTTTAGTGGCATTGGAAAAATTATTGGGATCCATAAATCCTTAATATTCTTAGAAAAGAAGAAATTTTTTGACGATGAGAAAGATACCAATATGACAAAACTTTGAGCCGTGATTACGAGTATTGTCTTTAATGATATCTTGTAACCTACCAGGATAGACATGTCTTCCATATATAGAGGTGTATATATATATATATATATATATGCATGTATGTATGTGAAGATACCCCGCCATAGAAATTCGATTTATATTTAATGCATTGATAACAGTCGAAGAAAAAAAGATTTAAATATGTTTTGATTTCTTTAAAATTCAAAATATTGATATTTGTAGTATTTTTCATTGTAGAAAAATATGGAGCAATTGATATAAAACGATATTTACTTTAAGATAATTCAAAATTAAAAAAAAAATCTTTTGAAATAGTTATTATTTACAACGCTATATTAGCAATGTAAGTTAACTTTTCGCAATTCAATTTTATCACGATTTCTTTGCAAAAATCAATAAAAAATGTAAAACAAATCTTGAAAATCTAAAAAATGTTATGAATGTGTGTGAATTTTTACTATTTTGGTGAAATAAAATACTAAAAAATTTCTTTCTTTCTTTTTTTAGAAAAAGAAAATTCTAAAATAATATTTTTGATACCTAAAAAATCAAGCAATTAAGAAAATCAATAAATTATAGAAACATTCATGTTCTTGGTGCTTTGATTAATCTTCTGTGATAATTTGTTCATTTTTGTGTTTGACTTATTTTGGTTTGCTTTGATTTTTTTTTGTTTGCTCCTGAATGATTATTTGTTTCCATTTTTAGTTGTTTTCCTTTTAAAATTGTTTTGAAACTTGTAAAAAAAATTAAATAATAAATAGTTTTTTTAATTTAGGAGTCTTTAGGATTTCTCAAGAGTTGACAAAATTATTTTTTCATATAAAAAATAAACTAGTCATGCACTTAAAGTGAAACACCTTTTCTCTAAATAGAATGAATCAACACTTCTATTGATTTTTACCTTATGAATATTTGAAAGTGTTGCTGCTTTTAAATGTTTTAAAAGAATACTCGTCGTAACTATTAAGTTTTAGTAGAATAGCTATCGAATCCAACTATCTAGTTCTCTTTTTTTTATTTTTTTAATTAACTCACATATTAGTTATTGGATTGTGGATTTTGCCAATTTAATCAATTTTCTTAATTTTTTCAACTTCTAATGCGTTGCAATTGTAGGTAATTTTTTTTAGAAATATATTTTTAAGGAAGTTGGATGAAGAGTATATTGATTATGATGATCTCATGAGTCTAAGTAAGTTTCTTAGATTCTGCACTGGTTTAGGAGCATTAGTTTGCCAACCTTCCTTCCCCCCTAAACAAATACAAGATCAAATAAAGCCTTAGGTTGTGGAGGTCAAGGAATCGGAATTAGCTCAGCTAAGAGAGTTGTTGTGGCCAACCTTCGTGAGTAAATGCCTACAAGAAGAAATCAAGATACCCCTCATCACTATTGAAGGAGTATAGTGATGTCTTTTGCATGGACTTATGAGGAGATGCCAATATTAAACCTCAATTATTTGGTGCATGGATTGAATATTTTGTCAGGGGTCAAACCTATAAAACAAAGACTACGAGTCTTCTACCCATAAGTGGAAGTACAAATCAAATCTAAAATGGATAAGCCACTACGTGCCAATTTCATCAAACCGATGGAACATCCCACTTGACTCACTAATACCATCTCGGTGAAGAATGGCAAATACAAGTATCTGAGCAGACTTTTGGTATTTAAATAAGACATGCCTGAAAGATGATTTTTCATTAGCAAACATTGGCAATTTAATTGATGGAACGATCGAATATAAGCTTTTTTTTTTTTTTTATGGATAGATTTAGTGGCTATAATCAAATTGAGATGGCAATTCAAGCTCATCCTTCCTAATTCTTTTCCTTACCATTAATTATATTTTTTTAGTTTTTATTAAATTTTTATCATATTATACTATTAAATATATTAAACATTATTTATTATATTATGTGAATGAATATTCAATATTATCAATTTGTTAAATTAATTATGGTGCAACAATTTGAAGTTAACATTATGTATACATTTGAAAACTTAATAGATTTGAAAAAAGTCTTACACTATTGTAAGAATTTAGAAACATTGAAAATTCAAATGGAAAAAAAAAAGGGTTGATGAGTTAAACTATTTAGTGCATTTAAGTACTTTGAAGAATTTTGAACACATGTCTATGCTTTTAGGAGGAATTTTGCTTAGTGTAGCTATTGGACTTGCTATTCTCTAAACATCTTTCATTGAGGCAGGGGGTTGCATGTCAATTATTGCCCTGATCTTTTCTGGGTTTGCCTCTATTTCTTGCTTGGGGACACGGCTCTAAAGACACTCTTTTGTGGGTTAAGCCTCATGCTAAAGAATAATAACCTATTAAAGATCTCTTATAGGTCATGAAGGTGCTCTGCAGCTTCTCTACTTTTGACAATCAAGCCATTAATATATACTTCCATATTCCTTTTGAGCTAAGGTTTGAAAATCTTTGTCACCAACCACTAAAAAGTTCCATCAGTGTTTTTTAGGCCAGATGGCATTACCTGGTAATAATAGGTGCTAAAGGCAGTAACAGAGGTTGTATTGATCTCATCATGGGGGTCAATTTTTATTTGGTTACATCTTGAGAAGGCATCAATGAAACTCAGGAGTGCATGCCTTGAGGTGTTGTTGACGAGCTAGTCTATTTAGGGAAAAGGGAAAATAGTCTTTTGAGTAAGCTTTTTTTAAATCCATGTAATCCACACACATGGGCCACTTGCCATTAGATTTCTTGATCAACACAACATTGGCCACCCAGGTAGGATACTTCTCCTCCCAAATAAAGCTAACTCGGAGCAATTTTTGAACTTCTTTTACTATTTTTGTTTGGTGCTCTGCTCGTGAAGTGTGTGATCTTCTAATGCATTGGCTTTTGGGTTTTGTTGACATGTAGCTAATGGGTTATCACGTCTAAGTTGATGCTTGGCATTTTAGACAGCATCTATGCAAAGACATCACTATTTGTTGTAAGAACATTAACTCCTTTTGGAGCTCTAACAGCATCGGTTGCCTACACGAGTAGTATGTTTAGGATTATTGTTAAAGGTGACCTTTGCGATCTACTTTGCTCGTTCATTTAAGGCTTCTAGCCTTGGTTCAAATTCTAGATCCATCACATACACCTTGTCTCACTTCAAGGCTTTTATGTAAATTTGTCTTGATTACTGCTGGTCTCCAGCACAAATTCATAGACCAATTGGAGTTGGAACTTTGCCTTCAGATAGGGTTGGAATACAATCATCCCAAAGGTTGATTGGGTAGGTATACCTAATATAGCATTGTATGGTGACTTATGATCCACAACTAAAAAGTCGATGTCATTCGTAGAGAAGTGGTTCCTATCCTCAAGCTTTACTAAGAGGGTGATGATACCCTTGGTTCGAACTGGTTGTCCATTGAAACCGTATATGTCATGGTCATAAGGTCTCATCTTGGCCTTTAGCACAATTTTCATCTACTCATACGCATGATTAGAAAGGATATTGACGTTACTGCTAGTGTCTATCATAACTTTCTTTACTTTCCACCTACCAATGCAGGCTTGAATAATTAGGGCATTCTGGTCTGGGCTTTCAATGCCTGTTAAATCTTCTTCAAAGAAGGAGATAGAATTGTCAAGTTTCATGCGCTTGTAAGCCACGTTCATGACTTGCTCCCTTTAGATATGCTTGGGATGAAGCTGCATGAGTTTGATTGTCTTGAGGTGAGTGGTCCACCAATAATGATGTTTACTTTTTCATGGCATTCTCTTTCTTGATTGTCTCAATCCTAACCTTGCAATCATCATTTTGCTTGTTTTCTATATCCTTCTCATCCTCTTGCCTCCTTCTTTGGGCAGGTGGATCCATTTAATTATCCTTATGGTTAACATGGTTTTTTAGCCACCCACGTTTGATGATATCATCAATCAGACTTTTCAATTGCCAATAGCTCCTTGTATCATGTCTATGGTCGCAGTGATACTTACAACACTCATTTAAATCCATCCTTTTGTTATTTGGCTCTTGATTTCAAGGATCACATCGACCACTGGCTTCGTCAAGGGTGTGAACTCATTATACAATAGGGAATGATTCCTTTTTTCCCTTTTAGAGGACGAATGTGTGCTAGTGTTTGGCCCGAGTCGGTCCCTTACCTTCCCTTTGTCCTTTATCCTTTATCCTTTAGATGACCAAGGCTACCTTAGGTAGGCATGGTCTTGACATCATTTTCTTTTCAAGCTGTAATAGCATCCTATTACATGATATATTTCTATCCTTTCTCCCTGAATTACTCTAGGGATATATGCCTGCTTTTCATGATGGTGTTGAAGAAAGAAGTACTTATCAGCATGCTTTGTTTAGCAGCCTTTAGGGCAACCTTCAAGCCCAGGGATCTCGAACAAAACTTTATTGAAGTGACCTAGGAAGTTGCGAAGAGACTTGTTACTTTTCTATTTGATAGTGTATAGATAAGATGCATCATTTTTAGATTAGTAGCTTGCCAAGAAGTGTGCCTTAAAAGGTCATCCAATTGAGTAAAAAATGAAATAGAAGAACTGGAGAGTTGGTTAAATCAGGTCTTGGCAACCAACTTCAAAGTATTAAGGAATGTCTTAAAGAAGATGATGACATTGAAGTCATGTAACATCATTGTTTTGTAGAATTGGGCAAGATGATCCTTGGGCCAATGGTCCCAGCACTAGAGTTGAGGTAAGGGACTAGTTCCCTTTGGCAGTACCTCAGCTTGAATTACAACGATGAATGGAAAGTTTCTTGAAATTGCTTTAATAGTGGATGCATTTTCTTAGTTCTTCTTTAGCGTAGACAGCCTTCTCATCATGTCGTTAACTTCAGCAAATGCAGGGGTTAAGATAGGTGGTTTAGTGGTGGATGGCAATGATAAAGCAGCATACGCATTATCCTTAAGGACTTGGATGGAGCTAGGATCTACATGTGTATCCCTCCTATAGTCATGGGCCCTATCTAAATGAGTGGAAGCCTGTGGACCCATTGACATGGTGAAGTGTCCCTTAAGACAGTGATAGGAACCAGATAGCCTCCTACGAGTGTTATAAGTCTATCTTGACTGTACGAAATAGGAATGATAAGTAGCTGTAGGTGGTGAGGATCTTTTAAACTACCTAGGGATTCATGGTGTTGGTAAGTACCATAAACATGCGCAACAGCCTCAACATTGTGAGCTTGTTCAAGCTCGATGATGCATGCTTGGAGCTACGCATTAGTATTCTCAATCTCCTAGTTCTTATGAGCTACCTAACACAACATGCTCTTTAACTCAAGTAGATGTTATGGATCGTATATAGAGGTGAATATCCCAAAAATAAATACATTGATTCATATATATGTGTGTGTGTGTGTTGAATGGTGCAAGAATTGTTAATGATTATTTAACTCATATAATTTTATGTGTCGTTGTAATTAGGATTAAAATGAAGTTTGTGTTTGTATTAAGTTGTTTTCAAAATTTAAGAAGCCTATTTCAATATAAAATTCTTCTAGTCCAAGCTTAACTCTTGCTAAATGAAACCTAAGCCCATGCTTGCAAAAGTCAACCCAAGTTTCATTACAAGCATAAAAAGTCAAAAGATAGATTTTTTTTTTAATAGATAAATCTAAGTAAAACTTTTGCAAAATACTCCAAAATAGACTCTAAAAACCAACATGTAAAAGAAGAAGAGGAAGATACAAAGATTTTCATTAATTTTCTACAAATAATTCACCTTAAATTTCTTCAAGATATTATCTTCAAGTTAGGATCACATAGGTAACGTTTGCATGCTTTTATAATTATTCACTTGTTTCTTCCATGAATTTAAATATATGTCAATTTAATTTCTCAGTGAATTGAATGTAGTATTAGTAAACTAAGTTGACTTATAGAATTATATGAATCCTTGAAGTTGTGATAAATGAGTTTTTGAAAGTTATTGTAGTTGTGTTGGTAGATATGTGAATTAGTGTGGTTGATGTGATGTTTCAATGTTAAAAATGAAGTTGTGAGAATTGTTGAATGAAGTAAATGTGAAGTTTATGTGTGAATGATTCTACTAAGGTGTGTGGCAAGTGTATGTAAGTTGGTTGGAGTAAATTTTGATGTTGAAGTGTAAAGATTAGCATGCTTGTTTTTCAAAGGTGAAGATAAGGAGAACATGGAGTGATGTTTCTAGTCGTGTGTGTCATCAAGGCTTGAAAATAAGACCACTCGAGAAGAAACCCGAAAGGAACATGGCTACTCTAATTTCACCGTGGTTCTCACTAAGTTTTTAAGGAATGGAAAATTGTGACAACATGGTTGGAACATGGTCACACATATCCCACCGTGTTTCTCTCTAATTTCTTAAGGAATTTAATTTTCAATGATACACGACTAGAACGCGATTACACCTATTGTACTGTGCTTCTCTCTGACCTCCAAAACATTTGGCACATAAATGATACACGAAACAAACACAACTCATGCTATTATGTTGTGTTTCTCATGTGTTGCATCGTGTTTCTCTTTTGTTTCCACCTAAGGAGAAGAACGACTTGAACATGGTTTTTCCTATCATATCATCCTTCTCACTGAATTTAATCCACAAATGAAACATGATGAGAACACGCTAATTTGTTTTTTATTGTGTTTCTCATATGAAGAAGCACGAGGTAAAATACAGTAGTGTACCTGCCGTGTTCTTTAAAAAATAAAATTATTTTATTTTCAAAATTTAGAATAATGAAATATGTTATATGGATACATACCTACATGCTAAGCTATGAATTAATATGAGCTTTTATTTAAGTTTTGTTTTGGATAAAGAACTTAATTTTTAGTTATTATTAATATTAAATGTTATATGAATTGATTTTGTTTTCTTACAGATTCCCCTGCTAAGTTACATATGTTTATTGATTTTTTGCCAAATATAAAAACTTGTTTAGGTATGCAGTAACTTGATTATTGAGTACTAGGTAGACATTCTATAAAAATTTACTATAAACAAAGATGGCTAAAAAGTGTTTGATTTGTTTGTGCATATATTGTTTAATCTAGTTTGAGGAGCGGTGATCTTATCGGTAATACCAACATGGTAGTTAGGTGCTTAGGCTATCCCTTGTCATGATGCAATGGCATTTTATAAGTGGCTTAGTAGATATTCGATAAGGATAACGGTATCGGTATAACATTTACTTATTCTTAAAAGGAAGTAATATGATTTAGTTCACGTTTATGAGATTGATTAAACTAGGTGATATTATGGATTAAATTAAGTAAAGACGAAAACGGCTGTGGACCTATATAAAACTATTATCTTTGTAGATGTTCCTATAGGAGATATAGGTATCTGGGCTACCTATATCAAGCCCTTAAGTGGCTACTGTTACTCAGTACCCCCACCTTCTTAATGGATTGTTCTCAGAGTTTGAACACTCTAATGTTGATTTGTTAAATCTAACTATAGATAAATTACTTAATGATTGTCACATTGCATTAGACTAAGAACGTATGCCATTTTATATTTGCTTATGTTACTGTGTATTGGGCTTCTGGCTTACGTTTTCTTTTATAGGTGCTATTGACGATAAATTTTATGATGATTTAGGGTATGGAATAGATTAGGAAGAGTTTTTGGATGAATGGGACGAATAGGAACCAAGACCTCAAGATGTTGGCTTTTTTTTTTTTTTTAATTAAAGAGGACTTGTTAAATATTTGAGAAAAAATTTGTGTATCTTTTCTAGTAAAGGCTTATAATGAAGACTCACGTGCTAAGCTCGCCACAACGAGTACAAGTAACTAGAGGCATAATCACATGAAACCGAGTTAAGAAACTTTGGGATGAGTTTAATTGTTTCTATAAGTACTTTATGGAGGACCAAGTGAAGCATAGCACCACATTAAATTGACTATGGAAGGAGAAATGAAGCTGTTCAACATTGTAGGATGAAATGGTGAAGATCCGAGAAATTTCATTATATTAGATAGAGTTGAGGAATGGCAAATTAAAGCCGGCCCAAAGCTGGCAACTTTGGCCTTTAATGCCACCGAGCTTCAATCAATGCCACTGGCCTTCAAATCCTAAGCCGCTCTCCTTGTGCGATCCTTTGTGTTTTTCTTTATTTGTCCTTTTTTTATCTAAAAGACTATAAATATGAGATGTAATGGTTTGTTTGGGACACATTACATTGATATTGAAATCTTTTGGGAGAGTAATTCTTCTCTTTAGTTCTTTCGAAAGCTTGTGAATTCTTCAAGAATTTGCTATTCTTAATGCATTTTTTGTTTATACCAAGGTTCTTGGTTGTTATTTTCTAAAGGGTTGAGATCTCTATTGGGTCGTGGTTCTTCCATCAATCCATACCAAGATTCTTAGAGTCTTGAAAATCGTCAAACCGTACCAAGCACACATCAGATTGGTATCAGAGCCAGGTTTGTAATATAAAGCGTTTAAGTTTTCTATCATTTTTGTAATATAAGATTCTTATAAGCATGGGATTTGTAATATAAAGCGTCTAAGTTTTCTATCATTTTTGTAATGACTAAACCTTGTAAGCTTATGATGTACCAAAATGATGGTACAGATGATGTATATGAAATGAATATTTGTAAAAGTTTTATGAAAATGGAAGGTTAGGTAAACAGTCAATATCAACATTTTCTTTTTAGATAGCCTTACATGTAATACTCAAGTATTATGTATGGCTAGAGACTAAACATGCTTAATCTTAGGATTAGGGACCTGGGGTATGTCGAGTCTTTACAAGAGGGATCAACCAGCGGTTGATTTTTAGCCACAATAGTAACAACGTTGTTGCTCTTAGGGTGGTTTTGGATTTTCAAGTGTTTAAGCATTGTATCACATGCTGATATGATAGACAATTTTAAGGAATGCAATATAATAGAGTATTAACTAGAAACTGTATCAAGTGTTTCTCTCAATAATTTTTCCTATAGATGGCACCAAAGGTGTTGTAGGTGAAAATTTCTTTGGTAGAGTTTGGATAGAAATTAAGTGGGCCTACAACCAAAAGAGGCTTATTAGCAATACGTTAGGAGGTTGTCCAACACAACCACTTTGATGCTCAAGTCAATGTAGGATCGTGAGAGAATCTAAGAGGAGAGAATCTATTCGGATCCCTTTTTTGTCTGGATGTATATTTGGTGTGCCTTGAGCCTTCGAGTACTATTTATAGGAGGTAGTCATACAGTCATACTAGAGTTCAGTCCACGTAATATTTTTATGTTATGAGATGTGGTCTTCAATTGGTTACTGACTTAAACCCGGGATGGTAGACGGGTCCATCAATGGAGAGTGGTCGGATTGGTCCATTAACCAATCCCATTGTTATACCCCTAGGGAGGTTCAAGTTATCCTTCTGAAGATGTAAAGAACCAAGGTGGTGTGAAATATTCTCAAAGTAGTATGGAGAACCATGGAAATATTGTCTTAAGACGAGTATGGCTTCAACCCCATCTTCAATTGCGCCAAGGACTTTAGGCTATTGAAAGGCCTGGGTCCCAGGGCTAAGACAGTCTACATTGCACCATGGGCCTTAGTAGGGTTTTAGGAGATTCCCTTGGCTAGTGTTGAGCCTATTGGGCTTAAGATCAAGATGTGTCCATCAACACCACTCTTTACTTTTGCACATTATATTATTTGTTTGAGTCTTGGTATTGTAATTTAAATTCTCACACCAACTTTCATAAGTGATCAAAAGGAATTTTAATTTTTGCTAAAAATTTTTAATTGTTAATAGTAACTAATTCAACCCTTTTTTGGTTACCTAATTGGTACAGACAATTGGTATTAAAGTTAGACTCTTTTACTTAATTGAGTGATTTTAGTCTACACGGTTGAGAATGATATTGCAATAAATCAAGCATCTCTATTGATGGTCCAAACTTTCTCTATTGCAAAATGCGCATAAAAGCATTTATTAAGTCTAATAATTATGATTCTTGCCTGGTTATCTTAATTATGATTCTTGCCTGGTTATCTTAATTGGAGACAATGTAATCAATTTTCCAAGCCATTCAAATAAATGAATTAATTTATTGACAAATTGTCAAAAAACAAGATATTAGAAAACATCTCTCGCGCTTTTAACTTATAGATATTGCTTTTCACTCATTATATGTATAAACTAAGTGCAATGATCTTAAACATGTAAAACATTGCATCGCAGTTTTCCCAACCCCACCCCACCCTCTTCCACTGCACCTAACAATGCTATCTGCACATCAGCACACACTTGAATATGAGTTGGTAGGAAGATGGGGTTATATTTAGAAGCTCAATGGTTACATTAATTAATCACTGAAGTGATATGCGTCGTATTTTAATCCTATCCCTGGGTAATACCTATGTCAGTTAGCGTAGTTCATACATAGCGACAATAGTTGACTTTCCCTTTAAAATGTATATAGCACGTTCGTAAGACATGTGAGATATGCATATTACATAGGGAATCTAGCACTCATATAGTCCAACACCCCACCTTAGCAAGCTTTTTCGGTGCATACACAAAGTATTAATGAACAATAATATGTTATAATATGATATGACTTGAGCCTTTTTCAATTAGAAGTGTTATGATGCAAAATATCAACCACCTCTCTTTAGTTAAGATTTTATGTCTTCCTAAAATTAACATGTGGAGTTTGGTCATGTCGGAAACAACATGGTCATCATCCATCTCTTAATTGTATCTCATTAAATAAGTAAAAAAAACGTGCTTTGATCTTCATTTATTTGTTTGAAGCAAAAAAAAAAAAAATAAATAAATAAAATCATTTATGAGCAAGATCAATCATGTCAAGTGTTTTGGAAAGACAATGTTAACTAGGGTCATAAGTTTAGATGATCCCGTTTAAACTCAAGCATAATTTGAAATTTTAAAGCTTAAACTCAATGAGAAATATTACTCAATAAGCTTGAGTTTAGCTTTATTAAACTCTTGGCAAATTGATTTTATTTTTTGAAAAATACATTATTATTCTAGTTAAAATAACATTGATAGTTAAACTTAACCTGAATTTCAGTAATATTTATTCAATATGAAATTCATTCGACTCATAAGTTAATCAAATCTCAATAAATTATATTCATTTTTATATTTTTACTTCAAATGTTGTGTAAAACCCTAAGTCAAAGCTAGTGATGACTATCGTGTTTTCTAACTGTGCTAAGAAGTTCCTATAGAGTGTTAACTTAGTATATTCATCATCATACCCTTACAAACCAATATTAATTTTCTTTCCACAATCCTTATTCAATTTCATTCACATGGGGTTTTAAATAGAGAGAGAAAGAGAGAGAGATCGTAACTTTTATTCTATTTTGCTTTGTTTTTATTTTTTCTCATATAGGGTATGATAACTAATAAAATATATATCATTCTTTAAAAATAATAATTAACTAAATAATTCCCTAGTGAGCACTATCCATATATTAGTGGCTATATCATAAAATAACAATTAAATTATCAATGCTACAAGTGCTTTAGTTTTATCATACAAAGTATCATAAATACAAATAGGCCTTTTGCTTGATTTACCAATCTTTTCTTCTTTTTCTTTTCCTTTTTCAAAACTTAATATCATGAATAGAATTGATATATTAAACAAAAGATTGTTGTTGAAGAAAAATGAAATTAACTATTTAATTACTTATAATAAGACTGATATTGAAAATAATATTTTTAGGTGCTTTTCTAATGAAACGATTCTAAAAAGTCACAAGCACTTAATTCTCTCATCTTAGCAATTATGCATTTATACCCTCAGATTAATTTTTTTTTCCTTTTAAAGGTTATTTTACCCTTTAAAAATTGTAGAGGTGATTTTAATATTTGTGATTATATATCCAAAAGCAAAATAAATTTATACAATTTTAAATCATTTTTTTTCAACGTATGCTTAATTTCAAAGATATTGGGCTAACTGCACATAAAACAAATATAACAAGATACATCTACAATTTACCCTAATTATAGAATACTTTGTCCTTTTTTTTTTTTTTTTTTTTTGCCATTTGAATTATACAATACTTATGATTATGATATATTGCTCTTTTCGTTGTACTTGTAACTTTATGTATAAATATTTTTTTGAGATGCATATTTTGTAAATAACAAAAGTGCACAAGTTTTATGTATTGATTTTATTTTTTAAATAATTTGATAGCTAAATTTCAATTAACATATATGAACAAAGGAAAAGCAAAAGGTTTATTCCTTTTTAACCTTTCAATAAGTACATTGAGCACCCAAATCATTTGTAGAATTTCTAAAGTTCCACTTTATTGAATAATTCAAAGTGCTAAAAAGCAGATATATTATATATATATATATATATTAACTTTAACAAGTCAAGTACAACTCATCTCTTTTCTGCTAGTGGGAGGTAAGTTGCATGGACACCAATCTCTTAAAGTTTGTTTACTTCACATGAATATCTATTTATTCCTTCCTCGTTCGAGGTAAAACTGATATTACGGTGTTCACTTGAAAGGAATGGTAATTCATATTGAATTGCTATTACGTAAAATGATGAATAGCAATTCATGTCTCCACCCCATGAATTACTAGTCTATTTTTCAACTTTGTTATAAATACTCCTATCTTGACAATAATATCTATACAATTATTCTCTCTCTGTAATAAATATATGGGGTATTATAGATATTTTACTTTTTACTTTAATAGTTACTTATTTTACTTTTACGTCAAGTGAACATTGTAATAGCCATTATAATCATATTGCATTCTCTTTAAATTGGAATTTCATTCCCCCATTTATTCCATTCAGTGAAGTGAATGGGCTATTAAAGTGTTTAACTTATATTTGACTTCCCTAAAGTTGTATTAGATAGTAATGGGTAACTTACACCAAAAGTAGCAACATTTTAGGGTGAGTTGATTTAATATATCAATGTTTTGAATAGTTAAAAAAAGATATAAATATTTCGCAAAGTGAATTATATGAGATATCAATGTTTTGCAAAATTCATTTGAGGTGTCAACGTTTGGATTAGTTTTCAATTAACTTTCTTAAATTGTTATCAATTGTTAATTATTGATACATTATTGACTCACTTATAAAACACTTATTTCTCTATTTAACTACTCATAACATCGAAACTTTAAATGAATTTAATCTCGAACACTGATTCTTCTTTTTAACCACTCAAAACGTTAATACTTTAAATAAATTTGCCTTAAACGTTGATACCATATAGTGTAATTTATCCAAATAGTAATCACCTCCCTACCCCTTCCCAAATATATGATTCCATGTCCATTTCTATCTACAATTGAATGATTAAATAATTATGCTTATTCGATTTTTATTCTAAATCTTGGATTAAGGAGTATATGTTATTTGATACTATATATTGTGACATTCTATAATCATTAAGCAAATACTTTGGATTCTATACCTTTATAAACATTTTTGATACATTAAATATAAGCCTTTAGTCACACTTTTTATTTGAGAGTTTCTATGGTCTCGTTGATGGTACTATTCTGTCATTAATCGAACTGTTAAAATAAATATAATAAATGAAATATTAACTATTTTAGTGATTTGATCATGGTTAGATATGGTGTGAGCCCTTCATCCCATCAAAATTAATGACGAGATTATAGAATTTTTCTTTTTATTTATATACATGTTACCATTGTTGTGAATGACGATTATTCCTACAATTTTGCAAGCAAATAATTTATTTGCTCCTATTTCTTAAATTTTTGGATGATTTAAATACCCACTTCCATAATATTTTTAAAAGTTTAAATTCGAACCTTGGCCAATAAACTATAACTTCAATTAAATCAAATGCAATACTTTATCAGTGAATATTAGATAGTGTATTTATTTATTTATTTTATGTATGATCAATATATATATATATATATATATTTCAGTTCTTTCTTTTATGTTTTAGAAATAAAGTATATAAAAAAGTTTGATTTTCAATTATAAGAAGAGAAAGAGAGTTCTTTAGCGGTTAAGAGCACATTGAAGTAGTTCAACTCATTTTGCATTAAAAATGTAACGCCCAAATCTGTTGGCATTACAACTCGCCACGTGTCCTCTCTTAATAGGACACGCTAAGGCTATGAATTCCACATTTAACCTGAAATAACACCTGAATAACTCACAAGGTATAAAAGAAGACATGTGGTCTTCATAAATAAATCATATGATAAGAATATAATCTCCATAATCAGCAAACTAGACATTGTTGACATAACTGCAGGTCAACAAGTCAAACCATGCCCTAAAACTGTCACCACATGAAAACTCCAAATGCAACTTAAAAATTCAATGAACAAAATATAAATCAGACATAAACAGGTCTTCTCTGATCCATCCTATATCATCTATGACTATGCAGCTAGTCATCAGCAGGGTAGTCAGGACGCTAACGCCATCCCCATTCTCATAAACGATATCAAAACCCTATAGATCATATATCACACTATCATCACCTACACCTGAAATATAACAGAATGAGCGGCGAAGCCCAGTACGACAATATCCAATCCAGTTAAAACAAGGTTATGCACAAACAGCATGTATAAATGAATGCAACTGAACTAAATGCATACAACAGTTTATTATCTATTTTAGTCTAACAAAACAACACAGTTCAGAATCCAGTATACATAAATCCTGAACTCAGAGTAACTCAGACTCTACTATAAAAACAACCAACTGATTTTGAAAAATAAGTAATCATATATACATATATGGATGAGTGGGTACTCCCCAAACATCCCAATTCCTGAACACCTAAATTCTACCGGAATCATATCTTAGCACGAGTCCACTCGGGACAACCTCACACTAAGATCATCAGGGTGACTCATCAGTATCACTGTCTACCAGGTCTCTACTGGTCAAAGCCAACCACAACCAGACAGACAATTATTAAGCTGAATATTTATTAAGTTCATTATGCAATTCTGTTCCTACATCCATTCACAAAATTCTAATCTACAAGCACATACATCAAACAATGGATTGGTCGTACCTTTTATATTCAGGAGATAACTTGAACTATTCAAAGACAACCGTCAACAACAACTAAAAAACCAAACCACAACCCTACCAACAACTACCACCAAACTCTCAAACTCCCAAACCCGATATCAAACAACAACTCCAAATTTCAACCTGTAACATATTAACATATATCAAATCACCAATATTCATAGATAATTCAAACTTAACATAAAACAACCTATCTACACTAACCTGATATAGAACTTCACAAACTCGACCTATACTGATCAATAACCCCAAGCACCTCCAATAATATCAAAGAATAGATATTTCAAATTCTTAAATCAGAATCTTCATCAAAACTCTATAAAACATATCATATGATCAATATCGTAACATCAAGGCTATCCAATTTCGTATAAAAAGGATTCAAAGCTTATACTTACTGATATGGAATGTATAACACTTGTTTCTTCCCTTCCTATACTGATCAAAACACGAGCTAGGGTTTTTCTTCAAAAACCTTCATGCAAAATTCAACCAAACCTTAAGAAACTTATATAAATTTATATAAAATCCCAATGAGAAGGTTAGGATTACTTACATTGGATCAGAAAATACTCTCCCGATGATTTTCCAAGCATAAATCTCCAAGAACACTCCAAAACTTTCTTACACGAAGGAGAAAATATTATCAAAGGAATCTGTCGAAAATATTTTTTGCGTCTCGTATTTATAGAAATTTGGTCATACGCCGGCGGCGTACCTGCAGATCTTGCTGGCTTACACCATACACTGGCAAGATCTATATGAACGCCGGCGGCGTTCATCAGGGATTTGATTTCCATAATTCAAATTCTCCCTTCATACGCCGACAAATCTTTGCCCTACGCCGACGGCTTTCGTGCTGGTGTTGAGAAGAAACCCTAATAAATGCTAGTTGCTTTCCTCCCAGTGTTAAGAAAAACGCTACTGTTCCCATCCTACGCGGTCTCTAAGCCGGCGGCGTAGATTCTCCAGGAGGCGGCCTACAGTCTGTTATAGAGTACGCGGGCAATTTAAAAACTAGGCCGGCGGCGTTCTTCATCAGAAATTCCGGCCTTTATTGCAGAAAAATAAAGAAATTGATCCAATTGATGCCAATATGTTTCAACACATAATTGATCAACTTTAACCTATTTTCTAACATTAATATAATGGCCTCTTAATATTTGGTAACTTGTGAATACTTATCACTTATATTTACTTTGTATATTACAAAAAATGAGAAAATATTTACCAATAGTGGGTAACAAGTGGCATTAAAATGGAGAACTCTTTACAATTTTTTTTCTTTCAAATAAGTAATTTGTTATTTGATGAGACATTATCACTTACTTTTGCTATCAGTAAGCTCAAAGTATTTATACATTCATATGTATGAGTGTTCTTTTCCTTTTTATCTTGTCCCTTATCCAACATAAGGTTATGTGGCTCTTCTCATGAAGATGTCACACTATATTGCTGATTATGGTATCAAGGTGACATCTGTGAACATAGAATCTATACATGCAAAACTCATGGCTACAAGGTAAAAACTAGAAGAGAATCAAAGCAACATAGAGTTTGTTTGTGTTCTTAATAGGCTAGATATTGAGGAGGATCAGTGGTTTGTCTTTTGTTGTAGTGTAATGATGGTTAACAATTATTTTAATTAAATTAATTGCCTATTCCTAACTCTATTTTACAACTTAATAGGCAAGCATACCTACCATTAACGTAGTATAGTGCTAAGTACAAGATCATCTCATAGGGATTGTTAACTACTAGTACTCACTCTTTCCTTGTTATCTAACAAGTTAAAATCAAGTTGAACTAATTTAAGAAATTAATAATATTCTATCAACTACGAACAATCCAATGAGCACAAATTAAAGTTGGTTTGATTAACTCAGGCTTAGATGCACTTATATCTTAATTTACCACTAACTTAACTGTTGTAACTTCTTAAATTCATCAATTAAGTAAAATTAGCTCCTTAAACTATGTGGGTTTATTAAATTAATAACTTCCTCAAGTATATTAATTCCTAAACCCAAATCAATCAATCAAAATCTCTTCTCGATCAATAGTAATTTAGAATTGCATTATAAACATGAACTCATGTAGAAATTTTAGTTTTCACAGAAGATTTTCACTGTTCTATCTCTAAAATTATGAGCAAATCCTTTCAATTGCACATATATGACCATAAAAGAAATTTCTCAATCAACTTATATGATATCATGCATAAATTCATACACCAGTAATATGAACTTAAGTAATCAATAACAAACATGTAATTGAACTCAAGGAAACTAATGATATTGCATTGAAATCTCGATCTCGGTCACATAGCGGAGTTAGGATTTATCAAGATCTAGATTCAAAATCACTACTCTTCCATAGATCTGGCAATAAACATGAATACAAAAGAATAATAGTTGAAAGACATGATTACAACCCAATTAATCGATGAAAACTTGAAAAGTCTTGCTTTGGATTTTCAATCTTATTGTTAAAGGTGCTAACAAAGCTTGTGACAAGGTGGGACAGCTCAAAATGTGTTTTAAATTCTTTTAAGGTTTGGCCAAAATGTTGTATTAAGGAAAACTGGGAAACCCTAGATGAATCTTCGGATGTGACACGTGGTAAGCTTTTATGGTCTATTGTGAGGGCCATATGGTTCTCTTATCTCAATTCTAGGCTCATATGGTCTTCTGTATGGGCTATATCATAGGGCCTACGGCTCGCTGTTCCATGCTCTGGGCTCATAGGGTCTATCATAGGGGTTATATGGCTCATATGGTTTGTTATATAGGCCATACACATCAGCTTATGAAATTCTGTCTTTTAGATAGAGAGTTGTACCACCTCCGTATGGGTTGTACGGATCCATTAAGCTTCAAATCTTCAAGTTTTCCATCAAAACTACTCATTTTATTCATCATCCACCATGTTTTCTTCAATGGAGATTTTCAAACATCTGAAATAAACGTTTTAACTCAATGAGTACCAACTTTTTGCAACATAATTGATAAATTCTTACAATAAGGCTCAATATTATGTTTAAGTTATTAACAGTGCTTCAGAAACGTATCAAACGTCCCTGCACTTAGTTATTTGCTTGTCCTCAGGAAAATAAATAAAAACATCAGTACATAGGAGAGATAAGGTTGACAGACAATTAAGAAAACATATCCTCAATTTGATCAGTAATTCAATTCTATCTTGTTGATGTGTGCATATCCTGTAGCTTTTCACTTCTCATGCTCATCACTTAAACTTACTATAATTTGTGCTTAAAATAACATTGGCAGGATTCCAAAACTAATCCAAGTGACTCAAACTTTACCCTCATCAATCAAACTAGACTTCAAACTTAAGATTAAACACAAAACCACCTAATGCAAAAAGAGACTTAATTATACTTTAATCATTCATTTAAGAGTATAAACTTCCCCAAATCACTTTTTCAAGCTTAGCAATCTAGAGTGAGAGTATATTACATCCATCCTTCCCCTAGCTTTCTTCCCTTATATGATTTTCATCCTAGAGTCTAAAATCTTTGATTTGTTTTATAATTACTTGAACTAGAATGGCTTTATTGGTCAGTATGTCCCCGGCCAGACGACCTCAGATTACTAGGTTTAAGACTATTGACCTTTAAATTATAATATGATGTTTAAGTATTTTCTTGATTGCCATATTTCTACTATCTTAAACAACATATCCTACCGATGTTTCCTATTGTTGTAAAAGTATGCCTTGCATGTGATGTCGAAGCTTTCACATGACTGAAGAACATTCTCTAAGCTTTAATATCGTATGCGAAGGACTGTTACGTTTAGGTTATCCTTTGAGCCATAACAGTCAGAAAGGGAGGACACCCCCCAACCAACCCAACCAAGCGCTAGTCACCCATCCAACAAAGGTAAAAGAATGTCAATAAGAAGATATTTGAGGCAATTTGCAGCAAAAAGGTGTAAAGGAGATTCTAGTCACAATAACCACGGATCAAGTCCCTCTCCATAGAGGTCATGCCAAGGAAGATGAAAGAAAAAGGAAGGAAACCAATGCTAACATCATTGTTAGCAGAGCATATTCCAAATGTCCAAACAAAAATTTTGTAATCAAATCGACCTAAGCTATAGGATTGATTAGGAATCATGTTTGTGTTTTCGGAAAGGTGTTGTTTTGTTGTAATGTTTTGTGATTGACTTTGTAAGCTTTCGAGCTTATGTTTAATTTCCTTTTGTACGGGTTTTTATAACCCATTAATGCTTTGAATTAATGAAGCATTTTTGCTATAAATTCTAGTTTTTAATTTGATTACAGTGTTCCTCTTAAGATTTTAATATATTTCCATCTTATTAAAATGGTCAAATTTCCATGATTTTTGAAATTTTTGCTTAAGCCGTAATAATTAGTTTTGAGCTTATGTAACTAAAAATATAAACAACTGTGCTAGAAGGGGATGCTACGGAGCGTGTGTCGAATAATTCGCCTGAGGAAAGGAACCAGCAAGAAATTCCACAAGCAGTTCCACCCTCGAATTCGCAAGGCGATCTTCAGGCTGCCTTGGTCAATTAGCCCAGATTTTGAATGTCTTGGTGCAACAACAAAACATTAACATGCCAGCACCAGCACCCCCTCAACAAGCACCACAAGCATCCATTGAAGTGCCTACACCATAGGATGTGCACTCTCATGCTGGACCTTTGCCAATGTCACCCCCCTCCTCAACCTTACAGAAGTTCTCTCCATACTTCATCAAAAGCAATCGTTATTTCAATGGAGCTTTCGACAAGCCAGGTGAAGCCGAAGATTGGTACAGGTGGAGTGATCCTTTGTTGCTGCGTATGAAGTGCCACACCATCTTCGCGTAACTTACGGGACTTACATGTTAAGGTTCAATGCCAAAATTTGGTCGGAATCAAAAAGGCGTGAGTTGCTGCCACCTGTCACTTGGGATATGTTCCAGCATAAGTTTTTGGAAAATTACTTCCCTGGCAGTTTAAGAGTGAGATGTAGTGCTAACTTCTTACACATATCTCAAAGAGGAAGAACTGTAGAACAATATGAGACAGAGTTTAGTAGGCTTTTGCAATATGCTCTAGATTCCTACAAGTACAATGAAGAGCTGAAAAGATAAGTATTCATAAGTGGGTTAGATGGACTTAAGGATGAGACTAGAGTTCAACATTCGGACCTTTAGAGTGAACCCGGATCATCAAAGGGTGAAGAAGAGAGAACTTAGAGCTCTAAAGAAGAAAGTTTTTGTTTTTTTGAAGAAGGTTCCAGGACAGAATAAGTTCAAGTTACCCCTCTAAGAAGTTCAAACTTGTCAGTAGTTTTAAAGGAAGTTCAAGCTTGTTAGTAGTTTGTAGTTTAGAGAGAAATACAATGAGATAAGTCCAGCCATGTTCTAGCCGTGCTATCTCAAAGTCACATTTGTTGAGGAACACAATGAGAAGCACAGTTGAATAAGATTGCCCCTGTACCAGTAGTGTTTCTTCTCAAGCGAGTTTTGTTCATGTTTTTTAAGCAACAGAGTGAAACACGACTGTATAAGGTACCCCATGTTCCCTTCGTGTATACTTCAAAACAGGGCATGTTAATTTTAACCTCTAAACATCAAATATTTGTTTCAATTAGCTGACATACACTCCCTGCAATTGCTTAGCACCATTGTATATGCATAACTTAACATTTATGCCATTCAATAATATTCATAACTTCATTTTTACTAGTAGTGTAACTTTAAACCATGCAACTTATTTATCCATCAAAACATCCAAAACAAACTTCATTATTCTACTCCCACAAGTTCCTAAGATTCACTCAAGCCTAAGAACCAACTTAGTTCCTAAATCTATCTTCAACTCAATAAAAAACTCATCTACATAGAAGTTGTCTTAGATGGAAGAAACAAGTGAATAAATGCTTAGAAGAAGTAAACAAGACCTTACCTTAACTGATCTTGACTTGTAGAGGAAATCTTGAAGGAAATTTTTTGTGAAACTTGACAAGAAAATTGATCAAATTGAGGGAGTATTCGTGTTTAGTAGAAGGCATCTTTAGTAGGGTCTATTTTGGAGAGAAATTTTGCAATGTTCAAACTTGATAATTGGTTTGTTCATTTTAAAAAACACAAAGTCGAAGTTCTCAAAAATTTAGATAAAAATGCTAATCTTCAATTGCAATCACCAACATTCGATAAATGCACCTACTAAAGTAGTATAGAAAATATTAGGTCGTATTCCTGGGGGATCATCAGCATCTACCTTTCTCCCTTTTCTATTTTCTAGCTAGAAAAAGATTTAGAAACATATATTACAAAACAAACAGCTAAACTATGTTAAGACTAAAGCATATATACATGTTTCCAGGATAAAATTGTAGGATAAGTTTGTAAATGCAAAATTAGACTTAGGATTTGTTTGATCAAGTTCTTATCATGTAATTTCTCTATAAACTCAGAGAGTTATTTGTTGGTGTACTCCCACCGTCAAACTCATGAAGGTAAATTAAAGCCTCTCTCAAGGTCAAAAATTCTAGATCTAGATCAAACTACCAAACTCTCTTTTCAAGCTATCGGCAATCTGGATCCGTATAAAGTTTAAGAATCATTTGTTTAAAAACCCATTTCAAAAATTTGAAAACAAGTGATAGAAAGTTTTACCATCGCTCTCTCAAGATGATTATAAGCAACTTCATTAGTCGCTTAAATCTATTCAAGAGAATGTTATCTCGATCTATTCAGTTGAAATCAGATATGGATCTAAAAAGTGTACCACACATTTAGACCCACGAAGTTAAGTTTGAGCTGCTAAATACAAATATCCTGTCAATATTCAATTAAAAGGCACTTGAAATCACATGAATGGGGGTCTTGGATTCACAAACCCTAAGTTAAGAGATTATTTCTCCATAGGTGTAAACATTAAGCACAGATTCAGAAAAAATAATATGGAATTAAAAATGAATATTGCAAATTAAGTCTAGAATCTAGTAAATACAAACAATGGATTAAAATGATTTTACCTAGAAAAACTTGAATTCTTTAGCAAGAAGCAACAATTCTTTCGCTAAAAATTTCTCTCTCTATTCGATGTTAGTAATTTGTTACATATGGTACACTTCTTTCTAGGCATCTGTGCACATTTATTTAAAGGCTACAAGCATAGAAATCATGAAGATTTTATTCACTGACGTGACAGATTCTTTATAATGAAAATCATCCTTATTTTCATGCATGCATGGTTTGAGCCAGCAAATTTATGACAGTTAGACAGGGTCACTTTTCGGGGGTGAAATCCTGGGCTTTAAGTTTGGTTGTAATCTAAGCTGTATTTTTTTTTTTTTTTTTTTTGAAGCTCAAATTTTAGCTCAGCTTCAATCGTAGGAAAAATCTAACGCTCAACTTTAGGGAGCGATTGAAGCTATATCATGAAGTCCAAGGCTCAATCATCTCAATGTAAAACTAAAGGTCATGTCGAGGGCTCAATTTAAGGTACGACTGTGAACTTTCCCTTATTTTGCCTTTTAATTTTGCTCTTGATAGAGGCTTCGATGGAAATCTATCTTTGAACTTTGTTGTTGTTTTACTCTAAATCTAATCCAAAACACTTTGTTTATTCTTTTCTTGATTCTAAGAGCTAAAAAACAAGATTTAAACAATAAAAACACAAAATTCATAAGAATTTATGTAAAATTGGATCAAATAAGACCTAAATTCCTATAAATGAAATAAAGTACAATAGACTTATCAATAATTATCTTTTGACATTTGTTAAAGAGATCTTTGACTTTCTTGGCACAGTGTAAAGATCTTGTGTACGATGTTACGTGATAAGAAACTTAGGTTGTGGGGTCATGGGCTTTTTTTAGTTTATGGGGCTTGAATTTCATTGGCTGCAAAGTTAAGTTCCTTTAAAAAAGAAAAAAGAAAAATAAGACAACAAGATTGATATAAAACTTATCCAAATTATATTACGATTTCATTTAGATAAGAAAAAAAATCTCTTGTAAGATAGAGATTTAAAAACCTAATGCACATTTATAAAACAAAAATGTTAGTGTGGTAAAATAAATAAATAAATACACCATGTGATATGCTTTAACTTCTAATCACATTAACATACATAATTGCATCATCTAAACTATTACAACCAATTTCATGCATCAATTAACACACACACACACACACAAATTAATTTAGCATAAATAGTTTAAGATATTTCATTCCTTCCTCCTTAAAGAAGTTTTTCCCTGTAACTTATCTTACTGATTGAAAGGCTCAAGGAATTTCTATCTTATAGAACTCTCCATTTCCTATGTAGTCTCTCTATTAGATTGACCACTCCATGAACTTTAATAAAACGAATTGTCTTTCTTCTTAATATCCTACCCATTCGGGCCAAAATCTTGAAAGGCTTTTCTACTATAATCAAATTTGGTTGTATCTCTGATTGATTAGTACTGATGACAAAATCCAGATCAGATACAAATTTTCTTAATGGTGACACATGGAATACGTCATGTATACCTACCAAACTAGGGGGTAAAGCTAGTTTATATGCTAATAGTCCAATCTTCTATAGTATATCATACGGACTAACATATCTCAAATTTAACTTTCCTTTTACTTTGAATCTAAGTACTCCTTTTGAAAGGGATACCTTAAAAAACACATGGTCACCAATCTCAAACTCAAGTGCCCTTCGTCTCATATCTACATAACTTTTGCATCAGTCTTGCATTACTTTCATTCTTTGTTTAACAACTTGAATCTTGTCTATTGCTTGTTGCACTAATTCAAGACCAATTAAAGGTTTTTCACCTACTTCGTTCCAATGTAGAGGAGATGTACATTTCCTTCCATAAGAAGCTTCATAGGGAGCCCTTCGTATGGTTGCTTGATAAGTGTTATTATATGCAAACTTAACCAATGGCAAATGATCATCCCAAAATCTACCAAAATCTAACGTGCACGCTCTTAACATATCCTCTAGAATCTGAATAGTTCTTTCTGGTTGCTAATCGGTTTGAGGATGGAAGGCCATACTAAACTATAACTGTGTTCCCAATGATTCACGTAAGCTCTTCCAGAATTGACTAATAAATCTTGAATCTCTATCTGACACAATCTACCCCAGAATGCCATGTAGTCTCACAATTTACCATATGTATATTTGTGCCAGCATTTCTAATGAACATATAACCCTTAGTCGAATAACATAGTGTGTGTTTTCTAAACCCACAGAGGTTAAGAAAGTAACAATATGTTCATACTTTGTTCTTGTTCATACATAAATTTTATGCTATGATATTGTTAATAGATTATTCCTTATGTTCATGTAACTTAGCATGAACATAGTGTATGTTTTTTAAACCTACGGGAGTTAAGAAAGTAACAATATATTCATATTTTGTTATTGTTCATATATTATGCTTTTACTATTATTATGCTTTTCCTTTTATTTCTTTTCTCTTTTTTTTTTTTTTTGGAACTAGTTTATTCTTAGTTTTGGGAAGCCTTAATGAAGCTAAGGCTCATAATATTTGACTTTATATATATATGCTTATTTGCTTCTTATATTTCTATTTTTCTTTACATAAATTATTCTCATCCTTCATATAGCTACATAATCATATTCATGCATGACTATATTGTTGTTGTCGTAAAAAGAGGTTCTTTCTTCAAAATAAGGTTAAACTCTCCTTAAATAAATTTTATCACTTAGGAAAGATTTTGCCTCAAAGATTTAAAAAGTTTTGTTTTAATAAAACTCTCTTAAAAAATTTAGACAAGTCATCATAAATTTTGACATTGATGTTATGCAAAGCTCTTCAAAGTTTAACTAAGTAACTCATTACTCTCTTTTCAAATTTCTAAGAAAACTTCAATATTAACATTGATAATTCATTGTTATGTTTCTTGAAGATTCATTTACAAAATTTTTACCAATTTCATGATAAAAACCAAGAGCTAGATAAGTTTTCAAGTTAAGATAAAATCAACTTATAAGTTTAAGAAACCCACTTAGAGAAATAAAAATTTGTCAACAACCTAAGAAAGTAAGTTTTTAAATGGTAAACTCGTTTTCTAACTAATAGAAGAATATAAACATGATGAGGAAACATACCATCAACACAACTAAAAAACATTAGATACTGCTAACAACTTAAGGAAATTTTAAAAACTCCATTTTTCCATTGCTATAACTAAAATTTGTAGATACCTTAAAGAATCAAATTTTCTTTGAAAATATTATTTTATCATTGAAAAATTACAAAATAAAAATATAAAACACTTACTTATGATAACCCAAGAATTTATAGTTTTCATTCCAACCACTTAAAGAAAAGTTTGACAAAAATCCAATTCTTCAAACCTATAAGAGAAGTTGTTTTATGAAAAATAATTGAGATAACACCAATAGCATCATGCATAAAATATGAGTATATTTATATATCAAAAAGATTTTTCCAACCATATACATATCTATGTTTTTGCTTAAAGATTTTTTTAGGTGAATAAAAGTTTAGAAAATTATGTTTTTAAGGGCTTGGAAATTCGTAGTGAATTTCTATTGTACTGTTTCGGGACCCAAAAGAACTTTTGTTATGAAAATAATCTTAGAAATAGATATAACTTTTCGAGTAGATAGAAACAACATAAAATATGCAAAATTCTGAGTTAAAATGAGCAAGTTATGGCTATTTTACCACAAATAGAAGATAAATTTAGAAACTTTGACTAAAAATTCTACAAAAGACTCATTTTTGGGTATTTCTTCTTGTTTAGGTGAATGAGGACGTGACATCCTTTTCCAAAAGATTACTTTGACTATAATCAATCGACATGGAGTGAGTTATTCCCTTACCATTTATATTTCCTTGTATGTGCTTGTAAGTAATAGCATTGGAAATTAAGGAAAGATAAAAATGAAATATCATGTGAATTAAATGTATGTGGTATGTGGTGTTTGTTGAATAAAAGATAAGCATATCAAAAAGAGAATTGATGAATAATTTAATGATCTCTTGTAATGGTATGATGAATATTGTTTAGTTACCCTTAACTTGAAATTAACAAAATTCAATACTAAAAAACGATTCATGCATGACACGATGTGAGTTACATACATATTCCATTACTATCCTTCGTATGGGGAAATGAGGAGTTGTAGTGGTGACCAGTAGTAGCTAGAAAGTCTACATTGGCAAGTAGGAGCCGAAAAGTTTGCAAAGTATGATGGTTATATGGACCGATAACCACCTAACCCCTAACATAGAGGGCATAAATCCATGCTACATATGGTTTCCGGTTAATCATGTGTATTTATTTGATCATATGATTGTTACATATTCGTATGCTTGCCTAATTACTTACATGTTTTATGGAAACATTTTGAAGAAGGGAATTTTCTCACTAAGCTAGTTGTGCTTATACCACTTTTCAGTTTGATTACTTGTAGTTGGCACCAGGAAGCCCTATTTGCCAGGTACAAGCCAAAGCTGCTTGGAGCTTTTGGAAGAAGTTTGCACATTTTAGTTTTTGGTTTAGACTTCTAAGGAAAAATTTCCATAGTAGACTCTTATTACAAACATATATGTTCTTTTGTTGGCTTAGATCAACAAGACTTTAAGTACGAGGGAATGCCCCTAAGAGTTGTAAAAATTTGAACTTAATGAATATTACATGTTGTATTTATAAACTCTTGCATGCTTTTATTATCTACTTAAATGTAATACCCCTTTGGAGTCTTTTACTATCTTAAAAGCACGCCTTGCACGTGATATCAAAGCTCTTGCACAACTAAGGTTGTCATTCATTAGCTTTAATATTATGTATGGCAGACTACCACGTTTAGGCCTCTGGGGCGTGACAATCTATATATATCTTACACTTCTCGCCAAACATATAGTGCCTCCATAGCTTTAAAGCTTATTGCTGCAAGCTTTAAATCATGGATTGGATATTTCTTTTCAGGTGGTTACAGTTGTCTTGATACATAAGCTATTACCCTACCGTCTTGTATTAAAACACATCCAAATCCTTAAACTAAAGCATCACTATAAATTACAAACTCCTTTCTACTGACTGGTAAGACTAACACAGGAGCTGTTACCAATCTTTTCTTTAATTCTTGAAAACTCCATTCACACTTGTCATCCCATATAAATCTCATGTGCTTTTGAGTCAATTTCGTCATTAGAGATATAATTTTTGAAAATCATTGAACAAATCTCCTATAATAACTAGCTAATCGAAGAAAACTTTGCACTTCAGTAACATTTCTTGGCCTCTGCCAATCCATTAGAGCTTTGACTTTCTCTGGATCCACTAACACATCTTATTTAGAAATCACATGTCCTAAGAAAGGTATTTCCTAAAGCCAAAACTTACACTTGTTGAATTTTGCAATTTTTTTTCCCTTAATCTTTGTAATACTAGCTTAAGATATTTTTCATGTTCCCTAATATATCAAGAATACACCAGGATATCATCAATAAACACAATCACAAATGAATTAAGATAATCTTTAATTACCTGACTTATGAGATCCATGAAAGCTGCTGGAGCATTTGTTAACCCAAAAGGTATAATTGAAAACTCAAAATGTTTGTCTATTATACTAAATGCAGTTTTTGACACGTCTTGGGCTTTAATTTTCAACTGATAATACCCAGACTACAAATCAATCTCAAAAAATACCATTGCACCTTTCAATTGATCAAATAAGTCGTCAATCCCTGGTAGAGGATACCTATTCTTTATGTTTACCTAATTTAATTCTCTATAGTCAATATACATTCTCAAACTTCCATCCTTCTTCTTGACAGATGATACCAAAGCACCCAACGGTGAAATACTAGGTCGTATGAAACCAAGATCTTGTAAATCTTATAATTGCTTTTTCAATTCTTGTAACTCTGTTGGAGCCATTCTATATGGTGATTTTGATATAGAAGTCGTCCACGGAACCATGATTGTCAAAATCGCAATTTAACTATTCATCCGAGCCTATAGAATCGGTAGAATCATACAAAATTGTGCAAAACTGGTAAAATCACAATAGTGTAGAATTGTACATCTATATTCATAATTCTATCTAAAGGTTGTACCTTAATGATTTTTCATCCATTTTAATTAAGAAAAAACATATAAAATCATAAATTCATAGAATCGTATATTTGACTTGTAATTTTAACAACCATGCCTGAAGCCACATAAATTCTAAACCTATTCTCGATTAGGAGGTAGACTACGTAATTCTTTAGGAAACACATATGCAAAATCCCATACTACTGATACCATATTGACATTTATCCTTCAACATCAATAGCTACCACTATAGATTTTTCCCATAATTCCATTGAATACATACTTCTAAGTCTTTGTCTTTCAAGAGTATAAGTAAATTTCCCATCTTTTAAATCAAAACTCAACTCTGCTCTATTACAATACAGATTTTACCAATTCATGCCCAAAATCACACCAAAATGAATCATAAATAAAACAAGTATATCAATCAGCATATTCACATTAGAAATCTGCACATCAGCATTTCTATAAAACATAAGTTTTCTTAGATTCCACACAACAGGAGTACTAACATACATCACATGATCAAACAACACTTCAAGAATAAGATTACAATCATTCATAAACTTCTTTGATATGCATTTATGTGTAGCACTTGTCCTATCAAAGCATAAGCAAGTTGTTTTGAAATTACCAAGGTACCTACCAATGTATCCACTAAAGGAGTTTCTTCATATTGTTGCAAAGCAAAAATTCTAGCCCTACCTTTCCCTTCCCTGAATTAGGCCCACCATTGTTAGGCTTTTCCTTACAGTCTGCTATATGATGTCCTCGTTGTTTACAATATGCACAAAGATTAGTTTTAGTATCAGATTTTTACATTCTAAAGCTTTATATCTCTCTTGACCACAAGCAAAACAAGACTTAAAATTCCACTTACACTATGTTAGTTCATGGGGTCCAAAACATCTAGGGCATTTTCTTTCAAAAATAGTGAGAGGAGTTAAAGTCTTGGCCAATAATCTCGGACTTGTCTTATAGCCTAAAAATGGCTTTTTTTTCCCTTTTCTTTGGAAACCTACACCCTTACTATACTATCATATCTTCCATATGAAGTAGAAGAGGCTGATCTTTTTCCAAGGAATGCATCTTGCCTATCTTTATATCTTCTAATATCATTTAGGATTTACTCAGCCAGCTAAGCTTTAATTACCGCATCAGTTAATGTTGGAAGTTGGGACATTTTAACTTCACCCTTGATTTCAATTTTCAAATTGTTCTAGAACTTCTAAACTTTCATACATTCATCATGATAACCATTGCTTGCAAATCTCAATAGCCTACAAAATTCAGCATGATATTCATCAATGGTTTTACTACCTTGACGTGGACTCAGCTAATTGGAGATCATCTGTTCTCTAATTGCAATAATAAAATATTATACAAAGAAAGTGTCTTTAAATCTAATCAAAGTAATAGGTTTTGACAAATTTTCACTTGCTAATCTCCACCAATTGTAAGCTTCTCATTTTAACATGTAAACCACTAGGTTAACTTTTTTATCTTCTGGTACTTCACATGCAGTAAAGGCTTTTTCTAGCTCTTCTATCTAGCTCTCAGCAATAGTTAGATCCCAAATAGTTCCATTAAATTCGGGCACTAATCTGACAAAGTCATGCAATTTTACTTGATCATTACGCTCACTTACTTGTACATTTTCTCCCTGTTTGGCAACCTGTGAAGCACACTGTAACATAAAATTGTTGCTGTTGTTATTACATCATCTGTTGGTATTATTGCATCATGGCAAATATATCCTTTAACATAGTACACATGGTAGATGTATCTCTCATGAGAACTTATGGCATTAGAGGAAATTGTGGCATTTGTAGAGGTTACAGTATCTGTGATGTAGAAGCCGAAGTAAGAGAAGGAGTAGCAGCTGGAGTGGATGTTAAGGTCGATGATTGAGGAAGTACAGGCGGCATATTCTCCCATTCTATCTGTTATTTGGTATTTTTGCGAGGCCTATCCCTCTTTGATACAAACACAACACATTCATGATGTATATCAAATCATGCATTATTTCTATTAAATTTATTTCAATGTTGACAAAAGCAATCAAACAAGTAAAACACATCATTTAAACAAAACTTTAACCTTTCCCATTCTTAACTCACCACATCTAAGATTAGGTCATCTCATAGTCTATCACATTTAGACAAACAGTCACAAAACATTATGCTCTGATACTATTTAAGTACTGTCATGCCCTAAACCTAAGTCAAAGCATGCATAGTCTAACCACGTGCAATACTGAAGCATTACAGGGAAGGCTTTCATTGAAGACAAAGCTGTCAATTGTTTGCTTAAATGTACCTTAAAACACATTTACAAAAGCTACTCATTAAGAGTAGAGCTACATATACTATAACATCGATAACACCACCAAGGTTAGTACTTCAAAAGATTATAAAGGTCTTGTCATCTCAAAATATAAAAATAAACTTAACATGTTATGTTACAAACCCAAGGTTTATGATTAAGCCTTTAACAAAATTTGCATCAAGTTGGAAAAGTCTTGGCAAATTCTTCAACTAAAATTACATCACTTTGAAAAAACGTATCCTCAATCTATTACAAAAAAAAAAAAAAAAAAAAAACACCATCAAGATCATGGTCTCTAGTTATCCCACTCATTAAGGAATTCCTCAAAATCTATGCCATAACCCATTTGATCATAATAATCATCTTCATCAACACCTATAATAGAAAACGTGAGTTGGAGTCTAGTACATAACAACACAAACGAATACAAAGTGGCATACCCTATTAGTCTAATGCAATGTAACAACCATTAAGTTATATTCCAATCGTTAGGTGTATCATATCAACATTGGAGTATTCAAACTCCAATAATAAACAATTGGAAAACCAGGGGCCCTGAGTAACAATAGCTGCTCAAGAGGTCGATATAAGTGGCTCGAATACTTATATCACTTATAGAAACATCTACAAAGATAATAGTTCCATCTAGGGTTCATAGTTATTTCTCATATTTACTTAAGTTAATCCATAATATCACTTACTTCAACTGGTCCCATAAATGTGAACTAAATCATATTACTTCTCTTTACAAATAAGTAAACATTATATCGATACCATTACCTTTATTGACTATTCGCTAAGTCACTTATAATCGTCATTGCATCATGATAAGGGGAGGCCTAAGCGCCTAACTATCATGCTTGGCTCCAATCAGGATTGTCACTTCTCAGACTAGATTAAATGACACAAACACAATCAATTCAAACACTATTTAGTCCATCTTTATTTAGAGTTGTTTTATAAATGCCTACCCTAACAACCATCAATCAAGTGATTACATACTTCAATGAACTGGTATATTTGGCAAACCCAATTGGGTAAAAGGATCTGTTAAAAGAAATCAATTCATATAAGGTTTAACATCAATCACAAACAAATATTGAGTTCTCAAATAAAAACCTAAATTTAATAATTTTTTGTCAAAATATAGCTTAGTAAATTTATACATACATCTATATAACTTATCCTTTAAATATCTTATTTATTTTATTTTATTTTGTTTATTTATTTATTATTTCTTTTGTTTTTTAGGAACGGGTAAATACACTAGATGTGTTTCACTTGTGTTTCTTCATGCGAGAAACACAATAAAAAGCAACTCATCGTGTTTCATTTGTGCTTTGTCATGGATTAGAGCCCAGAAAGAAGCACGACATGATAGGATAAGCCGTGCTCATCCCGTGTTTCATCAATATGCCAAACACTTTGAAGGTTAGAGAGAAATACGATGATAAGTCTAGCCATGTTCTAGCCGTGCTATCTCAAAGTTACATTTGTTGAAGAACACAATGAGAAGCACAGTTGAATAGGGTTGCCCATGTACTTGTGGTGTTCCTTCTCAAGCGAGTTTTGTTCATGTTTTTTAAGCAACAGAGTGAAACACGACTACATAAGGTACCCCATGTTCCCCTTGTACTACTTCCAAAATAGGGCGTGCGACTTTTAACCTCTAAACATCAAATATTTGTTTCAATTAGCTGATATACACTCCTTACAATTACTTAGCAGCATCGTATATGCATAACTTAACATTTATGCCATTCAACAACATTCACAACTTCATTTTCACTAGTAGTTTAACATGTTAACCATGCAACTTATTTATCCATCAAAACATCCAAAACAAACTTCATTATCCTACTCCCACAAGTTCCTAAGATTCATTTAAGCCTAAGAATCAACTTAGTTCCTAATTCTATCTTCAACTCAGTAAAAAAACTCATCTACGTAGAAGTTATCTTAGATGGAAGAAACAAGTGAATAAATGCTTAGAAGAAGTAAATAATACCTTACCTTAACTGATCTTGACTTGTACAGGAAATCTTAAAGGAATTTTTTTGTGAAACTTGACAAGAAAATTAGATCAAATTGAGGGAGTATTCGTGTTTGGAAGAAAGCATCTTTACTAGGGTCTGTTTTGGAGAGAAACTTTGCAATGTTTAAACTTGATTATTATCTTTTAACATTTTGTTAAAGTGAGCTTTGACTTTCTTAGCATAATGCAAGGATCTCGTGTGTAATGATACATGATAAGAAACTTAGGTTATAGGCCTATGGGCTTGTTTTAGTTTATGGGGCTTAGGTTTCATTGGCTACAAAGTTTAGGTTCCTTTTTAAAAAAATAAGACAATAAGATTGATATAAAACTTAGCTAAATTATATTTGGATTTCATTTAGATAAAAAAAAAATCTCTTGTAAGTTAGAGATTTAAAACATTTAATGCAAAATTTATAAAACAAAAATGTTGGGATAAAATAAATAAATATACTATGTGATATGCTCTAACTTCTAATCACACTAACATACATAATTTCATCATCTAAACCATCACAATCGATTTGATACATCTATTAACACACACTTATATATACAAATTAATTTAACATAAATAGTTTAAGATATTTCAAGCAGGGAAATCAAATTTCAACCATAGCAAATTTTGACCCCATGCGGTCCTTTTAAGACTAGGCCAGCTCACTCCCTCCCCATAAGTTTTTTGCTAGTTATCCAGCTTAGGTGGGCCTATGTATCCGACCACATAATTTGCAAGCAATTATGCCTTGATAGCATCTCATGATTAGTATTGTATCTCGTACGTACTGAGCCGATGGCGTATTTCATCATCCTTTCAAACACGTTGAGCTTCTAAAGAACTGTTCTTAAGGGTACATCGATGAGGACAATGATTTGGTGTGCTTAGAAATATGGACGTAAGCGCCTAACCAATATTACTACTATCAAAGAAAATTTCTCTAACTTTGCGTATCTTTCCTCGGCTCCTTGGAGGATGTGACTAACTCAGTACACAAGTCGGTGTTGCCATCCATCTACTCAAGTGAGGATTGATGAAAAAGCCCTATCACTTACTACGAGGTACATGCACAAATCTTCTCTTGGGGTTGTGGTTGATAACATCGATGGTTTCATTAGGAAATGCTTAAGGGTCTTGAAGGTCTCCTAAGTCTTCTCGGTCCACTCAAATTTTTGGGCCTTTTGAGAATTTTAAGGAATTTAGAACACTTGTTGGCACTTTTAGGAAGAAATCTACTTAGTGTATCCTTCTTGCGAGTTGTTGCACTTCCTTGATGAAAGAAGAAGGTTTCATCTCTATAATTGCTTGATCTTGTTGGGGTTGGCTTCGATTCATCTTTATGACACAACATATCTTAAGAAATTTCCTAAAGTGGTTCCAAAGGCACTCTTCTACAGGTTGAGCTTCATGTTATAGAAGCAGAGGCGGTCAAAAGTTTCCTATAGGTTGCAAAGATGTATCATATCGTCGACATAAACTTCCATGTTCTTGCCAATCTAGGCTTTAAAAGCCTCAGTGACCAGCTTTTGGAAGGTGGCCCCAGCGTTTTTTTAACCTGAACACCATTACTTTGTAGTAGTATGTGCCAAAGGAGGTAATGAAAGAGGTATGGACCTCGTCAATCCAATTTATCTTGATTTGGTTATAGCTTAAGAAGGTGTCCATAACAGCTTATGACCCAAGGTGCTATCCATAAGCTGGTCCATCTGAGGTAACAGAAAATAGTCTTTTAGGCACGCTTTGTTTAAGTCGGTGTAATCTACACAAATCCACCATTTACCGTTGAATTTCTTGATCAACACCATATTAGCCAACGGGGTCGAGTATTTCTCCTTCTTGATGAATCCAGCTCGTAGAAGCTTTTAGGCTTCTTCCTTAACGGCAACTTGTCTTTTCTAGGGCAAAGTGCCTAATCTTTTAGCGAGCCGGCCTTTAAGTTTTGTTCATATTTAATTGGTGAGTGATTATGTCTAGGCTAATGCTTGGCATGTTAAAGGGTAACCATGTGAAGACATCCTTATTTACCTGCAAGAATGTTATCAAGCTTTCTTTTAGTTTTTGGGGAATCAACATCCCCACTTTAGCAATGTGTTTAGGATGGTATCTAAAGCGATCTCCTTGGGGAGGTCGACAAGCTTTCCATGGTGTTCGGGCTGATCTCCAACCTCAGAGTCCACAACACCTATGCAATCTCCTTTAAGTGATTTAAGGTATAGCTTCCTGGATTATTGTTGATCTCCTTTACAAACCTCCATTTTAGTTGTGGTGAGGAATTTGGCTTTAAGGTGAGGTTAAGAAACAACCATGCTAAATATTGATTGTGTAGCTCTTCCTAAAATGGCATTATAGGGAGACCAACAGTAAAACACAAGATGTCGATTTGATGTGTGGCACAATCTTCATTGTTGAGCTCGAGCGGCAAGGTGATGATACTATCAGGGTGAATGGGTTTATTATTGTACCCATATAGATAGCTCATGATCATATGGCCTTAGTTTAGGCCTGAATTCATGCTTCATTTGTACATAAACTTGATTAAAAAGGATATCGGCACTGCTGCTAGTATCAATCAACGCCCTTTTAACCTGTAGCCTAGTATTTATGCTATAACAACTAGAGTGTCTTGGTGTAGGGTTTAGACCCTTTCAAAGTCTTCATTGGTAAAGGAGATGGTAGTGTTGACCTTAGGTCTTTTAGGTTCCAGGTTCATCACCTGCCTTGATCCACTCATGCTTGAGCTTAACTACAACCCTGCTTGAGCTCAGCTCAAGGGTCGTCCTACGATGGTATTGATCTCACCATAGCATTCTCAGCTAGGCCATGGTCGATCATGGTTGTCTTAGGTGCCAGTCTCCTAGTTTTTCTCTTTTTCGTTTTTCCTCCTTTCCTAAGCAGTGGCTCAAGTTTTGTCACGTAGTGGTCAATGTATTATTTCAACCACCACATCGTATGACATCTTTAATGGCACTTTTTAGCCGCTTGAAATTCTTTGTATCATACCTATGAGCGTAATGATACTTTCAATATTCCCTTAATTCTTTTGGCTTTGAGCTAGGCTTCATGGAGGAGGCACTGGTAGGAGGCCTTAGTTTCTTATTTCGAGGAATACATCATGTATAGATAGCTTCAGGAGGGGTGAACTTGTTGTAGATTGGGGCAAGTTTCCTCCTATCGCTGTCCTTGTGACCTGGATTAACATCATTTTTGTTGTTGAAGTTATGATGACCTTTTAGGTACCCCTTGTCTCGATGTTGATTTTTGTTCAGCTCGAGTAGGCTCAACCTTAGCATCGGTCTCTTTTTGGCATTCCTGTTATCTTCCTATCGAATGTATTTTTGTGCTTTTTCTCTTATTTGCTCTAGTGTGGTAAGTTGACATTTCAAAATGGAGTTAAAGAAAGGACTGTTTGCAAGGACTCATTGTCTAGTGGCTTCAAGGGCTATGCCCTGATTCAAATGTGGGACCTCCAAGCATGCTTTTTATTTAATCTTACTAGATAGTTCCTTAAGGTTCGCCCTGCCTTTGTTTTATGGTATGGAGGTATAAAGCATTCTTCTCTAGTAGCTTACTCGCCATGAAGTGTGCCACAAAGAGTTCATTGAGCTGGTCAAATGACCTGATTGTATTGGGCTCGAGCTTATTGAACCACAACCGTAACTACACTATGAAAGGTGGTGTGAAAGGTTTTACACCAAATGGTGTATGAAAAATTATGTATTGCCATGGTAGACTGGAATTGAATAATGTGGTCCTTCAAGTCAGTAGTCCCATCGCAAGACTTTAGGTTTGGAAGTCAAGTGCTAGTTAGGAGTACTTCCGATTGAATCTTAGTAACGAAGGGCATCTTGGCAAGTATTATTTATGCGGTGGATCCGTTCCCAAAATTTTCCTTGATGGTCGAGAGTCTCCTCATCATATTCCTAATCTCTTTGAGAGCGTGCTCTTTCTTTGAAACCAAGTAGGCCGAATGGTAAAGAGCACTAGCATGTTGTCTTTGTTAGCTCAAGCCAAGCTAGGACCTATGTGATTTTGCCTTCGAATGCCCGCCATTATTTGTGTGACAGTCTAAGGAGGTTCAAGTGGGGTGTTGGAACACCTTGTGTCCTCGTGAGGTACTAGATGTAGTTCTTACTGGGCTCTGAAAGGTAGTAGATCTTCGGTATACATTTGGTGCTGGTGTTGAATTATAAGATCGAGCCCTAGAGGGAGCGTTAGCTCGCGTGGGAGTCACTGTATGCAGGTAGTGTCTCTTAGGTGATACTCGACTATGCCTTGAGGGGAAAAGGGTTAGGGAATCACCTTATTGTGCACTGGAAGCTTGCTCTTTTAAGTACAGGTTTTTTAGTCCTTATAACTCTGTAATTCTAGCTTTAGGAGGGCATTAGAACACTTATTCTCCATGTTCTTATGTATAAGCTATCTCCATAGGTTCTCAAGCTTCAAAATACGTCGTGGGTGCAAAAAACTGGCATTGCCCATTATAGGTGATTCTAGGCTTGGTAGCTTAGGAGCTTCGTCGTCTGTTAGAGTAGGTGCTGGCTGAGTAGGAGCTTGATCGAGCTGGTTCTTACTCTATTGAGGTTTCGGCATGGTCAGTATTGGAGTTTGTTGTTTGTAGTATAGGTTATGGGTTTCTATCTAGTGGATAATCTGAGAAAGAGAGATTTTCCCACAGACAGTACCACTTGTTGCATGAGCTAATTTCATCGGTAGAGGTTGGCTCCTTACAAACACAAAAAAGTAGTTACAGGTACACTGGGGGGTTGCCTGACACAACCACTTTGATGCTTAAGTTAGTCTATGGGTTTTTCTCAAAAAGTCTAACAAAGGATATAGACTTGGGTAAAAAAGAAGCATTCCCCTTCTCTTAGGGAAGGGTTGTCTATAGTTGATGGATATACTAGAATATGATCTACTGAATCTTTCTTGTTTGGGCAAATCTTCATCTAATAGCTAACTTAGCACTCAACATAATGGAGGAGCCTGAATTGAAGGAGCTGCAACTGCATAGAATGTGGCTGAACTAGTGTTGTCCCCCTCCAACCTTAGGTCATGATGAGGATGAAGTGGAGTTCCCATGGTGTCAACCTTAAGGTCAAGCTCTTAATCTTCCCTGAGGTCCGAGTTAACCGTAAGCTCAAGGGTTCTCTTTTGGAATAGGGCCTAAGGTATCGTTGGACGTGGGCTCTTCAAGAGATGGTGGAATTGATGGTTTCTAGGCTCTTCTTAGGTTTTTATTTGCGTAATGTGGTAATGGGTTGAGTGGGTTGTGGCATGCATTCTGCTATCAACAAGCGCAAAATAGCTATTCTCTCATTTAATTCGTAAAAAAATTCTATTATAAGAAATGTTTATTCTATGTAATTCGAAAATGGATAAGAAATCTTTGTTATTTCCATCGTAAGAGGATTTGTTATTCCTTATGGAAAAAATACCTCTACACATTAAAAAAAAGAAAAAAAATTCCTAGTGCTTTCGAACCTTATTTCATTTTATAAAACACAACTTAATAGTTAAAGGGAAACTCTCAAACATTTTTCCCACATTAATATATAAAAATTTTAGAGAATAATATAATTATAAAAGGACTTTTAGTAATAAAATTATAAAATTTATACCATATTCTTGTTACTTAAGTGCTTATATAAATATCATATATACTCAGTAAAAATTATCAAATATAGATGATCATAAAAAATTGTCTTCGAGTGCATTTAAAACGGAGACGAATTAACGATGACGTCCTTAACCAACTTATGGAAAGAAAAAAAAAAAAAAAAAAGAATAGTCCTCCCGTAATTGATGTTTTTTTAATTTTATTTTTTAATCAAAGTCAGGTTTCACTAGTTGGAATGTTTTTTTTAAAGGTAAATAGTGGATAAATTATTTTTATTTTCGGTGAGATAAATCCATTAAGTGGATAAATTATTTTGCTAATTACTATATCAGATCTTTGGATTAGAGGAGGATATATATATATGTATGTATGTATGTATTTAAGTTATAATATATTATCATTATAAAATATAATAATGTAAATATAAAATATAAATGCTTAATTGCTTATGATCAATTAAACATCATAAATATTAATTTATTTCATATAAGATTATTGTAAACTTATATAGATGAGGTCATTTATGTACTTCAATTCAAGCAAAATTTATAATGTCTTCAAAAAACAAAAAACTATAAAATCGAATAATTATTAATTATCAATAATATCTACATTTTAGTAATCAAAACACATGTTTCTAATATAATCTATATGAAACAAATCATTTCAGCTGATAGTTTTATTTTCGGGTACATAGTCTATATTGATATAACTGAATAATCAATTATTGGATTTGATTGCTTAATATCTTTACAATCAAAGTACGATTTTTATTTAAATTTTTTTTATCATTTCCGGATCAACCCGGACCCATCAGACGAGGATGTGAGATTTTTGATTTAAAACCCTAACTTCAACTCTCTTCCCATCTTCTCACATAAGCAGAACGCAGCGCCGTCGGTGTAGAGAGTGGGTGAGAAAGAGAGAGAGATATGGCGACGGCGAGAACGGTTAAGGACGTGTCTCCGCACGAGTTTGTCAAGGCCTATGCGGCTCATCTCAAGCGTTCCGGCAAGGTTTTGCTTCCTTCGAACCTTTTCTTTTCTCTCTCTTGGGTTTTTGGTTTGTTGGTGATAGATGATTAATGTAATTTATATGCTTCTCGTTAAAAACATGTCTAGAAGTGTTATTTACGCTACGAACAAACCCTAGTGGACTTAACCTTTCGAGGCTTTTATGAAAACATTCGTAGATTATGCATATATATGTGTGTGTGTGTGTATATATTGTTAAATTGTATGAAATTTGAAACATATTCTATAGTAATGTAATTAATTGGTCATAGCTCTGTCAAGTAATTGAGATTGGACACAATATTCTTCGCTTTGGAAGTTTTAATAGGAATAGATTGTGGAATTTTGTCATGAAAATAACGTAGGCGATGACTATGAGTTTGTTCCGCTAACAACCCGAGAGAGATGTTGAAAAAGAGCGATCTTCGATTTGGATGGAGATTGTTTGGGGGGAAAAAAGAGAAGAAGGTTCTTTTTGTGTTGATTATTTGGATGGAAACTAGTATACTCGACTAGTGGTGTATTTGCTCAGATTAAAAGCTGGAATTGAGATTTATTGGAACCACAGTGAAATCAAAATTCAATAAACGTGTTGGGATTTTCATTTGTGATGGAAATGCATGTTGATTTCTCTTCTTTATTCGTGGATCTGATTACGATGTTTGTTTGAGTGATGGCTTTCTGCTTTATAGATGTATCTTACGGTTTAGATTAAGATGTAGAGAAGGTGTGAGTATTCATATCTTTATCATTTTCTTTTATATTAGATGGAGCTTCCTCATTGGACCGATATAGTGAAGACGGCTACATTCAAGGAGCTGGCTCCCTATGATCCTGATTGGTATTATATTAGAGCTGGTGAGCTCTGTCTCCTCCCATCTCTATGTGTGTGTAGTGTGTTTGCACATGTGTTCATGTGTGTGCGTATGCATGTGTGCGGGCATTCACTTCTTTAAGGCTGTAGCTGAACACCTGCATTCATTTTAGTCAATCGTTCTTTTGTTTAATTAACTTAATTTTGCATTGAAGCTTCCATGGCAAGGAAGATCTATTTGAGGGGTGGCCTTGGAGTTGGTGCTTTCCGCAGGATCTATGGTGGAAGTAAAAGGAATGGAAGTAGGCCACCACATTTCTGCAAGAGCAGTGGTTCCATTGCCCGTCACATTCTTCAACAGTTGGAGAACATGAACATCATTGATGTTGATCCCAGGGGGTAAGCTTTCTTCCATGTATCTCATTGTTTGGTAGTGGATTAGATTCAAATTATGCATCAGCTATTGTCCTTTTAGCAGAAAGGCTGTAAAATTGTTGAATGCAAGCTCTCAACTCTAAAGTTGTTGGGGAATGCGAAGTTAATCTATAGTTAGCTAATAATTTCATTAAGTGACAATTTGGATACACTTCTAATCTCATCTGATTGTAAAGGAACCTTGGATTAATTTGCAAATACAGCTACCTTTTCTTGTTTTTGACTAATCTCTCTTTATGCTGATGGGCTACGTTGATGATTGCAACAATTAAAAAGAGTATTGAGATATGAGGCCTTTTGAAAGGCAAATGCTGAACATGTCCATTCATGAAGGGTCATGAATATCATAATCATCCATGTAGGGGGCTACTCTGGCAATTACAGCTCTACGAAGAGTAATAATTTTTAGGGATTTCAAGGGACATGAGAGACCATTATAATGGTCGATGGTGCATAACAATTTCTGTGCTTTCTTTCTTGAAATAATTTTCTCGTATAGTGGAGTTCCTTTCCCATGATTGGTTGTAACGTTATACTTGATTGTGCATGGAATTAGTTTTGACATCCAAGTTGTTTTTATCAGTGGTAGAAGGATTACATCAAGCGGCCAGCGTGATCTTGACCAAGTTGCCGGAAGGATTGTTCTTGCCCATTAGGATGAGGACCTGGTTATGGATGGATACATGCAAAAAGGTGTTGAAAACCGCTGATGTCAGGCTGTGGACTCTGGTAGTTTGTGTTGGCGAAGTTGAAGTGTGTTGTACTTGTCATCTAGAGTTCTATTTCTATTTCTTCTCCCGCTCTTTCCCCGGCATTTTCTTTTTTAATTTTTGCGAATCGAAATTCCCAGTATCATTTTTATAGGTTAATTTTGAAGACTTCTAGTTTGAAATGAGAACTAAGGTAATCGATGTTTACCCAATTTTCCATGATAATATGTGAAAGTAAAACCAAACTAATTATTTAATACAAATAAAATCAACATTTATAGGCGGAACTATTTTTTTAAAATATGTTAAATTAAGTACGCATGATAGATTCCCTAAAATGTTAGGGGTATCTGTTGTAGATGATTTAAATTAGAGGACGCAAGTTGCCATATTTCCTTATGCCTTTTCCCCTATGGTGATCAGCACACATCTCGAATATAATGTTGTAGTACAATTTATAACGTGAAAGTTACCAACGTATACAAATACCATCAAGGTTTAAAAAAAAAAAATAATAATAATGCATGCGTGATCACTATAAATTTTTAAATTGGTAGTTGAAATGATCTTTCCATTAAGCTGCAAATTAAATAATGACAATATAGCATTGTATTTTAATGTGTTTGCTTTTTTATTTTTTTCATTAGACAACATTTCAATCATTTTCTGTTTTGATTACTTTTACCTATTGCATCTTTATATCTTTATATAGGATTGATGCACCTATTTAGTTTAACATCAAATTGGTGGCCCTTGTGGAATTTTCAAATCTCGCCATAGTTTTTCTTTTCTTTTTCCCTTGCTTTGCTATTAATTTTCATGTTTTCAAATGTCCCATGGGGCTGTCATACGTTTCAAGATGCCTTTTACATTGGATATTTTATTATTTTATCATTGTTTTGGAGCAAAACATTGTTTACAATCTTATTTCGTTAGGTATTTTTAACGAATAGGAATAATTATAGGCCCAAAATATGATTTAAAAAACAAATGTTAGAACAAGGTGATAAGCAATAAATATTGATCTTGCCAAACGTAAAAAATAGGTAAATAACTATATTGAAGGGCCGTATTTGTTTTACCTCAAAATAAACAACAGCCGTAGTTCTTTTATTTGTTGAGACTCAGCACAAACAGCAAAATACTTGTAAAATTACCTTCCATTAAATTTCCCTTATTTTTTGGGAGTTGTAAATTTGCTAAAGGAGTGATTTGTATGAGATTATATGAAAAAAATTAAAATTACCTTAAAAAGAATGATTTCCTTCAAGTGAAGGTTGGAACTCGGCATGGGTGTTTTGAAGGGAATTTTTGCGATGCTGTACCATGCAATTGTAAGAAAATTATTGTTGAATATTAACAATTAATACTTAATTTGGGACGGGACTTTAACAATCAGCTAATACACTGTTTTGAATATAAATGCGTGCTTGAAACAAAAATTAAAAATAAAACTAAGAAAAGTACGCTTTGGAGAAATTCAAAAGACAAACCAAAAGCAGTTACCCATAATAGTTTTTGGGTAAATTACATGGACATCTATGAAAATTATTAAAATTATAAGGAACTCCAATTTTTAAAAAATCTACACTTAGCCCTCTCAAATGGATGTAGATCCTACTTATTTTAATGAATTATTATCTATGTATATTAAATATTACTTGATACTGATATGGTGTATGACCTAGTTTTACAAACTATTTTTTAAAATTAAATACCTATAAACCCAACTATTGCAAAAAAAAAAAAAAAAAAAAAAAAAAAGGGAAAGAAAGGAAAAACTTGATAAACATTATCACACATATTAATAAAAGCAAAAGAAACATCTTTGAGAAAACTATCTAATTCCATGAGCACTTAGATGCTTTTCATATAGTGCTTATTGCCGTGATGAGTATAAACATATTAGTAATGGATATGAAGATCATGGGAGCAAATATTTTGACAAAAAAGGTTTGGATGTAGAAAATTTTTTAAGAAAAGTTTGATCTTGGAAGCAAAGCTTTCAAGCATAAGGTTTTTTTTTTTTTTTTTTTTACTTTGTCTTCATAATTTACTAAAAAATGGGTTTATTGTAATTGGCAGCAAAATGATCTCTAAATCATTGCAAAAGATATCTTTTTTAACATATATAAAACTTTTTTTTTATATAGATTAAATAACTTAAAGAGTTTCTTTTGGAGAAAAAGAAATTAATATTGCTAATTTTAAAAAATTATAAAAATGTCACTGAAATAAAAATAATCCTACTTTTTAATCACATTGAACTTGTTTTTATGAAGAGATGATTAACCTCGTCTTTTTAAGAGACAAATTTGTTTATAATAACCTGACCTTAGCTACTCAAGATATAAGGTCTTTATAAAATGAACGACCTTGTCTCTTGAAAAAAAGGGATTAGCGGGACAAAAACTAAACACCCGCTTTCTTCTTCTTCCCCATTTAGTTGTTGAGATTAAACCCCCTTAAATCATCTCTACAAGAATAGCGTACCTAAACCCTAATCCTAACTTCCAATCGATCCTATAATTTTTGCCTTGCTCCATGGATGAATCCCAATGGAAATATGATGTGTTTGTAACTTTCAAAGGAAAGGATACTAAGAAGTCATTTGCCTCTCACCCCTTTCAAGCTTTTGGTCAAGAAGAGTACATTTGCTTTAGAGACAACAAGAAACAAACCAGAGGGATAGTGATTGAGTCGAAGTTATTCAAAGCGACTTGACATTCCATTCTATCATGACTCTAAAAGAGGGCCTAGTAGGATTAACCTGAAGTTATCATATCATGTGTGCATCGTAATATGAGAATCATTTTGCAAGTCAAAGATTGCAAAACTCTAGTTGATATTTGGTATATAAATTTTAATTGTATAAAAATAATTTGATAACTAAGGAATTATAAATCCACACTTCACCAGAACCATAGATAATCAATATCCCCACCAAATGATAAGATGTGATAGATAACCTACTTAATACAAGACTTCAAACTATTATACGATTAATCTAATCCACAATCTAAGTTTATCTTCACAATTACATAATCTCAAACTTATACACTATAAAATATGATTTACATTCTAAATATACCTTCTCGTCTTCAAGGAATTCACTGAAGGTGAACTCTCTCTTCTCACATACTTAGCCCATTCCTAGCTTGATCTATTTCTGCACAAAACTATAAGGGTATCAACTAAACCATAACTTAGTAAATAATAAACATGTTTAGATCAAACAACGGAAGCAAAATGAATCTAGAAAGTATACCTCTAGCCATTGCAATCAAAGTCTAACTCCCGAGTTGTAGTGCTTTTTTTTTCTGTTTTGATTTTTCAAACCCTTATTCGTTCACAATTTGATGGTGTAATTATTCTAAAGGAGGAATAGGCTTAGTGACCTAAATCAGAAGTATCATATCCCATTTATAAAGCTTTGCCAATCACAAAGGATAAGGATGTGTCCAGAGGGCATGAGCGAGATTTTCTCGCATTTTAAATATTTACAAAATGATGACATAAATATTGGTTGACCTCATTAAAACCTCGTTAAAAATGGACTACGTTTGAAAATATATTTTCCAAAAATCAACAAAGGATTTCAATCGAAATCCATTTCAAACAAAGCAATCTCCTTGGATATATTGGGAAATTCCAATACGTGCTTATTTTGTGATATGTGTATCATATAGTTTGCGTAAAATCCCATAGCATATGATATCTTACAATATAATAATAGCAATATATATACTTTTTCCACAATAATTTTTCTTTTGGTACATGTACATGCATATTTATAGAAATATTACAAACAAACTAATAAATAGACAAAATAAATAATAAACTAAATGAACTAAATATATAGCGTGAAATTGGACTGGGCTCAATGAAAATAGGAGAGTCAGAATTTAAGATGAACTTTAGCCTAGAATCTAAGTCTGTTTGGAATATCTAATTTTCATCTGTATCTTTTCTATATCTAATTTACATTTATATCTTATTTGTATATTATCTGTATTTTATCCATTTCTAGCCTATTTGATCCATTTATAAGTAAATTTTTTTTATTTGTATCTATTTCTTGACAAATAGTCTATTTAAAAATAATAAAAATAAAATACCAAAATGATCAGAATAAAATGAACCAAACAAAACATAGACTAAAGGAGAGATAAGTCAAATCGAGCTTAGTTTTGGGTTGAGATTTAGGTTAAGCAAAATGAATGATGATATCTCTCTCTTTTCTTTCGATTTCATATGGATGGAGGTGGCAAAGTAGTTAGATGATTTGCGTTCTAGTTTTTTCAATTAAAGATGCATGGTCCATTTGGATGTTGGGTTGGTGGTTATGGGTTTGAGTTTTGGTTCAATGTGAGATTTTTGTGCAGTTGGTGTTTAGATTAGGTGGTCGGTGTTTATGTTATCTATGGTTAAGGTGGTGATCGTTTTGAGTTTAGCCAAGTGTGGTGGTTTGGTTGAGGTATAAGTAGTGGCTCAAGTGGTTGTTGTTTTGTTGTGTAGCGTTTTCAGTTAAAGGAGATAGTTTTGGAGTTTTTTTTATTTAGGGGGGGGGGGGGTTGGTGGGGTGGTTAGTTTCACATGGATGTTTAGTGTAGGGGGGAGGAGGGCAGGGAGGGGGGGAGAGAGAAAGAGAGATAAGAAGAAGCAAGAGTTCTTTTTTTTTTTTTTTTATTCCTTTCAAAGCTATTTGAATTTGAACATTTGTTATCAAATTTAAGCATTTAAGATGAGAATTGAAGTGAATTAACACTTTATTTTGATTAGAGGAAGTTGACAGAGAGTAATAGAAGGTAATGAAAAAATGGGTTGAAATTCTTGTGTTTAGTAACTTTTTTTTTTTTTTTGAAGAAATGGGATGATATGAAAGGAAGCGGAAGGAAAGTGGAAGCCACTTTCTTTCTCTCCAAATTTAGGTAGAAAGAAAGAGAAATGGAAGAAGATGGCATGCAAATACAAAAATACCCTTATAAAATTACTCTTACTAATATTTTATAAAATTAATATAGGGATAATTGTATTAATCACTAACTACATTTATCTTCTTTTTCTTCCATTTTCTTAAGAAGTTACCAAATCTAATATAAAGATTCTACTTATTTATATTTCCACTCATTTCATTCTGTCACTTTCCATTCATTTCTATTCTTTCGAAAGTTGTCAAATAGAGCTTAAAGATGGGTTTCGATTAAAAAAGAAGTTAGATTTTTTGTTTAAAAATGGATGAATGAAAAGGCATGATCCTAGAACAAAATTCCCCTTATAATCAACTTTTTGGCCTTCTTCTCTTAAAATTTAGTTCCAAAATGAGCATAAAAGAAGAATTATATGATTATCAATTGATCCAAATAAAAATTATATAAAAATAATTATCAACGCAAAATCATCATATTTGTATATAAATTACATATAGTACATACAACTCATATCCAAGTAGAGGCAATTTAGGTATTTGTACATAAATCAAATTTAGTACATGTAATTCATGTACACATAACTTGCATTTATTACATGTGATTTAGTGTTGGTGTTTTGATAGTTATTTTTGTATAATTTGTATTTAGATAATTTTTTCTTTAAAAATTTGTGGATATGTATTTCACTCAGCTTGGTAGCATGTTTGGCTACACCATAAGCGCCACAAAGAAAAAAAATATCCCTCGCATATGTGAACCAGCCCAACTAAGCTATGTTCTCAATCTTATTGTGCATCAGATTCTACTAAACTTAATATGCCCAATGGGCTGGGCTGAAATGGAATTGATCTAGCACTAAATTAAATTATAAACCTACTCATTATATAATAATATGAACATTAAACTAAGAGAATTTAATTTACTATTATGTAATACTATTCAAAGATATATATATATATATATATATATATTATGTTTCATTATATTGTTATGCATATGTACCTACTAAAAAGTTTTATTTCTCTCTTTTTTTTCCTTTTTGTCACCTTTTCTTTTTCTATTTTTTTTTTCAATTTTTAAAATACTTTTTTCTATAACTACAATTAAAATCTAAACATAGGAAAATTTTATGTTTTGCTGTTAATTTTGACGGGACCGATTTCATCACAATCAAACAGCTTACACTATAATCACTAAAATAGTTAATATTCCATCTATTATATTTATTTTAATAGTTAGATTGTTGACAAAACAAGACCATAAAAACTACCTAAACATATTTATCTAAAGAAGGGGTTTCTACTTTTATAAATTCTATAACATAATCTTGTAACTTGTAAAAACTACTTATATCCCAGTGCATATATACTATGTCAAAATTACCAAATATAGAAAGTCACCAGATATCTTTTGGAAATAATTTATAACGGTGACGATGATGTTTATTGGAGTGTAGCTAACGTTGTGGAAAAAAGAAAAAAAAGTTTTCTCATTATTGATGTATTTTTATTTTTAAATAGAGTTAGGTTTCATGTGAATAATTTTTAGAAAAATAAATAAATTGTTGATAAATTTTTTTGCTAATTATTGTACCATATCTTCCAACTAGAGAACGATACCCAAATTATAATATATCAACGCTATAAAATATATAATAGCAGACGTCCTGATGTGTGTGCAAAAAATAAGGAAAAAGAAGCAACATTTAACTAAATAAATAATACATAAAATAGCTCATTAAATAAGATTAGTAGCAAAAAAAACATATGAAGAACTATAGTATAATATATGATATATAATCTATCGTTCTAGTTGTGTATACATATATATATTTTACGCATTTTTAAGAGTGTTCATACAAATTTCTTTCCTCCTTTAAATCATTTGTTGCATATATTATTGATTCAATATTTTTGTAAGATTTAAGTTTGATTGTATAGACATATTTAATTTTTGCACATAGTTACACCTTTGCTAGATAAAAATGCCCATTAAAGAATAAAAAGCTAAAAGAGTGAATTTTTATCAAATCATAGGAGAAAAATATTTTTTTTTTTTAAATTCTTTGTGGATACACAACATGGGCTTCAATCTCACTTAAGAATCATTTTTTTGTCTTAAAAAAAAGTAATTTCTTGTTTATGTAGTGTGGTAATGAAAGCAAAAAGTGAAAGAAAAAATTGGAGTTATTACGCTGGTGGAGCATTGATAATTATCGATGGTAAAATATCTAAATAAATAAAGGAGTAAGACTTAAAAATTACATTTTATATATTAAAAATGTGAAGTTCAATAAGAAGAAGTATTGACTTTGTAATAATAATTGTTTGTAATCAATTCAATATTACAAATAATGGTTTATTTATATAAGATTACATCGACCTATATAGATAAGGTTATTTATCGACATAATTAAATTTGAGCAAAATTTATGTTAGTGTTAAAGGAAGAAAAAAATACACCGTCGATAATGTTAGTTAGTAATTAGTCAATTGCCATTACCACTAATATTTACATGTACTAATCAAATCATATGTCGTATTAATTTACCAATAAAATCTCCATAAAACAAATCATTTCAGTTTTATTTTTAGATACATATTTCATATTAATTTAATGACTAATTAATTAATTATAAATGTGATTGTATAATATAACATTAATTTATCTTTTATAATTAAAATATAATTTTTACCTTCTAGTTTTTTATTATTTTCGAATCAACTCATATTCCATACAATCCAGTCAAAGATTAAGGTAAAACCAATAGCTCTGAAAATTATTATATCAAGCCCATATGTAGGGATGCAACTGGGGTGGGTTTGGGACCGGTCTTTTGAAACCTGAACCTGACCCGAGTCTTAATGGGTGTCCTAGAATCCAAGAAAAATCTTATCGGTTTTTTTTTTTTTTTTTATCATTCCCAAAACCCAATCCGATAATGTTTTAAGGAAATCATAACCCGACCCGACTCCAAGATTTTTAATTTTTTCTTAAAAAAAGCAAAAAAATTTTTTTTTTTTAAGTTATTAATGATATAAACACTTATATTGAAAGAATGAATTTTAGACAATAATATCATATAAAATGATGTAAACTCTTCATTTCTACTTACTTTCACATACATAGAATATAAATGGGATTCTTACTTTAATAACTTAATATTTTTAAATATTTTAATATTTTGAATTTATGCTGGGTCGGATTTTCAGATTACATAATAAACCCAAAACCCGACTTGATAATTATTGGGTTTTTTTTAATCCCAAAACTGCCTCAAAACCTATAGGATTTTTACTGATTGGGCGGTTGGGTATCCTATAACAACCTATCCCACTTGCATCCCTACTCATATGCACTATACATGACTTGTGGGCAAGTTGTGATCAGATTATTCGGTAAAAGATGACTAACCACAGACCCAAAGAACCTAGCATATTTATAAACCTACCATAATGCATAGACCTATCATAAATAAAAAAACTAAGATATATAACAACCTATCATAAATGTATAAACCTACCATAATTATAAAGACCTAGCAATTAGGTAATCCAGTAAAAATGCATGAGCCTATCACAAAAGTATTAGATGCTTTATGATAAGTATTAGATACTTTGTAGTAGGTTCTTTTAAACATGTTAGGTACTTTGTGATAGGTGTTTGTAATAGTAGATGTGCAAAGTAAGTAAATTGTGGGCTTATACAAAAATGATAGATTCTTTGTGATAAGTCTTTTTACAGGTGAGAGGTTTATGATAGGGGTTTTTTATTACTTCATTAGGGGATCCTTATTTGTTTATCGTTTTTTCCTTTTCGCCATCGGACGATCAATTTTCAATCTTCCGTACAAGTGGCTTGAGGTGGACTTGACCTAATACCGACTCCCAAAAGCTCACAGCTTTCTCTTCCTTCTTATTTCATAAACCAACACAGCGCCGTCGGTATAGAGAGAGACAGAGATATGGCGACGGCGAGAACAGTCAAGGACGTGTCTCCACACGAGTTTAACAAGGCCTATGCAGCTCATCTTAAGCGTTCCGGCAAGGTTTCTCTCTCTTTGAACCTTTTTCCGTTTCTCTCTCTAGGGTTTTTGGTTTGTTGATGATGGATGATTAATGTAGTTTATATGCTTCTTGTTAAAAAAGATTCCTGGAAGGTGTTATTTGCGTTACGAAGAAACCCTAATTGACATAACCTTTCGAGGCTTTTATGTTAAATTATATAAAATTTGAAACATACTCTTTAGTAGTGTAACTACTTAGTCGTAGTTCTGTCAAGCTATTGAGATTAGACACAATATTCTTAGCTTTAGAAGTTTTAATCGGAATGGATTATGGAATTTTGTCATGAAAATAATGTAGGCGATGGCTGTGAGCTTGTTCTGCTAACAATCGAGAAAGAGATGTTGAAAAAGAGTGATCTTCGGTTTGGATGGAGATTGTTTAAAAAAAAGAAAAAAAAAGAAGGTGCTTTTTGTGTTGATTATTTGGGGGGAAACAAGTATACTTGGTTAGCGGTGAATTTGCTCCGATTGGAAATTGAAATTGAAATTTATTGGAACCACTGTGAAATTGAAATTCAGTAAACTTGTTGGGATTTTCGTTCGTGATGGAAATCCTTTTCAATCTCTCTTCTTCATTCTGATTAGTTAGTTTGTTTGAGCGATGGCTCTTTGCTATTCATATGTATTTCTACAGTTTAGATCAAGATGTAGACGAGGTGTATTTATTCATATCTTCATCATATTTATTTATATTAGATGGAGGTTCCTGATTGGATTGATATAGTGAAGACGGCTACATTCAAGGAGCTGGCACCCTATGATTCCAATTGGTATTATATTAGAGCTGGTGAGTTCTCTCTCTTCCTCTCTATATGTGTTTGTGTGCTCGCACGCATGCATGTACTTATGTGTATATATACTTGTGTGTGGGCATGCACTTCTTGAAGGTTAGCTAAATAGCACATTCATTTTTAATCAACGGTTCTTCTTTTGTTTAATTAATTTATTTTTGTATTGCAGCTTCCATGGCAAGGAAGATCTATTTGAGGGGAGGCCTTGGAGTTGGTGCTTTCCGCAGGATCTATGGTGGAAGTAAAAGGAATGGAAGTAGGCCGCCACATTTCTGCAAGAGCAGTGGTTCCATTGCTCGTCACATTCTTCAACAGTTGGAGAACATGAACATCATTGATGTTGATCCCAGGGGGTAAGCTTTCTTCTTTGTATCTCATTGTTTAGTAGTGGATTAGATTCAAATCATGCATTAGCTATTGCAACAAGCTGGGAGGAATTAATTATCAGAAATGGTTGTAGGAATAGTCATTGTAGCTGTTTATTTCAAAAATAATGATTACTGTGTTTGTCTCTAGACATTATTCTCAATGATCACGAATAAATTATGCAGTTGTATGTACCATGTAATTTTCTTCCCCTAGATTAGAAGGAAAGTGGATGATGTGGTTGAGTATTAAGCTGTAAAATATAGCCAAACTACATTCTAGATTACATTGTCGGTTGAATGCTTGAGTAGGCACTGACTTGGGTAGTGTGCCTCTTTATCGAAGGTTCTGTTTAGTGTGGACACTTTAGTTTGGAATGTGAATGCAAGCTCCGAACTCTAAAGTTGTTGGTGAATGCAAAGTTAATGTATGGTTAACTAATAATTTCATGAAGTGACAATTTAGATACACTTCTAATCTCATCTGATTGTAAAGGGACCTCGGATTAAGTTGCAAATGCAGTCGCATTTTCTTGTTTTTGACGAATTTGACCCTTTATGCCAACAGGTTATATTGACAATTACAAAAATTAAAAGATTATTGATATGTGAGGCTTTTTAAAGGCATATGCTGAACATGTCCATTCATGAAGGGTCATCATAATGATCCGTGTAGGGGGCTACTTTGTCAATTACGTCACTTAGGAGAGTAATAATTTTTAAGGCTTTCAAGAGGCAATACTGAACATGTCCATGAAAGTATAATGATCCCTGGATCTTTAATTAGCATAACAATTTCTGTGCGTGCCTTCTTGAAATAACTTTCTTATATGGTATTTTGAGAGGTTAATTTGATCTGTATATGGTTATATTGGGTTCCTTTCCCATAATTGATTATTGATTTTTGAACATACCTTTTTTTTTTTTTTGAGCTTAGAACATACATTAGGTTTGTAACATTATGTTGGATTGTGCGTGGAATTACATTTAACATGCAAGTTGTTTTATCAGTGGTAGAAGAATTACATCAAGCGGTCGGCGTGATCTTGACCAAGTTGCTGGAAGGATCGTTGTTTCCCATTAGAATGAGACATGGTTATAGCTGGATGCATTGCATGCAAAGGTATTGAAGACAACTAACGTCAAGCTGTAGTAGTTTGTGTTGGCGAAGTTGAAGTGCCTTGCTGCTTGCCGATGCCTTATACTACGTCATCTGGAGTTCTATTTCTATTTCATTTTCCTTTTTTTAGTTTGTGAATTAGAATTTGAAGTTTCATTTTTGTAGGTTAATTTTGAAGACCTCTAGTTTGAAATGAGAACTTAGGTAATGAATATATGTTACATTTAAATAATTATTAGATATTATAGTGGCAAATTTAAGCGGTTCTAGATATTAGATTGATCTGTGGCAATAGGGGATGATTGAAGGCATCAGTATTAGCTGACAATTAAGCGGTGGCAATACTAGTAATGGTGAAAGATGAGCAAAAATAAATCACTTTTTCTAGATTTATTGATGTTTTTCATGGTTATTAACCATTATAACTAAACATCAGCTCTAAGTTTTGTCTCCTTTTATTAGCTATTGTTAAAATCCACTAGTAAATGTGACCTATTAAAATTCATTACGATGATACTTGGTAATTTAAAGTTTCGTTCATGTTAAATTTCAATTGATGTTTGGAAAATGTTTTTCCTAGTATAGGCATCCCTCCGATAATGTTTGTTTTGAGTACCCGTTTCCCAATCATCAAAAGAGAAAGGGGTTTTGATTTTACTTGTGGAACTGTGGCCTCTATGTTAAATTTTCTATCATCAAATCTCTACTCGGAACTCTTGATTGAGAATTCTCGCATGAAAATGGGCAAATGTTATGAGAAGGAGTGTACGAAGATTGGAAAGGCATGTTTTTAATGCGCTTGTACTAAGAAAGCATTAAAAGATGGTTTGTATTTTGAAAGCACTGAAAGATGGCTTGTGCTGCTTTTATTCATACTTAAAATGCACTAAATGCTTTGTTTGTAACTTGTGTAAGTTGTAATTGGGGAATTTTACTTAGATGAACACTTTTCCAGTACTTGTGATGTGAGTGCCACTTGGCTTGGAAATGTATGAAGTTGACAATTGTTCTATATATTTATTTTTTATTCCTCTGCTTCTGCTTAGCTTGTATTATCTTAAGTTTCTTGGGCGGGGGTCTCATGTCTAATGAGAGGTGAGGTCATTACTCCGTTCGCTTGTTACGAAGCAGGGTTCTCCAAGCGCTTGTTAAGAAGCAAGGGAACAACCAAGAATTTTTTGTTATCCTAGTTGGGAACACTCAGACATTATGGTTCGAGCCCAACTGAGGAAATGTCCTAGTTTTGTTAGCATGGGTACTTGCTCGACTAATAAACCTGTTCACTTGTTGGAAGGTGAGGGCTGCCTTGTACGCTTGTTTGTAAGTGAATGCAAATGGCGACCAAAGATTTCTGTTGTTCTTACTAACAGCACAGCTCAAACATTTAGGGCTTTTGCATAGTTGACGAAATGTCCCAATTTAGATGGCATGGGGACTTGCTTGGCCAACGAGCTCTATTCACATACCAAATGGAGAAGGCTACCCTATGCCCTTGTTTCTAAGAGAAGATGAATGGCGATCATGGATTTCTGTTATCCTTATCAAGGGCACCTTAGACATCTAGGGGCCTAAGCTTAGTTAATGGAGTGTCCTAATTTGAGAGAAGAAGTCTCCTAACCTTCTTTACCCATGAGGTGAAGGCTTGTGCCCTATGTGCTCGTTAGTAAGCAAGGGCTTAGATAGCTCATTTGGTCATTTTATGACCAAGCTCTTAAGGCTAACATGTAGATCAACTTGTGTTATTGTAGAACAAAGGAAGGGAGGGAGGGAGAGAATATCTCATTGTTTAAATAGGTATATAGTGATTTGCTTAAAGAGATGTCTATCCTTCCTACCACCTATCCGGCATCTCCCCCTTTTAACGTGTGGTTGATGTTGCTACTGAGTTATTTTACTTCTTCATTCTATCAGTATGGTTGGCGGTTGTTTTTGCAATATGGCTTGAAGATAACAGCACTGTGCTAGTTGTTGGTCCCGTTGAATATGTTGACTTGAAAGGCATTGAAAATTTGGTTTTGAGATGTTGAGTGGAGGAGATCATTCTAAGTGTGTTTTGGGATGGTCAACTTAAGATGATATTATAGAGGAACCATGTGTTTACCATTGTAAACTCGGTCGACATTTTGATATGTAATCAATATTGTCAAGTTAGAGAGTTAATGTACCAACACTAGTGAGTTTAACGGTTTGATTGTTGGATCTGTAGATGTCGTGGTTGTAGACCTTGATCTTGGTAGGTAACTTGACCATCAAATCAAATGCCTTATTGAAAATAACGTTCACAAAGCTTTTTATGTCAGTCAACACTTTGTAGACGTCAAAAAACAACAATCTCAGCTTGAATTGCGAAAGGTTTTTGTGGGGCGGGGGTGCCTTCTAAATCTAACATCGAAGAAGGAGATGGTAGGATCACCTTGGGTCTTCTTTCAGAATGCCATGCACATACTAATATTTCTTTTGTCAAGCATAGGCCTTGCTTTGGGAGTTAAACCACCTTCATACTGCTAAGCCACTTACAATGGTTTGCTTTTGCTTTTTTGATTCTAAGAGCTTAAAAACAATATTTAAACCATAAAAGCATAAAATCACATGAATTTATCAAATATTGGATCAATTAAGGCATAAATTCCTATGAATATAATAGAGTATGAAAGACTTATCATAGTGCATCTTTATGATGTATATAATTAGTATCTATAATAAGCAAATGACACTTATCAACTCAAATAAGTATATATTAAGATATATGATATATGTATAGGATTTATAGATTGTATTGTTATATTATATAATACATATATAGATAACATAAAATTTACATAAAATATGTATTTCTCTTTAATAATAACAAGAATTTCTTAGCAAAAAGGTAAGAATAGTAAACTCTTACGACTTTTGGGCCGAATAGGTTATATTTGAGCCAAATAGACACTTGAGTGCCTGAAAATAAGCAATGGACTTAAATAATTTGAATTAAGCCCAATTAGAATTGTTACTGGTTTTTAAGCTCATAAGTGAAATAGGGCCATTTAAGTTGAAATAGGCCAATCAAGTTGAAATCAAGTTATCTAGCTCATAAGTGGAATAGACACATTTAAGTTCAAATAGGCTTATTTTCAATGCATGTTCATGATATAAAGTATAAAATATGTAAAATATATTATATAAATACAAATTAATATTATGCCTGAAAATGAGTAGTGGCCTTAAATAATTTGAATTAAGCTTAATTAGAATGCTTATGAGTTATTGGGCTCATAAGTGGAATAGGCCCATTTAAGTTGAAATATGCCAATTGAGTTAAAATCAAGTTATTAGGCTCATAAGTGGAATAGGTCCATTTAAATTCAAAAAGGTCTATTTCTATATTTAAGTATAGATCATATATATAACATCAATATATATGGCTTTTGGGCCCAATAGGTTATATATGAGCCCAACATATATTTTAATGCCTGAAAATGAGTAATTGACTTAAATAATTTAAATTGGGCACAATTAGAATGGTTATGAGTTATTGGGCTCATAAGTAGAATAGGCCCATTTAAGTTGAATTAGGCCAATTGAGTTGAAATCAAGTTATTGGGCTCATAAGTAGAATAGGTCCATTTAAGTTCAAATAGGCCTATTTCTATATTTAAGTATAGATCATATCAAAATATATGGCTTTTGGGCCCAATAGGCCCACTAATTGTATTTTATGGCTTTTAGGCCTAATAGGTTATATATGAGCCTAACATATATTTCAATACCTGAAAATGAGTAATGGACTTAAATAATTTAAATTGGGTCCAATTAGAATGGTTATGGGTTATTAAGCTCATAAGTGGAATAGGCCCATTTAAGTTGAAATGGGCCAAGTTAGTTGAATACAAGTTATTAGGCACATAAGTGGAATAAGTCCATTTAAGTTAAAATAGGCCTATTTCTATATTTAAGTATAGACCATATATATAACATCAAAATATATGGCTTTTGGGCCTAATAGGTAATATATGAGCCTAACATATATTTCAATGCTTGAAAATGAGTAATAAACTTAAACAATTTAAATTGGGTCCAATTAGAATGGTTATGGGTTATTGGGATCATAAGTGGAATAAGCTCATTTAATTTGAAATGAGTCAATTGAGTTGGAATCAAGTTATTAGGCTCATAAGTGGAATAGGGCCATTCAAGTTCAAACAGACCTATTTCTATATTTAAGTATAGATCATATATATAACATAAAATATATGGCTTTTGGTCCCAATAGGCCCACTAAGTGTGTTTTATAGCTTTTGGGCCCAATAGTTAAATATGAGCCTGACATGTATTTTAATGCATGAAAATGAGTAACGGACGTAAATAATTTAAATCTTATGGCTTTTGGTCCCAATAGGCCCACAAAGCGTATTTTCATGCTTATGGGCCCAATAGGTTATATTTGAGCGCAATAGACACTTCAATGCCTAAAAGTGAGTAATTGACTCAAATAATTTAATTAGGCCCAATTATAATGGTTATGGGTTGTTGGGCTCAAAATGAAATAGGCCCGTTTTCAGTTGAAACTGCCAATCGAGTTGAAATGAAGTTATCGAGCTCATAAGCGGAATAAAAATACTTAAGTTCATATAGGCCTATTTTTAGTGCATGTACACGATATAAAGTATAAATTATATATAGTATTATATAAATACATATTAATATTATGATCATATATATATATATATATAACATTTGTAGATATTATAGATTATATATGTCTTTTATAGATATTATCTTTTATAAACAAATATATATATGATATAGTGCATCTCTATGATGTATATAATTAATATCTATAGTAAGCAGATGACACACTTTAACTCAAATAAGTATATGTCAAGATATATGCTATACATATAACATTTATAGATTGTATTATTATATATAATACATATATATAACACAAAATTTATATAAAATATGTATTTCTCTTTAATAATAACAAGTATTACTTAACAAAAGGGTAATAATAGTAAAATCTTATGGCTTTTGGGCCTAATAGATGCACTAAGTGTATTTTCTTGCTTTTTAGCTCAATAGGTTATACTTGAGCCCAATTCTGAAAATGAGTAATTGACCTTAAATATTTTGAAGTAGGCTCAATTAGAATGATTATGGGTTTTTACGCTTATGAGTGATAATCATATATGTTACACTAAAATAAGCCAAACAAGTTCGAAATGTTTCGAGTCCTTCATTTTGTATTAGGTTGAGGAATATCTTAGGTGCTCTTAATTTGTTCTAGGTCTTTGCATTTGTTCAAGATGTACGATGACTTGCAACTTCCATACTAACCTGGGACATTTAATTTGGGACTCCAGACCTAATAGATTTAATAGGACATAGACTAAACAAGTTCAGAATATCCCTGATCTTTTATTTTATACTAGGTTAAGGGATGTCCTAGCGGCTATTAATTTGTTCTAAATGTTCGCATTTGTTCTAGTTGTACGATTACCTAGAACTTCCAAAAAGATCTGGAACATATGTTATAACCTAGGACATTTGACCTAGGAATCTAGACCTAGAAGATTTAAAAGGACATAGAATAAACAAGTTTGAAATGTTGTGGGTCCTTTATTTTGTACTAGGCTGAAGGGTGTCTTAGGTGCTATTATTTTGTTTTAAGTCTTTGCATTTGCTTTAGCTATATGATGACCTGGAACTTCCACACTAAACTTGGACATATGTGATTACCTAAGACATTTGACCTAGGACTCCAGACCTAAAAGACTTAAAAGGACATAAAACAAACAAGTTCTAAATGTACCGGGTTTTTTATTTTGTCATAGGTGGAGTAAGGTTCTAAGTTATGTCAGTATGTTTCAGGTGTTTGCATTTGTTCTAGGTGTATGATAACTTAGAACTTCCAAAACAACCTAGAACATATGTCTTGGGTCCTTTATTTTGCACTATGTTAAGGAATTCCCTAGGTGCTCTTAACTTGTTTTAGGTGCTCACATTTGTTCTAAGTGTACGATGACTTAAAACTTCTAAAACGACCTGGAACATATGTTATAACCTGGGAAATTTGACCTGGGACTCTAGACCTAGAAGATTTACTAGGACACAAAACAAATGAGTTTGAAATGTCTCGGGTCCTTTATTTTGTACTACAATGAGGAATATCCTAGGTTCTCTTAATTTGTTATAGGTGTTCGCATTTGTTTTAGGTGTATGATGATCTAGAACTTCTAAAACTACATGGAATATATGTTATAACCTGGGACTCCAGACCTAGAAGATTTACAAGGACTAGAATAAACGATTTTGAAATGTCCCAAGTCCTTTATTTTGTACTAGGTCGAGGAATGTCTCAAGTGCTTTTAATTCGTTCTAGGTGTACGATGACCTGAAACTTCCAAAACGACTTGGAACATATGGTATAACTTAGGACATTTGACCTAGGACTCCAAACCTAGAAGATTTATTAGGACATAAAACAAATGAGTTTGAAATGTCCTAGGTCCTTTATTTTGTACTATGTTGAGAAATGTCCTAGGTGCTCTTAATTTGTTCTAGATGTATAATGACCTAGAACTTCTAAAACAAATTGGAACATATGCTATAACTTGGGACATTTGACCTGGAACAAATGAGTTCGAAATGTCCTAGGTCTTTTATTTTGTACTAGGTTAATAAATGTCCTAGGTGCTCTTAATTTGTCCTAGGTATTCACATTTGTTCTAGGTGTGTGATGACCTAGATCTTCCAAAATGATTGGGAACATAGGTTATAACCTGGGACTCTAAACCTAGAAGATTTCCTAAGATAGAGAACAAATAAGTTTGAAATGTCTTGGGTGCTTTATTTTGTACTAAGTTAAGGAATGTCTTAAGTATTCTTAATTTGTTTTAGGTGTTCGTATTTGTTCTAGCTGTATGACGACCTATAACTTCCGCACTAAACTGAGACATATTTTATAACCTAGGATTTCTAACCTGGGACTCATGACCTAGAAGATTTACTAAAACATAGAACAAACGAGTTTGCAATGTCCTGGGTCCTTTATTTTATACTAGGTTGACAAATGTCCTAGGTGCTCTTAATTTGTTCTAAGTATTCGCATTTGTACTAGGTGTATGATGTAGACATCGGCACAGTTCGGGTCGGTTCCGGACCCGAATCGGAACCGGAACCGCCAGAGTCGAGGCGGTTCACGGTTCCACGGAACCGCTGGTTCTGGCAGTTCCGGTTCCACATGAAGCGCCGGTTCTGGCAGTTCCGGTTACACGTGAACCGTGAACCATTGTTTTATATAAATTAATCGAAAAATGAAAAAAAAAAACTGTAAAATCAACAACAATAATTACAACTTATTTAAACTTAAAATAAACATTTAAATTTTTCCAAATAAAATATAATAGTTAGCAAATAATAAACACAATTATGGAACACATAGTAGTTGATTAATATACAAGCAAACGATGACAAATAAATTTCATTGCGCCAGACATTACATATTACTTCCACAACAACATGAACACACTATCTACAACAACAACAAATAACTACCCATAAATCGGTTTATCTTTTTTTTTTTTAATTGTCTATATACGCAGGGTCGAAACCGCCTATTCCGGGTCTAGGATGGTGGTTCTTGACCGGGAAGAATCGTCGGTTCCGGCGGGTCCTCCAGTGGTTCTTAACCGTCCCCGACGGGGCGGTTCCCGGGTACGAAACCGTCGGGGACAGTTCGGGACGGTTTGCCGTTCAGAACCGCCCCGTGATGACCTCTACCTGAAACTTTCAAAATGACCTGGAACATATGTTATAACTTGGGAAATTTGACTTGAGACTCCAGACTTTGAAGATTTACCTAGACATAGTATAAATGAGTTCAAAATGTCTTGGGTTCTTTATTTTATACTAAGTTTAGGAATGTCCTAGGTGCCATTAATTTGTTCTAGGTGTTTGCATTTGTTCTAAGTGTACAATGACTTGAAACTTCCAAAACAACCTAGAACATCTGTTATAACTTGAAACATTTGACCTGACACTCTGACCTAGAACATTTACTAGGACATATAACAAACGAGTTCACAATGTTTTGGATCCTTCATTTTGTACTAGGTTAATGAATGTCCTAGGTCTATCTTTATTTCTACGTTTGCTCTTTTGTTTTAGGTTAACGAATGTCTTAAGTTCCTCTACCAATGTTCTAGGTTTTAGTATTTATCAGGTTATTGGATGTTCTAGGTTTGTATAATATGTTCAATGAATGTTTTTTTGTTCCCGGTAAATTTTTACCAAATGATTGGTCACCACTTGTGTACAAGTTGCCGTACAAAAAAAAGTGGCGACTTGACCTAAGAATTATGCAATTCAATACATATGTCAATGTTAATGTAAATGTATTGCCCAACCAATATAATTGATCCTCTAATTTCATTCAACACTAAAAGTTCAAAAATGAAAACCACTTGGATGTTATTGGGCATAATGTGTTATTCTATTTTATAATTGGGATATTTTTTTTAAAGAGGACTAAAATCAATTTAACTATATCAATACAATGATAGCGCCACCATAACACGGTGATAGCATGGTGGTAACACATTGCTTTTTGCACTCTATCAATATTGATATTGATTTTTAAAAAGACATTTGTTATATTTACACTGTGTTTGGCAAACTTTTTAAAAGATAAAAGTTGCAGAAAGGAAATCAAATGAAATGAATTTCTGATCACATGTTTGGATTTAACGAATGGAAATGGAGTGAAACAAATGAAAACATTTCCATTTCTTATGTTTGGTTAGCACAAATAAAATGAAAAGAAAGAAAGCATTATAGAAAATGGACTAATATACCCTTATATGTAATTTTTGAGATAAAAAATAATAAAACATCACTTTGGTTTCAATCTCAGCATCAATGTGGTTCGATTTCTTAGATTCCCAAATAGTACGGACATGAATTGGAACTTTGACCACAAATGACGAGGTTTTGGTAATATTTCATCATAGTAGAAAGTTAAGTAAATTGACTTTCGGATGAGCTTGATGTCCCTTCTCTCTGTAGCCATGTCCCACATATCATTACCTGTCATCCATGAGGGGCCTTGTGAATGAAGTGCTTGCCCATCACACATAGAATTCTAGTAAAGATTCCATGAGAAAGTATTGTATCCAACCAAACTAATGTCATCCATCTCTGACTTCAATTCTTCAATTTCTCCCCATTTCCAACAAACCATAAAACAAAGATATCTAGTGTAACATGTCAGTCCATATGATAGAAATTCATATATGTGAAAATAAATACCTTTTATTTCCAGAAACCAAAGTAGAAAGCAATTTATAAATCTTTCCATGTCCACATCTCTACTAACTTCCAAATTTATTAAAGATACCAAAAATCAGCATGACAACTTGAAACACTTCCAATAATTTCAAACACTTTTAAACTATTCATTACAAGACAATCAAGTAAATAAAATAAAAACCATAAAAGCTATAGCAGCTACCAGGGGAAAAACAAATTGGACAAGAAACATACTTCCCTGGGGAACGCAAAATCAACATATGGACAAGGTATTCTCACAGTGAGTGCCTAAGGAAAATCTGAGGGGGAAAAAAAATTTCTGTTCAACAATTTTATTTCCATTGCAGCAATTTCACAAAAATGATAAAGCATCACATCAAAGAAACAAATTCATAAAACCATACTAAAATATGAAATTCGTTTAAAAATATGAATATAATGTAAATAAGAAACTACACATACCTTAAAGATTATATTAGATTGACTTGTGGGTATAAAAAAAACAAACCTGCTAGCAAGTACTTGATGAACAATCTGGTGGTAGTAGCTTAGTTCAGATTTGAGACACCTACTACTACCTTTGTCTTCCACTAGGGACCACCAATGTTATAAGATTAATACGAAAAATAGATTGGAAAGGCATGAAAAGGGAACAAAACATCAAAATTAATCTAAAACAAGATTCTATACATCATTGAGTAGCATCCATATAACCACAAATTAAAGAAGCAACACAGAATGAGAAGAATTCTCATAGACATAATTAGCCACCAACAATTCAATACACATTTTTCCTTTTAAATGGACCAAAAGACAAGCTGATTTCTATTAAAATTTTTTTGTACCACAAAAGATAGCCCTAAATGCAGTATAATGACTTGTCTTACATCATTCTTGTCAACCATACGAACAAAATATAGCTCCATACCTTCACAATATAACCCCAATGCCCAAGACTATTTACAAAACAATAACCAATACATTGGTGGTTAGTTACAAAAACAAATCTTAGCAAGACAGCTTATAGCCATAGTCATCTCATTGTTGCCTAACAGATATTGAACTTTACCATAAGATCTCTCATTCGTTCTTCAATTTGCAAAGAAGATAACTTTTGCGTTCTGAAGGAGGGCAACAAAAAAAAAAATGTCAACTCTCTTAGATCGGTTGTCGGATATTCATATGCGGGAAAACGTAGTTCCTCTACAATTCTAATCTTTATCAACTCCTCGAATACCTCTTCTTTAGAGTAAATACGGGGTCTAGAGCGCTTGAATACCTCACTTCCTAGCTTTATAGCCTCAGCTATTTCCTTAATAGCAAGATGAACCTTCTCAACCTCATTTTCTTCCATTTCCAGATCAATAACTTTTCGTTTTTTTCTCTTTAGCCTTTGCTAAAGTTTGGGAATCCATTTGAGAAGTAAGGCTTGATACATTTGTTGGACTTGCATTTGGAAGAGATTTTGTTATACATATTATTGGCTCATCAAAATCAAGGCACTGGCTTGAAAATGAGTTATCCAAAATTACTTGATTTTCAATTACCAAATCACCTATCTCAGATATTTTTGTAGATCCCACTTTGCTTTTCGTCTCGAGCCCATCTTCGGATTTTCTCCTTTGCCATCTCAGCATTTTGACCTGTAGCCCTATCATTGCCAAATATCCCTCGAAGTCTATCATAATGCATAACTAGTTTAGTCATCCACTTCTTTGTACTTGGTTTTTTCTGAAACAATCATAAGTAAACATATTGTATTAGTAAGTTAAACTCCATGCCTTATACATGAATAATAGAAATATCACATGCTAAAGTCAATACCTCTGTCAAAGCTTGCCAAACCTCATGTTTAGCCTCAAAAAGACAGGAAATAGGTTTCCATGCAAATGCGCTTGAATTATTGGAGAGGCAAAAACTTCATGAAAATTGGATTTAATTGTCTTTTGCCACCTATTCTTAACTTTCTCTTTATCAATGGATGAATTGTTTAACTTTTCATGAAGTTCCTGAAGTTCCTTCACGACATTATCATATACTGAAGAAGTGAATGTTTTATCTTGCTTGTTCCCATTGATCATTTGGTGGTAGAAGGCATTAATGAGGTGCTTGTCCATTGATTTTGTCCGTTGCAAATGTGCCTTTTTTCCTAATTTTAGGTTTACCATCAATGTTCTTTTCATCTTCTTTACTCATTTGTTCCTGCTTATAAAAAACAAATAATTTTCAAGTATTCCAAATTAAGTTTTTTAACATTCTAATACAATCATAGTAAATCAAACAATGAACGACAAAAAGTGTAGATGGATTGTCAAATTAAGTGCTTTTACATTACAAAAGAAAACATAAAAGTATGCAAGGAAAACATGCCAATTTTTTTTTTCATTGCATAAAGCTGATCCACCAAGTTCAAAAAGTTCCCCCTTTCATAAAATATAGCTCCTTATCAACAACATAAATGAACTCTTCCTACAAAATATAACTAGACATAACTCCTTATAGTGGATCTATCAATAATAATATGTTCTCCAAAAAACATGGACATACACCACTTGCTTATCTAGTACATAGTCATTCCACATTTGTGCTGCAATATTGTCTCTTAAAGTTTCTCCCAATCTTGCATCAGTTGCATCGTTGTCCTGTATGCGACCATGATCTTCTATTTCAACATTTAAAAGATCATTGTCTACTTCAGATATAATTGCCTCATCTAGATCAACACCCATTAGATAGCTGTGCAATATGCAACAAGTTAAGATGATATCACATTGGGTTTGAAACGTGCAATGCTTCTCTGTGGCACTTGATATGATGGGAAACCATTTTTTCAATACACCAAATGCTCTTTCAATGTCATTCCGTAGCGATAGATGTCGATGATTAAATAGCTCATGTGGATTCTCAGGTGCACATGTTGAATACTCTTTAAGGTGATATCACACACCTCCATAAGGAGGTATGAGTCCACTTCTTATCATGTAGCTGGCATCGACAAGGTAATATTTTCCTAAAAAATTAAACGTGTTAATTCATGAGAAATTTTACAATTAAAATTATTGTCTAGTTAGCATTTTTTACCTTGAGGTATCTATAAGCTGTCTTCTCTAAATATGCGTCCTTTATTATCCTAGAATCTGATGCTGAACCCTCCAAATCAGGTAATACATATGTAAATCTGAGGAAAAAGAATAAGTAACTAGTACATTTTGTGTAGGATATTCTTTTCTACCACGAAATCTTGATACAATAGCATTTGGGACTTTCACATGAATGTGTGTACCATCAATTGCACCGATACTTTCCTGTTACATTAATAAATGAAGTGCATAAAGTATAAAAGTTATATTGTTGAGTCTCTATTAACTAAAATTTTGATGATAACAAAATAATCAAGAAACTAATGATGTTAATTAGCGTGCAGAAGTTATATATATGTGTGTGTGTGTTAGAAAGAAACTTTCAAAGAACTTTGAAGAACCATGATGAGTTCAAGATAAATGAGTAAATGATGTTATATATCGATGATTTACATGCTTTACTTATCATAAAGAAAGAATACATAAGAGTTGAGAGAAGCAACAACATTATCGAAGATTTTTTCAAGGAATAGAGAGTATATAGAATGTTCTCCAGAAGGTTAAGTTAAGGATGAAGTATTTCTTAGGGATGCAAGCGGGACGGGTCGTTATAGGGTACCCGACCGTCCAACCCGCTAAAAACCCTATAGGGTTTTGGGACCGGTTTTAGGATTAAAAAAAAACCTGATAAGTTATCGGGTTGAGTTTTGGGTTTATTATGTAACCCGTTGGGAAAACCCGACCAGACATAAATTCAAAATATTAAAAAATTAAAAATATTAAGTTATTAAAGCAAGGATCCCATTTATATTATATGTATATAAAAGTAAGTGGAAATGAAGCATTTGAATCATTTTATATGATATTATTGTCTAAAATTCATTCTTTCAATAAAAGTGTTTGTATCATTTATAACTTAAAACAAAATTCTTTCTTTTGCCTTTTCTTTTTTAAAGAAAAAAATTAAAAAATCTTGGAATCGGGTCAGGTCGGGTTATAGGTTCCTTAAATCTTAGCAGGTTGGTTTTGGGAATGACAAAAACAAGCCTAATAGGGTGTTTCTCGGGTTCTGGGACACCCATTAAGGACTCGGGTAGGGTTCGGGTTTCAAAAAACCCGTCCCGAACCCACCCCCGGTTGCATCCCTATATTTCTCCAGAAAATCAGAACCTTTACTGGAACTTTTGACGAACAAGTATTTTTAACCAGAAGTTACTGTTCATCTTCTCAAACAAGAAGATCTATTTTTTCATAAAAATATAAAGATTTTTTAGACACTAGCTCCGAATAATATATATATTTAGATAATATACTTATTTGTTCCACTAAAGAAGGATTATATCCAAGGGATCTATATTGATTTTTCGTTTCTCTCTCTACAATTTGTTTTAAGACAAAATCAGATTTTTTTCAGTTCAAGACAAGATGTTTATTCATGTCTATAATATCACGACCAAGACAAGATCTTTCATATCATATGGATTTTTACAAAAAAAATAATAATAATAAGAAGAAGAAGGATAAAAGTTATCTTGATAGAAAATGAGATCACGTTCAATGAAGAAATATCAATCAGAGATATATGAAGAAGATCAAATCACGTTAAAAGATAAAGATAAGAAATTAGTTGGATATTTGAAGCAAATCACATCGGAGGAGAAATATATGCAGTTAGTTATTTTCAAAGCTTATCCACAACTAATTTGACTTAATGGGAGATATGCAATCAAATTTAAAAGTCTACGAAGATCAAGCTGAGCTTATCCATTTGTTTTGATCATATCGTGTTCAGAATTTGATTCACGAAGACAAACAAAAGCTAGATATTATTATCAAATAACCGTTGGAAAGAAGGGATAGTCTTCAAATTTCAAATCAAGATAAAGCACAACAGATTATATACCGAGATTTTTGGGATTTGATATCTATCTTCTAAACGTTAGACGAAGAGTAGTATAACTGAGGAAGACAGAGAAAAGTATCGATATCAAATATATCATCTACACGCAGCAAACAAAAAAGTGCTCTCCTTTACAAAAAGATACAAAATCAAACACAAAACAAAATCCAGGAGTTTCATTTCATTGAGATTTTTCATAAACATCTTATATAGCGAGCTGATCTCTTAGCTTTCTTTCTTTAGCTTTTTCATTTAGATATTTTATTTTGTATAGAAGGAACTTGTTATTGTCTTCTCTTTTGATAGTTAAGTTACAAGTTTAGACTTTGTAGATCGGTTGTAACTAAAGGATTGCTGTGAAAATCGAGCAGAGAGAACTGCACAAGCTTGTAATTTGAACTTATTGGATATAGTGGAACAAAACCCGTAGGATAACGGGAGCCCCGGCTCGAAGTTAGAAGAGTGGACTAACGCACAAAGCGGAACCACTATAAATAGCTGCCTGATCTTCTTTTTGCCTCAACTTTTATATTTCAACAATTTTTTATTGTTAATTCGTTTAATTGATATATTGTTCTCGTGTTTAAAACTTAAAGGGAATTTTTAAAGGCAAATTTTTTTTAAATAATCAATTCAACCCTCCCCCTTCTTGATTATTATTTGGGATCAACATATATATTTCATAACCATGAAAGAATTGCTTACCTTAAAATATGGATAAAATCTTTTGCTGTTGAGGATTTCTTATGGTACAACCTTGTCGTCGTTGCTTAAGGAAATCATCTTCAAAAGAGATGAGTGCTTTAAGGACCCAATGAAAGTGCCTATCCACAGTTTCACCCGAACGATGGAAAAAAAAAGACATTGTGCGGTTCTTAACATTATGTGATAAAATATGTAAAAATTTAGCAACTTGCTCTTCAATTGATTCACATCACGTATCTTTAAGACGACCACTAGTTCTTAACATTCCACATAAGTTTTCAAAAGCCATAGTACCCATGCATGTAATGTTTCGACATTTGTTATCATCTTTTAGTTATGCCAAAACTTCTTGTCTAATTTGATTCCTTTCTAGTGATGTTAACATACTAGGCCTTGATCTTCTTATATTACATGGATGATAGCATTCCTTAAACATTCTTTTGACCACATAGCATACTACTTGTGCACTTGCCATTTCCCACATTCTTGTAAAATGCTCAAACCCAATCATCCTCATAGTCATTCTCAAAATCATCATTGTAATCATTGTCTTCTATAAATCTAAAATTATCCATTGCCTAAATCCCAAATGAATGTAAGATGCAAATTGTACACTAACTTTCTTTTTTTTCCCTTAAAAACACAAAGAAGCACATCACCAAAACTTGTAATAAGAAAGTGAAATTGCAATAAGAAAGTGAAATTGCTAAAACAATAAAGATATAAACTTTCAATAATTCAATTACCACACATAGATATTATTGCACTAATCATAAAACTAGTGCTCGTTGTTAACATATAATAAAACCGATATGCCTTTCAAGAATTATTCTATAAATTATAATCTACGTTAAAGTTTTCAAGACACAAAAGCAAACGTACATTACATATTTTGATTGTAAAGATAATACCAACATAGTATTTTTTTTTTTTCATTCTGTAATGACCAAAGACGCGTGGAAAGGAAAAGGCAAATGAGAATGTATAGATATACGAGTGATGTATGTACCTGATGATGAAGAGTTTTGATGTTGATCCTTTGATTGTTGAAAGAATTAGCTTTCCTCTCTGATTTTTCTTTGATTTGTGTAGGACCTTCCTTTCTTGCTTTTATATGATAGAAAGAAACGAGGTTATATTGGTCCACGTAAGGTCATTTTCCCTCGTTTTTAAGGGCATTTTGGTCATTGTGCAGAATTTCATCTCTTTTCCCTTCTTTTCATCCGGAAGTTGGATGGAAATGAAATGGGCTAAGATTTCCTTCCATTTCTACTGACATCACTCCTTTTCCACCTTATCCAATATTACCAAACACAACAATTTCATTTGATCCCATCTTTTTGTTCTATTTCAGTAGGATTCTGTCATGCCAAACATAGTGTTAAAAAACTGAAATAACAGTTTTTTTATTATGTTTATAAACGTGGTGAGTATAATGTATCTAGTAGAATAGAATTAATTTGTCCGTACAAGGTCCAACAAGAGTCGAAACCAATTTGTTCCAATCCTTGGAACTCATAGCAGCCATGGGACCACATGAACTACTTCGATACTAAGATATCTATTTTCTTTAGTTGGAAAAAATATATATATATATATATATATCAATTGTGTTGTGTTTGATTTAGAGATGTAACTGGGGCGGATCATTATAAGGTACCTTCCGTCCGAACTATTATAAACCCTATAGGGTCGCGGTGGGTTTGGGAAATTACATGTAAACCCTATAGGGTTTCGAGTCGGGTTTCGGTCATTACAAAAACCCGATGGATAACCCAAACCCGTCATATTATAAACAATTTAGAAAATTGAGTTTGAAATTTTAAAAAGCAGAACCCTACTAATTTTTGTCGTTAAGAATTGTTGTTAATAATTTTAACTTTATTTTTGTATTTTTTTTCTAATTTTTAATTTTATCTCTTAAAATATTATTTTTATAATATTATTAATTTGTGTTTTAACAAATAAAATAGCTAGTTTAATGAGCTTATGAATTGGCGAATGTGTCGTAACTAGCCTAGCTCGATTTAGACCATACTGAAGTCTTGCTGCCGGCCTACCACCAATATTTTGTTGAAAGATACAATTAAATTTAACTAAGAGTTGAAAAAGGAAAAAAAAAAAAGAAATGAAGCGAGTTACGGGGCAGAGCGGGTCAAGGTCAAAACCTTGTAGGGATGGGTTTGGGTATTGAATAGAAAACCCTATAGAATCGCGTCGAGTTTGAGAGACCTTATTGGGAAGCGGGCTAGGTTCAAGTCTTATGTGACCCATCCCAAACCCGCCCCGATTGCATCCCTGTTTTGATTTGCCACTTTGTTCAATTCAGTGTTACCATCATCTATCATACACCCAAACACTATCTTAACTCTCATACTTTATATTGGCTCAAGGAAAAAGTTTGAAACTTGAAAAAATTGAGATAAATTTTTCTAAGGGAAGAAAGGAAGATTCCAAAAATAAAACACCACACTTTAAAAAGCAAAAGTTGAGTGGAAGAAAGTGAGGTGACCAAAATTGAAAAAAAGGATACTAGAATTAGATACTGGCATACTGCACTCAAGTCAACACTTTGATTTGTCACTCACTTAGTGCTATTTTCCTTTGTTTCTAGTTTCTACAAAGTACAATTAAAACCTCCAAAACATTGTCTTGTTTCAACTTTCAATGATATTTTAATAGGTTGTTTAGCTCCTCGTGTTCTTCTTCTTATTTTTGTAGTATTGTATCATCTGCTCATTGTCAAGTACAAGGTATGTTGTTGTCTATTTCTTCCAGGATTCATAATTTTCTGGACAATACTAAAATCTTTTAGCAAAAGATAGTCTCTTTCTATCTCTTCACATTGGTTCCATATACCCCCGTGTCAAGTTGAAGAAATTGTTGATTTGTTGTTGGTTCATTTTGATGTAGATGAGATAGCCGACACGTTTATGAGCAAAGAAGCAGTCAAGAAGCGACCCTAGAAGCACAGGAATGAAGAATAATGTAGATGAGATAGCCGACGCGTTTATGAGCAAAGAAGCAGCCAAGAAGCAACCCTGGAAGCTCAGGAACGAAGGCTACCGACCTTTTGATGGGAACCAACAAAGCCGGCTCAAGCCGCCGGCTTAGGGAGATATGCCGCTGGCTTAGAGCCTGCCTACTTTTAGGCTGTCCAATGTTTTGCCTTTTGAGCTACCACCTTTTACTCCAATTTTTAATTATTCGAGTTACCTTTCTTTATTGTCATTTTAGGACTTTGTTATGCATGTAAATGGTCCATAAACTCTAGCTTATGTTTCTTAGAACATTTTTTATCAATATGAAAATCCAAGTTTGGAGAATTGTCTTTGAAATTGCAATTATTTTACAATTGTGTGAATTAAGTTCACGTTTGAGATTCACTCGTCAAGTGTTTTCTGTTTATCCACGCTAACTCGCTATGTCACATTCTTCATATTTATCTACAAAAATGAATTGGGCAATGTATGGATTCTCAATATTTGCCTCCATTTGCATGAAAGCTAAAACCTTGTAGCCATAAAGAGTCTCTTTTATATGTACTAGTTATTTCAAGTTCTAACCAGTTGGAAACTATTGGTTTGTCGGTGTATTTAATTTAAAGATATGGCACTCATTTTGTCCAGAATTTGGTACCTTTTTTTTTTTTTTAACATTTTGGTTAAATATTAATCATTATTTAGCTGAAAATAGTAGAATATAATGAATTATGTATGAACTTAGGTTGTAGCATGTTCTAATGTTTGCAACTTTGTCATCTTGTTGTGTTACAAATTATTGTTGATCGTGATGTTGATTATATTGTTATGCAGATTTTTTAAGTGTAGATTGTGGAGGCAATACTAGTAATTACAGTGACCCACGGACTGGATTAGAATGGATTTCAGATGCTGGAGTAGTGAGTTATGGAAAACCAGTAGAAGTAGAAAATCCGAATGGAGCCTGGATGCCATACCGGTATCGCCGAGACTTTCCCGTTGATGGCAAGTATTGTTGTACTCTTAAAACTGAAGGGCATCGAAGATATATCGTGAGGGCAACGTTTTTGTGTGGCAGCTAGGAAAGTGAAGAAACATACCCTAACTTTCAGCTTTACTTGGATACAACTAAGTGGACAACTATAAATATATATGATGCTTCAATGGTGTTTGTAAAGGAGATGATCATCATGGCAACGTCTGAATCGATTGATGTGTGTTTATGCTGTGCAACAACAGGATCTCCTTTTATGTCCACTCTGGAGCTCAGGCCTTAAGTATGGCAATCTATGTCACTACTTTTGAGGATAGTTTCTTTTTAGAAGTGGCAGCAACAGTAAATTTTGGTGCTCCCTCGAAAGATGCTCTGAGACAATATTCTTAATGTTACACTAACGATTAGTGATTATACATCATGGAGATAGAGTTAGAGACAGAGTCCAATTACTATGTTATTTGATCTATATAGCAAAATAGAAAGAACAATTTGATTGATAGAAAGAAATCTGTTTATTAGGTACCCAGATGACCCATATGACAGAATTTGGGAGTTGGATCTTGCAAAAAGGCAAAATTTTCTTGTAGGTGCAGCCCCAGGAACAGAGAGGATTAATACATCGAAGAATGTCTGCAAAAATGCCAAAGAATATCCACCTGTCAAAGTAATGCAGACTGCAGTAGTTGGCACAAATGGACTACTTGGCTATCGGTTGAACCTAGAGGATTTTCCTGCTAATTCTCAAGCCTATGCATATTTTGCTGAGATTGAAGATTAGGGCCTGAACGAGACTCGGAAATTCAATCTAGTGGAACCTTATGAGCCTGATTATAATAATGCTATTGTCAATATTGTTGAAAATGCTAATGGAAGTTACTCTCTTCATGAACCTGGCCACATGAATATGAGTCTTCAATTCGTTTTGTCATTCGCTTTCTGAAAGACTTCGGATTCAACTCCAGAGCCGCTCCTTATTGCTATTGAAATTAGCAGATACGTCAAGATCTCATAAAAAACAGATGGAGGAGATAGTAAGTTGATGTTCTTGCTGTTCTAATGATTTTATTTTCAATTCGAGAATTAACAGTAAATGCCGTCAATGTTCTCCGTGCCTTGTTCAATGAAAGTGCTTTGGCTGATCAAGGTGACCCATGTCTTCCAGTGGCTTGGTCTTGGTTGACTTGTAATTTTGCAGCTCCACCAAGAATTACAAAAATGTAAATTCATCACTTCATATCCTTAGCTATCATCTAATGACTTTATGGGGTTCAGCATAGGATTACATTCTTCCTTCAAAGTTAAATTTGGTTTTTTTTAACAGAAATTAAACTTGAAAGTAAAGTTAATAGTTTAAGTTGTGGAAGGATTGCTTTAAGTGGTTGCATCATCTAACATAATTGGATACTTAAAGTTTTTTGTGGATACAAATTTGCGGGATAAGTTATGAATGTTTTCAGTGACTAAGTGTTTCGCAGGTTCATCATCTTGGTATTTGCAATGTGACTAATGTCTAGCACTTATCATTATAATGATTCTCTGTATGTTTTTATTGATGAAAGATCTGCCTTATATGCATCGTTGTCAGAATAAACTAACTTATTGGGCAGTGTCTTCTCAGGAAAGAATATTAAAGGGTGAACTACCATCTGAGCTTAACAACATGGATAACTTGACAGAGTTGTAAGTATCATTAAGTTTTTTATTTGTTCTTATTTATTTTATAGTGAAAACATGATGTTAACCGATCTTAGCTTTTTGTATCCACTAGGTAGCTTGATGCGAATTTGTTTACTGGCTCACTCCCTAACTTGAGCAATCTGATCAATGTACAGATAATGTAAGTTTCTAATAATTGATAGAAGCTATAATGCCTCTTTTTTCCTCTTTGTCTTTTGTTCTTCTTCTTGTTTTGCTGTACATGTCTATATATCAAGCCCTATATAGTGCGATGAGCGTTAGAATTTATGGCCTAATATATAACTTTCATTAAGAAGAGTTATGAATTTTCGTAATGGGATGTCTTGATGGGAGGAATTTATTAATGGTTTCTGAAGAAGAATTCTCTCTGCCCTTTATATATATAAGTGAAAATTAAAGAAAAGACATGCTTTTCGCTTTTTACAATTATTTCATCATAAAGTAAAAGGTCAGGAGATAAAAATTATACTCTTAAAGAAATAAGGTTGAATTTGAGGGATAAGGTGTCCATTAAAAAATTAAAAAATTTAATTTTTTGGAATTCAATACAGTATTATGGTTACGAAAAAAGATAGGCATGTTATCCATTTATTCATTATGAAAATTACGAATTTTGAAAATCCCAAAATTGATATTGATAAAATAATCATATCATGTAAATTATAACATTATTTTACATGTGGTATCGGAATATGATTTAACAATGCATGATTTTTCAATGATTATTTATATGAAAATGCTCCGTATTGATCGTCCTGACAACATTCACGAGAAGAGGACGATAACAGAAATGTTTAAGATTCAATACATGAAATAAACCGATAGTTATGAAAGAAACATGGCACTGAAATATCGTTGGTGGATGAAAACATTAAAATGTCACTAGTCTCATGTTTCTGTGCAAAATGATATAGAAATCGATGAACAATCGAAAATTTGCATGCAAAGAAAGGTTCCATATATGAATGCACTATTTATGGCGATTTTATTTGCACGATGTGAGAAACCCAAACGACATGACAATGAATTTAATTGATGTCTATACATTCAAATTTGTGGAAAATGCATGAAGAGTAAACGACATTGATTAATCAACCATTCACATTTATTTTTGTCAGGCATTGTTAATTTGCCGAAATGGTGGCACCAATGTTTGCCGAATTCTAACGGGTAAACATGAATCATGCCAACAGAATTTTCCTTTTATTTATTTTTTTTTTTTTTCAATAATCATAAGACATCTGCAAAAATTTGAATTGCATTTACCCAGATGTTTTGTGTTATAACGCATACATATGAAATTTAGTCACCAAAGTGGCCAAATCATTAGGTTTATAAGTTTTACGACATGTATACATTTTAAATTTTACCCAAATTTTTTTTAAAAAAATTTATTTGTAAATGACATAATAGATTATATTTGGGTAAATAAAAAGTTTGTATTATAAGACATTATAAATCATCAAAAGATGATTTTTGTTCTTATAATATATAATATAATGTATGTGTCTTTGATAAGTATATTTATTTGATTTATTTATATATCCAAAGATAATAAATATATCAAATTGTATGGAAACTTGTTCGTTATGATTAATATTTATATATTTGAGTATCATCCAAAAGTGGACCTTGATATATGTATATATATATATATATAATTATGTTATTCAATATATATTAAAATTATGTTATTCCACGATTTGATTGGATCTGAATTTTTATGATTATCCAAAGCATTAGTGCATACCATATCTTTAATTATTACAGTATTTGTTCTTGTTTCTCTGCATTCTTATGCTTCATTTGTTTTGATATTCAATGGATCTTGACTTATCTCTTCAAATTGAGAAACTTACTACTGTTATTGATAAAAGCAGTGATGAGGAAAAGCATCTCATACACTTTGGAGAGATCGAATAGACTAAGCTTGATGGTTATGAGGATGACTATAGCAAACAACATTAAAGCTACTCTTCACCAAACTAATAATGTTAAGGAATTCATTAAATTTGTGGAAGAGCGTTCCTAAACTACTAACAAGTTTCTTGCTAATATATTAATAGGTACTTTGACTAATATGAAGTTTGATAAGTTTCATACTATGCATGCATATGTCCTTGAAATAACGAATATAGCGGCAAAATTAAGGATTTACGAATAACTGTGGATGAGTTCTTTTGTTATAATTCATATTGAACTCCTTGCCTCTTGAAATGAATTATGACACTTGTTGATATCCCATTTTTGCCCATTTAAGGCCTAAGTTTTTGGTAAAAATTAATATTATATTAAGTTCACAAATTAGAAATAATAAAAAAATTAATACACATAATAGAAATAATAATATAGAAAAAAGAATATATTAAAAAAATAACAAATCAAAATAATATGGGCTTGATGTAGTATTAATTTTAATTATAAATTTTTCTAGACCTAATTACATGGCCCATGTAAATTGGTATTAAATACTAGTTTTGTGCAAATTAAAACCGAGGCATAGGCCAACAACCTAATGGTAACATGCTCGCTTGTGAATAGAAGATGCCTAGGATTGAATCCGCGTGAGCACGTGGAAAATTTTTCTCCCAAGTGCAAACTTGTTTTTGCACACAAAACCAATTTTCAAATTTCATCTCACATATAGCTTCTGGAAGCACGTGTTTAAGCCAATTTGAGCATAATGTTCTCTTTCCTAAAGATAATTAAGCTCGAGATTCGCAAAATGCATTCGAGAAGCTCAATTTCATGCGCGACTTCACCTACTAAAGTTATGAACGAATCCTACCTAATTCTAGCCCTAAACAGTATAAAGAGGAGTCAAATTCTCTATTCATGTCATCAGCAACAATCAACAAGAATCAAATTCAGCTGAAAGAACACAAGTAAGCTTCGAATTAAGCTTTAAGATCTAGGGTTCGATTTCAAAAATTCTCCAAGTACTCTTAATAGAGACCAAATCAAAGCAAATCAAGGCTATAGTTAGACTCAAGGTAGTAAAAGCTTTAGCTAATAGCTTTCCCCTTCGTCCAAAGCCTCTCACCATCTCCGATGAACAGTTCCACTAGCCATTGCCCACTAAAAACCCAAACCACCAATTTCTAGCCAATCTTGAGCCAAACAACCACCATTGGAACCTTCCACATTCCCTAAAGTTCGTGTCCGACATGGTCTTGACCACCTAGAACCGCCAGATCAATGGTTTGGAATCTCGTCGGCTACCTGCCTTTACACGACTCAAAGTTCCCAGATCCAACCCGAAGTCCGATCCGAATTCGCTCTAGATCCGACCCGTGCACTAACCCAAGTGAGTTTGTTTCATTTTTTATTTTATATTTATTTACATGTTAAAAAAATATGCAATAATAAAATACCACAAAATAAAAAAAATAATAAGAATATAGTTCTGTCAAAGCAATAAAATAAAATATATACATGTATATAATAATAGTGATCTGTATTCAGTAGCATAAGTGTATTAATATATATATATATATATATATAAACCTTTTGACATATAGAAAATTATATTTTCTAAAACTAAAAAAAATGATAATTTGATAGCTTGTAGGGTTATGCATAAAAATTTTATTTTTTATAAAATAAAAAATGAAAAATTTAAGAAACTTAAATTAAAAATAGTTCAAAATACTAAAGAGAACCAACACATTAAAGTTTTCTTAAAAAGAACCACCTATTGTCTGATCTTGATTAGCGAGTACGTAGGCATCTCTAGTGTGACATAGATTTTGAAAAATTATTTTTTTTTGTTCCATCACATTCTTTTGTAAAATTTGAATTAATTAATTAATTGTAAATAGTAAATGATCTTATCATCAATTGGTAAATAAAATTGTAAATTTAGAAATTCTTGAGATTTGATTTATTTTTTAGCATTAAAAGGATAAAATTTTTATGTTATAAATATTAAGTGGTAACCATATAGTATTAATAGGGTAACCCTTGAATAAAAAATTTCTGATTTACCAAATTTGGTTCTAAATAAAAATTTTCACAGACTAATAGTTAAGTTTAAGTTAACCAATCTATTGATTCTACCTTATAATTTTTCCCGACTATAGTCAAGTGGTGGCTCCAAAATGTTTTCAAAAATTAATTTTTTTTTAATTCTTAGTCAATGGTTTATATCAAATGGGTTAAGATTTGATACAAATCGAGTTGAAAGAAATTAAAGAAGAATTTAAAAATCCAGGCTCAACGGTTTAACAACTCCACTAAGGATGCTTATATTTTTTAAGAGGGCTAGCAATATGAAATTCATAGATTTAAAGTTTATCCTCTTTTATGTTTATTATTGTATAGTATTTGTATAATTATTAATCTGTAAATAGTTATACTAATCTTTTTCTTTTAAGTGATGCAGATAAAAGGGAAATTTTGTTAATAGCCATAATAGGGGCACATTATACCTTCGGAGGGGAATTTATGAAAAATGTGTGTTAGATACGGTTAACACCAGATCGTTTTAGGATCCTAAGTAGGGAGATCGCTAGTAAGATCTGAGGGTTGTGGCTTTTCCACCATTTGATTCATGAAATGACCTCATACTCCTGTTTAGTGTCAATCCATGATCTACTAAACCAGGAAACCTTTAGAACCCACCTAGTTATATTCATAAACATAGGTAGACAAATAAGTCATAATGGGGCATATGTTAAAGAGTTACAGTTTCAAATCCCTTTTAAATCCTCTCCTTGTAAATTTTTATCTCGTTTTTTTTCCAAAAAAAAAAAAGTTCTGACTCAAATGAAAATATGAAAATTGCCCCGTTATTAATTTATTTTTAACCCTATGTCTGCACTCATGTGATTTGCATAAGTAATGATAATTTGTGTATATTTGTGTCTTGTGTGAAAAAAAAAATTACTTTATTTTTTTTTTTGTTATTATAGTCCTTTTTTTTCTTACTCTTATGAAATAGTACATATCTTTGTAAAAAAAAAAAGAAAAGAAAAACTTGTATAATTATCATTAATATTGTTTTCTTCCTCATAAATGAAACTTAAAAAAAAATGAAATGGCTTGTAATAATTTTTCATAAATTTTGTCAGGAAGATGTGAAGGGATCCGCAAGAAATGATGAGACTTGTTCATATCTTAGGAATCTCTGATCCACACCTTCACCTAGCTAAGATGCAGGCTTACCTTTGAGAGGAAAAAGCCCGAACAGCTAAAAAGGAAGCCTAGACTCTGTTAGAAGATAACCAAAAGTTATTAGACCGTCTAGATCAAATAGAGTCCCTAATGAATAAAATGGTAGAAATGCTACATCAAATGACTATGGGACTTTTTCCTCTCCCATAGAAGCCTCCCCAGCCAAAATAAATTTGACATCTTATGATTTTGAAAAAAGAAATAAGAAATAGTATTTACATGTATTCAAATATTATTGAATGAAACAAAGGATAAGTTCATGTTAATTCTAATGAGCCATTTTATTTTTAGAATATGTAAATATTTCCTTGTTAAATTAATTTTTCTTGTAATATAGTTTTTTTTTACTAGATTCATAAATATTCTATAGGGTAATAATAATGATGCTTATATATAAGATGTAGAGCGAACTTGTAAATGTTCGTAGATTATAAATAATACGATCATATTCCAGATTAATTCCTCTTCTAGATAGTTATAGGTCCTTTTCAATTAGAATCACCTTTGTTATAGGTATTCTTTTCCTTTAGTCTTGAGTCCATTATTCTATTTCTTCCTTTTTGTAAATATCATTCCCCATTTGTAAATATATATATATATATATATATTAAAAAAGGGGGTTTTTTGAAATAAAATGTCAATTTGTGAAATAAAATTTTGTAAAAAAGAAGAAGGAAAAAGTAGATGATTTGGTAACAAGAATGGATTTTTACAAGACTTTGAAATTGTTTTTAACCTTGACTCAGCTAATCCTTTAAGTACATACATTCAAGATGGCAGCCTTGATTCATCTATTGAGCAAAAAATCCAATCCCTTGAGCAAACAGTGCTCGAAATGGTCAAATAGATGCAAATGCCTACCCAAAGCATCGTATTATTGAAGATCCTCTAATCACCATTCGAAGGCCATTTCGAAACTCGAAAGGAGGCCAATGTCAGCCCATTGAAGAAGAAGAAACACACTACGTGCCCCAAACATCTGAGCCTAATCCTAATGAGTTGAGGGAGTTAGAGGCTCACAGCAAGGAAATGGAAAAAAGGCTTGTTCTTCAATTTATTGAAAAATTGAAGGCATTTGAGAAAGTTGATGGGTTTGATCAAAGCTAGGATCACAGGCCTGCCTGTGGGTCAAGATGGTGCTTTCCATGAAAAGTTCAAGGTGCCAAATTTTGAAAAATGTGACGACACAGGATGCTCAAACTGCAGATTACCTCAAATTATCAGTTTTATAAATCAAATGATCTAATTTTTCTTAATTATCAATTTAATCTACCTTCCTCTTTGTTTCTTATCTTTAAACCCCTAAATAATCAATTTTAAATGCCCGATAAGTTCTTTTAAAACACTCAAACTTTAGTTATATTTCATTTTGTAAAATCTTATTAATTTTTTAAATCAATTACTTATTTAAAAATATCAGTTTTAAACTTGAACTCGAATTAAATATCTTATTTTCATAAATTAAACTTTTGAATTATTTTTAATATCAAGTTATAAATTTCTAATATATATGTTCTTAATTATTTTCTAACAATTTATGGTACTAAAGATAATTATCAGAAAGGTTTAAATTCGATACCCTATTTTAAAAATATCTTTAAATTCTCCTTTATCCTTATCTCTTTCTTCCTTTTTTCCATTTTTTCTCATTCTCCTTCTCTGCTCTTTTCTTTCCTTTCCCGTTTTCTCTCCTTCCCTTTTCTCTCTTCTCTTTCTTCAATTCAACCATCAAATCTCAATAATAATAAGAATAAAAAAGGGGATTAAAGTTGGAAATAGAAATAAAAGATGGAAAGCAAGGTCATGGTAGCTTCAACAACTTAAAAGAAATAGTAGTAGAGGAGATCAAATGTTGAGTTGTATAAAAAGATAAGTCTAGTTGTTTCCTTTACTTTGATTATTGTTCTTACATGTATATGATGGATTGATGGTAGCTATATGTAGAAATTGTTATGAAGTTGATGACTGATGAATTTATGAACATGTAAGTTTTCTAGGTTAAGTATACATAATAGGTTAGATGATTCATGATATGATTTGAAGTTTAATGAAGTAAAACATGCATGTAAATGTTTGAAATGATGATCCTAAGCTTTTATGTGGTATATAGGATGTTAGATGATGAAAAATGTTGTAAAACAAGTGATAAAACAAGTAAAGCTTTTGAAAACAAAGAAAGGCAAAGAGCACGGGGGTAATCATGGGACAATATATTGAACCGTGCTCCTTGGTGTCACTTGAAAACACATGTTTTTAACTTACCTAGGAAGAAGCACAACCAATACACAGCCTTTCCTATCTACCCATGCTTCTCTTTGACCTAAAAAACTTAAAGAACACAAGTTTTTCTAGAACAGCCGGCTAGAACACAAGGTAATGAATATTTCCATGCTCTCTTTGGTCATGATACTATTTTGATCATAACTTTTTCATCCGACCTCAAATTAAGGTGATTCAAAATGCTAAGAAAAGCTTGAAAAGGGATCTACAACTTTCATGTTTTAAGGTTTTGCAAAATATAAAAGTATTAAGGTCTAAATTTCATTTATTTCAAGCTGCTACATATCCATACAAAGTTGAAAACTTAAGTTGTTTAGTTAAGTGTATGTAGTTAAGTATAAAATAATAGATAATGTGTTATTTTTGTTAAATGATATAATTAAGCATGAGATTTGTGAATCTAAAGATTTCATAAATAATTTGACTAAATATAGAGTTAGATATAAAATGAACTTAGTTAATAATCTAAGTTCAACTTGGCTTAATGAACTTCAATGAGCTAAAATCAATTAAATTAATTAAGTTTAAATAAATTGGCTTAGTAATTAAACTAAATGATTAAGTCTAATCAATCTTGGCTAAGTTAAGTTAAAATAGGCTTAACAATTAATAATTGGCTTAAGTTAATGAGTTAGGATAAACCATAAATAACATAGTGAATATGTTGTTTCAAATATGTGTTTACTTAGGAAATGAATATTTTTGTATATAAATGCTTTGTCGATGCTTTTATAACAAGAGCCTATAAACAAAGAGAAAAGAAATACTTTGACAGACAATGGAAAACTGTCTGTATTTTGGTGGGGCGATCTTCACAGCCCTAACAAGATTCCAAATTAGAGTATGATCAAATAGGATTTTAATGAAAGTTTGAGATAAGTGGATATTTAATTAGATTTCTTAGATGAGTTTAATTCTTAAATCTATAGACATAGATACCTGATTTATCTTTTGAGATGGATTCTGAAATACCCTCTGTCCCTATTTGGATTTCAAGTTTGAAAGGTACACAGTAACTTGCGTGATGATCGTTAGGATAGGTATCCTAAAATGAACTAAAACTTAAACTCGGCTTAATAATTGATAAGTATTGGTTATGCATGTACCGTTGAATCTAGTTCGGGAATGGCAACCTTGTCCGAGTGGACATAGTAGTTAAGTACTGAGATGTCATCATGCAATGACAAATATACCATGATGCAGTGATATACCATGATGCAATTGTTGATTTATATGTGACTCAGCCGTTGCTGTGGGGTAAATGGTATCAGCATAAAGTCTACTTAGGCTCGGGATGAAGTAACATGTTTTAGTTTACGTAATAGGACCGGTTAAACTAACTAATGTTATGGACTGGGATGAGTAGAGTATGTATAACAGCTGTGAACTCTAGATGAGGCTATTTTCACTTTCTTAGATAGGTATAGGAGATACATGTATCAGGACTGCGTATATCAACCCCCTGAGCAGTTGCTATTATTCAGGATGCCAATTCCTCTGGATTGTTCTAGAGCGTGAGTACTCCAATATTAATTTGTTTACTTTAAATTGAAGATGATAACTTGTTGTTTGTCTCATTGTATTTAGCTAGGCTTATGTACCACTCTGTGTATGTATGTGTTATTATGTGCTGAGCTTCAACTCATTATTGTTGTTGTTGCTTTTTTTCCAAATGTTGTATTGATGGTTGATGATGATGTGGATGAAGATGAATGTGATGATTGAAGATGGTAATATTGTTGATGATGTTGCTTTGAGTTTTGGGCGACAAATCGGGAAGAGTTTGTTGGAGAGTGAAGTAGGTTAGGATCGTGGTTGGATTTTGATTTTGATTTTGATTTTGTTTTGTTTTTGTTATAAGAGCTAGATTTAGTTTTCTGAAAATGTATTTTGTTTTCTTTAAGGGGCTAGTTATGAAGCCCATATGTTTATAATCATCTTTTATTTTACCGTTGCCAAATCCAGTTATCTTGAAAGTCTAATTATATGATGTCAAGAATTAAATTTTTTTAGCAATATTCAAAATAAACATATTATTCAAAGAATCCTGAGCGTATAATACATGAAATATTGTACATGTTGGTATTTGCCTTAAATAAATTTTAGGGCGTTATATTATACATGCAATATTCTCTGTAAAACATATTCAAAAAGTAATCCATGAATATTCACTTGCATCGTGTTTGGTTGCATCATCTGTTGTATGTGGAAATAGTCTGAAATGGAACAAAATAAAATTAATAATTCTATCTCTGCATTTTATAACAACCATATAATTACAATCCAATTCTTGTATTTGTTTTTTTTGAGTGTATTTGAAATCGAATTGAATGAGTATAAACTCATATTTATCAATAAACTTTTGATCTTTGAAAATGGAAATGTAATTTAACAAGTAAGTATACATATCATAACATATTTCCTAGTATTGATATAGTCTAATAACATGCATATATTACATTATAGTATATTATTCGTGTAGCATGTATGACATAATATCTAGAACTTCATTGAACAATATATTATATTTTAGGCTTTTAGCTATGACATACATGCTAAATATACTGTAAGGACTGGGCCTACTTAATACCCATTATTAAGCATGCGAAATCCCTTAACCCTACATAATACCTAAGTATTATAAAACACTCAAGTATTATACATAAGGTTATCTAAAAAGAAGATGCTTGTATCAATTGTTTGTTTAAACCTGTTTTAAAACAAATAACTTCAACATAAAACTACTTAACACATGAGTAGGTTAACTTCACAAACACTTGGAAGAACTTTAGTGTCAATAGATAACACTTCCAAAACATTACAAAACTTCTTCATCATAAAAACTTGAAAGAGAAACTTAACATCTTATATTACAAACAAGGCTTCATCAACAAGCCTATATCAAAAATTACATTTCATTTTGCAAAGTCTTGAAGAAAACTTAAATAAAACATCTTTATTTGCTTTCGGGTCCTTAGTCGTCCCACTCATCCAAAAAGGCGTCCCAATCAGTCTCATACCCTATATCATCATAACAATCTTCATCAACATCACCTATAAAGCAGCAACCTGAGCCAAAGGCCCAGTGCGCAATAACACAAGCAAATACAAACTGGCAAGCACACTTAAGTTAATTGCAATGCAACAACGAATAATTTATTTATCTTTAATTAAGTGAGTAAAACAACACTAGAGTATTCAAACTCTGATTGAAAACCTTGGGTTCTGGGGATCCTGAGCAACAGCAGTTGCTTAGAGGGTTATTATAGGCAGTCCAAATACCTGTAACTCCTCTACCTATAGAAATAGAGCAATAATCTCATCTAGGGTTAATAGCTCTTACACAACTTTACTTAACTTAATTCATAATATCAAATAGTTCAACTGGTCTCATAAATGTAAACTAAATCATATTATTTCTTCTTAAGGATAAACAAACATTACCCAAATACTATCCGCCATGTCGATTACCCACTTAGCCACTAAAGAATCATCATTACATCATGGTGCACCATTGTATCATGGTAAAATGTCATTATATCATGACATATGTGGTCTAAGCGCCTAACTGTCGTGTCCACTAGGACAAGGTTACCACTCCTCAGAATGGATTCAACGGCATACGCACAACCAATTCAAACTATCTTTAAATCATCTTTGATAAAGTCCATTTAGAGTATGTCTAACTTAACAATTACCAAGCAAGTTACGTACTTAAATAATCTGATCTATTAGACAATAGACCTTTGTTTAAACGCAACTTAGTGTATGAGTCTATCAAGAAACTCATTTCAGGTTAAACTTATTATTTCACAATAGTATATTAACTCATTAAATACTCATTATACTTAAAAAAGATTCTAATCATCTCACATTTTACTCATTTAAGAATAAATACTCATATCATATTTTATTAATTATCTATTTATTATCATCAAGGATTTATTTATCTATCTATTTATTTATTTATTTTACACGAATAATACCAGAGGATTTGTCACGCCTGTGACAAAGGCCATGATGGGTATCATGGGCATCATCATACCTGTGACAAAGGCCGTGATGGGTATCATGGACATCATCATGCCCGTGATCTCATGCCAGGAATAACACAGATAGCCTTATCATGCTCATAATAGGAGATAGCACTTCCTATCATGACCGTGATATAATCGTAATGAAGATTACGCTCGTAGATTTTTCTAAAAAACAACTGAGGAGATAACGGGATTTATTACGACCGTAATCTACCTTTAAAAACCACAAGAGGAAATAGTAGCCCTTGCAACGGTCGTAATCTAAGTCATATCAAGCTTTTTAAAACACCCAGAGGAGATAACAGCCAAGTAATGACCATACTTAACAGCGAAATTTAGATCCAGGGGATAACGAATTTGATTATGCCCATAATGAATAGGGTAAATGCCCTACGTACCTGTTTCGAAATTTTTGAAGACTTAAATCCTCTAACTCTTACTAAACCCTTAGGTGTTTGTAAAAACACACCAAACTAGTCTATGGACACAATATAAACATCATCAAGTTCACTTGCTCACACGAATCAATTTCACACATATATGCACAACAAACTTAACCTAAAACATAATCTCATCATTTATGCTTGTTAAATTCTATTATAACTCTAATCATCCAAGTTCTACTCACTTATCACTAATAATATCCATACATGTATCATATCATCATAAACTACATGTTTCATTTCATCAAACACTAGGATACATACATCTATTTGCATATTAACTCAATATTATAATAGCATATCCTTAATTCACATAAAACATCAAATTTCTACTCTTATCTAACTTAACATCAATTAAAATCATGATTAAATAAAAAAAAAAAAATAAATAAACTTTTCTTACTTGTTTAGTTACCTCCAGTAATCAAGTTTGTTTTTCTTAGTTTCTTAGCTTGATTTCCACTTCTCTTAATCTTATATCTTATTTCCTAGCTTTGAATCTTGTTTGTGATGACTTAGCAGAAATTTTAATGAATGAAATTTGGGTTTGTTTGGGCTTGTGTATAAGAGAAAATGGAGAGAGAGACATGATGGAGGTAGGGTCTGTTTTGGATTGATATTTTTGCTTACATTTTGACTTCTGGGGTTATAGAAGCTTTTGGAAGATGCTAAAAACATGGGCTTTGGCTATGCATTTGTTTAGGCTTGATTGCTTGAAATTAATTAGAATTGGGCCCAATTTAGGGGCTTCAAAATCTACTATGCTATGCATTAAACACACATACATCTTAATCTAATGCAATCCAACAAATGTATATATAACTACAATTTTACTAACACATATATACTTCAATTACAAGAATTTCTTATACTAAGAATTTGCATATCATCAAATTAAATTACACTAACTAAACTATAACAATTTAACTCACAAATCATCAATTAAACACATATTTCTTTATTTTTTTCCTAGAGTGTACCTAATTTCTAAAAAAACTCAGAAATTACCCATTAAATAAAATTAAAAGAATATATTAAAATTAGAAAAAATAATAAGAAAATTTGATTGTACTAAAGTTTTTAACCTACATCATTGGCATTAATGAATATATAATTTTTAAACATAATGCCAAAATATTAAAATATTCTTATGACGTAAAACTACTTATTATTGTTCTACAAAATAATATCACAGCAAACATATTGGTTTTGTACTTTAAATTTTCATCATTAACCTCTTTTAAATTGTATTCTACCTGTCTCACGAAGCAATTATAGAAAATTAGGAAAAAAATCACTTTAATATGTTTTATTTTTCTTTTCAATTTATTAGTCCCATTAGACACGGATTTTTTTCCTTGTCCACCTTTAAATATGGAGATTTCATTCTAACAAATGTGGTTGTAAAATTGGGAAAGATTTATAAATCTTATAATTATTGTTTTAATTTTAACATATTTTATGTTTGAACTTTTTATATGAGGTACACAAATAGTAGGTATGTGTTGATTAAGCGCATATATAATTACTACAACCAATTGAAAAAAAAAGCAATATGTCTACATATTATAAAATAAATATGCATTTTTAATCATAAAATATAGTTTTTTGAAGCTTTTTTCTATTCAACATATTATTATATTTGTCATTAATGATATGTTCAATCCATATAAAAATTCAAATGTTAAATCAAAAGTAAATGTTTATTATCATCTATGTTCATCGTATATATTTTTAAGTATATTGAAGTATTTTTATAATATTCTCAATTTTAATTTTCTTAAATACACGTTCATTATACAATATATAAATCATGATGAACAATAGCCAATTGATAGATGTTAAAATTTGTTCATTGGAACCTGAATTGTTTAAAGAATTTCATAGTGCATTTTAGTTGTGTTTATATTGGTAAAATTAGATGGATTTTTTTATTTTCATAAATAATAAAAATTTATAAGGTAAAAATATTTTATAGACATCAATATGACTATTTCTATTTTAAGTATGTTTGACTTATATTACTAATTTTGTAAAACCTTCTCTTTTTAAATGCAACCATCTTGTTATTCACTACGAAAAATTAAAAGTCATTTATTATTAGAAAATTTTGTAATCTAGTTATGTTTTTCAATTTCGTAAGTTGGATTGTGATTATGGGGATGAATTATGCAATTCAAGACTAGACTCTACAAGGTTTTGTCTATCTTGTGACATGCAAAGAAGAGCAACAAAGAGTTTGAAGAAACCATAAACTATAATGAATCTATAAGATTTTCAATTTTTCAATGCTAAACATTGATTCAAACTTATATTCTTAAATTTGCTAAATTTAAAGGAATATCTTTCTTTATGTCTAGTGAGCAGTGAGTGCAAATTCTATAATTTACTTATTGTGATTGTTTGTTTGATGTGTGAATCAATATTTGAATCATGGTTACTTATTAAATATTGTGTATGATGTGTTTTATTGATGGTTGGTGTTTGGAAATACTTGTAGAAGAAGTGATTTAACTTACGAATCATAAAATGGATAAAAGGTCAAAAGAGGAGACAAATTCCAACAAGCTAACACAAGACAAATCAATAAGCTAATTCAATAATAGCTCACACCATCAAGTTGATTCACTCAACACTCAAAATCGATAGGTTGACATTTTTGTATTTTGAGAATATCTCTCTCATTCAAATTCTGATTGAAGCAATTAAAGATGTTGCAAAAAAGAAAGAGCTTTGAGTTTTAAGCAAATTATAAATGAATAAGGTCTAAAATTGATGTAAATTTACTTCATCTCTTAAGCCTACAAGAGCAAGTCATCTATTGGTCTATGTTTTATCAAATTATATTACAAACATTCTTTAAATAGATTTCCATGATTTACTATCAATATGTTGACCTTTGTGACTTGGAAGTTAAATTATACGACCCATGCAAGTGAGTTTATAATGATCTATAAAGCTATATAAGATATTGCTAATATATTTCTCAAAGAGAGTTTCAAATAAATATTTATTATCAATGAGTTCATACAAGAAATTTTTTGATGTGCTAGTAAATAAATGTATATTTACTCTATGTATATAGCTAAACCTGAAATGTAATTGATGTTTTACCTCATGTACTAATTGATTGTTTTGGTTGTTATGTTAAAGTATCCATTATTATTGTCACGCTCAAATAAGGCCTAGTAGGATTGCCCTAAATTTATCATACTACATGTGAAACCAATATGAGAATCATCTTACCAGTTAAGATTATAAGACTCTATCTTATTTGTTTACTTCATATATTTAATAACATAGATATAATATCTTTATTTAACTCATTATGGAATTCTGATTTTCCATAGCCTATCGGATTGCAATGAATCAATATCCCCTAGAAAATAATAAAAATTGGATAATCAACGTACAAAATACAATATCTTACTTGTTTATACAATTCATCTTATTTGCATTCTAAGTTCATGATATCCTACTTTATAACTTCAATAAAGTCTTATGGAGAAACACTCTTCACATTCTTAGTCCAATCCTAACAAGTATTATACCTACAAAAAACTGTTGGGGGATGAGCGAACCCACAATCTCAGTGAGATAACCTAACTAGACCACACATCAAGTAATAACAAACAAGTTTAAATAGCAAGCATATGCAATGTAAAAATCAATCATATGCACAAGTACAAGCTTGGATAACTCGGAATCCAAACAAGATGTAGATTTATGCCCTCTCATCGGAGTTTATAAGAAAACCTCATCTTATAACCACCTACCCAGGAAGTAAGTAAGCATACGGAAAACAAAATTCTCACTTTAATTATCTCTGTATAATAAACATGTATTAACATTATTTCCTATTTCAAACCTTAGAAACTCTATAAGTGTTAGTCATTTCAAAGCGATATCAAAGGAAGCGTCCTACATGTACTAGTTAATTCCCATAACCGATGGAACAAATAATCTTACAGAGCTAATAGCCTTCAGCTAGAAAAACCAAGCATTACTAGAAAACCGAAATACTAACACGTAGTAGGCTGTCACGCTTTTATAATGCAGTATATGCAAATCATGCAATGCCTGTCCATTTTTTATGATACCAATAGTTTTTAACCAAGTTTAAGGTGATCATAAAATTTACAGACCAATATCAAGATGCTTTATACATTAATTATCATACAAAGGAATTTTCACTTACAATATGATGTTTTCTCAACCAAACATACACTAGACATCATGCAATATACCCAATCCCACATGCGTATCAGTTTGATGTATTATTACAAGTGCAATTAAAAGAGATAAGGTCAAAGATACTCATCTGTCATCCTTACTAAATTATATAATATGCTACTAAAAGTTCAAGAATGTTCCATTTTTCCTATGAAATGAGATAACAGATATATATTATTATAGTTATTTTATGATAATATTGATGGTGTTCTTTCATGTCCAAATTATCAATTCTAATCTATTTTTACCCATTTAGTTAGGAGCCTTAGGTTATTCTCTGATAAATTTGTAGAATTTATAATTATGTAAGAGAAGTCTTCCCAAATCATAGATATTGATTTTCATTGCATAAGCTTTGAATAAGCTTGTTATATTCATTTTAATTCTAAATTAACATTTGAATAGGCATTTGGAAAGCTTGTTTTGAGTATTGCAAGATAGTTGACTTAACTTTTATTATTATATGAATGCCTAACTGTCATAGAATATTTTAAGCCTTGTTTTTCTTAATAATTTTATTATTAATCTTTTATTACTTACATGGTCTTTTTAGTATGTGTATCATAAGGTGATTGATATTTACTATCTATTATTTACATTCATCGTGTTTCTTTTGTTTCTAATTCATGTTTTTATCTATATTTAAGGGAATCCTATTATTAAAATTACCTTATATTTATATTCTTTAACATCTAATTTAAAAGGAAATTTTCTTTATTATTTACTTCGTTTGTCAACCTTATCTATTTACATAAACTAGAGTTCCTATTATTGATAAGGGTATATTCTATCATTTAATTATTGTTTATTTTTCTAACGTATTCGTAGGTTCATAAAGTTTAGATATATATATCAAATGTTTATCATACTTAAATTTTATTTTTAAGATCATTACATATGGTGTTATGAAGAAAATAAAATAAGATAAAAAAGAATAAATCTAATTTTATACTTGTAATTGTTCATAAGGACATATCAAATACCTTAAACATTATGTTTAATTCATTTTATATGTGCTTTGTTTTCTTGAAATATGAGTTTAATATTAAATAATTAAATTAATAGAACATGAAGAGTCGGCATGAATTATTAATTACGTTGAATTTCATAAAAATGTGAATTTTCTCAGTATTGTATTGTTTGTAGTATGTGAATTTAAAACTTATGCTTTCATAACGTAGATTAGACTTAGAACATATTTTATTAAAAATTAAGCCCAATCCCAAGATAAAAACAAATATTTTTAGTAGCGTCAAAAGTTAATAAAATAGATAATTGATAAGTACAAGATTATTATCTAAAAAGTATCATTTCAAAATAGACCCAAAAAGAAAATTTGTTTTCTAGAGAAGAAGAAGAAAGCAACTTTACCATAAAATTTACCTGATTTTACTTTAAATTTCTCGTCAAAATTTCCAACCAATTTCTATTTCCAAGTTAAACTCGTTTGAGGTAAGTTTTACATGCCAGTATGATTGTTTTTTGTTGGTTTTCTTTGCATTTATGAAAACCTATTTTAATAAGATGAAGATACATTGATGATTTAAGTAGATTTATACAGTTAAATAAATTATTAAAGTATATGAGTAAACATTACCTGGCAAATGGAGTATAATGTTATAAATTTAATATGTGAGTGTATATGTATATACATAAGTGTGTGTGTGTGTGTTTGTTTTAAAAAGGAGAAAAACAAGAGAAATGTAGATGATGTTTTAGTCGTGTTTTTCATTGAATCTTCAAAGATATACTACTCGAAGAAGAAATATAAGAAAAACAGACATTTATGTTTATTGTGCTTCTCATTGTGTTATGATATGAGTTTCATTATAACTAGAGATAGTTATAGATGATAAGTTTCATGTTGAAGACGCTAATGTTAGAAGTTATTATGATGGGTAGTTTATGTGTATGTTTTACGTAACTACGGTTTTGAAGAAGTCTGTAATTGTTTAAGTTGTTTATGTATAAATTTTACAATTAACTATGGTTCTGTAAAAGTTTGAAAAGGTAAAAAAGATAATCTCTATACTATATATATATATATGTATATATTTCAAGGCTTTTTTTTTTTTATTTTAACCTCTAGACGAATTAGAGGTAAGCCTAAAGTTGTTGAGGACAAAATTTAGACCTCGACATGCCCTCAACTATCACTAAATAATGTCGAGCCTTAAGTCTTAAAGCTTAGTACCTATCAAGGCCTGAAGTCGAGCACTCAACATACCCCCGTACAGTTATTAAGACTCATCAAGGCCAAAAATAAACAATTTATATTGAGCACAGCTTCTGTCGAGGCCTAAAATCGAGCTCTCAACGTGCTCTCGACATAAGCTATGAAGGTTTTTATCAGTATTCGACCTATGATATGATTAAGCTCAACATAATTTTCTTTTAACAATGTACCCCACAATTCTTTCTAGTACCCTAAGCTATAGTTGTTTCAAAATGTAGATTAATAGAAATGTGCTATATTTATATGTGTTTATAAATGTTAAACTATGTTTTAATGTGGAATATATTCAATTTTATATTGAATTTTTTTCTATGATTATTCGTGTCAGTTGAATGTGTCTTCTACTTCTTAACAGATACATCAATGCGCAGTAACATGAATGTTGTTTGCTTAGGATAGGCATGTCCAAAATTGATCTTAATTAAAGAAGGCTTTAAAAAGTTTTGTATTAGTTACGCTTTCGTGAATCTGTTAGGAGAGCAGCAACCTTGTCTCAAGTGAGACATGACAGTTAGGCGCTTAGGCCATGTTTTGTCATGATGCAATGACTTTCCTAAGTGGCTCAGCAAATAATTGATAGGATGGATGGTATCGGTGTAACATTTGCTTATTCTTAAGAGAAAATAATATGATTTAGTTTATGTTTATGGAACCGGTTGAACTAAGTAAAATTATGGATTAAATTAAATAAAGTTGAGTAACGGCTGTTAACTCTAATGAAATTACTATTCTTTTTGGCTAAATATAGGAGATATAGATATTTGAGCTGCCTATATCAACCCTCTGAGCAGCTGCTATTACTCTAGACCCCCAGCTTTCCAGTGGCTTGTTTTGGAGCTTGAATACTCTTATATTGCTTGACAAACTTAATTATTAGATAATAAATTGATGGTTGTTGTATTGCATATAGTGTAAGTGTGCTTGTCACTTCGTATTCGTTTGTGTTACTTGCTGTTGGGCCTTTGGTCATGATTCTTCTATTTTAGGTGTTGTCAGGATGGGTTTTATTCTCAAATGGGTTATGGATTATTTTGAAATTTTCTAGATAAATTGGAGGATTAGGAACTCGACTATGATGATGATCTTCTTGTAATAGATATAGGAATGCATTTTTGTATATGAATATTTTATTAAAGATTTTTGTAAATCTTCGTATTTTGTAAAGACTTAATAAAAAATCGAGTATGAAGTTTTTCATATGTATTAATAGACAACCAAGTGTTTGTTTAGTAAGTTTCATGCTTCTTCTAATGAAAAGTTTTGATAAATGAATTTTATGGTATATTTAGACAAACATTTAAACAAATCATTTCTTTAAAGATGGTCTTACATGTAATATTGCAGTATTACATGTGGCTGGGGGACTATTCACGCTAGTATTCTTATATCCAGCCGTGATGGTCCTTATAACACACACACATTATATATATATATATATATGAAGATGTTTATATCATCAAGTATGTTAAGAAAAATTAAGAGTGAAAACAAAGTGCTTACAGACTAGGTCAGCGACGCCCATGGAGCACCTTTGGAGTGGCCATGAAGCGACTGTAAGGCACTCATCGAGCACATATAGAGTGCTCTCGAGTAAGCACCGAGCACCTATGGAGCGCATGCTTGAGCGCTCACTGAGTGCTTGTGTGTGTGCATGTTTGTGACAATAATTAGTGAGTTTTTGTTTTTGTGATGTCTCACTTGTTTTTAATCTAATTTCGATATATAAATAGTCGATTTGACAATACTCTTCAGTACTTTCTAGTTGTGGTGTTATTTTCAAGGAAAGAAACGTGTAAAATATTCAAATTTGTAAAACGTGTTTGTATATTTCGGGTAAAACATGACAGCTTTAACTAAAACTTGTTTTTATAATATCTAAACATGACAGCTTTAACTAAAACTTGTTTTTATAATATCTAACTCATTTCTAGTCCCGTTTTTTATGAATAAATAGTCGTTTTCGTAGGATTTTTTACTACAATCCATTGACGGTGTTATTTTCACTAAATAAGATCTCTAAGATGGCGAAAAATATAGGAACTAATTCTAATTTCGTGGAAAATCTAACAACAAAAGTGAAAGAAATTTTATCTTTGGTGTCAGTTAGAGTCAAAAGAAATTTCTATTCATGTTTTTGGACTATAAATGAGTTTATTACTACTCATAGGTTCATTCTACGACTACGAAAGTTACATTTTACGTTTTGAAATTTTATTAGTAAGAATTTTAATTTTTACTAACTATAATAAGATTTATTTGTACTTTAATCATTTTTAAATCACGAAAAATTGAAAGTGATTTTTGCTATTTTTTACTATAGTTATTTTATGATTCTATATTATATTTTAAATAATTATTATAATCAGGGTATGTAAAATTAGGGGGATTACAATTATGTCTTGTGTGAACTACCTAATTTATATCTATTTAGTCACCCTTCATTAATTACTATCAAAACCATATTAAAACCAAACACCACATTGCATGGAAGCTAGATTATTCATGGGCACCACATCACGTGATAGATGAGGAGGAAATTTAAGCTACTACGAACTACATATACAATATCCATGAGTATTAAGAAATTACTTTTTGGATACAAGTTTTATCAAAACCTCTTTATAAGCATTTTTAAGTATCATGTTTTGGTAATACGAACTAAAAGATTTGAGGAAGTCGCGTGTTATTAGGCCATGAACTATATATTGTTGTACGTCATTTTGTAAGTTTTACGAACTTAGGGCTAGATTTAAGGTACTCTAAATTAGTTCGAGGCTACATTTAAGGTAGCTCAAGCCTACTTCAAATTGCATTTAAGGTATCTAAAAGTAATAAGAAAACTATTTTTCCATCTTAGGAATGCATTTAAGTTATCATAAGCATGATTGCATTTAAGGTACCCTAAAACTTGTGATAGGAGAATTTTAATGGATGACCTAGGCAATAATGAAACTATTAATTCCCTAACTCGAGGCCAAGGAATTTATACCTTAGACTTCACATTGATTACTAGAAGATCGCGTATAATAATTGCATTGCATATGCTTGTTTATACATAACGTATGATTGATAACTTGTTTATGCTTGAGGCAGTAATGACAATATTGGACTCTCATCTCACTAAACCATGCTTTCTACTCACACTCCACCCCCAATAGATTGCTTTACAAGTAACTTCATAAGCGTGAGACAAGATAAGATTGGTGTGAACAAGAGTCATCTTATCTCAAGATAGTTATTATTGACACATGGAAAGTTAAGGTAGAAATATAAATTGCAACTGTAAAGATTCCACTATGAATAAGATTTCCTTTGTAAATCAAGTTTAATGTAAGCTACCTATTGCTGTTTGATAGTGGATTCCGATCCTCTACAATCCTATCGATCTACGGAAGGTCAAGATTCCATAGTTAATTTCATATATCTAATATGCATGTTTCTTAATTAGTGATAGCAATTAAATGTTAAATGGAGTCTTGTGATCACTGATACAAAAGATAGGTCACCATGTCATGTAATAAATCCATACGTGACTTGGCAGCTTCTAATCGTTCCTAGAGGCCCTATCGATGGGTTGTTACATTTACACCATATTTATTAACTCAATTCTATTCTTAAAGTTGAGAAGATAGAAAGCAAAAGAAATTAAAAGGCTTCCTCTTAAATAATTTCTTCCTCCTTTCCAAAATTCTTCAACATTGTTTAATATATTCTTTAAGTTTTTTTTATATCATTTATTGTTCATCTTTGTTTACATGTGAATGCACTTAAAATTGAACATGGTTATATACATTGATTAAAGATGTGTGTGGATATTTGTATTTACCATTTCATTATATTTTGTAACAATCTTAGAGGAAAAACGCTAAAGTGGCATTGGTTTATTTTCAAAAAGTTATTAATTCGATATTTGTATCTCTTTACTTGCTGGTAAGATTTTTCTCATTTTCATTGGTCCATTATTATGTCATTTCAATAAATTACATCTTCTATCTTTCACTTGATAACTTACCCATTCTTTACTAGTTTATATGAAAGTCTCAATGAAAGCACAATATAAACAAGTTTATATCCAAAATATAAATGCACATGAATTAAAAGGGTTTAGGATAATTATATTAGGCAACAATGTATATAGGTTCCTTCGTAAAAGGAAATTTCAGTCTACACCATTGTGTGCTACTATTTAAAAAAACCAATAAGAGTATTAGTCTATGACCACCAATTTGCCCCATGTTCCAATCTACACCCAGATTACACTGACTCTAACATACCCTCATATTCTACCAAGGATTAAATAGGTCTATCAAATGCTCTCTTACTCTGTCTTTCCCTCCCTAACCTAGGAGTAGCATAGACCTATAAAATCTACTCTACTATTAATCCCAAATAGTCTCACATAAAGTTTTCAAAGTGAAAAACCTAATCTTTTAAAGGTTTACATTATAATTCCTCACAATATTGCTCAAGAGTCAAGACCCTTTCTAAAACAGTATTAAATAATACTTTAACGCAAATTCATATTGATCTCTTTCTTATTCTTTCTTATTGTGTCTCTTTCTATCTTCAAGTAATTTCTTATATAGCAAATCATTAAGCTTGCTATGAATATAGCTAGTGTATATAATATTACATATCCGTATATGTTTCCATTAATATATCTTTTGTCTACTGAGCTTTTCATGTCCTTTATGGTAGCTACTGGCCAAAAAAAAAAAAAAAAAAAAAAGGATATTCGTTATGGTAGCCATTGTGATAATTTGCTTCTACAAGTAATTTATCTTCCTGTTTGCTCCATTCCAAGAATACCTCATATATTTGTTGCCTTGTACTTCCTTTCGTATTATTCTTTAGAACCTCTTGACAAATTTGGAATATCAATGAATGAGGTCTTCGTAAGATTTATGTTATAAATGTTTAATTAAAAACATTACCTAAATGGCTAAATTCATTTGACTCTTCTTTGTTTATGCCTCTTATTAGACGTCTTGCTTATATCTTATTTCAACCTTCTTGACATGCTTCCAACTTCTATCTTATTTTAAGCTTGTTGTCATGCTTCCAACTTCTATTGTTTATTTATTCTTTTGAATTTTTTCTTGATAATCAAAGAAGTTTTACTTTGTATTAATTTTTGTTGTGCATTAAATAAACTTATTAGTAAGCCTTATTATTGTCAAAACCTCTTTGAGATATACCTCAACAAAACTAATGGAACACATGCTGAAAAATGGGACACAACTAAAATCTAATTAGAATTTATAGATATATTTTCATTTGAATTAATTCAATACCTCTAAATGATGTTATTGTTTAACTAACCTAACAGCAATTTGTCCACTTTTTGACTTAGTAAAATTTTATTTATGGTATAAATCATCTTACTAAGGTGATTTATATATAATTATTAGCTAACTAGTAATTCAATAACACCTTCAAAGACCTAAATCTATATTTCCAACCATATTAAAAGTGCAAGTTTATGAGCATTGCCAAAACCTACATATCTCTATGGCACTTTTTCAAAATCTAAGATATGTTTATTCACATTATCAAATGCTTTCAAATATCTCTAACCTTATCTATTAAAATAGTGGTGGTCGAGCATTATCTATATAGGTTACAAACATAATAACAGAATATTTGATTAATCATGAATGACATCAAATCAGATCAATAAAGCATTAATTCATTATTAAAAACCTAGTAAAATAAAGTATGGCATCTCCATAATAAGAAGGGCAATCAAATTGGTATATGAAGTTTTGCATGAAAATTCAATCCGGTACATAAATTTTATTTTGAAGTGATCAATTTAATACATAATCAAACTTTTCCTTACTATTTTTACTACCTTTCTAAGCTATTTCCGTTTGATGACATGGAAGAGACAATCTATTATTGAATTTTAACTACATTTCTCAACACTAGCAAACCTAGAGTGAGGGCATTGAGGGCAACTGCCCCCACTATTCTATGAATTTAATATATTTTTATTGTAATTTTTTTTTCATATGATATTTTTTTATTTTGATATTATTTGTTAATGAATGTTGCCCTTATTGAATAATTTTTCTAGATCTATCACTATTTCTCAATACCACAGAACATTTTACGATCTATTTCTTATTCCATGTCACAAATAGAACAAACAATATTAACAAGATAGTAAAAATAGTCACAAAAATTAAAGTAAGTATTAGATTGATCATTTTACAGTTCAAATACCAAGGTAAATTTTCATAAAAAAACTCATATATATCAAATTTGAAAAATTCTCCAACAAGAATAAGGACAACCAAGCTAATAACGATTATAAGAAGATGGCTTTTAAAACACATGAAATGAATATCTTCAATAAAGTTTCCAATCCTGAACTTTCGATAAGCAGGTATATATATTAATAATGCACGGGCTTTTACATACTACTGTTTCACATCGGGATCAACAAGTCCATTATCTGGGCAAGGCCATTCAATCGAGAACTTCTCCATTTGCAGGTCCAATCTAGGCCCAGCCAGGAAATACCTGTGCTATGGCATATGAAAGGGAAGTAATATTTCTATTTTCATATAAACACGAGGAAAATAAACTCATATCACCATGTATGAGGAACAAAAAATGAATATAATAATAGCGTATTAACTTTGATCCCACTTTTTCATAACAACAATTCGAATGGAAAATTATATGATTTCGTCATTAATTTTAATGAATAGTCCTGTCATTATCTAGCGATTCATATCATATCAACAGTGATCAAATTACTAAAATAATTAATATTTCAGTTACTATATTTATTTTAACGAATATATAGTTGACCGGAAGTTGACAGACCGTAGAAGCTTCTCAATCCAAAAATAGCTTCTCTTCTACATCTTCAAATAGCGTCCAAGTTATAAGTTACATATCTTATTTTTGTTGTTATATTACTATGGTATTATATAAATATATGAAACAACAAATTACTACGTAGCACTTTGATATCACTAGGCAATATGACGGTATAAAAGGGATACATTAATTATTTTAAAAATAAAAATATTTGATTTTCTTACTAGGTAGAAAAAAATATTATACTTCTTTTGAATTTTAAATTTTGAAATTGCATAAAAGCTTTTCAGTAACAAAAGTATGACTTATGCATAATAATTCTATTATTAACCAATTTTTCTAGGAAGATAGGTACTAATTTAGTAATTTTAAATATTAAATTTAACACCTTTCATGTTTAAATAATATAGATATAGATACAAAATAGATCAACTTTTAGCTTTTTTTGTCCAAATATTATATATCATGATATTAAAAAAACAAAAAGAATCGAATTCAGATTTTTTTTTTCTGTGAGACTGGTGTTCATGTGATTTAATTTTATGAAACTTAGCAATATATTCATTTAAGTAGAAGAATTTGAATACAAACAATTCGTCCAATCTTTTTTTTTTTTTTTTTTACCTACACATATCCCATAGTCAGGGATAAGGATGCAATCGAGGTGGATTTGGAATGGGTCATATAAGACTCAAACCCAACCCGATTCCATATAGGGTCGTACCAAACCCGATCACGATCTTGTAGGTTTTTTTTTTTTATGATCCCAAACCAATCCTTATAGGGTTTTGACCCTGACCCACTCCATCCTGCTAACTTGCTTTCTTTCTTTTTTTCCCTTCCTTTTCTAATCTTAGTCAAACTCTTCTATGCACACATCACTAGTAAAACTCAAACAGAGATTTCTAATGAAATAAACTAAATAAATAAGGTTTGTGTAACTTATACCTGCTCAAAGTTCCTAAGCAACTAGTGAACTCAAGATAACAAAACACACTCAATTCACACAAGTCTTCAATTTAAAAGAATTAATCAAACTCCTTAAGTTATAAAAATTCCAACAGTTATCATAACTTGCAAAGGATTCTCATAAACCAAAATGTCTTAAGCTCAAAGAAATCAATCGAATGAAAATGCCCTAAGCATATAAAACTTCAAACAAGATTACTAATAAACACAAGCACATCACCTTTAGCTCATCGCTATTGCTAACTGAGGAGATTGAAGGAGTTCGTCATCGGTTGTTGTCTTGTTGAAGGAGGAGGTCATCGTCGAACGTTGTCTTGCTGAGGGAGGAGATCGTCATCGGTTGCTTTCTTGTTGATGGAGGAGCTCATCGTCATCGCTATCTTACTGATGGAGGACCTTACCATCGATCACCAGTATGCTATGATGGAGGCTGAGTGATGAACTAGCAATGGTGAGGGTTAGAGGTGGAACGCCAATGGCGAGTGGTACAAGAACAAGATGGAAATCAAAATGAAAAAAGAAAAAAACAAGGAAAGAGAGTCAAAGACTTGTACTTGTTGCTTCCCAAGTGTCTAGAAGGAGACAAGGGTTTGTTTTTTGAAATTTAAAATTTCACTTTTCTTTCCTATTATTTAATATTATATTGCATATACTTAGACAGGTTCGGGTAACCCATTAGCTCTTTTTTGTGAGTCAAACCTGCGTCGAAACTCATAGTCATAGAAAATTTTAAAAAACCTGACCGATGACCCTATGGGGTTTTTTAGCAGGTCGGGTGAGATCCCTAGCCAGGGAATAACTGTTCAATTTCTCTACATACCGTATGAAGTTGCTATTTATTATGGTGTTTAGTTACATTTCGAATCTTATGCATTCTCTTACCTGAAAATGCACTAGGATACCCACGGGTGGGTGAATTGAGTATTTTCTTTAATAACCACAAACAAATGTTTTTTTATGCAAGGAAACAGATGAAGCAGTAGTAATAACAAATTAGACAATAATATGAAATATAAAAAGATATGGATAGAGAAGATTGGGTAAGATTTAACGTGGAGTTTAGCATACTTTCTACTCTCCACGATCCACAAATACCTCCAATCGAGAGGACTTCACACCCACTTTTATTAATCACAACAAAACAATGCTCAAGATGAGCAATTACACAGTTTACTCCACTTTAAGAAATAGAATATTTTCCTTCACTTCACTAGATACTATTCTAAGATTTACAAATAGAGGAACAGAGCACTAGAACGATTTTCTCTCTCTTACTCAAGATTTACAAATTGATGAGCAAGAGAACAGAAAATTCAAAAGGATGACTAGTTTGTTTGTTTGCAAATGAAAGCGCTAAAGAATCTCAAAAAGTTGTCTAAATCTCTAAGCCAAAGAGTATTTATAACTTTAAAAAAATTAAATATCCATTGGAGATAACATTTTTCAGATGGTTGTAATAAATGTACAAATGATCAAATTTTAGCATCACCGGCTTACTGGTCTCAAGACCCACTAGCTAGCCATCTATGGTCTTTAAATGTCATGTCTTGAAATTTCTATGTTGCGCCCTTGTCGCACCTTAAGATTAAGACTCGACAGCTTTATCCTTTGGAAAATATTGAACCGCTCGCCATATGAATTTTTCTTGTGTTGCGCCTACCAAGGTTTCTTCGCGCCTTATGTCATGTCTTAAAGTTTTGGGCTCGATGCTTAAAACACTTGACTGACTTACCAGTCCCACACGCACCAGCTTGTTGGTGTCATCCTGTAGTATTTAAAAACACAAACAAACACAGGGCAAATTTTCTATACTTTGATGTTTCTTTAGCATCCATCAAAAAAGATCATCACTTTTACACTCATCAAAATCATATTTGATATAATTCATTTTAACATTACCACAAATAGTATATACCAATTTATTACTATTAACTATGGCATTTAGTTTACATTTTGAATACTGGATAATAATTTCCTCTTAATTCTATTACCAAAAATGATAAATAGTTGTTTATATTCTCACCCTCATTAATGTTCCAAGATGAAAACACCACTACTAAATCCATCCCACCTTTGGCCAAAAAAAAAAAAAAACCCTATATGCTCTTATAATAATATATTCTTATTATAATATGATATAATATATTATAATTTTATTCTAATAATTTATTTATGTGTCAACTAAACAGTATAGTTGTCATGCCCTGAAGGGTATGGATGCTCATACTAGTCATAATAGCATTCGCTAAGCATCTTAGCAACAATGCTTAAGAATTAAACTAAATATTTTTAACAAAAGCAAGGCTTTATAAATATCGTCTTATCATCACATTAGTTCTCTTTCTTAACTGAAATTACTTAATAACAAAGGACATAATATGTCCACAAAACTTAAACATTAGCGGATAGCATAGGTGGTTCCTCTATCTATCCTCTTTTGCAAAAATCTCCCTAAGAATCCGAAAATTAGTTGGCTTATCGGAGTGGTGCGCCTAGCCAGGTTATATATCTATCTTGGGGTACTTGCATGGCGAACCACATTATAGAGAGTGAGCAAAACCACAACTTATTGAGATGAGAGTGCAGTATCCTCATTACTACTTAATAAGCAAGCAAACAAGTTATCAAACATATGCTACATATGTACAATCATATGCAATGCAAACATTGCACGTAGTCTTTCGATAACCGATGTGAGGTCCAGGATTTAACCCCTTCTTGACCTAAGGTTTGGGGAATACTTAGTTCCGTCAGCATCCATATCATCCAAACTTAAATTCATTTATTACAAGTCCCACAGTGGACTTAAGTGCTCAAGCTAGGGTGGCTTACGATTAGACCCGAGATGATGGTTTGACATGGTTTCATAGACCGCGACTTCCTGTATTATTTAGTTCATTCTACAAAACTGGAACTTAACTTAACTTAATTTTTCCTTACGGAGGCCATAAGTGCTCAATCCAGAGGTGGCTTAACTTAAATAAAGTGGATATATCCATAACTTAAATTTTCCTGTCATGCCATCGTACAATGGTGACGACATATAAAATGCAATGTCATACAATGCATGTCCTTATTTGAATTGTAATCCAATAATCATTGATAAATCTAGGGTGATCAACCATTATGCATTCCACTCTAGGCAAGTAAGATATTGGTAAAAACAATAATTCACACAAGAACCAATTCATGCATAAATGTCAGTGTCTTATCATGCTTCAAGTCCTTTGCATATATTTCTCGAACTTAGATACATATTTTTAGTTTAAAGCTTAATTCAATGTGTTAAAGTGATTAGTTAAGTTAATGGAATGAGTTAAGAAGATTACTGAAGTGGTAGTAAGAATTCCTCAAAAATGGGAAATTGGTAACATACACCAACAAGCTACACAACTTGTGTAGATGGCTATTCAATAGTGGAAATAGCTTATGTAGCCGACATGGCTTAAAGATACTAAAACATATTCTGAAGGCTCTACACGACCATTTATGCATAGCCATGCTCGAGGTGAGGTAGATTAGGTTTGGCATCCATTTTCTTTTATTTTGTTCATTTTTATACATATACGACTAACGTACACGGGTAGTGTACCGGGGTTGTGTAGGACTTTATTTGCATCAAAAATACATGTTAATAAAGAAATATACATAGAAGACCAAAGTATACGGGTCATGAATGAAGGTGGTGTAGACTCTTTGTTTTTATACATATACCACCAAAGTACATGGGTCGTGTAAAAGGGTAATGTAGAATCTTTGTTTTTACACATACACTACCAAATACATGGGTCGTGTATAATGGTTGTGTAGAATGACTTGTGCTCCATACCTGCTATGGACGCTCTAATTTCTATTTCCACCACTTCTAACACCTTAATAAGTCTTTTTAACTTAAAAATTATCACACACAAATTATAGAATAGTCATACAACAATAGTATAACACACGAGTAAGCAATAAATCATCAGATGTCCCACTCACCATGATGGCATCATTAATTATTGAAGTAATCCGAATGTTGGCTCGAGAAGTTAAAGTTTTCACCTATATAATGCAAGAAAACACTCTTCTAAGTTCAAGGAATACAACATGGTAAGTAAAAACTAAGGATTTACATATAAAGCTTAAGAATATTGAATCGACTTCTTCATCGAACACTTGACTCTTCGATTTGTCTCAAATTTGGAGGCCAATGAAACCTTATCAAGGGTGCTCTTGTTTTGAAGAATGCAGAAACAGGATCACAATGTCTCTTACGTGTTTGGAAATGAAGGTATATTTTATGAGTTATGAACTTTTGAAGTTTTGAAAATTTATCGATTTCGGCAATTGTAATCCGTGAGTTTGCCAGAGGAAGAAGAGAGAAACTGAAAGGTAAATGAAAAGAAAGGCACAAAGAGAAAAGGGCATTGTTGATTAGTGGAGGAGGTATTTATATGCAATTGAGGCGGTGATAAAAAAAACTTATTGTATAATTTTTCAATATGGGTCCAATTCTTTCGCAATACGGTATCTTATTGTAACTTATATCCTATGGTATTTGGAGATGAAAACTTACGTGTCTACTAATTTGGATGTCCTGAACACAATCATATACATGGAATTTCAAATTGAAATTCTTAAATTTTAAATTTTATTATATGCTAAGGTTTAATATGGATTTAAGGTTTTTGTTCCGAAAATTAAGGTTCAAAGATCTAGTTATCAATGTTTTAAGTATTGTTGAGATTCGATCACTACTCAGTTGTCAATTAATTATTAAATCCTATATTCCAAAGGGTAAAATTACGGAACTTCACAAAAATAAACGTCTCTATCATATATTACATGCCTATTACATTTTTATTAAATTATAACTTAATTCCTTTTTTGTGGTAAAATAATGAAATTATAGTATTACGTGATTTAGGATTTCGATAATTGTAGAGAGAAACTGCTCCGTCATTTATGGCTACAAATTTGTTCCGGGCACAAAGTAATTGAAATCGTTTGGCGAGTCATTGCTTTGCATCGCCATCAATCAGACCAGTTCAAGGAGAGTATGCTACGTGGTCCAAAGGGGGGAAAAATGTAGAGTATGTTACGAGTTAGGTTACTTAACCTAACACTGGATAGTTTGGCCAGAAAAAAACCTAACACTACATCATGATATTTGGAAAATTCTAATAAATGGGTACTTGCATATCAATTCTATTTAAGGTCCCATCGACGAGACCGTCCAATCAATGATATAACTATTAAAATAAATATCATAATTAGAATATTAACTATTTTAGTGATTTGATTATAATTAAGTATGATGTGAGCCATTAACTAGTGACAGAACGGATTCCGTCAAAATGGGATAATAGAATTTCTTATTCCATTTTCTACACCAAGTTTAAGGGAGTAGATGTTTTAATTCCCTGCCGGATCTGACGATATGGGATATGTGTCCAAAGATAAAACATATGCCACGTGTCTGTATGTATTATATATGTAATTATTAATAGAGTTTTAATAGGATGTAGCATATGATTAGCAATCTATTAAAATAAAATTATTAATAAAAAGTTAATTACCATTTTAGTAATGCACATTTCCAATATCATATTTATGAGATGCCACTTAAAGATTGCTAAAATCGTATTTACAACTTGGAGTATTTATAACTTTCAATTTCCAAAATCAAATTTTGAAAAGGTTAAAATCACATTGATGATGTACGAATTTCAAAACATATACCACTCCTAAATTACATTTATATAGTGTGCGGTTTTGATATATATATATATATATATATATATCGGTTTTAATATATATAGTAGTAAGTTATGTAAGTGTTTAAAATATATACAACCCATATTTTAAGAAGCTTTTATGATCTCATCAATGAAGCCATCCAATCAATCATCTAACCGTTAAAATAAATATAATACTTAAAATATTAATTATTTTATTAATTTATTCATGATTGGATATGGTATGAGCCGATAATAGAATTTTCATATGTTTTAATAACCACTTGTAGAATTTCTTAGTTTTTAGTCAGACACAGACCAACTTTTTTTTGGCCAAAAGACACAGACCTACTTAAGGGATCTCATTGTAAATTCTCGTGGAAGTGGTTGAAAAATAAAAAATAAATAAAAAAAAAAAGAAAAAAAGAAAACCTTCAAACTGAGTATAGACCCTTTTTGAAAAAATAATAAGAAGAAGAAAAGATCCATTAAAAATTGTGCACTACTCAACAGAATGAGTACGACTGGACAATGGTTAGGCACTTTTTTTTCCCCCTCGTTTCCCTCTCAGTGTTGCTACGTAGCAATTTCTATTGTCATTATCTACTTTAAGTGAGAATTCCATTAGAGCACCGTGGAATGGAATTTTTATTTTTTCCGTGGTGTCCAAAGAGAATCTAGGGAAGATTATAAATAATCCTGTTGATGATAGTATTAAATTAAGGGTTGATAAATAATATATATGTGTGTGTGCGTAATGAATGCAAATTGATAAAATTTGAAAATGTAAAATATTAGACCTTATCCTAGCAACAGATGGCCAATTCCCGAGAAAATAATAATTTGACTGTTGGATTATATGTGCTTATGTTTTGGTAATAATAATATACATAGATCGGAAGTCCATACTTATAAAAGAGGAACCATGCAGTCCTCTATTTGTATTTTTTTGCGAAATAGGCATGTATTTAAGGGTTCATATTCCTTGATTTTATGCATTTAAGGATTTCCGTTAACATTCCATTAACAAAATCTCACATCACATTTTAAAAAGGTTAAAATAAATGACTGAACTGAACATATCACATAATAAATTATATATATATATATATATCTAATATTCAATTCTTTTAAAATTAGCTTTTCTACCTCTCTCTCTCTCTTTCCACACCCCCCCCCCCCCCCCCCCCCCTCAACACAAACGAAAAGAATACAAGGACACCTATTGCATTTATTCTAATTTTTTTAATAACTCAGTATATTTTATTTATATTAGTTTATTCTCCCACACCAAACAAAAGTGGAAAATTAAACAAAAAGAGCCTATTATAAAAGTATGCCAAGAGAAATTAATTTGGGATCTTGTTAGCTAATACACTTAAATAACAAGCTCCTTTTATTTTTTTTGCAAATTTATCTAGTGTTGGAGAATAAACTATTATAAATGAAAAAATATTGATATTATTATTTAATAGAATAATGGGTCTGTTTGTTTTTGGCTTTTTTCCGGCAGATACAGACACTTTTTCAAACTTTTTGCTAATAAATTATTTATCAATAAATAGATATAGATAGAAAAAAGTTGACAGTTCTCATCAAAAGATCAAATAGAACAAATATAGATAAAATTTAGATGCAAATCGGATATATTTACACATATCATTTTAAAAAAGATACAGATATAGATAAAAAACAGACAATCCAAAGAATCAGTAGAATATGTGTCATTGTATTCTTTGCATTTATGTTCATAAAGTGGAGAGAGAGATAAAAAAGCTATGTTTTAATAAAAAAATAATAATTGAATATTTTTATTTTTTTGTACTAAAATTTAAAAAGAAGAATATAGTAAAATTTTAAAAGAAAAAGAGACAGAGAAATAATTTATCATGTGGCACATTGAATTGTTTATTTTAACCTTTTTGAAATGCCATGTCAAATTCTATTAACTGAATGTTAATGAAAATCTTTAAATTCATGAAATTAAATAATACAGGCCGCTAAATGCATGTTTTGTAAATTGGAGCCCTATTTTGCAAAAAAAAAAACATACAAATACAGGCCCGTATAAAAAGTCACAAATATAGAACATTTCAACCTCAAAATTTATTAATAAAAATGCCTGAGTGAACAACCAATTATGGTCCAAAATAACTAAGCACACCATAACGATCCTTCAAAGTGACAATCTAGACGTAAATCTTGATAAAAGTAGCAATGAAAATCAAACTAAGGTCAGCAAATTGGTCATCCTCAATGTATATCCCGGCCCAAATGTCACAGTCTATGCTAGGATAATCATCAACATGTCTTTTTTCGACACATCAATATCTAAAATACAAAAGGTAAATTATATCAAAAGATATTAACGTTTAGAGGTAAATTTATTTAAAATATCAACATTTTAAGTAGTTATAAAAGTTATCAACGTTTGAGGGTAAGTTCATTTAAGATATCAAAATTTTTGAGTGGTTAAAAAGAGGCATCAAGGTTTAACAAAGTGAGTTGAATAAGGTATCATTAATTCATTGATAGAAAGTTAAAGAGATTTAATTGAAAACTAATCCAAATGTCGATACTTTAAATTAACTTTGTAAAACGTTTATACCTCATTTGATACACTATGCTAAATGTTGATATCTTTCTTTAACCACTCAAAATGTTAATATCTTCAATGAACTTATCCCCAAACATTGATACCTTCTAGTATAATTTTTCCCAAAATACAAACTCCATCAAATGAGTTATAAAGCCAAGTAATGGTATTATACATATCCATGTATATACAACAAATGAGGGTAAGCAATCACAATGATACTTGTATTACTTGGGGTCATTGTCCTAACTCCTAATTGCCACCTAAATTTTGCTAAAATCAGCAATAAATTATCTAAAGTTCAGATTGATTAATTTAACTCAATACCATCTTTATTAGTTCTATTGATACCATCATCCTAGATGATTGGATCAATGACGCATTGATACGTGTCCTTTGACCCAAAAAAAAATCCATGTCTAAAATTTCCTAGCTAATTATGCATAAAACTTGAAATAAAATGTCAAAGTAAAAAAATTGAAAATAAAAAAGAGATCACCAACTTCTCAAATAATGGTGTTACACAAGAATCAACTAATACATATGAACTACCACGATTTTCACTTTAACTATAGCACAAATCACCATTCTCAAAAACCATCAACCACCATAGTACCACAACTCTCATCTACACCCTCTCAACTACCAAAGCCACCTCCATTTTTGCAATAAACCACCATAACCTTCACCATCAAAACCCTTTTGACCCAACTTTTCTATGACCTACCTCTCATTTGTGCTAGATCGCACAAGTCAAAACTTGGACTCACCACCTATTCTAAGACTACCAGGACACTACAACTATCTGCAACTTAGACCAAATCATCACTTTCCTTTGTAGACCCAAGCCAAACATTCATTCGGGTCATGATATTCTTGTAGGTTTTCACTTTATATTTTAGAGGGATTTTTTTAATTTTATTGTGCTTTCAAGCATATATAATTTATGTTGAGTTAGGGAACATGTGTCAATGGACAATCAGTGAATTATCCCGCTAAACAAACAGAGTTAAAGGTCTAATAGAAGCGGTAACAATGAGCGCGAAAAGTGCAATTGTGTATTAAACTAATAAAAAAAAAATTACGTTATAGGTCTAATAAAAGTAGTAATGGTGAGCACAAAAAGTGCAATTTTGTATTAAATTGATAAAAAAAATTACGTTAAGGATGTAACTAGGAGGAACATTATGGGGATAGCTTAGGTTTTCTGAAAAGTTTTATGACCCTGTGGGGTTAGTAGGTTTAGGACCCTGTTACTTGCTCGAATCCAATGGGGGGTAGACTTCTAAATGATGGGCTTGAATCACGGCTAGTAAAGAAGTCTACAAAATAAAAAAACTCGTTAATGGTGTGCCAAGCCTAGGCCTGACATGGCTACTCCGATGCTTAAGACAGTATTTTCCATGACAAGCCCACAAATTGAATGAATATGAATGAATTAGTATGACATTACCTTGATCTGAAATGGGTTGTAAATATTTATAGGAGACTAGCCTAGTGGTTTTGCTAGAAGTAAGCATGTGGTTAAGTGCTTGGTTGGCTTAACGATTATAATTGTAGTAGGCTTAGTGGTGATCTTGCAAAGTGTCACGATACCATATTATGCAAAGCGATCCCGACCAAGTCATGGATACCAAGTGAAAAACACTTTGAGACTGACTGAGCATTGCTTTTGGGTTAGTGTGGAAATCAATTTATTGTTAGTGACTTAGGGAGCCTAAGGCCAAGTTTATTGGCCCAATCCAGTAGAACGAAGGACTCAGCTTAGATAGGCCCGAAGTCAAGAACAAACCATCAACAGTTGTCCCCCTCCCCTCTCCTACTCCCATTGTATGGACAATAGGAGTAACCTAATCATAAGGGCTGGCTGAGTCAAGCTAGGGAAATGATTGCTTTATTGTAAGTTAAGGACCCATCACTAGTTTTATACTTGAACTAATCGAAGTGTCTTTTCACATACTAACTTGTCGTGTTCTTAGCGGGAAAACATAGCGTGTGGCAATGACTTCCGGGCTGCAAGTTGATATGATTATTATTTTGTGCTCTATTAGGCGGCTGATGTCGTATTCGAGTTTTACTATTTATAATCCTATATTCTATCTCATAGTCGATACGGAAGGCAAGTGCACCTATCATTTATAGTATATAAATGACTTATAGGGTCGTATTCCTCAGGGTCCTGACAATTACTACTACTCGCCCTTTTAATTATTATCTAGCAATCAATTCAATTTAGGTCTAATTAATACTCAATTAGATAATTCTAAAATTAACTATATTAACTACAAAATTTTATCACAATAGCATATAAAACAGAAGTTTAACAAATTATTAACACAATATACAAAAAATTACTCCATCATATTAACAGGATTTAACTAAATTCATCCATAAATTACTTATCTGCAGAATTCTTAATTCATGATCATTATTCTCATAATAGATCAGTCCTAATCCTAATTGTATCCACTAGAATCTCTTCTAAGTTAATAGCCAATTCAGAATTGCATTAAAACTCTTATTATTCTCAAATTCTTTGAAAACATGCAGCAAACTTCCTATTAACATCTCTCAACAAGAGTAGTTTGTTCTAGTGCCTTAGATCTACTCAAGGGAATTGTTTCTCAACCTTTTCCAATGAGATGTGATGTAGGAATATGTCGTGCACTACAATTTCCTAAATTTATTGAAGACCCATCACTAGAATTTGTAATTAAACAGATTTATAACAGATACATATATGATTCCTGTTAATACTTCGTAATACCCTAATTACTACTCACTCATACTGAAATATGAACACAAACATGTAACAAACATGAATGACAATAGAAATAAAACATTCAATGAACAAGATAAGAGAAGAAATAAAACCCCTTTTTATGATTATGAAATGGTTGTACAAACGAACACTAGATCAATCGACTTTCTCAAGTTCTTTGGAATCCCTACTATATTGATGATGATTTCACACAAACTCTCATAACAAATAATTTCCAGATCTAGAAAAATTCTCTCACACTTCACTCTGAAAGTATGTCTTTCTCTATATCCTTTTATCAATGGATATCTCTCCTTTTATAAAGCTTAGTGTGAAATAATACAACACTTGGAAAGGAGATGGTCTTTTTGTCTGAACTGATGTGTCCGGAAAATGAAAAGAAAATAAATACTTCAAAGTTGTATTATTAACCATCACGGGCGAGCTAGAGAGCTGTGTCTTTACTGTGCTAAATTTTCCCCCTTCATACTTCATCCAGCGGCGAAACACAAGGGCTGTATAATTTCTGTGCTGAAATTCTCCTCTTCCATCAGAATCACGGGCGAACAGTAGGGCGGTATTCTACTGTTCGTCAAAAATTCATCTTGTTCGCCCGTGATTTCAACTTGATCCATGTTTTTAAGATTATAAAGGTTTTTCTTACTACTTTTTGCTCCAATTTGTTTTGTTTTGATCTAAGGTTTCCTGAAATGAAAATATTATTGAATTAAGTATCAATTCTTAAAATAAAAATATAATTTAGTGCTTAAATTTTACTTAATTCTTCATTAAATCCTTAGATAATTTATGTCTATCAGCAGCATCATCTTACGTAATTTAATTTGAGCCATTTATTCAATGACCAGGGTATATCAAACGATCAAGGGTGATTTCGCTTTATTCTATTCATCAATGCATTCTTTTTCCAAAGTTTCCATAAGGATCTATTGATAAATATTTTATATTCTATTCCATACATAGGAATTCATGCCTTACTTAATCTATTTTCAGATAAATTCTTATGATTTTGTGCTTTATGGGTTAAATGTTGTTTTTGAGCTGCTAAAATCAGGAAAAGAAGAAATAAAGTGATTTGAACCAAGATTGGAGCAAAATAACGACAATGTTTGAAGACAAACTCAACCATGGCTGCCAAAGACCCTAACCGAGAGCAAGAAAATAAGGCAAAAAGTGCAAATCGCACCCTCAATTGCGCCTTCAATTTGCACTGCAGTTTACACTAAGACAATCACACCTTATAACTTAACCAATTGTGCCACAATTCTACTTACGATTCAAACTGCACTAAAATCATGCTTCTAATGAAAAGATACAACTTAAATCATGGCCAACCTTTAAGCTCGTGATTCGAGCTATGAAAATGACCTATCTTTGTTGTCATGAACACGTTGCCCTGATTTAAAAGCAAGTGAAGATAAGGATGAAATCCCTTATAAAGAATCTACCACGTCAATAATAAAATCTTCATGATTTCTATGCCATGTCACCTATAAATAAACATGCACAGCATGCAATACACATGTTATACCATATGTAACAAATTCCTGAAATAGTAAAGAGTAGTTAGAGAATTTTTCTTCTTGCTGGGATTCAAGTTTTCTAGGTAAATTCATATTGAACCTGACATTTGTTATTACAAGATTTTTGTGCTTAACCTATGATATTCATCTTTAATTTCATATTATTTCTCTAAAATCTATGCTTAATGTTTACATTTATAGAGAAATAATTATCTTAACTTAGCATTTGTGAATCGAAGACCTGATTCATGTGATTTCAAACGCATTTTATTGAATATTGACTGGGTACTTGTATTTAGCAGCTTAAATTTATTTTTCGGTCTAATTGTGTGATGCACCTTTTAGATCCATGCTTGATTTCAACTAAATAGATCAGAGATCATTCTTTTAAATAGATTTAAGCTACTAACAAAGTTGCTTATAATCACCTAGGGATAAGGATGGTGAAACTTTCTCTCACTTGGTTTTAAATTCATTAAAATGGGTTTCAATCAAATGATTTTTAATCTTTATGGGGATCTAGATTGCTAATAGCTTATGAAGAGATTCTAGTAGTCTGATGTAGATCCAGAGTTTCTGACCTTAAGAGAAGCTTTAGCTTACCTTAGTGAATCTGATAGTGTAAGTATAACTAGCAAAAAACTCTTTGAGTTTGTTAAGAAATCACATGATAAGAACTTAGTAAAGCAAATCCAAAGATCTATCTTGTATTAACAAACTTATATCCTTAATTTTCCTTAAGAACGTATATAGATGTTTACAATGTTCTTCTAATTCTTTCTTTGGCTAGATAATAAATGAATAGTGAATACAATAGATGCTAACGATCCCCAAGGAATATAACTTAATACTTTCGATGCTACCACGGTAGGTGCACTTGTCTATGTTAGTAATTACAACCAAGCTTGAATAGAACTTATGTGTACTTTTATGAATTTTTGTAAAACTTCAACTTTATGTTTGCTCTTAATGTGTTTATACCATATAACACCAACCAACTATAAATATATGATCAGGGAAGTCAGTTACATCTGTTTGATTTTTCTTCTTATTTTATCAATCCTTTGGTCTTCTTATTTTCAAGTGATCATATTAAAAATTTCTGACAATGGATGTTGAGAGTTGCAATTTCTCTCATATGTTAGGAAGTCTTCTCACTGTGTAAACCCTATGGTAGTTTCCCTAATTCATTCGATAATGCAGATTGCCCCCATTACTAAGAAGTTATGGAAAATAGGGTAAGAGAGTATGACTTCATTGTAAGTGACTATGCCACTCCTCTTCATGAAAGTGCCTACTTATTTATAATGGCAAAGTCCTATCTCAAGGACCTTTATTAGGTAACAGAAGTGGACGCGAAAGATCTCAGGACATTTTTTATTACCTTTCTAATTTAGTTGTCGGTAACAGGCCTAACAATTTTCACAACAAAGCTTCCAAGGAGAATCATCGTAAGGCGCGAGATCTTTATCTTGTGAGGTGCCTAGTGAGTATACTACTACTCTTTTAAGGCCAAGAGACTGGGTGGCCTTGGTCTATAGGTCCAAGTTTTGTGTTTATATTAGATGTATGGAGTTTACCTTACGTCTTCCTTTATCAAACTTTCAAGAGGACGTTCTGAATCACTTCAACTAGAGTCCGAGCCATTGATGGTGAATTCTTAGAGATTGATTGCTTTTGAGGCTTTGTGTATTGGCCTTTGTCCAAGCCCTTCTCCACAGTTGCTCCAGCATTGTTTTATGACTAAGTGCCCTAATAACGAATGGGTCCAACTACAGCAAAGAAAAGAGCTATCTTTTTTTACTGGATTAGATTCCATCATGAAAGATTGGAAAGGAAAATTTATCATCGTGGAAATGGAGAGGGAGGCTCCATTCACAACTCGTTGGTGAATCAACCCTTGAACCTTCCTCTAGCCACGTTGCTTGCTAATGATTAGAGATTTCGGTAGAGCTTAATTCTTTATGAAATGGTGTCATTCGATAGGTGTCAACCTCGTTAATATTAAGGAGGTCGTCGAATTCTACGTAGAGTAGGGGCCTTATTTCGTACCATGAGCCTTTTTTAAAGAGAGCTAGAAGGATGCTCAGGGTATGACTTGAGCATGATTTCCGTACATTTAGGGTTATCTGTTTGTTAAGGAGTGTTATTTAGGGAAGATATAGCCATGAGTTTACCCATCATTGCTTTGTGTTAGTTTTATCTCAATCGTTTTTTCTATCTTCTCAAGTGATACTGCAAAAGGAAGGTCTTAAGACATCGGTTAATTTTTTTATCCAAGCCTATCAAGGGGTAAAGGTAGGAAGAAAGCTTCGCGGCAGTAGAAGATGGGATGTGTAGAGTAATCGTTCGGCTATTGAGGACTTAGCAATCTAGAAAGGTAAGGCTCCTATATGGCCTTCAGGCACCAAAAGAGGGGCATCGGGTAAAGGAACCTAAATTATCTTAGACTCCCACCAAGAAGCCTCGTCAGGAAGAGGGTGGGGCTTCATAAGTCCCCATCTATCGAAGGGGATAATTGTAAGGAAATGGGTGCAACTGCTTGGGCCATGAATCCCCCTGACATTGGTCGTTGTCTATATGCCCGATCAAGATAGATTCCAACCATCATGAGGAGTATGTTCCCATTTCGGTCGAGGGCAAGGGGACTTCTAGGCTGATTATCACCCTTCCACCTACCCTTATTTAGGACTGGCCAATTAGTCAAACTAAGTTATTGTGTGAAGGCCATTGTTTATTTTCTTTGGGTTCATCAGAGGGAACAATCAGTTGGGGTACTTTGCTTACATAAGTGTCTCGAACTTGTTTTTATTATTTTTTACTGTATCACTCGCTTATCACCTCAGTTGCTTGTAGAGAATTGTTGAAAATATTGTAAAGGTAGTGTTGTATGGTAGGACTTTCCAATGGGAGATCGATCATTTACGATCAAAGCATTCTGACCAAGATAGGCATTTACAAGAGGTAGGTTTAGCTCTTGTCATGCATCGGTTTTATTATAATACTCGTGCTGAGTACCATGCCCTTTACTATGAACTGAAGCTTGATTATGACATCCTTGAGCATTAGCTTTGAAAGAGGGATCGATAAGCTAACCATTATAAGGAGGAGAAGCTGTTGCCAAAACAAAGATTGAGGAATTGCAATTTGAGTTAAATAAATTGTGAGTTAGCTGCTCATAATGAGATCCGTTTACTTGATGATGAGAGGCATAAGCTCCACAGGGATAATCAGGAGCTTCATGTTGAGAACAATCGCTTCAGCGATTATTGGAAGATAGTAGAAGAGAGTTGGGTGAAAGCCATTTAGGTTTTCATTCCCACAAGATGAAGTTGATGTTGCAAAGAGATGAGTTCTAAGCTTCGATCGCCAAGGTCGAGCTTGAATATGAGAAGTCTTATGAAGACTTGGATAAGGCCCAGAGAGAGTATGTTGAGTTATGTGATGATGTTAAGGCACTTGAAGCCAAATTTGCTGCCATCGATGCTAGTCAACATAGACCCTTGATGATTATTTTAGCAGTAAGACTTAGGCAAAGATTAGAGATTGAGGAGGGGGCGATCAGCGAGATTTTTCGATATATTCATGAACACTGTTTTTACAACACGATTCGTTGGACCAATTTTCGTTCATATCTCTCAGATAGAAAAATTATCTTAGAGGAAGATGAGGATGTTAAGGAGGAGGAAGAGGGTGTCATCTGTGAGGGGAAGCAAGCAGCTCAAAATGTTAATGGGGAGCCACTTCTTTAACCTATCCTTTGCTACTCTTGCAGAATAGCTTGACTAGTCTGGAGCTAGGGCAGCCCATCTTATTGACACGACTAGGGGTTAGAGTTACCAGGTGAAGTAGCTCCCTACTGGTTCAATAAGTGGTGTGGCAAGTGAGAGGTTACCATCTTCCCAGATTGATTGGTTTGTAGAGGAGTGAATGAGGAGTTGGCAAAGGATTGATGTTGTTTGTTAGAATGACCTTATTTTTTCTACTTGTTTGTTCGATCAAAGTGCTGACTTCTTGATTTTCTTTTGTTTTTTGGTCCAGATGTCAGCCATTTGATGTAGTTATTTTCAATAAAATTTTAATTCAATCTTTTTCCTATGATATTTTTTCCTTTTTCCTAGAAGTCTTTTGCTTTCCATACTATATCTTTGATTTAACTTTATCCATTTACCGCTTCCTAAAGGCTTGTATGGGTTGTCATTCCGAGATATATGTCGTGTCTTCATTAATGAGTATCTTATTATGGATCATTAGATTGTGATCGAATCAATTGGATGACTGAGTTGTGCATTGGTTGACATTCCCAAGATACTAGGGGATTTTTTCAGCATTATCTATTCAAGCTTTTGCTTATAAATAAAAGGGGTGCTTTCCTCTCGTCACTTCACTCACAAACTTTTTCTTCCCTGATTCATGAGCGTTCTTTAATCTTGAGAGTAACCTCTCTTCTTTTTTCCATGGAATTTCTATCCCATGTCCGGTTGGAAAGGTAGAGTCCTTAACATTGTGTTGTTCCACCTCCGTATTGGATGGTTTGGAGTTTTGTTGAAGAATTTTCGTCCAAAGTAAGCCATGCTTATTCACGATGGAAAGATCTTCCTTCTTGTGTTATGGCATGTAATGGAGGCCATAGGTCTCATTGTTTCTAGTTGTATGGAGCTTCTAAAGGCGGGGAAAAAAAAGCATGTGTGTTTAAACTGGGTAAGTAGCCTTTTATTGTTCCAGTGATTTTGCTCCCTTTTGACTCTTTGGGATGAAGTCAATGAGGGGGAACCAAGAGAGCTCGTCTTCATCTTGGCAGGTTTTGGATGTTGGGAAGATCATGTCAACCAGGATAGAGTAAGCAAAGGAAGGGATCGTCAATTCTTTGATCATCCAACTTTGTTTAAGCTTCCTCTATCTGGGATGCTTAGTGTAGCTTGGCAATTGGTAGTTGACTTGATTCTTATCAATTATAATATAGGAATTCATGTTGCTTCTTGGTGTTTTAATTTGAGAAAGGTCCAAACGTTGGCATTGACTAAAAGGAGTTCTAACATTAGGAACATATATTGAAAATTTTTAGTATTTGGACGAAATGCCATCTTAAACTACCCTAGCCAAGAAGCCAGTCAAAACTACTATACTTTTTTTGAAGTAAATAAACAAACTTTGAAATCAATTTGCTTTCTTTCAAGTGTTCTTTATTTCTCTCATTCCCTGAATTATAACTTATTTTTCCAAGATGCAGGTGCTGAGCGTAAGTTGTTAGATCAATCAGTCCCTAGAGCTAGAGCCTAGTTAGGGAGTTAACTATTTAAGATGCGGCTGCTGAGCGTAAGTAGCCCGGTCAGTTGGTCCCTGAGTTAGAGCCCCGACAAGCAGTTAAGTCTTTAGGACGTGGGTGATAAGTGTAAGTAGCCCGATCAATCAACCCCTATGACCAGAACCTCTCTAGGGAGTTGAGTGTTTAAGACGCGGGTATTGAGTGTAAGTAGCCTGGTCAATCAATCCCTAGGGCTAGTACCTCGCTAAGAAGTTAAGTATTTAAGACAAGGGTATTGAGTAAGCAGTCCGATCATCCGGCCCTTAGGGTCGGAGCATTGCTAAGGAGCTAAGTATTTAGGACACGAGTGCTGAGCATAAGTGGTCCAGTCAGTCGGTCCCTAGTATCGAACAACTATATCTTCAGGAAGTGATTCAGAATTCAACATTTCTAAAAATGAAGTCATTACAGTGGTAAGTAAACTACATAAAAATACATTCTTAAATAAAATACTTCCTTAAGATGTTTGCATTCCATGTTCTCGAAATTGGTTGTCCGTCTAGTCATTCTAGACGGTATACACTGTTACCAAGGTTCTCGTGACTCGGACAGGATCTTCCCAGATGGGAACCAATTTCCCTTGACCTTCTCTAGCACCCATGTTAACTAGTTTCAGCACACTAAGTCAATAAGGCTGAATTCCTTATGCCTGACTTTCTTATCATAATAGCTCGAGGCTCTGAGTTGGTAAGCCATGAGCCTTTGTTCAGCTTGGTCTCAGAGTTCTTTTATAGTATCTAGATTGGCTTTCAGTGCTTTTTGGCTGACCTTTGGGTTGAATCCTTATGTTATGTAGGTAGGAAGTTCTAGTTCAACCGAATGTATTGCTTTTCTATGCCAAATGCTAACTGATATGGTATTTCACCAATAGTTATTCAGTGTGTGGTCCTATACCCCCAAAGTATATTAGGCAATCAGTCTACCTATCCAACATGGTCTCGATCAACCATCTTTTTGAGATTTTCAGCTATGATGAGATTTATTGCTTCCACTTGTCCATTGGTTTGGGGATGAGAGACCAATGTGTATAAGATATCAATGTGATGATACTAGTAGAATTCTATGAACTGGTCATTGTCGAACTAGGTGCCATGTCAGTGATGATGACTTATGGTACTCGAAATCAGCATAGAATGTGGTTAGTTACAAAGGCTTCTGCGACTCATACAGTGATGTGGTCAACCACTTGTGCCCTACCCATTTAAGACAGTCAACCACGACGATGATAAATCGTTTTTGTCTAAAGATCCTAGGAAGGTCCAAGTATATCCATTCCCTACTGGACAAATGGCCATGGGCTGGCGATGAGCGAAGGTAGTTTCTTAGTGCATGAGCTAGGGGTGCATGCTTTTAGCATCTCAGACATTTCTTTGCTATCTCTATCACATCTTTCTTCATGGCCAGCCAATAGTAATCGAGCTGTAAGGCTTTAATATAAAGTGTCTGTTCGGCAACAAGGTTATTGTATTCTCTTGAATACAAGTCTTCCAGGACAGCTTGCCCCTATACCAATCGAAGACAACAAAAGAAGGTCATGTCATGGCCTCTCTTAAATAGAACATCATTTAATAGTATATAGTTGGAAGCTTGGTACATGAGCTTCTTGGCCGCCTTTTTGTCAATCAGTAGAGTCCTTACACATAAGTATTCCTTTATAAAGGTCCATCCAGCAAGGTAATGGGAGATTTTCTTCAATGCAATTATTTCTTGATGTTGTTTGTCAATGGTGCGACGTGGCAAATACTCCACAAACAATCCTTCTTCTTTTAGCCCAAGGTTTAGGAGGCTTGCTACTATAAACTTAGCAAGTTTGTTAGCTTCGATATTTTTTGCTCAAGCTATTTTGTTAATGATCCCAACTAGAAAGGTTGGTTATCAATGGCCGCAAGAGCTCTAGGTACTTTATCATAACATCTCTTATGGTCTCATATTCTCTTTTATCTGTTGTACTACAAGTTGGGAGTCCAAGTAAACAATCAGGTTGTCAACTCCAACTTCCATTGTTAATTTCAGTCCTTCTATGAGTGCTTCGTATTCTTCTTCATTGTTGCTGGTGCCGAAGCTAATTTAAGAGGAAAACATATTTTGACATTGTAAGGGCATTGTAGGGTTAACCTTGCCACAAAGCCTTCTTAAGTCGAGGATCCATTAACATAAAGAGTATATTCTTGTTTACCTTCCTTAGAGGGTTCTTTCAGGGGGCTTGCATATCCCACTATGAAATCTGCCAATACCTGGGCTTTAATGTCATCACAAGCCTTGAATCGTACCTCATACATGCCCAATTCAATTGCATATTTCATCATGTGACCTGATGCATTAGCCTTATGGAGGATGGTGCGGAGCGATTGGTCAGTAAGGACCATTACCTAGTGTGCTTCAAAGTACGGCCTAAGTCTTTTGCCAAAAGGACAACCGCTAAGGTGAATTTCTCAACCTTAGAGTACCTTTCTTCAGCCCTTGGAGCACGTATTGATGTAGTAGATCAATCTGTGTTCATGTCTGTCCGCGAAATGAGGATAGAAGAGATAGCTTTGCTGCTCATTGTAAGGTGCAAAAATAGTTCTTCTCTTGGTATGGGTTTTGCCAAAACTAGTGGAGTTGCGAGGAATTCTTTCAAATTTGCAAACGCCTTATCGCAATCTTTTGTCCACTTGAAGTCCATCGGGTTCTAAGAATCTTAAAGAACTCAACGCACCGATTGTCACTTCGAGATATGAAGCGAGCCAAAGCTGTGATACAACTAATGAGTCTTTAAACATCCTTTACTGATTTGGGAGGCCTCATTTTCTAGTAAAGCCTTGATCTTGTTGTGGTTTGCTTCGATTCCCCACTACATAACCATATATCCAAGGAATTTTCTGTATGATGCTCCAAATATGCATTTATGGGGGTTCAATTTCATCCAACTCCTCTCAGTCTATCAAAGGTCTCACGGAAATCCTTAAGGTGATCTTCTAAGCTTATGCTTTTAACAATCATGTCATCCACGTAAACCCCCATGTTCCATCCAATCTATTCTTTGAAAACTGTTGTACGCCATGGCTTTCTTTGTAAACCAAGCTTGACTTCGAGAACCGAAACCCTAAACCGAAATAGCTAAGGTTAGAAAGAAACCTAGAAACCCTAAGTCCGGCTTCACCGAGAATAAAACCATATGACTTTTGAGAGCAAGTTAATCTAGATTATAGTTCAAAAGAATATATTGAAACATAAAAAGATCAATTTTCGGGAAATTATTTGTTTTGAACCCGACCGGGATCCCTTTCAAAAAACCGGGCCTCAGGACTCGAAATTAAACAAAAATTCTTGAATGCTCTTTAAGACCGGAATTTAAAAAAATTCAAAAATATATTTATTATAATTTTTCGGTTTACAAAAATTAAAGTTATAGCCTTTATCGTATTTTCTTTACTAACCGGTAATTTAATTATCCAATCTTCTATTCATTACTATTCACAAGTACAAGCTCATACCCTACTCACACTTACAAGCCATGCCCCTACTCTTACGTTCTTATACTTTACTCATTACCATTTTCTTTTCCCATGCAAAATTGTCATATATTATTACACAAATTAATTTTGAAAAATTACACGACACTTTTTCTCTCCCTCTCGCTCTCTTGGCCGGCGCTACCCCCTCCCAATTTCCCTCTTATTTGTTTTACTTTTCTCCTTTTATTTATTCACACAAACCCTAATACCTCTCTCTATATATACCCTTTTATGCCTTCTCATTTACACTTTTATTTTCTTTCTTCATTTTCACTTTTGGAAATTTTACAAACCCTCTCTCTTTTTCTCTCTTAGCCGTGAGCCCTCCATCACACACACACACTCATACGCATTTTTTTTTCTTTTTCTTCAAGTCCTCTTATCTTACAAGCTTAATAGGTATAAATCTATACACTATCACTACAAAAACATTTAATGGCAAGATCATTCATCATGTGTGGATTCACCAAAAAAAATCCCAATGAGCTTCATGCTAGGGATGTGAAATCACTAAAACATGATGATCAAGCCATCACAAGTTGTGGATCTTACGTTTTAAGCACATATTTTTTTCATGATCATAATATATGTTCGTATAGTGATGATCTTATGTAGAAATCTTGCTACTAAATTGTTATCGTAATAGTACGCTTCATTTCATGCATCTAACATGATCACTACACTAAGATCTAGCTTCTAAACATCCATCCTTTACATGTCATTTGAGATCTCATGCATTTATTTTGTTTAGAATGAATAAATGGCCATAAAGATTTTTGTCTTATGTAAATAATTTTTTTTCTTTTTTTTAGTTAGGATATTTATGAAGATGAGCTAAAAAGCTCGAGAACAATTTTTGTTTCATCAAAATAAACTCTTGTATTTTCGGATGAAAAAAGAGCTATACTTTGAAAACCTATTTTTCAACTCCAAAAAATGAGTTTTATGTGAAAAATGAAGAGCTTATGGAATAGATATCAATAAAAGATGATTTTGATAAGTTAATGTTAGATCTACTAAGAGAAATTTATCAAACAAGAAATATTTACTAGATAGAAAATTTAGGTCTTCTATTAGTTACATGAAATTCGTAACTAGAAAAAGATGGTGTATAAACACGTATTTTTCAAACCCAAAATGGAAGTTTTATTAAGGAAATGAAGTCCTTAGGGGTAGGATTAGTGGAGCTTTAATTTTTAAAATATCAAATGAGTTTTTCTTATAGAAATCACCTCAAAATCATTTTTTGTTTTTTACAAAATTCGGATCTAGGAATAGCCCATATTTAAACATTTGTTTACAAAGTGTAAAATGAGGATTTTTATTGAAAAATGAAGACCTTAAGAAATAGATATAGTAAAGACTTAATTTTAGGAAGAATAAATAAATTTTATTAAGGAAAATTTCTAAAACAAGTGTGACTTCAAGAATACAAAACTAGTCTTGCTAAGTTAGGTATTCATGACATTTTGTAAAGTAGAAGCTTTCTAAAAATATCCTTCTAATATAATATCATCAATAACATACATATAGGAAGCTCATAACATACCATACATGATAGTAACTTGTTAATATTGCATGCATATTTGGCATGGATAGTAAAAACATCATAACTCTTCACAAAAGCAATTTTCAAAAATGGATGTTTGTCTACTGATCAGAACTTTTCGAGATTAAAAGTTTTCAAAACTGAGATATTATATTAGAATTAGATAGATCTTTCGAAGTAGATAGGAATTAGTATATAATTTGTAAAATTCCAAGTTAAAACGACCAAATTATGACCGTTTTAAGTTGGAATTTTCATTAATGATGAGAATTACAAAGTTAATAGTTTTTATAAAATAAAATGGATTAGATATGAGTTGAAATACTCATTTGGGTATTTCTTTCATTTAGGTGACTTGGATCTCGATGATTCGTTACCACCAGACTATTATTACTAAGAGACCGGCGGCCTATGGCGGAGTGAGTATTAGTTCATAATTTCATTTGTTGATTGTGTTTGTAGTGATTAGTTGCACCAGAATATGAGGCAAAAGATAAAAAAAAATATATTTGCATTATGGGAATTATGGGAGATTATGTATGCTTGTGGATGAGTTGAGAAATTGTATTAAGAATATCAAAATCGGGTGATTAACTTATGTTTGTTTAAAATATTATAGGATTGATTGTCGGCAAGATTGGTTGATCACCTAAAAATTGGTATTAATAATTATTCAAATTGATAATTAACATAAACATAAACATAATCACTTCACAATGGAGATGGAGCATTAGCATATGTTGGTTACTCGTGATCCATAAACAGCTAAAAGTTGGTTGATTATGATCCATAAATGGCATAAATGAGTTGGTTGATCGTGATCCATAAACGACATAAGTTGGTTACCCATGATCCATAAACTGCACATAAATTCAATGGTAGTACCGCAATATTCGTTAATCTATTAACCCCGAATGGAGAGCGTAAATCCATTCACATATGATTTCCAGCTGATCATATGTCTTGTTTGTTCATGTTGTTGATGCATTCCATGTGGTTGAATAAATAACTTGATTGAATGATTTGTTATAAATGTCATTGTGGAAATATTCACTCACTAAGCTAGTGTAGCTTATGTCCCCATAGCTTTTTCTTATTGCAGTTTTCATATATTTGGCTAAAGCCGAGGCATCCTATCAAACAAGTATAGGAAATTGGAGTTTCCTTTAGAAGTTTGTGTTCAATTTTGTATAGACTTCCATAGGAAACCCTAATACTTACAGGATGACTATAAAATATCATTTTTAAACTTAATATTCCTTTACGGGAGAATGCCCCTATTTTTGTAATTGATTATGTGGACTCTTGGTTTATATTCTTATGCTTATGGTATGTCAAATTAAACTATTTATCTCCATTAGTTCATGTATTCTATTGTCATAAAGGTACGCCTTGCATCTGTGTGAGACTTCGGAATGATTGTGGTAGTAATTCCTAAGTCATATATAGCATGTGGTGAACTGTTACGTTTAGGGTACCCTATGAGGCGTGACAATTGTTGTGACCAATCTTTAGTAGGTAGGTTCTGCATTTTTTAAGCCAAAGGGCATAACCTTGTAGCAATATGTGCCAAAATTAGTAACAAACGACGTGTGCACCTGGTCTTTCGATTCCATCATTATATGGTTGTATCCAAAGAAAGCATCCATGAAACTTAATAGGGCATGGCTGGACGTGGCATCGACCAGTTGGTCTATCCTTGGGAGCGGGAAACAATCCTTGAGGCATCTACATTGAGGTCGATATAGTTGACCCACATCCTCCATTTGTCGCTTGCTTTTTTTACCATAACAACATTTTCCAGCCATGTAAGGTATTTCTCTTCTCAAATGAATCTATCTTTAAGAAGTTTCTAAACTTCTTCTTCTATGGTGACTTGATGAACGGCGGCAAAGTGGCGTCATTTTTGTTGCACCTATTTGATTTTTGAATTGATGCTGAGCTTGTGGTTGATAACCTCTAGGTCTATGCTGGGCATGTCAACAAGCATCCACGCAAATACATCACAGTTATGTTAGAGGAATTGAAACAGTTCTTTCTTGACATTCGTTGGTAATGTTGAGCTGATCTTTATGGCCATGGAAGGATCAAAGCCGAGTAAAATTTCTTCTATTGTTTATGTGGGTTCATCCCCTTCTTCATCTTTACTCGTCTTTTTGTACTTAGGTCAGTCGAGGAACGAGTCTATTCGTCTCTTGCCAGAGCTCAAACACATAGCCTCCTAGATAAGCTTGGTCCCCTCTGCATATGCCGACCCTATTCGATGTGGGGAATTTCGCCTTTAGGTAAGACAGGGAGGGTAGCATGTGGAAAAGGAAGAGTTCCGGTCGGCTTATGATCATGTTATAGGGCGACCAACATTCTACTACTAGGAACTCAACTTCATTATGGGCCTTATGCTTATTGTCGCTTTACCTCATTAGCAACATGACAATTTCTCTAACTTTGACTGGTTGGTTGCTAAATTCAAAGATTTTGTGTTTGTTAAACTTGAGCTTCTTCTGAATATTTTTGTCTTAGATCCTATCAAAGGTGTATTCGAAAATGATGTCCACACTACTTCCTATGTTGACTAGATATTTCATCACGTCAAAACCCGCTACTCTCACTTTTATAACAAGAGAAAATTGATGGGATATCTTAACATCATCCAAGTCGGCATCAACGAACTTAAGAGTCATATCTAGTTTTTCCCTTTTTCCTAAAAGCATCACTTTCTTTCCTTTATCATTTCTGAAGTATCAGGAAAAACTTGTCGAGTGTGGTCCCCTAACAATAGTGTTGACTACTCTGTGAGCTATGTCATCAGTCTGGCAATCAATGCGGTCATTGGGGTATTGTTGATAATCATTTCTCCTTCGTTGGTTGGGTCTTTCGATGGCATTCTTCGGGTCGACTAGATGTTATAGTAGGAAGCCCTTTTTGAGGGCCTCTTGTTGGGTTGTCTTCAATTGATAATAGTCATTGGTATTATGCCCGACATCTTGGTGGTAATCACAATACCTGCTCGCATCCCTTCTACTTAGGTCGCCACGCATCTTAGCTAGTTCGAGTAGCATACAAAAATTCCTGATTTTTAGGAAAATATCTTCCAGATGTTTGCTTAGAGGAAGGAAACTAGATTCAAAGTATCTCCATTTTCCTTGGAGCCTTTTCCCTTAGGCTCCCTTTCCTTCCTTTTCTCTAAGGGGCTTAGTCAATCTTTGGCTAACCCCAGGAATTCTGGGAAGTAGGTGGCTTTTTTTGTGATTTTTCCATTTCATTTTCGGCAAGAAGTCTTCATGCTATATATATTTGCTGGCCCATTCTTGGAATTCTTCTAGGGTCTTAGGTTTGTTTTTGGAAAGAGAGTAGAAGAAGCTTTCATTCCTTCAAATTCCATGATTGGCTGCCTATATTGCATGACTAAGGTCAAGATCGTTCACTTTCGTGTCTACTTGGTTGAATTGAGTAATGTAGTCTTTTAGGTTTTTCTGGTTTACAAAGAACAAAGAGGATGTGTCTTTCTTTGGAGGGTTACTCACTATAAAGTGAGTCATGAATGCAGTCACAAGACTTTCAAAAGATGTAATGAACCGTTAGCCATTTGGTGGAACCTACTTTTGCAATATTTTCCAGTGTTCTAGGGAACACTTCGTAGAAGATGGCATTATTAAATTTGAACACTAGCATTTTATCTTTATACCTTTTGAGGTACTCCTCTGAGTCGGTCATTCCATCATAGAGCTTGAACGTGGGTAACTTCATCCCTAGTGGTTATGGCTTATCAATGACTGACTGAGCCAAGGGCATCTTGATGGCCATTCGGGTTGTTTTTGTTATGAGGGTGCTCATTTTACTTTCCTTGATTTCCAATCTTCTCTTGATCTCTTTTTCTAGCTCTTCAGGTGTCATGTCCTGAAATTGTTTGCTGCACCACATAGGGAGTTCTACTGGCGAAAGGTTTCCTACTTAGGTTTTTATGCCCTTGGTACAATTGAGGAGTTTTTTAGGCCATGAGAAACCTGTAGCTATGATCCTTCCAAGCTAGTGGGAGCATTGTCCACTTCATAAGGATGGTAAGTGTCTGCCTAATGCGGTGGAGTTTCATCACCACACAATCGTAACTGGGAGTCACATGTTTCTAGTTCCAACTCCTTGAGGTGTTTCTCAACATGTGTATTACACTTGATAATCTCAATATTTTGTTCTACCTCCTAGTGGAGCATGTCTTCCCAGTAGTTAAGGCGATCCCATTCTAGGAGGCCATTAAGGGCTAGGAGAATGTTAGGCCCCACCCAGAAGTAGTCATGCCTCATGGCGTTAGGACCCTGTGGTAGAATTCTAGTCACCTTCAAGGCCATACTCTTGAGACGATTTCTTATTTTTAGTGCACGGTAGCATGTTAAAGAGGGGAGTTTTGTCTTTCCAGGGAATTTGCTATAGGAATATTTGGTTGTTAGGGAACAAAACCAAGGAATTCTTCCGCTAAGGGTTGAATCTTCCCACAAATGGTGCCAAATGTCACTTGCTTGAATCCGATAAGATTTAAACTTTTAAACGATGGGCTTGAATCATGGCTAGTAAAGAAGTCTACAAAATATAAAACTCATTAGTGATGCATCGAGCATGGGCATGGGCCTAGCGTGGTCATTCTGATACTTAAGTTCATATTTGCCATGACAAGCCCACAAGTTGGATGAATATGAATGGATCAATGTGACATTACCTTGATCTAAAATGGACCGTGAATATTTCTAGGAGAATGACCTGGTTGTTTTGTCAGTAGTAGAGGAGTGGGTGAATAGTTGGTTGGCTTAGCGGTTATAATCGTAGTAGGCTTAGTGCTGATCATGAAGATATATCATGACACCATATTACGAGGAGCAATCCCGACCAAGCTATGGATGCGAAGTGAGAAACGCTTTGAAACTAAGTGAGCGTTGCGTTTGAGTCAATATGGAGGTTAGTTTACTATTAGTGACTTAGGGGGCATAGGGCCAAGTTTATTGGCTCTGCCCAGTAGAATGGAGGGCTCGACTTGGACACTCTCAAAGTCAAGAATAAATAAATATCATTTATTTTTATCTTAACGATGTTATACTTTTTATTTTTATATCTTGAATAAATGAATATCATTTAAAATATGAACATACTTAATCTCTGATCTCTTTTTTATGCCATTTTTTTTTTCCTTTGAAAAGCACCATTTAAAAAATCATGAAACTTTATTCATCAGTCACCAATTTCACATTCTCTGTCATGAACGTGTGTTTTCTTCGGCCTCACCTTTTCAAATTGCTTTCTTCGTGGGTGTTAAGGGTTAATAACTAAAAAGAAAGAACACAAAAAAAATGATTCTTTTTTCCCTTGAAAATCTCTCACGGATGCTTATCTTAGGGCTTCTTTTAAGGTATGGACACGTTAATTTCACATTGAGTTACTTTAGGAAAAGGTATCACAATTGTTACTTTAGCTTTTCTTCCTTTTATTATATGATATTACTAATAAGTAAAGTTCATGCCTTTGATCTCACTCCTACACCTTGTTGATACCACCCTGCACGTTGTTTCTGCACTTTAAAGCTTCTCAATCTGATCTCTGAACTAAATTTGGTAAAATTAGGATATTGGTTGGTAAAAACCCAGAACTGTATGACAACTCAAAGTGATGATTAATCTGTTTACTAACCATATTATATTGTAAGGAGAAAATTTTGACACAGAAATGTGTATCTATCTATCTATCTATCTACCTATTTATCTATCTATATATATATATATATATATATAATTTTGAATACATACCTCTTTAACTAATGTTCACACCATCAGTGATAAATAGATCAGAAGCATAAATAAGACAAATATGCTCGTGAAATCCTCAAATTTAAGTCAATATTTATTTAGTCTAATTCTGCCCATAGTCTAATTGAGCCCAAATACGAACTACATAAGTTTTATAACATTGAATTTATCTAACTCGCCACTTAATTGAGCTTGAATTGGCCTCAAATAATGTTTATCTACTTCCAGTCAGTTTCAAATATAATCTTAATATTATTAGAATGATAATATATTTTCAAGATAGTCAAACCAACAAAAGTTTAACAAGTGAAGTTTAAACTTATTAAGTTGAATTCACCTATTTGGTTCATTATTTTGGTAATATTTTGATATCGTTTTCAAACTAATATTTATTGAGAAATTGATATCGATAAAAAAACTGACAGTTTTACTTATAAACTGATCAAACTAAATCGATACTGAAATTGATAAAAAAAAATAATATTGAACCGATACTGATATAATACAAATAAGTTATAAATACTGATCTGTTAAGAGAGAAGGAAGGCTTCAATGGTGAGAAATTCTTTAAACGAACTTTATGAAGAAATACACTCATGAGCTTGATACTATCTATAACCCAAAACCTTAAGGCGTTAAGTTAATGGGCCTTCCCTCTTATAAACCCTTCACATAAGTTCCATATTTTTCATGTGGTATTTTTCTAACCTCACACTTGCACTCTACCATGATTTGATATAGATATGATGCTGAAAAAAATTGAAAATCCAAACAATTAAGTTCAAATTCAGCATAAATTTTCCCATTAGAAATTAATTATCTTTTCTTTGGTATTTTATTCTAAATTCGAGTGTTTAGAAATGACACTAGCTAGCTTACAGTTCACTTTTTTTCTTTTTCCTCGTTTGCATTCATACTATATATTTGAATATGAGACATTATATTATGTTACCTTTAGAGAATTATATGTAAAATTTATGTCAGTTGCAATAAGTTCATGCAGGGATTGGACTTATAATAATAATAATAATAATAATAATAATAGAGAGAATAAAAAATATCACAACAGTATAAAAATAAAATAAAATCAATGTTTACATTTCCATTTGGTTTTTATACTTTTAGTATATTCAACGGCCATGAACTAAAAAGACAATATATATATATATATATAGTTATATAGTTATTAACAAATACCATTATACAATTTATTAAAATTTACTCAATACAAAAATGCCCTTAGCTCTAGAGGGTTCATGCCATATATGGGTTAAAAAAAAGTATATACAAACTAGAAGTGTTTCCAATGCTTGTTAATAAGAGCTTTTCATATTAAAGTTTTGTCATCTATATATATTACATCTTTAATGTATGATTTCATGAGTAGAACTCTTTTGAAGAAGAAGAAGAAGAAGTCAAACCCTTGGTGCATAAATATCCCTAAATATTGCTATAAAGTTATAAAGGAATATGCACGTCCTATCCATAATGAAGATGTTGGCGTATTTATTTTTTATACGAAAGTGCAATTATATAACTACAACTATCCTCCAGCAACCAATCTACATTTTTTATATATTTTTCCATCAATATACACCATATATTTAAGGTAGGGATGAGGAAATAATCATATTACACTTATTGTACTTTATAATTGACTCAAAAGGTTCCAAGGATAATTTTTTCAAATCTTACTCTCACAAGATAAGATACAGATCTAGACTTCCATAACTTAACACATCAAACTTTAAATTATACAAGGTACATGATCTAGTACTTTGTAACCATCTATAGAGATTATTAATTAATAATAATAAATGCAAAACAATATCATATTTCTATCTTTTAAGTTCTACAAAAAGCAAAAGTGAAATAAACATATAAGTTATATGATATCCCAATTTCATCTTCCATAATAAAACTTAAATGGGGAGATGATAAGTTCATTTTACCGAATAGAATAAGGAGTGAATTGAATTCCAATTCAATTGGTTTGTAATAAAGTTATAATAACTATTATAATATTAATTTAGTATAAAAAATAAAACAAGTAATTATCGAAGTAAAAGCAAAATATCTATAATGCTCCTTATCTTTATTACGGAGATATGATAATTATACAGGTGATATTTTCAAGATAAGGATATTTACGACAAAGATTAGAAATAAACCATTGAATGAGAATGCATGTGTGTAGGAAAATGAATTGTTATTCATTATTTTACATAATAATAATAATTTATTATGAATTATTATTCTCCTCAACTAAACACCATAACATCAATTTTATGATGAATGAATTAATAATTATTTTCCTCAAATAAATGGCCTGAAAGTGTTTCTTTCTTCATTCATTCCACCTCTCTCTTCTAATTTGCAGGTTTTTATTTTTGAGTTTCTCTTGTCTTATTTCATTGCGTTTTTTCATTGGGTTTTGTATTAATAAACTTATTATAATTAATTCAGCATTATTAGTTTAAGTTAATGGACTAACTTTCCAATAGACTGAAAGTTTGAACAAGTGAAGGATGTATGATATGCTTTAATCCTTTGAAAGCGTTCATGTTAATAATGTTAAGGTGCTTGACCAACAAGAATGGGCACCAATATTACCATATAAGGCACATGAAAAAGGATCATCAAGCTACTAATGTCACATTTTGTATGTAAGAATAAATCCAAAATCAAATCACCATTCCTGATTTCATTTCCATTCATAGGTTGAGTTTCCTTTTTAAAAGCCTAAATCACGATTCTCGGAAATCAATAATACCGACTTGGAGGAGAAATTCCCATTAGAAGGCCGAATTGTAAGTTGAAACTCTATTTTTTCCTCATAAATGATTACTATTACAAATACTTTTTATCCGATTACTTATTTATCATTCACATCAATTACTTAGGATATTTTTTACAAATACACGTCAATTCCATTCCATTCCATGACATATGCAAATGTATCATTCCATCTCCTATTCCATTCATTTCATTCCAAATGATTCTTGCATACTATTCATGAAATAAGATCACTAAACACTAAACTTTTGAATCAAATCAAAAAATATTAATTCCTACTCTAGCTTACAAACTTTTCAATGTCACTCTGAGGGCCATTGAGAAGTTTCACTTCTACTATTTTAATGTAAAAAAAAAAAAAATTCTATAACTCATTCACTTAAAGGAAATAGCTATTCATTCCTATCCCGTTACGTAGAGCTGTTGTTATGGTATTTAGTTGAAGGGAATAACAATTCGTAATGTGTTGTTATTATATATAATAATCAACTACAATCCCTGTCTCCAATTGCAATTCAATAGTTTGTTTTCAGTTTTTATTATCAATACTCTTATTTTAGAAATATTATCTATATAATTATCATGTCTCTTTGTAATAAAAATAAGGACATTATAGACAGTTTACATTACTTCAATAATTACTTATTTTATTTTTTTATACTAAATAAATATCGTGACAGTCATTAAAACTCTATTGCAATCTTATTGCATTGGAATTGAATTCCTCCTTATTCCATAAGACGAAGTAAACAAGCCACTAGTATTAATTAATATAAAGAGTATCTTAAAGTGTATCTTGTATTTATCTAAAAACGTCTTAGACTAGAAAAACATATGTTAAAGTGAGAAAATTTTCTATAAATTTTTAGTTAAGATATTTTAGGGTATTTGTCGCCACTTGTTCTAGAAAGCATTAGTTATAATTCTAGAAAGATAGTTGAGACTTATCTAGAAATATAGTAAAACAAGTTAATTCCACCAACATGTTAAAGATTTCTATAAATAAATCTTCGTATATGCAAAATGTGTGCGTCAATAGAGAAAACACAACTTCTCCATATTTGCTTTCTCCGTTCATGTGCTAATTCCATTTAGATGTAAATTGCATAAATAAGTAAAATTCAAGTCAATTAATTATAAATATACAATGAATTCAGGTACCAAGTTGGTACTTAAATCTAAGGTGATTAGTTGTGAAAATAAATCAAATTCATATGCTAAACATAACACTCACCTATATTTTATTTCCTGTATCGTAGAGAATACAAGTAGCCAGTTCCTGTTATGTTAAAGTGGGAGGACCAATTCTTGGACCGGAAACAGGAATCGGTCGGTCTTGGAGGTCAAAAACCATCTTTAAACCATGAATGATGAAAATAAAAACCGGGCCGGGGGGCGGGGGGCCGGGGGTGTTCCTGTAGGGTATTTATTGTTTTCTTTCTATTGGATAAGGTTGGAATCAGAACAAGAGCGCTTGTACCTTGAAAACCGAAGTTGCAAGAAAAGGACTCGTTTTTAATTTATTGGGACCTGAACTCAAAACGCGTATGGAACAGCTTTTATTTCTTTTGAAAGATAAAGCAGCTGGTAAATATAAGTAAATAATCAATGGTTTTCCTATCCTAATAATCCTAATATATCTTAAGAAGTATCTACTTTATAACCTAAAGATTTATTTACATTTAGGATTTCATATGGAGTTGTATACTTTGGAAAAAAATTAATAAATAAGAAAATTGAACAGGTGATAGGATATATCTTATGAACAAGTGGGAGATAATTAAATATGATTATATGAATACGATAGAATATTTTAAAGTGGCTTTTTACTATTGAGTATAATAAACAGTAATTCAGCCAAAAAAAAAACTAAAAATCAAAAACCATTTATGAAGGAAAAAAAAAACAAAAGTAAAAATAGATAGCATGTATAAAGATACAGTTCTAGTCCATCCAAAATTTCAAATTTATTTTTAAAAGCTTAATATAATTTTATATTTGCAATCAGCTTAAATGCTAAATTTACAACTCGTCTCTTTGTGTAAAATATTAGACATATAATCTATAGAAACCAAGTTTGATTTACCTATTTATAAAAATTAACAAATGCTAAACAAGATGTCCAATCAATTTTACATATATATATACACACACTTTATGACTTTTTGTTTTATTTGTATTTAATCATAACTTGTCCTATGTATAACCTATATTAATTTAAAATTCAACTTTTAAAAAATTATTCGATTCATTTGTATTTTGAATTTGATATTTAAATAAATCAATTTTCATATTTTAATTCCATAATTACATCAAAGATAGTTATTACAGAATGAGATTTTAAAAATGAAAATTACCAAGGAAAAATTCAAGAAATATAATGTATTCATTTTGAAAAAAGAAAAGCATTTTAATTGAAATTTGAGGGAAAATATCAAATCTAGTATCTAAACTTTTATAAAAATTAAATTTCCAACCTAAACATTAAAGAGATGAAATTAATACCTAATTAAATGTTTCATGACTTTCCATACTATATTTCTAACATTAGCTGCTCTATTTGTCAGTAGAGAATATACAGTACATCATTCAATTTTTTTTACTTGTGTTAGTCGTCTAACACTAATAAGCTATCTCTTTCATATTAGAAAACATAATAAACAATATTAGAAAAGTAACAAAATAGTCACGAAAAATTTGATTGGTTTTAAATTAATCACTTTAAAATTTAGACAATTGAAGCATAAAATTCGACATTTACCCAAAATTTTAACTAAATAAAGAAAAAATGCAAAAAAAGAAAAATACAACTAGAATCACAGCACTATTCAATCTTGTAAAAGAGCTTACATACATGTAATTTATGTTTGTGGTTAGACAGTGGAAAACAGTAGAAATTGAAGAAAATTGATTGATGTCCAAGGAAATAGTGTATTAGAGTATGAGAACTTAAATATAAAGTAAAAATTATTGAAAATCAAAAGAATTGTGTGCAAACCTTAAAGGCTATAATTGACTTATCAGCAATCTAGCAGACAGTGGAAAATGTGTGGAGAAGTAAAAAATTGGTAAAAATCTTTTCACTTTAGAATCCTTGAAAAAAAAAATTAATGCAAAAGAAATAAACTATGAGTAATTTTATTATATACTAACTCACTTTTTTTTAATTTATTTTCCTATATAAAATCAATCATATAAAGGAAATTATAAATCCAAAAATGAAAAGAAAATTTGTAAATATTTGCATTTTCTCCAATTGTTTAGAAATATAATTCTTTTTATTTTTAATAAAAATCAAATTTATTAAAATTACATACATTTTTATTTTTATCTTTTTAATTCTTTCCAATCATCTTCCACAACCTGCCAAACACGGCAGAAGTTACCGCTATTACCGTGTACAAGAACTAGGGTCGGTGCACTCAGTTTTAGATTTTTGTTCCAATTCATTGATTCCCTTCATGATTCCCTTGCAACTGCTGAAACGTGTTGATTTTTTTTTTTTTTTTTTTTGGGAACATTCTTTGTATGATCTGTCTGACTTTGCTTTGCTTTGTTTCTTCAAAAAGTGTCACTTCTTGACGTAATATTTAGGTACACCTTCTGCTTATATAAACCGAGTCCTGGTTCACCATTTTCTCCATAGCCCCTCTTCTCTCTTTCTCTACCTCTCTTAAGGGTGGTGTATCTCAAGCAGTCCGAAGGTATATTCAGTGGAATTTCAGCATTAGTTTTCAATATATTGGAAATAATAATGATTTGTTTGTAAATGTGTAGTTTGTGTTTGTGTGTGTGCGTGTGTTTTGTTTTTGTTTTTTTTTTTTTTTAATGAGTTATTATACTTTAAAATTGCTTCTTGCATGTGGGTTTTTTAATGTTAAACTTTGTTTATTTATGTGCTACTGTTTTAGGGGGGGGGAAAAGGGATGGTAATGACATTCAAAGCGTCGTTGTATTCGATTTGTTACCTGAACTTTGATTATTTTTATTTGGTTAAGCTGTTCTTTTGACATGATCTACTGCTTCAACTTAAGTTACAGTAGAAAATAGTATGTGATATTTTAGATCTGATTTTGAGTATATTTTTTTGGGAACTTCAAGATTATATACTTCTTGCTGATGCTGTTGAATTTAGATCATTTTTGCTGAATATGAATAGCATGTTACCCTGATAGCCGCACATCATATGATGAAAAACTTCCAACTTTTTTTTTTATTAAAAAAAAAAGGATAATAACACATTTTTTTAATTTAAATATACTATAATAACCAGATTCTTTTCCGAGTTTGAGAGCTCTAGCTTTCCCTTCTAATGTTGCTTAGAAAGCGCGGTAATTCATGTTAGCTTACTGGTAATCGTTTTCTATTTCATCTAAAATTTCAGATTTTCAGTAGAAATATTATAGTAAAAAAACTCCAAGCTTTAATCCCACTAGGCAGGTTCGGCTATAGCTTATTATGTTTGTAAGAGATGTGCCGTGTTATGTCTCCTCGATTTCGTGATTTGCTGTGATTCTGCTTCAAATGTTGTAAGTTTTTGTGTCCTAGGATGATCTTGCTTCCTAGGATGATAGTGAAGAAATAACAACGTTCATTTCTCTATAGGCTTCGATTTCAAGAAAAAAGAGAGTGATTATGTCAAAGGTGAAGATATGTTGCATAGGAGCCGGATATGTTGGTGGTCCTACCATGGCAGTTATTGCTCTCAAATGCCCCTCAGTTGAAGTGGCTGTTGTTGACATCTCGAAACCTCGGATAGATGCCTGGAATAGCGACCAGCTCCCGATCTATGAGCCTGGCCTTGATGAAGTTGTCAAGCAGTGCCGGGGTAGGAACCTCTTCTTCAGCGTGGATGTCGAAAAACATGTCTCTGACATTATATTTGTGTCTGTCAATACCCCAACAAAAACTCAGGGCCTTGGAGCCGGCAAAGCTGCAGACCTCACGTACTGGGAGAGCGCAGCCAGAATGATCGCGAACGTCTCCAAATCCGACAAGATTGTTGTTGAGAAATCAACCGTTCCGGTCAAAACAGCAGAGGCCATCGAAAAGATCCTAACTCACAACAGCAAGGGAATCAAGTATCAGATCTTGTCTAACCCGGAATTCCTTGCTGAAGGGACTGCAATCCAGGACCTGATGAACCCGGACAGAGTCCTCATTGGAGGGCGAGAAACACCTGAAGGACAAAAGGCGATTCAGGCACTGAAGAATGTTTATGCTCAGTGGGTTCCTGAGGATAGGATCATCACAACCAATCTATGGTCAGCCGAGCTCACGAAGTTGATTTCAAATGCACTTCTGGCTCAGAGAATATCCTCTATCAATGCAGCATCGGTCCTCTGTGAAGCGACTGGGGCTGATGTGGCGCAGGTCTCATCTGCGGTCGGTATGGATGGAAGAATCGGGCGGAAGTTTCTCAATGCTAGTGTTGGATTTGGTGGATCTTGCTTCCAAAAGGACATACTCAACTTGGTTTATATCTACGAGTGCAATGGCCTGCACGAAGCCGCGAGTTACTGGAAGCAAGTCATTAAAATGAATGACTACCAAAAGCAGCGATTTGTTAACAGGATCGTCTCCTCCATGTTCAACACGGTTTCAGGCAAAAGGATTGCTGTGCTTGGGTTTGCATTCAAGAAGGATACAGGTGATACTCGAGAAACAGCAGCCATTGATGTGTGCAAGGGATTATTAGGCGATAACGCGCAGTTGAGCATATATGATCCACAGGTCACTGAGGATCAGATCATGAGGGACCTATCGATGAATAAGTTCGATTGGGACCATCCAGTGCACCTGCGGCCGGTAAGCCCTACTGCAATAATCAAGCAGGTGAACGTGGTCTGGGACGCATACCAAGCCACCAAGGATGCTCATGGGCTCTGCATTTTAACGGAATGGGATGAGTTCAAAACACTTGATTACCAGAAGATCTATCATAGTATGAGGAAACCCGCGTTCGTGTTCGATGGCCGGAATGTGGTGGATGTTGAGAAGCTTAGGAAAATTGGATTCATTGTGTATTCCATTGGGAAGCCACTGGATCCCTGGCTCGAGGGCATGCCTGCTGTTGCATAAATCACGGTCTGTCTTTAACAATTTTCATGGGGGAGGTGGTTTATTTGGGGCTTACTGATGTCGTTCCATTCTTTGATGTCTTTGACGTAGTGATATTATTAGTACTTAATTTTCTGGTGGGAAATCTTCAGTTACTGTATGTAATGCTCGATTTCTTCAAATTATGTATGACTAGCTGAAAGTTTACAAATATATATATATATACACATATATTATCATATTGTGATATGTAATAAAGTTGAATGTTACATCTTCTTTCTTCCTTTTTTTTATTTGGCCAATCATGTTCTTTCTTCCTCAAATTAATTATTTTTTATTCTTTTTTTCCTTTTGCCCTTTTTTAGTTACTCTATTTACAACCACATGAGCAGAAATTTGGCTGTGACCGAAAAGTATTTAGGAGTTTCATAACTATTAATGATTACAAACATAATATTTGAAGTTTTATCTTGATTTGAATTTGAATAGTTTACAAGTAGTATGACTCTCTTATAGTTACTCCTTCAAATAGTCATAATTTCAATCAAAACCCTGGCTATAGGAAGTAAAAAATTAACCCCCCCCAAAAAAAAAAAAAAAAAAGAATTGGCAAGATCCTCTCCTCTAGTTATACCAATTTGGCCATGTATGTATGATGATCTACTCCTGCAGGAGGAGGTGGATTAATTTCGAAGCAGACACGTCTTTCTGATCCTCTGGCATGTGTGGGGTAATACAAGTATGTGCTATAGGGAAGAGATTAGTGGAGGGCATATGGTATCACCGTCATGATAGCCTAATGTCCTCTAATTATAAGATTTCATGGGTCAATCTTAGATTAGAAGGTTAGTTGAGAAAACACCATCAACACCACCATTTGGCCTTTAACAGAAAAGAAAAAAAAAATTTAGGAATTGCAATAAGTTTTGCATAATATCAAGAATCCATAAAATATATATATATACACTTTACATAACTGAATATATAACAATGTGATAGGAAATAAAAGTGTTATATGTTAAAAGAAAGTGATAAAAACAGTGTTGTTGGGGGTAGAAGATGAATTAGGATGGACTTAGAAGGGATTAAGAGATTAAGAATACAAACTTTAGAGATTTAGCATAAAAAACACAACTTATAGGAAGAAGTGTAGTCAACCATGAACACAACCTAGTTAATTAAGCCTCCTAAAGTGAAATGCGCTAATTAATAAAGTACGTCAATCAACCACCTAGTTAACCACACACCTCCGATGGAACATGCATACCTTTAAGTCGTGGGTCTAGTTATGACTTAAGAAACGCAAGATGAACATATTTTAGGTCAAATCAATCATGTCAATAGACAAATAAGAAGTAGACTTCGAAATTATAATATTTAATACAAGATATCGATCTATAATATGCCACATGGTTTAGGAAATTTATTTAGATTATTATCGAAAGTTAAAGAAGATCACAGGTATGTAATTATCTTTGATTATTGTATGTGCATCTTAGCTAGTGAATGAAATTGATCCTAATATTATCTAAACCAAATAAATGCTTTGCTAATTGTGGATGCACCTATGCTGAAAGTACAAGAAGCAACGAGGAAAGGAAGTAATGGTGCGAACTAAATCGTATCATCTTACAAGAATACTATTCCAGGTGATGCAATGTGTAGATTAGGCATTTGAACGCCAAGCGCGAGTAAATGGATATTTGAATGCTTATTTGTTGTGATACGTGATGGTATTTTATAAAAAGAAAATGCAATTAGGTCATACTTATGGAATAGTAGGCCTTTGTGGATGTTTGCAGTGGACCAATTGCATCAATAGATATTCTAATTAGAACTTAGGATGAGATGACTAGAGATTTAATATCAATGTTTTAACCAGTTAACCTTTCACAAATGTTTGATAATGGTGACAAGGATCGAAGGACCTTTCGCACTATATATTATATGTAACGTCCTAAATTGAGAGTATTAACAACGAGCCACGTGTCCTCACTAGAGATGGACACACTAAGACTCAGGTTCTACTAAACCACAATGACAACACAATATAACTTCAATATCTCACATTAAAGGAAACTTCTAAAATATTAATATCATAATAAAAACTTCTGATAAACTCGATTGGCATAAACCTTGTGCTAACTTAAATCGAATTTAAAACATCATATGAAAAATCTTAAAACATCAAAAACCATAAAAACCAACATCCAAACTCCAAGAGTCATAACAACTAATTAAAACTTCATATGGTCTTCAGCACTAGCTATCTCCAATACAAAACATCTAATAGTCAGCTGGAAAATCGACTCTACTACCATCTTTCCCATCGTCTACGAATACATCTTAATCAAATAAATCAAAGATTACTAAATCATCACTTGTTCCTGAAAAAATAAAAGAAGTGAGCACAAGGCTTGGTACGTCAAACCACAATCATATGCGCATAAGCAATCATCTTGTAAATCCACACATAATATGTAACATATACGGCAATCACAATTTATTATCTTTTAATTAATCAGGCAACCAACATAGTTTAGAACAACTTGCAACTAATCCTAAACCCGAAGTAACTCAAGACTGCTTGAAAAATAAATACGTATATATAAATACTTATATATATATTGATGTTGGGTACTCTGCACACACCTTGGGTACCGTACTCATACCACTTCTAAACTACCAAAATTATTTCTATGTACAACTCCGCTCAGGACAATGCCACACACAGATCATCATGGCATCATCTTAGTGACACCGGTACTCCTGATCCACCAGACCCACCCAGCTAAACACAAGCAATAACCAATTTAAAGTTGGAGATCATTAAGTTCATTTGTAGTTTTTAAGCCTACATTCACAAACAACAATCAAGGTAAAGATGCAATTGATACAACGTCTGAAATAGTTAATCTAACTTCACCAAAGACGCCTAAACACCAGCAAACACTTGCTCAAAACTGATTTCAAAAGGTAAACATACTCCTAAGGTCATATAAACCCTTAAACTAATAAGAACTACAACTATCCTAAGATCAAGCACACCTTCTTACATAGATTTACAAGTACTAGAAGATAGGCTAAGAGTTAAGGTGTTTAAAAAGGTCAAAACGAGGAAAGAAGAAAGCTTTGAAATCCCCCTGTTGGTCATGCCCATGATAGGGGGCGTGATAAGCTCTAGAAACTCTCTGATCACTCCCGTCCCAGGGCGCATGATCACCATCACAACCCTTGTCACAATCATGATGGGGAAAGTGACGGCCATCGTAGCATTTGTCACAAACGTGATCTGCTGTCACTTGCCACACCCAAGAAGATCACGGCCCGTGATATGATCGTAACTACCTGTACAAACCCCTTTTGCTTCAAAACATGGAAAAACACCAAAGAAAACCTTTTTCTTGATTTCAACTCAAACCAAACTTCCAAAGCGCACTTATCAACACAAAAGCACCATTATAAACACATTACCTAAACACAAAAGACATTCATTTCTCCTTTTATATCAAAACACCAAAATCTCCAACAAAGAAACTTAGGGTTTCCCAAAACTTCTCCAAAAGATTGAATCTCTTCAATACCAATAAGAAAACTCATAAAAAACAACTCTTTTAGATCGCCAAAGGATTGAAAAGAAGTAAACTTACCTAATACTTTGATTCTTGTTTTTAAGTGAAGCAAGTTACAGCTTATGAGATGTTTTAAGGTTTGTCTTTTTGTATAATTATTCAGAGAGAAAGATATGTATTTTCTCTAGGTAAGGGTAAAAAGGGTTGTTATTGTTGTTGTTAGGATGGACCATATAACCCTCTTATTTATCAACATATGACAACTTTACCCTTTGCTATGACTTATTTATTTTTATATTACATTATATGTTTACTCTCTTTTCACAATAACTAAGTCACTCTAAGTATTGTGATGCTCAGGCTATGTTATTTGATTCGCCCAATTCATAAATAATTTGTAATCTTTATTTACTATATAAGCATGTGTACTTTTTCCTTAGAATTTCTTCTTCTTTATTATAAGTCTCCTTCCTTTGCATATTTATCATTCATTTTTCTTTTTCTTTCTCAAGCATTTATTTCTTTTTTTTTTTTTGGAGGTTTTTGCCTCCATCTTTTTGTTTTTCAAAGCTCATGAATTGAACTTTTGCCATTCTTTCCTTCTCGTTACAGTGAGTTCATTGAGTCGGCACATCCCAGGCTCATCACCTAAGTGACCAGGTTTCAAAATACCCCTAAGAACTCTTCCTCACTTTAACATTTAAGTTCAGATACTCATAACTCAAAATTTCAAGTCAGAAGAGTAGAGGCTATGCTTGTTTCTTTCTTTTTGAATGCAATAACAATATCAAAGACTTATTTTTATGAAGGATCACTAAGTTTAAAAGTTTCTTCTACCTCTTTCACTAAGTGTTAAAATTCAAAGAATATATACAAACTAAAATTTCCAAAAAGTAGACCTATTTATTTTTCAACAAAAGGACTCGGCCAGCTCTTAAATTTCCAATTCAAAAGTTAAAAATAAAGTAAACTTGTTTCTTAAGGATTTTACACCTTAATTTTAACTTAGTAAATCAATCACAATAGCAGGTGAGTAAGATACTTTCACAAGTCAATTTCATCGATTTTCATTCTTTGCTTTGTACTATCTCTAATTTCAAGAGATTTTTGAAAAAAAATTTTGCAAAATTTCCTCATGATTTGCTTTCAAACCAAAAATACAAGGTGGAGATTTCCCAATATAAATAACAGCAACAGTCAACAGATCATATTCATCAATTTAACACTTCTTGCAATTCTATCCCTTCCCCCACACTTCAACCAAACAGTGTCCTCACTGTTTTGCAACAAATAAAAACATAGGAAAGGAACGAAAAATGAATTGGATACTTCCCTGAATTCAGTCGTTTCATTCATCAAAATTTGCATGCAAGAGATTTGCTTTGCTTGTTTTGTAATCACTCCTGTAATCACTACAAAAGAAAAAAAAAACAAAAGAAATAAAAACAGAAAAAATAATAAATGAGTTCACCCACAGGAACTTGGGTACTCAATAAATATACAGGCCAATAAAAATAAAAGCAATAAAGATCAAATTTGAGAGCTAGCAGGGTCTCTAGCTCTCTGGCCCTGGGCTCTGTCTGCTGCTACCCTCAGGAGTATGTCTCTGTGTGTCTCCTGGGCTGGCTGTCCGTGTATGCTCTGAACTGAGCCTATCTGAGTGATGTGACTCAGATGACGTCTGATATCTCATGCAGCCCCTGTCTCTGGGCTAATGCAGCAAATGGCCGTCTTCAACACCTCAAAGATAGTCTTCCTAAATTTCTTGTTCTTCTTCCTTTCCTTCTCTTGACTATCTCTGAGCTCCTAGCTCTGGCGCTTCAGCTCCTCAACATCCAGCCTAAGCTGGTCCATGCCATATGCTGATGAAGTGCCTGCAGGAGGAGGAGGAGCGGATGTGGATGGCATCTCAAATGGGGCATCTCCAGGAAAGATATCCTGGATATCGACCTCCTCCAATACCGATGGTTGTGCTGCCCTGGGGTTTTTCAGCAATCCCCAGCCTCTGAATGGTGCAGATGTAATCTTCTTGTACTCAAACACCTCGTCGTCCTGTGGAGGCTCAAAAATGTTCATCCCCTTCAATAACCGAGTAATGTAGCCTCCACGACCCAGACCTCGAGTCCTCGTGTCATCCGCTTGCCGGTATATAAAATTCGCCACCTCCACCCCAAGATCAATCCTGTAGCCTCTAATAAGGCTAAACAGGTAAAACATGTCGAATGTAGTCACCTTGCTGTGACTCGTCTTCTTGCAACTCAGGGTGTGTGCAAGAATGGTTGGACAGCTTGTGCTCGACAGCACAGAATGACGTGGCCAGTGACTTGGACAGGACAAAATGCTCATTTGATCTCTCAGGACCAACTAGCTGGAACCAATAAGCCTCCTGTGTCATGTCCGCTGGCCAACTGTTGGGCAAATTCCTGTTTTCTTCCTCACTATCATACAGTCCCAGAATGTGGCCTATCTGCTTCAATTTCACCTCCCTAATCTGATGCCTGGAACTGGAAAGTGGACTCCTCTGGTCTGGATATTTTTCACTGTGGACAAGAACTCTATCGTCAAGTTCTTGTATGCCGGCTCCCAAAAGTCAAACAGTCTGAGCCATGCTGGATCTTGAATAATCTCCCTAATCTGGTCAATGATCCCAAATTCATCCAGCAGGCACCAGTCTAAATACTGGATATTTAAAAATCATTCTTGACAAGCCTCTTCTTTCTATCTTTTGCATATTGCTGACTAGACAGCAGATTTCGGTTCTCTGAACCCGATGTAGAGGCGTCAGTGGTCTTTTGTCGCTTTTGTCTTGGAGCCATTCCTGCAAATAATTTGAATTCGATTAGTATTAAGGAATGCACAATTTCAATGAATTTCTAATTTATGCCTAAAACATGAGCTAAAACAATTTTGATATCAAGGCATATAATTAGTGGAGCTAATCAATCAATGAATTGCATGGATCATTTACACTTGCACAATACAATCAAAGCTGGCAGCTTAGGCTTGCCAGCTCAGAATTGAACGTTGGAATTTTCAAATTTTCAAACAGAAATGTTTTTCAAAAATTTTTCCTTTAAAGTTAAAAACATTTTCATACTGAAATTTTCATTAAATTGAGCACAATTCAAATTCCAACTTCAATTCGAACAAATTTGAGCACAATGTAATAATTTGAGCTACTAACTAATATGAAAACAATCTAATCCAGCAGCTGTTCCATCAATTTATAAAAACCCCAATTTCGAAATTTGACAACTAGATAGCTCAAGAACCCTAACTTTTCAATCTGACAGTAATCATGAATCAACACATTACAATCTTGCAATCTCATTGTGTGGAACCGAAATCTTCCTTCAATAGCATATCAAAAATCATTCAAACAATCAAATGCATCAATAGCCGACATCGATATCAAAGATAATCATCAAACCCAAATCGACAGATCCAAATAAACAATGCAATATAATGGATTTGAACAAATGATTAAGCGTAGAGATCATTGAAAACTTACTTGGTAGATGGACTAAACACAATGGATTGATGAATGAGGATGAAACTTGTTGATTGAGAGTGAGAGGGAGAGCGAGTATGAGAGAATGAAAAGAGAGAGAGGATTCGTACCTGTTTAAAGCAATCTGCAGACCTACGCCGGCATTTCTGCAATGTACGCCGGCATTACAGCCAGTGTAAACGAAAAATATACATACCGAGAGCATTAAGCTGGCCGCTTATCCATTTACACTGCCGGCTTAAGTGATACGCCGGTAAAGCCGGCGCTTATAATCCCAGATGCCGGCTTTGATCGGGAATTTTCAGAAACCAAGAAATCTTCAACATACGCCGGCACTAAGCCGGCGGCCTTCACCTTCCCTTGCCGTGTAAATTTGTACTCAAACGCCGGCATGTAAGCCGGCGCCTAGACCTTTCCCAAGCCGGCCTCTTTTGCGGTGCTCACCTACTCTGTACTGACTTTACGCCGGCCTAAAGCTGGCGGCTTGAACCGGCCTTCCTTGTTTTCTCAGAGCTTGCTCAAGGCTGGCAGCCTTGAGCGGCTTTCAGCCTTTCCTTTTTTTTTTTTTTATAAAATCACCTGCCACACTAATAACTAAGTTAGTAAAAACAAAACAAAACAAATAAAAACTATTCTAAAATTAGACATGGGTTGCCTCCCAAGAAGCGCTTAGTTTAAAGTCGCTTAGCCCGACTTTCCTGATCTGATCATGGTTCTTTGAGATTCATGACAGTAGTAGTACTGTCAAGATTTTCCCCTCAAAATAATGTTTGAGCAGTTGCCCATTCACTTTAAAAGTCCGATCATCCTCAGTTTTTAATTCACCGTTCCATATGGAAAAACTCTTGCAATCTCAAACGGTCCCGACCATCTTGACCGTAATTTTCCAGGAAACAACTTCAAACGAGAATTGTAAAGTAAAACTTTTTGTCCAGGAAAAAATTCTCGTTTGATGATGTTTCTATCATGCCATTTCTTTGCTCGTTCCTTATAGATACGAGCACTTTCAAATGCCTCATTTCTCCATTCTTCCAGCTGATTCAATTGGAGCAATCTGTTTTTACCTGCAGCTTTTTCATCAAAGTTAAGAAATTTTATGGCCCAATATGCCTTGTGCTCAAGTTCTACAGGAAGATGACATGATTTACCAAAAACAAGCATATATGGGGACATTCCAATAGGGGTTTTAAAAGCAGTCCTGTAAGCCCATAATGCATCATCTAATTTTGAAGACCAATCTTTTCTTGATGCATTAACAGTTTTTTCCAAAATCCTTTTTATCTCCCTATTGGAAACTTCAACTTGCCCACTTGTTTGTGGATGATAGGGGGTAGTCACTTTATGTGTAACACCATATTTTGCCAAAAGTTTTTCAAATTGCTGTTACAAAAATGAGACCCCCCATCACTAATTATAGCTCTGGGCACACCAAATCTGGTAAAAATGTTCTTTTTCAAAAATTTAAAACTACTCGGGCATCATTTGTTTGTAAAGCAACAGCTTCAACCCATTTTGAAACGTAATCAACTGCCACAAGTATATATTTATTTGAAAAAGATGAGGGAAAAGGACCCATAAAGTCAATCCCCCAAACATCAAAAAGCTCAATTACCAGAATATTGTTTTGTGGTAATTCATGCCGTTTAGAAATGTTACCTGTCTTTTGACATTGAGCACATGACATAATGAAATTCCTGCAGTCACGAAACAAGTTAGGCCAATAAAATCCAGATGATAACACTTTTGCTGCAGTCCTTTGAACACCAAAGTGTCCCCTGCTTCTCTTGAATGACAGTGTTCTAAAATGCTCAGCTGATCAGATTCAGGTACACATCTTCTAATATTTGGTCAGCACATTTTTTGAACAGATATGGTTCATCCCAAAAATAGTTTTACATCATGCAAAAACTTTTTCTTTTGAGGATAAGACAAACCATATGGGATAATCTTACTAACCAAATAATTCACAATATCAGCATACCATGGCAAATCTAGGATTCTACTGCATGCAATTGTTCATCAGGGAACTTTCATTGATGGAATGTCTAAACTATCAGATTCAAGTCTAGACAAATGATCAGCAATTACATTCTCAGTTCCCTTTTTATCTTTAATTTCAAGATCAAATTCTTGCAGTAGTAAACCCATCTAATCAACCTAGGTTTTGCATCAGCTTTAGCAAAACAATACTTGAGAGCTGCATGGTCAGTATATACTAACTTTAGAACCTATCAGATAAGGCCTAAATTTATCACATGCAAAGATAACAGCTAAAAGCTCTTTCTCAGTAGTGGCATAATTTCTCTGGGCCTCATTTAGTGTTCTACTTGCATAGTATATAACATGAAAGATCTTACCTCGTCTCTGACCAAGTACCGCTCCAACCAAAGTCGCTGGCATCACACATGAGTTCGAAAGGAAGCTCCCAGTCTGGCGCAATGATTACTGGTGTAGAAATGAGCTTTTCCTTTAATAAATTGAATGCCTGCAAACATTTGTCATCAAAATTGAACACCGCATCTTTTTCCAGAAGGTTGCAAAGAGGTTGGAAATCTTGGAGAAGTCCTTGATGAATCGTCTGTAGAAGCCAGCATGTCCAAGAAAACTTCTGACTCCTTTAACAGTCGTGGGTGGTGGTAACTTCTCAATAATCTCCACTTTGGCTTTATCCACTTCAATTCCTCTCGCAGAGATTTTGTGACCCAACACTATCCCTTCTCTAACCATGAAGTGGCATTTTTCCCAATTCAAGATCAGATTGGTATCTTTGCATCTTTGTAAACCGAGGCTAAATTCTCAAGACAAAGATCAAATGACTTTCCAAAGACTGAAAAATCATCCATAAAGATCTCGATAAAATTCTCAAGCATATCAGAGAATATAGCCATCATACACCTCTGAAATGTAGCAGGTGCATTGCAAAGTCCAAAGGGCATTCTCCTAAAGGCAAACGTGCCATAGGGACAAGTGAATGTTGTTTTCTCTTGATCATCGGGTGCAATAGAAATTTGATTGTATCCAGAATATCCATCAAGAAAACAGTAATAGTCATGCCCTGCAAGTTTCTCCAACATTGATCAATGAAGGGAAGTGGAAAGTGATCCTTTCGGGTGGCATCATTCAACTTCTGTAATCAATACAAACTCTCCACCCAGTCACAGTACGAGTAGGAATCAATTCATTTTGCTCATTTTTCACTACAGTCATACCACCTTTCTTTGGTACTACTTGAACCGGACTAACCCATTTACTATCAGAGATAGGATAGATGATACCTGCGTCAAGTAGCTTCAGAACTTCTTTCTTGACATCTTTAAGTGTTGGGTTAAGTCTCCTTTGTGGTTGAACTGTAGGTTTACACTCAGCTTCCATAAGAATTTTGTGAGTGCAAATCATAGGGCTAATACCCTTAATGTCAGCAATGGTCCATCCGATTGCTTCTTTGTGCTTTTTCAACACTTCAATCAACTGTTGTTCTTGTTCATTGTCAATGCAGATGAAATGATGATTGGCAAAGTATCGCCAATTCCGAGAAAAGCATACTTCAGATGGTCAGGAAGTGGTTTAAGTTCCAAGGTCGGTGGTTTTCAAAGATGGAACTTGCTTCTGCTCATTTGTACCCAAGATTCATAATATCTGGTTTTGATCATTGGTACATCTTCCAGTATTTCTTCATCTCTTCATCACTCCAATTGTCCAAGTCTCTCAAGACGGACTCCATAGTCTCCACACCAGTTTGTTCCTCAAGCGACTCAGAAACCAGCTCATCAATGGTATTGATGGTGTAACAGGCATCAGTATCATCAAATTTCTTCATTGCCTCATAGACATTGAAAGTAACCTGTTCATCCATCACCCGTAATGTAAGCTGCCCTTGTTCCACATCAATTAGTGCTTTACCTGTTGCAAGGAACGGTCTGCCCAAGATCATGGGAACTTCCCTATCTTCATCCATGTCTAAGACTACAAAATCCACAGGGAAAAAGAATTTGTCAACTTTAACTAGGACATTTTCCACAATACCCCTAGGGTATTTTACACTTCTATCAGCAAGTTGCAAGGTTACATGTGTATCCTTGCAATCTCCAAGTCCTAGTTTTTGAAATACCGATGAAGGCATTAAGTTGATACTTGCACCAGAATCAATTAAAACTTTATCAAAATAACAATCACCAATGGTGCAAGGAACAGTAAAACTTCCCTGATCTCGAGTTTAGTGGGCAGACTGGGTGTTGTTTCTGTAGGATCATGGAACATTCTCCAGTGAGTATCACATTTCCATCAATCTTCCTCTTGTTAGACAGCAATTCTTTGATGAATTTGCATAGGAAGGCATTCCTTGAATCACTTCTAAGAATGGAATGTTGATGTGCAGCTTCTTGAAAACATCCAGGAATTTTGAAAATTGCTCATCAAGTTTTGTTGCTTTAATCTTCCTGGAAAAGGGACGGGAGGAACATATGATTTCACCTCAGGTGGTTTTTGAATAGTATCCTCCACCTTTCGTTTCCCTTTGTTGTTTTGTGGTGGAATTTCCTCTTGATCTTTTTCCTCATGATCTTTGATAGTCCTCAACTGGAGCAATCTCCTTACCACTTCTCAGGTGATTGCATTTACAGACTTGGGATTCTCCTCCGTGTTGCTTGGTAAAGACCCAGATGGTCTATTACTCACTTGCTGTGCAAGTTGATGGAGCTTCCCTTGCAAATCTTGAATGATTGCATTCTGATTGTTGAGTGAGTTTGTTGTGTGACAATGAAATCCCTCAGTAATGCATCAGTGGATGATTGAATTTGCTGTTGAGGTGGGGCATTTCTTACAAATCCTTGTCCTTGAAAAGTGGTGGCTTTAGAACATTGGCATCATTCCGATATGACAGATTGGGATGATTTCGCATATTCGGATGATATGTGTTTCCAAAATTACCCTTTTGGAAATTTCCCACATAATTGAGCTGCTCATCATTTGAAGATGATCCATGCGGACACTCAAAAGAAGAGTGTGGTCCTGAGCAAATCTCACAACAAAACACTTGTTGTTTTTTATTGGAAGAATTTGTAGTTGTGAGTTTACTTACTTGAGTGATGAGGGTTGCCATTTGAGCCTTGAGTTGTGATATATCTTCTTTGTCTTCCAAAGATGCTACTTTAGATCTTGTTCTTTCACAACTCCAATTATGAGCACGGAAGCTAATTCTTCAATAATCTCACTAGCTTCCTCATATGTTTTTCCCATCAGTGATCCCCCGATGTAGCATCTACTAAGGACCTTAAAGCTTCATCAAGACTGAGGTAGAAATTTTCAATTAGTAGATTATCGGGTAAACCATGGTGTGGACATTTTCTGACCGCCTCTTTGAATCTTTCCCAAGCATCATATAATGATTCTCCAGGGAATTTGGTGAAGTTGGAAATTCATTTCTTAATCTGGCGGTCCTTGCTGGAGGGAAAAATCTCTTCAGAAACTTCTTTGTCAGATCATCCATGTAGTGATTGAATCTGGAGGTTGGGAATTGTACCATGCCAAGGCTTTATCCCTAAGAGAAAAAGGGAAAAGCTGAAGTCGGATGACTTCGTTTCTTACACCATTAAGTTTGACAGTGTTGGTGTATTGAAGAAATTTGGCAAGGTGTTCATCTGGCGTCTCATTCGGATATCCTCCAAATTGATGTGACTCAACCATTTGAATCAGGGACGGTTTAAGCTCAAAGTTGTTAGCCTCCACAGTGGGCATTCGTATGGCGGGATCTTGAATAGTAGGTACTGTATAGTCTCGAATTGCCCTTGGAGCGGGAGCAGCTGGTTGCAACTGGTTGTTGTTGCCATTGTTTCCTTGATTTTCTGCCATTGCTCCTCTTCTTTGGTTCCTTCTTCTCTGTTGATGCAAGGTTCTTTCAATTTCAGGGTCTAAAGGTAGAATTTCAACACTTCTACTTCTTCGCATAAAACCTGCAAAGAGAAAAGGAAAAATTTCAAACTAAATTCAAACCTAAACTACTAGCAAAGCTGAAGGTAGTCTAATATTAATAAGATCCCCGGCAACGGCGCCAGAAAACTTGATGTGCTATAATTAGTATTGAATTTTAAAGCATCTATTCCAGCAAGCGTACTGGGCCTTCTATTGTAATATAGCATGAGTCAAGTGTCGATCCCACGGAGATCTATTAACTACTAGACAATTATCAACTAATACTAATATCTAGGCAATTGATCTTTTAAATGATTAGATTAGATTAAACTAAATTATCTAATTAATATCTATATGAATGCAATGAGCTTTTAAAGAGAGGATATATTGGAAAAATGTGGGAAGGAGCAGAATCCACTTTAAACTATTGCCAATCAACTTGAAGTCATGTTATAATGATAATTAGATTCATGGATATTCATAAGAAATTGTCAAGATTTAAAAACAGAGTTTAAAAACCTTTTAAACCACAAAACAATTCAATAACTTCCGCTAAATAAATTATTAGTGGAATCAAAATTACAATTATAAACCTTCCGATTCTATAATTGACTAATACTTTATATTAACATCCTAATTCCTTAGTGAGAAATCAAATAAAACATTGCATTAATATTCATGGACAATTTCTAAATTAGATTAAACTCCGCCGCTTCCGCAATTGTAATTTAATCTCAATTTATGAATTCATATGAACCCTAATTTCCCTTCCGAGTTATTAGAATTCTTATACACCAAAGATATGATGAATAATCAGAACTCAATATGAATATTTCATGATTCTAACTATCTTATAACATGGATTCAAAGATCATTTTAGCATGTTTAAAGCTTCATCAACTTCCCACAAAAAGAATTTAGCTACTCATGGATGATGATTCAAAATCAGATAAGAAATTGCAAATGATTTCATTATGATCAAATATTCAGATATATGAATTGCATAAAAGAAAAAGATTAGATATCACCAATTCAAAATACCAAAGCTTCACTTGCAAATTCTTGAATACTTCAAATATCTCTTCAAAAATCTCTATGGAATGCTAATTCTAAGTATTGTAATGTATTCTAGAGCTATGGATGTGGATTGGATGATTGGGATTGATGATTCTGAAAGTGAGGAGAAGACCCCCTATTTATAGGAAAAATTTCGTGCAAAACATTAAATGAACTTTGCTGTTTCACATTGTACGCCGGCAGTTATGGATCCTACGCCGGCGGCTTACAGGCGGCGTATCTTCAATTTCTCCTTTGCGCAGGCAGTGCACTGGCAGCCTTCAATATCAGTTACACATGTAGGCCGCTTCTACGCCGGCGGCTTAGATGTAGATCTAGCCGGCGTATGTGGTCAGAAATGAAGCGTTGCATCAATTTTGCTCGAACGCTGTCCCTAAGCCGGCGGCTTAGACACCGGCGTAGACACTCCAACAGATTTGTCTCTTCAATTTCCTCTAAGCGTTTGATATCTTCATGTCGCTTCAGATCTATGTTGTACGCTGCCTCAAAACCGGCGGCTTAAGTGCCGGCTTATAATGTAACTCCTTCAAAGCTGATGATGTTTCAATTCTGGGCTGCCGGCCTTCATGTACGCTGGCTTCTTCATCTTCTACGCTGGCTTCTTCATCTTCTACGCCGGCAGCTTTGAGGCGGCTTTGAATGTAGTTGAAACTTATGCTTGGCAAAGCTGGCAGTGCTGCAACGGCTTTGGGTGTAAGCCGTCTGAACGCTGGCGGCTTTGAATGGTAGATTGCCAGCCTTAACTTCAATTTTTTCTATTTTCGATTCAAATTCTCTTGTTTTGATTTCTTTATCCAAATTAGTCCTGAAACATAAAATTTAATCAAAACAAATATCCATTCTAGCTCTTTTGATCATCAAGATTTGTATAAAATATGATCTTATCAATTAAGTCACTCTAAGCATTGTGATGCATGGATTGTGTAATTTGATTAACCCGATTCATAAATAAACTAAATCTTTATTAGTATATAAGCATGTGTATAAATTTCATGGTGTTAATGTTTAACCTTGTCGAAATATGGAATGCTTTTGAAGAAAAATATGGGGTTGATGTTGTAAATGGTACCTAAACTTTAATAAATTATGTAATTAGGTATATGAACTTTAAAATTGATAAATTTAGTATCTGAAAGAACTTTTCATACATGTCAATAGTATCTCCTTCAAATTGGATAATGCTATCATTTTATGTGGTGTTTTTAACCAACATGATGGAGGTACTATTGACGTATACAAAGAGTTCTTTAAAGTACTAGATTCATCAATTTTAAGATTTAGGTACCTAATTTCATATTGTGCCAAAATCCAAATACCATTCACGACATTTGCCTCAAAAATGTAATACTGAGAGACAAGGTACGAACAAGTTTCTAATGTTAAAAGTACTTTGAATTCAAAAGCTATACAAAATTTTCGTTTTGAGCTAAGTTCATAAATTTAGTTAACCAGCTTCATAACTTACTCGTACTAATTCTTCAATCACTTCAAGTAAGGATAATTTTATCAAAGGCACCATTACTTGGGATAAAAATACAAAGAAGCTATTACACAATACTAAAGATCTTATCATTAAAAATATTCTCAAGCATATATGCATGAAGAGGAGTTCCTAGGAACATGGTAGAAATTATTACATGTTAACCATCATTTAAAAAAAATACACGAATATAATTTGAACCAAAATAATTATCAAATTAGCATCATTATATCCCATGTTGGCCATACAATATAGCTTTTTTTTAATGTATCGCACATTTAACATACGATACACGCAGTGTGTATAACACACTCTATATGCAATACATGTATTGTAAGTGCTATGTGTGATACAAGCAAAGTACATGTACTTTACTTTATGTATCACATATAGGATGTGTGATACACATAAAGTACTGGTATCACATACAGGGTGTGTGATACACATAAAGCACTGGTACTTTACATGTATCATACATTGTATATGCAGTACACAAATTTTTACAGCTTGTGCACAGTAGGTCATTGTATTTCGCCTCTAAGATGCGATATATGTACAAAATTTCGTATCTCTTCTCCAACATGTGGTATAGGAACAGTCATTTGGTTATTTTTTTTTTTTTGTACAAATTGTGTTTGTTGGTGCGTGTGTGTTTTTTTTCTTTTTTACAAGAATGGTAAACATGTGTTTCACCCAACATGGCATAATGAATCTTTCAATTAGTTATAGAGTTCCAAGTGAAAAAGGAAGCCATGGAGCCCAAAGAAAACAAGATGGTTCAAAAGTGTAGCACTCAAAAAAATAAATAAATAAATAAAGGGAACCATGCAAATGAGTGTGGGCTTCCATGAAAGCCAAGAAAGAAATGCTACAAATTAGTGGAAAAAAGCAATTTTATTGCTATGATGACAGAGGACTTCAAGCCTCTTCATATCAGTATAATTAATGAGTTAAGTATGGAAATCACAATTAAGTTGTATGAATGGTGGTTAGAGTCGAGAGTAATGACGCATGTGTAACAATGTTCAAGAATTGTGAAGACGCAGAGGATTGTGAATTACTGATAGAAAACAATAACTCGGCAAATGTTCAAGGAATTGGAAAATAGTTCTCAAAAAGAAATCTAGTCAGTTTTATGTAGGTTTTGAATAAAAAAAGAGTGTAGGTTCCCTTTATTTGCTATGTGAAAGGTTCAAAGTTGTAATAGAGTCACACAAGTTTGCACTTTTTTTTTACCAAGACACAAGTTTGTACTTATAAAACAAGATTTGTATATGAGAAAAAGGTGTGGTGTGATGGTTTATCCAAATTTAGTGTTGAGAATAATAAAATGATTAATTATTTTTGTATTGTTGATTCTTATAATTTATAGCATAATAGATTATAACATGTTAAGTTTAATTCAATTAAAGTAATGAAGAAAAAGGGTTATATCAATGCTAATGAAACCAATAGCATGAAAAAGTGCAAAATTTGCATCTAACCCCTCATTACTAAAAAGTGTTTGTCCTGTATTAGAAGAAATACTAAAATCCAGTATTATTGCACTACTTTTAAGTTGAATGGAATTTTAGTTAAAAGAGGAAAAATAAAAGTACTTCATCATATTTGTACATCATTTCCAACCTTTCACATATATATTTGGTAAAACAACAAAGATGAAGTGATCGAATCATTTAAACTTTATAAAGTAGAAGTTGAACTTTTACATAATAAAAAGAGTCATGTCAACCGGATCATCCTGTCATCCATTTAACTATTAAAATAAATATAATAATTAGAATATCAACTATTTTAGTAGTTTAATAGTGACAAGACTGATCCCATCAAAATTAATGTCAAGATCATAAAATTTCCAACAGTGGATACTTGCCAAAAGAGGTTTACCAATTTAATGGAGAAAATGGAATTGAATGACATGTATACACCCCAATAAAAATCTTAGCACATAAAGAATGAAACGCTAATGGATATGGGAGAGGCCTCACTGATTTCTTGCATATATTCTGAATGAGATTTCGACTAAGATATTAGGCTTTGCCTCAAATGAGAAGAAGGAGGAAGAAAACCGAATGTGAATAATTTTAAATTGTGCAAATACATAACCTATTAAAGAGTATTTGATTTTATAAGGATTAAGCTCAATGACTAGGCCTTAAAAAGGAGTGTTTGTAGGTTTTGCTAAAAACTTGCAAGGCTATAAAATATTAGATTCAGGATCCAATGTTATTATAGAAATTAAAGAAATAGAACTTATTGAAAATCAATTCGACAATAATCTAGCAGAAAAAGAAATTGCTTTTGGCATTCTACTGAAAAGTCTCCACAAAATATGTGGAATCAAGGAATTCTAATAAATTAAAAGATCTAATATGGAAGCAAATGTAAAACATTAAAGAAGCATTAGGACTAAGAAGAGGAAGGACCTAATATGAACTTTCAAGCTTTTTATTTCGAAGTAGAAGACGTAAGAGATCCTATAATTTGTAACGTCTTAACAGCAATATATGCTGATAATTGTTCAAAGGCGAATGAAGAGGCAATGGGTTCTAAAGACACGGCTTTCTAAAAGGCTTAATTACAAAAATCTTATGAATGTTTATACTTATTTGTAAACATATGACATGTGCTTTTTTTTTTTTTTATAAATAGGTTATCCAAGTTTCACACAAAATTATTAATATTATTAAATATAATTGACGTATACATGTTAGTGACTTATTGGTCTAAAAAAATATTTTAATTAAAATGTATTTCTAAATAAAATAAAATAAAGTATTAAAAATTATGGGAAAAGAAATAAAATATTAATATTTTTAAAATAAATTACGAAAATGCCATCGGAAAAAAATTATTCCCAATTTTAGGCAATATGGCATCGTCTCTCGAAGAGACAAGGTCGGGCTCTACCTCTACAAATACCAATTTATTACTTGAGAAACCTAAAAAATTACATATAAAACCTATCAAGTAGAAATATAAATAGCTATACGAGTCGTTAACCATGCACCACAATGGCGAAAGGACAAAGAAACTGTAGTATTCCCAAACCCAATCCAAATACAACACAGCCATAATACCATTCCGCCTAACACACATTCTCAATCCCAATCCAAATCATTCAATCACAGCAGTATTGTGATTCTTTCTCAGCACAGTACAATCAAAACATGGGAATTTGTAGACTCGTAACACATAATATGAAATAAAATGCTGATTGATTGTTCTCTTAAAATGTACAAGAGAAAAGGAGTACAATCTAGATACAAGAATAATATCAAAAAATAAGAAGCTATATGCAACAATCAAAATAAAAAAATCTATCCTCTACTATTGCTGCTGATGTGTGTCCCGCCTCCCTCGTCCTCGGCCTCTACCCTGCCTCACGTACGTCCTGGGTAACGGGGTACGCAGATGAGGATGCTGTGTAGATGGAACAATCTCTATAACTGCAGCATTCTCATCTCCAATAACAGCATTGTACTGATGGAATAGGACAGGGTCTGGCTCGACCTGTGTGAGGCCCTCCCCCATATCATATGATGGCGATGGTCGTCTCTTCTGTGGAGCCAAGGGGGTATGAAACTCAGTGTATGATAGGTCTGGCATGGGGGTGTCCCCCATATAGTAGGATGTTGATGATGGGCCAGCCTCATCCTGAATGAGCTGGGAAGGACTACCCTCATCAAGTGAAGGTAGATCGGACGACTCAGGCTCATCTCTGATCTGAATACCTGGTGCTCGAGCTGGTCCACGACCCCGGCCCCACCCACGCCTCTCTCTAGGAGGTTATCGTCTCTGTACGGTATGAGACTGTGGGTCACCCTGAGCTGCTGCTGATGGTGGAGCTGGTGGCACTGGATCATTAAAATTCAACCCCATAAACTCTTCCACCACACGACAGACATCTCGTGCAATGGATGGAGTGAGCTCTGAGGGCATGTATGGGATGCTATAAATGAAATCAGCCTGCGAGTAATAGCAAAAAAGTATATCGGTGAATAGCTGCCAAGTCAGTACAAGTCCATATAAAGCTTACAGAGACAGTGATCTTACCATGTATCGTATGATAGCTCTCGTGCGACCGATCTAGCGTCGGGTGATCACATGATACCACTAGAAATAATCATCAGATGTTCCAGCAGGCAAATCTGGCAACTCAACTATACAATCACGCCGGGCATCCCACTCAGCTATCCACCTGGCGTGCTCAACCTGCCAGTTTCACTTGGAACGTCCTCTCATGTCAATCTTATGGAGGGATCTCATGTCGGCGGGGCGGCTGGGATCCTTTGGAAGCCACCAAACTATCTAAGCACTCTGTCAGAGTAGTAGTGCTCGACTAAATAGAAGCAAACCGGTGGGACCCGTGCACTCCAAACATCGCTACCCGCTAGGCAGTATGGAGGCAAAGAGGGCAAGATCGAACTATAAGGGTCTCGCACCACCTGATGCAGTAGGAAAAGTGAACTATTGCGTAAATAAACTATCGAACAATAGCAATTTAAGAGTACAAGACATTGGAAATCAATTGAGGTATAGGAGGGAATGGATATCATACCTGATGCATCGTCTGTCGATCAAAAGAAGCGCGGTACTCAATCAGCAGATGAGTGGATACTCGGGTCACGTCAAAAGTTGCACCCCAATGGTTGATGAGTGGGTAGCCCGCGGTAATTGATGTGTGCAGTCGACGTAATGGGGCAATGTGGGGGAAGTGCTCCCATGCCCATATCTGCAGAACAACTAATGGTCTTACCATGTCCCCTGTGTCGACGTAGGAAGCCAAGCATAGCTGCCTATATAGCCAAGCCAAACAAGCTGCTCCCCACTCGTGCTGCCCAGCCGTCTCAAAGTCTCGGTATACGTGGCCGGCGGTATTTGAATCTTGAGTTTGCCACTCAACCTTCGTTCCTGGATTTGCCTCGGTAATTGCATTAAGTAGATGCGGGAGCTCCACATAAGACGCCTCCCAACTTCCATATACTTGCTCAATGGCCTTTCTCTTTGCCTCACGAATTCTCTTGATATGAACATTATACCCAAAATGCTTTAATATATTCGTTTGCAGATCATTTACAATCACATCTGGAGAATTGCGAATCTCCAATATTATGGCTCTGGACAAGCTGGTGGAGACCAACTGAGAGTGATCCTGTCCAGTGATTTCATCCAAGCATGTGTGAGGTCCTTCATATTTAGTGATGTGAAACCACCCACCATGTTTCTCATAACTGCCTCTAAGTCTCCACTTATAACCTCTGTTATGAATATTAATACATTTCACTACTCATGCTCTTGGGTCCGAATACACTATCTTGAAATTATAATGGTTCGTTATGTGCCACATTTTAACTACCCGTATGAGATGATCTTTGGTCTCAAAACGCATCCCGACCTTGAATTCATCACTGAAGCTCCAATTCCCAGCACTCATTTCCTGCTCATCATCATATGCTGCGTAAGCACTACCAACTTCAGCATTGAAAAACAGAACTGGCACTGAGCTCCCTACTGCATCAACGTCAGTAGGAGCAAGGAAACGGTCCCAGTTATTTCCCCTTCGTTGTACCTCGGGGAAAGCATATTGTTGTCGAAATAATTCGACATTAACATTTTCATCATCATCATAGTCGTCATTGGATTCACTTACCGATGAGTCTTGCACAGCATCCATATCATCACCACCTACCAATGTAGGTCCACAAAATTTAAAGTGACCTATTTCCACTTGTACATTGCCTATTGTCTGAACTGGAGTAAAGTTTGAGTCTACCAACCCCTGGCTCTCAATATTTCTATCATTACCCATTTCCCCTGTAGGTGCCTGTGACAATTCAGTTTCTAATATCTGCACATAAACAGCCACTGAGCCTTCTGTGTACACCAACATCTCTTGTGCCGCATCATCATCGGTCACTGGAATAATATCATAACGTAGCATCCTATCTCCAATAGCTACCCTATGATATAGCTCCACCCGATGTGTACACCTATTTACCTTTAGTCTATTGCAAATAATCTCCACCATCTGCTCATATGTTGAATTCCTACTAATACTGACCATAGCAACAGGCCGCTTATCATAACCAAAACCATCATCCCTTTGCATAATATTACCATGAGGGTACAGTATGAATTTTGCCTTATCTATTTCCTCATAAATCTCGTCATCTCATCAAAATTAGCTTCCACACATCAAATTCACAAAATCACACTTATGAATTGCATTCCTCGTAATATTTAACATAATTCCTAAAGCTGCAGCTCCACTTTCAAAGTTGAAATTTAATTTTCTAATCTATTCTGCTTTCTTATAAATATTAGCTTTTTTCATCTCAAATTTCCATGCCATATCAAAGCGCCATACCAAAGCTAAGTACTAAATACACCCCGTTAACTACAATTGAAGTTATTTTTAATTTTTTTTCCCACACTCAAATTCCTGAAATAATTATCCAACAACAACTACTTAGGACATGATTTTTTTCAATGCAAATATTATACATATACATATATATACAACATACAAAAGGAAAAAAACGTCGGCGTTGGAATCATGCTACAATAATATTCTAACAACACATACAATCCACATTCAACAATGTAGCATGAATGATTGAAAAAAAATATACGAAAATACGCGGAAATCCAACCTTAACGTTTGCCATCGGTGGTTTCGCACAAAACCTCTTGCTTTCGATCCTCCTATCCACGGAATTGCAATACAATCAACTTCGAAGCAATTAAATCAGCCAAATGAGGAACCAATTGGGGTTGATTGACGTCGGCGGCCGCAACAATCACAAAATTCGTAATTTGGGGTTTGGGGTTCTAGCGGGGGGAAATGGGAAATGGGGAAGAAGAAGACGCGCGCGGTGTTTATATTGATTAACCTCGCCTCTTCAAGAGACGAGGTCACATGCTCTGTAACCTCGTCTCTTCGAGAAACGAGGTTATTATTAGAATGAGACCTCGTCTCTCGAAGAGACGAGGTTAGGCACTTATTACCTGGTCTCTTCAAGAGACGAGGTCATGTTGCCTAAAATCGAGAATAATTTCTTTCCGATGGTATTTTCGTAATTTATTTTAAAAATATCAATATTTTATTCCTTTTCCCAAAAATTATTTTGAAAATCCAACAAATTGAAAAAAAAATGTAAAATTGATTTTTTTTAAGAACGAGAAGATATTAACACATTTCTTTCTAAAATTATAAACTAATATTAATACTTTTGAATTAAACTCATATTATCCGTTTGTCAAAAAAATTAATACAGGTCATATGTTTCCAAATAAACCAAAATACAAGTAATATTTTTGTATCTAATCCTTTAGAAAAAGGTGATAAATTATGAAAATGATTTTCTACTACCTGATAATACATGGGATTGATTTGCCTTAAGGATATAATGCAATACGATGTAAGCGTTTGTTTAAATAAAAGTATTGCATGAATGGTAGTTTGAAAATTTTCAAGGCAAATTTGTGGCCAAAGGGTTTAAGCAACTAAAAGAAATTGATTACACGGTAATGAGTACTCTTTTTGCCAAGATAACTTCAAAAAAGAGTGTCGGTAGCCTTTGGATCCCTTTTTAAGCTATGTCTACATCAACCAGATATTAAATAGGCTTTTTAAATGATGATCTTGACGTTTAAGTGCTAAAAACAAGGCACCGTTTGACTTGTAATATATATGTTAAATGAGGATGAGACGTGATGGTATCTCTGAAAGGATGGATTGGGTATTCAAATCAATTAACTCGACAAAATCTACCTAGTGAACATAGGAGTAGTGGTGCTTATAAGTAAATTTGAAGAGCTTGTTTTATCATGATGAACACATGACCATAAATGCATTAAAAAGAAAAATCCACATAGAAGGATATGTATATAGTTTTGTATGTGAATTCTCTAATTGTAACACAAGCCATGAAGGTTCATGCAAGTAACCACCCATCATCTTCTGTAATACCTCTCAAATATAAGATGATAAATTCGATATATACGTAAATAAGAAAAATGAGATATGTTAATTACAATATTAACAAGATGATAGTACTAATAAAAGTAATAAAATATAACATCCTAGATCATTAAAGGAATATGAGTATTGTATGTTTCATACGCACTTTATCATATAAATACAAATAAGAATGGAAAAGCGAACCTACAACCTTCATTTGTTGAGTTGTCATGTTTTGTTAGTTGGTGTCGTGTCGTCATGTGTCGTCATGTGTCATCTAAGTAAAGAGTTGAGATGAGTCGAGTCGTCAGTTATCTGTTGTCTTTGTCAAATCCAAGTCTTTTCAAAATCGAGTAAGTAAAAAGTTGAAATCGCTAAACTAAATCTTACTATATTATATATATGCTATATTGCATGAAATATCGATCATATAAACTTAAAGAAATATTGAAAATTTTTAAATTATGAAATTGATATATAAAAAATAAATAAATAAATGTTTATAAAGAAGTGATACTAAATCTAAATAACAATAAATATCAATACGTTTTATGAAGACAAAAATAACAAGATACATCAAATAGATGTGATAAAAGAGCGAAATAATGTAACCATAATACCAACAACAGATAAACTTAACGAATATGAACCTTTGACGAATAATTCAAAATTTCTTTAAAAAATGAAAAGTAATAACAAAACTTGATCTAAAAATTATCAAAGTAGCACAATGGAAGTGTAATGGAAGAATAAATTTTTAAAATGACCAAAAGTTCATGAGTAATAGAGTTTAAAGTTAATATGAAGTATTGGCTACCAACAAAAGGTCATGTAAATTTGAAGGGTAAAATTCTTTTAAGGTGGAAACAATGAAATACCCCAAATTTTTACTTAGCTAAGTTAAAATTGCTATAATTGAATAGTCTAATATGCATATAATTTTTAACTTGAATTTGAATTAGAAATTAAACTTAGATAGTTTAATTAAATCAAGTAAATTAAACTATAGGATATAATTAGATAGATTAACATAATCAAATCAATAAATGGATTTAATTGAAATTGAGGTTTCAAATATTCTTTTCCATTTATCTATTTGCTTCAATTACCCATTTCATGAATCGAGTTCCTTAATTCTTTTTAACCATCAAATTTGAATTATATTCTTTTCAATTTGTCTATTTACTTTAATTATCTTTTCTAACAAATCAAATTTCACCATCTTAACCAATTTTTAGTTAGAACTATTTTTCTTTCAATTATCAAATGAACCAAATTTCTTAAGTCCAATTATCTAAATTTTTAAAAGACTCAATTTAGCCACTTTAGTCTAAATTTCATTTCTTAAGTCTCCATAAATTTTGAATTATTATGCTTATTCAAATATATATATATATATATATCAGTTCTTATGTCCAAACCCAAAGTAAATATGAATTTTTTATAAATTAAACTCGTAAGATAGATTTTAATTCAAGTCATTAATTTCTCTTCTATAGATTTTCAAATTATTTTCTAGTTATTTTCGATTCTTTCATTTTCTCTTCCTCTTTTTCTCCCCTCTTTCTCTTTAATTTCTTTCTGACATTTTCTTCTTCTTCTTCAAAAACTCAACTTAAATCTCAATTTCAAGAAGATTATAGAAGAAATGGTAGGTAGAAAATAAGATAGAAGATGGAATTCATATATGAAATAGTTTTATCATCTAAGGAGAAGTAGTGGCGGTAGAGATAAAGTTAATAGGATTTGCTAGACAAGTGTAATTGTTTTCTCTATTATGATTATTGTTTATGCATGCATATGATGAACTAAAGTTAGATATAAGTAGGGTTTATGATAAAATTTGTAAACTAAGGATATATGAACTTGTAACTAAAAACCTAGTTATATGTTCACGCATGCATAGGCTATAAAATTTATGAAATGATTTAATGATGTATGAATTAGAAATATATTTAGGAGTGTTATAAATTATGGATATAAGTTGTATGTTAAGTATAAGATGTTGCATATTGAGTTTCTGATGTAAAATAAATAGTTAAATAATTTAAATTTTAAAGAAATGAACAAGGAAAAACGTGGAAAACAAGTATAGGGCAATGATCACGATCATGATGGAACCCATCATGGTCTCTATTTCTTGTAACATGTAACATACACTTGATCACAGGCATTATGGATCCCATTGTAAGCTTTGTTTTGAAAATTTATGTTGATCATGGGCATGATGGACCCCATAAAGGCCATAACAGGCGTGATCAAGGATGTAATCATCTCTTTTTGATGTTTTATTTCAAAATACTATGATAACGGACATGATGAAGGGTATGATGACTACACCTTCTTCATCATTACAGGGGGAATGGAAGGAGTGATCAACCCATTGTAAAAAAAAAAAAAAAAAAAAATTAAATAAAAGAAGAAATAAAATAAATACATGAATGAAATAAATAATAAGTAATATATCTATATGTGTGTTAGAGATTGTTGTTTGTAAAAATTATTAAATAAATATGATATATTTTAAATATAATGTTTTAATTGAATAAATGTATATGTAATGGATAAGTATTGATGCATGGCATGTATATAACCAAGTGAATACGATATATTATGTTATTAAATATGTTTTGATAAATATGTGTATGTTTGTATATAGCATTAATCATAAGTGTTAATACATGTATTTTGTAAATTTAAATTGATAATTGGTAAATAATATTAAACTAATAAAATAGATTTAAGTTCAACTTAAGTTAATAGACTTTAGTGAATATCTTTAAAATTTTAACAAAGATCTAAGACACATGAATACTAGACATTTCATATTTAGTTAGATGTTTAGTAATATGTCTTTATCTTATTTTAATAGGAGCTATAAATCAATAATCGGATTTCCCAGTCGATGACTATGACAACTAAGCAGGATGCACAAGTGAGTAATTCTTATCTTTTCACATTTTTTGTGTGTGTAAAATAGTGTCACAAGTTTTAATTACAACTATAACCGGTTGTGTATGAGGATAGGAATAATACATGTTGTATGGTGTTTGGATGAATGAAAAATTCCAATATTAAAAGTGATAACCACTTGTGTGATAATGATTGTGAAAAGTATATTGAAATTGTTTGAGATTATTGTGGCCATTCAATATTTCAACTTAATTATATCTGACTATTAAACTAAATGGGCATCCATTACACGATTACATAAATTGCATTTAAATAGTGTTCACGTCACGTATTAGCATATCGGTTCTATGATAATGCTGAGTTTTTCCAGTAAATGAAAAAGAAATTCTAGTTCTATGGAAAGTTACCACTATTTTATCGATTCTACATGAACTAATTAGGCACCAAAGGACGTTGCCTGTAATGTTGACATAAGATGGCTAATAATTAATGGAGTTTCTAGATTTTAAGGTTAAGTTGAGTCATATTATATTATATTATATTAATTATATTAAGTAAGGGTGAACAAAATTCATCCTTCATTAGTTCTTAGTCTCTTTTGAGCATGGATGACTAGAGCTAGCTCCTTCAAGGCGTAAATCTCTATTGGTTTGGATTCTGGCCATCCAAACTACATTTGTCACATATAGTTGATTGTTGGATTGCATATGTTTGATAATTAAACTTGCTTGAATTTATTTGAATTGTGTTAAGATAAGGTTATTCACTAAGCTATATTATGCTCACACTCCTATAGATTGCTTGATTACAGGAATCAATGAGACTAATTGTAACTTACAGGTAGAATCTAGAATAAGAGGAATACGAAGATTGGATATGGGTTGGAGAAAGAGTTTCAAATCATACGTAAAGAAATCTTTTGAGAATAGTAGTTGAGAAATGATGATGTAATAGCTAAGAACTTAATTGAGTTGTATGTAGTATTATTCTTGTATGTATCTTATATATATGCAATTTTTGTTATTCTAAACAACCTTTCGGTCCTATTATAATTGTCTATGTCATGGAGTATTTTACAAATATGATGTTCATGTATCTCTCTTGAAACGTCATATTGATTAATATATATATATATATATAATCTGTTATTCCAATTTGTTACATGGTGCATCAATACTTCTAGGGTATTCTGTGAGGTTATGAAACCTTCTCACAATATTAAGGATCTTATACTAAAAAACATGTCAAGTCTAATTGATACCGTTGTTTAGGCATTATTATGAGAGCGCATTTTTTAAGTTGTTAATCAGCAATCAAGGTTTTGGGTTGGGTTGGGTTGGGTTGGGTTGGGGGGTGGGGGGCGCGCGAATGGGGGAATGTTGAATAAAGTAAAACTAGAATTGCAATTATTAAGAAATAGAATAAAAAAGTAATAACTATTCGTTATGATTACTTTGAGGTCTCATGCATAAATATAAAAAATAAGGCCCGAAAAGGAACTAAAGAATAGACATTCCTTTGATATTTTGAAGGAATTGTAATTATTCATTTCATAGTAAAAGTAATTTTGAGTAATAGTAGGAAAGGAATAGTAATTTATTTCCCCCTTATCAAGTCAACCAAGCGTGCCATAAGTGCTTAAGGTAATTTTAGAGCTAACGAGAACTTGAAACTTTGATTGAAAATGGTACAAAAACCAAGTACTAAATTTGGAACATGGGTTAGATGTGATATGAGGTATAAATCTCATGTCATGTGAAATGGAACATATTCTGGATGCCATTATCTGATATATGGGCTAAGTTTGACAGAATAGGAGAAATGAAAAATTGCCATCACATTGTCCAAATTCCTCTAAGGAAGGAATTCAAGCAAAAAGCTAAAAGGTGTATAAAAACAATTCGAACAAAGTGGTGGCCTACTGCAAAATTCTATAGGACGCCATTTCATATGAAAAATAGGACTCTTGCTCAGATCACTGGATTATTTCAAGGATTTAGAAAATCAAATTACTGCTTTAATCACAATCCAGCCTAAGGACTCCATCATTCAAATATTACAACCCTTCTAAGTCATGATGCGTTGTAGTGCTTGGAATTATATTATGTAACCTCATTTGACTGTTGTTTAATGAGCACAAACTCACTAGATTTTCTCTTACTCTCTCAAAGACAAACATATCTTAATAAGGGTCCAAACCGGACCAATCTACCTTACTTCTCTTTTTTCTTTTTCTTTAAATTGCAAACATGCCAATAGTACTTTAATCTGATTCATTTTTAGAGACAATGTTACACCCCAGCCAGACCATAATTTCATGAATCTTGATTAACTTCAATAAATAGCCTTGGTGCCGACCAAGAGGAGCAATCTCCTTATAAGTGGTATCCCATGTTTAGCTTAGGGAAGGAATTCAAGCATGTTAGCTTTTGACAAAATGAAATCCGAAGGTTGCTCTGAAATGTAGTCGTGAAATACAAGGTATCGCACTATATGATAGAAATATGTGTAGACATTTGCTCCCATCCCTAATAATAATAATATAACATTATATATTATCAAATTGTGAGCAACTAACTTCAAAATATAAGGTTTAACCACAAAAGAAGCAAACCGAAACAAATTTCCCCTTTCAATTTATAAACCATATCACAAGTATTTCCGCTAGTAAAAAAATGACTTCTAGAATCATAAACGCCTGCAAAGGTTTCCAAGACAACCACTCTTTAAAGGTAGAAACTGTACATGAGGTTGAATCACATGTTTGTCTTGAAACAAATACTAATCTGTACAATTTTTCCTAAATCTATAATCATTTTTACAGCATGTCCTAACTAGGTTCACTGTTTCTTTTTTTTTTTACTTCACCCCCTACCCCACAACGAGGGGTTTGAAACTATGCTCTCAATTGAGAGACCATATGAGATGTCATTAGGCTTACTGTTCTGTTGCACGTACACATCCAACATTGTCCTCCCTCATAGCATCCACAGCCTCATACATGGTTAACCTCACGATGCCATGTGTACAACCCCAAATAATGGAGTTATTCATTATTTATAAAGATGCTTTCCCTTGCAATTTGGGCATTTTCTTAGAAGCAGCTGCCACAAATAATGGATAGTTAATACCATAATAATGTAATAATATACTATCCAAATTAATAGTCCCAACTAAACAAAGAAAAGAATAAATTGCACTAAATCAGATCTATCCAAGACAACGTGTGACTGAAAAGGAATGCACACGAGAAAAGTTTCACATCCTTCCAAACTAGAACTAGAAAATAAGGTGTAAATTCAAATTGTATACACATAAATTAATCATTCATCTTAATCTATTTTCTTAATTATAGATTAGACTAAAAGAAAACTTAGGTATGCCTTCTTATTCTTCTTGACTCAACATTAATATGTCTGAGCTTCATCAAAAAGACAAAGTTATGTACCTTTCATTAGCACGAGACAACAAGTATGCATGACAGTTCTGATAATTAAAAACAATCCTATAATACTAGAATTTATAAATCAACTAAATCTTCTCACTCCATTCACATATTTCTCATTTCAACCTTCGAAGTTGTCATGCTATTTAGTCAGTAAATGACAGCTTACCAAGGCAGTGAGGCCCATCTTAAATATGAAAAGCAGTGGATCAATGGGAGCTTTTTCCTATCAATTAAGGCTGTCCCTTCACCATCCCCATTGAGAGACACTACAGGGTTTGTAACTACTTTCTCTATGTACTCTAAGATCAATTGAAGGACCACACTTCTAATTCAAATGATGAACAGAATACGGTCAATAAAAATATGTAGGCGAAGCTAACTTTTGTGGAGTAAAAGTTGAGACTGGGTCAAGACCTAACTTTTAGCAAAATATGCATATTACAAGTGATTAATCATTTAACTGATGTAACTATATCCTCTGACAAAGTAACACTGTCACTTTTTCAACACCTAAGTTGATCATCCAGCTTTGCTTAAAACTATTAAAATTATAGAAGCTGTAACTTTTATACTATTGTTTAGTGGGTAATTGTCATATTTGGTAACCGAACTTTGCCTAATTTTGTAATTAACCACCTGAAGTTTAAAAGTGTCATTTTGATACCTAAACTTAACCAATTTTTATAATTAATTACCTAAACTTTATTAAATTTTACAATTAGCAATCTAAATTTTGCACATTTTTACCATTAACTACTTTACTTAGTACCATAAATGACTTCAAAAAGTTTGTAGATTATAAATTAGCATTTTAGACTTAAAATAGTTACTTACACAAATGAGCAAAGTTTGGATACGAAATGTCATATTTACCCATTATTTTACCTACTTGAATGTAAAAATCAAGTCTAGCAGCACCACAAGATACTAAAGTTAACAATAGATAGAAAAAGAAACTTACGATCTTCAACGTCTTTGCGCTGATAATAGTGAGGAGCTATTTCTGTTAACCACTCTGGCTTCAACTCAGTAACCTGCATATAACATCCAGCTTTAAGTAATAGAGTTATAATGATAAACTATTAAATCAACCTGTAAGGACGATTCAAAGTTAGGTCGACTATTGGCTAGAATCAAACTCCTATGAATTTTAAAATTGGAATACATATTCATGATTAATTACTTCAAGTGCCGGCAATACACAACTAAAATAATAAAGCTTCCAATTTAACTTGGCCATTTTATAGGGAGCATCAATGCCTAAACCTAAACTCTATATACAATATTTTTAAAATCTTGAATATAATATTCAAACTCTACATTGAATTTAAAGTTAAAGAGAGTCTCACTATATATTACCTGCCTCATGTACTCCTTTGATGTAAGCACCAATTCATGGTAAACAACCCACCTTGGAAGTGCCTGTAAGCAGTGGAGTGAAAAAGAAATTTACAATGTAAGAAACAATGGTTATGATGGAATCTACAAATTGCCTATTTTTATATAGCCTATTTCATAAATATAGGAAAAAGCCCTGCAGAATTATATCAAATTTAATAAAGGTACCTGTGCCAATCCAGAACTTGGATGGATATGAACAGTCTGGTTAAACTTGACAGTTCTATATCCATTTCTATGTAATCTTGCTGAATGAGGGAAGAAACCTGAGAATGAAAATAATTGAAACTGTGAACTCGACCAAAAGGCATTCGCTAAGCTTTAAACAAACAACAAATATTACCGGATGTTATTGTTTTCTTTATGGCCTCCAAGTCATTCACATTTGATACTAATTCAATCTCAACCCTCTCTAAGAGTCCCTCCAACTGATCTCTTATATCTCTAGCTCTCTTCATGCTCCTAACCTGGGAAAAACGAGAGCTTGTCATTGCACACACACATACAAGTATAATAACTATGTCTAAAAGGTTCATTCTATTAAATATGTGAAAGAGGGGGAAAAGATATACGTATCTATATCCCCAAACTCATGCCACCAACCAGTTTCTACCAATCTAGCACATAATAACAAAACAATGATGGTGCAAATTAAGAGTCAAATGGAATGTACCTGTATGTAATGCTCATAGCACCACTGTGTGGAGTAATTAGTCTCTTTCCAAGAATTGTATACCTGTGAACACAAAAATCAAATGACTAAACATGTTCTTTAATTCGATCAAACATTATGTCATGTATAATGATTAGTCTGAAATGATTATATCTTAGGCCGAAAAAAGGACAGCATTTTGAAATTATTTGGGATGTCTTGCCATTGTTGCCTTCTAAATGTTCATGTATAGGTAAGCTCCCTTAGTAATTTTTTTTTTTTTTTTAAATTTGATATTACGTTACAATCAAGAAGACAATTTAATCTCTCTCCAAAAGAAGTCTAAGAAAAACATGGCTGGAGTACTATACCACTCAAAGATCAAACTAAATTAGAGTCATCAGTTTGTAATTTTCCAACAAACAATGATAAATAAGAAACAATAGTAAAACATAGGATTATGCTGCAAGTAGACAAAATAACAGACCTACCTTAAGTAAAGCAATATGATCACCCACATTTCCAAGGTGAAAGTTCATGCGTGCATTATCTGCATGGACTTGTTTGTCCTTTGGTCGATAAAAAATTGAATTTCCCACCGAAAGCATCGCAGCAATAGAAATGATCTCATCTGAACACTTGTACCTATCAGAAGCCACTATCATTTTGGATAGCATTGGATCTAAAGGAAATTCAGCCATCCGCCGGCCAGCTTTTGTTAACTCACCCAATTTATTTAACGCACCAAGAGCATACAGAAGTTCTAAGGCTTTTAGTAATGCTTCAGCTGGAGGTGGGTCCATAAAATCAAAATTCATTAAATCATGAATTCCAAGGCTTTTTAGTGTCAAAACCACGTTTGCAAGGTTAGTCCGCTGAATCTCTGGTACTGTGTTATCTTCCAGATCAGTCTGATAATTATGCAAAGTGTATAGCCGAAAGCACTTTCCTGGACCAGTTCTTCCAGCACGACCTGCTCTTTGCATCGCAGAGGCTTTGGATATTGGAGTGACCAGCAACGATTCCATTCCAGTTCTTGGATTGTAAGATTTCATCTTACAATAACCAGGATCAATAACATAACGAATTCCATCTATTGTTAATGATGTCTCTGCAATATTTGTTGCCAAAACCACCTTTCGAGCCCCTTCAGGTGTCGGTTCAAATATCTTAGCTTGAAGTTCAGTAGGCAGATTCGCATATATTGGGCAAATGATGAGTTCAGCAATCTTGGTCCCCAAACCCCTAGTCCTATACTTTAAAATCTCCTCTGCGCTTCAATTTCCTCTTGACCAGTAAAGAAAATCAGAATATCTCCAGGTGGTTCCTGAACATGGATTTGAAGAGCACTAACAACAGCTGCATCTAGATAATCAGCTTCAGGTGCTGTAGTGTAATTAATCTCCACTGGGTAACGTCTTCCTGGAAATCTGAATATGGGGGCAGAGTCAAAGAAGTCACTGAACTTCTCCGCATCAAGGGTTGCGCTTGAAATAAGCAACTTTAAATCGGGCCTAAAGCGAGCAATGTCCTGTCCAACAATCAATCTGGTCGTCAATGGTGTTTCACATAAATCAATGATGTTCTCAAACCCAAAAACGGGTCAAAGGTTTCAATTGAAAACCCGATAAACAAGTTTATTACCGGCACCTAATGCAATCAAAACTACCATGGTAATGACACAAGAAAATACATTGAGTCCATGACCACTAGGTGATAGCTAAAATGATGATAAGCAGCTCCATCAGTTTTGCCATAGCACTAGAGGCTAGATCATCAGCTAGGTCAGATAGCAAAAGGTGTGGAAATATGTGTGGGCTTCATATAACTCCATCATGCAAATCCACACCATTTTATTAAGTTAATAACTCAATAAGAATTAAGTACCTTAAATTTGAACGTGCAAATAATGACTCGCATAAACAGTTGCGTACCTTCACAAGGCCAAACAAAATGTCCGTTGAAAGGGTTCTTTCATGTGCTTCATCAACCATCACCACACTAAATATATAATAAATATATATATTAAAACATTATTTCATTTTATAAACTAAAAGATAGCATTTGAAAGGTATGTCAAGGAAATAAACCCCAGGCTTACCTATAACTTGCAAGATCTGGTTCACCCAAAAATTCCCGCAAGAGCATTCCATCAGTCATATATTTTATCATAGTCTTCTCTGATGTACAATCTTCAAACCTGATAGAATAACCAACCTGTAGATTGCACCCAAGAAAAAGGAATTGCCCTAAGGTGAGGGAAACCAAAGAGATTAAAAATTTAAAACCAAGTAAAATAAACACCATATTAACAAACAAATAATTTATGTGTTCATATTAAGTTCAACATTGCCACGTAATCATCTGATATAATAAAGACAGGAACCCAACCAGTCTAGAAGTCACACATACAGCCACTTGTCACATAAGAACATGTAAAGGGCATGTGCCATCATTGGAAAATTCTTAGTATAGATTTATTATGACGCCCTAATAGACCCTACCAACGTATTCTTCAACCCCTCAAATCATCATTCATATGCACATAAGTTTTTTGTCATAATTTTGCATTTTATACCACCCAAATTTACCAGCCCATTTCTTTCAAGCAAATGGTAGTTATGCTATAGGCAAAGCCTCATAGCATTTATGTATTCAACAGAACTACCTACCTCGTGCCCAAGCTTGACACCCATTTCTTGAGAGACCCGAGCTGCAACACTCATAGCAGCAACTCGACGAGGCTGGGTACATGCTACCTAAAATAAAACAGAAGACTCAATCCAGATAGTTTATATGGGAAAAAAAATAATAATATAAACAAACCTTAATACTGGAAACTATTAGAATATATTTGTATTTAAAAAAGCAAAACCTATAAGAGACACATTGTGTATATTTTAATCAAACATTACTTTTGCATAACGAAGTCGAGTTCGTTATTAATTTATCATGTCAACAAACATAAGGAAAACTCCAACCTGAAACACAGTTGACATGACATCAAGATAATACCTTTCCACGTTTAGTGTACCCAACTTCATGAAGATATTGTGGAATTTGTGTAGTCTTTCCGGAACCAGTTTCACCAACAATGACAAGTACCTGACACATGAAATAAGTCAGGTCATGAAAGAAAGAAAATTATAAATAAAAAGCAGCATTGCACTTAAAAGAACAAAATACACACTCAAGATTCAGAGGAGCAAGATGCTTCAGAAATTTCTTTTTCTTTTTTTTTTTTTTTTGAGGGTCCCCTTATAGGGCATGGAAAATCCATCCATTTGCATGCCAATAGTTCCTAATTCCTAAGGAATGAAATTTTTCCACATACAATAGAAAACTGTCAAAATAAAATATAGAAGGAAAAACCTGATGATCATTCACAGCTTGGAGTAGCTCATCCCTGTATGGGTAAATAGGCAAAGATTTCCGGTCCTCCTGACCAAGTAACAATGTGAATGTAAGGAGAGAAAGAACAGCAAAAGGTAAATATAATAGTCTACTAAACAAATTACTAAGAACAATAATACTAGTTAAAAAAAAAAAAAAGAATACGTTTTCCTATAAATGTAAAGGTATTATTCAAGAGTACCAATGAATATCAGAGACAAACTGAGAAAATACAAAATACTACCTCTACAACAAAAGCACTATATAAACACACCCCCCCCCCCCCCCCCCAACCACACACGCCGCCGCCACCCCACGCCCACCCCCACCCCCCCCACCCCTCCCACCAACAAAAAAATTGCTCAAATTTCTATCATCAAAAACTTTAACTTCTCCAAAGCCCACGTTATCCCAGAAGGGGGGGAAGAACAAGGGTGGGGAATGGAGTGAGGAACCTAAAAAAAAAAGAAAAAGAAAAGGCAGCTTCTCAACTCGTGGTGTCTCTTGCTGTGCTAAAAAATCCTCATCAAGTCAAACAACAGCCAGCAGTTATGTTGGTGCCTAAAAATATAATTAATCATATAATGGAAGGCTAAATATAATTTAATTATATAATCAATGGCTACATATATATTTCACGTTTCTGAAGAATCTTTTTGTATCAAATTCTAAATGATTAAATTGCATAAGAACTTTCAAATTTTCCAAAATTTAAAGTATATTTATGCATAACTTCCTCATAATTAACTTATTTTCTTTCAAAGGCAGAAGGTATATTTAGTAATTTCATGTGTTAAACTACATTACTCTTCCCCTTTAATAATATAAAATAATTACATACTTAAAAACTAAATGTTTGTATAGTATTTTAGGTTAAAAAATTAAATCAAAAATTAAAACTTCCAATATTATTTTTTCTCAAATCTAATTCTAAGGAAGAACGTAATATACATTTTTAAAGGAAGTGTTAATATGGTAAATTCAGATAGTATACCCAAACCCCCACCCCTCCCCCAAAAGAAACCCCAAGCACCAAATTTAGCAGACAATACATCCACAACAGCAGTATAAATAATTACATGCCATGTCCTCAACAGATATATAAAATGCCTACAGTACGCTTCACTTGAAGCCCTGTGTTTTTTGTGATTTTGTCGATGATATTTGCTGCTTGCAATCTAAGGGTACTTAGTGTACCCACAAAAAGTGCCAATGTGAGGAATTTAAGGTGAAGAGTGACTTGGTATTTCTCTTGTACGTTTACCAGGATATTAGGATCAACCACTCAAATGAATGTCTTGCTAAATGAATAATTCACTCAAGCCTGTTTGTCAAAATTGCAAGTCAAGTATACGATTCTACAAGTCTATATTTATATATATATATATATATATAATAAACTTAAAACTGATGCAAAATTGTTAAAATGCAGTGTTTATGTAGAATCATAAATTTAAGTGTATAATTCTACAAGTTTACAATTCTACCAATTTCCGTACATACATTCTAGTGAATAATAAAATCATGAGTTTAACAACTATGCTAGCCAAGCTTTTATTCGTGAATTCTTGTGCAAGAAAAAGAATCTGGTTACGTTAGGATCCAAGGGTTTGGAGATTACAAGTGTTAGTAGAGCATCCAAAATTTGTTCAGTGCTCTACAAATTTACAAACATATTCCAGCTTCCCTGCCTCTTGTCTATGCTGCAGTTTTAAATTTTGCAAGAACCCTTTGGGTGAAGTTTAATTTGTTGCTCCTCCTCTTTTAGCCAAGCCTTGGGTTAGCTAGGTGACTTCAACATCGCCAAGTCTGTCAAGGAAAGATTACGCGTAATATACAGATGTCGGCTGCCGCAGCTCAGTTTAAGGCCTTAATTGATGAGATCGAGCTTGATGATTTACAATTTGTGATACATTACCGACGGTTCCTCAGCCTATACTTAGGGTCTATAGTAGGAGGGTGAAGAGTAAGTGTATGGAAGTATGTAGTATTGTAGTGTAAATGCATGTGTTGCATACGTGTTGTGTTTGTGTTGTGCTGTGTCTGAGTTGTGTATGTGTCGTATACGTGTATGTGTTGAGGTATAGGCTGATGTGGCTAGTGGTAGTTATGAGTTTGTTACAAATAGATTAGTACTATAAATAGAAGGAAGAAAGAGAAGTGGAGGTGTGAAAGAACTTACTGGACAATACAGGTAAGGATTGTTAGAGCTTGAAGAACCCTAATCAGTAAGCTCTACTTTCTTGGCCATTTCTTGTTATCACCGGCCTGTTTGTTTACTGTTTCCTTTGGATTGCATCAATTTGTAAGTGATTGTTTTCTTGGACCAATAAACAGGGAGAAAATTCTTTTTTAAGAAAGCTTGACTGTATTATCGTTAACCAATCTTGGTTGTTATACTTACCTTTCTTCAGAAGCCTCTTTCAAGCCACAGTTACTATCTCACCATGCCATCTGTTTAGTTTGAGTAGAGCTGTCCAAATTGCATAGGAAAATCCCCTTTGAAATTTTTTTTTTTTTTTACAGGTTAATTCTGATGTACTCCAACCTTTGGCAGCAAATGTTTGGGGCAGAAATGTGGTGCGCTCAAAAGTGTTTCGATTGCTTTCCAAGGTTAACACCTTTGAGGGTGAATTGGAGCAACTAAATGAAAGGGGCTTTATCCATATTTCATCAAGGGTTGATGAAGCTAAGGAATAACTACAGGGCATTCAATCAGAAATTTCAATTGGAATATTGGACAAAGTAGCGATGAATAGTGAGCATAAGGGATATTTTATTTGTTAAGAGCTGCTTTCACAAACAAAAATATAAGATCCAATGGCTTAGACTTGGTGATGAAAACACCACCTCCTTTCACAAAGCTATAATTCAGTGTCATAATAGATGCTCTAATTTTTTATTAACTAGAGTTGATGGATCCTTCGCCTTGAGTGAAGAAGCTATACACAAAGAGGCATAAGATATTCTCACTAAGAAGCATAATCATCTCCTCAAAGCAAGTATATTGACCTTCTATTATTTTCCTCGCTAAGAAGGTTGCCCATAGTCTTGAACAACTTATGAAGAAATCCCCACTAAGGCACAAGTGAGATGGGAGTTTGTGTGATCTCCTCTGGCAGAAAGTCCTGGTATTCCAAAGTTGGAATTATAGAACAAAGCTGCTCAGGTTTAGCATATCCGAGCACTTAATAATGGAAGCCTTTGGAGTTTTGGTTGGATTGGTCTAGTCCATCTTTCTTAAGGGTGGCAACTTCTAGTACATCAAAACACCAACCATTTGCTCATGGGCATGACGTAAATCATTAAAGGTTAGAGGTTCTCTCTGTCATCTTTTTGGGTGAAGTATCAATCTCCAGTTTTGCCTTTCCACAGGACCTCTTACTGATAGTCATAGTTTCCATACTTCTAGAGATATAGGAAGCTCAGGCCATCCATTAAATGGATGAACTCTAGAATCCTCTTGATGGGAATCGACTTGAAGGTCTTATTACAAGGTCAAGAGCTAAAGGATTGCAAAATCTTGAGTTGAGTATAATGACAGATTGTTTGGAGCAAGATGAAGAAAAATTTCTCTCCACATATAGATTGCATGTGGAGCATGATTGTTTGGATTATAATTTGTTAATATTGAAGGAAGAACAAGAAGAATGGAGTAATGAAAGCAGAGGAAAAAATCCCTCAACTTGTGCCTTGAATATATCAGTAGCAACATCAGAGAATTCATGCATTGAAAGTCATCAAGGCTAACATAGGAGTTGTCGCGCCCAAAAAGCTTTTAGTCCAGCCCTTGATCCTACCTTCCACAAGGCTTGTTTGATACCACAAAACTGGTCGAGGCCTAATATATCCTTGGTTGAGCCCTCGACCATGGCCTTAACAGTGGCTATCAATAAGTCTGTTTGCCCAAATAATTGGTCAAGCCCTAACATATCTTTTATCGAGCCTTCAACCATGCTGATGACGTGGCATTACTTAAATCAAGATTTACTCATGGATCACTCCGCGATGCTTTTGGTGCTTGAATCAGAACTATTCTTAGATAGATTTAAATCTACTTTCATATTGTGTTATTGGATAGATTTAAATCTTTCCTTTATTATTTTCTTTCCTATTTATATCTTTTTGATAGAGATTGATATTTTTGTTACTTTCCTATTTTTGTTTTTAGTATCTTTCCTGTTCTACAAGTCAAGAACTAGTATAAATAGGAAGTCCTATTGATGTAATAGACAACATTGATTTTGATGAATGAAGTTTCTCTCTTTGAGAAAACCCTAATTCCTATCAATCATCTGTGATTGTGGCGAATTTTACTCTTATCAATCTTCGGATTGTGACGAGTTAAAATATTAATGAGTAGTTGTGGGTCATATCAACTTCTTGTTAGTGTTATACCCTTTTTACTTTCTTTGCGCGTGATTTCTAGGATATGTAAGATTCGTTGTTATGTTATCCTTGTCTTTTGTGATGTCCTAGTGATTGTCCTCCTAGACACATCATAATTTTTGGAATCAGAGCGTTCTTGGCACATCATCTTTGTTTGGTAAAATTTATCTATCCCACCTCTCTTGTGCCCAAACTCACCTTCAACAGATAAACTTCCCTGGATGCCATCAACCTCAGGTGATTTATCCACCAAAAGGACCTACAAAGCCCTTAGCCCCATATCCTTCAAGTAAAAGTTGTTTGGCAAAAGAAATCCATGCCTACACACTCCTTCATTTTCAGGCTTGCAGTAAACAACAAACCACACATCCTGCTTTTTTTGCAAATCAACACAGAAGATCATACTCGCTTATTCTTCCAACATCCTCTCTCTCTGCAAGTATGGAATGGTGTGTGTACATCCTTGAACTAACCATCTTTGTTCAGTTCCTGGCAGAGTACCACATGGCCTGTTTTCGGTCCCTACCTCTTTGGTAGCCGTTCACCATAACACAGTTCTTGCAGCAGACTATTTAGTGTCTACAATTTGCAAAGAACTTTTTTCATCTTAGGAAGCAGTTGGCAACAACATCTTCCTTAGCTCGCCTAAGCTTCAACTATACAAGGATTCTCAATTCTACATCATGATTGTTTTTGTATTTTGAGTGGTTTGCTCTAGTTGCCCTTGTAATTTTTGTGTTGAGCCCTATCACATGCTTTTAGTCGTATATCCCCACTTTTGATTATTAATAAATTTTTTTTCCAGCAAATGATTATTTAATTTAAATAAATAAAAAGATGCTCTCAGTTTCGAGCCATAAGCCGGAACAGTTAAAAAAAAATGTTTTACAGATAGAATACCAACTAAATGACACTCCTTATGAATATGACCAGCTTCCTGGAACAGTATACAAGTTATACCCGGATTTTTGTAGATGATTACAAAATTTTTATGTAGTAATCAGGAAGAGAAGGTCCATCTGCAAGGTTTTTACACTAAAAAGAGGTCCAGTCTGCACCACTATTTAACCACTGCAAGCTAGACAGATAGGATCCAGTCACTATTTAAATTTAACAGAAAGAAGTACATTGATTAAATGCACTATTGTTGAGTTTAGTATCCAAAAGCTCAAGCTTTTTAAATCTAGTGATTTTAATCTATTATTTAACACCACCCTCTCTCGTAATCTGAAACTTCAATTAAAACTGATTAGCTAGACGACTTAGTTACAAAGAAGTTAGATGACAGAGAAAGGACCCGAAGTAAGGGCCTCCTAGTTTAATAGCATCTTGAGTTTAATTTCACAACCAGTTGATCTAAGTACTTATGCTTGTTGAATTCAATGTGATTTTGCATTTATTCACTAACATTCATAAAAGATAATCATACAAATAAATAATCAATGAAACCACATGTGCATTATGGTGCCTTAACCTAAAACAATGAATGAAACCAGAATGTATGAAAGAAAAATCATGTGGGGTCTAAACTGAACACCTGAAGCTTCTCCATAGCAGACAGGGCCATGGACTTTTCAAGGGTCTCGGCAGGCTGCTCATCTAACTGCACATAAGACAGGAATCATCACAAAAAAAATCAACTATCACATGAAACATCCTGAAAGAAAAATGTGATGTGATTCAACAAACTGAAAAAGGTGGAGACATACATTCTCACCACTCATCACAGTTGCCTTTATAAAATCTATCTTATCCTCGAACACAAACCTAACAGAGGTAAAGATATCGATGAGTTTATAAGAGAAAAAAGAATAGAAAGATGATTAAACCCACTGTGAATATAAGAAAAATGAGAGCTATATCATATTTGCTGATATCTCAAACACCATGAATAAGATTTCCCAATTATATATTTGAAGTGAAAGAATGCTAGTAACAATTCTACTTATTTGGCATATATATATCCATTCAACATTAAATATGTGTGTGTGTGTGTGTAGCTATGCTGCATTCAATAAAATTGACTATTATATAATATTTTTAATCGCATAGAGGATTTCTGTATTATGAAGTTAACACATTTTAAACGAATGAATGAACTTTTTGGACTATACAACACAAAAACCCATCATTTCCTGTCATTGGATCCAATCAATGCATCCATTCATTCAAAAGAAGACAAATAAAAACTCTACAAACATGTTTCATTGACTAATTAAACCAGACGAACTTACCCATAGTCTTCAGTTGTTTGCTTTTTATTCTTGGAACCAAAGCTCAAAGTAGCTTTTCCTGAAAGATGGATATTATATAAGCGACTTCTCTACCCATTTGACCAATGGAAATATGAGAGAACAAACTTAACATACCAATCTGGTAATCTTCCCAAGCCTCTTGTTCAGCAAATGGGTTCATTTTCTCTGAGGCAGTAGGATCTCTGCAAGATAAAAACTAACTCTTCAAAAGCAAGGTTTTGACTCTGAAGGTTTTCTTAATATGTCTCTAAAGTTTTCAGTAGAAGCAGTTTAAGGATGGACACAAAATCTTAGCAGAGGAAATGCATATCCATGAAAGTCTACAAATACATAATTTTTAAATGTTTGGCCATTACATTGCGCTAAGTTGTAGAAATACTAACCTATATCGCTGCAAAGCAACAGCAAATCTCTTTTCTTGATCAACACCACCATCATGATCATATGCATCAGGCATCCGATACTGTATTAAAAGATAAGGAATGCATAGACATAATTAGTTAAAGAGAATCATAAGTACAGAGAAAACATTAGTAAATACAAGCATATTATTTGTAGAAAGACATCAAAGCTGCACATTCTTTGTAGCAAGACATCAAATCCAATCACAAAATACACAAGGAAACTAGCAAATGTCCTGCATAGGAAATGCAGCACATCTCCTTCCACCTTAGATGTCATTTCATTAAATTGAAAATCAACATTGAGTAATGGAAGATCTAGAGCATGATGAGGCATTTCTCTAAGAAGATTAAATTGTTATTGAAGACACTGTTCAAGTACATAAATAACAGCATAACTGCTATATAGCATTTTCTTCAGAGGAGTTTTGTTGCTATATAGCATTTGAGAAATGCAACACCTCTTTCATGTTAATAGAACTAACAGAGGATATTGTTTTGCTGATGAAAAACCTCAAGTGGAAATTGCAGTGCTTCTACACAAAGATTAAGGAAACAATAATTGTTATTGCTTGATATGCCTGCTAAGCTAAAAATAACCATCAATTACCTCATTTACTTCAACTTCTTCTTGGTATTTTTTAGCTAGCTCATATATTTTCTTCTTTTTCCTGTCCAAACGAAGCAATGAATTTAAAAGAAGCTTGGTTAGCAATTTAGAGAAGCAAACTTTGTAAGAATGGAGGAGGAAAAACTGCAGAATGACTTGTCACAAAAAACAGCATATGTAATCACAAAAGATAACTGGCATAATCCATGATCCTCTTAGTGAGTACAATGTGGTCAGGTTATCTTTTCTTCAATGGAGTGCTGGTTTCATTCAACATGAAAGAAAAAGGGCATTCCACAACACTAAAGCTATATGGCTTAATGCCTTCAAAAAAAAGCAGCACAATCCTTCTGCAACTGCAGCTTCAATTCTGGGAAAGAACCAGAGGCAAAAGGAAAAGTCATATAAGCAAATATCAGCACTACATTTCTAGCTTCCAGTTCTTGGTTTTTCGAAGAGGCAAAAATAATTAAGACAACAAAGATGGACAACGTTAAGAGGGCACAGAACAACAGATATAAGACATGAAGGCAATAGAAAACTCCAATATATTTCTAGAAGAATGCCAATATATAAAAACATGCATTAAAGTGATCCATATTCAACCTCTCAAGGATTAGCTACATTGTTTACATATTTGTTAACCATTAGACTCAACATACAGGCTCTTTTATAGTGTTTTAAAGTTTCATCTTATGGAAAAAAGGAAAGGAAAATCTTTGCTTCAAAGTGTGTGCAATAATGTTCCTGACATGCTTGTTAATGAATAACATCAGTAAACAGTGAGAATATGAGTCATTTTTTAAAAGGACTGACTACAATGAGAGCAAGAGAAGATATAAAGATTTTTCTGCATCAACTATAATTACCTAAAATTCTCTTCTTCCACTTCCGTAAGTTTCACGCCATCAAATAAATATTGTTCATCCTCTATATCATCCCTGCAGTAGAAAAACTTCACCATCAGATTGAGATGCACGATAAAAGGGCATGACAACATTTTCAAAGGAAAAAGTTGACAGAAGTGAATAAATTGTAACGACCAACTAGTAAGAGAAATGTCAAAAGCATACCGGATCTCTTCCAGCTTCTTCTGCTCTCGCTTTTTGAGATATTCTTGTCTTGAAACTTTCCTGGAATTAAACTTTGCACGTTATTAGATTCTATTACAAAAATTACGCAATTAGATAGTACCAAGAACCAAAGTAAAAGCACAATACCATGATACAGCAATCACTGCACAGAACGTGCAGTCTGAACTAGTCAAAAAGAGACAATGTGCCAGATAGAAACATAAACGAAGTCAAAATTACTCTTAAGAAGAAAAAATTCTAGGTCAGGAACAAGCAAACAATATTAATATTATATCAGCTGTATAAGTGTTTAACATTTAAAATAGATTAAGAACAAATCTAGCTCCAATTCAGCACAAAGATTAGTTGACTCTCCATAAATATAACCTATGTTTGAGTAGCAGTTCCTGCCAAAAAAATAAACTTCTAAAAAGCATAAATTGTGCGTAATGTAACTCATTAATGATAAGCTGCGACCACAATGGTTTGGCAATTTTGTTAAGGCACCATCAACCTCTCTAAGTATATCCTTTGAAGGTAAGCCTCAGTACAACAGTTAACTTGCTCTTTGCTTGACTATAGGTCAAGGGTTCATGGTGCAGAAATAGCTTCTTGCAAAGCACATGGATAAGGCTAGATACATATACATCCTCCCTCCTATGACCTTTGCACTAGCCATAAATACTTTGTACACAGGACATGCCCTAGATTATATGCAAGTTGGAAACCTCATCAAACTAATGGTTAAGCTCAAGAATGATTTCATTTCTTTTTCATATTTTATGATAGTAATCTAATACACTTTTCCATAGTTGCAATATTTTTCCATTTAACTTTTGACTTTTACAGATCATACCTAGAGGATTAAGATGAGTGTCATTGTAATTTTCTTACACTCGCAATTTTCTTTCACAACATTCAAATCAAATGATACTTGCAATGTTCACCATAAAGACTTTGCTTGAATATTGTACCTCTACACATTCTTAGTTTTAGAGAACAAGTATTCCATCTGCTAAATTTGTCAAAGTAATTAAAGGCCTATCACATGACATTGCGAGTGCAAATTTGTGTATAAATCAGAAGAAGAGAAAGCTACCGAAGAATAATAAGGAAGACAAGACCAATATATTATCAGTTTCTTTTTTCTTTACCTTTAAGCATTATCATCATCCATTCTTAGAAAGCTTAGGGATGAAAATTCCACCTAAAGAGCTTACTCGTCAGAACCATTTTTTTCCTTCTCAGGACCATTGCATATGAGTCATTGGATTGGATGACTATTTATTAACTTAGATCTTCATTATTTTACTAATTTCACCATATAAATTAATTCAGATTAAAAAAAATGTAATTTATTGTGGCGACTCTAGAGTTTCTAAGCATGAAAAAATAGACGGATTATCGTTGGTCAAGTCTGAAAATGGAAAATCTATAATAGATTAGATATACAAATAATAAATAGTACAAACAACATTCATGTTTCATAACAAACCTTAGGATTTCAAGTTCATTGTCCTCAAGTGCCTTTGATCGTCGCCGTATCTCCTCTGCAGAAAATGGACAGAAATTTGATAGCAAATACAGATATAATTCACCAAATATTCATCTTACTCAAGGGTAACATTTCACATTGAAATTGTGTTAATTCAAATTGCAATACCTTCTTCCTTTCTTGTCAGTTTCTGCTCTGTAAGCTGTAGAAGATAAAAGAAAAAGAAGAGAAAGATACACCATAAGATGCCAACAAGTCAATAGCAATGCTACTATTCTAATTACTCATGTCCAAAGATAAGAACAAAGCATAAGAAAGTTGGCCCAAGAAAAGAGGAAAGGGAACTTGCGTCGAATTCATGAATTGACATGCCACCTATAAGAATTCGTAAATAGAACTGCTAGGTCTATGCTGAATAAAAAATCTAAGTCCAAGTTGCAACGATATGTAACCGCTCCTCAGAAAGAAAGTTATTCACACATCCACATGTACTTATCTATATTTTCCCCTCCATATTCAGTCATCCTGAAGCGTGCTAACCTCATTGCATTTTTCCTGCCTATGCATGCCCAATCATGATGTCCCTTTTCACCATCCAAAAGGACTTTACACATAATGTGGGATCTCAAAATCCAAATAAATGTTTAACAAGCTGTTACAACTAAAAAGTTACCGGAAAAGAACAGTTAAAACTAATATACTAAGAAAGTAAAATACCAGCAAATGATTTCACAAATATGTAAGAAGGTGAAGCTTATTGTTACATTGTAGTGCCGAAAACCCAAATAATAAGAGCATATATACTGCCTACAAAACCCTCACCACTAGAAGCTCTTCTATTACCCAAAGTGCACAATTTAGATATCTAACTTTATAGCTTGAAATGATTGCCAAATCTTTTTCTTCTATTTCTCAATTCTAAGCAGATTCTCTGAAAATGATAGTTCGATTATTGCAACTCAAGCTGCATCACAGCTCAAGAAGATTATTTTTTTGGGTAAATAGCTCAAGAAGATTATTTTTTTGGGTAAATAGCTCAAGAAGATTATTTTTTTGGGTAAATAGCTCAAGAAGATTATTGAAGTGATATGAATGCACAAGCTTGATGTATTTAGCAAAAAAGTGCATCAAAGTAAACAGATACCTTGCGAGTCCCAGCTGCATCCCGTTCTCTCATATTCTGCTCTAACTGCTCCTTCTCCCTCTGATCACGAGCTCTTTCTTCCTCCGACTGTATTTAAATAACTAAAATGTATCAACAAGAGGCAACAATAGAACTTCTCGATGAGAAGTCAAAAGTAGGATACATTGATAGCATGTAGTCCTATTAGTTCATACCATCAAAAGAAAAGATTATATGAAATGATTGGGTAACAAACTTGTCACTGTAGAACCTTTATTTAAAAAGGAAGAGGGAAGGGGGGGGTGGAGGGGAAGACACCATCGGACGATCAAAAGAAAAGATTATATGAAATGATTGGGTAACAAACTTGTCACTGTAGCACCTTTATTTAAAAGGGGGGGGTGAGGGAAGACACCATCAGTGGAAGAGTGTACTAAGAGACAAAGATGCATAGTTGATTTGCAGAAGACAGCTGCCTGGCTAATGCAATTGAAAACACATCACAATTATCTAACAATATTATGTTTTCCAAATTATCCACTCTTCTAAAAGCCAATTTGTATCCTTTTGACTTTATTACTTTGAAGTCCAAACAAATAATGACCAAAGTAGTAGTCTGTAACTTTCTAACTCAGTCATTGCTTCTTTGAAGAATTCCATGTACAGTTAATATGTTCATATTTCTTGAGTTCCATATTATTCCCTAGGAGACCCAGGAACCAGCATGAAATTGGTCAGTTCAATTCTAATCCAGTTCCTCAACATAGCAAGTAGGCTTCAGCTTCAAGAATGTAAGACTAGCAAGTATTGAGTTGGTTCTCTGTTCCATACTTGAAACCAGCTTACTCTGGAACTGTACACCCCCACCAATAAAGTGCTAAATGACAAATTGATAATATTAACAAAACAGAAAGTACAAGAACTTACCTCAGACCCACTATCTGATCATCCATTATTCTTCCCTTCACCCTTCTTTCGTCAACATGTGCAAGAGGCTACAGCAACATATTTACACAGCAGACATGATCATAAGAATTGATGGCAATTAAGTTATCCTAAATAAAAATGCATGTAAAAATATATTATGCCTCATCATCTTCATCTTCATGAGCTTCTGTCTTTTTCCTGAACCTCTTTCTGCGAGAATCTGCTTTTGTAGTCTCAGAAGTGGAAAGAGCAGAGGACCTGTTTCCTGTGTTTCTTTCATTAACATTATCTTCTTCATCATCGTCTGCATCCAAAAGTGCATATGTTTTCTGCTTCCTAGCTAGCAAAACAGCTTCCCTTTCTTGCTTTTGGTAAAGCTGATAATGAAGGCAGTAAAAATATGATATGAATAAATGACACACGAACATTGGTTGAATAAAAAATGGTTCTTGGCAGCATAGAATATTCTCACAAAACTCATTAGGTGCATTAATTCTTAAGAGACTAGAGCTCACATTTAAAACAGCTGCTTTATGGGGTACCCTGTTAAATATTTCTTCAGAAAATGCACGTGTTTCACTTGATGATGATAGTCCATACTCCACTAGCTTCCCCATCACATCATTTGGTGAAGATGCCTGCTTAGCTGCAAGAAACAAACGTTTACAAGCTGCATCTTATATGTAACTAGCAAACCCATAAAAACAGCACTAGAACCATCGTGTTAAAGGGGTAGAAAAAAATAATACCAAGCCCAATGATATACTGGACAACCGTGCCCTGAGAGTACCCCAGCAATGACATCAACTTATCAGACACCCACTTTTTGAGGACGCCGTCATTTGCCATTCTTACTGCATCAAAACAGCAAAAGAAGCTAAGATGGTAAAGAGAAATGCGTAATAAACCTCATTAGTAGGAATGAGAATTAGTATGGCATATTGACACTCTTTATCATTCACCCGACTGCCAGATGCCTATTACGCATGACCTTTTTAAATTTTCCATTCCAAACTGAATGTGTACCCTCTTTCGCTATTTTCAACTTATATGGAAATCATCTAAACATAAGAATTCAGGACAATAAATTTTATCGCTAATCTTACTGCCAGGTTTGTTTTAGCTGGCCATTTCAAATTTTCCACATCCAAATAGAACATGCACCGTCTTTAATTACTTTTCTCTTATCATTATAAGAAATTTTTTATCCATTACACGTTATTACTAGAAGACATGTTATAATCATTTTCTCGTTAAGCATTCCTTAAGAAAGCGAGGGACGGAGGCAGTAGAAGTTAAAAAAATTTGGGAACCAAGGGGATCCTCAAACAATTGGAATCTAAAATATCAACAAGCAACAAACAAATAATCTGCAAAAAGAGCATTTGTTTCCAGAGAAAATATATCCAGGACTTTTATGAATACTAATTTAGACATTACAACTCATTAGATAATATCATAATAATCTTTAAGAGGCTGCAGTATTAGAAGTTTAAGCAATAAATGGACGTAATGACCTTCATCATGATAATTAACAACAATGAAAACTGCCCTTAGATAATCACAAGTTTCAGTATTTCACGAACTCAAAATTCTACAAAGCTCGAAATTTAAGAAGCTTCCATTGGTACATACATCGAAAACCTAATCTTTGAAACAAATCAGATAACCTAAATCTTCTAACGAATCAATGACGATGCCGTACATTAGCTATGGACAGGTTGCATTTTGAATTTCATCAAACAGGTGGTGTGTAACGTTGTAAATACCAAGAAAACGCATCTATTATGTACCAGGAGATGCGATAAAAGTAAACATGGAAAGCTTTAAGTATTAGTAAAACTTACTTCAATGATGAATTCTACTTTCGATAAATGAGATAGAGATTGAGTATAGCAGAAATCAAAGAGGATATGCCCGGTGTTCGTAACTTTTGTTCTTGAAGGCACCACCAGCGTCGATGTCTGAGCGATGGATTGGCGGTGAAGGAGCAGAGCGAAGGGGGCAAGGGGTTTTTGAAAGTAAAGCGGCATTAAGGAAAACTATTTCTTTTATTAGAACGAATTGTTTTAGTGTGTGTCTTTCCTTCTATAATATACTAGTTTAATTTAAAAAAGTATCTAATATATGAAATATTTTTTATGAAAATATTTAAATTAAGTATATAAACCTAAAGGCATCGAAAATTATGTAACAACTTTTACTTAAAGAAAGAGAGAAAAAAAAGACCAGTGAAGGGATGGTATAGAAATATAACAAAAAGGTCAAAATTCACTTTAACATCATTTAAGGTTTAGAAACTAAGATATAAAATATAATAGATGGAATAAAGTTGGATACAAAAGGAAAAAAAATGTTTTATCATAACATAGAGGTATTAAAAATTGATATGACCTTGAACATAATTATAATCAAACTCTAATATAATTAATGAAAAGATATGCATAAAGAAACTCATTGACACTGAACTTTATATTAAAAATAATATTTTTCGCATATTTATCATTAAGTAAATTTTTACATTAATATTATTGAAACAATAATGTTTTTTTTTGTAATTAATAGTTAACATTCATAAAAAATAAATAAAGATAAGTAAATCCAAAAACCAACAATTACTCAACCATTACTCCAATTTGACAAAATCTATATATCAACCCTCATTATGATCCATTCAATTCCGTAGAGTAGTCCAAAAACAGAAAACACATACATGGTAGAATAGTGAAATCATATATACTCTATAAACCTTACACATTTTAGCAATTAAAGTTGGAAGAAAAAAAAATAGCAACTACTGATACACTTTAAATTGTGCTAACAATGAAAGTATTTAAAAAAAAGAGATATCATAAAACATAGTTTAAAAATAATAGCAATTATTAATATTTTCAGCTTAAATACTAAAGTAATTCCTAGTAAAAAAAACTAAAGTAATTCAACAATCTCCTTAAAGGAATTTAAAAAAAAAAAAGAAAGAGAAAAGAAAAATGCAATATGAAAATACATATTTTTATACAATTTACATAAGCTGAAAACAGAGGAAGCTTGGTGATGAGAATTGTCTTCAGAGTTTGTTGTGTTGCCATTGCAACTTTAGTCGCACTAAAATGAAAACATTTAAATCTATTAGTATGATTTCTTCGTAAAGTAATTAGAAAAGAAAAAACAAACGATCATGCATGGTGAGAAAAGTTGACATCTATGAAGATGTGCCTACAATCATTGTAAAAGAAAAAAAAAATTAAAATGAAACAAATTTTATGAAGAATCAATAAGCAATTACCTTAAAAGACCTTTCTCGTTGAGATGGAGAATACGTTGAACACAGAAAAACTAATTCATAGAATTTAAGAGAGATGAGAGTGAAAGAGAGCACGATATGGAGAGGGAACATGATGGAAACTGATAAACTATTGTAGAATGGAAGAGAGAGGGTGTAACAGAAATTAGAAACTGTAAAAGAAAGAGGGTGGGTATGGAACGGAAAACTGTAAAATGCATTGGATGGATAGGATGTAGATTGAAAGATGCTGTAAACAAAAACTACACAATCATATTTTTATATTTTTGGAGGCAAATAAACAGTATTCGCTTAATAGGTAGCATGGATGAAATTTTGAATTTAGATTTATTTTCTACCTAAGTTGTTTGCTCTTCTTTTTTCATAATTGCAGTGAAGGATGCTTATTTAATATAAAAAACTACCGAACGATGCATCAAGTTGCATATGTAAAACTAAAAAAAATAACATTAAAATTTATCACATCAAAAGTTAGTAAAGAAAATTATCCTTTCATCGGTTACATATAGTATCAATTAATTATGGTAGAAATTGAGAGTTGTTATAAGTATATAATTAGCAATAATGCAATGAATAGATTATAACAAACCCTTTAAATTACAAAGTTTGGTTTACTAACATAAAATATAAAATTTATAGAGAAAAGGAGAAGAAAAAAATATGATAATATCTTAGATAATATATTTGTTGATGGGCTACCTTATGACATTGATGTGCAGTGAAACAATTTGTAAGAGACATGTTCCATAAACTTTGATTGAGTCAAATTGTTCTCGTTGTAGTAAATATATGCATACATTTTATAACAGATATTGTTAAAACACCAAAATAGCCATTTGCGATTTAATATTATAGTCTAAAGTATAAGAATTGATAATATATATATATATATATTAAACAAATGAAATAGAAAATAAATAAATAATATATTAGCCGAATTAAATTAAAGATGTTTACGGTAAAGACGATCCATTTAAATAAATATATTTATCATCAAGATATTTGCGATAAAGATGATAAAAAAAAAAAAAGAAGGAAAAGTGGAAGATTCAAAATTAAAAATGTATAGTGCCCAAATCTACAATTGACTTTCTTGTCAAATTTAAGAATTTTGGCTAATAAATTGAACTAATAACCATCATTAATCCATTTAAATGTTTTTAAATACATATATTTATCGTCAAACATAATGTTTAAAATAAAAATTAGAAAAAAAAAGGTAAAAGATTAAATGTCAAAAATGTGTTGTTCCCCAATCAATTCCATGACATACTCATCGCCTGCAATATGAAATGATAATTGAAATAGTCAAAAGGAATATAAAAAAGATTAAATACAGTTTCAAATCAAAACCTATGCTAACCTCAAGTCACCAGTGATGTTGTCCTACAATGATGCTTCTCTAGAGGTGTTAACATTTTCTAGTATCCTATATCATTTAATAGAGGTTAGTCATTGAAAAAGATGCAAGAAATATAGAAAGAAAAAAATTAATTAATTAATTATTCAAGTACTTACAGGTTGAAGTGATGGATGGTGGCAGAATTGTTCTGCAATATGAAATGATAATCAAAATGGTGAAATAGATAAAAGGAAAATAAAAAGAGTAAATATATTAAAAAATAAAACTTGTAGTTTGTTTGAATTACAAGTAATGCCATCCAACAATAATGCTTCTTTAAAGGTGTTGGCATGTTTTAATGCCAACTGTATTATTTGATAGAAATTAGTAGACAAAAAAAATGAAAGAAATATAAAAATAAGAAAATAAATAAATTATTTAAGTGCTTACCATTGAAGTGACCAGTGATAGTGAAATCATTTTACAATTCTTTCTATGCAGTTGTAGTGTAATTCTTCGGGAAAATAAAAAAATATTACTATTTTTAAAAAATATTATGGAAATGCCATTGGGAAGAAAATATTCCTAATTTTAGGCAACTTGACATCATCTCTAGAAGAGACGAGATCAATGTTCTGCATTCTAAGTAATGATCTCATATCTCGGAGAGACGAGGTCAAGTCTACCATCACACAAATTCATTGAAAATCGTAAATGACTCCCTTATTACATATTAATTGTTATAACCTGTCAAAATCATACAAAATGAACCATATAATCATTCATTAGCCATCATCCACCATAGCTAAACAGCTTGCAGACTTCATAACACAACCACAAAAGTATTCCCAAACACAATCCATCAGAAAACTCAATGCCAAATCCAATTCATTCTATTATAACAGAATTGTAAAACCAATCACAGCAAACATAAAAAAACTCAAAATATGAAAGAACTGAATGAATGATGTGTCAAGTACATGAATGTTATATTAACTACAAACACCAATGATAGAAAAGAATAATCTACATACAAGAATCATAAAAGATAAAAATCTATACAACAGCTACTAATGGGTGCCCCGCCTCCCTTATCCTCGGCTGACAAACGTCCGAAGGAATAGTTTACGCTGGTAGACATCTTGATGAGGATGCTCCATGGTCGAATCTACCTGAGTGAGTGTGACATCTTTATCTCCACCACCAGCACCATAAGGATAAAATAGGACTAAGTCTAGCTCCACCTGGATGAGTCCTTCCCCCATATTATGTAGCAGTGATGATCGTCTCTTTTGTGGAGTTAGGGGGGTATGGAACTCAATGTATGATATGTCTGCCATGGGGTTTTCATGTAGATGAGCATATGATGAAGATAATGGACCAAGCTCAGGATGAAGAAAATGTGGAAGGCCTGGCTCATCAGATACGTGCTCATGTGAGGGCGAAGGCTTGTCTCTGATATGTACACCTCAGGCTTGCCCTCACTCCGCATCGACAAGACAATACACTAATGGAATTATATGATTTTCCCCATCTACTGTTATTACGATGAGTAGTTTGTGCTTGCACTTGCCATACAAAAATGTCCTATCAATTGTGACTACGGATCTGCAAAGAATTAACAGATACAATTTATTTCATCAATATCAATCATTTGTAAATAAATATAAGCATATATCCAAAACATACCTACAGTATTGGAATGTTTCAATGCAATGGGTAAATGCCTATAAGAGTTTGTCAAAGAATATGTGTCCTGCTTTGTTAGAATCCACAGTTTTCTACTTAACTTTTGTTTGTGAATTTCCTCTGTTATTACATTAAGTATATGTGGGAACTCAACATATGACTGTTCCCAACTTCCGTATACTTGTTCAATAGCTTTTCGCTTCGCCTCACGAATCCTCTTCGTATGAACATTGTACCCAAACTCTTTTAAGATGGTCAATTGCAGGTTCTTCGCCCTCACATCTGAAAAAATTACAAATCTCTAGTATAATGCACCAAGAAATGCTAGTCGGGTCTAATTGAGAGTGATCTTGTCTAATGATTTCATCCAAGCTGGTGTGCAGTCCTTCATATTCGGTGATGTGAAACCACCCACCATGCTTCTTGTAACTGCCTTTAAGTCTCCACTTGCAACCCCTATTACGAACATCAGTATATTTAATTGCCTACGACCTAAGGTCTGAGTCCACCACCTTGAAGTTATAATGATTCGATACATGCCACATTTTAACTACCCGTATGAGATGATCTTTAATCTTAAACAGCATCCCAACCTTGAATTCATTGTTAAAACTCCAATTGCCAGCACTCATTCCATGCTTAGCATCAAATGCAACATAACCACTACCAACATCAGTAGTAAGACAAGGTACTAGCACTGAGCTCCCAATAGCATCAACATTTGTGGGAGCTATAAAACAATGCCAGTCATTTCTATTACGTTGTACACCGGTTACATCATCTGCCTGGGGAAAAAGCTACCCAATTATCATTCCCATCATCGTCATAGTCATCACTAGATTCACTTGCCAATGAGTCTTACATTGTATCAGTATGGTGATCACGTGCCCAATCCGTTACAATATTTCTAAAGTTACCTATCTGTACCGGTGCGCTACCTATTGTCTGGATTGGAGTTGAGTTTGAGTCTACCAACCTTTGGCTGCCAACATTTCCATCAATACCCCTTCCCTTGTAGGTGCTTGAGGCAGATCGTTCTTAAATATCTGCACATACACAGGTATTAACCCCTCAGTATACACCAACATCTCATGTGCAACCTCATCATCAGTCATTGGAATAACATCATAGTATAGCGCCCTATCTCTAATAACTACCTTATGATACAGCTTAACCTGATGTGTACACCTATTTATCTTAAGTCTATTACAAATTATACCAACTATTTCCTCATATGTTGAATTCCTACTGACATTAACCACCGCAACTGGCCACTTATCATAACCAAAACCATCATTCTCCTTCACAATGTTACTATGAGTGTATAATACAAACTTTGTCTTATCCATTTACTCTCCTCATCTGCCCTGTTATCTCATAAAACATTAGGTGAATGCATGAAATTCGCACCACGACTTATCTGTCACACCCATCTAATATTTAAGTATATTTACTAATGCTACTATATTCACTCCAATCTTCTAATAATATATTATCAATGTGTACAGTATATGATTTCATGATTTGATTACTAATTTCAAAAACTAAATATTATAATCACAATTACATCATAATTTCATTAATTATACGGAGAAAACTACAACACCAAAAAAAAGGAAAAGATGGGAAAAAATAAAAAAAATTGGTCCTTCGCTCCGAAACGAAGGAACAACACGATACAGGCAAAAAAAAGAAAAATAAAATAACACGCCAAGCTCATTTCCCAAACCCATACTATAATGCAGTAATACTAACAATAAATGTGTCAAATGCAACATCACAAATAGCGGAAATTCATGCAAAAATAAAAAATGAAATTACCTATTGATTTCGGGATTTTTTGCACAAAATTATTCACTTCCATACGATCTTATCACTTCTTCAACACCTAACAATAGATCCAACTCCAAACGATGCCCCGATTTTGCGTCAATCACAATTGGGAAATTAGAGGCTAGGGTTTCGATTTGGGACTTGGGGAATATGAGAGGATTTGCACGCGCAAAATGAAGAAGACAAGGTGCTTGCGTGAATATAGTGTTTGACAACCTCATCTGCTGAAGAGACAAGGTTATCTACTAAGGACCTCATCTCTTCAACAGACGAGGTTTTAAGTAGAGGACCTCGTTTCTCCAAGAGACGAGGTAATTACTTAGAATGAACCTCGTCTGTTGAAGAGAATAGGTAATTACTTAGAATGAGCCTCGTTTATTAAAGAGACGAGGTTTATGTGGAACATTGACCTCTCTCTTAAAGAAACGATGTCAAGTTGCCTAAAACTGTGAATATTTTATTCTCAGTGGAATTTTCGTAAATTTTTTAAAAGTAGCAATATTTTTTTCCTTTTCCCTAATTCTTCCATAAATTAGTATTTGTTAAAAAACAATATAGAAGGTGCAAGGATGATACTTCTTGGTGGTTTCATGCCATAAGAGAAGGAATCGAAAGTGTAACTAAGAAGTGAGAGAGGGAAATAAATATCATAGGAGAGAGAGAGGGTAATAAAAGTTAAAAAAAGTTAATGGAAGATGAGTGGCTGCTATTTTTAAGAGAATAACTAAAGAAAAATTGTCAGTAGGGAAGTTTTTTTTTCCCCGGTAAATAAAACATAGATAGGAAAGTTAACATACAGAGAACATGTGCAAGTTTTTTTATTTTATTTTAAAATATCTATAAGCAAATAACTATCTATTATGTTATATGAAAGTTTAAAAAAAAGCCTTGAAAATTTCAGATATTACCTTTAAATATTTATTTATTAAATAGTAAAACTAATTTTATGTTAATGGGCAATTAAAGGAAAAAAGAAAAAAAGACAACAAAAGCCTCCTATTACTTAAATATTATAGATAAAATAAAAATGGAAAAATTTATGTTTAGGATAATGCATTTATAAAATATATATTGTATATTTAAAAGTGAAATAAATAAGTAAGTAAAGAAACCAAATTCTATAAATTTACTAGGTATTTTGGTTTTATAAGAAATATATATAAATATATATTCTTTCTAGCAGGATAGGCAATATCCAACATGACACTAAAAAATTTTAAACAAAATTTTTATTATTATACTTTTTTTTTGTTACCATTTATTAGTTAGCCAAATACCTAGTTACTTTTTTTTTCCCAATAAATACCTAGCTACTAAAATTGTGGTACATTCAGCTCGATGTCTAATCAAGTTTAAGTCAAGTTAAATATAATTAGAGTCTATAATGAGTTTAAGGGTTTGTTTGTTTTGCTTTTTGAGGCAGATACATACACTTTTTTCAAACTTTTTTCTAACAAATTGTTTATTAAGAAATAGATACAGATAAAAAAAGTTGACAGTTCTCATAAAAAGATCAAATAAATATAGATAAATATAAATACAAATCGGATATATTTACACATATCGTTTCAATACGAATATAGATATAAATAAAAAATAGACCCTAAATAATGTAGTTGTTTTAGTTAAAAGTTCTATTATTCTGAAAAATACATAATTACTTTAGGGTCTGATTTGTTTCATCGGTGTGTAACGCATGCAAAATTTATCAAATAGACTGTTTATCAATAAAAAGATATATATTAAAAATAAATATTTTTACTCATAAATAAATTAAACAAACCAGAATCAAACAAGGTACATTAAATAGACTGTTTGTCAAGAAACAAATACAAATGAAAAATAAATATTTTTACTCATAAATAAATTAAACAAACCAGAAACGGATAAGATGCCGATGTAGATCAAATATAGATACAAATAAAAAAATAAATTATCCAAGCAGACCTAAAATTGTTTGATATAAGGTTGAATGCTTAACACGTTTAAGTCAAGTTAAATATGATTAGTGTTTTGAATGAGTTCAAATAATAGAGCTATTTTATTTAAAAAGTAAATGCACCTTCTATCCAAAAGAAAACAAAGCAAAAGATGATTAATTGAGTTTACATTTTAGCCCAAAAAAATAATTAAGTGTACTTTAAATATTTCATATACCATCTTAAGATTAATTGAAGCTCAAATTTTAAACTCAATAAAGCTTATCTGAGAATCTACAAATTTAACCCCATGCTAAATATCATATTTTTTTATTCAACTTATTTGCACCCTCGTAAAAACAGTATTCGATTCAACTTATTTACACCATTGTAAAAATAGTAAGATGGCAACAAATGAATCCCACATGCATTATTTGGTATTAAAGTTTATTATAGGAATATTAGTCACCAAAATGAAAAATAATAGTGAAAATACATGTTATCAAATAAAAAGATAATAATATAACAATATAGTTTATCTTTTAATAAATTATATTTTATATATGTGTGTTTTTTTCCCTTTTCACCTTCCATGTTTTTTCCATAACCCTAATTAACCATCCTAACGTTGAATTGCTTGGCAAAGATGTAATGAGAAAGTAAGCTTGAATGAGAAATTGGGGTGGTAGTATAAATCAATACAGGGCCTATATCTATTAAAATTGTATGAATGGGTGTTACATGATTAATATTGGTTTTGTTGAACCACCTTATTTATGGACTAATAAGAAAAACGAGATTGCCTAACTCATCAAATTTTAGATTGATAGGGCTTGGGCTAACAAAGAGTAGATGTCATGGTTCCCTAAAACAAATAAAATTTTTCATTTAGGTCATTCTCAATGAAATCATAGGCCAATCCTCTTGGATATCCAGCCAAAGACCATCTTGGACATAAGAATAGGCCTTTAGATTTCAAAATATATGGATGAAACACCCAGTAATCAAACAAGTTATCTTGGAATGCAAAGTTCAGGGTAATCACCCTTGCGCAAATATGGATAGAACATTAAGAGTAACGAGAACATGAAATAAGAAGACTTTTGGAATAATTCCACACCAAATGAAAGTGATCTTAGAGAATTTAAGGAAAGTTGAACAACAAAGTGGAATTAATGGGGAACTAGGGGATTTAGAACAAAATAAATACTCTAAAGAAGGAACTAAACAAAATCCTCCATGGAGAACAACTCCGATGGGAAACAAAATCAAGGAGCAAATGTATCGTGGAAGGTGAAAGAAATATAAAATTCTTCCATGCTATAACAATGACAATAAGAGTCAAAACTAGAATCCATGGTCTATTGGATGATAGTGGCACTTGGCACTTTGATGAAAATAAAAGAGATGGTTTACTCCGCCTATGCCGAGTTGTTTTAGTCTGGTAAGGAAGTGGCTGGAAGAGAAAACCCACTTAAGGTCAGGTAACTAGTACTCACAGAATAACAAAAGGAGGAGTTAAGCAAGAACCTCAATGCTACTGAGATTTAGAGGAATCTAACATCAATTGGTAAACAGAAGTCTCTTGAATGGGATGGATGTAGTGTTGCATTCTTCAAAAAATATTGGGACATTGTTGGGGTTGATATTAGCAATCTCATTATCAAGCATTGGATTGAAGGTAAAATCAACAGGACTTTAATAGTCATTGTTGCAGATGTCATTTCACTGGTAGAGTTACGTGTGAAAGCATCGTGGACCTATAAATACAGAAACACGGTTAATGGTGCACCGGAGGTTGTTTGGCGTGACCAATCTAATATTTAAATTAGCTATAGGTTTTAAGGGGAAAGAATCAAGATAATATCATATACCGATCACTAATCATCCTCTTCTTACCATGCATTTGGTGCGTGGGTCTATTTGTAGATGATGGTTATAACAGAGTAAAGGGGCCACAAAATGTTTTCACTACACGTGATGGATCCCTAAATCTGTTAACTGACTTAGACCCAAGGTGGGTAATGGTATTGAGCATAGAGGGCAACCGGATTGGTCTTCACTCCCTCAGGGAGATGAGAGCACTAAACAAGTCGTTGTGGGCCTCCAAAGGCAGAACCACAACCATCAAGACTACATCACTGTAGGCCTCTAAATGTGAAGTTATAACTAGGGCTAAGCGAGACCTTAGTCTTCAAGGAGCACGTGCACTAAGTTGAGGTCCTCATATAGTTGGGGCCTCTGCAAGAGAGTTTGGGGTCAAGGTCTGTCATGGACCAAAGGCCTCCGAAGTACTTAGGAGATTTCTCATGAGCATACTAGCTTAATGGGTTGGCGTTGGCTCAATAGGTTATGATCACATATTCTTTATCAATAGCTCTAATTCCAAAAAAAGATGGGAGTTTACAAAGTATAAGATTTCAAGCCTATTAGCTTATGTGCCACATTTTATGAAAATCTAGAGTTTTAGTGCAAAGGTTAAGACCTCTCTTACATGATCTAATTTGTCTGAATCAAACAAGTTTTATACTTAGGAGAGTTGCCACAAGCAATGCAATATTACTATAAGAACTAATGGCTATAACGACAAAAAGAAAAAAAAAAAGAAAGACTAGCTAGATGATATGGAAAATGGTTTTAGAAAAAAGTTTGTGATAGACTAGAGTGGGACTTTATCATTTAGGTATTTTGGCCCTTGACTTTCTAGACAAATGGGTTAGTATCATTTGTTCATGCTTAAGCTTTTGTTTCATTTGAGGTCATAATTAATAGAGCAACAACTAAAGGTTAAGGTATTAAGGGGCGTAAGACAAAGTGACCTTATGTCAACATGCATACACATTATGACAATATAGTGATTAAGTGGAGCCATTACTAGCATAGTAGAGTTGGGATGGTAGAAGTCGATTTACATCAAAGGAGCAAATTTAAGTTTATCGCATCTATTCATTACAGGTGACATCATCCTCTCAGGTAAAGCTTGTGTAGAGAATGCGATAACAATATGGGGAATCATGAATTATTTTAGCAAACTCTCAAGCTAAAAGATTAACCTGGAGGAATCAATAATCATTTTTTTTAAACAACACAGGGGAAGAAATTAGGACCAAAATCCTACAGGCAATTAACCTTAAAAGGATAACAAAATAGGCAAATACTTAGACTTTCTTATTTATAAAAATGGAAACATACGTAACTTAGACACCTCCTTTTTAATCGATAAGATCAAAGCAAAGCTAGCGAATGGAAGATAAACATACTGAGTATGGTAGGTAGGAAGATTGTGTTGAAATTGGTGATATAAGGAATACTCATCTACCGTCTCCAGGCTATATGAACCCCTATAAGTACTATTGATAAGATTGAACAAATGATGAGAAACTTATTTTGGGGCTTTAAAGAAGGGAATAGAAGGCTTACTAGAGTCTACTGGGAAAGAGTAAAGCTTTTGAATAAAAAATGAGGTATTAGCATCTATGACTTAAGAAGAAGGAACAAAGTTAGTTTTATGAAACTAACATGGAAGCCTAAAAAGAAAGAGGTCTTATGGGCAAGATTGATGTGCTATGGAATAAAGGGGAATGGACAATGGAAACGTAAAGGCAACACGAAGTCAACCAAGCAAATTATGGAAAATTGTAAGAAAATGGAAAGTTTTTGCAATTGGAAACCAAAAAATGGCAAAATTATCATGTGCTGGATAGATAAATGGCTAAGGAGGGATGGTATACGCCGCATTTCACAGCCTTTTACAAAAAAGAACAAAGAGCATTACTTTAGCACAAGTTTGGAGTGAAGATCGGGGATGAGATGAGGATAGCATCACATATCCTTTCAACAAGACATTAGAGACAAGATTGGGCACTTGATTCTTTGATAATGAATTTGATGGCTAGTTTTTTTGAGGACTTAAATCTGATGGTCACTTCTCCACTAAATTTGCATATCTCAAACTATCTGAGGAAGTATTCGGTCATGAATCAAATTACAGGGTTTCTAATTAGGTATGAAAGGTTGAAACATACCTAACCATCCAATTGTTCCTCTAGAGAAGCTGTCACATCCCACTTGCAGCATGGAGGTATGATGCCAAGGACACTAGCCCCCATCCAGAGCCCCCTCAGACAACTCTTTCAAGGCATAAAGAAGGAATTGTCCCATACCTCAGGCTTTGAGTTTCTAGTTTTGCAGCCCCGCAAAGTAGACACACAAGACAACAAAACCCTTATGTCCTGGATTTGAGGTTGCGAGGCTGCGACCTAGAAACTCGAAGCTTGACGTAGGGACAATACCTTCTTTGAACCCTGAAAGAGTTGCCTAAAAGGGGTTTTGGATAGAGGCCAGTGTTCCTAGCATCACACCACTGTGCTGTGGCGGGGGTGTGATATAAAAAGGAGCATGTGTAACGCCCTAAAATTTAATTAAGGTATTACTGCCACTTATAATACTTAAGTATTATATGCTCGAGCTTCCTATAATGATGTGTTTATATTAAACATTACTATCCATTTTTTATTAATGAAATTGTTTATTTAGATTTCTAAAACAACTTGATTTAGTTCCGAAAACCAAATTTTTATAAATACACAATAAATGGTTTTACTTCGACTGAAACGAACCAACTTTCTAAGAAACAAAATTTTATAAAAACATATTATAATCTACTCTCAAGAGTAGATCAACATTTACAAAACATTTAGGCTCTAATAAGCCCCCTTAAAAGAGCATTACAAACTTAAAATATAAATCCAGCTCTTAAAACAAACTAAAAAACAAAAACAAAAGAAATTCACGATTTTAAAATCACTACACTTCTCCTCTCAATATCTCCAGGATTGCTTGAAATTCGAGTCTTACATCATCATCACAACCACACCACCAACATCATTCAACAGCAACAACACCATCACCATCACCATCACCATCACATTCATCCTCATTAATCATCAATTCAAAAACTAGAAAAAGAAGAACAACAACAATAATTAGCCAGAGCTCATTACACAGTCACGCACGGAGTGATACACGAGCTTAATTAAATGTAATGCATCAACCAATAAGTCATTATATTTTCCTTAAATTTAATAAATCAACATCGGAGCACTCAAACTCCGAAACAATTTAGGAAACGATTTTCCATCCCTGGCTACCACTGCAACTATAGGGAAACGTGCCGATAATCCTCGCAAGCAACTATCCTAAGGCAAGAATCTAGGGGTCCTGAGTAACTACAGCTACTCAGTGGGTTGATATAAGCAATCCGACTACTCATATCTCCAATAACATCATAAGAAAATAGCTTCATCCAAGGCTCACAGCTGTTACACGTACTCTATTCATCCTAGTTCAGTCATTCTTATAAACATGAACCGGATCATATTACTTCTTCCCAAGCTTAAGTAGACGTTACATTGATACCATTTGCCCCATCAACTATCCGCTGTACCGCTAATGGAAGTCATTGCCTCATGACGAGTGGCCCAAGCGCCTAAACTACCGTGTCCATTCGAACAAGATTGCTGCTCCTCGGATCGGATTCAACGATATACGCACAACCAATACTCATCAATTATAAAGACGAGTTTAAGTTTTAATTTTTTTTAGGATGCCTATCATAACATTCAACATACAAGTTACTACGGATCTTTCATGTGAAATCCAAATAAAGGCTTCAACACAATCTCAATTGATAATCCAGGAGATCCAAAAACCAAGCTCAAACATCTGTTTAAGAGAATTAAACTATATAAGAAACTAAATTAATTATCTATTTACTTCAAGTTTATTTTAGAACCTATTTGATCAGACACTAATTAGGAATCCCGTTAGGCTGCGAATCTCGCCCAGTTAAAATAAGGGCAATTCTCTTTTGTCCGTCAAAGTATCTCTTTTTGCTTTATTTATGATATCTTATTACAACAACACCATCAAAACATACTCTTTCTAAACAAACACATATTTGAAATAACATATTTACCATATTATACTAAGGTTTATCCTAATTCATCAACTAATGTCAATTATTATTTATTAAGCCTATTTGACTTAACTTAGCCAAATTGATTAAAATTAATCATTTAATTCAATTACTAAGTCAAAATGGTTAAACTTAAGCAATCTAATTCATTTTAACTCATTTAAGTTCATTTAGTTAAGTTAAACTTAAGTTAACTAACTAAGTTCATTTTATACCTAACTCTACAATTGATCCAATTATTTATTAAATTTATAAATTAACTAAACTCATATTTAATTGAATCATTTACTCACATCACATCAACTATAATTAATTTTATTTATTTTTCTTTATTTCTTTTTTATGAATAGTACCAAGGGATAAATCACGCCCGTAATAGAGGCCGTGATCGTCATCACCATCTTCATCACGCCCATTATTAAGCATGTGATCTCCATTGTTTGTGTCATCATGGCCATGATGGATGACGTAATGGTCAATACGATTCTTGTCATGTTCGTGATCAAGAAGAAAAATACAATCAGAGGAGATCACGCTCCTTGTCATGGCCGTGATCAGGCCATTATGTTTGAAAATGATTTATGCCGAGAAGATCACGGGCTGTGTAACGGCCGTGATGAATAGGGGAATCATGTTACGAATTTCTTTTATGTTTTACACTAATTCTAATTACTTGTTTTCATCATACATTAACAAAACCAACTTGTTCTAAGTATAAATATGCATAACATAACTTGTAAACACTTTTATATACATATTGATATCATACTCATTCAAAATATTTTATCAAATACTTAGCCTACACAGTATACACACATATATGTTTTTAACAAACATGATCATATATCACTAACTTACAAGTTCGATCACAAGATCTATATCTATCTAGCTCCAATATAATATTTGCATGTAAAATCAACAACTAAAACAAAGAAAACAAGAAAAATTATCTTTTAGGCAAACCCAACATCTTAATATTTGCCCACCACTTCTTCAAGTTTGAATCCCCCACTTCAATCTTGTTCTTCCATATTAATTATTGATTTATACATTTGATTTATCATATAATCTTGTTTGAATTGAGATTCGAGTTTGAATTTGAGAAAGAAAAGGAAACTTGAAGATAAGGAGAAGAAGATGAAAAGAATCGGTGGAGAGAGAGGAAAGGAAAAAGGATTAGGGTAGCCTAGAAAAATCCAAAAGGGAACATATATTTAAAGGCCGAATTTTGAGATATTTATTAATAAAGGTTCAGGGCTTAAACTTTTCAGATAATTATTTTAAGTATCAAAACTAATTTGAAAATAGTTTAAGAATATATATTATAAAAATTACTAACTTGATTTAGAAACATACTTTAGAAGTTTAGTTTATAAGAAACTGATATTTTAATCGGGTTTTGGTTTAGAACTGATATTTTTAAGCAAATAATTGATTTCAAGAATTAATAAGATTTTACAAAAATGAAAGATAACTAAAGTTTAAGGGTTTAGGAGTTTTCAAAACGTTTAAAATATTTGTTTTGAGATTTAGGAATTTGAATTTGGAATAAAAAGAGTTTAAAATAAAGAATTGGGTTAAAATGATGTAATTTTCTTTATTAAGAAAAGTTATTAATGAAAATATATGATCCTGTAAAATATTTCAAATCTCAATTTCAATTCAAATCTTTTTACTAACTTATTTACATCAAATTATCTATTTACATATTTGATCCAATCAAACTATCTATTTTATATTTCTAACTCAAGTTAAGATTTACGATATTTCAGAAGCATTTGGAATGGTTTGCCTACCAAGGTAAACCTTGTGAGAAAGAAGCATCTAGTCAATGAACAATGTATTTTTTGTGTCTAACATGAAAATATTAACTATATTTTCAATGAGCGTGGTCAAATAAAAAAAGGCATGGAGAAGCTTGGGCATTAGCCAACATATTGGAGAAAATCTTCGCTTTTATATGTAGCTGGAAAAAAAAAATGAACTGGGTGAGAGCACTTGCTAAGGAAAGGTTGTGTCCACCTAAAGTGATCAATTCCTCTTTTTATTGGTTCCTCTATTGCTCGTTAATTTCGTTGTAATTACAATTTCATTATAGTTTTATTCCTTATGAGTAGCCATTATGGTGTTTAGTTCATTGAATAGCGATTTCACAATGGATCCCCATTACACAAAATATCCATTCTTTATTCAAGTATGAATACCAATAAATGCTAGAACTGTCTTTTTTTTTTTTCACAATACGATCATTTAAATAAAAAAATCTTATTACATCTTTATTTAAATTTTTTATAATAAAAATTTTATTACAATCTTATTCATTCTGTTAAACCAACGAGTGATAAGTGTGGAAAGAGAGAATGAGAGAGAGAGAGAGAATCATGAAAGGAAAAGAAAATGTCAAGTTGTTGGACTTAGTAAGGGCTGCGAGTAATGAACTTTGGGCACAAATTAGGAAACAAAGATGTGGCCCCACACATCCAAATTTTGATGACCGGCAATGTCCGTCAAGACTATGGGTAAAAATCAACTGTGATGCAGTGTTCAAATAAATAGGAATGAAGGTACTGATGAGATCTATCACACATATTTTAAAATTATCAATTTAATATAAAAATTTTAAAATTAAATAATTTAGAACTCAAACTTACTTTTTATATATTCTAATCAATATTATAAAAATATTATTAATATAAAAAAAATTTTGAAGCAGCAAATTAATCAATTTTAAGATTCAATAATAAATTAATAATTTTAAATTTAATATCTAATTATATATTTTATTAAAAATTTCATACAATTTGCCCGAAATCCTATTACAGACTCGTACATAAAAACTAAAAGAAAGAAATGAAAAAAAAAAAAAAACGACAGAATAAAAAAATATGATTGCGCTAGTTACATAATTATTTTTTTCCTAGTTGACGTCAACAGGAACGACAAAACCAACTGAAAAACCCAAAGGCTTATGCGCTTCTCGTCGGACCGTACCAAACTTCATCATCTTGGTTCTGTTGACCTCGGACACATCAAGCACCCAGGAGGAACACCCCCACCACACGGCACGACTCTCTTCTTCTTTCGACACAATCGCAGGGATAGATATCCCATACACAGAGAGAGAAGAAACAGCGGAAGTGTTTGAATTTTTGGATTCCGATACAGGGGTAGCATGGGTTGTTGTGTGAGCAAAAACGCTGAGACGAAAGCAAGTCGAGTCGCTCGATGGCGACAAACCGGAATCGTCGCTCTTCGTGATGCTAAATTGAAGGCACTCTCTGTCTTCTTATTTTTCTTTCTCTCTATATATACATCTCTACATAAATCTTCATCAATCTTTCCATCTCTGTTTGAAAGTTTTGATTTGATAAATTTCTAAGGTTATAGAATGGTTTTATTGATAGTTTAGTTATGTTTCAACATTATGCATTTTTTAGAGTGTACCGTACTATTGTTTATACTGGCATCTCAATTCTCTGTGGTGGACTCACGATTTTGCTCGAGTGTGCGGGTAGCAAATTTTAAGTTCAATCAAAATCTTTAAGAGAGAAGGGGGGGGGGGGGGGGGGGGGGGGGGGGGGGGGAGGGGGGGGTGGGTGGGAGGGAAGAAATGCGCAGGAGTTGTGTCATCGCTAATGGACTCGAGCGGCATGTCATTTTTTCTGGGCGTGCTGAGGGTAGACTCGAGTTTGAAGCCAGAAAGTTGGACGGGATCAAGGCTAATCAAATGAGCTGGTCGATAGCCAACTGATAATAATATTGGAGTTGCTGACTTGTTTAGTCGCTTGTGTTGTCTGTTCTTAGTGCCTAAATAATTTTCTTTTTTATGTGTATTAGCGTTTTGTGCTCTGTGAATCTGTAATCGAGCCATTGTATTGTTGTTGCTATGTTTGTAGACTTTTTCATGTTTATCGTGTTATTTTGCCTCTATTATTCTGGAGTTTTTCTGAGTTATATCCGTATGTCGAGTGTTCTCTTTCACTACTTATTTATCTTCTGTGTATTACGTGATCTAAACCCTAAAATTCTGTTTCGGTTCTAACATGAGTAAAACTATGATAGTTAACAGTTATTAAAGGATATTGTGAAAGTTTTACGTTGGGAAAACTAGAGAAATAGGGGCCGTTGTGGTATCCTGTGTTCATATCAGCCACTTTTCATGATGGTGAACACATGTGACAGTAGCAATTGAATAGTTGGTGAAATGAAGATTCTCATAGCTTTGAGTGAAATGGGACAATTAGGAATATGTAGCTGATGGTGATATATGATGTGATATTGGTTGGCCTTGTAGTTTGTTGGGACCCAAATGGTGCTACTCAGGAATTTCATAAGCTTGTTGTTGGCAACCACTTTGGATGATTCTCATAGTTCATGATGCACTTGAAGTCAATGATCATACCACTATGTTGTCACATTTAAATACTAGGAGTGGATGGAAATTGGATATTTATGCCTCTGGGTGGGATTGAATTTGCAACTGACACTTGAAAAGAAGCAAGACTACATGTATGAATGGCGATTACCTGCTAGATGACTGGCTTCTATTTCTAAGATAGTTTTTTGCTAAAATTATTGTAGAATAGCTAAGGATATTGAGTGTGCTTACAGCTGCCGCTCTCATTTCTACGCAGTATCTGCATTATTTTTTTTTGCTTCCATCATTTTGGTAATATTATCTCTTTTTCCTTTATATCTCTAATCCCTCCGCCCCCTTGAACAGACATTCCCAGATGAAATTTTTGATCTTGAAAAGGCTGTTCGAACCCTTGACTTAACAAACAATAAATTAGGTATGGTTTCTCATCTCTGGTGCCACTGGCTGGACTAAATTCATTGATACTACCTGTTCCATGACAGGTTTAAGCTGATTCATTCTAGTACAAATGCTGTTTCTGCAGTTGACATTCCTTTGGAGATTTGCAATCTTACCAACATGCAACGCCTGGTAAGAGTTGCTGTTTGTGAAATTGTTTTTATATGTTTCCACTTCTTCTATGTGAATATGGTAATGGAGGTACAGTTCCTCCAGCCTTTTATTGTTAGCTATACCAATCAAATGATTTTGTGCTAAGTGGGCTCTCTCTCTCTCTGCGCCTCTCTTCCAAATTCTCTCGTAAGATCTGAGTCAGATAGGCAAGTGATGAAGAACTTTTAGACAAGCAAGACTAATAGTCATCAATTCTAAAGATTGCATCAGTAATAAATCTATTCCCTTCAAAATATATCACACGGTACCTGTTGTTTGTGGATAAAAACCTGCCCAGTTACAAGTGGGCAACTACGATATTAGATTTGGCATCTCTTTTGTTAAATATCGAGTTTCTGTATGATGTAGCAAACATGATATTGAAAAAAAGGAAAAAAGAAAATGAATCCATGATTCTGTTTTCCTTTAAACAATTTGATTGGATCCTTTTCTGCTTAGCATTTTACTCACAGAGATGTTATTACTTTTTGCTTTTGGTTATCACAAGTTCATTGACTGCACATATTTTGTGCAGGTCTTATCAGATAATGCCATTGAGCATCTGCCCATCAACCTAGGAAAGCTTCACTCTCTTAAAGTGATGACACTTGATGGAAACCGAATGTCCTCCTTGCCGATGAATGTATCTACCTATTCCAAATAAGTGACATCTAGCATTAATAAGTGGCCAAATGAAAGTTATCAATATTGCTTAATGATTGCATTTGCCTTTTGGCTCCTTCCTTTTCCATCTTATCTATGCCCCTGGGGTCTTGCTCATTCTGTGATTGCATCTCTATAAAATCCTATGTGTGTGTGTCTTTTGTTTGTAGTAGGCCAGCTGGTAAGGCTTGAGCGTTTATCCATCTCCGGAAATATGTTAACTCATTTGCCTGACACCATTGGTAGCTTACGAAATGTAAGTATTTGTAGAATGGTTGAATGACAACTTTCTATTGTTTACTGCACATGAGCATGTTGCCTGGATATCTTTGTTGTTTGTCAGAGTGTATTGATATAAAAACCTATATGTTCCACTTGCTACTTCTTTTTGCTAAAATTTATTCTGGTTTAGTTGTATTTGTAAAGATATGTTGTGGTGCGAATCATGTTGCCCATTACTGCAATTTGAAAACTTTATGAAATATTCACAAGTCGTTTTATTTTTATATCATTATTTTATGTACTTCTTAATTAGTTATCTTAATATTATTTGATTTTCTTTTATTTATTGGGTTCTTTTATTATGAAAATAGGAGAGTCTATTTTTGATTTAAGATACTTATGGCCCTATGGTTGTTAGGGACCCATATAAAAACATCATTATATCACTTTATTCAGTAGTGAGTTTAGAATGGAAATTAAATCTCTCTTTGAGAATTCTCCTCTCTAAAACTCTATCGTTCATAGTGTGCAATCAATGGTGCTGTTATATTGATTGACTTACTTCAATTCCCTTTGATTTCAATTAGTTGTGCTGTAATATCAATCAATTGTTTTTTAAACCCTTTTCGTAATCTTAATTGTGCTGTCATATTAATTAAGAGAGGGAAACTTAGATTGTATTTCTTTGGTGCCATTCTATCCATAAATCAAAACCCTTAAAAAAAAAAAAAAAAACACCCTAAAAGTACAAAGGGAATTTTTTCATTTCTTTGAATTTGTGAATTCTTCTGTACGTTTACTCAGATACGAAATCTTGTTGTATCATTTTTGGTTTTTCTTTTTTAACGATGGAGCCTTGTTGGTTACAAACCCTCTCATTATTTACCAGATGCAATTATTCCTCTTTTTTACTCCTTAGAAGTTGGATTCTGGGCATAATCTAGTGGCTAATCTTTTTTTGCTTTCTTGTCATTTGGATGGCTTTTGGGACTTGTTTGTTTATTCATGGAATGGGATTCCATAGCATCAATTATTGTGATCTTTCAGTAAGAATTTGGTGAGGATTTCAAGTTGATTATCAAAATGTGAATCAATAATTATCAGCTCCTTAGTATCTCAATACGAAATGGAAAGATGGATCAAATTCCAAAGAATTGAGAACAAAGAAGTATACTTTTGACCAAGCTTTCAATGAAAACAATAGGAAATTGGATCCACAAATAGCGTCTTATAGAATTCAACCAAACTTGCTGAGTTTTACTGATATTTTTCCTGAAATGATCAAATAAATGATGTTTACACCAATTGTCTCATGAAGTCTAATAAAGTAAAATCCTTAATCATTTAAGCTTCTTAATCCATAACTGGGGTATGCACTAGGCATAGTCTAGTTAGCCAAATCTGTGTGTTTTCCCCACTCTTAAATGGCAGTACTAGTTCTTTTTGTACATTTGACTGTACTCTCTTGTAATTATTACATATAAATGAATTTCTGGTTTTATCCAAAAGAAGTGCTAATTCTTCTTGGTGACATCTAGTTGTTTTTGCCTAAGTGGATGCATTAATGGAATGTTTAGATCAGTTACCCTGTGATGCCATTGCTTTGATCTGCAACTGATATGGTCATATGCTATGCAGTTGGTACTTTTAAATATTTCAAATAACAACTTGAAGTCATTTCCAGAATCTATTGGAAGTTGCTTTTCATTGGAAGACCTGCAAGCTGATGGTATGTCTAACTTTGTCTCTTCATCTGCCAAAAGTGCCTGATTTATTGTTCAGGCTCTTACAGTTTAGTGCATGAATGTTGGTTTTCCCATTGGGATGGGCTAAGGTTGAATCCCCCTACTCTATCATATGCATGGAAGTGAAAAATGTGCTGATTAATTCTGCTTTATTTTTTTATCATAAGCTTTAGGAGAAAATGTATGAATTTTGCCAATTGACTCATTGTGCATTTGTCTCGTATGATATTTCAGTATCAGTATGTAAAAAAATCTTCATCATTCAGCTAGGCTAGTGTTGATCCTCTGTTTCTTAGTTGATTTATGCAACCATATTGATTTAATTAGCTGCCATCATATCGTCATATCTATTTAAATCAGTATGGAGATGTTATTTTTGTTGTTTTCTCCATGATATCATTGTTATGTCAAACTTCTTGTTGGGTATAATCTGACTTAATATCTTATTATCATCAAAATAATTAAGTTTGATGACTCTTGTGTTAAGGATTGATGGGGTTTGAATTATGATGTCTTCCTCAATTGTATCAAATCATAAAAAGAATAGAAAAAAGTAAAGTTAGCTATTTCCTTGCTTTCCATTGCCTACAAGATGAGTAGAAGTATCCTGCATATTGTTTCGAAAATCAACTTATTAACAGTACTGATAAATCTGGTTCATGCAGTGCTGTCTTAAATAAATCAGTAAAAATCCTTGATTTTGTTTATTTATTTATTGATTTTTTCAGATAATGCTATTGAAGATGTTCCATCCTCCATCTGCAGTCTAGTTAACTTGAAGTCTCTTTCCTTGAATAATAATGCAGTTAGCCAGGTACTTCTCTAGCTAGCAAAGAGAAGTTATGTAATCACATAGCCTGTTGTGTTGAGGGACTCACTATGATGAAGTTTTCTTTTTTATCTCTTTTTATGATTTTTATGCTATTGTGATATCAACGTACTGATCCTAATATTGCACGACAGATCCCCTCTAATATATTGAAAGAATGCAGAGCTCTGCAGAATATTTCATTGCACGGAAATCCTATATCAATGGACCAGTTCCAGCAGGCAAGTTCTAATGATACAACTTGAGGCAGAACCTCACATGCAGTTGGATGTTTTATATTTATATTTTTTTGTCATACTTAATGATTTAAAAAAGAAATTTATCAGATGGAAGGATTTCAAGAATTTGAAGCAAGGAGAAAAAAGAAGTTTGACAAGCAAATTGATTCAAATGTGATGATCAGTTCGAAGGGCCTGGATGAAGGTGTCGACTTAAAGTAGAGTTCTGTCAATAACAACTCAGTAAGTTATCCCAGTCTCTCTTAATGCCATCAATGAAATTTTTCTAAATGCGTGATTTCATCTACCTGAAGAATCATTCTCCACAATCTGAGCTAATCTTGTTTTTTCTGCCATTCAGTTGTTTGAGAAATTGATAGAGTTGTGCAAAACTCAACTTTTTTGGTTTAGTATGTTGTTCTTAACATTATTTCGTTGACTGTTTATGCAGGCCAGTGAAATTCAATTGTGTAGATATTATACGCTACAATGGAGGCTTGAAGGGTTGGTGTAGATTCATTTTGCAGTGTTTTATCACTGGGGAAAAACCACACATCCGATTGTCTGTTGACTTGTGCATACATATTAATGGCAGCATATGTTATCCTTTTGCTGGTAAGGGCCTTTGTATATGCAAAACTCCTGTAAAATTATTGTGATGGCTAGGATTCTTTTATATGTGGTACTTGATGCACTTAGGCGTCTTTCTTGGAATAAGAGTTTATGAAACCCATTTACTTTTACTTGTGGGAATACATGTGAGAGTACTGTAATTTTTTGCTATATTCTTGAAAGTTACAGAAGAACATGAAGGAAACTTCAAGCAGGGATAAAAGAAGTGATGTTTATCCCCTTTCTTACCTTGGATGCAATCTAACCAGTGCAGACATTTGTTCTTCTATTAACTAAAATGAAATGAACGGAAGAAAAGCATTGAATTAACTCTTGATGTTATCAGCGGACAGCGATAAATTGAATTCTCTCGTGCGCGTACTTCTGATCAATGATATTGTTATAAAAAGCAGTTGAGTAGGTTAACTTCCACTTTTTATCCAATGCTTGCTAGATGTAATCATCAAAGTTTCCAAGATGTTAGTTGCTTTGACTTCAATGGTCTAGTTAGCTTAGTAAAGGAGTCAAAATTAAGCAATTCTTTATGAGTTGTTTAACTAATAAAGGGAATTGCCTAGCCTTACTGGGTTGCTTTGCTAAGCAATCTAAAAGTGTAATTTTATTTTACTTTTTTTTGTTTCTCTTGATATTAGTTTTAAACAATTTATAAAATGTAGTATTCATAAAAATTTAAGAAGTCATTAAAAAGTTTTATTTGAAAAATTCACGTCTAAAATAAGGAGTTCCTTTGTAGAGAGAGTTTCTTATTTGAAATGCTAATGATTGATATGACACTTTAAGTTGATTGCCAAGATGGAGTCCAATGCTAGCATCGATTGACTATTATTATCTTTTGTAATTGAGATGGTAAATAAGTTGAGTTGAGATGATTTAGTACTAAATTTAAGCTTGAATTCAAGCTCGAATGAGTTTAGAATTTTGAGCATGAAGTTGACCTGACGTAGTATTAAATAAGCTTAAGCTTGACTTAATTAAGTTCATTTAACTTGATTTATAAAAAAAAATTATTTTATTCGAATTAGTATAACATAAATTATAGATGGTCATTTTAGTAATTGAGTTTTTGACTCAATTTAATGCCATGAGCCATCTTTTGGGCTAGTGACAGGGTTTAAAAAACCGAATCGAATAAGGAATGTCATCTGAAGATTTGGCTTAGTAGAGTCGGAATAAGGATTGTCAAACCAATTTATTCCGCTCTTGGCCTAATTCGATTTTCTCATGCACGAAAGGTAGACTCCAAAAATGTCTTCCGAAGTTAATTTGGCTTTCGTTCTGCTAAATTAGGGCTTACGTGGACTAAAATAAGCCGTAAACCCATTTTAAATATAAGATAAGCTATTTTAATAATAATGGGCTTTTCTTTATAATATAAATAAAGCCCTTTAATCCATCCACGAAGCCCAACCCAGCCCACCATTAAAAAAATAAGGCTCCAATAATGGCTGTTGGATTGTTTGGATATGATCTAACGGTGATTAGCCATGCTTGTGCGTTTGATCAAGCATTATCTAATGGCGGGCATTAGTATCTATCATCTATAACTAAGTGGTTTCTCCTCTTTTGTGGATCATTGTATGTATTGCTAAGATTGAGAGTAACATGGAAACTCTGTCGAAGTAACTCCAGAAAGAATCAAAGCAACTAATTCACAAAGAACGAGTCAAGACCGATCAAATTTACATTATTTGATCTTCCGTCGCACTTGCGCACTCGGGAAATGGGGTTTGCCTATTTCTACGCTCACACCTCTTCTTCTGCATCTGTACACATGTCATTAGTTCAAGACTTTTCTCAGGTTGGTATCATGCTTATTACATGTAATCGATTAGCTATAGCTAGAGGTGGGCAAAATTTCTTGGTCCAGGCTCGGCTCGCTTTTGCCCGCTGGCTAAGTGAATTTTTTTTTTGTTGTTTTTTTTTTGTTAGTTTATGTAAAAATTAGAATATTTATATATTTTAAGGTTTTATATATATTAAAAATTAATTTTGTTACCATTTTGATTACTTATAAATGAAAAAAAGTTTTTTAAATAATTTATTAGATATCATATTGTGTTTAAATCAATAAATATATACTTTAAAAAATGTTATAATGCTTATGATTCACATATTAATTTATTTTATTCCATAATAAATCCTAAATAATCATAAATATGTTATTGTATTATTTTTATTCTTATATTTTTTTCTCTTTTTTTCTTTTTTCTTTTTAACTTTTGGCCCGCGAGCCGGCCTAGGCCAACTTGGCCCGCATTTAAACGAGCAAAAACAAATTGGTCGTGTCCTGCTTTTTTGAGTAGGTAAACGGACCGGCCAGCAGGCCACGACCCTTATGCCCAGCTCTAGTTATAGCAACTCAACCACACATAAATTTACAAATTTAATTTGAACTCGATTAATATTTAAATTTGGTCTAAGCACAATTATACTTATGAGTTATTCAAATTAAACATTATGAAATTCGAACTTGACATGATAAAATACTTGAGTAGCAACTCAATTGTTTTCTAATCGGCCTAGAGTAAGTATCAAGTTGAGCTTAAAAAATTTATAGATTCCTTGAATTTGTTTACACTCCTATTTGCAGCAAAACCTCTTAAACTTTCTTCTTGACTTTATTAGTTGATATGATTCATTTATTGCATCATTACTAAGGGGTAATTCAATCATATTGCATCATCAATAAGAGGAGACCAAAATTTAGTTGCACCAAAGTTTTCTTAAGAGGTCGCTCTACTTAAATCCCTCTTGCAATGACGAACTTAACGAGTTGTTGAATCAAGTTGGCTTTTCATTCCTTTCATATGTACCAAAGAGTATTAGCAAAACCTTCACCAATAGCTTTATCCTTTTTTTTCTTAACAATAAAATTATTATTGTAATTATTTAGCTTCCCTCAGTTAAACAAAGATTCGGAAAAAAAAAAAAAGATTAGTGTTGGAAAACCACGTTTCATGACGTTGGGTTTTATCTTACCGAAAATCGACATTTAATGTGAACTCCGATCCTTCCTCTCTCTTGGGAAAAAATCTTTTGAGGAAAGCTGTGTCTGTGTGGTTGCATCTCCCCTCCAGATCACTTCTCTCTCTTTCACTATAGATTATAAATTCACTCGCACCAGTCTCCATATGTTAAGCTTAGCTAAATACTATAAAAAAAAAAAAAGGAGTTGGATGCACTTAGTGGGACAATACAATTATGACTTGTTCCCTTTGCTATAAGGAACAAGCGAGAATTAAATTTTAATTTAACAAGACTATAATAGGGTTATAATGACTATTATAATATTTTATTGATGTGAAAAATAAAACAAGTAATTACTAAAATAAAAAATAAAATATTTATAACACCCTTTATCTTTATTACATAAAGAAGATAATTGTATATCTAATATTTTCAAGACATGATTATTTATGATAAAATTAAATAATAAACTATTGAATGATAATTATGAGTGTGAAGAAATGAATCATTTTATGTAATAGAAATGAATTGTTATTTATTATATGCTATTCTCTTCAAGTTAAGTGAACAGCCAAATAGCAGTTTGGTATAACAATGGAATGAACAACAATTTATCTCAAGTAAAAAGATTGTTAATGCTGATGGCAAGAGGAAAAAAAGATTGTTAGGGCACTTTCCCAGCCAATCCCACTTGATTTTCAGCGCTTGCTCTAGCTCTAACATTGTAATTGTGGCGTGGATGGCATACAAAAATATACTTGGAAGGTGCCTTCCAATTTTTTTTTTTTGGTATTAAATTCGTTTTTTGAAAAAGCGTATTCATTATAATTGTGTTAGGCTTATTTCTTTAAAATATAAGTTTACCATAATCTAAATAAAGATTATTTCCGACCTGTTAATAACTTTATAAATTTTTATTAAAAATTTATTTATTATTTCCTTAACCTATTAAAAAAAACCATAAATTTGTCTTGTTCCTACTATTCCTATTTCTTTAGATCATTATTCTTTTTTTGACCGAAAGATCCATCTTATTCATCCTGCCACATATGTCCAAAACATTACAGATCTAAGCGGGCATGGGATCCTACTGACAGTGACAGTGATCTAGATCTTAGTTTGCCACTAGTCTCTCTTTCTTTTATTTTTTAATTTTCTTCTTATTGTATTCCCTATTTGAGTTTATTATATTCCTCGTATAAGAGTTTATCTTATCCATCAACGACTCTAGTTTCATTCTCTTTATGGATTGTATGTCCACTTGTGCAGGATATATTGCCTTTTGAAAATATGCATCGTGTTTTAGACTAAGTTTTCAAACCTGATTTTATTATAGTGTAATTCATATTCACTTAAGGAAAAAAAATTTGCTCAATTATATTCGATCCCTTTAATAATTTACAGATGAATTTCCTTGAAAAAATGGTAAGATTACAGATTTTTTCCTTCTTATCATTATAAAACACAGTAAATAAATAAACATGTATGTAATCCCCATGTGTAGACCTAATATAATATAGAATGGAGTTGATTGATACCATTTACTCTATTAAGAGCATAATTTTAGGGTTATTCACCATTAGATACTTACGTCTTTGCAAAACGAAAAATTTCAAAAAAGACTTCTATTTTTTTTTTAATTTATGAGAAATATCAAAGTAAATTAGTGGAAAAATATGTTCATACTTTTATGTGTTAGACTTTCAATGAATGATATTGCTAAAAATTAATAAAACTTAGACAAAGCAAGCTTGTTATAAATAATAGAGTCTATGATACACATGCACTGTGAGAGAGAGAGAGTCGTTCTTAGTAATAGAGCATTTATAATAATAATAATAATAATAATGCTCATGAATCATGATGTCTAGTCTAAAAACGATCCTCCAAACCTAAATTGGACTTGCGAGCAGTCACTGGGTTAACTGGCTCCATCCTGCATTCAAAGGTCACAAAATTCATATTTCTAAATTCTTCCCCTTTCCAGCTTTCTGTCCCTTTATGTAGATAGAAAGTCATTTTCAACTCGACAAGAATAAGAAGATACACAGACATGCTTATTTGTACAATCAGTGGCAAAAATGTTCTTAAACTATGTTATTAGAATGATGTAATCCTAGAGATAGGTAAGTGGGTTAAACGGCCAACCGGCCCGGCCCACTTTGGCCCGTGGGTTAAACGGGCCAAAAAATTTTGGCTCACTTTAAAAACGGGTCAAAATTATCTGATCCTAACCCAACCTACTTTAGCCGTGGGTTAAACGGGTCAGCCCATTTTTTGACTCTTTTAACCATTTACATATTTTGTGAGTTAAATAGGTTAAGTTGACCCATTTAACTTATTTATACTAATTAAATAAGATATATATAATAAAAAAGAGAGTTTTATAAGGTTTATATATTAATGATTAATTTCATTATGATTAATTACTTTTTATATAAAAATAAGTTTTCTAAAATAACTTATTAGATAATATATTTCATTTAAAACAATAAAAATACATTTTATAAAATTTTATAGTGCATGTACATCAATTTGTCATTCTTTGTTATAATTAATATATAAATTTAATCTCAAGTATAAAAACTCAAGAATAACCTTCATTAATACATATTTACCCTATAATTATTTATTTTATTTTTATAAAAGTGGGTTGGTGGGTCAATCCACTTAACCGCGGGCTAACCCACTTTGGCCCGCGGGTTAAGTGGGTTGGGTAAAATTAACCCACTTTTACACGGGCTAAAAAAAGCTGGCCCTAACTCGTTTTTAAAGTGGGTTAAACGGGTTGGCCCACGAGCCATAGCCCATTTGTCCAGCTCTATATAATACCATATTATAATAAAAATATTATATCAAAACAAAAGTTGGTATTCAAAAAATGTATGACATTAAAACGATATAATACCACATTATGACAAAAATATTATATTTGGACGAAAATTGATATTCCAAAAAAAATTATCATATCTTGACAAAAATACCATGTTGTGACAAAAATATCACATATGGGTGAAATTAATACTTTAAAAATAAGACATTTAGATACAAATACCACATTAGGATAGCTATTGAAAATATAGTACAACAATTGGTTTGTAAAAAAGCTGTAATTGTTATATGCAAATGTTATCCCATTCAATTTATAGGTCTGTTTGGATTGTTGGATTTTTATCTATATCGTATTTGTATCTGCAACTTATCTATATCATATATGTATCGTATCTGTTTAGTCGGTTTATAAATCTGTTGGTTTTTCATTGACATCTATTTCTTGATAAAATATCTGTTTGAAAATAAAAAAAAAATATGATGCCAAAATAGCCAGAATAGAATGAAACAAACACATCATATTGGACAATGTGCATAGCCACACTTATGTAAGTTATATAAATATAACCCATTCAATAAAATCATGTGAAGATGTCTATTTTTTGATATAAAAAACTAAAAATTTGTGATGTACATGTGTCTGAAGGGAGAAAAATGAAAAAAAAAAAGCTATTGAAGTTTATTGAGGTTCATGTGAATCCATACATTAAAAGCTACATTAATCAAATTGAATAAAAAATTAGAATCACATTCCATCAATAATTGAGAGAATTTAATTAGGATTATACTAAATTACGCTTACTTGTTTCTATAATTGAGAATATAAAATTAGGGATCGACTCAATTGAACTTTATTCATAAGCTATAAAGAAAATATTTTTGTTTTAAATCATATGAAAAAAATTAATTTAATGGAATTGAACTTGAGTTTCACTCCATAAATCGAGTGGAGTTTATATTAGTGAATTCCCAAATCAAACCCAAATTCAATTTAGCAATTTAGGCAATGGTGTCTTTACCTCTTTTTGGTATGATTGTTAGTGGGGGTGGGAGGAACTGCACTATATGACAATTAATATATGACCCATTGCTACAAGGAGCTGAACAATTGATGGTTGCACATTGTTGGATTGCTGCAACTCATTGGAATGAGAACATTATTGGCTTCCCACTTTCCAAGTTTCTTTCGTCACTTTATGGTCCCTTTTTTTGCTACACGGTATAACAGATACAAAGGGCATCTCTCCAAATTCACGTTTACATTCCAGTTTACGAAGCCTTTATGATGCCCTTCATACACAATCAACATCGGTTCTTGATTGGAAAGCAAAATGGATATGGAGTTCAATCTTTCCTCCGAAAATATAACTCTTTTTATGGAGTACATTAGATGAAAATCTTATACATGCTTTAGTTTCTTATCTACCTCTTGCCTTTATTTATGAACATTTGCATATTTTTGTGCCCCCAAATTTCCCAAATTGATCTTCATTTGTCATGTGGATCCATCAGCATAGCCTCATTTCAAAAAAAGAGGCACAGAATTTATATCCGCAAAAAAGGTTTCAATTTGTTATTACATCATGCAGGATATGGTATTTCCGCAAAAAAAGCTGGAAATGGTGGAGCTTATTAAAGCAAAGATTTCGTCAAGATGACATTTTAAAGATTTTGTTTTTAACAAAGACTTTACCAGTTCTTAAGAGTTTAAGTGATTGAGTAAAGCTTAAATTGAAAAAAATTGTTCTCTCTTGAAATGGTTCAATAATAGGAGTTAGGCTTACAACCACTAGATATAAAGAAAGTAACAATTCCACCTTATGACCAAAGAAATATATGATATGCTATAGTTCTTTATATGATTTACAAAAAAAAAAAAAAAAAAAAAAAATGCCAAACGTGATGCTCAAAGAAGTGTGGTCTGGTCAATATATTTATATAAATATTCATTTGCTATTTGGTTTTAGATTTATAATTTATTCTAATTTCATACTTCTTAATTTTCGAAAGTTAAAAATGTCTTATATTTTTACTTTTTATTGATCCCAATTTACCACTCGACCTCTAACCTACTAACATGTTCAGGTCAATTCCCAGTCCGATTCTAGCATTATTGGTTTCAACATCAAGATTATCTGCACATGAATTATGGTTTTCCATCACCCAAAAAAAAAAAAAAAATGCTGTACAATATTACTCATATCCTCACAGCTTGGACTCCACTAGTTCATGGTTTTTATAAGCTAAATACTAATGAATCGCATGCCTCTTTCATTTAGCAAACAACTATTGGAGTAGTTGTAAGGAATGATCACGGAGATTGGATGATCGGATTTGCAAGGAAAATGAGCAATAATGGAAATCTTATCGCATAGTTATGGGCTGTGGCATATGGATTAGCATTTGGTATTCAACATGGTTACTTGCATCTTCAAATTACAGTTGATTCATATGTGGCCATAATGCTGCTAACTACATATTCGAATGTTCACATCAAATATATTCATGCGATTTTTGTTTACAAGGAATGGCTATCATAATTAATGGAATATAACATCAACGATCATCCATGGGAGATAAATCAATTGGCAAATGCTATAGCACAGTTTGCACATAAGGAAGAAGTGTTTTGGGATGAACCTCCAAGATGTTTTCAAAACTTTTGTATGATGATGCATGTAATGTTTACCCTCATAAGATAAAAGCTGTAATTTTACCTTATAATGGCTCTTTTGTCAACAAGACTCTAGGGTTGGTTGAATTCATGTACCATTATGTATTTCGTTTTTGGAATGAATATAAATCGTACTTATTCGAAAAAAAAAAAACTCAAATTCAAACTCAATAGTGTTATACCAACATGGAGACATGCATACGACCAATATCCAATATAAAGATAATTGTATGTAAGATGTATAATATTAAGAAAAATAAATAAAAATGAGTGATTAAAATCACTGTCCTTCACTGTTGCGAAATTCATCTCCCGTTCAGAAGTTAAATCATGTTTGCTGTGTTTGACAATCTATTGCTACATGGAAATCAACAGAAAGAAAGAGAAGTCAGGTGAAAAGACAAGAAAAGAAATGAGATGAAGGGGAAGGGAGATAGTATATTTTGTTTGGAATGTTAATAAGGAAATATGATGAAATATTGGTATGTATAGACTAAAATATCCCTGCTTTTTAACTTTACATTTGCTTTTAAGGATATTTTGGTAATTTTGTAACGTTTTCTCTCTATTTCATACCATTTCTACAAGGAAATGGAGAGAAAGGAATGATGATCATCTTTTTTTCCATTTCCTACGATTTCTCTTCTTTTCTTTTCGATTTTACAATTCTAGACACAAACTTTCATTTTATTTCTCTAGCTTCCTCTTGATTTCGTCCTTACCAAACATACCAGTCAATTCTTTATTTGTTTGCATTTGTATTACCTTATTTAGAATTGATAAGTTGGTAACCACTCCCCTTTCTACGCACTTACTCCCCATAAATTAGGAATATTTATTGAGAGTGAGGTCACAGTAGAAGTCTTTCTCATTTTCGTAGTAGATAAAAGAAAAAAATTAAATAAAAAAAAGAGCTCATGTTGAATAAAATATATACTTCAACTTTCTTGTGTTAAAACTTCAGCTCAAAGACACAAGAGCGCTCGAAGGCAGAGAGCACCGTATGCAATTTTTTTTGTTAATGTGGTTAATGGTACTTGAATTTTGATAAAATATGCAATTAGTTATCCTAAACTTAAAATTTTTTTAATTTAGTACTTTAACCTTAAAATTGATCAATTTAGTACCTAAAATTACTTTTTATGTATGCTAATAATACATTTGTCAATTACTTTTAGCTATTAAATTGATTAATTTCAAAGTTTAGTACTTAATTACATATTTTGTTAAAAATTAACTACTATTCGTGATATTATCTTAACTATTATTCATGATATTATCTTAACTACTATTCGTAATATCATCTATTTTTTCTTATAAAAAAAGATTAGCTAAGGGTAATAAATGGGCTGTTTGTGGTTAGAATTATGATAATACTTTTTCATTGAATAATCATGTTAAAAGACAATGTATAGAATCAAAAGGTTAATGAAAAAAAAAAAGTTTTGAATTTAAAAAAAGGTGTGGCAACAAAAATGAATTGCAGTGACTTAACTCATCTATACATCTCTATATGCTATCTTGAATGAAAAATAACTAGGTGTGACACCAAAATTCTAATCCCAATTTAGCCCATTTACTCATCTATATATGATAGACAAATAAATGAAATCCTGCATTCGCCAAATCAAGAGATGGACTCTAATGTTTCCATTGATAGAGATGCTTCCAAAACCAAAACTAGTGGAAATGATGATAAAAATTTCTCAGAATCTATAGGCAAAATCAAACACATGATCTGACTAGGGATGGACAAAAAAAATCAACCGAACCGAACCGAACCAATATGAACAGAAAAAATGATTTTTTTAATGGTTTAGTTTAAAAATTTTCTAATCCGTAAAATCGAACAAACGCTTTAGAAAAATATAATAATATTTTATTATATGTTTATATAATTTCATTTGATATTTATTATTTGGTAAATATTGATTAAAATCAATTTGTTCATTTTTAATTTATTTTAAGCTCTTGATATGTAATTTTTGTTGATGATGAATATTGTTTTTTTTAATAGCTTTTAACTTTATAAAGTATGGAATTTATTTATTCAATTATAAATTTTATTATGTATTAATTGTTTAATATATTTTGTTGGTAAATCATTTTATTTGTTGATGAATTTTGTTGATAGATAATTTTTTATTTTAGCTAAATTCATTGGTAGATAATTGACATGATGGTTCTATTAAAAATTATAATTTATAACTTACTATGTATTGGTTGATGAATGTATTTTATTGATGAATAACTAATATTATAGAGAACTATAGATTAAAAGTATGATTGATTCATAAAGTATTTTGCGTGGTTTATAATATAAATTTTGTAAAATGATATAAATATTTAAGTATCTATACAAATGTGTAAAAACTAGAATGAAAAAAATTTTTAGTTAAAATTTTGATTTAATTCGTAATCCAAACCTTTATTTAATGGTTTAAAAAATTTATAATCAGAACCAAATCGTTACTTAATGGTTTGGTTTGGGATGGAAAAAAAAATCAAATAGTAAATTATGGTTTTGTCACGCCCCAAGGGGTATCCTAAACGTGGCAGTCCGCCGTACACAATACTAAAGCCTAGGAATAGCTACGTCACTCACACAAAGGCTTTCATATCATGTACAAGGCGTACATCACAACTAAGAGAAGCACCGGAGTAGATCAATTTATATTGATAATATTAAGTAACAAGGCAAAGAGAATACTTATAAAACATGAACATATTAGATTACAATTTGAGAGGTATATCCCTCTATTACCTTCAAATAAATATACATCTTAGAATTTTCAAAACACTAACATAGAATACATTATATATAAAGAACCTTACAAAATTACTTCATCTTATGTTTCTATTTCCTTTAGAGAAGCTTAGCATCCTTCCATGATTTTCTTAACGTCATGATCCTTAATTTAGGCCACAGGTATACTTGTTTCATCAAAATATAGGGGTATAAGCTACAACTAGCCTAGTGAGATATTCCTTTTCATTCGCACCAAGTTTTTCAAACAAGTTCATTTAAATTTTCACACATATGTTATGCATACAATACAACAATCACATGATTACGTAAATATATATAGTTATCTGGAAACCATATATAGATTGATTTACCCCTCCGTATCGAAGGTTAGGGAATCGGTGATGAAGATCATCGATCTTCTATTGCTAGTCCTAGGTCCCCACCTAAAGCGTTCGTTGGCTCGGCTCCGAACCTAGAGTCGCATTCCGGGCAATTTGGATTCTCTAGGAAGGAACATGGCCGTTATATCACGATAACAGCCAATCCAACTCTACACGTAGGAGTAGCAGTCTTCTAAAAGAGATGTGACTCGATGGATGCTATGCGTGAGCGTTTTAATTTTTCTTAAGCCAAACCTTATTAATGTTTATGGAGGCGATCAATCAATTTAGCAAATAATAAAAGTCATACAAGTAAGTAAACCAAAAACAACTTAAACAGACAGTTTGAAGTGGCGATCTTCTTAATTCTCATTAACGCATAAACAATAGAATCACATACATATACATATCTCGAATTTCTCATATATATCCATTTTTAATCTTTTTTAGTATACTAATGCCACTATTTACAAGCATAAGCAAGGTTAACGAAATTGAGAGAATAACTCACTCGTCAATTTCGCGATCTTTTTAGTCATAGTAATCTCAGGAAAGGTAATCTTGTATCCTTCGTACATAGACAAAAAAAATACCCGGATGAGTATTTCGTAGAAATTCTATTTAAACTTTCTAATTTTATTTCACTATGTTCGTCAATTCGTATGGAATGAAATTCCAATTTAAATGGCCACACTTGCTCATTTTAACTGGATTTCGATCAATATACCATTTTCTATCTATTCAAAAAATCTATCACTTCTAAGGTTATTTGCCATATAGGTCATTTTGGGTCTGAAAACGTTTGGTACAGATTTAAACGGAATTTTAGATTTGCAAAACAATTCCTAACTCAACTTCATCAAAAATCCTTTAGGAAAACAAAAAAAAAATATTATATAATATAATACATACATATATGATTGATAAATTTTTCTAGTATATAGATAAGCTCACTTTATATGCAAAAATTTAATGGTAGTGTCTCAATAATTTATTTTTAAAACAATTTTTTTAAAAGTGTTAAATTTAACTTGATAAATTTCTTTTCAATTTTTGAAGAAACTTTATATTTCATAGGTTATTATAAATGAGTATGTTCTTATTTTATTTTCTTCATTTATTTTTCCAACAAGTAAATTTTCCTTTAGCCTTAGTTTTTCATAAATTTTACTTCTAGTGATAAACGATCAAAGTTATCAAAAGTGTATTAAGTTGTTGAAAACCCTTTTTATAATTTTGTATTTAGAATGGTTTTAGAAAATGAGTATTGTCTTCTTATATTTATTATCTAAAATATAAGTTTTTGTTTTCTAAAACTTGTTCTTTTGTTTCCTTTGAAAAGAATCATCTTTATTGGTAAAATCCTTTGTTTTTAATCTTATTTTATTTATATTATTTGAAAATAAGTTTCTTTTTTAGAAACTTGAAAATCGTTATTTTCTTAAGTGGGTTTACAACTTTATGGGTTGAATTCATCTTAACTTTGAAAACTAGTTTGTTTCTTAGTTTTGTTATGAAGTTAAAAAGAGTTTATTCTTAAGCTTTTTGTAAAAATTTTGAATATTAACAAATTATTTACTAAAACTTAGGTTACCATAATGTACAAAGAAAGTATTCATTTCTTATTTTTTTTGGTAAGTTACCTTTGTTATTTGAAAAAAATTTGAGAAAACTTGTATTACTCTATTTTCTATATATTGATAATAACTTCATTATTTGTGACAAGTCACATGATAGAAAATTTAGTTTTAAGTTCCTTTAATAAAATAAAATTCTACTTTTAAATTAGTTGAGACAATATCATTATGTAGATGCAAATATTATGAGCATGTAAAATAATAAGAACATGAAAAAAATACTATAAACAAATAATAATAAGCAAGATAATAAAATATCAAGTATTGGAAACCTTAGCTTTATCAAGATATCCCGATCAAGTATTGGGAGCCTTAGCTTCATCAAGGCATCCCGGGACTAAGAATAGACTAGTCACAAAAGAATAAAGAAAATGTTGTTTTGACTTGATATGGACAAGCCTAAAACTAAAAAGACTAGTCTTAAAGAAATAGTATGAAATAAATAAATTGCAAAGTATGAAATTAAATAAATAATAAGTGAGCTTATATGCTCTAAAGATTATATATATAAATACATAAATATATTTAGTTAGATATGAATAATAAAATCAACATAACAACATAATAAAATAGAAAGTTCATGTGCAAGAAAAAGATGAACATGTTGTTGCTTTTATTACTCATATGAATTTCAAAATAACACTATAGTCATGTTAAGTTACATGACATAGATAAACTAAATAGTTGGCAGAAGTTTACCTAAAGTGCTTATGTGGTATGAAGATGGTAGATGAAATGGAGTATTATGTGAGTAGTGATATGTAGTAGATAGTTTGTGTATAAGGAATGATTTTTGTGAAGAATTGGTTTAAGAGAGTTTTGGTAGAGAGAAATCTTGAAGAGAGAATTTATGGAGAGATTTTGGGAGAGTTTTGGCAGTAAATGAATTGTGTGAAAGAATGAAAGAGGAATGAGGTATTTATAGAATTTTGGAGTGAAAATTTGATGTAATTAAATTAATTAAAAAGAAATTAAATGAGGATGAAAGAAAGGGGGGGGGGGGGGGGGGGGGGGGGGGTGGACGACAATCTTGGGAAGGGAGAGAGAAGTGATAAAAAAATAATTTTAGAAGAAAAACTGTAAGAGAGTTTGACAATATGTGCTGTAGAATTTTTATGGGAAAGAAAATTGTAAGAAATAGGTATGTAGGTGTAAGAATAGGTAGTAAAAAAAAGTAGCGATAGAGGAATAGTAATGAATAGTAGAAAAATACTATGAATAGTAAACTAGACAATTAAAATACCGATAGCAATAAAAATATCCGTATAATGTGATATATGTAATTTTTATCTACCGAAAATTCTAAAACTGATATTTTTGAAAACCTTATATTTTTATGAGTCTATTAGTATTAACGGTATATTTTTGCCATCCGATGTACTAGGGGACGGTTTTTGAAAACTGATTCCGTTGGGACCAGAAGGACATTAGAAATTTGCGAATATAATATTTTTAAGTTTCCTTATATTATTACGAACTATTATCAACAATTATTTTCATTTCGTTGTTTAGGGTTTAAGAGCACATGATTGCCTGATCTTAAACACTAGGGTTTGTTGTAAACTTTATTGACTTTTAGAGTTCCGGTTTGACTTCCGGTTTTGTTGAGTTATTCGTGAGATCATATAATTTTAGAGTTTTGACAGTTTTATATTTTTAGCTCGATATCTATGGTTTATCTTATTTTATTTGTGATTATTTAATAGTTTTCAATTCTTGGGATCGTCGAGTCTAGGGTTGTGAGTTGACTCAGTTTGACTTTTGGTGAAAAATGAAATTTTTTATTTCAAAATTCATCGAGGGTTTTAAGATCTTAGCATTTCGTTGTCAAGCGTTATTTGAATATATCGTTTTGATTTGCGTTTTAGGAATTGTGTAGATGATTTGATTGACGTACGGATGTTGATTCAATTGATAGTTGAATTTTCTATTTTATTTTTGAGGGTTCCTTTTTTTTTTCAAGATTAAGAAATCTCGTTTTTAATTATTTAGAATTAAGTTTTAACTTGGTTTGATTTTTAAGATTTCGATTCCGGTGTTTGGCTCTTAGGATTATTTCCTAAGAATTATGAAATTTTCAGGGATTTACTGGTTAAGACCAAACCAAACCGATTCATGCCCACACCTAATCCCAACCCTACGAAGGGGGAAGCGTTCTAGTGTAGTTGAAGTATGTCACTACCATTGTTTTTGGTATGTGCCAATGTTCTTGGAAGGCACTTTGTTAGATAAAGAGAGATACACAGCCAAACTTATTGATATACTTAGGCTGCAAATGATTCGAGTGGAGCTGATGCAGTACTAGCTTCGAACTCGACTTCAATGAAAAACTCGAAATTCAAACTCGAACTCCATTTGGTTTTGATTTGTAAGCTCGAATTCGGCTCGATTTAATACTCAATAAACTCAAATTCAACTCGATCGAGTTGATTATTCTTTTAAATATTAATTTAACCATAAAGTGTATTTAATACTTGATAAATGAAAACTTGAATTGACTCGATTTAATACTCGATTAAGCTCGCAAGTTCATCGAGCTGAGTATTTTAAAACTTGAACTCGATTCGATAGTTACTAGAATAGCGTGAACTCAAGCATAAATCGAATACAAGCTTTTGCTGTCTTGCTGAATAGAACTCGAATAATTGGCGAGCTATCTCGATTTACTTACAGGTCTAGACATACTCATCTGTAACTGTATGAAAGCAGGCACTACTAGTCTTAAGGCCTTGAGTTTTGCCATATACACGAGCTAGTTATAAGGATTCCTCAACCTGTTTACTCACAACAAGCCCCCATGACTGTGTACGTTGCGTTGAGTTAGACCTTGCTCGAATCACAAGTCAAAAAGACGACGATCTTCCACTTATTTCCACTCACATCCCATACACTGCCTTGCCCGAGTCAGTACTTGATTCTGGCTGCAAAATAGTTTATATGTACAGGGATCCTAAGGATACATTCATTTCTCTGTGGTGCTTCATTGACAAGATTAGGAAAGCAAAAGGGTTTGATCCAGTTCCTACGGAGGAAGCATTCGATTTGTTCTCTAAAGGTTTGCGAATTTCGGGACGTTTTGGGATCAGGCGTTGGAGTTTAGGAATGCAAGTTTGGAAAATCCTAGCAAGGTCTTGTTCCTTAAGTATGAAGATATGATGAGGGATCCAAGTTTTTATGTCAAAAAATTGGCTAGTTTCATGGTGTGTTCTTTCTCTATAGAAGAGGAAAGTGCAGGTTGGAGAAGATGGTTGATTTATGTAGCTTTCGCAATATAAGCAAACTGGATGTGAATAAGAATGGGATTCAGCGTGGTGACACGCCAATTGTGAGAAAGAACAACATTTTTTATTGAAAAGGAGAGGTTGGAGATTGGAAGAACTATCTCACAGAAGAGATGGCAACACGTTTGGATTCTATGTCGGAGAAGTTTCATGGCTCTGGTTTGCTCCTGCAGTAACATTTCCACTTAATCCATATGAAAAATAATATTAACGGGTGCTTTGGAACATTTGCTAAGGTGCCGAATAAAGAAATACTTCATACATCATAACACGTGTTCCGAGATACCGTTTGCGTGGTAGTCTAGGTCTTTGCTTCGGACATAAGGACAAGGATATGCAAATTTCTGGTTTGCGGTGTCTCCGTAGAGCCATTTGGTGGTACTACCCTTGCTGTTACGTTAGTCAACACTCCTTTTCTATGTTTAACTTTAGGATCGGTTTGGATTGTCTGATTTTTATTTGTATTTTATTTATATTAGATCTGCATCTGTAACTTATTTGTATAATTTGATCTGTTCCTTTTCTATGTTAAACTTTAGGATCGGTTTGGATTGTCTGATTTTTATTTGTATTTTATCTATATTAGATCTGCATCTGTAGCTTATTTATATAATTTGGTCTGTTTATGAGTAAACCTGTTAATTTATTATCGGTATTTATTTTTTAACAAATATTTATTTAGAAATAATAAAAATATGACGCCAAAATAATCGAAATACAAGGATACGAAACAAACAAAACCATAACATGTGTATGAATTTTGTACTTTGATCTCGATTTAGAGCTATATTTATTAAATTTGACTCTGCTCAAGATCAATTACACGTTTATTTTGAAACAGTGTACTCATGTTGGTAAAAATAAATGTTACCAGTACTAAGTTTGACCGAACCTATTAAAGGTTAATGGATAAAACTATGTCTTTTTTTAAAAACTATGTCAAAGTTCTAAGTTTTCTTTTCCTTTTCTTTTTTTGAAATTGATTCATACTTCTTTTCTTTGGGCCAATATGTAATAACAATTGAAAGAACAATGTGTAACTTTTATTGCTGGGCAAGCTTTGTCAGAATGGTTAAACTTTTGTTGGCTTAAATGAAATGAAAGGGTTGGCATTACAATGAGTAGGATGATACAATACTATATTATGATAAAAATATCACATCATAACTAAAGTTGTTATTGAAAAGAAATGTCTTATTAAGACGATATAATATCATATTAGGACAAAAATACTACAGTTGGATGAAAGTTGATACTCTAAAAAAAGTGTTACATTTGGACAAAAATACCATATTACAGCAAAAATATCATATCTAAACGAAGTTGTTTGTTACTCTAGAAGTACCACAATTCGATACGAATGAAAATATAACTGCGTTTTGGCCGATTTGCATAGAATCCCTAAGAAAAAGAATTACTGGCTACAGGGATGGAAAGGAGCGGGATCTTGTCCATCGACAACTTATGTTACGAGGTCAAATTTTAAAAAATTGAAGTTACAATGGAAACAGTGAGTTGTTGCAGTTGAAAATTTCTAAAGAGACGTAATTTGAAATGGAAGGAGACTTGAAGTAAGATTGTGAATAAAACTTGGGTGCAACAACAAAAATCACAATCTCATTTAACTCATTTGCAAATATGGGTGAATTGTTCTATTCACCTAATCAAGCAATGGACACTATGCTACTGTTTCCATTGATACCATGCTTCCAATCCCAAAACTAGTTAAAAAAATTGATCAAAGTTTCTCATAATCCCTTGGCAAAATCAAACACATTGATCTCAACTCCGCAAAGAGAGAAGGTTTCTATTTGAATTGAAGCATTTAGCTTTTGGTACGTTCTAATGCGGCAAAATGAAGGCATACACCACTTGACCTAAAGCTTGTTTTCACATTGTAAATATTAAAAGCTAGTTATAATGATTCCTTCAATCCAAAGCCCACATGACCATCTTCTTTGCCTTGACTTAGACCTTGCCCGATGTTAAGGAGAGAAGGAAGGAGATATTCTACAATTGACCTTATGAAGAAACACAAATAATATATATATATCTAATGTGGAAATTTTGTAATCCCACACTCACATCTTAGTACTCGAATCATAACTCGAAAAAATGACACGATCCACTTATTTCCACTTGTACTCCATACACTGCCTTTGCTCAAATTGGTACTTGATTTAGCTAGCAAATAGTTTATAGATACATTGGGATCCTAAAGATGCATTTATTTTGCTGTGGTGCTTTATTGAAAAAAAATTAGGAAAGTGAGAGGTGTTGATCCAATTTCTTTTGAAAGAAGCACCCAGTTTGTTCTCTAAAGTGTTTGCGAATATCACGTTGTTTTGGGATGTATGTAGAGTTTTGAAATACAAGTTTGGAGAATCCAGTAAGGTTTTGTTCAATTAGTATGAAGACATGATGGGGAATACTAGCTTTTTGTTAAAATATCATGCGATTCTCTTTCACTATACAAGAGGAAAAGGGCAAGTTTGGTGGAGAAAATAGTTGGTTTATGTAGCTTTTGCAACTGAAGCAATTTGGACAAACATAAGAACAAGATACTGCATCGTGACAATGTCTATTATGAGAAATGACGCCTTCTATTGCAAAGGTGACCTCGGAGATTAGAAGAACTATCACACATAAGAGATATCATAACTTTTGGATGCCATAACTGATGAGATGTTTCATGGATCTAGTTTTGCTACTGCATTAACGCATCCATTGAATTTTTTACCTCGAAAATGTTAAAACATACCAATTAAAAAAAAAAAAAAACACTTGCTGCACTTCTTTTCTACTTTTAGTTAAATAAGTGTTTTGGTTATCTGATTTTCATTTATATCTTATCTAAATCTGATATATATCTGATCTACATCCGTATCTGATATGTGTTTGCTCTATTTGATTTATTAATAAGTCAAAATACCTGTTTTTCATTTTTATTTATTTCTTGACAAATAGTTTGTTTCAAAACCACAAAAATAAGATACTAAAATGATCAGAATAAGATAAACTATAAGAACCCGGCAAACCTAATACCCATTAGTAGGCATACCAAATCCCCTAACTACGTATAATACCTAAGAATTATAAAACACTCAAGTATTATATGTAAGATTGTCTAAAAGAAGATGTTTGTATCGATTGTTTGTTTAAACCTGCTTCAAAGTTTATAAATTCAACATAAAACTACCGAATACATAAGTGAGTTAACTTTACAATGCTTGGAAGAAATTTTAGTGTCAATAGGTGACACTTCAAACTCTGATTGCAAGCTTAGGGATCTAGGGGTCCTAAGTAACAGCAATTACATAGGGGGTTATTATTAACTGTCCAAAAACCTATAACTCCTATACCTACATAAATAGAGTAATAATCTCATATAGGGTTAATAACTGTTACACAACTTTACTTAACTTAATCCATAATATCATCTAGTTCAACTGGTCAGATAAACGCGAACTAAATAATATTATTTCCTCTCAAGAATAAGCAAACGTTACCCCGATACTATCTGTCCTATCGATTACCTACTTAGCCACTCATAAATCACCATTGCATCATGGTAAAAGAAAAGTCATTACATTATAACAATGTGGTCTAAGCACCTAACTATCGTGTCATTGCATCATGACAAGGTTATAGCTCCTTGGACTAGATTCAATGACACAAGAACAACCAATTTCAAATAATTTTTAACTCATCTTTGATTAAGTCTATTTGGAGCATGCCTAACTTAACAATCACCAAACAAGCTATTATGTGCCTAGATACTCTGATCTATCATGCAATAGACCTATGTTCAAATCCAATTGAATGTGTGAGTCTGTCAAGAAAATCATTTTACGTTAAACTTCTTATTTCACAAATATATATATATTAACTTATTAAATAATTATTACACTTAAACAAGATTCTAATTATCTCACAATTTATTCATTTAAGTATTAATGGTTATATCATATTTTATTAATCATATATCTATTATCATCAAGAATTTTATTTATTTTTATATGAACGGTACTAGAGGATCTATCACGCCCGTGATAAAGGCAGTGATGGGTATCACCGGCATCATCATGCCCGTGATCTTAGGTTGCGATGAAAACAATTGGCCTTGTTATGCCCGTAATAGGAGATAACACTCTCTATCACGGCTGTTATACAAACCTTGATGAAGATTATGCCTGTAATAAGTTTTATAAAAATTTTCTGAAAACAATAAGGAGATAACGGTCCTCATTACAGCTATAATCTATCTTTAAAAACCACACAGAGAAGTTGACGACCCTTGTAATAGTCGTAATCTAGGCCATATCAAGCTTTTGAAAACACTTAGAGGAGATAACGGGCCATGTAACGGCCGTACTCGACAAGGAAATGCAAATTTGAGAAGATAATGACCTTGATTACGCCCGTAATGAACAGGGTAAACGCTCTATAATACTTGTTTCGAAAATTTTGAAGTCCTATATCTTCTAACTCTTTACCAAAATCTTATGTGTTTGTAAAAACATACCAAACTAATCTATGAACACAACATTAAACATTACCAAGCTCACTTGCTCACATAAGTCCATTTCACACACACACACAACAAACTTAACTTAAAACATAATCTCATCATTTATGCTTGTTAACCCCTATTATTATCCTAATCATTCAAATTCTACTTACTTATCACTAACAACATCCATCCATACATCATATCATCATAAACTCCATATTTCTTTTCATCAAACACTTAGGATACGTACACCTTATTGCATATTTAACTCAACGTATATAAAACATGCCCTTAATTTACATCAAACATCAAAATTCTACTACAATCTAACATTAACATTACTCAAAATCATGATTAAACAAAACAAACTAGAAATCAACTTTTACTTACTTTTAAGGCTACTTCTAGAAATCAAGTTTGTTTTTCTCACTTCCTTAGCTTGATTCCCACTTCTCTTAATCTTATATCTTACTTCCTAGCTTTGAATTTTATTGTGATGGCTTGAAGGAAATTTAATGGATGAAATTTGGGTTTGTTGGGCTTGAAAGATAGAGAAAACGACGAGAGAGAGAAATGATGGAGATAGGGTCTAATTTTTATAGATATTTGCTGCCTTTATTTGACTTTTGGGGCATTTGGAACTCTTTAGAATTAGTTAGAACATGGGCTTGGGCTACGGGTTATGTGTGTGGGCTTGGTTATTGATTTAATTGAACTCGAGCTAAAATTTGGGCTCCAAATATGCTATTTATGCATCAAAACACACATGCACCTCATTAAATGTAATTCTACAAACATATATATTACTAAATTCTACTAACACACATATACTTCAATTACAAGAATCCTCATACTAAGAATTTGTCATATCATCAAATTAAATTATACTAACTTAACTATAATAATTTAAATCATAAATCATCATTTAAACATATGTAAGCAAAATTAATTTAGTATATTAAATTTTAGGTTATTTCATTCTTCCCTTCTTGAAGAAGTTTCGTCCTCGAAACTTATCTTACCTTATTGATCAAATAACTTCAGATACTTCTGTCTTATTTGATTTTGACTTCTTAAGTTGCTTTTTGTTCCGTTTGTCCACTCCACTGAACCTTGACAAAAGGACTTGTTTTCATTCTCAAGATTTTACCTATTCTATTCCAATATCTTGATAGGCTTTTCCACTGTAATCAAATTTGGTTGAATATGGGTGGGAGTGTACTAATGATAGCATCTAAATCTGAAACACATTTTCCCAATTGAGACACATAGAAGACATTGTGTACACATGATAAATTTGGAGGCAATGGCAACTTGCAGGATATCGACCTAATCTTTTCCAAAATCTCGTATGGACCAATGTATCTAGGATTCAATTTTCCTCTAACGCTGAACCTGATTATGACCTTTGTTGGAGATATTTTGAGAAACACTTGATCACTAATGTCAAATTCTAAGGGTCTCCGCCTTATGTTTGCTTAACTTTTATTTCTATCATGTGTTGCCTTCATTCTTTGCTTGACTATTTGTACCTTATCTATTGCTTGCTGTATCAAATCCAGACCAAGAATAGCTCATTCGCCTACCTTGTCCAATGAAGAGTTGATCTACATTTCCTTCCATATCAAGCTTCATTTGCCTTTTAGTGTATTTATGAATGTTATTAATAAAAGACAAGTATTCATTGTATTTGTATACTTTTCTACTCGTATATATTCTATTCCACAGATAATTAGAAATGTCTAGAATAGTATGAGGTATATTATTAGTAGGAAGTTCAAGACATGGTATTATAAAAAATTTATCCTTTGGAAAAATATCTAGAGGGGACATAGATATTTAGACCGATGCGTTGTATGGACTAAAGGTCATTCTCACTAGACCAGGAGAAAGATATCAAAGTTATACAAGTGGATGCCTAGAGGTTAAATAGATATACTGGACATGGCTTCTAATAGAGGATACCACATGCTTAATGTCATTGATCTCTCTCTATATGAACGAACATAAATAGAGACTTGAAATCTTTATATATATATATATATATATCCTATATATAGAATGTTGCACTTCGATATAGTTAAATGCGGTCTTAATATAAATTGTAAATAATATGATTATTGGGTGTAATGTGAAATACAGGGAGGATTATGAGTCAAGATAGAATTTATGACTCTCTTAGATTATGGAGATAATATTTGTTGACCACTTGGTTGAGATAAGAGCGACTTATAGCCACTGGCCATGGCAAGCTTCATTGAGTCTAATTTATTTGAAGAACCAAGTAAAATGATTAAACATTGATGACATTACATACAATGGTTTAATTAGGATATTTTGATAAAAAAATTTAATTATGCAATAATATGTTCATAGTAGTTAAGGTTCACAGTCATTTTATCATATAGGACGACCAATAACCATTATTAGATAGTTGCATTGGTTTATGTATAAAATACATTACTTATGTTTGTGGAAACCTAGAGGCTAGAGAGTCGCATCAATAACACGATTAATATGTACAATATTTTTTCAAAATTAGAATAAATTGGATTATTTATTTATTATGAAATAAATTAAATAATATGAAGAGTATTTTATTGTCAAGTGGATATTTTGTAATATAAATAATATTCTTTATTAAGATATTACTTATTATTTTGAAAGATTTAATTTCAAATATATTTTTCCTATAAAGACAAGATTTTCTCTTATTCATATATAGATATAATATGTGTGTTGTATGTTATAATAATAGAGAGAAGAGGAAAGAGAAAAATTGCTAGAAAGACAATTCTTTTAACTGAAAATAATATAAAACTTCTAATCCAAGTTATTTAGCAATATAGGGATTAGAATTGGTTCCTATTATTGTGTGTGTATGGCTAGAGGAAGAACATTTGGTGTCCTTGTGATGAACAAATAGAGATGTTGTAACAAGCTCTGTGAATTTTTTATCTCACGTGAACTCCATCCCCAGCAGGAGAAGGTATATTTTTTGCAAGAAAATGCATAATTTCTATAAACCATGTTAAAAGTAATTGCCCCATAGATCTTATATCTATCTATATGAAGAAGAAATCATGTAACGAAGGGGATTCTTTTTTGTACAAATGGTACTTCGAACTTGGAACGAGCATGAAGAAATTAACAATACTTCTTTATCTTTTGAGTTGTTTTGCCGGATTGATAATTCATTTTTGGGCTAATTACAAAAACGTTACATGTATTTTGGTCGTTTTGCAAATACATGATTTGATAAATAAGTGACTCGAGTTTCATACAAAAGTATCAATATTATTTAATAATTTTATAATGATACATATCAATATTTTATTGATCATAAAAATTAATTATATATTTTTTAATTTTCTCATTTTTTAAAAAATAGTTTTTTAATATTTTACTTTATTTAGTATCATTTTTATTAAATTATTTTTGAGTCCAATAAGACAATAACACATATGTTTCTAATAGTAATTAATTATATTGATACTTTTGTATAAATCAGGTCATCTATATGTCAAAAAAATTAACACAAATTATGTGTTTGTAAATTGATCAAAACACAAGTTATATTTTTATAATCAACTTTTTAATTTTTTCATATGTGTTATTTTACAAATTACATATCAACCCGAGGAGATAAGTTTCATAATTAAAAAAAAAAAAAAATCTACTGTGTTTTCCGAGCATACAAAATCCAACACATTCTTGCTTATATGACCTTCCAGGGGCTTGCTTGTTATTATCACATCGCAGCATGTACTTTTGCATTCCGTGTCCGTGCGCAAGATGAGATAATATTATTATATTGAGCTTTTCCAAAAATTCAAACACTTGATTGGATTTGAATTTGAGTTTCGCTGGAAGCTGTAACTTTTAAGTTTGATTCCTCTCGACTATATTTAGATAGATTTGTGTATTTTGAAAATTTAAACTCTTCCCTGGCAAAAATTTATATCAATGTTCAAATGCTTTTGGAAATTGATTTCTAATTAAAGGGTCGTCTAAACTAAACTAGATGTGGGGAAAATTTTATGATTTTATTATTAATTTTGATGAGATTAATCATGTTACTATTTAACGGCTTATGCCATACCTTAGATGATCGATTGAACGATCATAGAAACGCTTAGTAAGATAAAACTAAAAAGTTAGAAAACTGGACTTAGAATAATGATCTAATGGAATAACTTAAGTTTTTTGATTTTAAATTTAACCCGAATAAATATTGAACTTGATTATAATTTTCTGCTGGGTTTTATTTCTCTACTCCCCTCAGAAATCATGAGCCCGTTCCTTCATTTCACTAATTTCAGCAGGAAAATAACTACCAAACAAAAATCATCATTTCCACTATAGTAATCATCCCGCAACCTTTTACATAGGACAAAAAGGCTTTATAAGTGTCTGAACTTATAAGTTAGAGCAGATTAATGTGTAATGTTTCAAAATTTGTACTTTAATATATGTAATTTTCAAACTTGTTCAATCCAGTGTCTTCATTTATTTTTTAAAACTAAAAAAACTATGTTTATACAAAATCGTCATGCATATGATAGGACATCTCGCGGTTCCGATTCGGGTCTAAACAGAGACCGGAACCGTCGGGTCCAGTTTCATTTTTTACGGATCCGGAAACCGTCCCATCTATAGTACGGGATGGGTGCAAACCGTGGACCCATCGGTCCACGGGACGGATCCCACAGTTCCAAATTGGTACGAATTTTTTTCTTTAAAAAACCCACTATAAAATTTTAGTTATCAAATGCAAATATAATGTGTGAAAAAAATCTTATTATATTACACTTATTTTTTTAAAAAAATTTCGTAATTAGTCATTACAAAGTTTTAATTTTTTTAAGTGAAACGGTTCAGACCTGTCGATTCTGACGGTCCTCACATAGCTAACTAGCAAGACCTGTCATCTCGAACGAGTTTAGTTGCCGGTTCAGAACCACTCTATCGGAGCGATTTTCCTTTCCAACCACGAGAAGTCTACATGACAATTTAAATACCGAAATTACTCCGGTGTCCATAAATAGAAAGTTAAAATTTCCATGTAATAATACTGTTGCAAAAATAAAAGGAAAAAAAAAAAAACAAAAATACAGCAGAAATAATATCTTCCTCTTCCTATTCATTCTAAGCAAAGTTACAGCTCACTATTTAGCAATATTATAATAAAAATAAAGTTTCAGCTTTTAATTTGGATGCACTTTAGCAAATTTAAAGTCTCAGAGTAATTTCAATATTTTATTTATTGTATAGATGTCAGTTCGGTATAAATATAACGTTTGTTAGTTTTAAAAATAAATAGAACATTAAATTAAATTGAACAAAATTTAAAGTTAAAAGCATTAAATTACAGATTTTGAAACATCAGGCCAAGCTTAAAAGTTTAAGCACTTCTATCATGTTTTGCATTTATATGCAATTTAATACAACTGTCTCAACTCAGATCTATAAAAATAATTTTTTAGATTCTTGTCATGAATGGGGTAGTTTATCATATCGACCTAAGAAAGAGAATTATTGGTACTAAATGTCATGTATTATATGTACGTGTATATAAATACAAATTAAATTTTAATGTTTATAGTATTATTCAAATTGTAGATTATAGTTGTTTTGAAATTATTTATTTTATTATCATATATGTATTTTATTAGTATTAGTTTAATATTTAATGTATATTCTTTTTTTTTTTCTGGGAAAAAAATGGTGGGATAAGGTGAAAAAGAGATATAATAATAAAATTACTTTTTTAAAACAATTATTTTTATAAAAATAAGATGGGAATAATTTTATCGATTACCAGTTCCATTTAGTACTTCATTTTCAAATCTAAAACCAAATAGTGAAAACGGAAGCATTTTCCTCTTTTCATTTTAAGATATGAAACGCAATATAAAATTTCTACGTTTCTATTTCTATTCTTTTTTTTTTTTTAATCTGTAGCTTTTTCCGCTTGTTTATTTTTAATAAAGATGCCCAAGTGTTAATTAGGCATGAAAATTTTAGTAAAGATGCTCATATATATATATATATATTATATTCACAAAAGGTAGTCCACCTTTTAGGAAAAATGATTTTGCTATGTCAGAAGTCTATATTACCATGCCTTTAAAGTTCGTCTATTAGAAATTATATATTTGATATTATTTTTTAATTATTTTTCCTATTGTCTTTGTTTTATATTTTTTATAGTAGGACCAATTAGAATTTAAACCGTCCATTTTAAATTCAAATTTGCACAATATATGAAAAGTTAACTATAAACTTTTTTAGATGCGTGAATATTTAAAATTAAAATTTGAAGAATATAAAGAAAAATATATTTAAAAAGATGTCAAGAATTGAAATATATGCAGCTTTTTACTTTATTTTTGTCATAATTACTTGTTAGTTTTACAATAATTTTCCTAATATTTTTATTATTTTTAATTTATCAATATGGTTTAAAATTTTAAAAAATAATTATTTATATATCCGACTTAGAAAGGGCAAAAAAAAAAAAAAAACACAATTATAGATAAATAATCCAAGTAGATGATAAATTTCCTTTTTCAAAACGAGGAGACGTACTAGAATTGTATACAGCCAAGATTGACTGGTCTATGGTAAAGTGCAAAATTCTTAATCAAATTGCAGGTACTACGTGGTAATTTCGCCAAGATATGAGGTCCTTTTTGGTCATTTCGATTCTATGCCTCTTTAATTACGGAAAAGGGGCAAACCCTAGCCGTGTCCTTTTTCGTCAATAAAATTTTCCCCTTTTCAGATTCAAATTTTCCTCGCTCGATTTCACCTGTTTTGTTCGATAGAATCAATTATCCAGTCTTCGATCTGTTAGATCTGTGTTCTTCTCTATCGATCTATACCTTTTTCATCCCTTTCCGTGCCCTGATTGCTATTCTAGGCTTTCGCAGTTTCGATTTCTGATTTCAAGCCTAGATCTGTAGATTCCGGTACTGATTTGGGGGTTTTCTTGCTTTCTGCTTTCGTAATTACCTTTGACAGGCATTAATTTTGTGTGTTGACTTTTTTCTAGGGTTTTAAAATTTCTGATTTTGCATAAAAGCTTGTTTAATTCGTAGATCCGTTACGTTTTGGACGTTAAACGGAGACTTTTATCCGTATTGTTCATCAATTGGTTGAAAATTTTGGGATTGGGTAGTTGATTTGAAAATATAGGGTTAGGGTTTGGTAAAATTTGGGGCTTTCTGAAATTAACTTGGGGGTTTTGCTTAGCTTGTCACGGAGTATACTTTCTGTTCTTAGATTAGTCTGGGATTGGGGAATTTCGACCCAAATTAGGGATTTTCTTCATCAATTGAAGGGTGGCTTTTTGACGTAGATATGACATGTTGTATTTTATTCTGTTAGGAAAAAGATGTACTTTTACTAGCTTGAATGAATTAAAGTGCATGTTTTATAATTTTTATTTGGAGATGTAACGTGTGTGATTAGATACTCTTTAATAAAATTCAAATGTATTTATTTAATTATACAATGTTAATTCTAAGTTACATTTATTAGTAACATTTTAAATGAATAGCAATTTGGGGATGAAAATTTACTGTCCTAAAGATGTTGACGAATATATGATTGTCATATAAAATGATAATAATTGTTTTTTTTTTATTCTAAAGATGTTTTTAATTTTTAAATTTATTAACACATGTCAAGTTTCTATTAGTCGAGATAAGATAATGACAACATCCATAGGGCAGCAAATATTTTTCTGCAACTTGGTGCATTTTAAGACTTGGGTTGGCTTGCAAAAATCTCACGTGAAATTTTACTAAATTGCCCTTTGTGCTCAAAATGGGGCATGACTTTAGTTTACCTGGGGTTGAGTCTTCGGCCTCCGTAGCCGATCCTTTTCCCAAAAGCAAGACCTTTCATTAAAAACAAAACATTCTTAATTTTCTTTTTTACTAGAAAACTGCTGTCTTGAGTTGATCAGTAAAAGGGGCATGTAAAGTGATTTATAAAGGAGAAATCTCCCGTGTACCGAGAAAAGAACATTTACTTTTTTGAACGAAATAGTTGATTGAACTTATGCATTATAAAATTAAACCATGCGTAGTGTATACTTAATTATATAAGGAGGTAGAACTGACATGTAAACATGGTTGAAAATTTTGAGTTAGCTATTTGTCATGATTCATCTGAGACTTTATGTACTTAATTTGTCTATCAATAACTCTGGAATTATAGAAATGAGGCCGTTTTTTTTTTTTTTTTTCCTTGAACTTTCCTTTGTTATGGCTTTGTCTGTGAATTGTGATATAGAAAGTTTATATACATTCACTATCATTTATGCATCAAAATCTGTTGTGGAAACATGAATTGAAGTTTATGCCATTCTTGTTTTGACATTCAATACTCTTTTCACTTTGTGGCAGAGGAAAGATGGTACAGAAGAGGCCTTTTGATGGGGAGGAATCAAATGAACTCTTTCCTAAGCTCCAAGACATGAGAAACATTGTAATCAGGGCTCCTGGCTTCCTGAAATCCCTCATTCAAAGAACTTCCTTTCATATGCAACTCTGCAGGTTAGGGACTGTCTGTTAGTGTTGGGTAAATCTGCATATGCGGTTGGCGGGAGTAGCCTTTTGGTTTGATGCAATACCAGTGGGTCTCTAAAATTCATTTGCATTGTCATGGCTTTGTGTCGAGAAACTAACAATTACTCGTTGTATGCTGTCTCCCATAATGTATATATTCAGCACTGTTCATCCATTATCCGAGTTACTTTCATTTGGTTGGCCTTTTTTTTTTTTTTTTTTTTGGGTGGGGATGTAACATCAACTCTGCCTCGGTCTCTAAAAATTCATTTGCATTGTCATGGCTTTGTGTCGAGAAACTAACAATTACTGGTTGTATGTTGTCTCCGATGATGTATATATTCAGCACTGTTCATCCATTATCCGAGTTACTTTCATATGGTTGGCCCCTTTTTTTTTTTTGGGTGGGGATGTAACATCACCTCCGCCTAACAGATACTTCTGTAGTTTCTTATCCTTAATTTGATTTGAAGTGTCATCATGGTTGATGCTTGTACACTCAAATGGTTTTATTTTCATTTTTTTTTTAATTTAAACCAAGAAACTTATTTTTGGGGCCAGGGGGGAATTTGCTATCACATTGTCATTTTGTTTTGATGTTTTTTTTCCCCTTGTTGTGGTGACCACAGGGGAAGACCTCTTCAGAGAGAGTGAAGTTACGAATGATGAGAAGTTTTCTGGAAATAGCAATGCAAGGCTTCCAACAAGTGATATAGAAGATTCTGAGTATAGTGATGATGATACTCAGTTACACAAACCATCTCACAGACCATTTTCCCCAGAGTACCTTTATCCAGAGTATCCACCTAGGACTGTACCTCGACGAGATGATGCATACTCTTTCCTTTTACAGCAACCTCCGAGAAAATTTGTTCCGATTGGGCCAAATCATCAAGCTGATATTCCAGCATGGATGGGCCCTTGTACTAACAGGAGTAGGAATGACTTTGATAAATTGGATGAGAATTTTGGAGATTTTGACGTAAGGCTGGGTGTTCCTGTTATTCCAGCTCCAATATCTGAATCAGATGAGAATGATGGCTACAAAATTGGAACTGGAAATATTGATTGCAATTGTAAGGATAAGGGTTCCATAAGGTGTGTTAGAGAACATGTGAACAAGGCAGGCAAAAAACTCAGGGAAGCCCTGGGTGAGGAGGTATTTGAAGAGTTATGTTTACATGATATAGGAGAGCAAGTTGCAGAGAAGTGGTCTAGTAGGGAAGAGCATCTATTCCATGAAATTGTCTTCTCCAATCCACCCTCAGAGAACCAAAACTTCTGGAACAGCCTGTCCTATGCATTTCCATTTCGAACAAAGAATGAAATTGTGAGCTATTATTATAATGTCTTTATGCTTCGGAGAAGGGCTCAGCAGAACAGGTGTGACCCAGAGAATGTTGATAGTGATAATGATGAATGCCAATTAAGTGATGATGAGGAAGAGGACTCGGCAGTGGAATATGCAGAATGTCAATTCGGTCATAATGATAATCTTGATGATGTAAATAATTACAATGATGACATTGCACATGAAATTGTGAGAATGATGAAAAGGCCAATTCTGCAGCAGGAAAGGTTGTTTCTGATTTACCAGAAGCATGTAAGGGGAAGTGGCTTGGTGGTGTTGTTGATGACATTGGGGATGATTCATGTACATCTTTTGAGATGACTGTTGACCCATCTGAAACACAGTTGAAGAATGACAATGATGATCACTGGGCTGGTAGCTTTGGAGATATGAATGGAGGCAGTGGCCATGGCTATGCTTTGGAGCATTGCGATGCTAAGTTGTGGGATACTGGGTATATGGGTTGCTCGGGTAAACATGACTTCTTGCCAACTTACAGTGTGATTGAAGAGGTATTAGGAGATGGATCATGGAATTTTGAGGAAGATGGAAAGGGTTTCAGGTGGTAGGCAGGCCATTCTTTCAGTGGCTCTTGTTGAAAGCATTTGAATCTTATTCTTCTTCCTTATTCACCGGAAATGTCAATAGTTAGAAGTGGTTGTAGTTGAAATTTTCCTTATAATCTTGCTCATTATCTAAGTGCTGCCTTCTCTGTAAGATTAAGTTTTATCAGAAGGTCGCTGGGTCTAGTGGGATACGGCATAATGTTGGTAGTTTATTCCCTTTTTACTTGGTAACTTCTGCAGCTACTGTAGACTGACTTCTTTTTCCGTGAAGGACATGATGCATGGGCTTACCTGTGGGCGGAAGATGACGTTTTGAGCTCCAGAACATGGTTGTCTTCAATATTTCTCTTTGATGTAATTAAACTGACTTGTACATATTGGTAATTCGTAGTCTATAATCTTTTGATTAAATCATCACAAGTCTGCTGCTCCATTGCTGTGTTACATATTCATCTTTGCTCGCATTATCTAATATTGGTGTGAAGGCGTCTGGATTCTGCCAGTTTTGGCACCAAAAAAGGTTGAGCCTTGGTAGCTTTTGGTTAGCGATTTCTATGGTACTGCCAGTCTGCCACTGGACAATCTACCCTTACGCTAAAAATTTTTGTATAAGAATTTTTCGGTACAAATATTCCTGAATTGGACATAAACAAGATTTCTTAATGAAGATTCAAACTAAGACTTATGTAATCATTATCCAAACCACTGGCTACTGCTGCCACCACCAGAGTCAGTATCCTATATGATCCACCGTCATTAGCACATGTAACCAACATTATATCATATTCTATCATTTTTTTTTCTATATGGAAAACACCTCATATACTTTCACTCTTAGGGATGTCGAAACACATAGGTTTCAACCTATTTGAGTTTGGCTCAATTTTTACTTGAATTTGGTTCAGTTACAGTTGAGCGAAGCTAAACTTCGGATTTGGTTTAGTTACAATTAAGCCGGGCACGAACTTTAGTTACTTGAATAGTTGATCAAGTTAAACCGGAGAGTACTAAACTTGGGAGGCTCACAAATCTAATGGATCCTTATATAATTCTTAATATATTGATAATATAACAACTCTACCAAACACAGCTTATACATACATCTATCAAATATAGTCCGACGGCTACCTACCCTAGCCTTTTGCTTTACCTATATAATAACCAATAATTTCACTTTCAAATCTCGTTTTTACTAACTACTAACAAAGTGGCAATATCCGATTTTCACTCTGCTTCATTCTAACTTCACAACACCGTCCAACTTCTTAACAATTTATCATCTACAACACAAGCTGAATTTTTCATAGGATTAATTACTGCGCAATTGCTACTTTTTCGGTAAGTAATTAAAAAGTTAAAAGAGTTCACCAATGCATCTTCCCTCATACAACAAAGGAATACAATCATTAAATGAAGATCATTGGCGAAAAAAAGAAATAAAAAGAAGAGAAAGTCCATGAATTGATAAAAGAAAAACACTATGAAAACATATCAAGAAGAATATTCCAAACTGACTATATAAAATTATAAAACAATCCGTTATGAATATATGCAAGAGCAAAGGAATTTCTTTAGCAACCTGAGATGAGAAAGATTGTCATCAAGATTAAGGACTCTCATACCTGCTGGAATCGGACTTTGAATGCTCCTTAACTACCTATCATACCAACATTTTAGGCCCAAAAACCTTGGTGGGGGAATTCAATTCTTTGAGACGGAAGTCCTTTTTATTAAGGTTTCAAAGCACAGTTAGTAAAACCAAAAAGCACAATTGAAAATAATAATGCAATAAAAATAAAATAAAAACTCTAAGGCACATACTAAGAAAGTGATTTGAGAGAGTATTAAAGTCAAGCTTGATCAAGCCAATTGGGTCAAAGTCGAACTTATTAAATATTTCTTTGTGCCAAGCTCGAGCCCAACATTTTAAACTTGATTGAATTTGAGCGGAGTTCGGGCTTTGAATTTTTTAATTGAGTTCCAATTTGAACTCAATATTGTATTGATTCAATTCGACTCAATTACACCCCGAATTATTATCACCACTACCTTTTTACTAATCATCACTACTGTTGCAACTTCATCACCATTGCTAATGTTATCATTGCTGTACACATTGTATTAATAACACTTTTTCTTTTGGCCAAATTGTATTACTAATACTTAAATCACATTGTACCATCATCTTCTATGACCCTCATATAATTTATTTTTTGGGTAGAACCTCTTACTACTGCCATTAAGAGTTAATGCAAGCTATTATGATTGCAATGGTGATACACAAGAGGCTAGGAGTCAATAGGTTAGTGATTTCATAAAATGGCAGTGGTATAATGGTTGTAGTGGTGGTGGCAAGAGTGCTAAAGTTAGTGATGAAATGGAGAAATGTAATATGAATAGATAATATAGCTAAAAAAATTGCGATCTTAGTGTTGTACTTGTATGTAACAAACGACATGCAAACTAAAAAGAAAAGTTTTTGTAATGTATTTGGTACACCAAATAAGGTTCAATTATTGTGCCATCAACTACAATGAGAACCTCTTTTGACGCAAATGCAAAAATAAGATAGCTAGAGAATATTATTTTGAAGAATAAATATCGTGAATGATCCCTAAACTTTGGTGAAATATGTAATTAAGTATTTAAACATAGAAATTGATCAATTTAGTACTTGAAAATTACTTTTTGTATATGCTAACAAATATCGCGGAGTCTTGTCAGTGTGCACGAAAAGTTGTTTTAGTTATCAAATTGGTTAATTTCAAAATTTAAGTACAAATTGATCAATTTCAAAGTTTAAGTAATCGATTGCATTTTTGCCAAAGTTCAGTTATTATTTGTGATATTATCCCTATTTTGAAAGCTAAAATATTTATAGAGCAATTATTATATTTGATACCTAAATTTAGCATAATTTTACAATTAACTACTTAGAAATTTAAAAGTGTTAATTTGGTAACTAAATTTTGTTTTTTTTATAATTAACTACCTAAACTTTAACAAAATTTTCAATTATCTATTTAAATATTATCTATTTTTAATTAAAAACACGATATAAAATTATAAATAAACTCAAAAAGTTAACACATATCAAATTTACATTTTTAAACTTTAAATAATCAATTGTATAATTCAACAATGTTTAGGTACGAAATATAGCATTTACCCATTTATGAATAATCACCCCATTGTGCCATAAGAATTGATAGTAATAATGACAAGTTTGTCCTGTCAAGGGAAAAGGAAAATAATATTTATATTTAAAAAAATTATAAAAATATTACTGAAATGAAAATAATATTAGTTTTAGATAACATGACCTCAACTCTTCAAGAAACAAGGTTTAATAGCACGAAAATATTGTCTCTTGAATAACAAGATCAGTAAAATACTAACACCCTTTTTAAGAGACGGATCCGTGTAAGTCATTTTAATAAACGAGTTTCAGTGGCCATGTGCATGTCTTACCTGGTGTTGGAGGTTTTAAGTGGCGTGTACATGGGTTGATTGCGGTGGAGACGGTGGTGCCTTTGGTTTTGTCCTTGGTTTCGATTGTTGTTGTGGCGATTTTGATGGTTGAAATGCGGTCTCATGAATATGGACAATCGGTCTAATTTCCCATCAAAAAGCAATAGTAAGGAAAGGAAACAAACCCAAGTCTTGTCTCTTTCGTAGCCGACTCATGCATGAATCGATCATGCAGGGATGACTCGTAAGAAAAAAAATTAAATCAATTTTAGAGAGAGAATGAGAGAAAGAAGGAAGACGAAGAATCTATGTCAAAAGGTAAAAGTGGATGTGGGTATGCTGGTGTGTTTTGGCAAAGAGGAGGGAGATATGGCATAGAGAGAGGGTGCGGATAGACTTCCTACAAGGAAAGAGGCCTTGGGTTTCAGTTTGAGAGAGAGGAGAGAAAGAAGGAAGAGAGAGAATTTAAAGCCAATACAACCTCGTATCTTGATGGGACAATAGCATATATTTATGATCTCGGATTTTGTAATGTTTTTTAAATTAATAATATTATTTTTCTTTCCCTTCGGTCAAATCCTAGTGAGGACAATTGAGGGGAGTACAACAAAATATTGGAAAACAAAAATGAAATATAAAAAAGTGATATAGCTAATAAAAACATCTATATATATATATAGAGAGAGTGTAAATATCATGAATATGGCATAAAGTTTTTTAAAATAATCAATTAGGTATTTAAACTTTAAAATTAATTAATTTAGTATCTAAATTTTAAAATTGACTAATTTAATGTTAGCTTATTCAGATTGTTGGATTTTTATTTGTATTATATCTATATTAGATTAATATCTGTAATTTATCTAAATCATATTTGTATCGATTCCGTTTGATTAGTTTATAAATAAAATTATCGCTTTTCATCGGTATTAATTTCTTGACTTTGAAAATGATAGAAAAAATGATACTAAAGTGATCTAAATGATGAAACAAATAGGCTTATACCTCCATCATATTAGGTTAAAAATGTCATATACTATAATTTTATTAATTAATTTAACGGAGGTACTATTGACAAATATGAAATTGAAATTTTTTCAATTAGTGAATTGATAAATTTTAAAATTCAGATATTTTTGTTGAAGTTTAGGTACCATCCACAATATTAAATATTATATTTATGTATATAATATATACACACACATATCTGGTCATGGTAACGCTTGGTATCAGCAAACACCAAAGGTTTATGACAAAAGTAACGCACAAAAGAATTTAAAAAAAAGAAAAAAATAACCATAAAGAAATAATAAGGACTTTAATTTGACATTCCATCCTAACAATGCTTTTCGATGGCAACGGCATCACTGCATAATAAAAGTTTGAAATGTCCATAAATTACATTGATTACTTTTAGAAACTTTATACACTATATTGATATTTCAATTTTCAAAATTACTATAGATTCCTCCTCCAACTCTCTATTTACATGCTCATGTGGTAAAAATGATAATGTGCCATTGCTATATTCAGAAAGCTAATAAATTTACTTAATTATTATATTTATATTTATATATTAGTTAACTACAGTAAAAAAAAAGAAAACAGAAGGAAACAAAAATAGGAATAGCAAAGGGGAGAAGATAAAAAAAGGTTTAGCTATCCTCAAGATTAGGTATGGCTGGAATTGCCGACTTGATAAAATTAATAGTTTTTTCAACATAATAAGAGTGGGGGTTGACTATTTACCTCTTAGAAAAAGGCAAAAAAAGAAAATTTGGCCAACACCCCTTTAAACCCCAATTGGATTATGTCACCTAACCGGGTTTTAGCATTTTATTTTTATTTTAATTTTTTTAATTAGAAGTTGTGGCTAGCCACTTACTACACCAACCCACTTTTATATGTGGATCACTACCTGCCTATCAGATTATGGTCATTTTGCTCACCCTATCTTAAGGCTAGGAGGCTGCTGGTAACCCCTGCTTGATTGTTTATTTTATTATTATTATTATATTTTTTAAAGTGAAACTATCATCTACATGTACAAAAAGTATATATATATATATATATATATATATTAAAGTAAGGAGTCAATTTTTTTTATAATGTGCATAGAAATTATCAGTAAAATTTACCAAAATGAAAAAAAAAAAAATATATATATATATATATATATAATGGGACTAGTGCAGTTTTCATTTCTCTAAATAACTTAGGGTAATTAATTAATTATACAAGTTTGAGAACTTTAGAGTTCTTAAGCAAGACGTACAACTCATTATTCACTTGTTGAAATAATAACTATCAATACATTAGATATTTCAATGGTTCGATCATTGTTCATAATAATTCTTAATCCCTTTAATTACAAGACCCATTTAGTTAAAAGAAAAAAAAAGGAATCGGATCATAGAATTTTTTCAAGTTTTAATTGGTTAATTTTTGAATTTAGTTTTTTCTTATTTTAGATAGTGGCTAAGTTTGAATCGTTCCATTGAATTGACCATACCCTTTGTTTTTTCAAATTTCAATAGATAACAGGTTTAAACTTTTTTGTTTTTAAGTGAATTTTTCTTATTTTTGGTTGGGCACCTGTACCGAATAATAGGTTTCAATATGAATCTGAGTTAAGAAAAACAAGGACATAGTCAACCTACACTAAATCCTTCTAAGTTTGTTCATTAATCCCTTAACGATGATGTTGAAGGAAAAGAGGTTGCTTCTCCTTCATTTTGCAGTTCACTTTAAGTTTTCGCGAGGAACAAGTATAAGAAGGGAATTTCGTGACTTTAAGTAAGGGATTGGAAAGCTGATCTACGCAAGGGTTATAAATCTATGCTGGCTACAAAACTTAGGAGATATCAAAAGGATACCAAATAATCTGAAGATTGCAAGAACATGACTAGATATTAGGATCTACTTGGGTTAAGTCACCGATCTATCATATCTATTATTTTTTCAATCTACTACCAATAACTTTTATATTAATCTATCATACATACTGTACCTACAACTTTTTAAATAAACTCTACGATTTTATGAATGCAACGGTGGATTTTGCATTTTACCATAAGTCTTTTGTACAAGACGTGATCCAAGTTTTTCTCTAGAAATTGAAGTTTGGAACAAATATAATCACTAACTAGCCGCTCATTTATGTTAGTGTGTTGTGTTTCAGTTTTCATTTCGTGTTGAATTTGTACTAATATACTAAAATATGAAATCTAATAAATTTCACATATGTTAAGTTAAATCAGAATCATATCTATTCATATCATTATAAGCTCACAGCTTGCATTCATTATCAAAAATACATTATGTTTATTTGTGATTGTGATTGTGATTGTGATTGTGTTATTACCAATCTAACTCAAAGGCTCGTATAGCCATTGTAGATATCGAGCTTGATAATTGTTAAGTCACCCTACTAGGCTTACTAGAAAAAAATTGGTAAATAATCAATTAAATATATATAAAGGAATAGTGGATATATAGTGTTACATAATCATCCTAATTCCTATATAACTTTTCACCACTACTTTTGTTTTATTTGACCACATAACTACTCTCTTCAACTTCAATCAAATAAATGTAATCCACCAGAACAAACCTCCCAACTGCTTTAATTTACAATTAAAATATTGAAAATATGATAAAGAGGTAATAATGACCAAGCACAAAATTATAAATGGGGGCTGACTTACTTTTTACTATTTGAACTGCATGTGAAAAAAAAAAAATCTGTTTCATATTATAATTATAGTATATTTTATACAAAGAAAATAATTTTGCTTACAAGTGTACCACCACACTTTACTATATTTAATAAGAGAGATTTTAAAATTTTCCATGAAATAATTACAGGGGTTAGTATACTTTGTAAAGGTTACAAAGAAAAAAACATTTTTTTAAGACTTGGGCTGAAACCGAGTTTTTTAAAACTCAAGCTCAATTCGCTTAAAAATAGTCAAGCTCGAGCTTGAGTCAAGATTTTTATCAAGCCTGAAATCTAGGCTTGAGCTCGATTCATTTAGTTAAATGAGATTTATTTTAAGTTCGAGCTCGGGTTGAGCCAAACTTTTTATTGAGCCTAGCGAGCTTTTATTGAGCTGAAATTAAAGCTTGAGCTCAACTTATTTAATAGCCCTTTTTAATTTTTTTTTTCAAACCTAAAAATAATATATAAGAGTTTTAAATATATAATCACATATATAATAACTAGAAACCAATTTGGTTGTTCTAATTATATATAAATATATCATAAATATATAACTTAGAAATTTGCTAAAGAGTCTATTAACAAGGCTACCGTGAGCCTAAATCAAATTCGAGCTAGGTTCATTTAGGTAAATAAGATTTATTTAGGCTCGAGCTTGACTTGTTTACTAAACAAGCTTGAGCCGAGTTGAGCTCTCGCAAGCAACTTGACTCATTTGCAATCCTAGTCATATATATTTAATAGAAACTCAACTATTAATATATTTGAAAGTGGAATCAATTTACAGAACTTGTATAAGTTTTGTTATTAATGAAGATAAGCAAACGATGCACCCGTGATGTATGTGCAAATAAAACAACCCGGCATATATAAATTAAATAGATATATTGTTTTGACAGATTGGACGATGACAACTTTAATTAGTCCTAGAAATTAGGAAATTAATTATAAATCATAATTACAATTGTATTTTTCATAGATAACTTCTCAATATTGGTAACTGCCATGCATAAATATGGTATCAGAGGTTTAAGTCAGTATATAAAGATACATATTTAGGCTAAAAAAAGGAAAAGACTATGTCTATTCAATCCATATTTAATTCTATTCAAACCCTATTTAATTTCATAATTTCAGGGATACCAAAAGTATTTTATGCCCATATGCTAAAAAAGGAAAAGACTATGTCTATTCAACCCCTATTTAATTATATTCAAACCCTATTTAATTTCAAGATTTGAGGGGTACAAAAAATATCTATGTCTATTCAACCCCCTCTTTAATTCTATTCAAATCCTATCTAATTTCATGATTTCAAGGATACCAAAAATATTATGTGCCCATATGCTAGAAAAGGAAAATACTATGTCTATTCAACCCATTATTTAATTATATTCAATTCTATTTAATTTTTATGATTTCAGGGATATGAAAAATATTTTATGCCCATATGCTAAAAACATTATATTAAAAACATTTACACTAAAATATTTTACACTAACGATACCAAAGGGGGTTGTTTTGTTTTAATAGTATAGATTAAAATATTGTATTATACAAAAAATGAAGAAAACATAACACAATAAGTATGAATACTCCAAAAATGAAGAAAAAATAGATAATGAAAATTTATAAACCAAAAGGAAAAATAAAATTAAGAAACCGTATTAATATAATTAAAAGAACTTACCAAGTTGGTTTATAATAGATAATTAGCTAATTAGACAAATAAACTCATGATATTACAACAAAAGTCTTTTTATCATTTAAAAAACAAGGAAATAAGATTTATAATCCTATTATATTATTACAACAAAAGAGAAACATATTAAGAGATAAATATTTCTATGTCATACACGATTTGAAATGTAGTTTCACAACAGGAATTTTCATAAATTAGTCCAAACTTATAAGCAACTTTGACTTTAGTGGTGGATCCTGTTTATCACTTTCCTTCACATAATTTAAATTTGACCACTACCATTCATTTTTTTTCACCAGAATTCATTTCATTTGCAAAGTAGCTCAGTTGATCCATTACTACTCTAATCCCACATTAATATCTCTAGCAAGTATAGATGGTCCATTGTGGTGCCTTAGTATAAGATGGTTAAAAGAGGTTTCATCACCTTCAAGTCTAGTATAATCATAATATATAGAGAAATTAAAAGAAAACAAAAAGAAGAAGATAAGTTTTGAAAAATAATTAAACAAATTTACGTGAATTATGATAAACACCTCACTTGTTTCTTAATCAAAGGAAAAAGTTTCAGCAGCAAAAGATTTGAGAATTGAGATTATGAAAAAATGGTGGTTTTTATACTGGTTATATAGTAGAGAGACTCAAACAATATGGAATAAGATAATATGAGTCATTGTAGTTGGAGCCAAGTAAAGCTATTCAAATGTAATAATTAATTAGATAATAAATGTGCTATAATTAGAGAGAGAAGAGTGAATAATATTTTAAATTTGGTAAGTGGGAGTGGGAGAGACAAAAAGACAATTTATGTCAAGATTCTGATTTTACCTTTAGATATTGTATGGGTCTGATTCTGTATGCAATAATCATGAGCGTGCCGCATGATTGTCGCGCTACACGTGATCTAGGGAAACAACACGTGCAAGGATGATCAAGAAAGAATCGTGTAGGAAGGAGGAGTAGGTAATCTCAATAGGCTCTAACACATGTGTGACATGTGAGAAAGCTAAAGAGCATTAACCTCACTAAGTAATATGAATTCATGTATGTTCTTGAGTAAATCAAGTGTTTGGTTCAATAGGGCGGAAATGTGACAGCACGACGACGTTTGTCTAAGATTTCACCTATCCAAATGAGGTAAGGACTAAGGGTATTTATAGAGAATCTAGCTATCGATATCGTCCATCAGATGAGACAGACGACCAAGAGTTAGGATGAGTCCCTCTCATTGTGGATATGAATGTAGGCTCCCTTATGGACCCATGCCCATTGAGGCCTTCATTTGCAATGTGTGTGAGCCAATTTGAGAAAGGTTGGAATTGGACAGCCAATTCCAACGGGCCTACTCCAAGCCTTCCATGCCAATTCTCCTATAATTATCCTAATAAGCCGGGCTTAACTCACTAAGCCCTGTCACATTAACTTATAGAATCAAATCTAGATAAAAAATTTAGGCTTGAGGCCTTTATAATGAGATCAGTACATCTGTAGATATATTTTCCTAGATTCTGATACCATATGATTTTTATTAATAAATTTAATATAATCAATAGTAAATCTGTACTTGGAAAAGTGGAGTCCAAACCCCTAAAGTATTTGCTTAATAATATAGATATATCATAAAAAATATATTTATGAAAAAGTTAGAAATAAAAATAAAGAATATTATAACATAAATATAAGTTTTCTATAACTCTATTTAGGGGAAATAACAAATCAGTTTGTTTATGTTTATTTAATTTGTTCTCAGACTTCTTATCATTATGTGCTTTTAGATCGTATTAACTATATTACCCCTAAAAAATAATACTTATGAAAACTAAAAATAACTTTAAATTGTTTGGTTAAAAGGTAAAATGGTAGGAAGTGAAAAAAAAGCACTTTTTTACAATTATATTTTAAGATTTGAGGTCTAAATATTGTTTGAAATACTAGGGGACTAAAGTCATATAAATCAAACATAAGAGGGTCTATTAGCATTTACCCTTGATTTATGATGACTTTGCAAAATTATTTCATTACTAATGCACAAAAAACATATCATTTTCAATACAAATGATTAAACAATTGGTTATCAAATATCCATTTTACTTGTTATATTGACTTGTGGGAAAAAATAGGAACAAAAAACCTGTGAAAAAAATATATTAGTACATAAAATAAAACAACTATTATTAATTATTAGTACTTTGTGCAATAAAATTAAATTTTGGTATTCACAATGTAATTGTAAGTTATAGTAATTTATGGTATAACTAAAAAATATATAGTTTATTAAAACAATATTTAGCTGACTACTTTTTAACATATAAAATTTAGTTGTTGTTGTTGTTGTTATTATGTGAAAAAGAAACAAAATAAAGTAGAACAAAAGCCATTAATTAAGAGACAAGTAATATGATAATGAAGATTGAACTCATGACCTCTTCTATGACGAAACATATAAATTTATCAGTAGGGATGAGTGGGTATATGGTGGATAGAGTACGAGGCCCTGCCAAAGCCTAAGGGTGCAAATGAACTAAGCTGGTCTATAAACTACTTGAGTTTGGTCGTAGCTTACTCGAATTTGATAAAAAAATAATTGAGTCTAGGTCAAACTCAAGCTACTCAAATAGTTTACAGAGTGGACCTTGAGCTTCATATGTTTAGCTCAATTAACTTATGATCCTAATCAAACTCAATCGAGCCTGAGTTGTGCTAATCGAATTTGATGTTAATATTATCTTAATTGGAATTAAAAATATTTTTTTTCAATAAATCGGGCCTACTTCATCAAGTGGAGTTCAAGCTTACATAGTATTACTATAGTTGACTTAAAATCTTAAGTTCGATTGAACTCGAATGTACCCTACGCATAAAGGCAAGAAATATTAATTTTTTTTTTCGAAATCCACCCTACACCTTGATATCACTTTGTATCACTTTCCAAACTACCATATATATATATATATATATATTCTATATTTTTTAAACCTATAGAGTAAATGGCATCATGTGTAATTTGTAATTTTTTTTCTTTTCTTTCTTAAATTTTAAGTTTATATGATATTATTAGTAATATATATAGTTTCATATAGTATGAAAACACCTTATTTTTATATAATCACTATATTAAACCACCTACATAGAGAAATTTAAAAAACAATTTTGTAATATCACAAATTCTTTCTTATGCAGTACTTGTCAATATAGTCTTAGAAAAAAAGGGTAAAGGTGAATCCTATACTTGAACTTCATTCATTTTTATAATTAATTGCATGAACTTTATCTATTTTTGTAATTTATTATGAGGTTTAGATACAATAAATAACCTTGAAAAGCTTTTCAAATAGTAAATTGACATCCTTAAACTTTAAATAGTTAATTATAAAAATAGACAAATGTTAGGAGAGAGCATAGGTATAAAGACCTCGTACTTATAACTTGTTATGTGAGATTCTATTCTAGAAATATATACACAAGACCTATCATATGAATTTTTAATAGGTTTACTTGCCTATTGTATTATCAACATAACTTAATAATAAGATTTGCTCTTTAAATTTACATACCTATGTGTATTCATATATGATCTATTCTTTTCCAAGCCTGTGACCAGGGCAATTGGGTTGTTGTGTGGTTGTTATGTTTTTCTTTTAACCAGATAGGATAAGACAAATTTGAGACGACTGCCGGTTTATAATGTTTCTTTTATCACATAAAGTTATCGGGATTAATTGCAGGTTAAATTTAAAAAACGTGAAATGCGCACTAAAAGGATGCCTTCCGCTTTAAGAATATAGACAAAACATTGTTCATATGATAAAAGAAGACAAACAATAATTGCAATGACTTATAAGAGAATGGGAGAAAAATAAATAAAATAAAATTTTATGGGCGGATACGGTTGCAACCTATGGGTATGAACACAATCTCTTAATGGAATGAAACGGATTTCATTACCTCTTTCCCAAGTTATACTTTGAAAGGCAGTTTGAAGGAAAAAATTTAGGTTTCATGAGGTTCAGTCATGTTTTAAAAAATTTTACAATAACCATCCATTTCAAGTATTTTATTTATTCTAGTTATATATATACATATCTTTTACATATATGGATGCTTAGTAAAACTAAAAGAAAAACAAATTTAACAAAAGGATAGGATACCATTGTGGAGCTTTTCCTTTTAATAATATAAACAATAGATTTTTAAGTTATAATGGAAATGATTAGATTATATTGAATTCTTCCTTTTTCTAGATTGCAGCTTGTAAAGTAATTGGTAACTAAATAAAATAAAAAAAAGTGAGTTTCACAAGTTTTAGTTATCTATAGAAAAATTTTGCAATAATTATCCATTTCAATTAGTTCTTTTGTTCAAGCAATATGAGTGTGTGTGTGTATCTTTTGCATAGTAAAATTTATAAAAGTAAAACAATTTCAATTTAAGGACAAGACATCAAATGGAGAACTTTTCACTTTAATAATATATTGATAATAGACATAGAAGTTATGTATGGAATTAAAGTTATAATTATGTCTATATATCGCATATGTGCTAGAAGGGTTACAAAATTTGATAAAATCCAATATTGCATCTCATTTATCATGGTTAACCTTTATTTTTATTATCATCCATGATGGAATAAAAATTATTTCTTCAATATCAATATGCTTGTTAGCAAATATTTACAGGTTCACCTTTGTATGAGCTATTTAATTTGGAGAGATATATGCACTTGCTAATAAAAAAAATACAGTGGTACTACTTTAAAGGATTAGTATTATAAATGATATACAAACTTTGATAAAACATGCAATTAAGTATCTAAATTTTGAAACTAATAAATTTAATACTTAAAATAATTTTGTGTGCACACAAACAATACTTTTATTAAGTTTATTTTGTTAAAATTTGTGACATTATCCCGATAATTTAGACTTGAAGAGGTCTATTCACTTGCTAAGAAGAGAGAGCTATCACTTTAAAATATGTGGCTTGCTGTATCTAAAAAACAACAATATTATTGCAGTAAAATAAGAGAGAAATTTATATACCAGTATAATATTTAGGGAAAAGGAAAAAAATATTAATATTTTTAAAAATAATTACGAAAATGCCACTGGGACGAAATTAATCCCAAAAATAGGCAACACGGCCTCGTCTCTTGAAGAGACGAGGTCATTAGTGACTGACCTCGTCTCTTCAAGAGACGAGGCCTCAACATATATAGTGACCCGTCTCTTCAAGAGACGAGGTTGCACGCACATGACCTCGTCTCTTGAAGAGACGAGGTCATCGACTTAAAATTCCGCGCGCAGCTCTTCTTCCCTATTTCCCCCATTTCAGTCCGACGCAAATCCTAAATTCCAAATTCCCCAAATCGCAAATCGCGAATTCCCATCGATTTTTGGCGCACCAAATCCACAAATCGAGTGTAATCGCTCATCCCCGAGTTATCCAAAGTTGATTGTGTAGCGTTTGGTTGGGTAGGAGGGTCGAAAAGAGGAGATTTGAAGCGAGACCACCGACGGCGAACGGCGAACTTTGAGGTTGGATTTTCGCGTGTTTTCGTTTTTTTTTGAATCATTCATGCTGCATTGTTGAATTAAGATTGTATGTGTTGTTAGAATAATTTTATAGCATGATTCGTACGCCGACTGTATGTTGCTACTTTACTATTATGGTGCGTTTGCTTAAAAATAATAAAGGAGAAATGAAGTAGACATAATATTTTCAATTACAATCTTAGTTTAATATCATAATTAATAAACCGAAGTATACATAAGAATAGATATTCTATATAATAAGATTTAAATGAAATAAATACTAAAATGCGTCATTCATACTTAGATATATGAATATGTGATGATGCTGACATGTTATTTAATAAGTATCAACTTGTATCAATGGTAATTAGATTAATACAATCTTAGTTTAATACCATAATTAAGACATTGCTTGTCGTATGTTGTATAGAGATGTATATGTATAATATTTGTTTTGGAAAAAATTAAGTCATAAGTAGTTATTGTTGGGTAATTATTTTAGAAAATTGAGTGTGCGGAAAAAATTGAAAATAATTTCAATTGTCGTTAACGGGGTGTACTTAGGACCTTAGCATTGGTATGGCGATTTAATATGGCATGGAAAAATGCGATGAAAAAAGCAAATATTTGTAAGAAGCAGAAGAGATTATAAAATTAAATTTCAACTTTGAAAGTGGAGGTGCAGGTCTAGGAGTTATGTTAAATGTTACGAGGAATGCAATTGATAAGTGTGATTTTTTGAATTTGATACGTGGAAGCTAATTTTGATGAGATGGCAGGATTTGTGAGGAAATGGATAAAGCGAAGTTCATACTGTACGCTCATGGGAATATTGTGCAAGGGGATGATGGTTTTGGTTATGATAAGCGGCCTGTTGCTATGGTCAGTGTTAGCAGGAATTCAACATATGAGCAAATAGTGGAGATTATTTGCAATAGACTAAAAGTAAATAGGTGTACACATCGGGTGGAGCTATATCATAGGGTAGCAATTGGAGATAGGACGCTACGTTATGATATTATTCCAGTGACCGATGATGATGCGGCACAAGAGATGTTGCTATACACAGAAGGCTCAGTGGCTGTTTATGTGCAGATTTTTGAAATTGAATTATCACAGGCACCTGCAGGGGAAATGGGCAATGATAGAAATATTGGAAGCCAGGGGTTTGTAGACTCCAACTCTACTCCAGTTCAGACAATGGGCAGTGCACAAGTAGAATTAGGTCACTTTGAATTTTCTGTACCTACATCAATAGGTGGTGATGATATGGATGCTGGGCAAGACTCATCGGCAAGTGAATCCAGTGAAGACTATGACGATGATGAAAATGTTAATGTTGAAGTAATTGCACAACAATATGCATTGCCCGAGGTACAACGAAGGGGAAATAGGTGGGACCGTTTTATTGCTCCTACTGACGTTGATGCAGTAGGGAGCTCAGCGGCAGTTCCGTTTTTCAATGCTGAAGTTGGTAGTACTTACGCAGCATATGATGATGAGCAGGAAATGAGTGCTGGGAATTGGAGCTTCAGTGATGAATTCAAGGTCGGGATGCGTTTTGAGACCAAAGATCATCTTATACGAGCAGTTAAAATGTGGCACATAACGAACCATTACAACTTCAAGGTAGTGGATTCGGACCCAAGAGCATGGTCAGTTAAGTGTACTGATATCCACAACAGAGGTTGTAAGTGGAGACTCAGAGGCAGCTATAAGAAACATGGTGGGTGGTTTCACATCACTAAATATGAAGGACCTCACACTTGCTTGGATGAAATCACTGGACAGGATCACTCTCAGTTGGACTCCACCAGCTTGTCCAGGGCCATAATATTGGAGATCCGCAATTCTCCAGATGTGAGGGCGAAGGATCTCCAAACGAATATATTAAAACAATTCGGGTATAATGTTCATATGAAGAGAATTCGTGAGGCAAAAAGAAAGGCCATTGAGCAGGTGTATGGAAGTTGGGAGTCATCTTATGTGGAGCTTCCGCATCTACTTAATGCAATTACTGAGGCAAATCCGGGAACAAAGGTTGAGTGGCAAACTCAAGATTCAAATACTGCCGGCCACGTATTCCTAGATAAGCTTTTTTGGGCATTTGGTCCTTGCATTGAGGCGTTCAACTACTGCAGGTATGTATTGTAATTATTGTTAAATTTTGTTGTAGGTTATTGATATTCACTGACTAAGTTACACATGTTAAATCGTTGCAGACCTGTGATCACAGTTGATGGCACCTTCCTGTATGGCAAGTACAAGCACAAATTGCTTATTGCAGTGGCAATAGATGGGGCCAATCATATAGTACCGTTGGCCTATGCCCTTGTGGAGAGGAGAAGGCGGATACATGGAGTTGGTTCCTTGCAAAAGTGCTGGAACACGTCGTCAAAGACCGATCAAATATTTGCTTGATATCGGACCGGCATGCCGGTATCAGGAGTGCGGTCGAAGGTGAGAATGCGGTGTGGCCTAGGGGGTGGCCTTGGCGTTGGTGTATCCGTCATGTTGCAAGCAACTTTAATTCGAAGGCCAAAAGTAAGGAATGTAAGGAAATAGTTAAAAGAGCTGCCTATCAAACCCAGAGTCGCAAGTTTCACGGATATTTCAATGCTGCACTTCAAAGCAATCCTTGGACAGCACGATATTTTCGTGAGTTGCCCCCATGCATGTGGACTTTATCTACGATGAAGGTGTCAGATTTGGCCTAGGCACAACAAACATGGCAGAGAGTTACAATTCAGTTATAAAAGACGCCAGGTGCTTACCTGTGGCTGCATTGGTAAAGAAAACCTTCTACAACTGCAACTCCATATTTAATAAGCAAAGGCGTGAAGCAAGCGATGCCATGAGTATGGGTAAGTTACTCACAGAATACGCTGCGAATAAGTTTGAGCGATGGAACAACATATCCAGTTCCCATAGAGTTACTTGTTTCGATTACCAAGAACGGATATACGAGGTCATAACTGCACCACGTCCAACAATGTATGGTCAGAAGGGGGACCATATACAAAAAGTGGAGTTAAGATCATGTAGATGTACGTGTAACAAGTGGCAGACATATAGAATTCCATGCTCGCATGCGATGGCAGTGATGGGGACAATGCACATGGATTGTGTTGCCTACGTGGGACAGTGGTACAGGTGGGATCACCAACTAAGAGTGTATGGTCGTTCCTTCATTCCCGCAGCCGATAAGGCAAATTGGACTCGGTTGGACTTACCAAAGTGGCACCCTAATCCAGGACTTATTAGAAAAAGGGGTCGGCCTAGGGAGAAACGATTCCAAAATGAGATGGACATTCGAGAGGGCCCCCGAGGTTATTCATGCGATTGTTGTGGGCAGGGCCACAACATAAGAAGTTGTCCAAATACGGGATCGGCGGGTAGACTAGTTACGGGGCAGTCGAGTCGTGGTGGTAATTCTTTATTTCCATATGTTCTACAACTGTATTATTGAGTCATGACTGACATTATGTTTTTGTGCTTGTTTATAATCCATACTTGTCGTCAATAATATCTCCTTATTGTTTCTTCGCAGATGGATCCCGGACCGATCGATAGTTCATTACTGACGCAGCAGCCTGTACATAGGTCCACTCTAGCCTGGGATGGGCAGGTCAGTTTATTTATCTATTCCAGTGATTCTAGTTTTGTTTGATGCGGTGTTTATGGTTTTTAATAAATATGTTCATTTTATTGTAGGAGCATGAGGTACTTCATTGTCGTCGAGAGAGGCCAGGCTCAGGCGACCTGCTGGGATACCTACAGATGTGGACGAGCGCCTGGTGCCATTCCTGTCCCAGGCAGGGTTCATAGGGGCGGCTCAGATGCCTTTCATTCAGCTGGATTGGCATCTGATTACAGCTTTGGTCGAGCGATGGCGCCCAGAGACGCACACGTTCCACATGACCACGGGAGAGTGGACTGTGACGCTGCAGGACGTTGCTATCCTGACGGGCCTCCCTGGATGGATTGGCCGTTACTGGCACGGCTCGCATGGATTGGCCAGATTTGTGCGAGGAGTTATTAGGAGTTCGGCTAGTCCCGGCGTCGACATGGATGGAGGTCGGCTGAAGATGTCGTGGTTGGATAGCCACTTCAGCGACCTACCTGACTTTGCTGATGACGCGATGATCCGACGTCATGCCAGGGCATACATTCTGCTGCTGCTTGGGGGATTTATTGTCGCAGACAAATCCTCCAACTACGTCCATCTTATGTACCTCCAGCTGCTCAGAGATTTCGAGCGGGCAGGGCAGCACGCGTGGGGAGCAGCCTGTTTGGCTTGGCTATACAGGCAGCTATGCCTGGCTTCCGACGTCGACACGGGGGACATGGCAGGACCACTAGTTGTCCTGTAGATATTGCCCCGGTACGGTGACTGCTCACCACTGTTACTGTAGGCCGCCCACTCATCAGTCATTGGGGTGCGACTTTCGACGTCACCCGTGTGTCCACCCACCTATTGATTGAGTACCGCGCCTCCTTTGATCGACAGATGGCGCATCAGGTATGCCATAGATCACTTTTGATTTCCATTGTCATCTACTCTTAAATTGCTATTGTACGATCATTTTCTAATGCAGTAGATCACTTTTGCTACTTCATCAGGTGGTGTGGGACCCATACAGCTCCATCCTGCCCGCCCTGCCACCGTACTGCCTGGTAGGCAACGATGTATGGCGTGCCCGGGTGCCATTGGTATGCTTCTACCTTGTCGAGCACTACTATCCGGACAGAGTGCTCAGACAGTTTAGTGGCTTCCAGGAGATACCAGCCCCCCCTGCTGATATGAGACCCCTCCATGAGATTGACATGAGGGGACGTTCCGAGTGGAACTGGCAGTCCGAGCACGCCAGGTGGATTGCTGAGTGGGATGCTCGGCGTGATTGCATTGTACAGATGCCAGATTTGCCGGCTGGGACATCTGACGATTACTTCCAGTGGTATCATGCGATCACCCGACGCTGGATCGGTCGTACGGGAGCTATCATGCGATACATGGTAAGATCACTGTCTCTGTAAGCTTTATATCTACTTGTACTGACTTATAAGCTATTCACTGATATAAATATTTGCTATTACTCGCAGGCTGATTTCATTTCTAGCGTCCCAGACATGCCCCCAGAGCTTACTGCATCCACTGCACGAGATGTCTGTCGTGTAGTGGATGAGTTTATGGGGTTGAATTTCAATGATCCAGTACCACCAGCTCCACCAGCAGCAGCAGCACAGGGTGACCCACAGCCTCATACCGTACAGAGACGACATCCTCCTAGAGAGAGGCGTGGGCGGGGACGGGGGAAGCTCGGGCTCCAGGTATATAGATCAGAGATGAGCCTGAGCCGTCCGACCTACCTCCATTCGATGAGCTGGTCCTTCCCAGGTCATTCATGACGGGGCTGGCCCGTCATCCACTTCTTACGATATGGGGACACCCCCATGCCAGACCCGTCATCCAGTGACTTCCACACTCCCCTGGCTCCACAGAAGAGGCGACCATCGCCATCTCATGATATGGGGAGGGCCTTACACAGGTCGAGCCAGACCCTGTCCCATTCCATCAGTATAGTGCTGCTACGGGAGAGGAGCCCGCTCCAGTTACAGAGACTGGCCCATATTCACCGCATCCTCATCATCAGCGTACCCCATTCCCGAGGATATACGTGAGGGGGGTAGAGGCCGAGGACGAGGGAGCAGGGACACAGCAGCAGCGAGTAGTGGACGATAGATAGTTTTTTTTTTTTTTTTTTTTTGTATGTAGCTTCTTATTTCCTTGTATTATTCTTGTATGTATAGATCGTACTCATTTTCTCCTATACTTTTTATTAGAACAATCACTCTACATTTCATTCTATTTCATTTCCTATTATGTATTATGACTCTACGAATACTCATATTTTCATTGCACTGTGTATGATTGGGATGGGAATGTGAGTTTCGATTGGGCTTGGAAACACTGTAGTTTGTTAGTTTTTTTGCCATGGTGGAGGATGGTTAATGGCTTCTATGGCTGTTTATATTTGTATTTGACAGGTTTTTACAGGTTTTTAATGTAAATTTTTGCTTTTTCAAAAATATGATAGGATTTGCTGATTTTAGCCTTGCCTCGTCTCTTGAAGAGACGAGGCCACTGCTAGGCCTGACCTCGTCTCTTCAAGAGACGAGGCCGTGTTGCCTATTTTTGTGATTAATTTCGTCTCAGTGGTATTTTCGTAATTATTTTTAAAAATATTAATATTTTTAACCGTAATTCTGGTGCACATCCACAAACATTTTTTTGACCTTTTTCTATACGACCGTCCTATGGAACCAAATGATGAGATAACCACACAGATACAATGATCCCCAAATTTGTCGCATTATTTCCTTGAACGCCATTTTCATTTTTGTTCTTAAGAAATCCGGGCCAGGTCTGCCAGCGCAAAGTCCAATTGCAACGGTAAAGAAGGGTAGAATAGTAATTCTACCTTTAGTCCGTCAAACCAATAAATGAACAAACAAACTAAACACACCAACGCCCGAAAAGTCTTCCATTTTTCTTAGCAGGCTCGTCTTCTCCTTCTTCCTCCACCAAAACCAAACACTCCCTTCCACGCGATTCATCCGCGTCTTCCACTTTCTCTCTCCCCTTCTTCTTCACCATATTCACATACCCTTTTCTCACTATCCACTCTCTCTCTCTTGATCGGTTGAATTTTCATCAAGTTTTCGGTTTTTCCTGCAACTGCAAGTACTCTACGTTTCTCTGGTACATACTCACATACCCAGTTCTTTAATTCTTGTTTTTATGCAATTTCAATGCTAAAAGTTAAGTTCTTTTCGAATAAGTGACGATAAAGTTTGTAACTTTAGTGAATTACTGGATTCGAGAATTATTGTTCCTATGCTGATAAGGTTAAGGTACTTTGATTAATTGTAGTGCTGATTACGTTTTACGTATTGTTTTTTCCCTTGTATTGTTTAAATTTCAATTGGGTATTGATGAATTTAAGATTTTAATGTTATTGCTACTTTGACTTATGAAATTAATGATTTTTCAGTAGTTATCTAGTATTTATTAATTTGGTTGGTTAAGATTCTTTCGGCTTGGGTTTCATAGAGGGTTCATAAGGAAGATTATAGGAATTTCGGGCTGTTTTAATTTGCTAGTATGATGTAATGATCATCTTGGTCTAGTTAATAAAAAAATTGGATTTTATAGTATACTGATACTAATTCACTGTTTTCATAGAAATTTAAGATTAAATTATGGGCCTCTATGAAATCAGGACTGCAGAATTGTGTCATGGAGATTGTAGTTTAGTTCTGTCTTTTTGGGTTCCAAACTCTAGTATTGCTGCATATGCAAGATTTACAAGAAATGTCTTTGTTCTTTGACATTGCAGTATATAGAATGTTCCATTCAAAGAGATCTCCATTGAAGGCTGCTATCTCAAATCCTTTTGATTCTGATGATGAGGGTGATAGACCTCAAGTGCATAATTCTTCCAGAAAGACTTCTTCTGAGCCTAAGCTAAATCCTCCTAATTTTAGCAATAACCCCTTTGATGATAGACCCCAAATTCACAATTCATCCAAAAAGACTTCTTCTGAGCCTAAGGCAAACCCGCCGAATTTTAGCAATAACCCCTTTGATGATGATTACGGAGGAAAAGAGGTTGCTCCTTCTTCTTCACATTCAACTTCACTCAATAATGCTGCTAGAAACAAGTATAAGAATGATTTTCATGACTCTGGGGGTTTGGACAACCAGTCGGTGCAAGAGTTGGAGAACTATGCGGTCTACAAGGCTGAGGAGACTACAAAGACTGTTAATAACTGTTTGAAGATTGCAGGGGACATAAGAGAGGATGCAACTAAAACTTTGGTGGAGTTGCACCACCAGGGTGAACAAATCTCCAGGACCCATAATGCTGCTGCAGATATTGATCATGATCTTAGTCGGGCAAGTCTTCTTCTTTTTCAGAATAATATCTGTTCTGTACACTTATTTTGAATTTAGATCACTACATGCTTTTATGATCAATTTGTTCTTACATCTCTGCATAAAAGGATGGCAACAGAAAGGTCAGCCAACTACTTTTACCTAATGTGTTGCATGGAACATTGATTCTCTTGGATGGCAAATTAACCCCATATGAACTATTCCTCTTCAATGGCAGGTAGTTTTTAGGCAGTAAATTGGGTTTTGGTATTTGAATTCATGACCTGATACTCTGATATCATGTTGAGTTTAGCTTCACAACCAATCGGTCTAAAAGCTTAGGCTTATTTATTATTTGAGTGAATTATACTAGAAAGTACCAGTATTTGGAAGTATATTCATTTAAGGTATGAAGGCCTAAGTTGGTTAAAAAAAGAGGAATTGACGTATGATAAAGTAGGTTGAACAATTCATTCAACGTACAGATGTTTGCATTGTCTTTAATCAATTTTCCTCAATAGGCTGTTACCAATACTTTGTCTAACTTATTTTGTAAAACATGGATTCCTCTTTTTAACCACTCGACATATTAATATCTTAAATAAACTTAACCCAAAAGTTGATAACCGTGGTGTAATTTATCCTTTATTATTTTGTGCTTTTATCTTCAATTCTTAACAAACTCAAGGCAAAGTTGTAGACCGACTCCCTTTACCTTGTGACCAGAATTATATAGAACTACAACTACCTTTTAAAACATCTTATCTTTTCTAAGTTTGTGCAACTGTAATATCAATAGAAAGCTATCTTAGTCTGTGCCATTTGGTGTCTGTGGTTACAAGGAAACAAGTGGCACTTTCTTTGTCCCACTTCTTATGTCCATTCTCCCATGGATTTTATTTTTCTTTACCTTATTTCCTTCTGATAAACTTGTTACTTTTTATGCCTTGTTATGCATAGAATACTTTATCAGTTGCTAAGAAAAGTGCACATCGAGTATGATAATGACTTGTAGTGTTTTACATCAATGTCATGTTTGTTTGCCTTTATAACTGAAATGAAGTTCTGGTAATATGTGCCTGGTCTCCTTTGGGCTCATGCTTGACCTTCTTTTTATCCAATATAGGGTGAGAAGCTTCTGGGAAGTCTTGGTGGCATTTTTTCCAAGACTTGGAAGCCCCAGAAGAACCATGCAATATCGGGCCCTGTGATCACAAGAGGTAGCATGTTTATACATCTGAACTTTTTTTTTTTTTTTTTTTTTTATTCATTCATACGGCTGTAGGGTAAGATGACTAAACCTAGGAATATCTTAAAGAGTTTTCTGAACTAAAAGAGCATTTGAAATCGCTTTGTTCTCCAGACGAAGTCCAGAGAAAGGGTAACCACTTGGAGCAAAGGGAGAAGCTTGGCTTGAAGTCAGTTCCTAAAAGACAATCTCATTCATCCTCACCTACAGAGCCAACAAATGCATTAGAGAAAGTTGAGGTTGGTGTTTCTATTTTTGGTGATCGGATCAAAGAACTGGGGGATAAAAATCAGCAGTAAATTAGACTTGGTTCTTCTATTTAAACGTTTGATAGTATTGGTTTTTTATGTGCCACTTGTTGTCATGATTGGGGCAGTTACATGTAGATGAGGAGGTTGATATATTTTCTATATTTTGTACTGTTACATGTATCTAAATAATAAACAAAACTGGCTGCAAGGACAGCAGGCTCTAGTATTGGGAATCCTAATATTAGTTTTCTATAAGATTAATTATAATAACATGACCTGTAGTTTAATACTATTATAAATAAGTGATCTAAGTTTTGATTTTTAATAAATAAAATGTATTTTGATATTTTGATATTTTGACAACCAAGTAACCTGAGTTTTATTTTTGCCAAACATATGACTTGTGTTTTGTACTTTTGCAAATAAGTTATCAGAGTTTTTATTTTTCTATATTTTGTCACTTTATGTTAATAATAAATTAGAGATATGTGGCTTTCTTTTGTTGATTGATTAGCACAAAGTGACAAAATACAAGTTATATATCTGTCAAAAGTCAAAATTCGGATCACTTATTTGCAAAAACGCAAAGCACAAGTCATGTAATTATCAAAAACAAAACTTAGGCCACTTAATTATCAAAATATCAAAATATAGGTAATGTATTTATCAAAAATCAAAATTTAGATCACTTATTTGTAAAAGTACTAAAACGAAGGTCATGTTTTATAATTAACTTTTTTTTATATAATGTGGCTTTCTCTCTCTCTCTCTCTCTCTCTCTTTTCTCTCCCTCTCTCTTCTCTTTTTAATTTTTTTTACTCCTTTAAAAATATTCATTATAATACAACTGCCTTCTAATATTTAAATTCCACGACCTCCTTTTTGAAACAGGTAGAAAAAGCTAAGCAAGATGATGCATTGTCGGATTTAAGCAATCTACTTGGAGAATTGAAGGAGATGGCTGTTGATATGGGCACTGAAATTGACAGGTACTTTGCATTCTTTTTACTACTACTTTCTCCTTACTTTACCCCTTATCCGCCCCTTGTAGTTGTTTCACTGGCAGAAGTAAAATTGCCCTGTCCCTTTTGTTATATCTTTATTTGCATCAGGCTGAGAAATACTTCCCCTTTAAACATCCTTTGAATACTTATTTACTTCTTGTTTCAGGCAAGGCAAAGCCCTGGATAATATGTATGATGATGTTGATGAGCTTAATTTCCGGGTGAAACAAGCTAGTCAACGCGGTCGCCGTTTGCTTGGGAAGTAGGATCCAAATTGGTTTTCACTCTTGGTGGAGACTGCCAAGACTTGATAGTACAGGGAATTGCTCCCTGTCAACTTGCATCTCTTATGTACATTGTTTTATATACCCTATCATAGCTTTATCTGCATTGATTTAAGTTTTAATAAATGAAATGTTTCAGGAATTTAAAGATTAATTGTTAATTCAAATTTTGAGACGAAGTTCACATTCCTTTTATGTTAGCTCCATTATTTAGTGCGTCCACATGCATGCCCACGTAAGCACACAATGGTATCTTTCTTCATGAGGACACTGGAAGGATACAGATTTATATATTACCGATTGCTTTTAGCTCTTGCTTCAATGATCTTGTGCCCTTTGGAACTACAATTTGGAGAGATCAAACTAAAAGGGACTGATAATTTCAGGTTCAAATTAGTTGTAACCCCATCAAAGTTTTGATGCAACTTTCATCGGGTTTCATGTACCCAATTTTGGGTACCATGCTCTAAAATGGATAATAAAACATGAAAAGGTATACGTTTTAAGCTATAACAGATGCAGGAACTCTATAATTGGCGTTAAAATAGCATGGTTTGCTTTGTAGCGCCTATCAATCAAACTTCCGCAAGCGCATATTGGTTTTATCAACACTCATAATCGGAACTCTATAATTGGGGTTCCAGTAGCACGTTTTGCTTTCTGGCACAAGTGTAAGTTTATCAAAAACTTCAGCAAGCGCATATTGGTTTTATCAACACTCATCACCTTCCCTTGGTTTCAATACGATTTAAGCTAAGAGATGTAGCATGGTTTGCTTTGTGGCACAAGTGTAAGTTCATAATCTTTCATATCAATAAAACTTTAGCAAGCGCATATTGATTTTATCAAGACTCATCACCTTCCCTTGGTTTCAATTCCGGATTATGTAAGATGTCAAACGCATCCACCTGCACTGAATAGGATTACTAGCACATGTTCCACTTATGATTGAAACACAAAGATCATCTCAAATCATTTTTCATGTTGGACCTTTAGAACTGTTATTAAAGATTTAAATTTACATACAAGGGACTGCCACTGCCTGCTTATACTTGCCATTCCTTATTGCAACAAACAACATAAACTGATTACATATTCATCAAAAAATTGAAAAGATTAAGAGCAACCAGGGGCATCAAAATTAGGTAGAACTATGAAAGCTATCGACAAAGGGGAGATAGAGATAGGAGATCTCACATCAACGAATGAAGGTTTTAGATTAGGAATATTGCCATCTGTAGTAAGCTTCAATGGAGATCCATTTAAAAGCATGGTTTGACTTTGAAGATTGCCACCCTCAGGAGTTAGATGGTATTCTTCCCTATAGAAGGGTTCTTTGATGATCCAATGCCAACAAATGAAACTGTGCTCTTGATAGCAGCAATTATCATGCTTTCTCGATTGATGAAATTTCTAGTATGTAACTTCTTGATCATATTATTTTGTACATCAATCTTGAAACTAGTCTGATTGCTTAAATTGAGTAGGAGCATGGTTATGCCGACCTGTAGGAGACAACAAAGAACGAAGAACCATAAGTTGATCTAATGAATATGTCTAATTTAAGAACAAGGTTGAAGCTTTCTAGGATTTTATTTCTGATCCTTAGTGATGCATGCAGATCGTCATTTCAACGTAGATGCAAGAAATTATAAAAAACAAAATGCGCCAACATGGGACTTGGAAAGTACAATATGCGATTTATCTCCTGGCTGTGTCTAGGGCAACATTCAAACTCCCTGGGCATTGTTCAAGATTCACACAACAATTTAAGAGTATCCGAAGAAGATATTCCATGCAAAGTCTATACTTGATTGCAGTGACAGATTGCAAAGTCACCAAATAAAAAGGAAGAAATGTAAAATTTATGCTAATTAAAGCATTACATATTAACTATATCGCTAGGCAATGTAGAAGGTGAGGATGCATATGAATACTATGGAGATTGGCGTTTGATTGTTAACATCCCCGCCCATACTATGCACTACACAGGATGAAGGATGTAAGAATTGCCTTTATGCACATAATGATGCAATTATTCTCTTGAAACTTATTGGCTATTTAATGCTATGCTCTTATATCTCTGTTTATTATATGACTAAATCAAAAGATGAAGCCTTACCCTTCTCTTTGAACAATGCACATAGTAGCGTAAGAATGGTGAAGCACTGCCATCAACAGCAAGAACACCTTTTCCCATGAGCCGATGCCACAGAAGTGCACTGTTAAAAGATGTCCAACAAAAATGAGCCATTAAATATTAGGTATATCATATTTCTTTAATTTTGTGAGGAGCAGATCGACCATATATCAGAGAAGAAAAAACACTTGCCTGTAGTAATCAGGGTTTGGTAAAAATGTATCTTTGTCAAGGAGACCATAGTTCCCACCAATTAATGTTTGCCGGCAGTAAACCTTTGTGTTATACGTAGCCGCCATCCCAAGCTGGTCCAAGTACCTATTCCACAAATTTAGGAACTGCTCATGTCAAAATAATCAAACAAACAATGCAATAACTCAGAACTCCAGGGGAAAAGAGAAAAAAGAAACAAAATGAAAGATTACCAAAAGCTGTTCACAAATGTGTCAGATACATGTCGACCACCACTGTTGTAAGCTCCACCGGATTCTCCCACCCACGGAGATGCCCAGGGACCATTACTTTGTATTGTTTGCTCAAGATTGCTGAAGGTTTTTGATATCTGATTTAAGTAATTTGGATCCAATATTTTGCCCACAAGATTGGGATCAGAACCTAAAATTCAAGATTCCTGGTGATCAGCTTGTTTCTTTCACCCTAAGAAAGATGCAATAGCTTTACAAAAGAATATATAGACTTTCTGCAAGAAGAAAACTTTTCACATAGATGCGCTGTAACCAAAGGAATTCAGATGCATCAGTGACTCAAGAAAACATAAGATCATGCTGAGATTTGTGAATGGCTGTTTATCAATGTAAACACTGAAATATATGACAAATTATATACAACTAAAAATGTTGGTACTCAGAAAAGGATAATAGCTTGGAAATGCCCAAGCTTACCAGGACCCAGATTGTATATGTGGTGTGTCATGGCATTAACCACACCGGAGCCTGAAACTCGAAGAAATTTTGTAAACCAGTCCTGATCGAAAAAACCTCCTGGTGCAACAAGTGAAGGTTTTGTATGAACTTTCTTGTAAATCTCATTGATGATTGCTTTAAGGGTGGTAACATCCTTGCCATACTGCTCAGCAGTAACTCTTGCACCAACTCCATTTCCACAAAGCTCATTACCTTCAATGAAGAGGCAAAAGGCAAGGACAGAGATCAGAAATATAGATACACATGAAAGTACTTTTAATGAGACCTGGGGTAGACAAATACCAAATTCCCATGAATCAACAGGGTACTCCTTGGCAGCAGTGTATTTCATGAACTCGTATGCATTACTATAGTCCCAGTCTCCACCCCATAAATTTTGCCTGATCTTGTGCCTTCCATAAAGTGCATTCAAGCCAAAAGTCACGATTGCTCTGGATAGAATCAAGCCAAATAACCGTCAGTGGACCCATGGACTGTCAAAAAACATGAAAAAGCAAGTTTGATCGTGCCAATCTACCAGAAATCTTGGGAAGACACAGATCTATGAATTGCATCGAGGCAGGGACATCCACAATCATGTGCTATAAGTAAAGGACTTCATTTACACAGAAGAGTCACATCAAATAAATTGAATGCTTACAGCAGTGATTTCTCTGATGTCCGGGAAGTAAGCAAGGAAATAACACCACAATATAAGTTCAAAAAGTTGAAAGCTGGGCGTACCTTGCTTTGATGAACAAAGCATTCAACTCATCCCATCTATCCATATGCAAGCACCCTTTCGAAAAACCAAACAATCCATTCTTATCTTTTCTAAATGGATGACATGGATACTTAAGCTTTCCAATGTCGTACAGCATCTGGTCTTGCAAAGAACCCCCAATCCTTATCCTCAGACTCTTGAAAGCTAATAATACACCACCATAACAAAGGAAAATCTTCCCCATTATACAAACAAGATTTAAATATGCAGCTCTCATATCTAACTTCTTGAAAAGTTCACATGATATAAACTTAATGAGGCAGATGACAAACCTTGGATTGCTTTCTCAAGATAAGGATGCGACAAGTTCTGAAAGTATCAAATCATGTTGGTTAGTCATATATAGCAAATCTCTACGAGTTTAGAAAGCTTTTGAAGTTCTTACCAAATTTATTGCAGATGCATAGCCCCACGGACAGATGTTATAATTGCATTTATCATGAGGCCACCAATCCATAGTCGCACAGATATAGGGATCATCAGTTTCAGCAATAGTTTTTGAACCATCAACCACAAATGTAACTTCTTGAGCAAAAACGAGAGGAATTGAAGCTAATAGTACAAAAGCAAGACCAGATAATCCCATTGTACTTTGAGTGAACAACCACCCCCCACCTTGGTAGTTCCACAACTTATTGTAATAATCTGCAAGAAAAGAATTGAATCCATTCAATGCAAAAAACTCTCATAAAAGGCTGCGGCAATGCTTGATGTCATCAATAATTTTCTTTCAAACACACGTCTATTTATTTACAAACTAATAAAACGTGTGCACCGGTTTAATAATTTCCTATTAAGACCACCTTAAACTCTTATTCTAAATTCCAGAAAACAATCTAATAGTTACTTAGATTAAATCACAACACGGACCCCGAAATAAAAATTACCTTAGAAATCCTTAAACATGAGGAAAACAGATGAAGAGTTTTGCTCTATTATGTGAACAAAGATTCTGCTTATGGTGGGAATAAGGTTTGAGTTTTCTGTACATGAACAAGGATTCGGAAACTCGGTCGGAAAGAGGGTTGTTTGGTAGTATATAATCATGCAGAGAAGAAGTGTAAGCAAAGCTACCTATGACAATAATGGCAGATGAAATAAGGGTAAAGAAAGAGACATTCCTTGAGTCAAAGACTCATTAAGTAAATGATACACACATATCAACCAAACTAAACCAAACCAAACGCCACATCACAAAAACCATAACAACAGGCAAAAACTAGATAATCCCAGAAACAAACAAGAACTAGATAGAAGAAAAGCTAAAACCCAAGCTCAGAATCACTGAAGATCACAACTTTAGGGAATGAATATCAGTAATTCAAGTGAAACAAAAGAGCCCAGTCAAGGAATTGAGTTTAAAACAAAGGATTCAAACTGAATCATGCAAAAGAGGCAAAATTTTGAACTCCAGATTGGAAAGTTCAAATCTTTAAGATTTATCCACCACAATTCAAATGTAAAGAGAAGAACCCAGAATTCGGATATAGCAATTTCACTTACCTCATATATGAATTCTCCTAGTAATGGCTAATGAGACTAAGAAAAGTTATATTTGAAGAACGGAGGTAGTGATAAAGACAGGATAAAGTATGGTGTTTGTGCTTTATACATAATACAATGTTGTTGTGTCCTGCATTATGCATTCGACCAAGACTGTAAAAATAAAACAAATGAATGTGAAGAGGGCCTCATTAGATCATTTTGATTGCTTAGAGGAGCAAGCAAAAGAGGAAGCTTTGTCGTGGTATCAAGCCAACTACCTATTCTTTATTGATTAGTTGTGAGAAACGAAATATTTAGTTAAGAATTTAGATTTCAAAATAGCAAAAGGATTAAGAAATTCCAAATAATATTATTTATTTATTCCATTAAACTTGTAATTAATTTAGGAAAGGATAATATCTGAATTTAAACTCCTCATAAATGTGTGGCAAGAATTAAGATTTGATTTAACAAAAAACTTCCTTTCCATATTTTTATAAAATTTATGCTATATCCGGGTCTAAACCGGGACCTGACTAACCCGATCCAATCTAGTCTGATGGATCCATGTTTGTATCTAACAAAGGGAATTGAGATCAAGTTCGATCCGGATGGGGTCTGAACTCTATTCGGCCTATAAAGATGCTAAATGTTATAGAATAAATGTATAAATAATTTAATAGAATTAACACTTCAATTCTTGTCTATAAGAAATTGCTAATGGATATCCTGTGATGGTTGTTGAATTATTAAATAAAAAAATTATATTTATACTTTTGTATATTTAATCTGTTGTAAAATTGTATAATTAATATTAACGGACGTAAATATACATGTATTTAAATCCTAATACAACCAGATGGAGTTGCTAAGAAGGATGGACGCGATGTTTCAGGCTTAAACATTGGGCATATAATCCACCGACAGTGCACTGACACTGACCGCTGACCAACAAACGCCATACTTTGTTAGTAGGGAATCCAAAAGTCCCAAAGTTAGACGTTTAAATCCCACGACACTAAACGAGAGGTGGAGGCTTACCTAGGCAGTAGCCTTCCATAATGTTTTTTTTTTTTTTTTTTTTTTTTTTTTTTTTTTTTTTTTTTGCCGAACAGGTCCATAAATTTACTATTTCCACTTTTTCTCAGAGTTTAGGATTAGAGTTTCAATGAAATATGATACGGACGCATATGTCAAAAGACCATCAACTCTAACCCTAAATCCTAATACGTAATGAATTTCGCCAGATGAAGCAGGAGACGGATCTAAAAAGGGTTTCACTGTCGACCAAAGAGAGACAACCTCGGAGAGGTCAAAACACAAACTTTGGGAGCAAAGCCCTCTTTCTTTGTCTCAGTTACTTTCCAATTTTTTAAAAACTTTCTTTGTTCATCTACTTATTTTTTTATCTTTGGCAAATGAAAGGATTTGACTTTACAACTTTAATTTTAGTTCATTTCATGTGTGTTGAATCAGCTTAATTGAGAAAAGTAGAGAAAAACCCGATAATAGTTTCCTACATCGGACATCGATGTGTTGATAAAAAATTATAAGAGTGCTAAAAGTATGGTAGAAGCCCATAATTTGATTATAACTAATCTGCAATTAAAGATATGTGAAAGTTAGAAATTAATTCTTGTTTAGGATACTGATTGAATCTAATTGTTTAAATAAGATTGAAATAAAAATAATTACCAAACTACAATGTTAAAATCATGTTTGGAAAACAGGATATAAGCTAACTATAACATATGCATGTGCCATCGTGTTTAAGAAGTGCAATTCATGTGCTTATGTATATCCCATTGAAAACATTGTATCACATCTTTTTCATGTGATTTATGTACAAAACAGTATATCACATCTAATAGACACAATTTTATAATGAATTTTGATAATTTCTTTCATATGGCCTTTATTTCGATAGTTCTCTCTTTTTTTTTTTTTTTTGTATAAGCTGTGAACATGTTGTTCACTCTGAAAGATATGTTTTGTTTATCACAAAGAATCAAGAACCAATAGTAGAAAAACCTTGACTTATTGGTTATAGATGAGTCAAAGATCTTGGCATAAAGATTGAGCACTACAATAGTGGAATTCTTGAGAAGAAAATACCTTCTATCTTTATCAAACATGAAAATTTGATATTCATTTGATGATTCTTAATTTTCATTTTTTTTTAATTATAATGAAGACTATTTCCTAGAAATAACCCTTCACAACAAAACAAGAGAAATTGGAAAAATAAAATAAAATAAAAATTTCCACCTTAAGTAAGCGATTGATTGACCACCATGACAAGCCAATTAAAGGTCAATTGGCTGAGGGAGACCTTAAGTAATGACGAATTTCTTTTATGATGAGTTGTTTGTTTCATCTTACATACATGCGTAAGTAAAGTTTTTCTTTGTTGGACTTTGCTCTCAAGTATGATTTAAGATGATTCCCAATGTTTTTTTACTACTTTTCTCATGAATCCACTAAATTTTTCTTATAACTTCTTAGCTCTATTCTTGAAATTGATCCTTGAAGGTACTTTTAGTTAGTCCAATAAGATTAGTTGGTTTTGGCACTCCATTACAAAGGCATGAGTTGATAAGACTCATATCTTACCATAACCTACCCCATTGGATCTCCAACCCATGTTAGTTCATGACTTGTACATGGATCTTTTCAATCAACAGCTTAACTGGTTTGTACCCCTGATCTAAGAACTTAGTGTATACAAACAAATTACTAGTAAAAATAAAAAAGAATGTTAAGCATAAATTATACCAAAAACTTATATTATTTTACGTAAATTAGAATTGATTCTTTTACATCAACACCATTTTATGTGATACTATAAATAACATAAGAAATAGACATATTTTTAATGTTGTTTTGGTTTAGTATATATAGCTTTTATTATAAGAAAATTTTGTGAGGCTAACCATTAATATCCTTTTAGTTTTTTTTTTCTTTTTATTTCCTTCCGATTTCCTTCATTGCCAAATGACAATATCACAGTGCATGTTAATTGTAGTTTGTATAAATAGAAAAACAAATCGTATTCAGCTTTATCAAAAATCAAGATAGAACTACTACTAACTTTTGAATTTAAAATGAAAATTTGAAACAGAGAAATTGGCATACAAAAACAACATAATATGCATCAAATGTAAAAGAGAAAATAGAAGACATTGTGCAATGAATTTATAAAGGTTCCACCTTCTAAGTTAGTATCTTATTCAGCTCTACGTCAAGTCTCTTGTATCTATAGTAATATTTCCCACTATATTCAATTAAGTCAAAATTACAAATAGTATGTCATGTTAGGGATTTAGAGATCAAAACTAATATGGCAGCGGAAATATAATATATATTTTTCATAATTAAACCCTTAATCCCCAATCGGATCTAATTGATTTAACCAAATGAGAATAAATGGGATTATACCTTTTCGCAACTTTTAATCTTTTGGATTTGAAGGTGCTGCAATCGCGTGAGCTCCTTTTATGGTATCCACACGAACAAATTTTCCCAACTAGATTTGATGTGCATGCTAGCACATCGAAAAAATTCCACGTATCCTGGAATTATCTCACAAAGGGTCCCTCATAATTTTCCTTTTTGTTTTCTTTACATATTTTCTCTGCAAATTTTGATATGATGACAAGCTATCGTTAACCTTAAAGGAAACCCATCGTGTTATATATATAGGACACCGTGCACTGTAAATATCTTCCCTAATCTAATTAAGTTTTTTTAATATAAAAGACTCATGCCATATATTTTATAAATAACAATTTTATTTATTAAGTTATAATTATTTATTAATAGATAATTAGATAATTCCCGATAGACCTATTTAAATAAACCACAATCCAATTGATTCGTTCTTTGTGTGTGATCCTATAGGTTCACTTAATGTTAGCAACAAGCCGTAAACATTTTGGACTTATGACATAGTTGGTCTCTAGTAAGCCATTATGCCTACCTAAATTAAGTGAAGATTGATGGTCTCATTTTACCTACTAACAGCCTGTTATTTAGTCCCTTTATTACACGTATCTTATTATCAAACATAAGGTATGGATCAATACCCAGTTTAACCACATATTTCTTGAATTCAGAGTTTGACTGACTTAAACAAATGGTTCTGATAACTCCTTATCAGTTCATTTGAGCATGGTCATGCATTTCTTAGTCTTACTTATTAAGAGGCCCAAAAGATATCTCTCTTACATTAATGAGAGGAACAAATTCTTTCACGAACACTCATATTCCTCCACATAACTTATTCCGTGTCCAAGTACAATCTTATAATTATCTAATTAAAGATAATGAAGAGCTGAATCAAAACATGAAATGTGCTATGTAGGAATCCATGGTGTCATCAGGTCAAGGGACTAAAACAACATTGTAATGAGAAATAATTATCGCATTTGTCCATATAGCATTCTCATATTTGGTCATTCCAATGTAATGTACTCTTACATGTATCCATGCATTGAATTGATATCTTATATCCATGATCAGTAAAACATGATCATCATTCAACCAACATGCTAGTCTTAATTCATTATTATTCCATATAATGAATAACCAGGGATAATTTAGAATAATGTTATTTCTCGCCTTATGTTTTACTATTAAAGTCACATACTTTAACAATATAAGGAATAACCAATTATTCAAGGAATAAATTTCATCAAAGTAAGAAGGTTAATTATAACTTTGATAAAGAAAATTGACTTATATTATAAAGATAAATATTCAAATGACATAGAATCCTCATAGCCTAGGGCACATCACTAGGATGTCATTTGCATTTTAGAATCGATTCCTCTCCTTAGTTTCACTATCTTATGTTAAGCTAATTCCTAATTCTACAAAGCCTATTTTCAACCATCACAGTCTCATAAAATTAGAATCAAAATGTGAAAAATAAAGAGTATACAGATTTCTTGAAGTGTCAACTCATAAATACCAAAAATATATCAAAGAAAGTTGTCAAGTTAAATGAATTTAGTAAGTAAAAAGTTTAGCTTTTGTTATGTATAATGGATACATGTTTAGGGCATGAAAAGTTCAATTAGGTATAAAATTGGACTTTTTAACGTTCAAGTACCTAGTTTATCTATTCGACAAAGTTCAAGTACCAAGTTGGGCATTACCCTTAAGGAATATGACAATTTCCCCCATTTACATTACTATCATTTTCATTAGTGTTGTTGCACATGTCGATGATCAAATTGGGCCAAAAGGACTCTAAAGGTGGCTCCCATATGTAACATTTTTTTCCCCATGTAGCACTTATAGATGTACTCTCTGTGCCATTTGCAACAATTGGAACTCCTTAAACAATTCAATCAATTGCTACAATACATATTATTTGTAGCAATCAATTTCTCTTACCTTTTGAGGCAATTTTGAATTGATGTAAAGTTTCTCATGATTTTGGTTTGAAAATTGTCACTTCTTCATCATTTGACAAAATGGAATTGATAAGAACGTTGGTGCTATAAGCAAGGAATATTGAATCTTACAATATCCCTTAAAGAGACCATGATGGAATATAAGCACCTTTTCTTGGTACTGATCTAGAGTTATCTACACTTAAAAGTTAAGCATGCTTAATTAAGAATACTCTTAGAATGACTGGTACAAAAGTCCTAGTCATTAGTAATGAAATCATGATGTTTGAATACTTGGTGGTGGAACTAAATGTCACACATAAGATAAAGTGCTACATTGTGTAACCACCTATTGAAGTATCATAGTTAAAGTATTACATAATAGGCTCACCTCTTGAATCTATCAAAGCTACATATGGGGTCCTTCATATTGTATAGTCCCAAATTGGTATAACAACGTTGATGCAAACATCAGTTTGATAAACATAAAACATTGTATACTCTTAATTACAAAGTGATGATACTTTTAATTATTAATACACCATTTGGTGTGGCAACCTAGAGTTAGAACTTCAATGAACACTATCAAGATAGTGACCTCTTAATAATTTGTTGTATCAAAGATAAAACCTTGAGATGTGTTAAACCTAAGCCGTCAATAACCCATATTGGGAATTTTTATTGGTATCAATAGTATTAGAGCAATTTACCATTCATTCAGGGAAAGATGTGGCATATATGACAAAGTGTCATGCTATGGGAGCCACTTCATGACCTAGTGCTGCATATTAGAGGCCATCTTTAAGGTTTTTCCTACTTGGTGTAGTCTTGGACATGCATAGCAATACATACCGGAATATTAGATCAATAGTCTTAGAGATTGTAATGCTCTTTAAATGAAGTGATGTTCTCATAATAATTAAATCAAAGCATCTTTTGGTGCAATGGCTTAGATTTCTATAGAATTCCAAAGTTAAGCATGGATACAGAATGTGTGGGCTCTTAAGAAGTAGCTATACCATTGACAAAATTGTAAGGTAGAAGTGAAAGATATCTCGATTTTAAGATTATCAAGCCTTACAAATGGTATTAAAGAAACTCAATTGCCGTGTAAAAAATTTTAATCATCATATATAGTTATATACAATCAAGCTCTAAAACTTTTGGCATAAATTTTGCATTTGCATTTGAACCTTACTTAATTTTGCAATTAATTATCTAAAGTTTAAAACTGAAAATTTGGTACCTAATTTTTTTTTTCCGTTTTTGTAATAAACTACATGAATTTTGCTTATTTCTGCTATTAACTGTTTGAATATTTTTTTTACAATTAATTACTTAATCTGGGTACTATAAATTACATTGAAAGTTTATAGGTAGTTAAGTGAAATTTTTAAATTTTAGATAATTAATTATAAAAGTACATAAAATTTAGATGCCAAATATAATATTTACTCACATTTTTATTTGTGGTTATTAAGTCCTATATGTTTTAAACATCATCAAATCAAAATTGTTGTATAAAATGCCACCTAGCTTGGTGGCATGCTATTTGGGGTAAAAATCTATTTTTATTTAAAAATTAATAAAAAAGGAAACTATTTTTAACTTGGATTTAAACAAAGTTTATAGGGCTACCCATTACTAGAAAATTAGTTCACTTTCGAGAGGATCTTGAAAGACTTTTTTTTTTTATCCTTCTCTCTTCCAGTTTCCTAATGATGGATGGTGGCATCACCATATGCTAACAATGGAGAACAGGCTCCTTAGAAGTGGATTAGGTTCTTTAAATTTATATATAATGCTTTTATTTAATTAATTTTTAGCTAATCTCGTTCAAAATTTATATTAAAAAATGGTTTTGCCTACATAACATGCATATATAATAGCACCATATATTAAGCATGTCATATGACTGAAAATGTCTTAGAAGGGACAACTAAAGAAGGGTACCGTGCATCATCATGTTGCATTGCCAAAACATATATCTTATATTTGCCCAACTTTCTCTATTATATCCATGGGAACTTTTATTATTGCGTTATAGCATTGTACCACTAATAAAAGAAATAGATGTTAAAAAATTTAAGATATTTGATCACAATTGAAAAAAATTTGAACAATTTATTGATGCGATGAGACCGATCTCATTGTAACCGCCACAGGACCGTAAAATTTTGTTTAAACTCAAATATCAAAAAATATACTAAGGTACCGTACGATGATTTAAGACTTCGTTATGTGATATTTTAAAGTTTTAGAAGCCAAAGGTCTGTGCCCAAAATTTTTAGGACTTAGTGGTACGCTTTTGCCAATACCTTTATCATTTTCGTACATTTTTGTCACTATAGTAACCCTTTTAATCTATGGACGTGTTGAAATGGGTAAGAAACGAATTCAAGCAAGCTCTTCATTGACCAAGAAGAAGCCATTGTTGGAATTATGGAATTTCATACCTTATATGTATACACTTATTGAAATATCTAAGAAGCGAATTTAAGCAAGCTCTTCATCAACCAAGAAGAAGCCATTATTGGAATTGTGGACTTTCATACTTGTATATGTATACACTTATATACGTATTTATATATTTATTATTAATAAGTTTTCATGACTTAATAATAATTGATCTAATGAAGTATAATGATTTTAGTCATCTAATATAGAGTGAGAGGCCTAAATAATAAGTGTGTAAAATTCTTAAGGTTCATTACTAATTTTATGATTAGCCAAATTAGTAATAACCTATTAGGGTTACATATATAAAGGGTATGGTCCCTAATTGACATACACAATACAATTCAATATTTTTTTCATAATAAATTATGGCTTCCATCTCCCAATAGTGTGTACGATCAATTGCAAGATCAATTCAACTTGGATTCAATACACATCATTTATGGAAGCAGATATGCTTCCGCCATCTTCTCCTCTCAAGCAATCTTTAGATAAGGATCGGTTTTGAGATATAATAAATTATTCCCATCAAGTGGCATCAGAGCAACCTTATTCTAGAATTGCTTGAGAATTATTGTATAATGATGAAATTCTGATTTAATATTGTATTTCATTCCATATATGCTTGATTTCAGAATAAATTATGAGATCTGGTTAAGAAATCATGGAATCTCATTGAATCTAGGTTTCAAGAAATACTTATAAAAGGGTTTATTTTGTAGATTGGAATTTTATCAAATTCTTTTGGATTTCTATCACCATGCCTTGTAATCTTTTAGAAGTGCCTGTAGCAAGAAATTGTTTTCGATCCCTGATTTCGGTATATATGGATTCAGGGATGTGGTCATGTTATTGTTGAGCTCTTGATAAGGAATTTTATTTTTCAATAATTGATTTAATCTCATTTTCTCTTGCTTGTAAAATCGTTCATGATTTGTTCTTTAGTCGTAAGTTCGGATTCAGTTCACTGGATGCTTCATGGATTGATGTGGTTTGTAATTTATTTGCTTTTACTCCGGAATCAATAGTCGACTATTTAAAATTTTATGAAAACATCGTTTTTAACGTCTTGCAATTTGTCTTGCTTTGATGCAGCTTGGATTTCCGATGATATATTAGGTTTCAAGCATATATTTCTTTACTCGCTGCTTTTACTTCTTGTAATTGAAATACTAGTGTGACTGAAACAAAATCTTCCAATTAAATAACTTTTTACTTTATCGGTTACTTTAAGAAAGTTATTTATTATTTTTAAAAGATTTTTATGGATTTCATTTTATTTTATTACCTTAAAATATTGTTTATATTTTTTTTTATAAAGATTAAATAAGTATGAAAGAATGAGCAAGAGGGTTATTTTTTTGTAAAAATTAAATAAGTATAAAATGACTAATAAAAAAAGGAGTGAGAGAATTGCTTGTCATAGCAACTTTGGTTAGAGCATCCATATCCAGAAAGTCATTTACAAGGTCTCTAAAATACCATAATAGTATTTAAAGAAACTTTCTTTTTGAATGACCTTACTACTTTATCTGTAAAGTCATCCCCATAAGTTTTTTTCACTTCTTTTTATACTTTAAGGGTCTCATTTGCTTTAATAATAATAAAATATTCTGAATGAACTCTCCACATTCGTAACGGATTCAAAAAGTGAGGTCATTCGCCTATATACTCATATCAAGCACCTCCAATATGAATAGTCTAAGTAACTCAACAAACAATCCACTTTATTACATAAATAATTACCACATTACTTGTACAATCTTGTTTCTTAGAAATTTCATCAAATACTTAGGAATAAAGATGGTTTAATGGTCACCGCAACGTTCTTTGTTTCGTGAGATAGAAAGTTTTGCTGCATTGAGGTTGAATTCTCCGATTAAATATAATGTAACAAAAATGAAACGAAAAGTTTTATTTTACCCACCGAAAAAAAAAAAGTTTTGTTTCACCCAAAAGTCCTAGTGCATGAATATTCTAAATTATTTGGTTGCCTTTGATTGATGGTCTCAAGACACCAATAAAAAATTAATTACCGCAATGTAATCTTCTAATAAACATGTCGTCATATTAATATAAAATAAGTGTTGTGGGAGAGTTAACAGTTAAGACTAAGAATGAGCAGTACAGGTTGCGTGGAATAGCAAGCCATATTTGTACTCCATCTTAGTACCTTATAAGGTATAAAGTAAATTTTATATTCAAAAACTACTTTACAATATCTTAGAACAATTCTATATCCTATAAAATTTATAAAATAAATGAAATTTTAAGAAATCTGTAATTTTTTCTTTTCTTTTAAATTCTGAATTTATTTGATATAATAAATATTGATATACCATCTTAGATATGAGCTCTTTAAATTTAGTCAACCTATTTGGATGATGAGCCACACTTTTTGGGGCCTGTCTAGCCTATCATAGGCCTAGAGCCAACTGCGTAGAGTCAAATTGAGTTGTACTAGTAGATAATAGCCCAATCATTCCTTGTTCATCGTCGATAAATCCCTTCTAACACCATTAAAAGAACTTCAACCTATTAGGTCGGTCTCACGCAAGCCAAGCAACTAGTGGATATATCGAGTTGTCTCTCACTCACTCCTTCCCAAAGATCTTGGAAACTTCTATAGTGGAAAGATATGCTTTCTTAATATATTGGAATGCATTTTCCTAATATATTGAGATACACTTTTCAATATGGTTTTTGATTTGGTTAATTTGCTACAATCTCTTTTCTCATAGATAGGCTCCTTAAGTTAATGGTAAAGCTATTTGCATACTTCTCACTCTTGCTATTAACCCATCGCATTTGTTCCTTACTATCAACTTAAGCATTGAAGTGGTCTCATTAGACGATTTACCAGGCTATTATATTAATGATCTCTTATTCTCGTAATAGTATTAGTAATTTTAATATTATTTAATTTTTCTTATACAATGGAACTAGATACCTTGAGCTTATACCTATGTACATTTCATTGGAGGTTTCAAATGAATATAAAGTATAAAGACCTTATAATTGTACCATTACTCTATCTTATAAGAATAAGTTTTTAAAAGATCTATATCAAAAACCTATGTTGCGATGCTTAATACTCACACAAGTTCTATATAATTGAGTAAGGTACACTTGCATATATTATATATTGAGAAATTTTATGGTCCCATCATTAATTATGACAAAACCAACCTAGTCACTATCTAACGGCTCACATCATACTCAACTGTGATCGAACTACGAAAATAGTTAATATTCTAATAAGTATATTTATTTTAACGGTTAGATAATCGACGTCAATAGGACCATAAAAAGCTCTCATGATATATTAGTATAACCATGAGTGTTATGATTGCAATTTAATGGTCCTATAAGATTTGGAAGTTCAAATAATTTATTTTAAATATAGTGAATTCACACATCCTCGCTCCTATATATATACTACGGTAAGGTCTTCGCATAATTTTTTATATGGTCGTGTTTTTTGAGCATTCTTTTTTACATATGTGTTGTTACTTGATTCTTCTGTTGTTTGCATTTTTACAAAATTAGTATAACAATAAAAATAACAAGTGATTTATGCACTTACTAAATTATAATGAAAGGAAAATTTATATATTCCAAGGCAATCGTTTTCTTCACGAAATAGGCGTGCTTTGAAAACTTTCTTCATATTACTTATTTAAGTCCTTCTTACAAAGTTTGTGTCTTCATCTCTTTTTTTTTTTTTTTTTTTTCACTAATCTATAGATCAATGGTGGGATAACATTATTATGATTATAACATTATTATGTTATTAGTTTTTTTAAATAATTTTAACTATTGATTATATGTGGGAATATGTTAAAAAGTCAAATCTTTTAAAAATAAAATACTAGAAAATAGATTTGAGGATTTCTTTTCCTTTTCAATTTTTTATTTTTATTTTTATTTATTTTTTTTTTTGCCAATAAAAGATTCTTCATTGAGAATATTCAAGAGTTCCATACAGAATTGGAAATAGACAATGAATTAAAACTAGACAGCAGAGTCCGAAATCAATATATCTAGTAAGGAGATGGGGGTGAAAGTGCCCAATTCCTAGTACACATTTTCAATTTGTAATTGTGAGCTACCCAATCAGCAGCTTGATTAGCATCATGTCTAACTAAATTGAAATCTGCACTTCGAAACCTCTGGATCAACATCTGCACATCTTGGATAATGCTTTATATCTCCCAAGGATGGTTCAGAGCTCCTGTCAAAGAATGAGAAACTACTGATGAGTCCATCTCTAGTGTGATCTTCGACCGTCCTTTGCCAATGGCATATAGCACTGCTTCTCAAACGGCGAAAGCTTCAGTATATGCGATAGAATCTGCCAGTAAGCCACGAGCTCTATCGTCACAGAGCCTTCCAAACGGATCACGAGCGACAAATCCTGCTACTGCTTCACCTTCAGATAAGTCCACCGATGCATCACAGTTTAACTTGATTTTAGGCATCTTTGGGGGACTCTAGAGCAACCCGTCTTCTTCCAGTCGATGTAGCCGCAAAGGGGACTGGCTGTTAGTTATCCCAATTCTTCTCTTTGCATGCTGACCTTGAGGATTGTCTGTTTGCATAACATCAGCTTGCGAACGATGTTGGAAGTGAGCTGTAGTAGTCTGTATCAATAGGGAAGTAGGGGGCTACATTGGTTGTGAAGGACTCGGTCTTCCACTGGACTCCGACACCTATTGTGAGTCCTCTACCGAATAAGGATCGACCTCTACATCACAATCTGCTCTCTGATATTTGTTGAGTCTCGTCATCTTTGTTTCTATCGAATCATAGTCTGAACGTCGTCTACATTCTTCTAGTTCCAACAAAGTAGATTTCGTTGCTCCCATGATAGCTTGTACATCTAACTCTTTCCCATTGAATATGATGGTACATCGCCCTTTCCAAATGCACCACATTACCGTCCTTAAGCACGCAAAAACTTCAGCCTTTTCTTTTCTACTGCCCACTTCCCCCAAGCATGGCTTCATCTAAATATCTAAAGTGGTAACAAGGTCATAATTGATCCAGATGCCAAGAGTAACAAACCAAATAAGCTTAGTCCATGGACAACACAGTAGGAGCTATTCTACCGTTTCTTCTGATGAACAAAAGGCACAGCGCGGAGATGAAATGATCTTGCGTGAGACTAAGTTCCTTTGAGTAGGAATGGCATTACTCAGTGCTCTCCAAAGGCAATACTTAGTCTTGGGAAGGCAAGGATTGTGCCAAACTAGCTTTCATGTAGTCTTCTCAATGGTATGAGAGCTAGAAGCTTTGTTGTGGGTGGCGCTTGATGTGCATCTCAGAAAATCATAGGCTGAATTTACACTGCACTTACCAGATTTTTCAAAGGGCCACACAAGCTTATCTCCCTCATGTCTCAATGATAACGGTATCTTCCTTATTGCCCTAACAGTTTTTGCATCAAACCAAAAATTAAGCTCATGTAAATTCCATGCATTTGATTGATGGTGAATCAATTTTGCCAATTTGAAGTTTGGAGTGTTGAAAATGTTCTTAAGAAGTAGTTGATAATTCTCCAAACTTAGGATCCACCTATCTTTCATAATGTCAATTGATTGACCATTCCCTACTTGCCACATGGCTCCTCTTTGTAAGATGTCCCTCCCTTGTAGCACACTTGCCCATCCCCAAGAGTCCTTTGAACCCCTAGAGACCTGCAAAAAAGAAGAATGGGGGGAATATATGCCTTTAAGGACTCTAACCCACATGCATTCAGATTTGACACCACTCTCCCAGCCAATTTTGTAAGCACAAGCAAGTTGAAATCTTGGAACTCTAGAAACCTGGCGCTCCATTAGATTTTGGGAGGGTAATCTTGCCCCCAACTTTGCCAGTGTATTTTTCTTTCCTCACTTTGCTGACCCCACCAGAACCGGGCCATTATTGAGCTGACTTCTTTATACCAACTAGCTGGAAACTTGAAATAGCTCATTAAGTAAGTTGGGATAGCAGATGTAACCACTTTGATAAGCATGTCTTTGCCTGCATTGGAGAGCAAGCATCTCTTCACTTTTGAGTTTAACACAAATCTTATCCTTAACAAATTAAAGTGCTTCTGACTTGTTTCTTCGTAAGCCAAGGTATTTCTGGGATTGACAGTGTTGGGTATTTCAAGAACCCTGCAAATTTCCTCCTTCTTATCTGTTGCCATGTTGGCATTGAAAAAGACACTTGATTTTTGCAAATTCACCTTCTAACTTGATGCTTGGTAATAGTTATGAATAATTCCTTTGAGGATTTGCAAATTACTTGAATTGGCTTCTGCAAAGAACGAAGACTCATCCGCAAAGGAAGGTGAGAATTCATTAGGCAACTCCTTTTGATTTTTAAACCTGCGAGAGTATTTACAGAAATAGCATGCTCTATATTTCTTGATAACATGTCAGCAACCAAAATGAATAAATATGGGGAGAGCCGATCTCCTTGTCTAAGGCCTCTAGATGGCCTCATGTAACCTACCACTTTGTTTTTAACAGATAAACAATAGACACACAAGTAACACACTCCATAACGATTTGATCCAAATATCACAGAAGCCTAGTTTTTCCATGGTTCCTATTAGGAAGTCGCATTCTACCCTGTCATAGGCTTTGTTCATGTCCAATTTCAGTCCGCAATTAGAATTTCTGCTATGAATCTTAGTTCTTAGGAAGTGAAACACTTCATTGGCTATAATGATATTATCTTGTATGACACGACCCGAAATAAAAACACTTTGGGACTCTGAGACTATATCATTTAGAAATGGTTTCAATCTATTTACAAGCACTTTAGAAATAATTTTATATATGAAGTTGCAAAGGCTAACAGGGCAAAAATGTCCAACTTCTTGAGGTTCAGAAACTTTTGGAATGAGAACGATTTCAGTCATGTTTAGAGAGTAAGGAATACTACTTGAGTTGAAGAAAGATAGAACGGTATCCACAACACAGCTACCCACAATATTCTAATATCACTAATAGAAGATTCCAGAGTAGCCATCTGGCCCGGCTGCTTTCAAAGCACCAAGCTGGTACGCTGCAGACTTAATTTCTCATGGGAAGACCGATTTACTCAGTTGGAAGTTTAAGTTTACTCAGTTGGAAGTTTATCTCATCATTTATAAGAGAGGGCATTGTATCCAACACACTTCTCCATGGTCTCTAGCCATCCGAATGGAAGAGCTTTTCGTAGAAGTCTTGGAAAGTTTTCATGATGGCCTCTTCATTCTCTACCCATCTTCCATCTTCACATTTCAACCTTAAGATTTTGTTCTTTTGTCTGCGCATGAGGGTGGATCGGTGAAAAAACTTAGTACTCCTGTCTCCCTCCTTTAACCAACTAATCCTAGACCTCTATCTCCAATATATTTCTTCCTTTCCTAAGATTGGTTAAGTTGACTAAATAAAGATTTCTCCACAGTACAGTCCATATTCAACCCCTTTTTCTAGTTCTCTGCTAGCTCTTTTTGTAATTGACATATCTCATTCATGTTATTAGGGAAACTTGCTCTACTCCATTGCTCAAGCTTTACTCTACACTTTTTCAATTTGAACCCTAGAGGGTAGGAGTGGTTATTCGGGCTTGGATCTTTCCATGCCTCTTTGATCACTCCTACACAGTTATGTGAGGTAGTCTAAATATGTTCGAATTTGAATTTCCTTTTACTTTTGCCATGATGATATGTGAGTCAATGACTAAGGCTAAGTGGTCAGACCCAACTAGCTCACGCTTACTATGAATAACTAAAGTATTTGGATACTTCATTAGCCATTCATGTGATCCCAAGGCTCTATCAATTCTCTCCAGAACTAGTCAACCTTCCTTTCCTTTGTTGGACCAAGTCATTGATATCCCAAGTCATTCAAGTTGGCATTGAGTACCATTGAGCTAACCTGATCTATCAATCTTACGCATTTAGGGGTCTGTTTGTTTGGCTTTTTTCGGTAAATATAGATACTTTTTTCAAACTTTTTTCTGATAAATTATTTATCAAGAAATAGATATAGATAAAAAAATTGACAGTTTTCATCAAAAGATCAAATAGATCAAATATAAATAAAATATAAACGCAAATCGAATATATTACACATATCATTTTAAAAAAGATACAGATAGAGATAAAAAACAGACCCTCCAAACAGACCCTTAGGTTTCCCTCCCACCTTTTCGTGGCTATAGAGAATGTCATTGAAATCACCCACACATAGCCAAGGTGAGGACGATGAAGCGCCAATCTCTTCTAGTTGTCTCCATAAAGACTGTCTCCTGAGTGGATTAGGATCAGCATAGACCCAGGAGATATGAGCAAATAAAGAGCCATCGGCTAAGAAAACTGAGGACCTGATGTGATTTTTACTATAATGATGTAAATTTATGTGCACATCATCCGTCCACCATAAGGCTAAACCTCCAGACAAGCCAGATGGCGGAACATAGAATTCATTCCCTAACTTCAACCTTTTTCTAATGCCAGACAGCCTCCTTGAATCGTTTTTTGTCTCCATAAGTAGCACAATACTTGGATTGTGTCGGCGTAGGAGGCCCTTAAGATGTCGAACAGTCAAGGAGGGCCCCAATCCTTGACCGTTCCAGCTGATGATGATCATGACTCTTGTGTGGTTGCATTTGGCCAGCCACCACAGCCACTGGGGAGAAATTGATGATATGTAATCGGCACCGGTACTAAATTTCGATGTGTTACATCCTCTAGATGGGACTCTGGATTTGCTACTGAGCATTTAGCCACATGCTTTTTTGGTTTCCTTCCCCTTCTACCTGGGGATTTCTTAGTGGGAGAAATCATTCCTTAACTAATTACTTCAAGCTTCAACTTCTTAGAAGCCCCTGTCCTCTCATCATCCACAGGTCTTTTGAGGGCTAGCGCTTTCAAGACTGGAATGAGATGGGATGGTGAAGGTATGGTCAGAGATTGTGAGGCTGGTATAGAGGGGGTGAGTCTGGGAATTCCACATAATAAAAGCTATTTGCTTTCACGTTTAAGGTAATGGAAAGTGGTGGGTTAAGGCGGTGTGAGCGGTTGGTAGTGCTGGATGGATTGGATTCGTTGCTAATGGTTGAGGATTGTTTGTTTTGATAGAGCTAGGAACTTCTTGATCGACTTGATTTTGGATACCAGCTTTTGTTTCGTTTGATAGAAAAGGCTGATCTGGTGTGTTATGAGAGGAGGTAGGTGATCGCGTTTTCCCCAGAGGCTGGTTAAAATGGGCTTTTCTTAGAGGAGAGGGAATGTACGGTTGAGAAAGGCTTCTTGGCAAGGTATGGGATGTTTTAGGTGTGTTAAGGGTACAGTTTCTGGTATTTTGAGGGAGAGAAGGAGCGAGGAAAGTTGGTGAAGATTCACTTGAGTTAGCTTTCACGGATGAGGACTGCACTGGGGAATTATAACTTAGAGAGCCATCCCCTTCTAAAAGAGGCCTGACTGCAAGAGCTCTTAGCTAAGACCCTAAATTCTGGGCACTTTTTCAACTTGACAGCTTGTAGTGGAATGTCTAAAGTGACCACACTTAAAACAAATGTCGGGTAACTTTTCATATTTGAAATGGACATAGTATCTATCTTCCTTATTGCGCTTACCCACATGCCAGTTTTTATTGGATATCTCAAATCTAGATTAAACCATACACGGAGAAAACCTTTTAAGGCTCTTCCCTTAAGCTGGAATGGTTCACTTTCCAGAACATCACCCACTGTTGCACTAATCTTAATAGCATCACCATCTGTCATTTGATCCAGCTTGAGCCCATAAATCTGAAGGGGCACATCTTCAATGTTTTGATGAGCCTCCCATGTAATTAACACTAAGAGCTTTCCCATAAAGGCCCAAGGGTCATCCCTGATTATCTTCACTATAGCCTGCTTGTCATGGAATGTACACACATAAAGGTTGGGATTTGAAGCCACTATCTCACTGCTGCCATAGGGTTTCCACATTTTCTTCAGTACTGATACCATTGCCGCTCTATTTTCGGTCTTGTCTGAGATGATGCAGCAAACAAGCACGGCCTTCCATTGGAGTTGGCTAGTTTCTCGTGTGTCAAGCTCAATGACTGGTGGGCTATCTTCATCTGGACTATTGGAATAAAAGTGGGTAGCTGGTGTGTTTAGTTCTGCCATCTGGGAGGTCAAGCACAGAACAGGGGAAGATGAGGTTAGAGGACTACATGGAAATAGAAAAAGCAAGAGGGAAAAGCGAGAAACACTACACGATATATTACATAGACAGGGTTATCACATGACAACTATAGCAGAAGGGAACAAAGGCAGCGAGGAAGATACAACACGACAATACTAGCTAGGATAGGAGATAAAAAGGACATGACTCAAACATAAAGAAGGGTTGAAGAGAAAACGGTTTTCGACCGAAATTAGGTTGGATTTTTAAATTTTGTCCCGAAATAGGACGCGTAGGAAACATATTCCAGGAGGGGGTCGGTGAAGGCGCCGTTACAAACGGGCCTTTAGGCTTATAACCACTGCTTGAAACTCATTACTTACAGCAAACATAGTACTCAATGAATACCATTACATTTGAAAGCGCGGATCATCGGAGTTGATGATAGTCACGGATCCTTTAGAATAAGTTGTACTTTATTTACTTCATCCATTAATATTCCATTCCTGGAGGAGAATCCCATCAGTTACATCTAGCATTTAATCAAAATATGCCCATAGCCAACATAAAAAATAATAATAATAAAAGCAAAAAAAAAAAATGGTAGATATATTACCCGTGCTTATTTTATTTCTTACCGCGTAGAAACACTACGGTCAGAAAAAAAAATAATTGTACTTTCACAATGAAATTACAAAACCTTTTTTCAACTAATAAACTTCAGATTAGTCTTGAATTTAAATCAATTTTAAATTAATCCACTGCAAGTTGTACTCAGATATTATTATTAAAATAAAAAATATAAATCGAATTCAAATAAATTTGGTTGGATGAAAGTTAGATTAATTGATCAAATTCAAAATTTAAGATTAATTATAAATTTAAAACCCAATCTTAAAATTTTTAAGTCATTTATATTTAAACACGAGTATATATCACTCTGCCATATTAAGTCTTTCCAGTTTATTTTTATTTTTTTAAACCATCTTATTATTCATCTAATCTTCGCCTATTTTGATAATTCCAAAGTTTTGTCCTTTCATTGTATTATATTATTGTTACTACTATTATAAACTATTATTATTGGACTCCGCAAACAATGAATGAATAAAAAAAAGATAAGGTGAGCTTGGCCCTCCTATCTCTGTCTAGTCTTGCAATACCTTACAAAACTTTTTCTACAACCCACCACTCAACCAGCCTGTTCTTTCTCTGTCTCACAAGAATCTCCCCGTCCACCCTAAAGGCGCCGTTACAAACGGCGCCTTCCCCCGGAGCCAAAGGCGCTGTCAAAGACAGCGCCTTCACCGACCCCCTCCCGGAATATGTTTCATACGCGTCCTATTTCGGGACAAAATTTAAAAATCCAACCCAATTTCGGCCAAAAACCAAGAGAAAACACCTGAATGTTTGTGAAGAAGACTATGAAAACACTTGAAGGCCCACTAGAGCGATACCCAATTTAAAGAATCGATCTTAGCAGGAGGAGGGCAAAAAGATTTATGTGAGTTTTAGAATTTGTGGGACAGGCTTATGGGTTATGCAGTGTTTTTGACGGTCAGAGATTTTTTTTTGGTGGAGTCAAGGCAAGAGGCTGGGATATGTGGGGTAAGGAGGTTCTTATTTCTATTTTTGGCAAAAAAAGGCTAGGGTTTTAATGTGTGTGGATGAGTGTTTGGATAAACTGCAGGGAACATTGAAGGTTTGTGGGGCTGGGGCAAAGATAATTTCTTATGTATGGATAAAATTTAGGAAAAATATATATTTTTTAGTTTTTACCTTCTATGTTTGGTTGTTGTTGTTGTTGTTGTTATTGCAGTTCTCAATTTTTATAAAAACTTATAAAATTAGATTTTTTTTTTTTAACTACATTAGTTTTTCCACCAAAGTAGGGTTGCTAGAGTTAACTAGGAGTGGATATGGCTAAACTAACCGGTTCATCACCTTTTTTGTTTTTTTAACTGAACTAAAGTTATCGACTTTTTAATATCATAACCCTAAAGCAGTTTATTAACAGTTAATCATTTTTTTATGACGTCTTGTAATTTCACCATATTTGGAATCTAGGATTTAATGGTTGATTGGCAACTTGAATGGTGATCAAACCTTGATATACTCAAAACCATTATTCCAGAACCTAAAACCCTAAATTTATATTAAATCCTAACATATAATAAAGCCAAAACGAGCTTTAATAAAAAATTCCATGTATACAGTAGTGATCAAGAAATCCAAATTTGTAGGCACGTAAGTTTCACCTTCAACTACTATAGAATATGTGGTTCTAACAGGATATCGTATCACATAAAAATCGGACTCATATTAAAAATTATTCAATACGTTTTCATTCATAATCACCGTCTCAATTATACATACATATATATATACTCCATTCGCTTGTTGGTCGCTTCCCTTTCCTTTTTCCTTTTATTTTCAGTTTCTCTAACCTATGAAACTTACGAATTATGGATCGATGAAATCAATGAAACTCTAAAATTTCAAAAATTCATAACTCATATAATACACTTCCATTTTCAAATTTACAAGTTGCATTGTGATAATAGTAATGCACTCTTCAATTGAAGACGAGGCTTTGTAAGGTTTTTTCTAGCCCTATGGTGGTGCAACAGAGAATTTGATGAAGCCATAAACTATAATGATATCATAAGATTCTAGAATTTCATTATTTATATCTAAACGTAACTTATGTATTTGAGTTTGCCAAGCTTAGAGGAACCTTTATCTATATGTTCTAGGCAAGAAGAGTGAAGAAACAAATCTATTCGAGGATTATACCAACTAAATCTATAATATGACTAAGGTGAGTGAGATTTCTAATGATTTATTGCTTGATTTTGTTATACTATGGTTTCGTGGCTATTTTATGTCATGTTGGCTATAGTTTTTACCTATAAAGGCTCATAGAGGTGTTACAAGTTTTGGAAGTATAAAGCGTAACGTCGATAGAAGGTTTAGAACAAAAGTCATCATACACGACCATCTTACATGGTCGTGTAGAATGGTTGTGTATGTGTAAAAATTGCTAAAACTTACATTTCGGATGCCAAACGGTTCTACACGACCTCATGGGCACAGCTTGTGTACGAAAGTTGTGTAGGTGCAAATTTTCTAAAACTTACGTTCTTGATGTAAAAGTTGTTCTACATGACCATGTTGAATGGTCATTTATGTAATTATGTGTAAATATGAGTGAAACAAAGTAATCTGGATACCAAACCTGTCCTGAACCTCCCCCGAGCATGGCATGTGCATGAAGTGGTCGTGTATAGCCACTGGAACCCACTTCTAAGAAATTATTACCACAACTTTTATATCTCACTTAACTCATTCCTTTAGTTTAACTAAACGCTTTAAAACATGAAATTAAGGTTTAATACTAAGAATATCGATTTAAATTCATGGAATATATGTGAAGGACCTAACGAGTAATACTACACTAATGTTGATGAATGGACTTGTCACACCCCAAATAGGGTCAAGGCATGCTCAGTTTCGCCGCGTATAACGTTTATGCATTACACGCTAAGGCTACCCTATAAGACTTATTTATCATGATCGTTTGCTAACTAATTTTAGATTTTAAAATTAAATAATTAAGTTTTGAAAACATTCGATTAAGCAGCAAAAAAATAACAAAGTATCATAGGTATGTGAAAATCAATATAAGGTATCTGATAAAAAGTTTTTACAACCACGGACATAAACCAAGCCCTCAAAAGAAAATACAAGTGTGAAATTATAACCACTACTTCTATTTTAAAAGCACATATAATCCCATATTTCTAGCCACTTTGCTCGTCAATAAGCTCGTACTGATCCATCTCATACTCGAGACATGCATAAACATCGAAGTTGAAATTTCCAACACTTAAAAAAGAAGAAATAAGCCGAAGTCTAGTACATAACAACGCAATCACACGTGACATGGCTATATGCACCTAAGCTACATGCAATGCAATAACCAACAGTTCAAGGTTATCATTTAAGGCGATTCAAACAACACAAGAGCACTCACACTCTGAAAAACAAGCCATGGGATTCTAGGGATCCTAAGTAGCAGTAATTGCTCATGAGGTTGATATATGTCGTCCAAATATCTATATCTCCTATATGATATACCCAAAAAAGAAATTAGCTTCCTTTAGGGTTCATTATCGTTATGCATCTCCATTTATTTCAGTCCATAGTTATATGCAACTCAATTGGCACCTATAGTTGTGAAATACATATACTACTCCTCATCAAATCTAAATGGACGTTATACCCAATACTGTTTACCTTATTAGCTACCCGTCGAGCCATCAACGATGGCTTAAGTACTTAACTATTGTGCTGGCACTGCCTAGTAAGATTGTCACTCTTTGAATCGGATTAAACGATGGAAGCACACTCAAATAATTAATTAGGTCATTTTTTAATGTTAGTTCATTTTAGGATGCCTATCCTAGCAAGTAACACGTAAGTCACTGCGTAGTTGATATCCAAACAGTAGACGATAGAGGATCACAAGTAAAACAACAATTTGATTGAATATCTGTCAAGAAAAATTAATTTGTATAAGTATTGAGTATACAAACTAAGGATTAAAGTCATATTGATCAATCAATTAACATAAGGTCTTATGTAGTATAAGGCCTTTGGTTTATAATTGAGTTAGGTCCAATTAAGATAGTTGGGCTTAGATAATTTAGACTAAGCCCATAGGATTCTTAATTCAAATTTATTATATAGACGTATTGGGCCTTAAGAGATCCTAGATTAGGCCTAATAAGAAATTCTCTAAGTGTTTAACTTTTTAGGGTAATGAGTTTTAGAGTTTAGGAATTGAGTCCATTAAGGAATATAAATGTTAAATTAGATGAAATTGGGCTTTATTTTGAATTTAGTTCCAATTAGATTAACATTGATTATTGAACCTAAGAATTATGTTCAAGCTCAATTGGTTTAATTTAGACCCTAATTAAGCTATTGGGCCTTCTAATACCTTATATAGGCCCACTAAGAATATTTTAGGGCTTTTGGTCCCATGAAAATAATTTGAGCCCATTTAGGTATTTCAATACCTAGAATCGATAATGGACTTAAATATTTCGAGAATAGGCCAAATTGGAACAGGTAAAGATATTCCGCCTGTATTATGGAATTAAGCCCATAGAGCGTAAAGTTAGGTGTTTGTCTATATTTTGAAGGTTTAGACCCTAAATGGTTAGGGAAGACTTATTAGGATTTAGTTTGAGCCCATTTAGTGTAAATAGGCCTAGTTGACTAGAAATTATGTTATTGTCCCTATGGTTATGTTCCTAAACCATTTTTATCAAATTAAGTCCATTTGTATATATTTGTCAAATTGGATCTTATTTTAGTGTTTAGGCCTATAACCAATTATTAAAGTCCAAAATTATTGATATTGGCTAAGCCAGACCTAAATTCATTTTCAAGTCCATTTTAGGTTATTTAGGTCAAGTTGGACATACTTTTACTATCTTGGCCAATTTTAGGTCATTTATCTCATATTGACTATATTTTACTAATTAAGCCCGTTTACGTTATTTTAGCCTATTTAATCTTAAAATATTTATTAATTCAATTTTATAGCCCATGATATTTGTCAATCCATTTAATTGCCAATTACTTATTTTAAGCTCAATTAGTTAATTAAAATCTATTATAACTCGGTTTGGTATATTTAGTCCAATTAAACCAAATACTTTGATTTGGGCCCTAAACTATTATCTAAGCCTAATTTAGTTACCAAAGCCAATAATAATTTAGTTGTATTGATTTAGGTTCATACTATATTCAATAACCTAATTTTACAATTTTTTTTCTTTTGGTTGAATGCCTAATTTTACAATTAAAAGCCCTTTTATACCTAATTAAGCGAATTTAGCATGCTAATTTATATATATATATATATATCCAATTTTAATGTAACAAAAAGAATAATAAATCAAAATATGCCTAAATTAACTAATTATACATTAATCAAGTCATTTTTATAATTATTAAATTTAATAAAGTTTGTATTACGCACATTTTTCAAATAAACATAGGGTTAGAAAAAACAGGAAGGTCTGTGCATGGTCTAAAGATCAGACCGATTCACCTTGATTTTTGTGCCTTTCGATCCAGTTCAATTTTTATATAAAATATATACATCCTAAGATATCAAATCGTTGTGGTCTTGTTGAAAAGGAAGAAATAAAATTGACTGATTTGGCCTACAGAAGAAGTCCAATTTAAACAACGTTTTGTACAGTACATCAGAAAAAGAAAAATCTTGAAAAAATATTAAATGATCCAAAAAAATTCTAAAAATTCCAGATCGTATATAAACTTATCAAACATCATTTACTAAAAATTTTGTACAAAACTAAGTATGTTTGATATTTTATTTATTTTTCTCAATAAATATGCCTATGAGGCATTTAAAAATAGTAAATATATATATATGAAAAATTACAAAAAATTTCGGTTTATATCCCAAGATGATAGACTATCATTTTAATAATTTTTAAATGAAAATAAATTCATTTAATACCTTAACCAACATTACATATCATGGCAAACAATGTTTTTATTTTCTGTCCAGCAAACATGTTACAATTTTTATTCACATTTCATCATGAAAAATCATTACAAAATCATATAGAACACATCAAAATAAATTACATAACATGCTATTTTATTTTAACCATATTTACACCATAAATCCACTAAACAATACATAAATGATGCCAATATCTACACATTTTCACCAAACTAAGTAACATATGATATTTCACTTAAATTATATATTCCATATTCTGTATTTTTAGTATTACAACATATTATTTACTAACACATTTTACTAATCAAACTATTTAATTAAACAATTTACTTGTAGTAGTAAAACAAGCTTAGAACATTCACTACTCTACTCTTAGGAATTTGATGAAGCTCATTTTGCGTCTAATCCAAGATCCCTCTTGATAAATACCTAATTTCAAAAGGAAAAATAGAGATTAATAAGAGTTATAGATGGATTAAAGAATATATAAAACATAGAATACGTTTTGATAGAGGAAATGAGCTTATAGTGTTTTTGGGGTTTGTTTGGAAAGAAAAATGATATGAAATTTGTTACTAGGTCAGAAGGGAAGATGGTGGCTACTTTAGATGCATTAGGGTTTCATTTTGCAAAAAGAGTGTAGGAAAAAAAAATTAAAGTCATTAGTTAGCAATATTGGGAAGATTCTAGAGCTTTATGAGTTGGAAAAATAACAATATTTAAATAAAAATTCTACTGAAAATTATTTAGGATAAGAGTAGTATGTTTTAGGTTCTAGAAGATTCTTAGGTGGGTTTAAAGCTAAGATGGTTGGTTGGTTGGTAGGTTGAGTTGATAATTTGCTTAGGGTCTTAAGATGCAATTAGAGGTTAAATGGGCTTAGAAAAATAGCTAGATTAATTTAGGAATTTTGATTTAGCAAATTTGAAGATGGTAAAATAAATTTAGCTAATTAGGGCATTGAAACAAATATTTGGTCATAATTAGGGTGTTGAGAAATTTACACATCGAATTTAAAGGAATTTTTCGAAATTGGGAAAAAAATGGAAAATTTGGAAAATTATATTTTAGGTGAATAACCAAATTGATAGTTGGATTTGATTTAATTTATTTGGTAGAATGAAATAGAAAACTAATGTGGTTTAATCTCTATTTTCATTTGAAATCAATTACTAGCTTGAAATTGCTAATTCACTTAATTTTACTATGCAATTTACCTAATTTATTAGTTAATTTATCTAGCTTAAAATTTCTAACTTAGGTTTTAATTTGGTTCAAATTTTCTCATATTTTATACAATCTTATGTATATCTTTTTAATTAACTTAGTGAAATTTGGGATTTCAAAACTGTTGGAATTAGCTTTTGTGTGAGATTGTTGCTTTTACCATTAAGGATTCAAATGCATGTTTGAATAAGCTCTATGAGATATTTGAATATACATGAGTCATTATAACCACATGAGTAAGAAATGAGAAGTACTAAGTAAGAGATGTATCGTCGATAATAAGTATATTCGTTTAAGCTCACGAAGCATAAGTAAAGGGTCTAATAAGTAAGAATACATTGATAATCAGGAATTAACTATTTGTATATGTTATTGTGTGGGATTATTGTTTTCTCTATCATCTTGTTTGTTTGGAGTGAAATATTTATTTATTGGTAATCCTGAAACTATTGATGACTATTAGACTATAACTAAAACCAGACATGCATTGCATTCTTACTCTTTGTCACCATCCGACCATTGAATGACAGGAAAATTTAAGTTATGGATATATCCACTTCATTTAAGTTAAGCTACCTCCACATTGAGCACCTTAAGGCCTTTGTGAGGAAAGATTAAGTTAAGTTAAGTTCTAGTCTCGTAAGACGAATTGAATGATCTAAGGAAGTTGCAAATTATGAAGCCATATCGAACCACCGTCTCGAGTCTTTTCTTAAGCCACCCCTGGATTAAGCACCTTAAGGTTGCCATGGGACTTGTGATAAGTGAATTTAAGTTTGGATGACCTAGATGCTAATGAAACTAAGCATTCCCCAAACGAGGTCAAGGATAGGTTAAATCCTTAACTTTATGCTGGTTACCAAAAGACCTCGTATGATGTTTGTATTGCATCTAAGTGTTTATGCATAGCATATGGTTGATAACTTGCTTGTGCTTAAGGCAATAATAAGGAAATTGCACTCTCATCTTATTAAGCCGTAGTTGTACTCAACCCCCAATAGATTTTTTTTTTTCAAGTAACTCCATTAGAGTGGGATGGGATAAGATTGGTGTGAATAAGAGTCATCTTAACCTAAGATAGTTATCAAAAGCACTTCAAGAGTTAAGTTAGAAATGTGGATTCCAATTTTAAATCATGAATAAGATTTCCTTTGCCATTCAGGTTGATATAAACATAAGTTATCTATGATTGTTTGGTAGGGGATACCGATTCTCTGCTATCCTATCAATAAGCGGAATGTTGGAATTCTATACTTATTTTTGTGCATCAAATATATTCATATATCATAAACATCTTTAGTAATTAAATGTTTAATAGAGTCATGTAAACTCTGACACACAAGATGACTATCATGTAATGGATGCACACATGATATGACATCTTCTAGTAAATCGTAGCAGGCTCTATTTGGGGGTTGTGACATTTTTTTTTCGATTAAGTTTTTTGGTTTTCAATTTTTAATCATTTAACATAGCGGTTAGCTCAAAGTTGTGGTTAATTATATTTTCAATTATAATCATGAAAAATCATTCTCTTTTGTTTCATAATTACATCTAAAAATTGCAAATTAGTGAGTTAAATAACATAATTACATTCAAAAATTGCAAATCAACAAATCAAATAACAATTAAGCCAATAAATCAAGAAAATAAGTGTAATACTAGTTTATAAGACTTAAAATTCAATATCAACATTATACAAATTAAAACTTCAAGTTTTCTCCATATTTAAAATTACAACACAATAATTCAATTTATTTAATATATAAGTTCTATCTATTTATATTTTTAGAATATTAAATATATTTATATTATCAATCGAAACCGATGGATTGATTAACTATACATATTTATTTATTTTGGTTCATTTTTTTAATTTTTTGGTTTTTTTTTCTATTCCCTAGAGTTAACATTCTATTTTATACTTATTACTTAGTAAATAGCTATTCTTAAGCTTACTTGCACTTTGTAACCTAGAAAACAAAGAATCATAATTATGCAAAATAAAGAATAGTAATTTCAATTTAAAAAGTAAGCAATAGCAATTTCACATTTCTTTGTTATTTTTCCCCAAAATAACCACATAAATAGTCATTTATTGAAATACCCCAAACTTTCTACTTAGTTAATTAGATAATGTTGGTTAATCAATATTGAAATGTGAATAATTTTGAACCTTGATTTAGAATCAATATAGAAATTGTTTGTAAATGGCTTAGATGGTAGGACATTTGTTTTAACATGTAATTAAGTAGATGAATATAATAGGAATGTATAGAAGGAATAAATCGAAAATAGAGATTACATAATCCAATTGTTTCAAACTATCTACTTAGTCAATTCACTTTTAAATTCTCATATAAACTTAAATTTCTAAATTTAAGAGACTTTCCATCACAATTTATTTTAAGAACATTTTTTTTTAAATAAGTCCTTAATTCAATTTGCCTAAACCTTGTATCAATTGTATTTTCCTTGATAGATGAATCATAGAAGCCCAATTATATAGTGTAAGTCTAAGCTTTATTATTTTATAAATCTCATCTTTGATATAAGCCCAAAGCTTAAGACCTTTTTGTTTTTATAATGTATTAATAATTTCCTTAATATTAGATGAATATTTTGGGCACAAAAAGTCAAACATATTTTATCTCTACGTAAGGATAATTATCCAAAAGAAAATTTTGCAGATATTTTTTTTCCTAAAGACCCTAAAATAGGCACTGCCTTTGAGAGGAAGAACTCATCATCATCACCAAATTTCACTTTCAAAGTTCATCAAATTTCCCTTAAGTTTCCTAATCTTAAGTAAAGTTCAATTAAGGTAAAGTATTACTTACTACTTTTACTCATTAACTTGTTTAATTCTTTCACTAAATCAATATCTATTTTAATGAGTTCTTAATGAGTTTGAAGATAGACTTTAGAAATAGGTTGAGTTTAGGCTTGATTAATCTCCTATAGCTCATAAGATAAGAGTGATAAAGTTTAACTTGCTAGTTTTAGTAGATAAATGAGTTTACATGATATATATATATATATATATATATATGTTGAACGTGTTGATAGTAAGGTTATTGATGTTGTTAGTGATGAATAGGTAAAGTTTAAGTAATGAAATTGATAGTTTAGAACTTAACAATATCATGATAAACTTATGTTTGCTAGATGAAATTAATGTTATGTATATGCATGTGTAGTGCAAATATGTATGTATGTTGAGTTTGTGATATGAAACAAGTAGTTAAATAAGTTAAATTTTGAAGAATTAAAGAAGGAAAGTCGTGGAGGTTCAAACAACTCGTTTGACTTTTTGTGTAAAGTCCCTACATTGAAATGGTCCGTTTATACCGGGGGGGAGGGGTGTTTCGGTTTTTTTTTTCCTCTTCCTAGAACCAAACAGTCCTCCATATACCCTCGCTTGGTTCCCTACTAAAAAACTAATAATGAATAAAATAATATAATATAATATATGATATTATTGACAATTGTAATCTTTTTAATTAGGCCTTGATTTTAGGATCTGATTATGTAAATAAATGCATTTATTATAGGATTTGACTATGTAAATTAACGCGTTAGATATTAATAATCATTTCCTTTTTAACTAGGGATATTTATGTAATTATATGTATATCAAAATGCATATAAATAAGAGATCAATGGGGTAAAAATTAGTAAGCCCTATTTATTTCATTTCTTCCCTATTTTAAACTTCATGGTATTAGAGCTATGATTCCTTTAGTACCAAACCTCATCGCATCCTAACCAATATGATTTCCTTTCGTCTCTATAAACAAATCTCAATTATCTCTACAATATTATATTATTATCTACTACTGCCATCTTCGCTTTCGGTCGTGTGATGAAAATGCTCAACATGAATGTTGATTTATCCACCAGGTTTCAATCCAAAATCTGCCATCAACTCCCATAACTACTTTATGATTCTTACTGAGCATAGTGAGTACAAAATCATCGATGCATCTTTCTTCCCATGGATATTTTTGGTTTCTACAAGGTTCACTAGAGGTGGAATTACTCCATACCATCTAATCACGACTTTGTTCTCTTCTATTTGTGATGGCTGGAGCAAGGTACATGTTGCGTTCTCCTTCGCTATTGAGTTTCTGGTCCTTAAAACCCTAACCAATGGCTTAATTACGCTAGACAAAGCATTTAACTCCCTATTCTTGTCGCATAGAGATAGGTTTAACAAAGCCACGACACTAAACTCTTGGAGCCGCACCTTTAACGACAAGATTATTTCGATGAGATGTTTAATCGTGTTGGCTCTTGTGATTTTTAGTCGATTCTTCAATTTGTTTTTGATGAGGAGTCTGAGTTCTAAACCAGCTTGTTTCTATTCTTCGATGGTAGAAAACTCCATATCCATGACAAGCTAGTGGATTAGTTCGCTAGAGTTATCTAAAGCACAGGTGATGAGAAGTCGCTGGCTTTGAGACGACGCCGTTGGAAACTTATCGAATCTGTCCCTATTAAAGTAGCTAAAAGGTGATGTGGAATTGTCATTAGTTAATTTTTTTTAATGAAATAACACATGTTGCCTTATGATTGGATGGAAATGCCACGTCGGCAAATGGCATTGATGAAGTTAATGAAGGTAACAATTTTGGCATCGATAAGTTTAATTAGGTACTCAAAATAAAATTTTGAAGATTTAGGTATCTAATTGAGAAATTTAGCATTAACCCTTTCCTTTTTGTTTTCTTGTAAGTTTTTTTTAATTATTTTATTTAATTTAGTTATATTTATTTTATTTAATTTTTTTTGGATCAATGAGGTTGTACTACATGGTATTTATAGATAAAAAAACTAGTCATAATAATATTTATATAATTTAATTATTTTAGTTAATTTATAAATATTTGTAAACACTAATAGCTAAAATAGGGGAAAAAATGGTTTTGAAAACAAATAAAAAAATATTGATGACTAAAAATATGCCTTTTCCCATTAAGATTTCAAACACGTTTTTAGCATTATAATAATGGGTAAATGTCAAGTTTGGGAACTGAACTTTACCGAAAAATTCAATGAAGCACATGAACTTTCAAAAGTTCAAATTTAGTACCTATTTCAACTTTTTGAGATCAAATTTGGTACATCTATTAACTTTGTTAGCTCTGTTAGTCCATATGGCAATATCAGCTAATGATAATGTAACACGTGTCTTTTTCTAATTTGAAAAAGACATCAAGTTGCTAATCAACACTAACCTAACTTGGCTTTGTTGAAAAAAGGGGTTGTCTTTTTAATCATTAGGCATCTAAACAAAACTTAATTTCATCAACACCCAAAAAAAAGAAAAAATTAGAATGACAATATACCAGCCATTTTGCACTCAATGGATAAAGTCTAATGCACATGGATTATTGTGTACTGTAGATGGTCATCAATTCAATGGGAAGGTTACTAAATTCGTCAAGTTCTTAAACATCACGCTTATCAGACATTAATATGGATGATGTAATGTGTGACTGTGGATTGATGGTAAGATACACTATTACGAGGATGCTTAATAACCAAGATCGTCAGTTTTATGGTTGTCCTAGATTCAACAAGGTATGTTGTAAATGATTTTACTCCCTCTCTTGATCATCTCTATTATTTCTATTCAAAACACAGGGTTTCTTTTTTTTTTTTTTTTCCCATATTTGTGATTAGGTGAAATTTGTTAATGTTCGATAGGGGGATGGCTACAATTTCTTTTCAATGGGTACAGGGTAGGATCAAAGGGCAAATAGGAACGTCAGATTCGAGGGGTTAAGCGAGGTTCAGCGAGTTGATGCATGGATCACCAATAGACGATTGTATGGCTGAGTTGCAAAGGTTACAACATGAGAACTTGATTTTACTAAGGATTGTGTTGGAGAATAAAAGAGAGGTCATCGATATAGCCGAAATTAATCATCACTACCAAAAGCTTAAATAGATGCAATAACATCAACAGGATATACAAGTTCATGATATTGGCAACTTGGATTGGGATTTTCATGTTCTAAGTAGTCTCTAAAGGGTGACATTAATTTGGTAGTGACTAGATACTAGTCTAATGTTAGGATGGAATATATGGATATTTTTTGCTATGTAATTTTCTAAGTTCCATAGGAATTTTGTAAGCACTTGGTTAGTGATTAATGCAAGCATTCGATTTATCTCTTGCATTTTACTCTTTATGAATCCTAACTCTATTTTTACTTGATGTGTAAAGATTGGTTAATGATTAATACAGGCATAGAGTTCTTGTCCACAACTTACTATTTATTGTTCTCTATGAGCTTTTTGTTAATGTTTAAGCTTCTAAAATGTATACAGATTTTAGTTGTTTGCACCAAAATATGCTAAAAACATTATAAATAACCTCAATTGGAACAGGTCATGCACTTGTTGAAATAGAACAAGCAACATGATGTCACCTGTGCCTGTCAATGAGGTAAAGTGTTATGTGAACTTTAGGTATAAAAATACAAAGTGTCGACTTATACCAAAACAAACTTGCACTTGTCCCTATCAATTAGCTAGATTGAAAACTTGGCCAAAACATGACAACATTCAAAGTGTCAATTGAAATTAACAAAACATTATATTGCAAGTACACAAGAGTTTGAGCAAACATACATCACATTGATCTTGAACAAAACATTAAAGTTAGCAATACACTGGCAATGAACTATATCAAAGTTCACAAAATATATTCATTGCTTGTCTTCAAAAAACAAAACATGCCATGTACAAAGTAATACAATCGGCATTAAATTGAACCCCATCCTTTACATTCATTACTGTCAAAAAAAAAAAAAAAAAAACCACAAAAATAATGTCTTAGCAAGTTCATTGTCCCAATATATCAAAATCATATTACTAATAACATTAGGAGTCTCTGTGTGCTGTCAACAAGAGATGATAATATGGATGATGCACTAAATCTACTATTTGATGACACGACTCTCCTGAGTACCACACGTATGATCACCACATCCGTTGTCATCACTTGATTCATCCAAGTCAATGAATAGAGGACTTTCAAACTTTTTCCTACAAAAGTGAACTTTCTTAATCCTCTCATTTTTTTGTCTAGGCTTAAGCTTCTCTAACCGTCTATTGCGTATAACTAGCTTCACATTTCCAGCCTCTCCATATCAGCATGCATTTGTTGCTAATGCATTGTCGTGTCTGCCTTTTGCAATGAACTAGGAGTTGGGACCTTGGCACATGATTTCTTGATGTGAATACCTTGTTTGTTCGTTCGACGCTTGTCAATTGATCTCCAAAATACATAACACATGGATAAAGGCATGGTCATGAAGATATTGCTATCACTATTCATAATTTAACATGTCTACAATCCCTACGAACTTACAATCACATTTAAATGAGAGTGCTAAGAAGGATATTGCACAGTAGATTGTGTTCTTGTGTGCCTACTTGGCGACTGACTGTATAAGTGATGCTCCTAGTCATTGGTGTTGTCACAATCATAACATCCATTAGATTGTTGATGGTGGCTTTTGAAAGAGATCCAGTGGGGTTGGTTGAACCATTGCATGCTCGTTCCTGCTCACATTAGTGTAAGTAAACATCACACAAGGACAATATAAGCGAAATGAACAATATACACATTACTCAAACATTATGTATACCTAACTATCATTGACATTAATTGTAGTCTTATTATGTCTCAATGAAATGGCATTCCTTTAAGTAGTTAGGGTTCGTTTCTGCTATGAAGTGCCTCCTTTCACATGCTAAATGAGACAACTAGATCATTCACTTGAACACAAGAGATTAATTTATGGAAACATCCATGCTCAGGGATTTAGCTATCATACCTTTTGCATTGATGTGGTTTGCCTACCCATGTATGCCAAATTGGGGCTATTATTTGTTTGTTGTTCATGCATTCTTATGGTTTGACTCCACTCCGGAAACATTGATCCAAGTCTATTAAACAAAAGCACCGTATTAAATAAACATTATGTACAAAAGCAAGCATAATATTCATATTAAATAGTAAGAATTGTGTGATGAACATTACATCAGTCTGCGCCTTTCTTCTTAGATATCCGCGAGTGTTATGGTTGTGTTCCTTACATTGTTGGCATGTCATAACTCTAGATGGTCTCTCATTTCCACCTTTATGCTCATCTTCCTCCTTGTTTTTGCTCCTCTTGGGCCGACTAGGGGGTCTCTTTGGTATCAGGGCAACCATTGGTTGCGTTGATGTCCTCTCCTAGAACTTTTCCCTAGGAAGTGGCATCACTACATGCTCATAAGTTTTCTTGTACATGTCTATTGTGTACCACTCACTAACATATTCGTCTATACTATGCCCTAGAAACAGGATGCACGAGCAAGCATGATTCCAGACAAAGCCCATAAGTTGCACGTGCACCTTTTATTCCTAATATCTACAGCATATGCATCAGTCCCTTAAATGATTTCAAATTCCATATGGCCATTAAGAATTAGATGGCAGTTAAAAGTTGCACTTTTTTTTTCTTTTCAATTCGCTGACATATTATGGGCGTGAATTGTTGGGACCACTTCCAACATTCTTCGCCTTTGCAATGATCCGACTCATATCTTGTTTCCTAATACATTCCATCATTAAAACGATTGACATGTGCCTTGCCTTAAAGATTGTTGCGTTGAAGCACTCAGATAAGTTGTTATCCACCATGTCACATTTGGTGTTGAAGTTGAATAGTGCTTTACACCAATACTTTGGATTCTTCTTAAGCAAATCATTTGCAGCTGCTAGGTTGGCTTGTTGCATTTTCAACACATTCTCTTGTAACTCTCCAGTTATACTTGATTTGCATGATGCTCAACAGAGACGCTTGGAGTTGACTTTCCTTACATTTCTTCCTCCAATTAGCAAAAAAGTGGCATGCACAGAATCGTGCTCCACATTAGAGTATATGAAGGACATTACTATTCTAATTCCTGTCAGTCATTAAAAAATTAAGTGAGTACATCATGAAAAATTAGCAATGTCAATTAAAACATATTGTTGGATAAGAATGTTTATACAGTACAATACCTTTTGCATATCACTAATTATAGTGAATTCTTCGGGTGATTTTAGATGAAAATAGGATCCAGTGTACTAAGGAACCATGCCAAACTTTCCTTAGTCTCACCCTCTACATATGCCCATGCCACTGGATACATCTGGTCGTTTGCATCCCAACTAATAGCACTCAATATCTCACCCTTGAGATTCCCTTTTAAGAAGCATCCGTCAAGACCTAATATAGGTTTACAACCATTGACACATCCTAGCCTACAAGCATCCAGGAAACAAACATTCTCTTGAAATATAATGCATGAGAAAGACTTAGACATCCAACCATTATGTCAACATTGTTTGCTTATCCTCTGGATGCTTTCCTTAATGCATTTGCTTAATCCCACAGCCTTTCAATTTCCATATTAAACTGGCCGTCGATCTGCAATAAGGCACACTCTCTTGCTTGACGACATTGACTACGAGAAACATCTATCTTCGACTCCTCCTTTGCAAGTTTCTTCATTTCTAATGTTAATATCTTCGCCATAATACGGATGTGGTCATGAAAGTGCTTGGCAAGAACTTTATAAGTGACATGACTATTGCAATAATATAATCTACATAATCACTGTAGACATCTTTGAATGTTTGACTACAAAATCTCTTGTCCTGGTCTCATATGAAGCATATATGACAAAATCACAGTCTAGATTCTTACATTTAAATTGCATCTTCTATTATCATGAGTATTAACCTGAGTTCATGTCTGTCTTGTATGGAGTATTTATCCAGGCATATTCGAATTGCTGCTTGCTTAAGAAGACCATGCCTACACAAACATGTGGCACATGTGTATTTGGATCATAGTGATCTTTGGTTTTCACGCCTCTATGTAGTGTCACACCATTGGAATCATCTTTATCAGCACTAAGCTTGTATAGAAACTGCCATCGTCTTTTGAGAATGGGTTCTCCTCATTATTTCTAGAGGACCTAGTTACTCTAGTCACACCACAGCCCTTCTTTGCACCAAGTTTATGGCTTGTCGAACCTTCGAACATAGTATCTACCTCATGTGAAATCCATCAATGACATAAGATCTTTTGTTGGCTAAGAAACTTTTTTTCTTTCTCTTAGCAGCCAAAATTTCCTCATCATCATCATCGAGTAAACAGTTTACCTCAAGTACCTCATCTTCCTCCTCCTCAGATTCCAAGGTATATTGTTGTAATCCTTCACTTTCAACTCTCTCCTTACGGATCCAACTAGGAGTATCCTCTCTATATAGGTGGCCACTACCACTTTCTTTCAATATAGCAACAACACCGTTGTAGGCTACATTATCACACAAGCCAAGTATAACAACCCATCTGCTATTGTTTTCTCTAGGACTAAAAAATAAATCTTCTCTATATTGACGAAATGAAAGTCCCCAAGGAAACAAAGGAGTGTAACTTGGTTTAAATGCTATGGATGAACAGTCCCGCAAATTTTTTCACTACTAGGTACTCTCTGGTAGCACCTTGTTCCTTAAACGACCTCCAACATGAATTAAGAGCTTTACCCTGCAAATTAAGGAAAAATGGGTCTAAGAATATGACCATACAAAGTAAGTAATTTACAACAGCACATCTAAACAAAAAAAATTCAATAACACATTTCAAAATCAACACATAATCCACACTATTATAGGAATGGTACCTATGTACAATCTAAGCTAGTACATGCACGTGCAACATATTGATCAACACATTATTGTAAGTGTACCTATGTAATATCAATGGCCACCATGACTAATAATCATAGGCAATTCATACACAAAACCTAAAGTTCGTGCCACTCTAAATAGCCTATATGTCACAAGCATGTGTGTTGGGTCACAACAACAAAGACGATTGACAAAGCATGGTAGCTAGGGTTTCATACGGAGTTCAACATATATATATATATATATATATATGTACATGATAGCTTAGCATAGTGCACAGTGTGTAAATGGAAAGGAAAAAAAGACTAGGAAACATTAAAAAATGGTTTCAACAATTACCTTTCACATGGATTTGTTGTACCCGACGTCATTCTCGATGTAGTGTTCCCCTTTTGACTAGTTGAGTGGGACAACTAGCAAGTGTATATGTCATCTAGCTTTATTGTGGGTTCTTGTAGGGTCAGGAAGATGCTCTTAGGTCAGTGAGAGAAGATCACACGGTCCACAGTTCGACTGTTTAATGAAGGAGAGTTAGGGTTTTGATGTTTGTAAATAAACGAAGGATGTTGATAATTTAGGGTGGAGGTTGATGGTAACTAAAGAAAAACTTCAAATTTCACTTTGATTTCATTAAAATCTTTCCAATAATCGCCTTAGGTTTCACTGTCCATCTCTCATCAATCAGCTTTTCATATCTTTCTGATGTATACTGTTATCCTCCTTTGACTAAGAATGTGTGGAGTAAGTATCACATGATGGTATTGTTTAATTTCCTACCTTATGTTTCCTAACCATGGTTAGAAATTTTATTTTATTTTTAATTGGAAAAGACTAATATTGTCAGAATTGAACCGGGTTTGACCTAGACATATATAAGGGTTAGAGGTTGAAGGGTTGGACCAGGTTTAAACAAAGGTCGAACTGGGGTCAATAAAAAATAAAAATAAATTATATTTGATTTATAAAAGACAAATGTATATAAAAACATGAATTATATTATAAGATATTAACATTATTTTTCTTTTAAGAAAGGAGACATAGCACAAATAAATTAAAAGCTTAAATAACGATAATGCTAGCAAACAATTACATTATAGTATAATGGTAGAATTACCATCCAGTAAACAATAAAAGTGGGCAGTGGATGGTCAACTTTATTGTATCACTATACTGCCCTTCTTTATTCACAATTTACATGCAAAATGAACGCCTAAAATCGCTTGTCCACATCAGCCTATGGTTTTCTTTACTCCTTAGTCCCTACTCTGCCACTCTTCCCCTTCCATCCATTAGTTTTTTTTTTTTTTTTTGTCTTTTCAATTTCTTGGCCTTGACAACATACACACACAGACGATACATTATCAGTCCTCATCATCACCTTCCCATCGAAATTAGTTTCTTTTCTTATTTTTAGCCATAAATGAAACTCGTTCCAATTGTAAACTCTTCATCCCTTTGTTTTCTTTTTTTTTTTTCTTTTCATTATTCTCGGTTTCTTCTCATTTTCAAAGGCATGGAATAACCCACTGGCCATCATCATCGTCTTCCATCATAGGAGGGAGTCCTGGGACAATCCCACTTCAAAAAACATGGTACTCAACACTATACCTCCGACCATCATCATCATCAACAATCCATCATCATCTTCCACCAACAAGGCAACAACAACTTCTTCCTTCATTTCTGTCCATCAAACAAGCCACAACATTAGATTATGATTTTCTTTTCTTTTTCCTTTTTCTAAGTGCATTTGTGCCCAAATGACCCAATCGGGTCATTTGGGTCACGGTTCAATCGACCCGATCATCCGAATCTGGCAATTCAACTAAAAAACGAGTTAATTCTATGGTTAGCTCGTTTTATGGCTAGTTCTGATTGAACCGGATCGAATTGGTGGGGCTTATCTGGTTTTGTCATCATTGGAAAAGACACATGTCAAATTACCATTAGTTGATATTGCCACGTGGACTAATAGGGTTAACAAAGGTACCAAAGTTGACCTCAAAAAGTTGAAATAGGTACTAAAATCGAACATTTGAAAGTTCAATGCTTAATTGAATTTTCCAGTAAAGTTTAGGTATCAAATTTGACATTAACACTATAATAATCAATATATAACGTAAAAAAAAAAAAAAGGCATGCTTGTATTTTTATTAGACCAACTAATATACCATTAGCGCATTGTTTTATAATTCCCAATGTATTATTTAACTATTAAAATCATTATTGCATTTAAGTTTTATAAATCATTTTATCAGTTAGATGAATTGCTTAAATGTCTTTGAAATGTAAGTTGATATTATCAGGGTATCCGAGAAAAAATAAAAGAAGAAGAAGAAGAAGAGGAAGAAGAAGCTACAATATCATACTGGTGGATGATATGGCATGTTTGTGTTGTTTGATTTTTATTTTTATAGTATTTTTTGTTAGATTTATATATGTAATTTATCTGTATCATATCTTAATTATATTTGTTTGGTTTGTTTATGAATAAAATTTTAGTTTTTTTATAGTTTTTTATAAATATTTATTTAAAAATGATAAAAATATAATATTAAAATAACTGGAATATGATAAAAATAACATACGCATATATATATATATATATATATTTCCCCCCTACTATTATCTAAACTAGAGATGTGACGTCTAAATGATTGGGTGTAGTCTGGCAAATAAAATTAAATGATTGGGTGCTTGTCACCATCATGGACATTTTAGTCGATTGGCTTATTTAGTGGATGATTTCTTTTCAGTCAAATATTTAACTAGTGGATAAGGAATTTCACTCCGGATCTAAAACAGAACCATATATAAAACACATTCTCTCTCCATTGGATTTGGACTTTTTGTTTTCAATTTATAAATTAATAATTAATACTATTTTGATTTGAAAAACTGTTTATAACATTATTATAACGGTAACTTCTTCCTTATAATTTTGAATATTGATTACACCATTTATATAATTTCAAATATTTTTAATTTTTCCAATACTACAAATTTCATTCAATATGAAAATTTATATCAATCTAACTCATTGATACAAGATCCATAGATGAATGGCTATAGTGTCAAAACCTAATCAAATAAATTGTCACATCATTCAAAAGCTAAACTACCCTACCTATAGTATAATATATCAACATGAATAAAACCCACCCTATTGATGAGTTGAAAAAAATCGTATGATAGAGATAACAAAACCCTAGATAGGGGATGGCAATAAAAAGAAATAAAAAAGAATAAATATATAAAGTAGAAATTAAAATTAATTTGCTTATTTAAGAAGTCGTTGATAATCCAAAATCTAAATTATCACGATCTCTTCATATTCATTAGATTTGTTGAAATAGACATTCGGTGATGGATTGTGATAAATCAATGATGATGAAAATGGTTGAAAAAAATCAAATCTGCAAATTTATATTCGATGAAAAGATAGGAGCTTGTGGATATTAAAATCAATATAGATAGATCTGTTGTTTAAAGGTCGTGAAAGTAGGATAAGGTTTACAGAGCAGTGGCAACTAAGGTAGCCGCGTGTTCATCCCTCAAATGCTAGGATTTAGTGAAAGGCTTTGTATAGATATGTGTGTGTGAGAGAGAGAGAGAGATTTATGACTATGACCTTGGTTTCATGCCATAATCTCAAATGTTTATTACACGTTATGGTATCATAAGAAGTAAGTTGTGAAAAATTGAAAATTAAATAAAAACCACACATTTTCTTGCTACTCAAACTCAATTTAGGAGCTGGGGCAAAAAGAAAAAAAAAAAAAAAAACTCAATTTAGGAGCGGCAATCTTTATATTTTGGCCGGTGGGGTGTCCTGACTCAATTGTGCAACTAGTTCATATATGTGTATATATATTTAAAGCGAGGTTGAGGTTGAGGATGAGGATGAGGATGAGGATGAAGATGAGGATGTAGATTTGCTGGGTTTCCTTTTCAACATATGGGTCAATACAGGATTCACACATAAATGTCAAATTGTAAACTTGTGCTTACGAAAGAAACTTTACGAGAAGAATACAGGTAGACATTAATAAAAGTGGACCAAAACCAGCTCAGTTAAAGGGACTGCGTATCTTATTATTCTACAAGAAATTAATGTCTTATAGGATAGGAGAGAACATGATTTACCGCATATTCTCAGCCATTAAAATTAAATACATAATATTCATTATTTTCTTCAATCGGTAATTCGGTATATTTAATTTAATGGTGGAAATTATTTTATACAAATACAGAAGATTGTTATAAAAAAATAAAAAAACACTTGTGTGAACTTGTAAAAAAAATTTTTAAAAAGAAAATGGTCCTCTCCGTTTGTATTTCTTTATTTAGAGGATATAGTCGGACTTCAGAATCTTATATTCTTTCTTCTTTTCATTTTATTTGTTCTTTTCTTTTTTATGATTTTGATGTTTTATTCCTATTGACAACCTTGTATTGCTATTTCTTTTGTCAACAAACTCCATAAGCGAATTCTATGAGTATTAATAATCAGAAAAAAAAAACATGTGTACATAATATGCGATGTATAATATCTAATTAATTTTCTTCTTGTTAAGCCACCTCGTCGGTATCTTCATATAGCAAATAATGATACATTCAAGTCATTTTCACTTGAAATTGCAAGAAGTTAAATAATTATTCTTCTTAAGCTTTTTAGATTAATGTTTGTTTAGATAAATTTGGTTAAATTTTAGAGTTTTGATATTGCCATATCAAATGATTACCTTCAATATCAATTACTATAGACACAAAAGCTTAAGTTTGAACTAAAATCAATTGAGTATTTCAAAATTAATATCATACTAAAGGGACAAGCTTGGAGTTCCAACTTTATCTCATTATTTTATCCCACTCAATTCATTCGGAAAAGACTTAAAAAGAAAATCAATATCTTCATCAAATGTTATGAAAAACACCTATGTATGGTTTGAACGTTGTTATCTCATTATTTTATTTGTTAAATTTGAAAAAAAGATTCGATGGGCATTATATCCCATGTGTAATATATACATGATGTGTAATTACTAATAGTTTTATAACACATGAGTATGTGAGTAGTGATTATTTTAAAAACTACCAATTGCATTGTCCATATGTTAGCATATAGTTAGTGGTTATATACTACGTGTAATTCACACACTCAATATTTTATCCATTAAATTCATTCCGAATAAACCTAAGAAAAGAATCAATGTCCCCATCATATACAAAGAAAAACACCACCTACATTTGTATAGTGTATCTTTTTATTGATGTATTGCTTCTTTGCTAGATTTGAAATGATATGACTCTCTTCTTTTTTTTGTGCTTTGTTAGAAATAACACCCATTATTGATATGGACCAACTCCTTGCAATGGGAATGCACACAAAAAAAATTGATGACTAAAGAACATTGAGACTCCAAAAGAAAATTCTATCATTTTATTAACAAAGTTTATCTTTATCCGAACCATTAAAAAGCCATTAGAGGTTGTTGGCAAAGGTTTCCTCTTGTCCTCCAACTGTCAAGGGATTGATTTTTGTCATAGGCAAAGATGTCTCCCTTATACTTGGGGTAATGGGGTTGGTTCTTGCTAACATTAGGATGCAATTGGTAAATCACCTATTCCATCCAAATTTGGGTATGGTGTTGTCCTAGTGATCTTCCCACAAAAATTGAGGAGGGTTGTTAAGTCTCCTATGATGATGATCGAAATTGAAACCACCATGAAATTTTTTAACAATAAAAAAAAAAAGAAACCATTAAAATGTTTTATCTTTATTTGACTTAACTTGAATGTTTTTAATATGTGTACTATCACGTTAGGAAAACTCACGAACAAACTTACATATAAAAAATTTTATAATGAAAAATGTTAGGATAGACCATGCAATCATGCATGTCATGACCCAACTAAGGAGGATACTTCCCTATCCACCACACGTGTTAGTGGCATTCTTTCCTATCAACACTACACTAGACTCTTTGGAACATAAAAGAGGGGGACCAATTGGATAAGGAAATGACAATACCACATAGAATCCAAACCTAAACTAATAATCTAATCATACCTCAAACCTTCTGTGCTGTTCAGCCTAAGAGAGAGAGAGAGAATATCATGATGAGTGATTGCACGGTACCAGATTGGAATCTAAAGCACCAAAGACAAGAACAACTCAGAGTTGGAGAAGAGAGAAATAGATCCTCACACGTGCAGTTCCTTAGCACCTATCATCATCCTCTCATGTATGACTATGGATATAAAAATTCAAACACTTAAACACATGCATCCTATAGCCTAGCTCCTTCCATCTACTTCATACAGTGCCAATTATATCTGTCTCTTGATCTCTGTTTGTCATCCTTTTTTCAATAAAACTCGATCTTCCTGAGTTTGGATTCCATCTTGATTTCTTATTAGTATTTCTTTTCATGTTGTTTCTGCATTTTTCAAAATTTATATCGATTACTCGATTAGAAAACATGGACAACTATTTACTGTAAGGACATCTATCATCCTTCCATTTTCAATCTTCTCCTGATTTGCATAATTTTATCATGAGTCTTTTCGTCAAGAAGCTAAAGGAATAGGCCCTAAGAAAATTATTAATCCTGCGCAATCTACCAGATCGAATATACCATAAATTTTCTATGAATTTCATTATCAAAGTAACAGAAAATTTGGCATGAATGCACTTGATTTCAGGTCTAACTATGAGGTTGCAGAGCTAACATGGGAAAACGGCCAGCCGACCGTGCAAGCAACACAACCAACAGTCCCTACTAAGCCTACATGGGGCAGCAGTGACACACTTGAATCCATTGTCCAACAAGCAACATGCCAAAAAAAGAACCAGTCGACCGTCTTACCCAATCATACCCCGAAAAATGTGACCTTCCTAGATGAGACCATATCCGATGGACAAGCTGACAAGTACTCTGGCCCCAAGCGGCTGCAATCATTGGCAGGACTGGTGAATAAGCGGACTCGATTGGATTCTGAACCGTGTGGAGCAAAGTACGGGAGTAATCATGTGAAGGAAGAAGGGCTAGGTCATAGCATGTGTGCTAGTGTTAGTGCTACTTTCTGTAGGGAAGATGATACAACTATGATGACTTGGCCTTCTTTTGAATCTCCTAGAAGCTTGAGGACTAAAACTTCAGAAGACGATTCAGAATCTAATGAAGGATCGGTATAAGAAACGTGATTTGTCAAATTTTTGGCACTTAAGCTTGTTATTTAATGAAAGATGTGATTCATTCTTGCGTTGTTTTTCCAGGAAAACCGAGATGAAGATTGCGAAACTAAAGATGAAATTGGTCATTCATCACAATCCACCAAGCGTGGCAGGGATGCTGCTATTCACAATCTTTCTGAAAGGGTAAATACCAGGACGTAGCATTCTATGTAACACAAATTTTTACCAAGTACTAAACTATGCCCTTGTCCATGTAGAGACGTAGAGACCGAATAAATCAGAAGATGAAGGCTCTCCAAATGCTAGTTCCTAACGCAAGTAAGGTGAGAACTAATTTGGCTGGTTCATGCCAAATCGAAAAGAGATAAATCCCAATTCGTTTTTAGATCAGTTGGTTGTTGATCTGCAGACGGATAAAGCATCCATGCTTGATGAGGTCATAGAGTACTTAAAGCAGCTACAAGCACAAATCAACATGATGAGCTATAGGAACATGCCCCAGATGGTGGTGCCATTAGGTATTTCGCCGCAGCTTCACATGTCTATGCTCTCTCGGATGCAGGGCGTTGGAGTAGGGCTTGGAATGGGGATGGGGATGTTTGATGTGAACGCATTGGCTCGTGCCACGCCGCAGACCATGTCTAGCCCTCTCATGCATCCTACTTCAGTTGCTGCAGCCACATCATTGGTATCTCCACATTTTGTGGTCCCTGCCATGATTCCAACAACTACTCCTAGTACATCGAATTCGGATTCTGGGACGAATGCTTCACTTCCTGTGCCGGATCCTTATGGTGCTTTCCTTGCACAGGTATGTCACCGCATACTCGGCTCATAATTTTTTTTTTGGTCAATATCACAAACGAGCTTGCATAAAATATAAGATACTTGAATTTATAATTGATGAATTTAATATTTAAAATAATTTTTCATGCACGTCAATAGTATTTTCATCAAATTAGTTAAACCTAATGTAGCTTTTTTCTTTTTTATATTAATCAATCAATTTTAAAATTTAAGTACTAAACTAATCAATTTCAAAGTTCGAGTATTAAACAAATTAATTTCAAAGTTAAGATATTCGATTGCATATTTTACTAAAATTTAAATACTATTCACAACATTAACACTTTCTTGTGGTGAATATCCAATTAATGGGTGCTTATTAAATCGGTTTCTCGTACTTACATCGTACCATGATAGCCCAACATGATTTCTGAAACTTAGTTTTGGTACACAGTTAGGAATTTGACAATTCTATATGGATCAGGATGCGTATATGGAGGTTTTTTTTTTTTTTTTTTTTTTTGGCCATCGTATATGGAGGCTGTGTATACCAAAATTCAACAACGCTCTTTGTATTTCAAACCAATTAATCAAGTTATTTATATATATATATATATATATACACATATATAAATAATATAGGATTTGATGGAATCTTAATACAAATATAATACACTTTATTTTGTGTCGAATTCATGTCGGGGCAAAAGTACATCAAATTGATCAAAGACTACGTATAATTAAGATGTATGTGCACGGGTACTGATTTTTAACCGACATTGATGAGTTGTGATTGTTGTCAATTTTAATTAGAAGATGAACATGGACTTGTACAGCAAGATGGCAGCATTCTATGGCCAGCAATTTCGTCCAACCAGTCAAGCAACTAGTGGTGCGACGCAGTCCAGCCGTGCGCAAAGGAATTAAAATAGGATATTCAGTGCTGATTATTTCGATTTTATTGGATGACTTTAAAGAGATAATGTTTGTATGTAAAATTAGTGTATATTTAGAAAACTTTACAAGGATTTTACATTGCATGGTTAATGACGCTAATCCAAGTTGGTGCTATTTGTAATCAATGCTATCAATCATTTTCTGAAAAATTCTATCATTTATTTGAGATTGGTTTTATTAGTTATTTAATGGCTTGGTTCATATCTAGCTATAATTATACCACTGAATCACTCAATATGTTACTTATTATATTTATTTTTAAAAGTCAGATAATTCACTTGATAAGATTATACAAGCTCTCTTAATTTTTTCTTTACTTTTTGGTTTTTCAAAAACATTTTGTTTTTCCACTTCTGTCCATTTCAGCTGTTTTATTTCTAAGAAAAAGGCACTCTTTAGTAGCACAAAGCAATCAGCAGCCACTATCATGTAAAGATTCATTCAGGTTTTTTACGTAGGTATTATATCCTATAAAAATTTAAATACATAAATTGCTTTGAAAAGTTTATTTTATTATCATGTTTACTAGGAGTGCGCAAGTAACTCTATATTATAAGGTACCCACTCCTACCCTATTCAATCGGGTTGGATCAGGTGGGTATTAATAGTTATAGGGTAATGTCCGAGTATAGATTTTTTGGAGTTTGCTCTTACAAGGTAGGGTAGGTATGGGATCTTCCTACCCTATGCCCTCTCTATAACCTATACTTTAATGTATAGAGGGTATATGTTTTAAGTTATCATGTATTTTTTTTATTTAATATTATAAAATTATGTTAATATATAAGATATAAGTAACAATTCTTTATTTTTTATTTTGTGAATATTTTTGTTCAAGATTATTAGTTAAATACTACCTTCCGAAAATTTTATTATTGAAGGACTTGTACTATTGTATTTTTGAAGAACTTATTAGTTTTATTTTAGAAGAATTATAGGTACATGTATGTACTTGAACTCCCAAATTATATAAACTAGCGTATGATGCACCAGTATTGCGTGTGCGGAAAAAAAGGGGGAAACCATTATCTTTAGAGAAAATAAAAATTCAAAAAGAGAAAGTAGAGATGAGAGAGAAAAAGACGAACAGTTATCTTTAGAGAAAATAAAAAAAAAAAAGAAAATAGAGATGAGAGAGAAAAAGAGAGAATAGTAACTGCCATAACTTGATGTATATTTTTTATATCAATAAATCAATATTCCTTTAATATTAATAGATATATTGTTTATCTTTTAAAACTGATTAATATAGAAGTAGTTCTAAAAAATTTTAATTTTAGAATTTGCTACAAGTTTTATAATTTTCTTTAATAGCACATAAATAAATTTTACAGGAATCTGTTATAGGTTTCAAATTTTACGCATAAACAAACTTTGTATGTTGGAGAAATTGAAGTATTGATAAATTAGTTTCAAAATTCCTTTCCACATGTTATTTATAGTGATTTTATGAAAATAATGTAGTTTATATATTACATTAAACCATATCTAGTTCTATAAACTTTAATTTTAAGAAAGTAAGAGAAAAAAATGTAGATTTCATGGAAAAATCTACAAGTTTCATAGTGTATCATGTACCTATAGGTTTCATAAGATATAGGATAAGTATAAGGTGTTACATGGTAGGTCTAAGTATAAATTTTAATACCCTGTATATTACAGGATAGAGTATAAGCAATGTTTCATACCTTATCCATTTTGTACTCATTTACCCCTAATGTTTGCTAATATTTTAATGATACTTATACACCCCACACCCATATATATCCGGTAAATCTCTTTTTCTCTATCATTATTACGGAACTAGGACATCGAGTGGTCATATTATAAAAGCAAAACTTGAAAAAATAAGTAACATTAACAACTAGGAAAAAGGTTTCAAAATAAATCCAATGATCTAAAAAAAAATTAAATGATTTTCCTTAAGAATTCCAAAATCGCAATAAAAACAACAAGTTAATTATTATTATTATTATATTTTTTTCATTACAATGGGAGAATGGAGAATTCAAATACTGTATCTCTCACTTGAAAGACTAGAAAAAATGTCATTAAACTATAAAGTATTAGCAAATTGCAAGTCTTTTTAGCATTGGTAATATCCCTTAAAGTCTCTTACCAACCAATTCATCTTTCTTAGTAATATGTTTATAGGTAGGAGAAGCACTTAAATGTTAAATCCCCATCCCTGTAGTTATGATAATCATGATTTTATTCAGTTTTCATATAAGATGTTTTTTCGAGTTAACTAGTATATAAATTTATTTTCATAAAATCTTATGGTTTTAAAAAAGTCTACCAATAAACTTAGAACATTTTCAATTGAGTTTATTAATTCTACCTATTTAAATCAAATAAGCTAAAATATAAAGTTAGTACTACATCTTTTTTATTATATTCCACTTTTGTTTTTGTATTCTCTCTTTCTTATACAAACACATTTCCCTATTCAAAATTTTTAACCTTTTTCAAGGGCTTAATTATTTTGTTTATATATATATATATATTATATAATAAGAATTCAAAATAAGTTAAAAGGTTAAATTCTTCTTTAATTTATAACTCTTTTCAAAGAAAGTAATATAATAGAATTTAATTTTGACTTTGCTTGCTTTTTTATACATGCTATATTATAGATTAAGAGTTATTAGGAGAAAAAAAAAAATTAATTTCTTTAATTTTTTTTATCCATTATATATTTTAAGTTTACATACAATTGTGCAGACCATCACATCTTAAACTTGGAAGGAATACTAACATGACACGGGTCCTTGTACACTGGGAAAAGAGCACTAAGAGCATACCATTGGGATGCTTTATACTAGACATCATCACAGATCGGTTTAGAACCGGGAACCGACCTGACCCGTCACCGGCGGTTCCTGAACCGGGAACCGGACCGGCAATGGCGGGTCTGAACCTGTAAAGGACCCGTCGATTCTGACGGGTCCTTACGGTTCCATCCTTAAAAACCGCATGACCCGGCGGTTTTGGAACAGTCGATTCAAGAACCGGCAGAACCGGCGGTTTTTACACCATAAAAATTTTAAAAAAAAAGTAAGAAAAAAAGAAAAGAAAATTATAAAAAATTGTAATTATAAAATAAATATTTAAAACTATTTTTGCATAAATAATAAAAAATTTATTTCCTATTCACAATATTTAATGTGTTATTATTAACAACACAAGTAATAAATATATTTGAAATCATATATTGTTAAATTTATGTAGACTTCTAATCAAAGTAAACTTTCTTTCTTAACAATGTGTGATTCGTTTTTTGTTATTGAGAATTATTTATATCTTTGAATATTTTATAATGTCACATTGCTAATATAACAACTAAAAAAGTGCAAGTGATTGTATATAAATAAATACATAATTATAGAATTTCTTTTAACTAATGCTATGAACAATTATTGTTAGGCTCAATGTTATTTCAAGTTAAAAATTTATTTTGCATTTTTTCTTAGTTAATTCAGTAAATTATTTAATTGATTTTTTATTTTTTTTCATGGTTCCCGGTTCCTCTAGAACCGGAACCGAATCGTGAGAACCGGCGGTTCCTAAGAACAGGGAACCGGACCGGCTCCCACGGGTCCGGTTCCTATTCCGGTTTCACCACTTTTGGAACAGGGAACCGGTGGTTCGGGTCCGGTTCCAGACCCGAACTGGACCGTGACGATGTCTACTTTATACTGACCCCTATATTAAGAATCTCGTTTTTAAGATCCTTAGCAATGGAAAGATTATTCAACTTTTTTAAGGTTCTTTATGAATGAGGAAAAAATAAAGTTCTTCATATCTTTTAATGGTTGTTTTATATATATTTTTTATTTTATTAAGTGTATTATACATAACTATATGAGACCCACAAAACTTTAAAAAATATTAAGAACCTTGTCTAAAGAAATTTAAGAATAAAGTAGTAAATTTCTTTATAAAAAGAGGTTTTTAAAATACTTGCATGATACTTTAGGGTCCTTGTAGAGATTTTAAGGGATGTGGATGCTCTAAGAAATAATATACACTCAATGCAATAGTACACATATAAACTAATTCAAACAAAGAAAAAGAAAAACTCTAACTATTATCTTAAAACTTCAATGGAAATCATCAAAAAAAGAGCATGGGAGACCAAAGGGTAAATTAAATAGGAAGAATTAAAAAGTGTTTGTAAGAGTGGTACTGATCTCTCTTCATGTAATGCAACAAACCCAAAAGGATATATCAATATGCAAGGTATCCTTGTTTGATGTGTAAAGTTTGCTTTCTACATTCTTGTAATTTTTAAGTCCTTCAAAAAAATAAATCTTCTAAACGGTTGAGTAATGCATAATGAATAACAACTGTTATATAGCCACATATCATATCTATATTGCACCGCATGCAACTTAATTATTCTAATGCAATATACAACCAGTAGTGACATTTCCTTATAATTAGTTATATTATATTAACAGCAAAAAGAAAAGACAATTAGAACAGCCTTTAACCCAAGTTCAAAGTAATTGAAAGTCATCATCACATCTCATATTAAAAAAAACTTTTATAGAGAGCTAAGTCCTCTTACTTGACCCCTAGCAGTTCCAAATCGAGCATTCTACCTTATAAGGTGCTCTGCCTCACAACACCAATAGGATTTTTCCTTTGTTAGGGACTCAGCCTCAATGCATAGAATTGTGATTTCATTCCCCAAATTAGACATTTTACTTCATCAAGTGCTTTGACTTAGAGCACTAATAGGCTTTTCTTTAGCTAGGGACTCATCCTTAGAGACCATGAGTATAAGTAGGGTAAAGAATTTAACAAAGGGCTTTTCTCTTGGTAGGGGCTCAGCCTTGAAGACCATGAGTACAAGTAGGGTAACGAAATTTAATGAAAAGTATACGAGTAGTATTGAGATGCCTTCTATTTATAAAACATAGCTTTTACATTCGACTCTTTTTTTGCAAACACTTTTTATAATAGCATAATAAATAAAATTATGACTCGTCAAGTATTTAGAATTCTATTATAAAACTCAAATTCATTTACTGTTTATGATAAATTGTTTCATGTTTTATGATTATTAATATGTTCATTTACTATTTGTGATAAATTGTTTCATGTTTTATGATTATTAATATGTCATTTGTTGTAACTGGGAGTTATTGATATATGCGATTTAGTTTCTCACTTTTAATTTATGAATCTAAAGCTTACTTTTTTATGGTTCTTCTTGTGTTCTTTCTCTCTCCATATCGCAACAAGATAAATCTTGCTAGAGTGAATTGTAAGAGACTAAGAAAATCCTATATATATTGGTAGAAAGACTAACTATAGGATATCTGAAAGATAGATACCTACTTTTCTATTTTCCCAAGTTCTAGTCTAGGCAACCTTTCCTTTTTCCACTTCCTTTTCTATATTTCCATGTTTAATTATTTGTCACCTAATATCCTCTTTATTTCCCATAGATTACCTACTTTCTTTATAGTATACGCATTTATCTATATAATATTTCTAAATCTATTTGTTGGACTTTTCTTATTTATTTCTTGATATATCTAATAATATATTTAACCGAAATATTTTCTTTTACCATAACTCGCACATATGTATATATTAATAAGTTGTACTTAACTAGATGTTTCCTAGTATTCTATATTAACTCGCTATTTAATAATAACTTTATTGTATAGTAATTTTATTATAAATTTATAATCACACACACATACATATATATTTTTTATTTAATAACATATCTTTAATAATTTCTATATATGTATATATGTTTCCATCCTTCGTTGTGAGATATATATATATATATATATATATATTAAATGGTATCAATTTTTATTAATGAAACCATGATAAAAAGACTATTATATATATTTTTATTTATTATTTACTTATCAAGTAGAGCTTGAAATATTTCACTTCAACTAGCTTGTATAGAGACCTTAAGTCCAATGCATGCAATGATATGAATGAGCCTGCTTAACTACTTTCTTTATTCTGTTTTTACCAAGATGCAATATTTACAGGGCTTTTATTTATTTATTGAATAGTTTTGTTGCACCTGATGAAGATCCTATGATGTAAATATTTTAATATAATGAAAGTGACAGAGTTTACCCCAAAAAAAAAAGGTGTTCACGGTAATTGCCATCCCTTTCACATGCAATATTTCAATTTTGGATATATTATGTTCATACCTAAGAACCCTTTTATATGGACACTAACTTTTTAAATCGAGTATTTTATATCCGAGCATGAGGCCTTTTATTTTTCGTTTCTTTTTTTTTTTCTTTTTGTATTTCTTATTTATTTTAATTTTATTATTATTATCATTTTTTTAAAAATGCGGATGCTAAGCTGTAGTGATCTCAGTTTAGATAATTCAATAAAATCTAAAAGAAAATACGAAAAAGCAAAGGGAGTTAAATCAAACCCATTTATTCAAGAATACGTCGAATATCAGATAAGCAGCATCATTATTGGGTTGATAATAAATGATTTTTTTTTTTCGTGGGCCAAGCACATGGGCTATCAATGGTGATAACTTGACACTTTTACTTGCCCATGGAATCCCTACGTTAGTCTTCTGGAGATAATGGAGCAAATAACTTGAAAAGCAACAGGAATTATCGCATGTAGAGTGGGTAAAGTATGATATTTTATTTGGATAAATTATATAAAAACATATCAATGTTAAATGTATGTTCATTTTAATATATCAATATTTTTAGTTGTTAAGAAAAAAGAATCAATATTTAGGTATAAACTTATTTAAGGTACTAATGTTTCAAGTGATTAATAATATAAATCAATGTTTTGCGAAGTAAGTCAAACAAGATTTATATAATTGATTATTGGGTAAAATTAAGTAAGATTAATTGAAAATAAATCAAAATGTTAATACTTCAAATAAATTTTAAGAAACATTATTGATACTTCATATGATTCACTATGCGAAAGATTGATTTTTTTTTAAAATATTCTAAAAGTTAATATCTTAAGTAAATTTACACCACATATTAATATTTTTCATTTTAATTTACAAGCAAGTTTCATTCATAGTTTATAAAATTTTTGGTTTGTAACAATTTAATACCTAAAAAAAATTCTGCACTACGACAATACCCAAACTTTTGTATATTTTGTGGGAATTGAGCTATTTCTCTAATCAAAAGTTAACTTGGAAAGAAACTTAAATAAAATAATTATTTTATGCATTCTAGTTGGCATTTTTTTTATTTTTTATTCTTTCTTCTTCCCTCACTGCGCCCAAACCCCCTCCCCCCCTCTCGTTGTTCTTTATTCTTCTTCTTCTTAACCCCAAATGAAGAAAAAAAAAACCGAAAATTCTATAAGCCCATTAATTTTTCTTTTTTTACTTCCCCTTTCTCCTTTTCTCTCTCTTGCACTCCTTCTTCTTGCTCCTAACCCCACCAAATGAAAAAAAAAATTAAAATCCGATTGTGGGAAGTAAATGATGATAACAGGAAGAGTGTAACCCATTATCATAACCCCTATTAAGGAAATACTTAATGCTGTTGAGAAAGCACCCGTGAAAGATTAACTATGTTAATCATGATCCGAAGTTCCCTCCTGCTTTGGTGAAACTGGAATAGCTCCCAGTGATCGCCGAGAAATGAAAGGGATGATGTCGAATGTTGCTCTTCAAGCAGCTTGTGCTCCGATTGAGAATAATGTCATGGCAACTAGAAGCAATTAAAGGGTCTTCCTGGTGTTTGGAGAATCCAAAGGGTCCATAACTTGTTTTTCATGCCAAAGTACCTAGCTAATACGTCTCAAGGTCTAGAGATGGGCATGGACCAGTTAATCAGTTCATAACTTTATCTTTTTGAATCTAATCATTACAATTAGTTTTTAGGAATGTCAAACCTAAACTAGTCCATTATTAACGATTAACTTTTTTTTCGGTTAATATTTTCGATTTTTGGTTTTTAACTGTTTAACATAATGGTTAACTAAAAGTTTCAGTTAACCATATTTTTAGTTAGTCCATAAAAAATTAAATCAAAGTTATATACTGTTAAAACTTATACTATTATGAAATCAGATCCTATGTTCAAGCAAAATTCTCTTTTTAACTGTAAACTTCTAACCAAGCTGATTTGTCGATATGCTAAAAGCTAGTACTTAGAAGTTCCCGAAGTAGATGTGTATGAGCTCATAAATGATAGTCACACTAATCAAAAAAGAAAATGAAAGTAGTCAGAGAATGCAAAGAAACACCTTAGCCTTATGTCTTTTGGAGATATATCTACTATATGTTTTAAGAAGGATACAGGTTTTATATCTTTCGGAGAGTCAACAGTCATCTCAAATTTGCACAAGCTTACTTGTTTAAAAAAATCCATAAAGCGGACATTATGAGCTGTTCATATGTAAAGAAGAAAAAGAAGGAAAACAAAATTTGATAGTACATAAAATATAAAAAATCCTCACCCTTAAAGAGGCATGGCAACTACAAAAGGAGCACAATATGAACACAATGACGACGATGATGACCAGCAAAGACAATGAGTCGACGATTAGATGAAGATGAAGATTGAAGATAAAGGCGAAAACTGGCATCGGAAAGTGATTTACCTAGAAGAAAAGGAATGCACTTTTAACACCTTAGCTTTTTATATTTTTTAAAAAAAATTAATTATACACAATATTGTATATTTTATAGATATCGGTTAATCATTAACCGTCGGTTTTTCATAGTTACAAATTGCAATCAAAACTAGAAACAAAAAAAAAATTAAAACCATGAACCTAAACTGAAACCGATGGACTGGCTAACCATATTTTTCAGATTGCTTTTCCAATTTCGGTTTGGTTTCTCGGTTTAGTCGGTTTTTTTCCCACCCTAATCTAAACCATATCCTTTAAAAGGACATGCAAAGAAGTTTGTCATTTCAAAGCTACCACGTGTAAGAAATTGAAAAGTCTGAGTACCATTTTGCTATGAAAATCTTTTAGACATTAAATTATTACAAACAAAAAAGTTTATCATGAAGGAAACTTTCTTGTAGTTTACCATATATTATGTGTGCTTTATCTTATAGGATGCGTGTTTTATATTTTGGATCAAAACTTGTAGTATAGCACCTTAATACCACCTTAGAATTTGGACCTTGTAAACCTTTTAGGGTTCAAGGCACTCTCTAGAACTTATAACATTTTCTAATTTATTTTTATTATACTAAAATTTTGACGTAAATTTTGTCATGTAAAAGCTATTAGTATTGTATAATAGCATAAATATGTAAATTCTATGCAAAAATTAGTAATCATTTATAAACACATATTTTTATCCTAAAAAAAGTTTATTTTTTACATTTCAACTTCATCCGTATTTACATTATTATATTAATATTATAATTGATATCTAACTCACCATAGCATTTTATTTGTTTCAAACTATTTATATAATTTTTTCCTCTCTTTTTTTCAACTTAAAATTTAGAAATAAATACATAATATTATTTCTTTTCCATTCATTCTTATTTAATAATTTTACAAGTAGATATATAACACTCTAAAGCCAATACCATGTTAATTTATGAGTATAGGCTCTAAAAGGAACAAGGCACGGAGATATCATATTATCTTACCCTATGGGAAGAGATTCCCAAAAAGAGTAGTTTTTTGAAATTTGTTTTATGACTTTTAATATCCACTTGAAACTTACCCATTTGAGCAGGTATCATAGGAAATAGAGTATGACAAGGTTATTTTTGCCTATCATAATAAGAAGAAATAATTAGATGGGTTTGTTTGGATTGTTGAATTTTTATATGTATTAAAATACCTCAAATCCTCACCTACTTAAATTAGAGGCGGTTTAATTGAATAATATAATAGATAGTTAATTATGAATGCAGTTTACATGATTTTTTTAAATGAATAAAATAAGTAAATAATGCAAAAAGGAATAGGTCATTTGATATAATTAAATTTATTAAATAGATTAAATTGAGATTTGAAATTTTTAAATATTCTTTCCAAAATGTGTATTTCCTTTAATTATTAGTTTGATAAATCAAAATATCCAATTTCTCACAATTATCAATTTAAATTAATTTTTCTTATAATTTCTTATCTCTAAACTCCTAAACAATCAATTTGAATATTTGAAAAAAAAAATTAAAACTTTAGACTTTAGTTAACTTTCATTATGTAAAATCTTTAGAAATTTTATTATCAATTACTTGTTTAATGATATCAATTTTAAGCCGAACCACAAATTAAATATCAAATTGTTATAAATTAAACTTGACAACTGTGTTTTTATAACAAGTTATAAATTCCTAATATATATTATAGTTGTCAAATTATTTATGATACTAAAGATATTGATAAGAGAGGTTTAAACCTAATACCCTATCCTAAAAATATCTTTTCTTTTTCCAGGCATTAAGTAGATGTTAATGATGACTATGTTGATGATGATGGATGGTGATGATGATGTTGATGTTATTGATGATGATTGACATGGTAAAGGGCGATCTTGGAGATATTAGATGAGTTAAGATCGTTAGATTATATTTTGCTTTTATTTTAAAAACTAGATTTATATTTTAAATTTGTAATTTTCTTTTAAGAGCTTGATGGAGCTCATGTTTTGTAATTTGCAAGCTTTGATCTATCATCATATAAAGTATTGGAGATACTTGATGGTAGGGTTTTGTTTTTATGAAAGTTAATCTACTCAAGTGAGTAGATAATGCTTTGTTTTTATAAAAATTTATTTGAAAGTTTAAATCCAGTTGTTTTGAGAATCTAATTGAATAATTTCATAACTTAAAATTGAGTAGCAAATGTTCGACGTAAACAAATCTTTTTAAGGAAGCCTATGTATATAATATATAAATGTTATACATGGTTATATATGCCTTGATGAAATTTTAAGGCGTTGCAGAATTGTATATGTATCTAATCTTCATATGTAATCTATCTATATCGTATTTGTATTGCATCTATACGGTTAGTTTACGGGTAAAACTGTCAGTTTTTCATCGTTATTTATTTCTTCACAAACATCTATTTGAAAATGAAAAAAAATATGAAGTTAAAATGACCGAAATATAATGAAACAAATAGACCTATTGATTTCTTTATAGTTCTTATCATGATGTTACCTATTAATAAGATTTCTTATTCTCCTGTTTATTCATTCCTTAGGTTTCTTTACTTTAAGATTTTGCTATTGTTATTTGTATTAATATATGTTATCCTTGAAATTTAATGTAACGTATTAAATGCTTAATACTTCTTGATATTATTTTATTATTTGAGTTACAATTTGTAATATATAATACTTAGTGCTTAATTTAATTATTGTATGAAGACCATGGATCCATCCAAGAGGGAGTCGATAGGGGCACTGGCCCCAGACTCGAAAAAAGTTGATGTTTTGAATTTTATAAAAAAAATATATATGTATTATATGTATATCATAAAAAGTGAATAAAGACATATAAAGATAATGTAATGATTAAGTATTCGGGTTTACTCTAAGACATCATGAGTTTAAATCTTATAAATGTAGTTTTCCTTTGTTTAACATGCTTTTATTATATTCTTTTTTTTTTCCCCTTTGTCTATCTCTTAACTTTTTTTCTTATACAATAACTAATATAATTAAATTTATTAATCATAAAATTATATTTAATTAAATAAATTCTCGTAAACAACTATTGCTTATTCATAGTATACCATAAATGGTAATTATATTGTTCATACAACAAATATGTAGTTTTTTTTGCCGACAAATTTGTAGATTTTATAGCATAAATATTTCTAAATAACACTAATTATATCATATATTAACTGTATTTTTAACTGATAATTAATTTTAAATTAATATATATATACAATATTTTATCAAATATACTAAATACAATTAATTATTTTTTAATGATTTTTGTCATACTTATGAAGTTAGAAAATATTATAATGAAATTATTAATGGAATTCTTATAGATATATAAAATGCAATATCATTGTAATAGCAAGCGATACATATTGATAATTTTAATATTAGCTTAACTAAATTTGACCATTCCAGTAGTATTTCTCTGCATCCCTCCTTAATTTGCTGAAGACCTACTGTGGAATTGAAACTTTATAATTTCAATGATTTCGACAAAAAGGTTAGGGTAGGTAGGGGTTCCAATTTGGTGAAACGATGGAACCTGGATTCGACATAACTAATCCATCATTTATCCTCTAATCCAATTGTTAAATAATTTTTGGTTATATTATACATAAGGAGAATTATTTAGTTATAGATATTCACAAATTGAAATAAGGTGTCAAATATAAATCCAACATGCAAATTTGACTGGTGAAAATACTTATCCCAGGAGTTAAATGCGGTTGATAACAGCATAACTACTCTTTGGGGGGATTTTTGCTTCAATTCTTGGTAAAAGGTCGTATCATAAGTCAATGGGCAAGTTGGGCTTTGATTTTCCCGGCGGTTAAAGTCAAATCCCCGTGTCGGTCATCGATGGAACATTTTAATCAATTACTTTCTACGTTTATATGGCCAAAATTTAACTTGGTAATTAAAACTCAGTCCGCCGCAAGATGAGATATAGCCATGCACATGACATGCAGTTTTTTTTATTTCCTTTTTTTTGCCAAACAACATGACATGCAGTTAGGACCCAATAATAATATTCTATCATGGCTTGAGTTTTAGGGCGATATAAACTTAAATTATTGGGATATAACAATAAAAAATTTTCCAAATTTCAAAGATCTATATCATTAAATCTATACTAGAGGATTTTGGACTTTTGCACCTTTCTTTATCCCTTAAAATTACTTATATATTCTACAATATTATATCTAAATCAATTTAAAAAACCTATATATATATAAATATATTGGAATTTAGCAAACAGTAAGTATTTATGGATATTTATTTTAAAAAATAATAATTATAGATTATTTATATATATCTAACTAATAAGTTGCTCAATTAAACTAACACATTCATCATAATATATAACTTATTAACTTTATTAATCCTTTCTTTTACCCACCAATGCATTAGCTCTCTTGTCACTCCAATTTTTTTTTTTTTCTTTCTTTCAATATATCTTTACTTTTCGAGTAAGAGTAAACTGTCAAATATATTTTTGGTTTTTCCTAAGTAAATACAATTTAGACTATTTATGTATAATCTTTTTAAGCATAAGCTATATGAATATACTTTAATTAAATAATTGTTTTATGATACAAATCTAATTATTTTGTTACATTTAATTCTTACACATGCATCACAAGTACATGCCTTCTAGTATATATTAAAAACTTTTCATGGGAAGAGAATTGCAACATTAGTAAACTCAACTCTCTAGATATATACTAAGAAAAGAAAAAATTCAACAATCAAGTCCTTTTATTTTGTAATGAGATTGACATCGTACTTATATCCAACTATATAATTAAACTGCTAAAATATTTAATATATCAATAATTATATTTATTTTAATATTTAGATGATTAACTAAACGGTCTCACTCACAAAACCATAAAAGCTGGAAAAAAAAGAAAAAAAGGCTTGAGGCTTTTATCTATCTAATTATTTATCTATATTTACCAAACTATAGTGCAAGCACCGAAAAAAGGGAAAAGCACATGTATACCAAGTTCACTTAATTAGAAACCAAATCAAACAAGGATAAAAGTTATTACCCTAATTTCAGAAATGTAATTTAAAATGTCCATAAGTGAGGAAACTATAACTGAGATGGAAAACAAGAAAAGCACAATTAAGAGAAAAGAAGAAAACCACTACTCACCACAGTTCTTACACATAAAAAATATTTATATGGCGTTCACATTATCCCAGTACTCACTCTACTTCAATTTCATCCCTTCACATATCTCCTCAAACCTTTTTTCATAAATAAACATTTCAAGTGTTACACTTTATTATTCATAGTCAAACATAACCTTATTATTCCTCCACTAGCTGATTATACGAAGATTGCGTTGTATGATTGACAGCAGGATATTTCCTAGCGTTCTTGATTATCTTGGCGAGTGCTGCTTGCCCAAGATCAAGTCCACAGACATCAGCCAATCGAACGAGATAGAGCAAAACATCAGAAAGCTCCTCTTCTAAGTGCTCTTTGTCATCAGAACTCCAATTGGGTAGTCCTCTTGCTACTTCACCTTTCCATTGAAATATCTCTGAGAGTTCTCCGACCTCGCCCACCTTTTTTAAACAAATAATTGCAACCATATATATCACAATCACTATAATAATAATGATGATGATCATGAAGATGATGATTAGAACAAACACAACAGTCAAATGGTTCCGTTGGAATTACACCTGGACAAGGCTAGATCCGCCTATACCCCAGCCATAACCCACTCCGTCAGGTTCTACTTTCTAGGCTTGGCCTGTGGACATAGGTCTGGGTCCAAACTCATGGCCATCACAGGTTTTGCGGATACAAAATTAATAAAAAATAAAATAAAATAAACATAAAAATGTGAATTTGAATTATAGCAAAAATAAAAAAAAAATTGCCAGGACGTTTTCCATTTACATCATTTTATACATTACAAGAGTAAAATGAGCCTGAGTCTTTAATTCAATATAAAAGCTCTCATTTAATAAGCGGTTTCCCTTTGTTAGAAAAAGATAGAAAAAAACAATGCAGCGATGTGAAAAAAACAAAAACCAAATGAAACTAGAAAACTAATTCGAAAATTATGGTTGATCAATCCATCGGTTATGCTTAGGGTTAGAGTTTTAATTTTCTTGTTTATTCGGTTGATATCAGAGGGAAACCAACGATTTTGGGTAAGCATTCCAATATATAATATATAAATGTAATTAATATTTCAAAACTATGAAAAGATAGAAATTAGAAACAAAAACTAATAGTTTTAATTTTTTCGATTTTGAACTAAATTATGTTATTTCACTTGTTAATTTGCAATCCTTGAATGTAATTATGAAAGAAAATGATCTAATTTTTTATGATTATAATTGAAAATATGATTAACTGCAACTTATAGTTAACTATTATGTTGAATATTAAAAACCGAAAATAAAGGTTAATCATTAAGATGGTTAATCATTCGTAATGGACCAGTTTTAGATCGAGATATTAAAAAATCGATCACTTTAGTTTGGCTCAAAAAAAGAGATGATGGACCGGTTAACCAAACCGTGCCTACTCTTATAATCCTTCATAATATATAGACATGTGCATAGTTCGGTTCCAAATAGAGAACCAAATTAGAACTGTCACTAGTGATTTCAGATTGGACTTGATCAATTGACTAGTTTCAAAACCAACTAGGGAACTACGAGTTCTTAAGTGGTTCTTCGGTTTAAAACTAGATAGAACTAATGGTTCCAGCAAGTTCAATTAAAAAATTAAAGAAAATTATAGAAAAATTTAGAAAATAATATCAACTATATAGTTATTAACATTTAAATTATTTTATGTGAATAGTAAAATTTAGTACTTATCCATAGTATTTAATGTGTTGATATTAACATCACAACAAATAAATATAACTTAAATGTGTATATAATCTAATTTATATAAATTTCTTCTCAAAGGAAAATCTTTTTTCTTAATAATGTGAGACTATCTTCTATATTGTAATTTTATTTTTAGCTTGTAGAGTAGTTTATAATATTATATTACTAACACTACGATTAATATTGAATCTATTTGTATATAAATAAATGTGTATCCCAAATAAAATTTTTAAAAATTGGTTAAATACTTTATAATTATACTCTTAGACCTAATTATTATTTTGAGTTTAAAATTACCTTACTAAAAAATAAAATTCATTATTTATTTTTCAAAATTTTAACTTTATTAAAATAGCAATTCTGCAAATATGGAATTGGATTGAGAACTTCTAGTTCCATAGAGTTGAAGTGGAACTATGAGAGATGGTTTTGATTTTGATTTCTCAATTTCAAGACGCAGAATTGGTGGTTTTGGTTGTGGTTTGGTTCAATTCTAAATCAATGGAGACTTCTAGTAAATTCATATTGATTTTTTATATAATTTAAATTTTTTTTGCCTCACATGGTTAAAATCTCACTATAATTCTACTGTAACTTTATGTAAATTTGAAAAAGCAAAATTTGTCAAACTTTATCCCAAAATGAGTTAGGAACATTTTAGTACTTGGACTCTTAAGTTAATGAGTTTAATATATAAAAAGATTTTTAAAAAAATCTATAGTAATCAAGCGGGTGGAAAACCCATTAACTAATTTGTAGGATCTGATGGGTCCATGGTTTCATCATAGAACTTCCTTGTGATAGGCTAAATTCAGTTTGTCATTTTGGACCCATGACTTGCTGGTCTACATGGGTCAAGTTGAAACCCTTGCCCATACCCATGCCCATGCCCATGTTCAGGTGTTATAAAGTTAGAAATAGAAAAGGGATGTGTACATTCCTATTAATGGGACCGGTAAATCAATAATCAAACTATTAAAATAAATATAGTAATCTATACATTAATATTTTAGTGTTGTGATCATACATGTGTATGAATTTTAACTCATAGACAATCGATAAAGCCAGTCTTATTAAAAAGTATAATAAAACAATAGAATTTTTCAATGGATAGAAGTTCACACAAGCATAATATTCCACCATCTTCATTTTCTATTTCTTCCTTTTTAGTATATTACTTTTTAGAAGGTCATCCATTATGAAATTCATTTTTCCTTAACATGTTTAATATTGAAGTTCCAACTACATAAAAGGCATCTAGTATTAAAAATTGAGATTCACTTCCTATGCTCGAGTGATTTTATCAATATCAACTTGGCTTTAAAATGTTGTTTATATAGTTGAGCAAATGATAATGTTAGATATTTGAACAGGAGTAATGCAAATAACCTCCCTAAACACTTTAATGTGATTAAATCTCTTGAAATTTTAAATTTTGTAAATAATTTCCTAAATTTAATAAATCGGTGAATAACTTCAAAAAGTTACAAATAAGCACCCTAATTTTTTATTTTACTACAAAAATTCTTCTCAAACATATCGATACATATTTTACCACCTCTTAAATTTTGATCTCAATATGTTTTTATTGAACTAAAAAAGGAAAAAAATAGATACCCTTTATATTTTAAATTTATCAAAGTTTAACATGGTTGTTCACAATATCTATAATTTAAGGAATTTCCAATATACAAGTCGAAATTTAGGGAGTTTATAGACAACTTCCAAAAGATAAAATTTTAGATACATAGAGGAGGACACTTAATAAAATGAAAGAAATAGTGGAGTTTGAGCCTCCTTTGTTGGTGCGAAGCATAGAATATTTAACTTGAAAAGCAAAGGCGAGTTGTAGATTAGAATATCACATCTATTGATGAGTGGGGAACCGGTATATATAATATCTTGATATATGGAAAAGAAATTTCTATGGCAACTATCATGTATCTAAATATTCCTAATACTTGTAGGTTTTAGTCCTATATATACACATATATAAGCATACATACCAGTGCTAGGAGAAGGTTTCGAGGACTGTGATATTGGTCCCAACCTCTCACTTCAGCAAATTCTGCCAGTCTATCTCGGAGTTCCATTAGGGAAACATCCTTGCTTTTTGATATAGAATCAGAATACTCATGAGAATTTTCCATTCTGTTACTCTCTTCTCTAAGTGCAAACTGATGGTTCACTTGGTCCATGCTCCTGCATCCGATTATAAAGACCCCAGAGAGAGAGAGAGATAGAGAGAGAGAGAGTAATGTCACATATAAGAGTTGTCATAGCCAATAGGCTTCTTTCTTTTCCTGAAAAAGCCAGAGTATGATGGCCTTCTATTTATTTTTCTAATTATTTTTTAAATTTAGGAATGAGGACAGCTGAACAAAAGAGTGGAGCCTCTACGTAGCACTCACGTTTAGTTTTAGAGAAAGAGGAGCCTATATTTGTATAATTCTAGTGAAAAACATATGGGTTTTTTCGCCTATGAGTCTTGGGCGTTTGTTGGTTTGTCGTTAATAGAATCTAACATGATAGGTATGAATAGTCTTAAAATGAAGATACGATCCTTTAAATGCATAATTGAAAAATCTAGTCATTTTATTTTTGTAAATTTATATAAATATGAGTTCTTAAACACATAGTTGGAAGCCAATAATCTTACAGTCTAATAACATTTTTCTTTACCTCATCAAGTTTGAATCCTTATTCTTGTTGTAATAGGGAAAAAAAAGCACATTATTGGGAAATTTAAACCTATATTTTTACATAATTGGACAAGAAAAAAATCCATTTCTTTATAGTTGGAGAAATAATTTTTAAAACTTGATAATAAAATTTTCGACTCATGATATGAATTAATATATATACATATATATATATATATATATATAGATAGATAGATAGATAGATAGATAGGTAGATAGATAGATAGATATGTTCATAATTTGTTGTTATTCTTTATCTTTTTCATTTATATATTAACAACTAAGTGATATCATGTAATAAGGAAACTTATAATATAAAAGAAAACTTTTGTTAACAAATTAAATATCAAATACTTGAAATCCTATCTACTAATATCAAAGATAAGAAACTTGTATATATATATATATATATTATTTTGTATTATTAAATGAGAAAAATCATATAACAAATGAACTTTGTTATATTAAGTGAAAAAATTATATAGATTTCATATTACTATGTCATCGTAATAATATAATATTTTTTTTCTTAATATTATAGATTTAATAAACATACATATAATTTCCTTATCTTTAACAATAATTGATAGTTTGGCCAAAAAGAAAAAGGGAAATGTACTAAAGTATTTTATCTTGATTTATTAACAAAAATTATAAATTTCCTTATTATATGATGACACTTAATGGTTCACACATTAATGAAAGAGAAAAAAGTTAGTGTTGCTAGATTTGAGTTCATCCACTTAATTCGACTTGGGTGAAGTTAACTTGGCATTGGAAATGATTAGATATAACTTCATTTCACCCATTTACCTTGGCCCTCAAACATGTCTAGGTTAAGCCTTTAGGTCATGCTTGACAACATTCATAAAAGTAAATAACATTAATTTCAATTAATTAACATATATTACGATAGGTAGCCAACAATACATTCAGTACTTGAACTTTACCCATTTATACAATTAGCTACCTAAATTAAAGGTGTCAATTTACGATATAAACTTTTCTAAGTCATTTATAGTAACTAGATAAGGTTGTTAATTGCAAAGGATGAATTAAGTTTAGGTATCTGATTGCAAACTTTCGCCAAGTCTAGACAATTATTTGTAATAAATAACAAAGTTCAAGTATCAAAGTCACACTTTTGAATTTCAAGTAGTTAATTATGAAAATAAGCAAATTTAGTTACCGATTGTGATAATTAGTAATTACCTTATCTTTTTAAAGGTTTCATTAGGAAGTGTCACTAGAGCATTTGAGAAGAGCAAAGATTTTTTTTTTAATGTATTAATAGCAAAATATAAAACGTTAATAATTTACCTTATTTTAACAAGACACTCCATAGCACTTTTTTTAGGGTAATTGTCATATTTTGTATCTAAACATTGTTTATTTGTGCAATTAACTATATAATATTTAAAAGTATCAATTTGATACTATAATTTTGTTTGTTTTTGTAATTAATTCACCAAAATTTCCAATTAGCTACCTAAACATTACCCATTTTTAATTAACTACCTTATCTAAGTGTATTTGAACTCAAAAGCTTATGGATAGTAAATCGGTACTTTTAAAATTTTGGATAGTTAATTACATAAATCGTTAAAATTCATCTACCAAATGTGATATTTATCTTTCTTTGTGATAATGATAGCAATTGTCCATGTACAAAATTAATTATAAACAAAGAAGTAAATTTATATTTTGTAACTATTTTTGAATCCTTGTTTTTTTTTTTTTTTTTTTTTTTTTTTTTGCCATTGCAACTGGGATATAGGGATTCGAACTTGGTACATTTCACTTGAAAGACCAAGGGATATACCACTCGGCTACAAGGCTATTGACTTATTTCATGTATATAAATTATAGGGTAATTGTCTCATGTGGCACCTAAACTTTACGTATTTTTTTTATATACTGCCTGAAGTTTAAAATTATCAATTTAATGCCTCAATTTTAACCATATTTCTAATTTAACTACTTGAATTTTGCTAAATTTTACAATTAGCTACCTGAATCTTACATATTTTTTGCAATAAATTATCATATTTTGGTACTATTAATGAAACGTCTATAGGTTGTAATTTGATACTTTTAAATTTTAGTATTTAATTAAATAAACTAATGAAATTTAAGCACCAAATATGACATTTACCTTATAATATCTTATGCATTATGCTATATAGCTCAATTTTTTTTCTATCAATTGACTAAAATATCAATGATTTGTAAAGGAAGCTAACGTATCTTATTTTTAGGGATATTATCCATTTTTCTTAATCCTTTAGGATTTAGATGATAAAAATGTCACATGAGACAAAATAAAGTATCCCACTTTTGTTAGTTACTCTTCTTTTTACCTATTATTAAAATCATAAAGCAAAATAGTAGCTATTTGAAATTTTATCGCCCTTTTCCCTTTTGCTTTTTCTCTCCATATATTCATATTCCCCTTCTTCAAAAAGATAGTTTCTCAGATTATATATAGGCACATTATTTGCATAAAAATAATATAAAAGGAAACTTTTGTAAAACTACCCACCTTAATTTCTTTATTTTGTTCAATGCCTTTCTAATATATTACCATCTTTACACACTTTAGTATTAAACTTCAGCAAAATTTGCAATTAGATATTTAAACTTTCTAATTAATCAATTTAGTACTCAAAAGAACTTTTCGTATATACCAATAGCATACATCTGTCAAATTGACTAATAACATCATCTGCCATGGCATTTTTAACAAATTGGCATGTACAAAAAGTTTCTTCAAGTATTAAATTAATTAATTTCAAAGTTTAGGCACTAAATTTTATCGATTGTAAAGTTCAAGTACCTCATTACATATTTTCAAAATTTACATACTATTTCCAACATTTACTATAATATTATTAAGGGTGAGTCTCACATTTGGGGTAAACACATGTCTACAAACCTTTAAAAATGAAATTAACTATATATAAATTATACAAAGATAATTACAAAATACCAATGCTAAATTACATATAATAGACACGATTCATACTTATAGTATATGCAACTCATGTTCATGCATGTATCACATGTAGTATGTGCGACTCATGTATAAATACTTAAATTGTATCAATTTGTATTGAATCGCATGTCCTATATATGATTTTGCATTGGTATTTTGATAATTTATATTTATGTAATTTTTCTTTAGACAAGTTATTAACCATACAATTTCTTCCTCACATTTGATAGTTGAACTTTAAAAGTATCAATATATTACCTAAACTTTGCAATTTTTGCAATTGAGTGCCAAATTTTATCAAATTTTGTAATTAATTACATGAACTTTACATATTTTTGTATTTAGCTATTTGGTCTAGATATTATGAATGAACTAGAAAAGTTTATAGGTAGTAAATTATTATTTTTAAATTTTAGATAGTAAATTATACAAATCGGTAAAGTTCAGGTGTAAAATGTGACATTTACCCTATTATTAATATATAATCTTTTCCTAATTTGCATCGGTTTATTAAAATCACAATTAATAGTTTTTCTTTTTTAATCATAAAAGTGCTACATAGCAAGTCGATTTGCTAGTATTAGGACTTAAACAAATTGAATCAAGATAATATAATACTCAACTTCGAATATATTACTAATATTGAAACTCAACTCGCAACTCATTTGACTCTAGCTTATTTAAAGCTTGAAAGCTATTGCTTGGATTAAAAACCCATACCTCAAGCTTAAACTCAATCATGCTATTTTTAAATCGAAGAGGCTTAACCTATTTGTATACCTATCATAATTTCAATTTTTTTTGCTACGTAAAAGTATCAAACATGAGTAGATTACATGTAATTTTTGTTTTCGATGTATCTATTTTTTAACACTTCATAGGGTGTGCTCTTTTACCAATGGAAATAAAGGTTTATGGTATTCTGACTAGAACTGGAAAGTCTCTGCGTGAAATGAGAACACACAAAATCCAGATTATGCATCGTGAGTTAATGTTATGTATATCTGATATATAAATATAAATAATATATATAGCATATGAAAATTATATGCAGTAATTATTTTTAAAACTATGTTTTTTTTTTTTTTATCACAAATATCATAATTTTATTAATATTTATCCGCTCTGTGTCATACATATGACCTATAGTACCATGGAATTTCTTTTTTCCTGTTTTCAAATGGAACTTAATGAGGGAGTAGAAATTAAAAGACTGAGAAGCTTTTAAGTTATTTTTTTTTAAAATTATGTCAGATTAAATATATATTAATTCTTCCAATTTAACACACGAGTAAGAGCTTTTCTTAATTATTATAAAATTATGAAGATTTATGACTTTGGACCACACAAAAATCCCACATAGTGTGTTTGCCATCAACAGAGTTATAGCCTAAGATGGAATAAATAATAATGATTATTTTCTATAAATAAATTTGGTTCCCAAGGCATAATTATTCTCGATGAGACAATATACATCATAATGAATCATTTCACGTTGACTATTGGAATTAATTTATTTATAAGTTTTTTCTCACCGTTCTAATCTTCAAGGAAAGCTAGTGGATATACATCGTATAAATTATTCATTATATATTTAAACTATTTGGCTAAGTGTTCAAATGAATTTTGGGGGTATCAGAAGCTTGCTGTTTAATAAATAGTGATACCAAGATTGAACATTAAATTGAGAAATCGATTTGATACTCTGCCGAATGAATCTCATGCATGAAATTCAAATGAAATTTGGAACCGTTAATGAGCTATTTGAGCTTAACTCATTTCAAACTTGATTTAGTATGAGCTCAATTAATAAATAAGTTGAGCTCGAATTTAAAATAAAGGTCATTTATCTAAGCAAGTCAAACTCAATCTCTTTGATTTAGGCTAGTAAATAGACTCATGAATACACTCATTTAGACTAGTAAATTTGTAAGTTTTATATTTATAATATGTTATATATAGATTATAATTAAAACAATAAAATTTTATTTAATATATATATATATATATATGTATATCTAAATGAGTTGATTTTGATTTGTAAATGAGTTGAGTTTGAGATCAAAATAAAGTTTATTAGCTACATGAACCGGGCTCAAACTTGAAATCTAGACTCGATGAAAAGCATTGCTGAAGCTAGAGTTTAATAATTTTTCAAGCTAAGATAAATTTGAACCTTCAAAATATCTATTTGGATTGGCTTGTTTAAAGCTCTACTAAATGTTTTTCGCTATTTGTTTCCGAACCATGTGATTATACAAATTTTTTCCCATGTCTTACAAACTAGGACTTTGTTCGAATATCACTGGTATGGTCCCAAATACAAGAGACAAGAATGAGACATTCTAAATATTTAGTTCGTATAAATTTACGTGACATCTGTCTCAACCAAGTGTCTTCTACAGCTTTGTAATTGCTCATGGTTTCTGACTACTCGATGTGCTGTTCAAAGCAACATAGGCATAAGTCATCCTAATTAGAGGTTACAATCGATCCTTAGTTGAATATATATATATGGTTTCATTATGTTGCTTGAGAGCAAGTCAAAAACTATGAATTTCCTTCTTGTTTTTTTCTTATTTTGATTTTCATGAACTTGTCAAGATCATCCTCTCACATTGTCCAAAACCTTAGAAAATATTTTCAAATAAAATAAAATGACATAATGAACATAAAGACAGTCTTTTATTATTTTAAACGTTTAGTTGCATATCACGTGAACCCTTGTGGAATGTGTAAAATTCTTTAAAAAAAGAGCGTCCACCTCTACATTATCAACTGCGATTTCCCAATAATAATAAAGAGTTTTAATCATGGCCAATGAGGCAAATCCTATACTAAAGGACATGAATCAAGCCAAACTTAATATATGGAAGCTCATGATAATATTTCATCTTTTGGTTTGAATATTGACTATATCCATGATTGCAGAACTTAACCAATTACAGAAGCAAAAAGTTAAGCAAGTCCGTAAAAGAAGGCTAAAGTAGACCCTATCAAAAAAGGCTATAACGAATTTACATGTGGTTATATTGTCAACACGTTATTTGACAGTCATTATGATGTATATATTTATGAGATAAATATCATCTCGTTCCAATTCTAACGAATGAGTATTTGACACATGTATTATAGTCATAATTATTATTTTAAATTTTTTTTACTTTTTATATCTATCAAATACTCATTTGCTAGGACATAAATGAGATAGCATCATAGCGATAACAAATTTTCATCCATATTTATATAGACGTCTGTTAAGTCGGCAATGAAAATCTAGAAAGCACTAAAGAAATTATGTGGTCACATTGTCATGTCCTATGAACTAAGACTTCATCAAGATGTCTCCTAGCTTTGTTCGAATCTTACCATGAGAGAATGGAATGAAATCCTTAGGAGAGACTACAGTGAAATGTTTTGAGCCATTAAAGTATGTGACATATATGAACAAATTATCCTTTGCAGAACTTTGTGTTTGCCGTAATTTATGACTTTTTGAATGAAAGGATATGTCATTCATTCTAAGCAAACATTAGCCGTAATTCACCATTATGAGTATGATATGTGTCTCTTCAGAAAATGTGAAATCCACTTTGTTACGTGACATCTACTTAAAAACTATAAGTCTATCTCTCTCTCTCTCCCTCTCTCCCCCCAAAACATTAGGAAAATACTAAACTTTATAATAAGATAGATGTGTACAAGGAAATTAACATTGTTACTTATTGTTTAAAAACTTAGTTGAATCCTAGAAAAAAAATATGTATAAACCCTTGCGTGTGATGTGTAAAATCTTTTAAGGAAAGCAATTTAACTTGCCTCCATACATTTCGTCTTTTCTTGTGTGATATTCCCTACTAATATAACTTAAGCAAATCAAGTTTATATTGATGATTTGAGAGATCCATATGATTAATTTCAAAGTTAATAATTTTATTCAATTCATTTCTAAAGTTTTGAGTTTAACCAAATAAAAGAAAAGTTTTATGTATCCATATTATTTAAGCATGAGGTATCGAAAGTGTAACCTGAGTTTCATGCTATTGAGAAATCATGTAATAAAGCCTTGGTTATGAAGTACAATTTAATATTTACGCCTTTACTTTTCCTTAAAATTGAATGACCCCTACCTTAATAATTAATAGTTCAAAACAATTTTTTTATTGTTTGAGGATTCAACGGCAATGGGTGAAAAAATACTTTTATCAAATAGACTGTCCATCTCTTAACGTATTAAGGATTAGAGTAAGAGAGAGCCCAGGATACCTAGAACGAAGGACACATCAATTGGAAGTATTTTAATTTGAGATTTTGAGTGGAGTTTACGTTACAACCCTTACTTGATTAAAAATTGGCTTTAAGGGTTTCCTAGTGGGTGACCAGGCAGTACTAGCAGAGATAATTCATGCAAAAGATCAAATCTCTATATATATGAACTTATTTCCTCGTGTCTTTGCTGATTACTTTACACGCTACTTAATATATCTTTACTCCTTATTCTTCATACATCATTTCCTTATCTTTCAAAGGTTTTGCGTATATTGCTAATAAATTTAAGATTAATTCATAGTTTTTTAGTAAATCAAATAATATTTTAAACGAAAAATAAAAATTCATCTTATTAATCACTTTTTGGGACCTACACAACGAAATAGTCACAGAAAAAAAAAAAGAGGAAAAAAAATCAAATGAAGAGATAAACAAAAATAGCATTAAAAACCAGACCAAAAAGTACGAAAAAAAAAAAAGAAAGGAAAAGGATTCAATAAGATGCATCAAAAAGAAACTTTCACGTTTTTTTTTTCTCAGAGCATTTTGTGTACAAGCAAAGAGGGCCGATCTATATGGTGAAGACCACCCAGAATTTGGCTATGGAATCATTCGTTAGATTTTGCTCTTTATAGCATCAAGTGTGATAACCTTTTGAAAGTCCTTTCTTCAAGTTAATGATGGAGAAAGGTTAGCAGTGGCGAATAGTATTGGTATGGTGTGTGTATTTTCAAGTAGAAAGTGATAGCTAGGGGAGGGGACAGGGACAAGGACTAGGAGACATCATAGTGAATGCACGGACTTTCTGGATTATGTAACTGAAAGGTAGCTAAGTTGCGATTCCAATCTGGACAATTCAAAGTCTATCATAGGACATGTACTGCTACCACACAATAAGATGAGAAGGAAGGCAATTATACAAGGATTCACGTGCTGTGCTTTGTCATGTTGCTTTTTGAGGATGAGGTGTGTTTCTATTGTGGGTTTTAATGTTAGGGTTAGTGTGTCCCCGATCTGATGAGTTTTTGTCAAGTTTTGGAATGAAAGCAACGAAACACTGTCTCATTTATGATGTGGGTACGACATTTATTACAATGAATTATTGTAGCAGAGAATATATTATATGTTGAATCGTAAATTAAAAAAAAAAAAAAACACTATGAATACTATTACGGTTTGCTTACCTAACATGAATAGTTATTTATTTTCTCATCATTTAACATAAATCAATTAGAATGAATGACAATTTATAATGAATTGTTATTATGTATAATGATAAATAGCAATTCATGAATTATCATTTGATTTATTTTTCAATTTTTTTATAAATACCTTTATGTTAAAAGTATCACATATATAATTATCATCTCTTTGTAATAAATACAAGAAGCAATATAGATATTTTATATTTTTTCCAATAATTTCTTATTTTATTTTATACTAAATAAACGTAGTAATAGTTTTTACAATCCTATTATATTTATTTTGAATTGGAATTCAATTCCCTCCTTTTTCCATACTATGAAGTGAACAAGCCATTAGTTTTAGGTGGAAAATCCTATTCACCAGTCCTTAAGAATCAAAATGAAATGAACTATATTAATGGAATAATTCTGCTTCAAACACACTATTATGAACTTCCAAATATATTGAGTCTCTAAAATAGGATGTATAGATCTTAAGTGAGTCAAGTCATTTGAAGTAATAATATTAATAGTAATATGTAGCAAGTAGTGATTAACAAAAGGAGAACTTTTATGCTTTGTCTTATCCCTTGCTTCTTGCTTTGGTTCCAAAAGAAAGATCAAGTGCCTTGTACTAGAAATAATAACACAGAAATAAGAAATTGTATCAACTTTGAAATTACTCAATTAGTGACTAATGAATTTATTTATGTAGATTGTATTTGTGTGGAGTAATGAAAAATAAGAGAAAAATTAAAATTTATAAAAAGATTGGTTAATAAGGGTGGTTCAAAATTAGATATACAGAATCTAATTGGCTAGGTGCAACCTCTTTATGGTATTATAGTATGTTTGAGTTAAAATCCAAATAAACCTATACTTGTAGTAGGTTTGATTTAAAATCCAAGTAAATCTATATGGTATAGTAAGAAAACTATGATTTAGTGAAGTAGGATGAACTCTTGACACGCTAAGTACAAACAAATTTATGGGCCATCTACCATGGTCTACCACAGTCAATGCAATTTAATATGATCGACAACCGTCGACTGAATTCAACAAACAAACTTATTGGGTGTCTAAAGCATAAGTTACAGTCACAATGGTACGATCACGATTCTTCACTCGTCTTAAGTGATCATAGCATTGAAATGTTTGCCATCTGACCGATATATTTTTGCAAATTTTCTCAAATATTTTCCTTTGTTGACAACATATTCATTATTTTATCACTCAAATATATATTTATATATAAGTAACTTTGCTTTACAAGAGATTATATATTTTACTTTATAAATTTACTTTATAAGGATATATACATACATACATATATATATAGAATATAATGTTATTTTTGAAATAGGTATTGAAAGCACTTCCATTATCTGTGTAGTAGGTATATTCATATGTATATTTAGAATAAAATATAGGATAGATTGCAAAGACATCCTCATAAGTTTATTTTACATGTAAACTCATCCTGTAAATCTTATAATAATAATAAAAACAATATTTTAAGATAAAAAAGAAATTAGACTCCGAAAATAGTCAAAATGCATTCTTTCTTTTTTTTTTTTTTTTTTCTTTCACTTCGAGGGGAATACATACATGGTCCCAGGGACGGACACATAATTTCTTATCACGAAATTCACATAAGATGAAATCTATATAAATCATTTCTAGCATTATTTCCTTATACGTAAATCAAAAGGCTATTAACAAGAAATTTATCATGGGTTTAATTTTTTAGCTTTAAATATAAAGTTTAGTACAACACATAACATAAAATATGCATAGCACATGTTATGGTGCACAACCTAGATATCATTTATTTTAATATGTAAATTATATATGCAATATAAGCATGCATTACACTTATAAATATATATATATATATATATATACATCTTATATGCAATTTATGATGTAATTTTTCTACACCTATTACATCATATGAAATATTATTCATATCTATATGGTATTACATATAAATTAGATGCTATTCAATAATATAAATTATAAATTATTTATCATTTATAGTATTTTCAAATATTTGTTACGTAAAATAATATGAGAATATAATCCTAAAATCCAAATGAAAAAAACAAACAAGACTTTCTTGCAAAAACATAAAATAAAAGGAAAAGAAAAACTCGATATAAAAATGTTCACACCAGTACCATAAAAAAATCGCATAATAAAAGAATTTATTAAGTATAAAAGGGAAAAAAAAAAAAAAAAGGTAGTTCAATGTTTATGAAAATGAAAAAAAAAATGATTATATTTGATGATGACTTTTGCCTTTAAATGATGTTAAGATTTAAGAATGCTATATATTATCCAAAATTGATTACTTTCAAGTTTCTATAAAATAATATTAAAAAGAGAGAGAGAGAGAGAAGAAGAAGAAGAAATGGATAAAGTAAAAAAGTTTCTTTTCTGCAGGCAAATTAAGTAGGCCATTAATATGTTTAAAAAAAAAGTTATAAACATAGTGAACTAAACTAAAGATGTTTGCTTTTATTGATTAAAAAAGAAACATTAGAACACATCAATTAGTTTTAAAATTTATTTACTACAACCAAACATCTTAAAATTTCAAAGTTTTACATAGATCCATTATACCCTAATTGGTTATGTATGATATATTAAAAGAAAAATGAAGGTAATTGGTGAAATAGCCATGAATTCCTTAAATTGCATGCTGATATGTTATTGGATGATATATATGTGTGTGTGTGTGTGTGTGTGTGTGCTTAGCTAATGTAATTAGTGAATGTGCTAATTTATATGTGTATGGTCTTATAAAGTTTATACTATTGTTTGATATCTCTAATTGTGTGTATAGTGTAATTAATGTGTTGTATTTTTTCAAATTAATATGCATGTGTTATGTTTAGAATTTAGTAAATTCACTTTTGAATTGCTTAGACTTATGACAGAAATTTTGGCTAATTTTAGATCCACTATTTGAGCTTAAATTCAACCCAAATGCATTTGAAATTTGCCTAAATTAAACCTAGGACAAATATACCCCTAATGGTGAGATTTGGATGACATTTGACTTTAATTTGGACAAGTTAACCCTCCCTTTTGGCAGCCTCAACTTTCCATACGAATTTTACTTCTTTTCTTTCTTCTTTCTTTCTTCCCTCTCTTAACCCAAAATCTTGAACCCTAAGCCAAAGTTTATTACAAGCTTAAGGATTTGAATATCATTCCAAGCCAATATTCCACCATGTGAGTGTAATACAAACTCTATCTTTCATTTTTATGTTCTATGTTGAATTGTGTGTAAATGTTAGTATATATATGATTTTGAAGTGATGATTGGTATGAGATTGAATTAGTGCATGTATGATAGTTTGGATGAGATTATGTAATTAATGGAGTGGTTAGTCTTATGTGCTTAGGATGAGTTTTGGAAGTGTTGAAAAAAAAAATGCATATAGTTGATAACTAAGTGTTGGGTGTAGTAAGTTGGAGTTTGTTGAAGTGAATTGAAGTTTGATTGTTGTTTGAAGTTGTTGGTGGAAGATTGAAGTGGTAGGAGTTGTTATTAGAGTTCATTTGATGTTAGAATTGATGTAGGAGATGTATAAGTTGATATAGAAGTGTAAAAATGGATTTTGAAAACAGAGCAAATTCGTAACATATATCAGGGGATTAGTCACGGGCGAGCGAAGGGGAGTGATTTAAGCTGTTTGTCACTTTTTCACATGTCACGGGCGACCAAAGGGGCGTGATTTAGTCTGTCACAAAATTTTCTAAAACCACGGGCGAGCAATGGGGCGTGATCCTTCCCCTGCAGCAACATGTTTTCGTAATTTGATCATAACTTTTCCATCCGACCTCCGTTTGAGGTGATTCAAGTTGCGTTGGAAAGCTTAAAAAGAGATCTACAACTTTCATGTTTTAAGATTTTACAAATTACAAAAGTATCAGTGCTTAAATTTCAATTCTTTCCAGCTAATACACTTTCCAACAAAGTTTAAAACTTATTGTTGTTTGCTAAAAGTTGTTCAAAGCTTGATAAATGGTCATTTAAGTATTTGTTGAGTATTGTATGATAATATATGATATCTAAATGCTATGTGATGATGTTATAATGATTTATTTGAATTTCTTTGGATGATTATACTTGAACTAAGTGTGAGTTGTAATTACTTCTTTTACAGTGATTGATTCCCTTTCGGTTATTCCCATTGACTCTCGATCTAGTACAGGTACGCAGTAACTAGCTTGTCTCTGTGTTAGGATAGGCATTTATGAAACTATATATATTAAGAAAAAATTAATTGTGAGTGTTGATTTGTGTTTTACGTCGTTAAATCCAATCCCTGCCCAGGGTGGCATGAGTGCCTAGGGGCGCCCCCTCACAGATTGGGTGAGCCTGGGGGAATTGGTATCCGGTTCGGGGAGCGGCACCCTGCTCAGATTGGGCATGGTAGATTTAGGTGTTTTCTGTAAAATTATCTAGAACGGTATAAGTATCCGAGCTACTTATATCAACCCCCTGAGCGTCAAGGTTGTTACTCAGGATCCCCCACTATCCTTGTTGCCCGGAGTTTGAATACTCCCATGTTGAATTACTAACTAAAGACTATAATAATTGAATGGTTGTTGCATCTTGCATTTAGTTTAGGCTTGTGTGAATCATCTCGCTTTTGTTTTCGTTACTTGTGTACTGGGCCTCTGGCTCATATTTTATCTATTTCAGGTGAGGATCTTGATGAGTCTTATGCGAGCTTGGGTTATGGTCCTGATTTTGAGGATTTTCTGGAGGAGTTTGAGGACTAGAGATGGCCCTGGACTGGTTGGAGCCCAATCTTTTTGTAATAGACTAGATATATAGGTTGGATAGTTGTTTATATAGTTCTTGATGAACTATATGTTTTGTAGTTTTGCTAAGGCTTGTAAGAAGCCTTTTGGTTGTAATATATATATGTATGTATGTATGTACCTAGCTTGTATAACCTGAGCTATTTTCTTATAATGTTTGTATATATGGTATTGTGTTTTGAAAGTAAGCTATTAAGTAAATAATTTTCAAAATGACTTATGTTGTGAAATTAGACAAACAATTCATCAAACATTTCTTCTCGGACAACCTTACATATAATTCTGCAGATTATATGTGGTTGGGGAACTGTTATCACTTATTTTAAATTAGGGGTGATAGCGGGTCCTTACAGATGGTATCAGAGCTAAGTTTGATTAATTGTTTGCCTAATTGAGATGATTTGTCTGAGACTTGACCTAGACACAAATAGGTAGAATAGGAAGAACTAAGTTTGCTTGGATGCTTGCTTGTTTGTTTTCTTGATTCTTGTGTGCTTGTTGCTTGATTGATTATTTGATTAATTGTTTGCTATTATGTGTGAATGTTAATTTAAATAAGCTTAATGTGTATACATGTGTGTGTGTTGAATGTATTGTGTGCGATTGTTAAGATGGATAGGTTAAGGAGATCTACCAGGCAGCATTCAGATAGGGAAAGTATGCCACCACCACCACAGTCATCGTCTACATTTGTTCCTACTTCATCTTCTACACCTAGTAGTGAGACTACACCATCTCCTGCATCGGCTTCAGCTTCACAAGTTCCTCCACCACTCAGATTCCGCCACCTCCACCTATGCCACCTATTCCACCAATGCCACAAATGCCTACTGGTGATCCCAATTCCATGTATGGTATGATGAGAGACATGATGGCAATGATGCAACAATATCAGATGATGATGTACCAGCAGACACAGTACTTTATACAGCAAGGTAATCAACCCGGGGTAAGACCGAATGAAGCACCACCTGTGAATGAACAAGCCAACCAGATCAAACTACATGACTTTAGTAAGATGGTTCCAGAGTTTGATGGTACTAGCACTGATCCGACAGTGGCTGAGAATTGGATAGAAGAATTGGAGAAGACCTTTGCAGCTAGCAGTACTCCTGAGGATAAGAAAGTGGACTTAGCAGTTTATATGATGAAGAAAGAAGCTTACAATTGGTGGAGACTAGCTAGTGGAAATCTACAACAGCCTATTTCTTGGACTACATTCAAAGACACATTCTTCACCAAGTATTTTCCGAATTCAGTAAGAGAGAGGATGATATCTGATTGGTTGAACTTGAGACAGGGGAGCAAGCCCATAGATGAATATCATAGTGAATTTTGTAGATTATTGCGCTTTGCTGGAGGAGACTATCGTGATGAAAGAATGAAGGTTCAAAAGTTCCAGAATGGCTTGAATGAGAAATCCAGAATGAAGTGAAGAAGTTTGAGTTACACACCTTATCAGATGTAGTTGCTAAAGCCTTGTTAATGGAACAGATACACAATGATAGTAGAGCTAGAAGAGCAAGAAGAGCTGCATTCATGGGAAAGAGACCTGCTCCTGCTACATCATATGGTGGTTACCAAAATGCTAACAAAGCAGGATATTATTCAAACCAAGGAAAGAGACCTTATATGGGAAAACAAGGAGACCAGAAGTCAACTCTTAAAGCTTCTACACCTGTGTTTGAGAAGAGATGCCTTAGATGCTATGGTCCTCATGAGGTGACAGATTGCAAGTGGACTCCCGGAGCATGTTTTTCTTGTGGTCAAGTTGGACATAGGTCTATAGAGTGTAAGAATCCGAAGATACCACCAGTATTTTGTGCCTATTGCAAGCAAAGGGGACATCATATTTCTAATTGCAAAGATCGACCCGACAATAAGAGTAGAGTGAATTTAGAAAAAGGCAAGACGGATGCAAGGGTTTTCACCTTACAGCAAGTTGAAGATACACCTGCAGTAGACACCTTGGCAGGTATTCTGAATGTGTCTGATAAGAATGCTTATGTGTTGATTGATACAGGGGCGACTCATGCTTGTATTTCTGAGAATTTTGTGAATGAGTGTAATCTTGCTTCTGAAATGTTGAGTGATCGTGTTATATGTGTGACTACTCCGTTGGTGACTGAAAATAGGCATCCTTGTGTGTGTAAAAATGTGAATGTGATGATTTCTGATGTAAGCATGCCTATTGATATGATAGTATTACCTTTATCTGATTTTGATGTGATCTTGGGAATGAATTGGCTAAATCATTATAAGGTCACAATTGATTGTAGTAAAGCGGAGTTGAGTTTTGATTTAGATGAAGGAAGATTTTCATATATATTAGAGAGGCTAAGACCTAAGAGTATGAAGTTCATGGAATTGTGGGAGAAATCCGTTGTAGCAACTATGAGCATTGAAGGAGTGGATATCAATATGGTGCCAATTGTGAATGAGTTTATGGATATATTTCCTGAGAAGCTACCTGGATTACCACCAGATAGAGAGATAGAGTTTGGAATCGAAGTATTGCCTGGAACAGTACCTATCTCTAAAGCTCCATATAGAATGGCTCCAGCAGAGTTGAAGGAGTTGAAGATACAGTTACAAGAGTTGCAAGACTTGGGTTTTATTAGACCAAGCATATCCCCTTGGGGTGCTCCTGTGCTGTTTGTCAAGAAGAAGGATGAGAGCTTGCGCATGTGCATTGATTACAGAGAATTAAATCGGGTTACTATCAAGAATAAATATCCTTTGCCACGGATTGATGATCTATTTGACCAACTGAAGGGAGCTACTGTGTTTTCTAAGATCGACTTGAGATCGGGATATTATCAGCTTAAGATCAAATCTCAAGATATTCAGAAGACGGCCTTCAGGACAAGATATGGACACTTTGAGTTTTTGGTGATGCCTTTTGGGTTAACCAATGCACCAGCCGCATTTATGGACTTGATGAATAGGGTTTTCAAGGATTATCTGGATTCATTTGTCATAGTCTTCATTGATGACATTTTGATCTATTCCCGAAGCAAGGAGGAGCATCAAGAGCATTTGAGACTTGTGTTACAAAGACTTCGAGAGAAGAGACTTTATGCAAAGTTTAATAAGTGTCAGTTTTGGTTGGAAGAAATTTCTTTTCTTGGACATATTATTTCAAAAGAAGGAGTTTCAGTGGATCCAATGAAGATTGAAGCTATTCTAAAGTGGACAAGGCCTACAACTGTGAGCGAAATAAGAAGTTTTCTTGGATTGGCTGGATACTATCGAAGGTTTGTAGAAGGATTTTCGAAGATTGCATCTCCATTAACCCGATTAACACGAAAGAATATTAAATTTGAATGGGATGACAAGTGTGAGAAGAGTTTTGAAGAGTTGAAGGAAAGATTAATATCAGCTCCTATTTTAGCGCTACCAGACAATGGAAAAGAGTTCGTAGTCTTCAGTGACGCATCTATTCAAGGACTCGGTTGTGTACTCATGCAAGATGGAAGAGTTATAGCGTATGCTTCGAGGCAATGAAACCCCACGAAAAGAACTATCCGGTGCATGACTTGGAGTTGGCAGCTGTAATTCTTGCACTGAAATTGTGGAGACACTATCTGTTTGGGGAGAAGTGTAAGATCTACACAGACCACAAAAGTCTAAAATACATCTTCACACAGAAGGAGCTAAATATGAGACAAAGAAGATGGCTTGAACTACTTAAGGACTATGATGTGGAGATTCTTTATCATCCCGGAAAAGCTAATGTAGTAGCGGATGCACTTAGTAGAAAGAAACATGAAGGTGTTGCTGCTTTGCTATCTAGCCAAAAGGAGATCCAGATGGAGTTTATGAAGTTAAATCTTGAAGTTACTGTGGAACAAGTAGATGTGATATTGGCTCAACTATCCTTGCAACCAACAATTCTGGAGAAAATTAAACAAGCTCAAAAGGAAGACAATGAAGCCAAGGGAATGAAGGATTCTATAAGAATTGGAAAAAGGAAAGAATTAAGGATTGACATGGAAGGAGTTTGAATATGGGAATCGACTTTTTGTGCCATACGAGTTAAGAGAAGAAGTCATGAGAGAAGCTCATTCCTCTCCATACTCGATCCACCCGGGAAGTACAAAAATGTATAAGGATTTGAAGAGAAACTATTGGTGGGAAGGTTTGAAGAGAGATGTAGCCCAATATGTCTCTAAGTGTGTGGTTTGTCAACAAGTAAAAATCGAACATCAACGACCCGGAGGAGAACTTCAACCGTTGTCAGTACCTGAATGGAAATGGGAAGATATCACCATGGATTTTGTATCAGCCTTACCCAGAACCATAACCAAATATGAAGTTGTTTGGGTGATTGTAGATAGATTGACAAAATCGGCTCATTTCATACCTTTGAAGGTTGGAGATTCGTTAGAGAAAATGGCATACATCTACATCAAAGAGATAGTGAGATTGCATGGTATTCCAAAGACGATCACTTCTGATCGGGATTCTCGCTTTATCAGCAGATTTTGGAAGAGTCTACATATTGCTTTGGGTACACAGCTTCAATTTAGCACTGCATTTCACCCACAGACAGACGGACAATCTGAGAGAACGATTCAGATATTGGAAGATATGCTTAGAGCATGTGCTTTGGATTTTGGAAATAGATGGGATGTTCATTTGCCACTTATTGAGTTTTCCTACAACAATAGCTTCCAAGCAACAATTCAGATGGCGCCTTATGAAGCACTGTATGGTAGAAAGTGCAGATCTCCAATACATTGGGATGAAGTTGGTGAAAGAACAGTTTTAGGTCCTGAACTGGTACAGCAAGCAATTGATAAGATTCAAGTGATAAAGCAGAGAATGAAGACGGCTCAAGATCGGTACAAAAGCTATGCTGACACGAGGAGAAGACCGTTAGAATTTGAAGTTGGTGATCACGTGTTTCTTAAAATCTCGCCAACAAAAGGGGTAATTAGATTTGGAGTTAAAGGAAAGTTGAACCCAAGATACATAGGTCCATATGAGATTTTGGAAAGAATCGGACCACTAGCCTATCGACTAGCTTTACCCCCGAATTTGTCTGAAGTGCACGATGTGTTTCATGTGTCACAACTCAGAAAGTGTGTATCGGATCCTGAAGCTATCATTTCTACTCATCAACCGGAGATTCAACCCGATTTAAGCACAATTGAGAAACCAATCAAAATCTTGGATAGGATTGACAAAGTGTTGAGAAGAAAAGTAATCCCTTTTGTTAAAGTCTTGTGGACGGTCAAAGTGAAAGAGAAGCGACATGGGAACCTGAAGATGAGATGAAGCAAAAGTATCCCGAGTTATTTGAATAGAGTTAAGGTAAGCCAAGTTTCGAGGACGAAACTTTTTGAAGGAGGAGAGAATGAAATAGCCATGAATTCCTTAAATTGCATGCTAATATGTTATTGGATGATATATATATATATGTGTGTGTGTGTGTGTGTGTGTGTGTGTGTGTGTGCTTAGCTAATGTAATTAGTGAATGTGCTAATTTATATGTGTATGGTCTTATAAAGTTTATACTATTGTTTGATATCTCTAATTGTGTGTATAGTGTAATTAATGTGTGTGTATTTTTTTCAAATTAATATGCATGTGTTATGTTTAGAATTTAGTAAATTCACTTTTGAATTGCTTAGACTTATGACAGAAATTTTGGCTAATTTTAGATCCACTATTTGAGCTTAAATTCAACCCAAATGCATTTGAAATTTGCCTAAATTAAACCTAGGACAAATATACCCCTAATGGTGAGATTTGGATGACATTTGACTTTAATTTGGACAAGTTAACCCTCCCTTTTGGCAGCCTCAACTTTCCATACGAATTTTACTTCTTTTCTTTCTTCTTTCTTTCTTCCCTCTCTTAACCCAAAATCTTGAACCCTAAGCCAAAGTTTATTACAAGCTTAAGGATTTGAATATCATTCCAAGCCAATATTCCACCATGTGAGTGTAATACAAACTCTATCTTTCATTTTTATGTTCTATGTTGAATTGTGTGTAAATGTTAGTATATATATGATTTTGAAGTGATGATTGGTATGAGATTGAATTAGTGCATGTATGATAGTTTGGATGAGATTATGTAATTAATGGAGTGGTTAGTCTTATGTGCTTAGGATGAGTTTTGGAAGTGTTGAAAAAAAATGCATATAGTTGATAACTAAGTGTTGGGTGTAGTAAGTTGGAGTTTGTTGAAGTGAATTGAAGTTTGATTGTTGTTTGAAGTTGTTGGTGGAAGATTGAAGTGGTAGGAGTTGTTATTAGAGTTCATTTGATGTTAGAATTGATGTAGGAGATGTATAAGTTGATATAGAAGTGTAAAAATGGATTTTGAAAACAGAGCAAATTCGTAACAAATATCAGGGGATTAGTCACGGGCGAGCGAAGGGGAGTGATTTAAGCTGTTTGTCACTTTTTCACATGTCACGGGCGACCAAAGGGGCGTGATTTAGTCTGTCACAAAATTTTCTAAAACCACGGGCGAGCAATGGGGCGTGATCCTTCCCCTGCAGCAACATGTTTTCGTAATTTGATCATAACTTTTCCATCCGACCTCCGTTTGAGGTGATTCAAGTTGCGTTGGAAATTAAAAAGAGATCTACAACTTTCATGTTTTAAGATTTTACAAATTACAAAAGTATCAGTGCTTAAATTTCAATTCTTTCCAGCTAATACACTTTCCAACAAAGTTTAAAACTTATTGTTGTTTGCTAAAAGTTGTTCAAAGCTTGATAAATGGTCATTTAAGTATTTGTTGAGTATTGTATGATAATATATGATATCTAAATGCTATGTGATGATGTTATAATGATTTATTTGAATTTCTTTGGATGATTATACTTGAACTAAGTGTGAGTTGTAATTACTTCTTTTACAGTGATTGATTCCCTTTCGGTTATTCCCATTGACTCTCGATCTAGTACAGGTACGCAGTAACTAGCTTGTCTCTGTGTTAGGATAGGCATTTATGGAAACTATATATATTAAGAAAAAAATTAATTGTGAGTGTTGATTTGTGTTTTACGTCGTTAAATCCAATCCCTGCCCAGGGTGGCATGAGTGCCTAGGGGCGCCCCCTCACAGATTGGGTGAGCTTGGGATGGAATTGGTATCCGGTTCGGGGAGCGGCACCCTGCTCAGATTGGGCATGGTAGATTTAGGTGTTTTCTGTAAAATTATCTAGAACGGTATAAGTATCCGAGCTACTTATATCAACCCCCTGAGCGTCAAGGTTGTTACTCAGGATCCCCCATTATCCTTGTTGCCCGAGTTTGAATACTCCCATGTTGAATTACTAACTAAAGACTAGATAATAATTGAATGGTTGTTGCATCTTGCATTTAGTTTAGGCTTGTGTGAATCATCTCGCTTTTGTTTTCGTTACTTGTGTACTGGGCCTCTGGCTCATATTTTATCTATTTCAGGTGAGGATCTTGATGAGTCTTATGCGAGCTTGGGTTATGGTCCTGATTTTGAGGATTTTCTGGAGGAGTTTGAGGACTAGAGATGGCCCTGGACTGGTTTGGAGCCCAATCTTTTTGTAATAGACTAGATATGTAGGTTGGAGTTGTTTATATAGTTCTTGATGAACTATATGTTTTGTAGTTTTGCTAAGGCTTGTAAGAAGCCTTTTGGTTGTAATATATATATGTATGTATGTATGTACCTAGCTTGTATAACCTGAGCTATTTTCTTATAATGTTTGTATATATATGGTATTGTGTTTTGAAAGTAAGCTATTAAGTAAATAATTTTCAAAATGACTTATGTTATGAAATTAGACAAACAATTCATCAAACATTTCTTCTCGGACAACCTTACATATAATTCTGCAGATTATATGTGGTTGGGGAATTTTTATCACTTATTTTAAATTTAGGGGTGATAGCGGGTCCTTACAATTGGTTATATATCTATGATATTAAAGCAAAACCATCCATATTGGTGTTTTTAGTGTAAATATTTTTAATATAATATTTTAAGCATATGGACATAAAATACTTTTCGTATACCTGAAATAATGAAAATTAAATAGGGTTTGAATATAATTAAATAAGGGTTGAATAAACATAGTCTTTTCCTTTTTTTAGCATATGGTGTAAAATATTTTTAGTATACTTGAAATCATGAAATTAAATAAGGTTTGAATAGAATTAAATAGGAGTTAAATAGACATATTAAAAAGGGTTTGAATAGATATAGTCATTTTCTTTTAACATCTAGGCGTAAAATATTTTTGGTATCCTTGAAATCATGAAATTAAATAAGGTTTGAATAGAATTAAATAGGGGTTCAATATATATAGTATTTTCCTTTTTTAACCTAAGCATATATCTTTATATACTGGTGTAAAGCTCTTATATCATATTTATATATAGTAATTACCTAATATGGAGAAGTTACCTATGGAAAATGGAATCGTAATTATGATTTGTATTTAATTTTCTAATTTCTAGGACTAATTAAAGTTGTCCTCTTTCAACCTGTCAAAACAATATATCTATAAAATTTATATATGTTGGGTTGTTTTATTTGTACATACATCACGGGTGCGTTGTCTACTTGTGATATATTAAATTAAAATTGAAGAAAAGAGGGAAAAATACTATAGGGAATGATATATTTGGAAAGAAAAAAAAATGAAAATCTTGCTTGAAAAAGCTAATAACAAATTATTTTAAGTATAGGAATCATAACCACTTTTATTTCATATTCAAAAGTTGGCATTTATGGAAAGGGGAAAAAAGAAAGAAAGATACTAAAGGAGTGGAGCTTGAATCAAATTTCGGGTGCACATGTATGAGAGAGAGTTGCGGACCCTAACATGTTGTTCTTTTTGTGTTTTTATCAATAAATATTTTATATGTGTCTAACAAATTTTAAAAAAAAAATGAAAATCCCTAAAATAAAGTAATACTTCTTAACATATGTCAAATATTTATTTGCAAGGATACAATAGAGACATCAAGCTTGGGACAGCAACATGCAGAGTTGGCATTTACTGGAACAGTCGTAATGGGCTTTAACAGATAAGGCCTTGTATTATGTTTTCATCTAGCCTTTAATATATAATTTGTTGTTTTCTAGATCGGCCCCTTTTAGGCCCTTATCGGGCCCCTTTTAGGCCCGTCCCTGCTTGACACTCAACGTTTATATGATTGTCTATTTGAGTTCTAAACCTTTATTTTTATTTTTATTTTAATGTCAATTCTTAACATTTGTAAATAAGTCCTATTATTTAAGATATAGGCATCACATATTTATATTTTTCTTTCATTGCATGTTTCAACCGCTTCAAATCAGGGAAGAGGAAAACAGATTATCACATCATTTCAACCGCTTCAAATCCGGGGAGAGGAAAACATAGTATCGCATCATGATCATCGTTATTTTTTTCTATAACACGTACGCCATCTTGGTCACTTTTCCAAATTTCCATTTTCCGTTCTCCATCCACTTATGAATATATACCCCATTTATATCGAGTAGTAGTTCAAAACACAACAGATTTTCCTTTCATTATTCGGTGGAGAACTCAACAAAAATATCAATGAAGCGTAGATGAGGTTTAATCAGATTTTGAATCTTAATTTAATTGTTAAACTAATCTTGAATAGTCAAATTTGATAGATTTGCAAGAGCCTGGCAATGGATAAAAGATTTTTTTTAATTACTTTTTTATTTTACATAATTTGTTTATATTTATTAAAAATATTATTTCTATTTTATTCTTTTAACAAATGAAATTGTATCAAATGGCAATAGCAAATGAAAAAACTAACACCATTAACTTATATGCAAATTTTTGCAAAGAATGATGACTGAATAAGAAAAGATAAAGACCGAGGACTTAAAAAGAAAAACGTTAAAATGTTAAGGATTAAATATTTGCTTTTTCGTTTTTCCTTTTATATTTTAAGATTTCGGTGTTTAAAATACAACTTTAAAGATGGTAGAATAAGTTAGCATGAAACAATATAAGGGGTATATTTACAATTTACCATATTATTTACACATAGCTTTTTCTTTATATTTATTTATTAGTATTTATATATTTTAGCCAATAATTAATGGTTTTATAAATAATTTTTTAAAATCTTTTCTTATAAAACTACAACGAAGGCTAGTTTTACTTACGATATTTAATTTTAGTATTTTTATTTTGTATTTATGTGTTTCTCATTACATAGAAATATCCAATAGAAAAATCACAACAATACAACAAAGATACAAGTATCACAAAGTTAAAAGAAAATTAAGTTTACCTCCTTATTTTTTGAGGACTTGATAATTTTTTTCAATTTAAATAAATATTAGCAAATATCACACACATGTTAAAAGTACATAAAAAATGATAACTAATTAAATAAATAAATCGATTATAAGATTATCTTAATAAAATACATGTTTTATATGATAGTGATAATTTATTTGAAATTAAAAAAAAGATAAATTACACTAGAAGGTATTAACGTTTGGGAGTAAGCTTATTTAAGATATCAACGTTTTAAGTGATTAAAATAAATCAACATTTTGTAACGTGAATCAAATGAGGTATAAAAATTTTCTAAAGTTCATTTTTGGTATCAAATTTTAGATTAGTTTATCAATTAAGTTTTCTTAATTTTCGTAAAAGGTTAATTATTAATATTTCGTTTGAGTCACTTTGCAAAAACTAGATTCTTCTTTTTAATCAGTTGAAACATAGACACCTTAAATGAACTTATCCTTAAATATTGATACTTTAAATAAAATTTTATGAAAAAGTTAAAACATTAAGTAAATTTACATCAAATGTTGATACACTTTGATGTAATTTACAAAAAAAAAAAAAAAAAAAACCCACATATTTGTATAAACCCCCTTCAATAACTTGCATATATCTTCTTTTGTAATTTTTACTCCATTATCGTGATTATAACTTTTAAAATTTTTAATTATATATAGGAAACTAAAATTATTTCAATGATTAGATACCTAGTGATTGGATGTCTTGAAACCATAATTAAAATACCTAATTTTATATCCAAAGTTATTATACTTAATGAATGGAAATCCTGGAAAATAAAATAAAAAAACAACTTAAATCAAAAGCAACCTTCACCCATTTATTAATGCAATTCAAGAATTAGCAATTGGATTGAGTGTAACCCATTAAATAATGCAAGCTAAGAAGCTTTATATAATTAGAAGTCTGTTTGTTTATCAGTAGATTACAGATATAAACATTTTTTTAAAACTTTTTTTAATAAATAATTTATCAAGAAATAGATATGGATAAAAAATAGTTAGCAGTTCTCATTAACAGATCAAAATATAAATAAAATGTAGATGCAAATCAGACATATTTACATATATCGTTTCGATATAGATCATTTGCAAATGAAAAACAAACCATCCAAACAGGCCCTAGATGAAAATCTATCTATTGATATAACAGCCGAGAGAATTGATAAAGGTGGTTGAATGCCATAAGAAATATAAGTTCTTGATAAATTTGAAACAAGATAATACTTAACTCTTAATTTTATTTATAACTCATTTAATATGTGTACATAAATTACCCTGAATAGCCTATTAATAAGCTCAATAACATCTAATAAACTAGAAAATATAAAAGCTGATAAACTAAGCATCAATGAGCACTAGCAAGATTGGATCAAAGAAAACTTGCTAATGGATAAAAACTAAGCAGTGAAATGAAAGTAAGTTTGAACAAAACATTCTAATGGGTATAATCAACCGACAGGATCATTGACAAGATTGTAATATGATTAACCTAATTGCAACACTATATTTTTTGCACTAGTAAACTTTGGTTAGCTATGGTCAACTATAGTGAATTATGGTCTAATATGGTCAAATTTAATCTTATTTTGACTTTAGTTAGAGTTCGTTAGCTCTCGAATGTGCTAAAATGACTTGATCTAAAGCTTGGCGATCTTCAACCTAAGCTCATATGATACCTCCATTCCTTGAAAAAATTCATCTTTGAATTTTATCTTAACCTCTGAGATAAAAATATTAATTTAAAGGAAATGATCATTTTTCCTTGTATCCAACAAGCTAAATGTTAACCTTTACAAAATACTTTAAATCTTCACATAACATCTTAATAATTATAGAGGAAATGGAATGACATGTAACCAAAAACATAGCAGTAACATTAACAAATTTGAAACAAAACGTTGAGAATAAATCTTCCTTTGCTGGCCTAATATTCAAATAGATTCCTTTAACAAGAATGTGTTGCCTCTTAGTCAGATGTCCAGTACTAACGATCTCAATAAATGAAAATTCTTGAATCGTCTCTTCCTTGGGCTCATTTGTGCTGCAACATTCTTGTCATCAACAAATTCTTCGAAAGTCTTTACATTTTTATACTTAATTTCATTTGTATCATTCCTACTTTGAAAATTGTGCTTCATGTTCAAATCGCACCCCTATATCTAATTTTGGACCATAATTTCAATTACCCATTTTCATACTTTTTTGTTTAACAAATGTAGACCTTTTTAAACCTTCTCTCATTTATGGAAATCAAAATAATTTTTTTCTCGTTCTTCCATATTTGAAAGGCATGTTTTTGTTGGGTCTATAATCAAGGACATTCTAAATATACATTAGATATATTTAGAAGAAGACTTAAAAATGAAGAGTATTTATAAAAGTCAACATTGATCAATATAGAAATTAATGTTGGTCAAATGGAATAAATGCGGCTAGCAATTAATGTGAGCCTTCTTTTTATAAATTCTTCTTATCTTATCTTTTAATGGAGATATACACCGATAGAGCTGTAGAAACACGCTGTGAGGCGTGTGGATTGATATACACCAATGAGGTATAGAGACACGCTGTAAGGCATGTAGATTATATACACAGGAAGGTATAGAGACACACCATAGGATGTGTGGAGGGACAAGATGTTGATCCTTGTTTCGGTATTCCACCGGTCAATGGTGATGAAAAGTGTTCCGCCTAAAGCGGTGATGAACAAGATGAGTATCTCTTCCCAAGCCTAGATAGGATAGATCTAGAGAGAGAAAGAGAGGGAATCCTAGAAAGAGAAACTTTATATGAATAGATCTTATTTCCATTTATAATTCCACCGACTAAAAGTAATGAATCGGTAATCCACTAGAGAGATCTAGTAATGAACAACAATTTGTAATCCTATTATATTGTTTATAGTGGATGAATCTGTATGCTGTTAGTCCGTGGTTTTTCCCGCTTTGGGTTTTCCACGTTATATACTGGTGTTTGTTATTTACTTTATGTAATTTTGTTTATTGCATGTTTTCGACTTTTGGCAAGAGGAAAAATATGGGATCTCTTTTTTCCTAACAGTTTTCTGTAATATGATATATGAGAAATAGATACAAAAAAGAGATTCCCTATTTGTATTACTTTATATAATATCAATTCATTTTTTTTAACATTTAAAATGTTGGTTCCTTATTTAGCTTACTTTGTGAAAAATTGATTCTCTTTTTTTACTTAATATGTTGATTTCTTATTTGAATTTACTTTCAAACTTTGATATCTTCTTATTTAATTCATTTTATTATAAAATTTCCATTATTTCCATATGAGATTAGTATGATAATCATTCTTATGGACACAACATATAAATCTCCTTCTTTTTAAGATTTACCTTTAAAGTAAGTAATTTATAGTTGTTTTATTACTTGGTTTACCAAACTATATTGAGTTAACTCTTATGAACCAGGTGACAATCAACATATTTTAAGCTTAATTATTCTACAATAATCTCAAATGCTACAATGTGATGACAATCATTAGTACGTGTATAACAAGCATGATCTTAAACCATAACATCTACATCAATTAGGGATGTAAACGGGTCGGGTTCGGGTCGGGTCATTCTGTCCCAAACCCGACCCGATTATAAATTGGGTGTCCCAGAACCCGCCCCGCCCCGATTTGTTAGGAACCCGACCCGACCTGAACCCGACCCGTTTAATCTATTACATAATTAAATGCATCATTTTATTATTTCATTAAATTATTATTGTAGTGAGGCATGTTGAGGAGGGCAAAAATTTCAATGGAGTTGATAAAGATCATAATTTTTATTAAAAAAAAAATTAGAAAACGTTAAAGACAGGTAAAAAATTATTAAACATGAAAACTGAATATATAAAGTAAAGTCAGTAACTTAAGACATGTCATTGCCTAAAATTATTAGAAGACTTACATATATCTATCTATCTATATATATATATAATACATCCAACTCAAAATAATAATAATAATAATAATAATAATAATAATAATAAAATGATGACACTACACGACGATCTATATATTCTTGATTTATTTGTCATTATATATATATAATATCTATTTTTTCTGAGTAAATTAATTTTTATACTTTGTTGTGTTGCATGGGAAAGAAATGAATTTTGAAAAAGTGGGAAAGGTTGTACATGGAAATCGATTTTCTCTGGATAATTGGTCAGTGATTATTAATTGTAAATATAATTTATATCTTATCATGTGACTCAATACATGAATAACAAAATGATTATATAAAATGCATCATTCAACTAATGAATAAGTAAATTCCTTAAACTAAAATTTTTAATTTTTTTAATTAAATCGGGTCGGGTTTTCCCAACGGGTTATGAGTGCAACCCAAAACCCGACCCTAAACCCTATAGGGTCTGACCCTATAGGGTTTTTAGCGGGGCGGGCGGGTGGGTACCCTATAACGACCCGCCCCGGTTGCATCCCTAACATCAATTCACTAATAACCATAAACCAACTAATCACTAGAAACCATAATTATTTAACGAACATCATAATTAGGTAATCTTCATAAATCTTAAATATTAAAATTTAAAAAATTCACAAATAATTTCCTAATCACCAATAATCATTAAAAATTAGCAGAAATTGCAAATAATTCATTGAATGTTCACCTCCATGTGATTTAATCCCCTAAGCTTTCAAAGTGCACTTTTTTATCCCCTTACCTTTTCAATTTGACACAGTTAAGGACAATTAATATTTTTTGTTAAAACAAAATGGGAGAACTACAAATTACTCTCTCAAATTTTCACCTACGGACGAATTTACCTTCTAAACTTTCATTTATGTACAGATTTATCCTCCAAACTTTCAAAATACACATTGAAAAAGTTGATTATCCTTAACTACACCAAATGTTGAAAGTTTGGGAGGTTAAAAATTCAAATTTAAAAGTTAATGGGGTGAATTCGCTTCTAGGTAAAAGTTTGAGGAGGATTTTGTAATTATCCCTAAAAATTATATTGATTAATCAATAGTTAATTTTATTGTTGTTGTTGTTAGAGTAAATTGCACGAATCTCCTGCTTCTTAAAAAAGTTAACACCTAGACCTCCCAAATTTTTTAAAAAGTTGGGGGTGCGTATAATTTTAAAAGATTTTAGAGAGGATAGAGGTGAGGTTAGTGTCTCTATTTTCAAATTTTGACAATTTATTATCTAAAATTTCGCTTTTTACAATTTGAAACTCCTACTTAAGAATAATGGTTAAATTGATGTTATTTTTCAATTCATGTCTCTTTCTTTGAAATAAAGCTCAATTTAGTGTCCCCATGACGCTAAACTGAATTTCATTTCAAAGTAGAAGCATTGTATTGAAAAAAGTTAAACCTTAGGTACTAAATTACCAAAATCTAAAAATAGACACACATTGACATTATCTCAATTTCAAGAGGTGTCTATATAATTAATTTACCCTTATTATTATTGGAAAATGGAAAACATGGATAAATCGAAAATTAGAAAAATTTTAAAATGGACTAAAAGAACATGATTTGATCTAAGAAATGATACCAAATGATGGGTCCCTCATACTTGTGAGTGCTAAAATAAGGCATATGTATACCATGACTCATTAGTTAATATAATTTAAAACTAGAATGAATGAATGTGGCATGTTGAATGATGCAAGCTAAGAACCTTAGTATATTAGATGTAGATTTTGGCCTACCCATTAACTATATATAATAGTTAAGAACATGGTGAATGAAAGCCACAAAGAATGAAACTTCTCAGAAAAAAAGAAAAGAGAAAAGAAGGAGAATATAATACTCAACTCTTAATGATATTTATAATTCAATTAACTTGTTTGTATGAATTAGCACAAGCTACAACTTTTGACCCATTTATGGCTTGATTATGTATTTGTGCTCAAATTGGACATCAACAAGTAAAAAAACAAAAAAAAAAAGATAATGAAGGAGGGAATTCTAATATAAGTTTTTGAGTTAGTAGCATTGGTGTATGAATTTTAAAATTTCCTACAAAGATTAATATATATAAGATATTTGTTGGTTGGGGATCAAGTTTTAGTAAAGGGAAGTTTTTGTGTGTTTAATAGTGGAAGTTTGTCTTGCATTTGAATTATGCATAATTTGATATGGATTTTACTAAATTTTGACTTATTAATATATTGGTAAGTTAAAGACCAAAAAACTATTACAATCATCTAAAGTCACATAAAGCCAGGAATTGATGCATCATGAGCTAGCATGTTAGTACATACCCTACCATCATGCCAATGCATATAATCTTTACCCTCATGTCAATGATTTGCACATTAGCAAGCTAGTTTAATGGACATGGAAGTCTTTTTTCCTTCCCTTTTGATTACTATTTTGATTATTTGATGTATTTGTTTTACTAAATCAAACACTTAATCTTACTAAATCTTAAGTTAAAAATTATGCTCATTAAACTACATTTTCTTCTAAAACTTAGTTTTTGAAGTTTAAGCATCCTTTATTTATGTTATAAAATTAAAGCAACAATTAATAGGTAGAGTAGCATCAAGTAAGAGTACTAAGTTAATGGTATGTTTTTACGTTAAACTATAAGAGTAGTGGGACTCAGTTACACTTTGAGACATTATACCAAGTACACGACTATTGTATTTGATATTTGTACTTATTTAGGTTAAATCTCAAACTAACTTAATTAATATCCTACTAATTTGATTTATGTGTTGCTTATGCTTGGTTGTGGTTAGTAAATTAGGAGTATTAGTGATGCTAATGTGGCACCTGAGGATTTTTATGTGGTAATGTCTTGAGTGGAGTAATATTATGTGATGATATAGGTAGGTTTAGGAAACTCTTATACTAATACTACAAAGTATCCAACATTATATATATATATATAATATATTAAATACATATGTACTGTTTGGGGTAATTTGTTATTCTTGTGTTGATTGTATTACTTAAGCTTAAGATAATAGTTAATTGCTAATTATATCTATTTTTATAAACACGATGTCCCATGTGGCATCCACATGTTGTGCGACGTTTCATAATGGGCTTCATTTCACTCCTTGTTTAAGTTTCCACTTATAAGTCATGATGTTATTGTTTCTAATATAACAATTCACACCTTGTTAGTAGACTATGAAGATGATGCTAGTTTTGACAACTGCTTTGATGATCAACAATTTAAATATGTGTTAGTGTGATGTTTAGAAGATGAGAGACTTTAGATGATGATGTTGTTTATGTTGTTCATTTTGCTTCTACTTGGGCATGGACCCTTTGGTGTTTAGATATGCATCCAATTATGCATGTAGTTTTGATTGACTTGATGTGCCATTTATGTTGATGGTGTCACTTGATATTGAGTTAAATATGTACAAATCATGTGTGGTTATATTAAATAAATGATTGATATTGTATTAATTGTAAACTTCAGTAGATCTAGAATGTGCTCATACTCACAATAAATACGTAGCAAACCATAGTGTCTTAAGTTCTGAAACACTACAATAATAATATATAACAATATGTTAGATTCAATTTTGACTTTATGGTCACATAACCAAGCACCAACTTGACTTATTTCATTTGAAATAGACTTTTGTTTTAATCATGTTTAGATAAATCAACAGCAAACGACCATGGCTACTCGATTATTTCAATTTATAGTGATTTGTACTCTTGCTTTCATTGTGAGATGTTACGTTTATTGATAGTACAATTTAAACGGCATATTGTGCTGGTATTATCGGTCTACACAATCGTATTTCTTATAGGGTTGTCTCCGTTATTGCAAGATGCATTTAAAATATGTTTTATGTGCTGTTGAATCCAAAAAGAAATTTTCACCATGACCTCTAAAATCATAATTGCATGAGGCCATGACGGATACTTTATAATATTGTTAATTGACACTTGAGAATAGTCTTTCCATTGCCCACTTAAATGTTAGATGTAGCCGTTGTTTGGTGGAATGTGAATCATCTGTGGAAGGAATTCATATTGATGCGATTGTGTGATGGAATAGCATTCCTTGTTTAGTGCAATACTATTGTACAAGAAAAGAAAAAAACTAGGAAAATGAAATATGCTGTGTTTAAGTTACTTGAGTAATTTTATTAAGTCGATCTTAAGATTTATAATGTTTAGCTTAATTAGCTTACAAGCTCAAATCGTGCAAAAATATTAATTGAGTTTAAGTTGAGTCTAATTATTAATATTACTTTAATTAGATTTGAATATATTTTCAAATATATCAAATAACGAACTTAATTTAGTTTATTTTAAACTTATTGAGTACCACTTGAAACCAAACTCAAGTTTTAATCTTGGTTAAACTTCAATTGAGTTTGAATTTTGTAAATTGAGTTGAACTTGAGGTCAAACTCAGCATCATACCTAGTCATTGGCATGGGAACAAATTCAATTTAGGAATCATATTTAAGTGGTTTAAAAAAAAAAGGAGAAATTGCAAAAACATCTCATACTAGGACTGTAAATGAGTTGAGTCGAGTCGAGCAGATACAGTACCAATCTCGAATTTAACTCGAATAAAAAACTCGAACCTCAAACTTGAACTCAATTAAGCTTTGATTTTAAAAAATGAAGTTGACTTGATTTAATACTCAATAAGCTCGAACTTGACTCGATTACTCTTTTAAATATTGATCTAACTATAAAGAGTATTTAATACTCGATAAGCTTAAACTCGACCTGCATCGATTTAATACTTATTTAAACTCGATTAAGCTTGCGAGCTCACTGAGTTGAATATTTTAAAGCTCGAACTCGAGCTCGGTAACTACTCGAGTAGCTCGCGAGCTATCTCGACTCATTTCACATCCCTACCCCATACTTTAAAAGCATGTTTTTTTATTCCCTAATCTACAAATAATAAACCTCGTTAAGGACATTTGGACTTTTTCTATCCAAAAAGTAACCCTAGGAACAGCATAACTATTGTACTTCTTGGATAGAAAAGTACAAATGTCCTTACCAGTGCTAATTGTTTATAGATTAGGGGGTCGAAAATCACGCTTTCGAAGTATAAGAGGTTAATCTACTCTATCTTTAAAGTGTATAGGGAGTTTTTGCAATTTACCTTAAAAAAATATTATATAAAATAATGCAAATAAGAGATCAACTTTTTAAATGGTTAAAAAAAGATCAACATTTCAAGTTAGTGACAAAATGAATACAAAAAAAAAATCCCTTATTTGCCCCTCTTTATATAACGCTAATCATTTTTTTTTTTACCCCATAAAACATCAATCCTTACTTACATCACTTTATATAATATTAATCTATTTTTTAAACGTTAATTAAATATTAATACCTCATTTAATAAATTTGATTCCATCTTAGCCCTACTTATGAGTTATGTTTTATCATCCCTGTCGAAAGGGTAAAGATTTCTTCTTAGAATTTTCTCGTGGACAGAGATATGAGAAACTATCGAACTGTGGGCTTGGACTTGGATGATGTTTTGCAAATATACATTAAAATCAAAAGCGAATATCATCCTCAAAGGAGTAAAATGAAAAATTTAACTCCCTAATAACCTTCGTGTAAATAATTGAATCTAGTTCGGTATTAATTGATGCCTCCACTTAGGGGAACAAAACTTTTTAACATAAGGATTATGTGTAATATCTTGGATAGTTTGTTATTATGGAAAATAAAAATAATAAAGAAAAGGCGAAAAATTTTGTACTTATTATGGATATAAGTTATATGCAGTTTAATTAAGTAATTTAAGTCATTGCTTGAATGAAATCCCTTAGACAACGAAATGAAATTTGAAGTTAGTTATAGTATAAAAGTCTTGCGTATTAACTTTATTGATAAAATCGTTTTATTTTAATAGAAAATGTGAAGTAATTCATTCATTGTTTTTGACAAATTGAAGTGTATCAAACTTCAAATTTTGAAATAGAAAATAAAATAAATATTAGCATAAGGCTAAAGGTATTGAGATATTACAACATAAATAATATATCAATGTTATCATCGTTTGAACGGCTCCAATTCTAGCTTTCCCATTGTAATTAGAAAAACAAAGGGGGGGGAAAAAAAGGTTTCATATGTGTTATAAATTGATCTTGAATGAATGTGCAATTCCTGTGTGGAAATCGCATCGCACAAAAGATATAGAATTTAATATGGGCATATATTAAGTTGTGACTAATAATAATTAAGTCGTTTGACTGATGTTTGTTGATGTTACAACTTGCAAAACTTAAAGATAAAATTGCCCACAACTTTTATAATTGATGGTGATGTTCTTAAAGTTCAAGGAGCAAGAAAGAGTCACTATTGAAATTGCGTACTATAAATACTCTATTAGTAGAAGGAGGATAAGATATTTTAATATCCCTTAATTGATTGTTAGATTTGTATCGAATGCATTCCATCTATTTAAGAATTGAGATTTTATATCTTTCGGAAAGAAACATTTATCTATCACTAGAAACTAGTCAAGTTTGATGCAAGTTTTTATCGAGTTTGAAATCTAAACTTGAGCTTGGTCCATTTAGTCAAACAAGCTTTATTTTAAGTTTAAATTTGGCTCGTTTACAAATCTTATCGAGCCAGGCCAAGCCTTTTATTAAGCTTAACGAGTTTTTATTGAACTTGAAATTAAAACTCGAGCTCGAGTTGTTTCAATAACTCATTTTCTATTTTTTTTCAAGCCAAAAAATAATATATAAGAGTTGCTAAAAATATACATATGTATTAACTAGAAATCAATTTTGTTATTTTAATTATATATTAATATATCATAAATATATAACTAAAAAATTTACTAACTAGCTTATTCACGAGCCTATCCACAAGGCGGCTCACAAGCTTGAATTGAAGTTCGAGCTCAACTTATTTAGACAAAAAAGATTATCTTAAGCTCAACCTTGGCTCATTTACTAATCGAGCCAAGTTTGAGTAATTAACGAGCAGTTTAGCTCATTTTTATCTTTAATTTTTACGAAAAAACATATTCTTTTTATTTTCAATTGCGGAACTTCTATGATCTCATGGATGGGACTATTGAATTAATCATTATACTATTAAAATAAATATAATAAGTAATATATTAAATATTTTGAATGTGCTATTACAATTGGGTATAAATCTAAATAATTTAATAACTAATAAAACCATAGAATTTTCTTTCCAATTATTTGTTAGTTTAAAAACGTCTTTTCAGTTCAAAATATCTTTTAACATTTGCCTTTTATGGGAAAAAAAATTTATTGTGTTGAAGTTATTATTATGTGAGAAGATTCACTATTACCCTAGTGCAGGATTTATTTTTCATGACCATATTTAATATAGACACATATTAGGGGATGAGAATTTGTTTTTTGTCTCATCCATGTTCTAACAAATGAGTAATTGATATGTGTAAAAAAAAATCCAATATAATATAAACAATAATTATTATTCAAAACACGTGTCAAATACTCATTCGTTAAACATTAACAAAACAGTATCATGAGAACAACAAATGTGTTTTTCATATTAGGCTCTAAAAGTAAAAAATAAAAATAAAAACTTAACAAATCGAAATAAAATCTCTTGAAAAAAATAACTAACACTAATGCCATTGCATGTAGCATTATTTTTACAATTTCATCTTCACTATCATTGTTAACACCGTCACCAACCCTCCACGTACTGCCATTACACACCATTGCACTGCTGTCACCACTACTAACACAATACGAACAATAATTTATCATTACCACCATCATATTATGACCGCTAAATCCTCATCATGATTCACACAAGCAACACTAATAACATTGAAAAGAACATGGATCTTGTATTATACTTATTATGCCGTACATAGTATAAGAAATTTGTACTATTTGCTCATGTTATAGCACAACTTTATGCTCATCTGTATGTTTCATTGAAAACCAAAGACTCAGATAGAGTATGCACGTGTCTATATATATATAAACACGCTATAATGTCTCAAAATTCTGTCCATCAATATATTATCTGCTTTGATTATACGTGGCACGGTTTTATACTTTGATGTCAGCACTTTTCAGAAGGTCATTTATCTTAGATTTTTATCCAGAACACGATTAACTTTAGAGCTTCGACGAATTAAAAAACATTACACCAAATGATGTTTTTATTATTAAAGTTTCACCACCAATATTTGAAGGTATTACAAATATGCGAGATAATCAAATAGAAAATAACTTCAACTTAAAGTACATACAGCCCACTCACTCGAAAACCCAACTACCTCTCATGGAAATCTACGATATATTCTAACAAAAAATCAGATGGCGGAGACAATAGAAGTGTGGTTAACAGTTAACACATATGATTGTGAACATTCTTCATTCAAATATCAATGATTCCTCAGAATTGATTGGATATAATGAATTGATTGAAATATTGATTGTGTCGCCACTTCCCCACTGAGCTCCGTGAAAGTTACGCGATAGAAGATGATACGTCATATGACACGTCATATGTACCCTTGCTATATCAATACTAATAAATTTATATTTATATATATATGTGTATGTATATATATATTGTATAAATTATCGTGGTGGTTGTTTTTTTTTAAAATTATTTATTTCACTATATAATAAAAACTTTTATTTGATAGTTACGAATCTATATATGTAAGTAGTTTTTTTTAATTGTAGAATTTTTTATGGTATTGAATTGGATAAAGATCATGATAGCATGTTTTGTTTATATAATGTATTTATAATTAGACAAAATTTTCCATGGGTATAAAAATAAAATTTATTACTAAGAATTTTATTCAGTATCATGCATACCAATATGATATGTAAGAGTTCTACTGTATAGTACTTCTTATACAGTGTTGTAAGACCTTTTTTTTTTAATATCTAATTCTTATAATCAAACATCACCTTATATATATATATATATGATATATAATACCTGATGAATGTTTGTTTCGAGAGTATCCCTCTGCTGATGATGGGGAGAATAATTATTACCACTAAAGCTAATTTGTCTGAAGCCTTGGGGACATTTCAATTCAAACAATAGTGAGAGTCCATCTTCATTTCAGTTCAGATAAAGATTGACATCCATATTGAGGGCTTCTCTTTTCCTTTTTTTGTCCTTGTTTTCACTAATGATGTATTGTTAATTGTTATGTTCAATAAGTAAAATATTAAATATGGTTCATATATTAATTAATCATCTTATGTGTGAATTATATATTATAATTGTATATCCTATCGACTATGATTAATTGTCGACAAATCCAACTTGTACATAGTTTTACATGTTCGTTTTAATATGAAATGTAGAAGGAACAAAATAGCAACAGAAAATATAGTGCTACATTCAACATGTTGATTCTTCGATTAAGCATTTCATATCCCAATTTTATATTCTTATATATTCTATTATATATATTCATAATAAAGCGGTCCTCTTAGATTGGGAAAAAAACCTCTAATTTTTTAAGAAGTTTTAAAAGGGTAAATAAAACTTTGAAATTTTGATATTTTTATTTATGGATTAATTTGTAGTACGATGCAAATAGAAGATCTATTTATATATTTAACTAGTGATTTACTTGCCTTTTAACAATCTAACTAGTTTAATGAACTCTCTATGGATTATCTATCAATTATATACTAATTAACTTGTCTAGTTTTATTTCATGACCATAGTAATTTTCGTCTAATTATAGAACTAACCAACCATGTTCTCTGGCTCTCTCAATTTTAAACAATCTAAGTCTTGATTATGGAATAGATAAATATTTGCCATTCTCAAACTTCTCATCTCGAATATACTTTCATTAATCATATACACACATTTGATATATGACTATATAAGTTTGTTCTATTAGTTTAGATATGTACATATAATCGGTAGAAACACACTCGATAGGAGGGAATTTGAGACCAGGCATAGAATAAAGTTGCTCCAAATTGCAATACTAATAGTTTACTTGATGGAGAACCAAGAATTTGATGATGCAAAAGAATGTTGATCAGAAGACAGGCCACATGCTTTCATTCTTTTCAGCTTTCAATTTCAATCCACTTTCAATTGGTTTTCCTTTCTCTCAGTTTGTCACTACCATATTGTCCTTGTTTTGCCCTACTTCTTAACATTGTCAGATGCCTCTCCATTCAAGGATGTGATCTGTTTCTTTCATAAACTTTTTCTAGTGTCATTTACTATAATTAGCTTATCTTATGCTTTTTAAAAGGAAAAACAGTGATTTTGATATAGAACTTAGGTTTACTCTATAATTTAAATTTTGAAATATGATAATAAGTTTTATGTTTTTCTGTGATGATTTGACATAAAATTTCCTTTTAAAAAAAAAAAAAAAAGGTGGAGAGAGAGAACTATATAATTCTTTTATATTTTAAGACACCCGCATTATAGATGAATTATGTTCTTGTTCCTTTTTTCAACAATTTTACATATCATTGTTTTTGCACCCATTTTGCAGACGCTTAGTCCACTAATTCAACTTGAAATCAGTTGGTGTGGTTTAAAAATAATTAAATAAATGATGACAAAATGTTTATTATGAGTATTATGTTGGGTAAGTTACTACACGTTAAGCAACATTATATAAAAAAAAATTATACTTACCGGTAGATATTTATAGGTGCCCATAGACATCGTCACGGTTCTGAATCGAACCGAATCGAACCACAGGTTCTAGGTCTTAAAATTGAGGAACCCTAACCGGAACCATCTCTCACAGTTCCGGTCCAATTCCACAGAACCGTCGGTTCCCGATTCCGATTTTGGAACCATGAAACTGTCTTTTTAAAAAAAATAAAAATAAAAAGATAAATTTTAAAGTCAAAATAATTATTGGATCCAAAAGTATTAAATTATTTAACCAAACTTTTTAAAAATTTATTTAGAATACATATTTATATGTATACAAACACATTTAATATCAATTATAGTTAGTTTTATGATATTGTAAAATGCTCTATAAGATAAAAAGAAAATTACAATGCAAAAAATAATCTCATATTATTAAGAAAATGAATTTTGCTTTTAAGAAAAGTTTATTTAAACTAATTATGTATGATTTTAAGCTATGTTTATTTGTGTTGTTGATAATAACATATTAAATATTGTGAATAAGTAATATATTTTACTATTTATATGAAATAATTTAAATATATTAATAATTATATATTTAGTATTTTTTTTTTCAATGGAACCAAGTAAAGTCGCCAATTCCACTGATTCTATGCCAAAGAACCGCCTAAGAACCGTGAAATCGACGATTCCATAACCGGTTCTGGAACCGTCGATAATACTTCCGGTTCGAAACCGAACCATTCCTATGTCTAGGTGCCCAGATGTGGCAATGGCAATATATGTATACATATATTGCCACATCTGGGCACCTAGACATATAATACATTGCAATTTGTCCCACGGGCCAAATTGAACCGAAGGCCTTATTCTTGGTGGGCCCAACCATACATCTCTATTTTCTTTTCTCGGGATAAATGACGCATCTGGTATCTAAGCCAATGGAGTTAACACTGTTGGCTAACATGATGTTAACTTCGTTAACTGATATGGTACTTTTACATTTTTTTTTTATATTTTGATTCTAACGTAGCAATTTATATTTTATTATAAACTATGTTAATTTATTATAATTAATATTAGTTTATTTTTCAAAAAACAATTTAAATTCATTTTTCGGTCTAAGCCCAAGCCTAAGCTTTTAACATGTCTAACTTAAAAAGCAAGGTGAGCCCATCTCTTTCATAGTCTCTTATTTTTCAATAACAATATGATTTAATTTTTCTTATATACAAGTCTATTCCCCAAATACATTTTCATGTGGGACTATAAAAGGGTCATCTTCCTGCCACTACCGCTCCACCCTCTTCTATATACTCTCTCTCTCATTACACTTATATTAATGTTTATGTTATGACTATTTTTTTTTTAATTATTATTACAAATTTTTAAGTTGAGAATGTGTGTCTTTCTTTGTGTAGAATGGATTGAGGTTTCAAGACAATGTTTTAAATTGTGTCAATATTCTTATGTATTATAGATTGAAAAAATATTAGGAATTACATCAAAATATGTTGGGAAGCCTCTGACTACTTGCACTCACCTTCTTCATTTTTTATACCTTGGTCATTTACAGGACTTTGCATCCGGGGCACACAATGGCTATGTTGGTGAAATATATGGCACACAACATCTATCTTAGAGGGATTGGCCCAGCTTACGAGCTCTCCATCAATGACAATACAGTATCCTTAAGCACAGTTTTAGGAGTGCTGTCAAATATAAATGTAACAAGAAGAATTTAAGATCATATAAAGAGAAGCACTTTTATCATCAAACATGTAATAATAATGCCAATTATGATTACAGTCCCCAAATGGGGTTCCTAAAGTTGAAACAATCCATGCTCTAGAAAACTTACCCAAACCACTTCTGATTTTTCTTCTTCTCCTGCTTTGGTTTTTGCTTTATTTTTCTATCATTGAAATAGAGCATTGAGAGGACTCCATTTTCAACAGCCAACAGAGTATATCTAACTTGTAATGTCTTTCTCTTTATAAAAACATGGGATGGGATTCTTCTTCTTCTTCTTCTTATCTTGGGATCGTCATCTTCATCATCGCACCATTTACAAACTAAAACAGCAACCCAACATGGCTACTTCAACCTTCATTACCACTTAAATTAACAAAAGGAAAAATTCATATGTAGTTTAACATGTTGATGGCAGGCAATGACACTAAACCCATGCAACAACTACTATGTATACAAATACCTTAACATGTTGGAGTTTAAAGAAGATGAAGATGGTTCCCTTGTTTTTCTAGGTGGAAACATTATTGAAAGATGGTATGGGGATGTTTATAGTCCCACATGGAAAGATTCTAAAAATATGGACTTGTATATAAGATGAAGCTAGACCAAGCTATGATTGATAAAAGATACCATGAAGGACTTTGAGGCTTGCATTATGACATAAGGGTAGCTTGGGCTTGAAAATTGGTTTAAATTTTTCTAAAAAAAATAAAATAATAATCTGTAATAAAATAGAATAATTTATAATGAAAATATAAATAAGAAATAACAAGTTGCCATGTCATAATAAAAATATAGATAAAAAAATAATAAGGTGCCACATCAATTAACATAATCAACTCCATTAGCTCAGGTAATGAAAATGTAAAGTTTTCAATCAGGGCTCTTTATGCAGTTCAAAGATAACAGAAAATCTTTCCTACGCAACTGCCTAACCTATTTAACAAACTTACAGCTAAGGATAAATCACAACTAACCAATATATAGCTAAGGATAACTAATAAATCAAATAAATTAGTTACGTAAAGATATACATCATCCAATACCCTCCCTCAAGTTGGAGCCTAAGGGTCATGAACACCCAACTTACGAAGAAGAAATTCGAACCTCTCTCTGCCCAATGCTTTTGTAAATATGTTTGCCAATTGCTCACTGCTTCGAACATAGGTTGTGGTAATCACACCATTCTATATCTCATCACGCACAAAATGGCAATCAATTTCGATATGTTTGGTGCGCTCATGAAAAACGAGGTTAGTGGCAATATGCATGGCTGATTTACTGTCACAGTACACTTGAACAGATCTGTCATGATTGATTCCCAAAGACAACAATAATCCTTTGAGCCATTTGAGTTCACAAACAATTGCAGCCATGGAACGATACTCCGCTTCAGTAGATGATATAGATACAGTATGTTGTTTCTTGGTCTTCCAAGAAATTGGAGACCCTCCAAGAAATATAAGATACCCTGTGAGCGATCGTCGAGTCAATGGACACCCTCCCCAATCTGAGTCACAATAGGATATTAGCGCTAGATTACAATTAGCTTTAAGAAGAATTCCTTGCCCAGGATTACCTTTCAAATATCGAACTATACGTAAAGTGGCTTCCCAATGTTCTTTCCTTGGTTGTTGCATAAACTGTGCCAAAATATGAACACCACAGGACAACTCAGGTTGAGTTAGACTTAGATAAATCAAACGTCCCACTAACCACCGAAATTTTTCAAGATCTTCCATTTGTTCACCTTTGGCGAGTGCAAGATGGTGATTTTGTTCCATAGGAAAATGCGATGGCTTAGCACCCAATAATCCAACTTCATTAATGATGTCTAACGCATATTTTCGTTGACAAAGAAAAATTCCTTCCTCATTTCTTGCCACTTCAATGCCCAAGAAATATTTCAAAACACCCAAATCCTTCATATGAAAGCATTGGCTCAAGTATGACTTTAATTTGGTGATCAAGTTTGATTTATTTCCAGCAATGATAAGATCATCAGCATACACAAGGACAACCAAATGCATTTCACCTTGAATCAACATAAACAATGAATAATCAGAATGGGAATGAGAGAACCCATACCGTTTCAGTGCATCAGCCAATTTTGCAAACCAACAACGAGGAGCTTATCGTAATCCATAAAGAGATTTCCTCGAACGGCATACTTTTATGGGCTGTTGAGTGTGAAATCCAGGTGGCATCTTCATGTAAACTTCTTTAGCTAAGTCTCCATGAAGAAAAGCATTATGAACATCCATTTGATGAAGTTCCCATCCTTTAGTCGCTGCCATAAACAGAAATGTGCGCACTATTACCATTTTTGCTATTGGTGCAAATGTCTCATTATAGTCTATTCCTTCCACTTGATTGTTTCCAAGAATCACTAGACGTGCCTTGTATCGCTCAACTGTTCCATCAGAGTTATACTTAATTTTGTATACCCATTTGCTTTCGATTGCTTTCTTCCCTTGTGGCAAATCTACAAGAGTCCATGTTCCATTCTTCTTAAGTGTATCAATCTCCTTCTTCATAGCTTCTCTCCATCGAGCATCCTTTATAGCTTGATGGTAAAACTTGGGCTCTATGTTCGTTGTTATGGCTGCCAAGAAGACTTGATGTTGTGGTGAAAAATTTATGTAATTCACATATTTAGCTAAGTCATAGGACATACCTGAGAATGGATTTGGTTTGGATGAACTTGCAGAGGGGCTAACACTTTGAGCAACATATGTCACATAATCCTTTAGTTGTGTAGATATCTGTTTTGAGCGAAGATCATGCCCAAGTTCTGTCAATTTTTCTGTTGATCCTTCTACCACCTCTACATTATCTGACCTGGGTTCTAATTCTGTATCTCCTCCCTCACTACAGTACTATCATCTTGAACATGTTGCAAGTTCTCGTGTTGTTCTTCATCACAATCAATTTAGCCATTTTCATTTTCTCCTTTCTCACCATCAGCTTCCTCTTCAAAGCATTCAATCAATTGGATTTGCTTAGAATTGGAATTATGTTTGCTGACTTGTGCATTCTCAATTGCATATGGAAACTCATCTTCACAAAATACAACATCTCTAGATAAAAAATATTTTTGTGTATCTAAATCATATAGTCGCCAACCTTTCTGACCAAAAGGATATCCCACAAAAATACAGCAGTGACTTCTACTAGCAAATTTATCTTTTTCCCTATTCAAGTTCTTTGCATAGCATAAGCATCCAAATGTACAAATGTGGTTATAGGTAGGAGACTTACCATACAGAACTTCATAAGGTGTTTTCCCTTCTAATAGTTGGGAAGGAGTTCGATTGATTAGATACCCAGCAGTTAATACACATTCAGCCCAAAAACCAATAGGCAGATTAGCTTGAAATCTGAAAGCTCGCGCCACATTAAGAATGTAACGATAGGGATATAAACGGGGCGGGTTTGGGACGAGTCATTCTGTCCTAGAACCCGACCCGGCTGTATAAAGAGTATCCAAAAACCTAACCCAACCCGATTATAGGAAACCGATACTACTAATTGTACATGTTGGGAAAAATAATTAAAAAAAAAAAAAGAAAAATCAATCAATTATCCTTACTCATGAGAATAAATAGACTTATTTATGTCCTATAATGTGACTCAATACATGAATAATAAAATGATTATATGAAAAGCATCATTCAACTAATGAACAAGTAGATTCCTTAAACTAATTTTTTTTTATTTTTTTTTAATTATACCGCGTTGGGTTTTCCCAACGGGTTATGAGTACAACCCAAAACCTAACCCTAAACCCTATAGGGTTTGACCCTATAGAGTTTTTAGTTGGGCGCGGGCGGGCGGGCGGGTACCCTACAACAACCCGCCCCGGTTACATCCCTATGTGACTATGCTTCCTTTCCACTCACCCATTCTGTTGTGAAGTTCCCACACACAAAGTTTGATGAAGTATCCCATTTTCTGAAAAATAGCTTCTCATACCTACAAATTCAGTTCCATTGTCACTTCTGACTCTTTTAACATTCTTATCAAATTGCCTTTTAACCATGGTAACATAATTTTGCAAGATTCGGCATACTTTAGTTTTATCTATCAGCAAGTATATCCACACACATCTTGAAAAATCATCAACAATCGTAAGAAAATAGGATGCATTACATGAACTAGAGACTCTAAAAGGTCTCCACAAGTTACAATGAACAAGTTCAAAAATTTCATTAGCTTTATTTTCACTAGAACAAAACACTTCTCTAGTTTGTTTAGCTTTAAAGCAAGCATAAGTTTTATTTGAACCTAGCTGATTTCTAATTCCAGGAATTAATCCTACTACTTTTGAAGACGGATGTCTCATCCTCCTATGCCAAAAATCATGTAAATTCAATGTCGTAGCCTTGAACGCTTGAACTGGTGACTCCTTCTTGAAGTAGTAAAGCCCCTTACATCATTCACCTACTCCAATCACCATCCTCGAAATGCAGTCCTATATTAAACAAAGCTTATTATTGAACAATATATTACAATTTGATTCATCAAGCAATTGTGACACAGAAATCAGATTGCATTTTAATCCTGGAGCATGAAGAACATTTTTTAACTTTATGCCCTTTCCCATACAAAGCGATCCTTCTTGTGATGCCAGTACTTGGTTTCCATTAGGTAAGCCAATTGGACAACCCAAGATCTTCTTTAAATTAGTTAAACATCCGGAGTTTCCTGTCATATGTTGGGTAGCCCCAGAGTCAATTATCCAGTTAGAATTTTCCTTACCAATCATCTTCTCATCACCTCCTGATTTGCATGTGTTCAACAAAGACAGAACTGCTACCCACTGTTCACTTGTCAAGTCTCCAGGAGGAATTGCATGATCTTTCGCTTCCTCAGAAGGCTGCTCGATTACCTGAGCAGCATTAATTCATGCTCTACCATGTCCTCTTCCTAAAATCTTTCTACGTCCTCATCCTTCATTTTGTCTTCCTTTACCTCGACCAAATGTTTTAGGCTGATCGCCCCACCAATCAGGATACCCAATCAATTGAAAACAGCCCTCAACATCATGTCCTTTTTGGTTGCAATGTTTGCAAACAACACTTTTATCTTTTGTTCTAGTGTTGATTTGGACCATAAAGCTGACAGCCTCTCCCTTTATCTCTTTGCCTCTTGAAATATTTCAAACTCTCTCCTCTTGACAAATCAAAGAATATGCCTTATTCACACTAGGCAATGGAGTAGTGCTCAAAATATTTGATCGAACTATTATGTATGCATCATCCAACCCCATCAAAGACTAGTGAAGTTTTTCTTCTTCTCGTTTCTTAGTCAACTCGGCTGCAATATTGCACTTATGGCCCCCACAATTACACATAGAAATCACATCATAATTTGCCAACTCTTCCCACAGTTGCTTCAATTTTGTGTAGTAATTTATGAGTGAAGCTCCTTGTTGTTTGCAATTAGCAAGATCTGCTTTCAGCTGCTGCACTCGTATGCCATCAGTTACTGAAAAACAATCCTTGATATCTTCCTAGAGATCTTTTGCAATTTTCATATGTGTAAAAGTAGATCGCACTATTGGTTCGATTGTATTCAATATCCATGACATAAGCATGGAATTCACGATCTATTAATCTTCTAATTCAGGTGCATCCTCTTTGGGGTTTTTCACGGTTCCATTGATGAAACCAAATTTCTTCTTGGTTTGCAACGCAATTCGAATTGATCGAGCCCATTCATCATAATTTTCTTCTTTCAATTGCACCTAGGTGATTATATTTCCAGGATTGTCATTTGCAGACAAGGTGTATGGTGACAATGATTTCTTTCCCTCACCTTCCATTTTTTTTTTGAGAGCCAATCAGAGTTTTGATGGCTTTGATACCATGTAAAGTTTTGAGATGGAAAAACTCTTGTTCTTCATTGATTCAATTAGGGCTCTTTATACAGTTCAAAGATAACAAAAAATCTTTCCTACGCAACTGCCTAACCTATTTAACAAGCTTACAGCTAAAGATAAATCACAACTAACCAATATACAGCTAAGGATAACTAATAAATCAAATAAATCAATTACGTAAAGATATACATCATCCAATAGAAAACGTATGTGAAAAGTTCAATCAAGTATGAAATTGATCAGTACTTAATTGCATATTTAGGTAAAGTTTAGATACCATTTGTGTCATTTACCTTTTTTTATCGGTAAATGGTAATTATATCCACCTATTATCTTCTTTTTCTTTCTTTTTTTCTTTTGAAGTATTTTTGCTTGGCTTAATGAAAAAATTTAGTTCATAGGAATTGATTGGGATAAATATCACATCCGGTACACATGAATCACCTAAAATTAAATTGACTGGAAATGAAGGAATGAAGTGAGTATAGGAATGAGAAATACATTCCTATGTTTACAAAGATTATGGTAGGAGTGAGTGAGTACATGGTGCATAAGGTATGAAGCACTACTCGCATCCTACCTTGTAAGGTACAAGGTATCAAATTTCATATCCGATACCTATCTTGTGACACCTTGTAGCATGTAAGAACTATAAGATACAAAGTACCTTATGGAACCTATAGATTTTCTTTATGAAATCTCTATTTTTTTTCTTTCTAAAACTTCAATTTTATAGTCTTTCATATGGTCTCATGTAATATGGAACATTATCTTATTTTCATATATATTCAATATAAGCAACATATCGAAAGTAAATTAAAAACTAATTTATTAATATTACAGGTTCTATAATATATAGAATTTGTTTATGAGCAAAAGTTGAAACCTACAATAACCACTTGTACTACCTATTTATGTGATATAAAAAAAGTTATTAAACTTGCAGCAAATTCCAAAATTGAAAACTTTAGAGTTACTTTTACATTAATTGGTCTTAGAAGATAAACATCTATATATCATTTGGGAGTTCAATTACATATATTTTCATAGTTCTTCTAAAATAAATAATAATTCCTTCTAAAATAAAAAATTGTACAAATCCATCTATAATAAAAATTTTGAAGGTGGTCTATAAATAATAATATTGAGTATAAATGGTTGCAAAATAAAAAATGAAGTATTATTATTTGTTTCTTAAAAATTAACATTATTGTACAATATTTAGAATGGTAGATACATCACACATGATACCGTCCAACTTATACCCTCTATAGTAGAGTATAGGTTATAGGATGGATACAAGATATGAAGACTTCATACCCATACCCTATCTTATAAGAGTAGATTATGGAAAACGTGTGCTTGTATCTTACCATATAACCCTTAATACCTACCTAGACCCTACCCAATCAAGTAGGGTATGGTTGGGTACCTTGTATGATGGGATTACCTACTCACCTACTCATCCCAAGATCATGAAATGGGATGGAAGGAAATATCTATATATAAAAAATACCTTTAGTAATAAATTAGATAATAAATATGTGTTTAGTTAAAATAAAATTAATTCAAATGGTTACCATTTAGGAAGGCAAAAAGGAATCACAATTTTGTTAGCTCAAAGGCATAATCGAATTCTTTCTCAAAGCCAAAATCTCCAATTCTCAAGAATTGTGATACTGACTTTTAAAAATGCTTCCATAGGGATGACAATGGAACTTAAAATTGTGATTCCACTTCAATTCATTAATAAGATAGAATTACAACTTTCACTTCGTGGTTTGAAATCAAGGGGAATTGAATTATAATTCAATATGATGCATGAAACATAGTAATGGCTAATACATATCTATTACAACGTTCACTTCATATAAAAAATAAAACAAGTAATTATTTTACTATATGTATAATCCATTCTCTTTTGTTATAAAGTGATTATAATTGTTTGGAGAATATTTATGACAAAAATTGAAAATAAACACAATTAATGTATGTGGAGACAAGAATTATTATTCATTATATTGTGTAGTAACAGTTCATTATAAGTTATCATTCCCTTCAATTAAACATCATAATAGCAGCTTTACGTAGAACAAGAAGAAAATGAATGACCATTCCTCTCAAGTGACATCAACTAGTTATTTCAAAAATCAACTAAAGACCTTAATAAGTACATAAGAAATAAGTTTTAAACATCATTCACCGCATGAAATTGGGAAAAAAAAAAAAAACCTAGTCATGGAGATTTTACTTAAATTTGTGTACAAATGTTGTTACCCACTTGCTATTGGCGTTGAAATAGCTATGAATTTCCTAATTTACATTTTATAAATGTGTTATTGAAATTACATATGATTTTGAAATTTAATATATGTGAATTATGTTGATGCATGAATAATAAGTTGAGTTATTATTTTAAAATAATTAAATATTTTTGAATGATTAAATATTGAGTTCGTGATTTTTTTTTTTTTTAGTGTATTAGAATGTATGAAATATGATTAGAATAAATTAGATTATGCATGTAATTAGACCAATGTATAGCAGAAAATTTTGTCACAAATAAAGTCAAAGACCACATTTAATTAGTCCAAAAAGTAAGCTTCATTAATTAGCCAAATCCAAGCCAATTAAAGGACTTAATTAGGCAGCCACTAAAGTCAACCAAAGGGATAAATATCAACATTTGATGTGCAAAATTCATTCAAAAATTTCAAACCACCATTACACATGCCAAAAAGTATCAAAACCTTATTTGCACTCCCTCAAAAGCTCTCCCATGTTCATGTGTAACTAAACCCTTTATTTGCTACAATTTAAACCCACAAAGGCTTGCAACAAGATCATTAAACCAAGGCTCCATGTCCATATGGTAAGTGTATTCTTCTTGCCTTGTTTGTATTTAAGTTGAGCTTATGTTAGAATAGAGTTTATGAGCTAATTAGTGTTAGAATGATTTTGTGCATTGATGGTAGTTTAAATAGAATTATGTTGCTAGAGGAGTTGTAGTATATGTTTTATATGAATGTTGACATATGAGGATGAATGTGTTGGGATAGTTTAAGGGTTGAGTAGTTGAAGTGTGGAATTGAAGTGTAATTGGTGTTTGAATATTGTAGTTAAGTGTTTGATGATTAGAAGTAAGGTTGTGTTGTTTGGATGGTGTTTAGAACATTTAACAAGTTTTGGGCACGCTTAGAATAAGTTTGGAGGATTTTTGAAATGAATAGTTTGTGTAAAGAAAACAGGGGAAGCAAAACATTTTCGTATAGGTTATTTTTTAGCATACGCCGGCATCTGGTACTTCAACGCCGCCGGCATAGAGGCGGTGTTGAAGGTGATCAGAACCTATTTTCTTAAAGCCACTTGAAACGCTACCAGCTTTCGCAAGGAAAGTTTGCCAATATTTATTTTTCAAAACGTACGCTGGCTATTAGGGTTCCAACGTTGTCGGCTTAGTGGCGGTGTGGAATGAGAACAGAATCATAATTTTTAACGCTGAGCTTAAGGTCGCTGGCGTAGGATCTAAAGCTGTCAACGTACATAGATATACTGCCAATGTTTGAGATATCCATGGGCGTGGACCAACCCCATGGAACTTTCGAAAAAATTTTAGAAATTGGAGTTGTAGTCTATACCGGCGTAGAATGAAGGCTGTTGGCGTATCCTTGAACGCTGTCAGTGTTGGCAAGTGTTGAGTTTTAGTGCATTGTGCACCGGTTCAACGTCGTCGGCTTTGAAGGCCGGCATGTCCCTAGCAATTTTTATCTTCAAAAACTTTCTTCAAAATTTTCCAAAGCTTGATATATGATCAATTGAATAATTATTAATATTATATGATATAATATGATATTTAAATGTTATGTTATGACTTTGTAATAATTTATTTGAATTTCTTTGATTAATTATATTTGGAACTAGTTAATTAGTGCTTAAACTAAGTGAGAAATTCAATATTGTCTTGAACAGTGATAGATTCTCGCTCGACCAACCCTATTAGTTCTCGAGTTATCTCAGGTGCGTTGTAACTTGCTTGTTTCTTTGCTAGGATAAGCATTACTTTAAGTTACTCTGAATTAAGAAAATTTTAATAATTGATGAGTGTTGATTGTCTTTTACACCGTTGAATCTGATTCGGAGAGCGGCATCTTGCTTAAATTGGGAGCATGGCACTTTTTCGTTATTGGATAGATTTATCTAGGAAATATAAGTATCCGAGCTACTTATATCAACCCCTTGAGCATCGTGATGCGTTACTCAAGATCCTCTAGTATTACGAGCTACGTCGGAAGGTGGGGTTGCCTAGTATGTATAAACAGTAGGGACCATTCAGGAAGGCGAACATGATACTAGATCCTTGATGTTTGGAGTTCGAATACTCTCATGACGTATAACTAACTAAAGATTGAATAATAAATTATTAGTTGTTGCATTTTGCATTTAGCTTAAGCATGTGTGAATCACTTTGCATTTGTATTCGCTACTTGCGTACAGGGACTTTGGCTCATATTTTAACCATTTCATGTGATGAATCCGATGAGTTTTACACGAGTATGGGGCATGGAATCGATTTCGAGGATTTTCTTGATGATTTGGAGGACTAGAGATGACCTTAGACTTGATGGAATCCAAATTTTGTAATAGACTAGTTATGTTAGTCTTGTGGTTGTATTTAAGGTTTTAGTTGGATTTTATATGTATAATTTTGTTAAGGCTTGTAAGAAGCCTTTGGATGTAATATATGTATATATATGTACTTAGCTATGTATGATTTAAGTTTATTTCTTTTGTGAAATATGATAATGGTGTAGTGTGTTTTGTTAAAAGTTTTGAAAAACTATGGTTTCTATTATATTAACTATGTGGAATTAGACAAACAATTCCTCAAACACTTCTTTTTAGATAACCTTACATATAATCTTATAGGTTATATGTAGTCGGAGAACCGTTATCGTCTATTTTAATTATAAGGGTAATAGTGGGTCCTTATAGGCATGGATCCACAACAAAACTAACGTAAAAGAGAGGAAAAAAAATAAGTTATTAAGTTCTTTTTTTTTTTCATTATGTCTGCCTCTGCTTTCCTCTGATGTAGGGTCTCTAGATGCATAAAAGATATGTGTAAGATAATGTGGAGTGAGTAATAATATAGTGTACATGTGTTGGGAATTTAGCGATCCTAATCACGGATCTACTATTAGGAATCTAGTGATCCTAATCATGGATCTGTAGTAGAATTTTATCTTTTAATAAAACCTAAATTCCCATATAGATCCATGCACTTTAATTAAATCAAAAGGAATATGAATTTTACCTCAAGAGATTTTTGAAACTCATCAATCTAACGGATCTGTAGGTGTTGTGATCTCATGAGCCCCTTCTATGGTATCCACACGAATGAATAGATCACAAGGGTATCATACGTTAGCACGATAGAATGATTCCAAATCAGCCTCGAGAAACTCACACAAGAGCTCTCGTGTTTTTCCTTACAGAGTGTGTAGAATTTCTCTACGAGTCTAATGCAATAGCACGCGTCATTAACCTTACATGAGAGCTGTTATGTGCTATTTATACTAATGTCGAAATTTCTCACGAAAAAATGAAATTAGTATCCCTAACCCAATTATGGTTCCCCTTTTTTATAAATTAAAATTATAGATTATTATTTATTATTCTTAACAAATTAAGGTTAACAAATAATTTAATAATTCTTACCAAGGTTATTTAAATTAAATATCTGATACTCTTAGCTCATTCTTTGCGTGTGTGATCTTGTAGGCTCACTGAATGTTAGCAATAGACCCAAAAACCTTTTTAGCTCAGAAAACATAAGTGGTCTCTAGTAAGACATTATGTTTACCTAAATTAAGTGAAGATCGATGATCCGACTTTACTTGATCCATAACGTATGTCATAATCCTTTTATCACATGATATCTAGATTGAACATAAGGCATGGATAGTGTCACCCTTATATTGTTCAATATTATCATTTATCGATCTCCAAATGGACTGACAAGACAAATGACACTGATCATCCTATTAATTTTTTTGAGTATAGCTATGCATTTCTCAGTCTCATTTATCGAGGAAAAATCCCATCTTAATCATTCATCTTCCTCTACATGATTGACAATATGCTCACTCATAGCCTTTATAATTATCTTATTAAAGATAATGTTTGATTGAGTTGAATCATAATGTTCCTCATCTTAGAATCCATAGTGATTTTAGGTCTGAGGATATGATGGCATTGTTATTATGAGAATCATTTATAATACTAAACCATGCAGTGATCTCATAGTGGGTCAGTAGGGTTCTTAGTTCTCTAACATGTTCCTATAAATTTGATTTGTATCCCCATAAAAATAAAAATTTCATGATTGTCAATCAAAACTCATACTAGACTCAATTCGTTATTTTTCTATTAATAATAAACATCTATGGACATTTTGAATAATTACATGATTATTCAAGAACATTATTATAAAGTAAACATGCAAACAATATAATAATAAATACCTCTTTATTAATGACATATACAAATGATAATAACTAGTAATTAGCCTATGACACAATCACTAACATTTTGAGAATCAGGGGTATTATGATAATTTCTAGTATAATGGGTCTACGTAATTTACATACACGAGCCTTAAAGTCAAGTGCCCTAATACGTAATAGTGACATAACAAAATAAAATGAAATAAGTATGTAGGTTAGCTTGACATTCACAAGCTCAACTTAGAATTCATGTTTAATTCAGCAATGTAGACTCGAAGAGCTTAGTTTGGGTTGTTGTTTGAGTAGCTTGAAGATTAGCTCAGTTATCAAGGATGAGTTTGATGATTGTCTTATGGACATGCAGTGGTCATTATGTCACTTCTAGTACTATTTATGTGCTTTAGTTGTATTATATGTCGACTACAATTTTTAATTCACTAATGCTTCATCAACTTGTTACTTAGTTCAATGCTTCATACAGCTCGAACGTAGACCAACAACTTGCATTCTACACATAAAACAAAGGGTTAATGTCATAGTTCATGCCTGAAATTTAAGCAGATGCACGATTAACAACCTAAACTTTTCGATTGATTAATTTCATACCTTGCTAAACTTTTCACTTATGTCATTACTACCTCTGTTAGTTCTATTGTTTCTGTTAACACATGTGGCCATTATGATGAATCATAGGAAGACAAATGTCAATATTATATAGTACACAAATTTACCAAGTAGAAAAATTAAAATGAATTTAAATTTCAAATTTCTGTAGCAGCTAATAGGACCTTACCTTACCGAACCAAGGACAAACCTTGGTTAACCTCCCATGGTATTCTCATCAAAAGTAAATAAATAAAAAAAAAAACTCATAATCTAAGATTTAATTAAAAAAACCCTGACTTTTATGGAGTTAAAACTCCCAATCTCGGCCAACAAAAACCTTAACTACTACGAAGCCTTAAATTTTGTAATACTTTTTGAAAGAAAAAGTTAGGAAAGGAGGTAGAGATCATGTGCTCGGAAAGCCTTTAATGACTTTTCACCAAGAAAGGAGGTTGAGTGGTCTCATGAGTTGTATTCTTGCGTATATCTAGTAGATAACATGAGCTCAGGCCATTCTTGCAGGTTTGTCATTTCCTCTCTCTTTTGTGTTATTAGAGTATTTGGGTTTTATCTCTTTAACATGTACTTTGAAACAAATTTGTCATGTATGGGGTTGTCGTGAATGGGTTGGATTAAACAATTTCCATGTCCTTGTGTTGTTCATTTGTATCTTCATACATTAGTGTTGTGGTCCCCTTAAAATATTGCTCTCCTGGTGTTTTGGTCCCCCTGCCTAACATACATTTGAAACATATTTGTCCTATAAGTAAAAGCATATTTTTATTGTGCTATTCTTGTCACATAGGGGTAAACATCTTTTATGGTACTATTCATGTTTATCCTTATTTTATTGTATTATTTGTGTGTATCCTTATATGGTGTCGTTGTAGCCCCTTATGGTATTGTTATGCTAGAGTGTGGTCCCCCAATAATATCCATGTTGTATAAAGGGGTGCATTGTACTACAATGTTCTCTAAAGCTATTGCCATAGATGTTTCTTTCTGTTTTTGTAAACCCCTAGATTTTTTCAGTAATTACAAGTAAACTCTAAGAACTGAAAGTCAAGGATCCGGTAATCTCACGCATGAAACCCAAAAACAATAAAAATGAGATAACCAAGGAGTATAGTCTGAAATAATGTGTGATAGCTTAAAAAAATCGTATTCGCAAAAAATTAACTTGTTTCAAACCCGAACGAGAATAGTTTTCAAAAATAGTGCCTCGACACATAAAACAGTAAAAATATTCTCGATAACACTATTAAACTCATAATTATATAAAGATTCCAAAAGTATCAGTTTTAGAAGTTTTTGGCATCTAAAAATATCATATTTAGCCCGTTTACACATATTTTCCTTATTACCAATATTTTATTTGTTTGGTCTACTATTCAAGTTACTATTCTACACTATTCATTACTATTTCACTATCTCTACTTTTTCTTATTACCTATCCTTACACCCTTGCACACCTATTTCTTATATTTATCTTTCCTATAAAACCTTACACATATCATATTTTACTTTTAATTATTTTTCATTACAAAATTACAAATTTACTCAATTTTCTCTCTTTTTTCAAGCTATGGCTGATGCCCCCTCCCCTCTTCCTCTATCCATTTTCTTTTCTTTTTATTTAATTTTAATCACATTAATTTTCACTTCAAAACACTATAGATACCATCCCTCCTTCATTCTTTATACACACTTTTTTACCTTAACAAAACTCTTGCAAATTTTCCTCTCAACTTCCCCTCTCTTCTGTCTTGAAACTGTGACTTTCCCTCTTCCTCTCTTAAACAATTTCCATAAATTATCTTCTTCCATTCATCATCCTTCAACATATACATTAGGTAAATTCCTAAAACCATCTTCATGTTCACGTTAACATAACATGACCATATTATGTGTTTTCTAGACCCATGGGTATTATGGAAGCAATAATATATTCATGTCTTGTTTAACAATATTCAAGTCTTATTATTGCTGTTGTTATATTATTATGTTTTATTATTGCTCCTAATCTAACTTTTATATATTATTAAGTATATTTATGTATATATATTCTTTGAGCATATAAGCCCACTAATATAACTTTTTTTTTATGCTCATGCAATTTATTAACATTAGTCTTTTTCATTTTAGACTTGTCCTTATCAAATCAAAACAATTTTCTTTTCTTTTCTTTTGTGGGACTTGTCCATAATCTAAGTCTGGGGAGCCTTGACACCAATCTAAGACTCTCATGATTTTCTTGTTTTATTTTTTTCTTGCTTTTTCTTACGGGACTAGTCCGTCTCTAGTCCAGAAGCCTTGATGCAAGCTAAGACTTCCAATACTTGACCTTATTTATATGTTTATTTGCTTATCTAATTTTCTATATCTCTCATATTTCATATGAGTAATTTTTTTCATGCATTATCACAATGTCATTGTCTAAATAAAAGAAGTTCCTTTCTTTTATAAAAATTAAAGACTAAACTATTATCGGCATTTAGGAAAAATTTCCATGCAAAACTTACAATTTATAATTTAAAAATATCCTTTTAAGAATTCAAATAAGTTTAACCTAGGTATTTAAGTGACAGTATTATGTAAAGTTTTTCCAGGACATAGTTAAGTAATTCTTTTACTCTCTTTTTCAAAATACTAAAATTAATTATTAAATTTTAATGTTGATAATTCTTGGTTATACAAGTTTTCTTAAAAACTTATTTAAAAGAACTCATACCAACATTCTAATAAACACTAAGAACTAGACCAATTTCTAAGTTAAGTTAAAATCAACTCACTAGTCAAGAAAAAACTTAGGAAAGTAATATTGTTAAACAACCTAAAGTAACAAGTTTTCAAAAATATAAAAACTTATTTTTATAAAGTCTATGAAGTAGGAAAAATGGTAGTATAAAAGTACTCATTTAAAATAAATTAAAAATCTTAGTTTTCATTTCAACAACTTACAAAGGAAACTTGTAGATTATAATCTTTAAGTTACTAAAGGAGATTATTTTATGAAAAATCATAGTTTAGACAACAACACTTGAATTATGCATGAAATGTGAGTTTATATGTATATAAAAAGTATTTTTCAACTATATAAACTCTATATGTTTGCTATAGGATTTTTAGTTGATAAAGAGCTTAGAAAATTATGTTTTAAGGGCTGGGAAATTCGTGATTATCTCCCAAATGACTTTTTAAAAATAACCTTAGAAATAGATAGATCTTTTCGAGAGCATAAAAAATGATACATAATATGCAAAATTCCAAGTTAAAATGCACAAGGTATGACCATTTTAAGTTAGAATTTCACTCCATCCGAATTCTGATGAAAATAATAAGATAGAATTAAATAGTTTAAGTATATGTTGGATGAAATACTCATTTTAGGTATTTCTTTTTATTAGGTAATGAGGACCAAGACTTTCTCTTTCTCGATGATTACTTTGATTGATAGAGATTGTCTTGGCCAAGTGAGTTTTCCTTTAAGCTTTATGTATTCGTGCATGTGCTTGTAAATACATACATGTGCTTGTAAAGTAAGGCACTAGAATTTAGGAAAAAGACAAAATTGGTATGCATGTGGGATTATCATGAGAATTATGTATGTGATTTGTTATATGTGACCAATAAACAATAAGTATATCAGAACTCGCTTGGTTAATTAATATGAATTATCTCTATGTATTGTGCTATGTGTGTGAATATTGACTGATCCCTTAAATGAGATTAAACGTAGATCGAAAATTCCTTATAACCAAATTGATCATGCATGTCACTTAAAATATCATATTCACATTTTGCTACTATTCCTCAGCGTGGGACCAGAAAGGTAAGCTGCCTAGCTGCATCTTGAGGAATTAGAACATTCGAGAAATACGGCCTCATGGTGTAGCTGAACCAAATCGATCACTTTGGGTAAGAAAAACTAGGGGACTAGTAGCATGGTTGGTTAGAACCCCAAGAAGCACACGCAAATTTCAAGAAAGTTGTTGGACCCCATTGGTCGTTGGACCCATTTAAAGCATTTTCTAACCCCGAATAGAGGATGTAAATCTATTCTACATACGAATCTGAATAGTTGTATGTATTTGTTTAATCAAATAGTTGTTGTATTTCATATGCTGGCTAATGGACTTGTTTGATTGCCTTGTTACAGGTACTTTTATGTAAGGAATATCTCACTAAGCTCATTATGCTTACCTCCAATAGACTTTTGATGATTACAGGATCATTGGTTTTGCACCCAAGACCACATTGTCCATCCGAGTAGGACTTATGCTTTTAGGAAGCTTTTAGGAGAATTCTATTTAAAGACTTTAGATTAGATTTCCTTTAAAATCTTCTAGTTATAGTTATCTATTTAAGTAAGATTATGTTACTTTGGAGATTTATTGGGGGAATGCCCCTGTGATATTATAAGACTATCGACCTTTAAGTTATAGATATGATGTTTAAGTATTTTCTTGATTACCATAATTTTTACTATCTTAAACAATATATCCTGCCGGTGTCTCCTATTTATTGTGAAAGTACGTCTTGCATATGGGATCAAAGCTTTTGCATGACTAAGGAACATCATTCCTAAGCTTTAATATCGTATATGGTGGACTGTCACGTTTAGAGTACCCTTTGAGGCATGAAAGTTTATATATCATTTTATTATTTAAATTTTAATTCAAATAAAGCTAGAGTATCTAGGTTCATGAGTGATCTTAAATTTGACCAAACTTGAAGTGTTTCTTAAGAAAATACTAATGTCCATAATGTTTTATGATCATATAACCGGTTGTCTTTGTCAAGGATACTTCATACGTGACTCATTGTAGGTTGGTAATATTTCCATTAAGGAGCATAGTGACCAACAATGTGATATGCTTTCGTGTTTTGTGATTGAGTGATTATTAATGTGACTTCCTTCCATGTCTTGCATGTTCATCAATTTTCCTTTTTCCACCGTCACTTTCGATTCCATCTCCTATTTCTTGCAAGTTTAACCTAATGTTGCATGTCAGTGGGAGATTTGAAGAAGATGGTACTGGTCAATGATATGTTTGTTTGTTTTTTTTAAAGGGGAAGGGACTGTGCTACATTGCTAGGGAAAATTGTTGTGGATGGGTTATTCCCACTCGAGTTTGGTGAAAATGCTCCATATAATGCTATGTTGGCAATAATCGTGGTTCACCGGAGTGGCCATATGTACATCGAGTATGTTCTGAGGGAGTTTACATGGTAAAGAGTTGACATGCCATACGAAGTGGGGCTATGGGAGGAGTCAGAGGAGGATGAAGTCGTTTAGGTGGATTGTTTATCAAATGACAATGATGATGAAGTCATTGCTACGACGACCAAAAAGAAGACATTCCTTGCAAATAGAGGCATCTATTGAGTAAAGGGGTTTGATGTAGATGAAGATGTCATCTTTGATGATTTTTCAGAGGATATTAGAAGAACGATGGTAGTTTATTTTAGTAGGTCAGCAAAAAATAAAAATGTAATAGAGAAAGATTTTTTAGAGGATGAAGAGAGTTTCTACAGTAAATCAAGTGAGGAAGAGACTAAAGAGGTAAGGCTTCATTGGAGGAGAAAGAGTAGAGATCATTATAACATGTCCACACTTCTCCCACATATTTTTGCAGGTATGTTATTTGAGAGTTCGGAACAATTTAGAATGTCCATGATGAAGTATGTCATGGTTAATCGGCATGAGTTGAGAATGACACTCAATGACACCAGGCATGTACAATACATATGTCGAAGTAGGATATGATTTTGCCATATATGCATTTGTTCAATTTGAGACAAGAGAATGGGTTGTGAAAATGTTTAAGAACAAACATTTGGGTTGTCATTCTTTCGTGAATAAGTTAGTCACATATACATGTCCAAATTTAGGATCATGTCTAGAATACAATTAGTGGACATAAAGTGTCTCATAAAATAGGAGCTTCTTATTGATGTCACTTACACACAATGTAGACATGCGAAGAATTAGACACTAAAGTGTATTATAGGGCTATAGAATAGAAGTTGAGCACCTATGGGGCTATGCTAAGGTGTTATGGAAAGCCACTAAGGGACTATCAAATTTAGTCAACATTGTAGCTGAGCGACCTATCCCAACACACGTATTTCACTTTGAGCGATTTTTTATTGCCATTGATGCATGTTGAATGAGATTTCCTAATGGGTGTCCTTTAATACTATGCCTTGATGGGTGTTTTCTAAAGGGAGAATTCAAAAGAGAGCTGTTGTGTGCTGTAGCCTGGGATGCAAATAACCAAATTTACCCGATTGCTTGGGCATATGTGGAAAGTAAATCATTAAATAGTTGGGGCTGGTTCCTTAATGAACTAGATCCAGTAGTTGGCATCATGGCATCTACAGGCTTCACCATTATCAGTGACATTCAGAAGGTAAAAGTGCTATAACTAGTTACAATATGCTCACTCTTTACTTGTATTTACCATGTAATATTGTTTATGTGGTAGGATTTGGAGATAGCCATTGCAAAGGGGTATCCACATGTCAAGCATAGATTCTGTGCTCGATACTTCTTTGCGAATTAAGGAAAGAAGTACAAGGGTGGAGAGATGTAGTGCCTGTTTTGGAAGGCTTGCAAGTCCACAGCTAAGGTAGACTTTGAACAAAGTATGAATCAAATCAAGGAGTCGAAGACATGCTTCATCATAGCCCTAGGCATTGGTGTAGAGCCTTTTTCTTGCATAACCCAAAGTGCGATTACATCGATAACAACATGTCAAAATGCTTCAATGCTACAGTTTTGGAGGCAAGGCATATGTCAATCATTTCTATGATGGAATGTATCTAGAAACACGTAATCCATATTTCTTACTTTTATTCTTCATTTTAAGATCACAAACCCTACTTTTGCTCTTTCTTAGGTGATGACCAAGATTGCTGTGAAGCTTGAGGAGAGTACAAAGTGGTCTAATTAGTTCACACCAAGGATCAAAGTTTGGATTGAGTGGCAAAAGACTATTAGTATGCATTGCCACCTACTCCCAAATGGGCGAATGCAATTTGACGTTCTACATGATAGGGATACGTACAAAATAGACATATGTAACTTATGGGGACTTATTGGGATTCCATGCGCACATACTTATGCATACAAGATATCCTGTATCTCTTAAGAAATGTTGACAACTATGTAAGCACATGGTATAGCATCAACTGGCATTACAAGACATATGGACATGTGTTTATGCCCATGAGTAGCTCAAAATTTTGGAAGGAGACAAATTGGGAGAGAATGGTAGTCCTAATTCCTAAAAAATTAGCAGAGAGACCAAGATTGCACAAGCGCACATGGAAAGAAGGGGAACTGAGCAGTTCTACAAAGTGATAGAATCATCAATGCAATACAAGCATTGTGAGCAGAAGAATCACAACGCTCGTAATTGCCTAAACAAACCAACAAGCATGGTTTGTAGTGATACTTGTTTACATGTTATGTTCTTGCTTTGTTATACAACAACTATGGTATATTCATGAACTACCCTCGCTTACAAAGTTGGAGTAACCATTTAGTTAGTAGTGTCACAACTAAAAGTCCACTTATTTCATCTGTATCGGCCTAGGTTGGTAGTGCAAGCTTTCTGGTATGCTTAGTTAACGTCTACAACACATTATTTTAGATTTGAAATGATAGATGCATTCTTATGGCTTAACAAATAGGCATGAAGCAAGCAATGCTAAGGGAGTATAGGTAACCGGTCCAACACCAATGAAAGCTTGTAAGACCAAGAAGGTATGTCATGCCTATTGTCAAACTGACAGAGTTAAAATGGTTGAATGATATGGTTTATTTGATAAACAGATTTCGGGAGCTACCAATGCTAAAGAAACACAAGTAATCAGTCCTACACCAATTAAGGCCTGCAAGTCCAAAAAGGCATGGCATGCTTCGTGTTAATATATTATGTTTTTGTTAGGATTAGTCTAATAATGGAAGAGACCCTTATCAGATTTTGTAGTGTATATAATCAATTGTGGACTCTAAAATAATATTGTGTCCATTCATTGTTGATCGTTTACATACTATGGTCATTCCACTAAATTCATGTTGTCTTTGGTGATTTATGTCAAAGATAAGTACTTATGTAGATGGTTTACATAGCTTTGTCTTTAGCTGTTATTGAAAGATTTACTATGTTTACATGTGTTTAGCAGAAGGAAGGTGAGACCAAGCAAGCAGCTGATACCTTAGGAATGTCGTGGTTGTCTCCCATACCTACGCATAGACAATTGCCACAAGTTATCCTTCCATTAGAGCGAAGTGCCCCTATGTCATTGCTAGAAGATTAGCAACTGGAGGTAATAACAACATAGGGCAATGCAGAATTGGTTTAACAAAAAAAACATTAGAGATAACAATAATTGGTGGCTCACATGGCACGAACAGTACTCAAGCTTGGTTCCTACTTTTGAAATTTATGGTACAAGTCAACCTTAATTCATTTTTCTCTAAATATAGCCATGTTCAAATCTAAACAAGGTCTCATCATATCGCGCCAAAATGAAAAGGGCTTGAAACATTAGACAACCATAAAAGGAGGTATAGTTGGCCACAACAAAGACACAAGTGCAATTTTAAGCTGTACTCAATGAGATAGATGTTGCAAAGCAATTCAATAAACAAAAGGAAAAGGCACAGTTCCTTCCTAGGCATCGGAGTGATCGATTTCAAAGGGAAAATTTTGCAAGAAAAAGAACACAAGCCAGTGTACTTGAATGTTGATGAGTCAAGTGGAGACAATGCTCATAGTTGTGTTTCGACACAAAAGAGTCGGAGGAAGAAGTAGAATGTAGTTATTATCATTTGCATATAGTTATGCAAATGTCTTATGCAAATTAGTATGATGAATTGTACCTTGTATTTTGCATTTTGTTAATAATATAACTATGGGATTAATAAAGTACTCCAATGCTTTTGCATAGCTATATTTTAGAGTTGCAAATATATTGTGGGTATGTTTCCACGAGTGTCTTTTTAAGAGGTTTGTAGGGTAGTATGTTGGGTAGCATTTTGGCAAATCGAAAATGGGGATCAATATTTTTTGTTTTGGAAAATACTATGAACTCCTACACCTTAGCTTCTGTATATGTACAAGAAATACTAGGTTGAAGCAATATGATTTTAAGCGATTTAGTTAGTTAGCATATTTTGCATTGAAAGTCAGGTTGCTGAATAATGGTTTTGAGTGTTGGTACATGTTTGCCATGTTGCCATTACTACGGTTGCTATGGATTTGCCAAAACAAGTAGTTGCATCTACCATACTTGCCTCATGTCTGCATAACTGAAAGTCCACCCAGCAAACCTTTATCCTTTGTGGTAAATGGGGTTTGACACATGGTGGTGTGATAATCCTTTAGTTTTTTAAATCTTGCTTATATTTTTTTAAGAAACATTTTAAGTTTAGTTATATTCAGGATCACTGATAAACATAGATACTCAAACTGAATACAAAGCTAAAGACATTATTGTATACAGTAAAAAATATCATAATGTCATCCACTTGGTTTTACACAGTTTTTCATAGCTTGAGCACTTTTCCAAAATGGTTCGCAAGATGCCTGAATAGATGGACTCCATGAAAATAGCCAAAGTCATGTCATGCCAAAATTATTCAATTTGAAGACAAACACTAGGTACATCTATTATTAAACTTATATGTTCAATGGGATTTTGATGAGATAATATAATGCACAATTAACTATTCAATTATTATAAACTACATCAAATTAATTAAGTTTATATATGTGCATGTTACGTGTTTTGTGGAGTTTCTACAGGTTTTTTAGCAGAAACATCATTAGTTGAGTGCAAGATGAGCCAAGTGTTCAAGGCACGATGAAGTCCAGGTCAAAGCTCTACAAGTTCAAAAATATGTTGAGTCAATGGTCAAGGGGTCAGTCGAGGGCTAGACGAGTCAAGTGTTTAAGGCGCAAAAAGTTTATGTTTGAAGTGTAACAAGTTAAAGAAATGAACAGACTTATCACAGGTCACATCAAGGGCTCGACATAATGAAAAGTTAAGGCGCGACTAGCTCTAAACTCATTTTCAATTGAATAGTTAATTGTGCATTATATTGTCTCATCAAAATCCATATTGAACATACAAGTTCAACAATCTTCCCCTTTTTTATGAGGACAATTATGCACGATTAACTCATTTTTTCAGCATACTCCCCCTCAATTAAACATTTAGGGTTTAAAGATATTTTCTTAAGTTTAATTCATATACCAAACAATGTTTAATTCTAAAGAAATGCAAGCTACACTTAATATATCATTCCTTCCTCCACACCCCACCCCAACCCCCTTCCCCCCTCCCGTCTCCCCCCCTCCACCCCACACACACACCACCACCACCACCTTTGTATATATCAAAACAAACTAGATGCATGTTGTTAATTGTGCATCCTATATTTCTCCTTCTTTGTACTCATAAAAAAATGACATGTTTAATATATTGCAAGCAAGGAGAGATTCACAGATAACATACAAGATTTAGTTCAAAACAATTGCCTCAATAACAGAGGACTTTACACACTTGCTTACACCCATGTGGGACTTCACCACACTTGACTATGCATAGGTAGAACTTCATTGCACTTGCCTACACACTTATAGGACTTCAAACTACTTGCCTACATACTTATACGACTTCACCAGATACCTCAACAGAGGACTTCACTTGCATACACACTGGTAGGACTTCACCACAGGTGCCTTAACTAATGAGGACTTCACAACACTTGCCTACACCCTTGTAGGACTTCACCACATGCCTCAACATAGGACTTCACAGAACCATAAGTACACATAATAGATTTTGCAAACATAACCAATCACCATCATCACAGAAGTAAAGATGCAACATCTAAAAACAGATCAATTCAAATACATATTAGTTTTATAAGTATGTATTGTATTTAACAACTTTTTTTGTCCACAAAACAAGTTCTAGACCAACTTGGCTCAATAATATTTATCACTCATCTTACTTGATCATGACTAATTCTCTTCGTAAATTATAAAAACGATCTTCACCCAAAGGTTTTGTAAAAAATCTCAGTAAGCTGATTGTTTGTACTAATAAATTCCAAGTTGATATCTTTATTTGAAACATGATCTCTAATGAAATGATGTCTTATTTCGATATGCTTGGTCTATGAGTGTTGGGTCGAATTTTTTGTCAAACTCATAGCACTTGTATTATCATAAAGAATTGGAACACTTTCAAAATTTAAATTACAATCAAGCAAGGTTTGTTTCATATGTAGGATTTACGCACAGCAACTGCCAGCTGCCATAGACTCAGCTTTAGCAGTTGAAAGTGCAACTGAGCTTTACTTCTTTGAGTGCTAAGATATTAAAGAATTTCCGAGAAAATGACATGTGCCACTTGTGCTTTTTCTGATCTACTTTGCATCCAACAAAGTTGGAATAGGAGCATCAAATTAGATTGAAAGAAGTAAATTTGAGATACCATAAGCTAATTTCACTTATGCCTACAAGATACTTGAAAACGCATTTTACTACACTCAAGTGTGATTCTTTTGAGCAAGATTGAAATCGTGCACATACATATACATAGAACATGATGCTAGGTATAGAAGCTGTTGAATATAAGAAACAACCTATCATGCCTCTATAAAGCTTTTCACATACATTTTTGCTATTTTCATCTTTATCAAGCTTTATACTTATACTGATAGATGTTGGTTTATATTTACAATTATCCATTTTAAACCTATTCAATAGATCTTTTGTATATTTTGATTGATTAATAAAGGTTCCATTTTCAAATTGTTTTATTTGAAGATTAAGAAAATAATTGAGTTTCTCCATCATACTCATTTCAACTCATTCTTCATAGACTCAATAAACTCATTTATAAGACTCATATTCGTAGCTTCAAACATAATGTCATCTGCATAGATCTATACAATCAATGTATCAGACTTGTAATTTTTAATAAATAAAGTTATATCAACTTTTCCTCTTGAAAATCTATTGTTTAACAAGAAGCTATCGAGTTTTCATACCAAGCTCTAATGGCTTACTTTAGTCCATAAAGAGCTTTATTTAATCTAAATACATGATCAGTGAATTAGTTATTTCCAAAACCTAGTGGTTGCTCTACATAGACTTTTTCTATTTTAAAACCATTTAAGAAAGCGCTTTTAACATCCATTTGAAAAAAGAGTAAAATTCTTAAAAGTAGTCAAAAGCATTCTTATAGATTCTAGCATAGCAACCAGAGTAAAGGTCTCATCAAAATTAATTCCTTCTTCTTGATTATAGCCTTTAGCAACCAATCTAGCCTTATTTCTCGTTATTAAACCAAATTCATTAAGCTTGTTTCTAAACACCCATTTGGTTATTATAACAGCTCTATTATCAGATCTGGGAAACAAAATCCAAACATTATTTCTTGTGAACCGGTTTAACTCTTCTTACATAGCATTTATCCAAAATTCATCTTTTAAGACTTCTTCAATATTTTTACGTTTGGTTTGAGATAGAAAAATGAGATTACTTAAGTTCCTTAAAGATGATCTTGTTTAGACTCAATTTGAAGGTTCACTAATTATTAGATCTTTTGGATGTGATTTGGCATATTTCCACTATTTAGATAGATCATGATTAGTAGATTCATGCACATCATCCAATATATGTTCATTATCTTCTTTATTACTATTTTCAAAAGAAAATCTATTCAAATCAACACACTTAGCATCCACATCATCACTTGAGCATGAATTAACTGAGAAATCATCAAAAGCAACACGTATAGATTCTTCAACAACTAATATTCTTTTGCTAAGCACTCTATATGCTTTACTTGTTAAAGAATATCCTAAGAAAATTCCTTCATCACTCTTAGCATCAAATTTAGCCAATTGTTCTTTTCCATTGTTTAAAATATAACATTTAATGCTAGAAGGATGAAAATAAGATATGTTAGATCTTTTGCCTTTCCAAAGTTCATGGAGAGTTTTCTTTAGAATTGGTCTTTTGAAAACTCTATTTGAAATATAACATGCAGTATTTACAGCTTTAACCTAAAAATATTTTGGCAAATTATATTCATATAATATAGTTCTAGCCATTTCAAATAAAGTTCTATTTTTCCTTTCGGTTACACTATTTTATTGTGGAGTTTTAGGTGTTGAAAAAGTGTGTTCAATGTCATAATTACTGCAAAATTTTCCATTTCATGATTTTCAAATTCTCCCCCTATCATCACTTTGAATTGTAACAATGTTAAGACCTTTTTCATTTTGGATTTTCTTACAATATCTAAAAAAGATATGGTTTGTTTCATCTTTAAATGCAAGGAAGAAAGTCCATATATATCTAGTGAAATAATCAATAATAACCAAAGTATATTTTTTATCTCCCAAACTTAAAGTTTGAGTAAGACCAAATAAATCCACGTGCAATAGTTCTAATAGTCTAAAAGTAGAAACAACATCCTTAGACTTGAAAGAAGTCTTAGTTTGCTTGCCTTGTTGACATGCTTGACAAATCTTTTTCTTTTATCTTTGGTAAACCTTCGACAATATTATTTTTAATAAGTTTTAAAATAATATCCATGCTAGCATGTCATAATTTTCTATGTCATAACTAACTATGGTCATTTTGGGAATATAGAAAAATTTCATTTGATGGTTTAAAATCATCTAAATTGATTTTGTAAATATTTCTTTGTCTATATCCTTTAAAGTATGCTTGGTTATTGTCAATTCTTTCAATATAGCACTTTTTCACAAAAACATGTCACTTTAAAACCATTTTCACATAATTGGCTAACAGTTAATAGATTATGTTTTATATTATCTATAAGGAACCCATTTTTTATAATTAAATATTTGTTTATAAGAATGTTACATTCACCAAGAATGGTTGATTTTCTGTTATCTCCAAAGGTAATACTCCCTTGATCGTTCAAGTTTAGAGATGTTAATTTAGATGTGTCTCCAGTCATGTGCCTAAAACAGGCACTATCTAAGTATCATTTATTACTTCTATTTGAGGATCCTTGCAAAATAGATCACGATTTCTTTGGTACCCATTTTAGTTTGTGTCCATTTTGATTAGGGGGAACAAGTACCTCTATCTTTGGAACCCAAACTAACTTGCTCCGATGATTAAAATGTGTTTATTTTCTTATTGCATAATTATGTGCAATATGACCAGATTTCCACAGTAATTGCAAGTTTCATAGGTGGCTTTCACAAAACGAGTTTTTGATAATTATACCAATTTAAGAGGATAATAAAAGGAAGACCAAAATTTGGTGGAATTCAAAATACCTCGCCTTTACTGATGTGTATGTATTTATGCATAAAACAAGAAACTATACAAGAAAACTAACTAGGAAAGATGCATGATTATAGGAATACAATAAGGAAGCAATAATAATGAGTTGACCATGAATTAAGGAGGCCAGCTAATAATATCAAGGCAATATTATTGTTGACCATGAATTAAGAAGGCCAGCTAATAATATCAAGGCAATATTACTATTGATAGTTTTGTGGGACTATCAATTACTTTTTTTATTATAGCCAATTCCAAATTTATTTAAATCATGCCTTTGATTTCCAAGAAGTGTGTTCAAATTCTTCTTGTCATTGATAAAATTGGCTATAGAGGCCTTTGAGTCATCCAAGCTAGTTTTTAACACTTTATTTTCTTTTCAAAACTTCTAGCTCTTTTAGGATATTATGACTACAACAATCAACACAAGCAACATTATTATCCTTTAATGTTTTAACTTCAATATCTAACATATCATTTTCAATTGTTAATTTTTCATTTATTTCTTTCAACTCATTATTTTTGTTTTTCAACTTTTTACACTTATTATTTATCTTTTCATTTTATAATTTTAGAAAATTTATCTCACCATTTAACTTTTCATTCTTAGGTTTAATTTCTTCATGTCTGGTTTGAAAAATTCCTATCTCTTCTCCTATTCAATCATTAAAGATTTTAGCATGTTATTCTTTTTCTTTGCTTTAGTTAATTTATAGCATACTTTTTCATACATCGCATGTAGCTCAGCATATGAAGGAGAAGAGGGAAATGTTACCTCATTGTTTAAAGCCATGAAGCATACATTTCATCATCTGAGTCGAATGTGTCTTCATCACTCTATCTTGCTATGTATGCTCTTTTCTTTTTTCTCATTTGATTTCTTTTTGAGTAGTGGGCAGTATTATTAGATGTATCCTGGCTTTTGACAATTGAAACATGCTATCACATCTTTCCTTTTGTGCTTAGATGAGCTGTTGCCATCCTCTATCTTCTTTGACTTGAGGTTGAGTCTCATAAACTTTTTGAGCTTCATAGCCATCAAGATAAGTTCCTCATTTTCATCTTCATCTTCCTCATCACTGGACTCTTATCTTGCGGCTTTCAAGGTAATAGACTTCTTGTTGGTTTACTCTCCTTGTTTATTGATGAGCTCATACGTTTTGAGTAGAGATGCAACCGGGGTGGGTTGTTATAGCGAACCCGATCGCCCACCCCACTAAAAACCCTATAGCATCAAAGTCTATAGGGTTTAGGATCGGGATTTGGGTTGTACTCATAATCCGATGGGAAAACCCGATCGGGTATAATTAAAGAAAAATTAAAAATTTTAGTTTAAGAAATCTACTTGTTCATTGGTTGAATGATGTTTTCATATAATTCTTTTGTTATTCATGTATTGAGTCACATGATAAGATATAAATAAGTCTATTTACTCTCATGAGTAAGGATAATTGATTGATTTTTCTTTTTTTTAATTATTTTTCTCAACATGTACTATTAATAGTATCTGTTCCCTGAAATCTGGTCGAGTTCGGGTTCCCTAAAATCGGGTCGGGTTGGGTGTGTGTGACACCCTTTATACAATCGGGTCGGGTTCGGGTTTTGAATGACCCATCCTGTTTACATCCTTAGTTTTGAGCGCTCCAAAGAGTTCTTCCTTGCTCAAAGCGCTTAGGTCACATGCTTCTTCTATTGCTGTTCTCTTTGCTTTCCAATCCTTGGGAAGTAACCTAAGAAGTTTATAATTAATTTCCAGACTAGTGAAGTTCTTCCCAAGTACACTTAAATGATTCATAATGTTAATGAATCTATTATGCATCTTATCAATATATTCATTTGGAAGTATTTTGAAAATTTCAAATTAACTGCACAAAAGACTTATTTTAGTATCTTTGCCTCTAGATGTTCCTCCACAAGTCTTTTCAAGTTCATCCCAGATTTCTTTAATAGTTGTACATGTACATATTCTGTTAAAATCACTTTCGTTTAAACCACAATGAAGAATATTCATGGCAATTTCATGTAAATCTAACCTTTTCCAAACTTTTCCAATCTTCTTCCATGTAATCTAGTTCTTTTCCTTCAATTTTTAATGGCCCATTTTCTATGACATTCCAAATTAATTTATTTTGGGCTTTAAGAAAAATTTCCATTCTACACTTCCAATAAAGGTAATTACCCCTACATTCAATCGAAGGTCTGTTTATAATTTGCCCCTCTAGAAACCTAGTGTGTTAGAAGCCATGATCTTTACTCTATTAGGCGATTAAGTATAAAAGAAAAAAGATAGAGACTGGCTCTGATACTAAATGTAGTTTACAATAATTGAATAGTTAATTGTGCATTATATTGTCTCATCAAAATCCACATTAATCATATAAGTTCAACAATCTCCCTTTTTTGTATGAGGACAATTATGCACGATTAACTCATTTTTAATTCAACATACTCTCCTTCAATTAAGCATCAGGCTTTCAAAGAAATTTTCTCAAGTTTAATTTAGACCCCAAACAATGCTTAATTCTAGAGAAACACAAGCTACACTTGATGTGTCATTTTCTCCTCCTTTGTATATATCAACATAGAATACATGTATATTATTAATTATGCATCCTACATCTATGGCATTCATAAGAATTAAGATGATAACAAATTGACATATCATAGAGATAGAACTCCATTAAGGAACAAAACAAGTTAATATCCCCTTAACATGTTCATTACCTTACATACCTTGTGAATAACAAAACGGAATTACAATAAAAACGAGTTGTCATATCCAAGCATATAGGACTCCATGAAGGAATTAAACAAGTTAACCTTCCAACTAACATGTTCTATACATGGCATAGTCAATGAAACCTACTAAAGAAGCTAAAAAGAATGATTAAAAACTAAGTCTTGATAAAAAGGCTTTTGTAGATATCCATGTTTATTCCCCTAGCATGCATCCATGGTACTGGATTAGCAATATTACTTCCAGGACCACGGTAATCAGCATGCTGCTCATGTAATTCGACCCCTTCTCCAAGCATAAGCCCCCTCCATATAGCTATCTATTCCCTCAACTGACACCTTTCTACCCGTAGCTCTTCTAATTGTGCCACTACGAACATAGCCATCTTTCTTCCATTCTCAATTGCATCAGCTACCACACTATGGCTCTCCCTATGGTGAGCCCACTAAAAATAGTTGCAGCCTTCATCCTGCACATCAACACTAATACAACTTTAAAGCCATAGACTTATTCCTACATATTAATCTAGTGCATTTGATAAGCATTACCGTACTGTACTGAGGACAACCATGGAATAAGCATCCGTTATTCATCTCTATCTTTGCAATTGATAGCCTTGCCTTAAGTCAACACTTGTAAAGCATAGGTCCATTTTCATTACCAATAGAACAAGTCGATGATCCTACCAATGCTTTAACTAATTTTGCCAAGTTGCAAAGATCATGTGCATGAATGGTTGAATCTAAAAAGTAAGAGAACAGATACATCACACAATGAAATACAACAACATTGAGCTCGTTATGACAACCAGAAAACATTTCACCTATGGAAAACATCATTAACCATACAACAAAAACACTGAACATAGCAAGAACAGATTTGCAAAAACAACTAATCATGTCAACTTAGAGTCATTCATTCATTATGAGTACAGAACAACAGTTCACCTTTGCAATATCATTAGTAATATAAAACATCGATTTACCATAAACCTCTTCACAAAAAGAAATGATAGTATCGACGTTGAAACTTAGGGTTTCAATAAACCAATCATAAGATGGTGGTACACGTACCTAGTGAACAAATAATGATAGTTAGATGGTTCACCTCCTTAGTTATGCAATCCACTATTGTTGCAACGTTTGCACATATATGTTATTGCCTTGTCAAGTACGATTGTTAGGGTTTTAATGGAGATCCAGTTTTTTGAACAATATAGAACTAGGGTTAGGGACATAGCTGCTTTAAATAGCTTTTTCTCTTTTTTTTTTTTAATGTTGCTTCTACAAATTAGAAAATAGATTTAGTATAATTCATTTAAGAAATATACATATTTAATAATGTTCATTACTTATAAGTGGATGCTTGTGATTGGAGGAGATGGTTACGTGTGCAAAAAAAAAATTAATGGAACTAACGGAGGCAGTAACAGCATCAACCAAAAGTTCGGAGAGGAATGAAAATTGATCAATCAAAAGTTTAGGTAGTTAATTATACATTTGTCCAAAGTTCGGGTACTGATTGCAACATTAACCTTAAAACAAGAACCAAAGGTAAAAAGAATTTGATTTTGAATAAAATACAATAAGACAATTTAAGCATTGTTTTATGTTTTGTTATTTGTTCAAGATGCTCAAATGAAATAGTAAAACACTTTGATCTTTGCTCTTTAGATGTTCTAACCTGTTGACAAGGATGTTAGATTTTACTCGACTATTATTTGGCTATTAAAGAACTCGTTTTTTGTGTAGCTCTTATTTAATCTATTGCTACATGTTCAGTCATTGTATTTGTTTACTGTAACTTTGTTGAAGTAACTTGGAACAAGTTTGAACGTTTTGGAGTTGTTCCATCATTTGCATCTTCCTTTTGATGAAACAACTTGCAACTTACCCATTCTTCAACGAACCTTGGTAAAAATAAAGCATGACTCAAACTTGCTTGAAGCTTAGATGAATGGGATTGCTTGATTTACAAGCAACCATGATAGCTTAGATCTCACAGAATTTTCGAGCTCAGCAAGTTGCTTTAAATTGTTGCTACTTGAGTGCTCCTCTATTGTTGACATTAGCGCTCCATAAATTGGGTTGAGGTGCTCTATATTAGTTTAGGGAAGCTCCTCTATAGCATTGGACAATAAACAATGGGTACTCCAATTGGTTCATTCAAGTTGCTTGTAAATTTAGATGCTACTTGGAACTATCAAGTGTGCATCAGCTCAACTTGATTTCTTTTCTAAAATCAAATTGATAATGCACACACAACACAACTATTAAGATCAAGTCCCACATCCTTAGTTTGTCTTGTTTTAGCATATTAGTTGTAGTGTTTGGTTTTTCAATGTTTAGTGGCAGCTTCCTTTTGTTGATGCAACTTTTTATAAAGTGCTCCAAGCTTGAACGAGAATTAGATTTGCACTTATCTTATTTAGTTTATTTGTTATTTTGATGTATCAATGCTCAAATCTAGTTTTATCTCTAATTACTGCAGTTCGATTGAGATGCAAACTTATATTCTTCACAGCTTAGCACTTAGTTGAGAAACTTAGCTATTTGCAAGTTGCAAAACCAATACTTGAATTGTTATTGTTTACTTAATTAAGTCACAGTTGTTAGTTAAATCTAAAACTTAATTGTCAATAGCTATTTGTTATCCATTACTGCTTGAAAGACTTGAGATTGTTGTTGGATCTCTTAGCTATTAAGCCATTTAAATCTTGTTTTCACTATTTAGTACTTTTATATCTCATTTTGCACCAACAAATTAGTTTCATGTTACATTCCCTTTTACATCTTATTTCGGTCATTAATCTATACTTTTTATATAATTAATGAAGAGTTTGCAATTTATCATCTTTTTGGTTAAGTTAACACTAGTAGACAGTACATCTGCATTGCGTGTGAAAAAATACAATAAAGACATACAATATTGCTCTTTCAATTTGCATACACACTACTTATAGGTCAACACTAAAAGCTTTCTAGAAAAAAAATTCAATTATAAATATGCACATCATATTTATTAATTTTTGTCATTTGAATTACCCAAAACCAAATCTTAAATTAAAAGTAATTACTAATGTAAGTATCTATAAAAGTAACTTGATGGACATTCCATCTAAGGGATGAGTATGCTATCTAAATTTTGTACATATAAAAAAATAATTATAGAAATTAGCTTTATTCACATGTGAGTTAAACTAGTCTATGAAAGACCAAGTTGATGCATGTGTTATTCAAATAGGTATATTAAAAAAAAAAGTTAGGGCCAATAATCTTATAATTTAATAACATCTCCATTAGTATCTTAAGTGGGAAGAATCATGTTGGAATTCCCCCTTCTTTGTAATGGCCATGGAAAAAAAGTTTAAAAAGTCAGGTCTCATGTTTTAAAAGTAAGAAAAACCTAACATGATAACATATGTATGGATTTCATTGCAAATATTTTTTTTATTGCTTATATTAGTTAAGTTATGATATCAAATATTAAAATAAGAACTATTTGCCAAAGTTTAGATAAAGATGAAAGAGATATATTATCATATCACTTTACATTAATATATATTGCTTGAGATACATTTACATTATACGAATTGGAAAAACTTTCACTTTTTATGAAACACATACAAAATACAATTAATTCATTTTTCATGAAACACTTACAAAATATGATTAATACAATGTTTATACACATTCTATATCATAGTTAAATCTATACCAGGTACAAACTTAAAATAAACTCAAAAGTGAGATTCATGTTATGTTTTTCACTTTCATTTCTACATCTTTTTTCTTCTTGCCATTTGCACGTCCACATCAGAATTTTAATAATCTCCTACCAAAATCCAACTTTCGCTTTGTGCTTGCACTACTCCTCTTCCTATTATCTTTGACTCCAGGTCTAAACTATTAAATAAACTGACCTATGTGAGGAAAAAAAGGAAGAGAAATAGATCACAAACTAGACCAAAAAGAAAAAAGAAAAAATGAATCTTGTTTTTGTTTAAAATAAGTTGCTATCTAGTTAAACATAAATCTTCTGTTATAAACAAATCACACAATCGAAAACAATAATAGCAAGAAGAAAGTAAAGAACACACGGATTTTACGTGGAAACCCTTTCGGGAAAAACCACGGGCAGAGGTGAGAGAGGAATCACACTATATCAAAGTAGGACTACAAAGGTTTGAGAGAATTACAACTCTAAACTTTCAGATCTCTCAATGGAAATTTTGTGTATGTGATGTGTTGTGTATATAACCCTAGAAACAACACACACACACGCATATATGTGTGTATGCGTGTAAGGATAACCGGCATAATGGCCTAATTATGACATTTAAATATGTAATTAATGAGTAATAAAGGCTTGAATTATGACCATTAAATGTATAATTAATGAATAATAAATTTGTAGTCAAATGTTCATTCATTAACATTTAACTACGGGAGTCGGTTACAAAATCGGATCACAAACTCCAATAATCTCCACCTTGACACGAATTATGGAGTAACAAACGCAATAAACTCTAAAACTTTGATAAACAACTCCACCTCTTCCATGAGTTCCTCAAAGTAATCAATCAGCTACCGACACTTAGCAAGTTTAAGCAATGCTCAAACTTTGCAATGGGAAGTGTCTTAGTCAACATATCTGTAGGGTTGTCATGAGTGCTTACCTTGCTCATTGCAATATCTCTTCGAGCAATAATATCACGCACAAAGTGATAACGGATGGCGATATGTTTAGTCCTTGCATGGAACATCTGATCCTTAGTCAGAAAATCACACTCTGACCATCACAAAATACTGTAGACGTCTTCAAATTACTAAGCTTAGAAAACAACCCTTTCAACCAGATAACCTCTTTAATCGCCTCTGTAATAGTCATGTATTCCGCCTCTGTAGTGGATAGAGAAATAGTAGCATGTAAGGTGGCTTTCCAACTAATCGCACAGCTACCCAAAGAGAAAACATACCTTGTGATTGATCTTCTTTTATCCAAGTTCCCGGCGAAATCAGAATCAACAAATCCGATAACCCTATCTCTAGTTTTCCCGAAATGTAAACATATATTAGTAGTTCCTCTTAAGTATCTGAAGATCTACTAGACTGCTTTCCAGTGTTCCTTGCTAGGATTCATCATATACCTGCTAACAACATTAATGGCATATGCCAAATCTGGACGCGTGCAAATCATTGCATACATAAGAGACCCTACAGCACTAGAGTAAGGGGCCTTTGACATATAGTTAATTTCATCTTCTAATTTAGGAGACCGATCAGATGACGGTCTGAAATGACCTACTAAAGGGGTGCTAACAGGTTTAGCACTCTTCATATTGAACTTGAAGAGTATCTTCTCAATATACCCTTTTTTGACTCAAGTGTAATACACTTCATTTTTTGTCTCTTGAAATTTCCATATTCTTGGCTGCACCCAAGTCCTTCATCTCAAATTTCTTGTTGAATTGTACTTTGACCCTATCAATCTCTCATCTATTCTTGGCCGCTATCAACATATCATCCACATAAGTAGATACAGAAACGACCCATCTTCATAGCGCTTGAAATATACACAGCCATCATAATTACTTCTCCTGAAATCATGAGAAGTCATAAAAGAATCAAATCTTTTATACCATTGTCGTGGTGATTGCTTTAACCCACATAGGCATTTCTTTAATCTGCACACATGGTCTTCTTCAAGTTCTCCATGCAAAAACACAGTCTTCACATCAAGCTGCTCTAACTCAAGATCCTCCATAGCCACAATGCTAAGCAGTGCTCGAATCGAGCTGTGTTTCACAACAGGAGAAAATACGTTAGTAAAATCAATACCTAGTATTTGACTGTAACATTTCGCTACAAGCCTTGCTTTATATATGGTTCTTCACAACTTGAGTCTCCTTCCTTTTTCTTATAAACCCACTTGCAGCGAACGACTTTCTTACCCATGGGAAGTTTCGTTAACTCCCATGTTCGATTCTTCTGGAGGGATTCCATTTCTTCTTGCATGGCTATCATCCACTTACCAGAATCATCACAACTAATCGCTTCTGTGTAAGTAGATGGTTCCAAACTTGAATCAACATCATCAGCCACATTTAACACATATGCAACTAGATCTGCCTCCCCATATCTCTGTGGAGGCCTTATCTCTCTTCCGGGTCTATCCGTGGCAATTGAATACTGTAGCTGCTGAGAGGTAGAAGTCGATTGAGAGATAGGCTTTGTTGAATCTGTATTGATATCAAACTCCACCTGCACACTTGGTTTCTGCTGGGTTTCATCAGAAGTAACAGCATGACATAAATCACGCAGCATAGCAGATTCATCAAGTATAACGTCCCTACTCATAACAGCTTTCTTCAATTCGGGACACCACAATTTATATCCTTTAACCCCAGTCTTGAAACCAAGAAACTCATACTTTAGGGATCTAGGCTCAAGTTTGCCATTGTTTACATGAGCATATGCAGGACATCCAAAGATTTTAAAATCAAAATAATCTGCAAGGGATCCAGACCATACCTCATGTGGAGTCTTCTTCTCAATGGAAGTTGACAGAGATCTATTGATCAACAAACAAGCTGGAGGTAGCTTCTGCCCAAAAAGATTTTGGCAACTTCGAATTAGAGAGCATACATCTCACCTTCTCCATAATGGTCCTGTTGATACGTTCTGAAACCCCGTTTTGCTAAGGTGTACCAGGAAACGTGAGATGTCTAACAATCCCTTCAGACTTGCACAAGCCATTGAATTCGCTGGAGTAGAATTCCAAGCCATTATCAGTGCGTAGACGCTTCACCTGTTTTCCAGTCTGTTTCTCAATCATCGTCTTCCACACTTTGAACGTAAATAAGGCATCGCTTTTTTGCTTCAAGAAATATGCCCAAACCTTATAGAGTAATCATCTATAATGGTCATCATATAACTGACACTGCCACTGGAGGGCACTCTGGTAGGACCCCAAAGGTTAGAATGAATATAGTCTAGAGTGCCTTTAGTATTATGGGTACCTGTGGCGAACCTAACCCATTTCTGCTTCCCAAATATGCAGTGTTTGTAAAACTTCAATTTGCTGATGCCTTACCCATCCAAAAGTCCTCACTTACTTAATTCTGCCATACCAGCTTCACTCATATGCCTCAGACGCATATGCCATAGCCTAGTGGCATCTTCATCTGACAAAGAGGAACCAACGACTGCATCAACTGTCACAGCAGAACCCTGCAATGAATAAAGATTAGTAGTCTTTCTATGGCCTTTCATCACCACCAACGAACCCTTACTGATCTTCAGGGCTCCACATTCACCTATATACCGATACCCTTTCATATCAGGGGTACTAAGAGAAATCAAATTTCTCTTCAAATCAAGAACGTGTCTCACATCACCAAGCGTTCTAACCATGCCATCAAACATCTTGATCTTAATCGTTCTGATACTTGCAACTTTACAAGAAGTGTTATTTCCCATCAAAACAACACCTTTGGAAACCGTTTCATATGTTGAAAACCAGTCTCGATTGGGATACATATGAAAGGTACATCCAGAGTTCAAAATCCACTCTTTCTCGACCTGTGAATCACTATCAGAAGCAATAAGAAGATCACCATCAATATGATCTTCAACAACATTGGCCTCAACCGTTTTATCAGATTGATTTTGCTTTTGATTCTCACCAATCTTCTTATTTTTATTCTGCAGTTTATAACAATCTGCCTTAATGTGGCCTTTCTTCTTGCAATAGTTATAGGTTTTAAATCTATTTGAAGATTTAGATCTGCCTCTATAATTCCCACTAGACTTATGGTCTTGACTCCTACTACGTGCTACCAAACTTTCAGAAGTAGACTTAGATTTAATTACAAGACGTTTCATCTTTTCAAAAGAGCTTAAACCAGCATAAACTTCATCAATCGACAAAGTATCTTGACTATACAGAAGGGTATCTCTAAAGGTCGCATATGATGGAGGCAAAGAACATAATAGGATTAAACCTAAATCCTCTTCATCATACTTAACTTCCAACGGTTCTAAATCAAAAACAATTTCTTTAAAGGTTGTTAAGTGATCATCAAGAGACGCACCTTCTTCCAAACGATGAGAATACAATCTCTGTTTTAAATGCAACTTACTGGTTAAGCTTTTCGTCGTGCATAGTTGTTCCAGTTTCAACCATAATGCGGCCGGTGTCTTCTCCTTAAGCACATCCTGAAGAATCTGATTTGATAGATGGAGATGAATTTGTGAAAGGGCTTTTCAGTTTTTTCGTTGCTTTTCATCCGGTTACCAAGATGCCTGCAGGCATCTTGTCAAACCCTAGAAGAACCGCTCGCATCTTCACCTGCCACAACAAGAATCTGGTATTGTGATCCAAAAGAGGAATATCATACTTCATGTTTGCCATTATCAAAACCTACGCTCTGATACCAATTTGTTATAAACAAATCGCGCAATTGAAAACAATAATAGTAAGCAGAAAGTAAAGAACATATAGATTTTACGTGGAAACTCTTTCGGGAAAAACCACGAGCAGAGGCAAAAGAGAAATCACACTATATCAAAACAGGAGTACAAAATCTCTCAATGGAAATTTTGTGTGTATGATGTGTCATGTATATAACCCTAGAAACAACACATATATATGTGTGTGTATAAGGATAACCGATATAATGACTTAATTATGATATTTAAATATATAATTAATGAGTAATAAAAGCTTGAATTATGACCATTAAATGTATAATAAATAAATAATAAATGTGTAGTCAAATATTCATTCATTAACATTTAACTACGAATCGGGTCACAAACTCCAACATCTTCATTGTTAGAAAGCTCACTATTAATGATTTTAGGATTAGTCTTTCGGAGAAAGGGAAAATATAATGATGGAGAAGAAAAAAGAAAAACACAATTTGTAAAGATAAATCATTTAAAAAGTCTTAAAACACAAACCAAAATGAAATCTAGAATTATTAAAAAAACTAAAATGGTACTTGAAAACGTACTAACAGCCAAAGCGAATGAAAAAGGAATAAAGAAGGGAAAGAATTTTGTTCATCAATAAAGTTAAAACTCAATAAAAATTTAAAAATTTTAACAAGTACAAAAACAAAAATGAACTTAGAAAACACAACCAACACCAATTTAAGATCTTCTATATTCAAGTGATGCTTTTCACTCCCATGCAACAACTTAAACACATCCAACACTCATAAATATTAATTAATCAATTAAATAAACACAAAGAACATAAATACAATTAAAGCATTACCGAAGAAAATTAATGCAATTTAAATACAATAAATTTCTATGTTTATTCATTCAAATAACATACAAAAGAACCAACCTTTACATTTGGATTGAACCTCTAGAATCGCACTAAGCACTCATCCTGCGCAAAACCTGATTTAGAAAATCCAAATAACTTATCATTAACAATGTGTACAAATTGACACCAGAGTACATATGAAAAAAAGGGCCTAATTGAACCTTTTAAATCCAATTTGAACCTCTAGAATCCATTGATCACTCATCTTGTGCAAAACCCAATCTGAAAAATTCAAAGTTGATCACTAAAAGTAACTAATCAACAACAAAGTTTACAAATGCTAATTGAATTTAAAAAAAAAAGGAAAAAAGAAAAAAAAAGCTTAATTGAATTAAAAAAAAAACCTCAAAAAAGCTTTGTTATAAAAGACCATGTTGTTATCTGAATGTGTTGGTTTCTAACTTTGAAGATGAAGCACATGCAGATTAAAGGGTAAGGTTTTTAATGAGTTAGATCATTGAGAATTTTAAATTTTGTGAGAGAGAGAGAGAGGCTCGACTATCAACAAATTTTTAAATATAAAAGTGGGAATAGTTATTGGAATTTGAAAGTGGATAATTAGGAGAGAGGATGAGAAAGAAAATATGTGCAACTGTTAAGTAGAATAGTGAAATTACATGCATCACAGATGTCAATTTATAGTGGAGAATGGTTTTTTTTTTTTTTGTGCGGGGGGATGGTGTGGTTGTGTTTGTGTTGGTTAAACAAAAAAGAAGTGAAAAAAAGTACCATGTGAGGTTATGATTAATTAAAATTACTAAAATATTTGAAAAGTTGTATATATTAACTTTTTAAGTCTTTGTCAAATAAAAAGAAAATTATTTTATTTAAGGGCAATTATGAAATAGCAAAAGAGGCACCACACAACTCGCTGTTACTTAAATAATATAGATTAGAAATGCTAATGCATCAATATGCATGAATTGTGCTACTTAAGAATAGATATGTGTGTAAAATTACACATATATATTTATGATGTTCTTCAAACTAAGATTCTTTTTTTTTTTTCATTAAAAGAAATTCACGATGGCTTCGACTTCGGCCATCACTATAGGAGACCATAGTTATCATCGAGCATATTTTATGGTGGAGACCACCATAGCGTCACCATATCAGGTTGGGGTAAACAACCTACTAGCAGCGTCCTAAAGCTGATAAATTTAATGTTTTTAATATTTTTTTTTTTTGAAGTTAACGATGAAGCAAATGGCTGTGCGAATCCAACAACTACCCATGCTAAGGAAGGGATGATACATAGTTATGGGGCGCCTGACTTTGCATGTTTTATATTTTATGTTATCAGTTGGGAAAAAAATAAAAGAATAAAATAAATAAATTAATAAATAAAGCATTGGCCTTCCGACCCTCATTGAATTAGACCTAGATAATTCCCCAAATTAAACACGACGCTTGATTCAAAATTAACCCTTTCATAGGTTTTTCTGGGCCCGATTGAGTTTTGGATATTTTGTTACGATGTTGGACCTGGGTCCATATCCCAGTGTTCAAACCCGAATAAATTCGAAGTAGGCCCAAAAGGCCCATTGGCTACCAAACAAAACTTTGCGTCGAACGTACGCAGATTTTTTTCTCTCTCCTCTCTGCAATCACTCCAAATCCAACGGGCCACAATCCGTTTACCCAAAATCCAACGGTCCAAAACAACCCAAAAAAAGCCGCAGCGAACATCGTCCCTTCTTGTCAACAACGAAACCCTAGAAACCAACTCCCGGCACCCTGAGGAAAACCAAACCCTCACCGTACAATAAGCATACATATATAAACCAGCTCTTCTTTTTTTTTTTCTCTCTCTCCCCTCAACTCTCTCTCTCTCTCTCTCTCTCTCTCTACTTTTCTCTTCTTCCTTTGTTAGATCCACACGAATCGGACCGGGTCAACTCAGCCATGTCGGACGAGGAACACCACTTCGAATCCAAGGCTGACGCTGGTGCATCCAAAACCTACCCTCAACAGGCTGGTACTATTCGTAAGAATGGTTACATCGTCATCAAGAACCGTCCTTGCAAGGTAAATTTTTTAGGGTTTGTGTATTGTTTGTTATTGCATATTAAATCATCGTGCTTGATTTATGTAAAGTTTTGGTCTTCAAGGTTTTGTCTTTTTGGTCGTTTAGGGTTTCGTTGTGTTTAATTGCCAGATAGTATGAAGTTTTCATGTGTTTTTGTCCATCTAATCATGTGCTTTTGATTAACGTGATTTAGATTACTTGTCATGTTCGTGATGATTTTAGTGTTTAGGTTTAGATTTTGTAGTCGCTGGGATCTAATTTAGGTGGATGAATTGTCTTTTTTTCTTTTTAGGATGGATGAGTTACGTTCCTGTAGTCCTTTTAAGTTGCATAATAGAATCTGATTCTTTCGTAGGCGCCTCCTGAGTGAACATCGGGATATCAATTGATATAGATTTTAGGACAATTACACCCTTTATTTGAAATCCCATATATTTGATCTGGAACTCAAGTTCCATACCTCGTAATTATGTTTATAACCAGAAGTCAATAGATTTGTTGTTTCTTGTAGTTTGAAGCTTCCTCCGAATAATTAGGATGTGGGATATTTATTCATTTTCACCTGGTGTTGAGGGACCGTGTGTTAGTGATTATTAGTTTCCTATTATGAGCATGCTGATTTAATGGCTGATTAATCTAGGATTTAATACTTCTGCATGTAGAAAGAGCATGGGTTGAGACGATGCATGTGGCTTATAGCTTCTCTGATACAATTTCTAGCGTTTGTTTGTCATTGCACAGGTTTATCGTATGTTTTCTTGGTCTTTCAAAGTTGGTTTATTTTATTTTATGTATTTTTTGATCTTCAGGTTGTTGAAGTCTCCACTTCCAAGACCGGCAAGCACGGTCATGCTAAATGCCACTTTGTTGGGATTGATATTTTCAATGGGAAGAAGCTTGAAGATATTGTGCCGTCTTCCCACAACTGTGATGTCTGTAATTATCCTGCACGAATTAGACTTGTAGCTAGATTGTCTGTTCTGCTTTTGCTGATCAGGTGGTAATGGATTTTGTTTTCTTCTGCAGGTTCCACATGTTACCCGTACAGACTATCAGCTTATTGATATCTCTGAGGATGGATTTGTATGGCTGACTTTGCCTAGTTTGCTTTTGTTACTACTGCTGCTATTGTGGATTTTGACTGAATTGAGATTTTCAGGTGAGTCTGCTGACTGAAACTGGTGGAACCAAGGATGATCTGAGGCTCCCAACCGATGAGAATCTGCTTGCTCAGGTTTGTAGATCTTATCGATGACAAGATTAAAGTTACTGACTGATGTTTAGTGGCAATTACAATTGAACTTCATTTGTGTCAGCAGTAGCATTATGTCCACATCTGGAGTTTTTTCTCTGACCTGTTAGGGCATACAAAGATGTGATTTGTCTTGGTTCCTATCTATAAATAATCCAACATTCTTCTGGCCTTTTTTTTCCACGTATGGTTGTTGATCAACAATAGAACAATAGTTGCATGGTAAAGGCTATGGGTTTTAGACTTGGAGGAACAGCTAAATTCTTTTTTATCTGTGAAGTTCATATCTGTTTGTTAAACTGGGCAGAAAAAAGGAAATGCAAGGCCTTGGTTGGGGGCTTTGTTGTAATTTTTGCTGAGTGGGGTACTTGGACTGAATGTCGAAAGGTTACATTGTGGTGCTTGGGTTTATGCAAGTTTAAAGGCCCCCTGCCACATGGCCCCAACCAACACCTTTTGTTTTTGCTTCTTTCTTTTGTTTTTTTCCTCTTCTTTTTCCAGTTAATCCTCTTGCATTCATTTTAGAAGAAAAGCAGTATATATGAGTGCCACAAGTATTAAGGGCTTATCAAATTTTGTTAAGTATATAAGTCGTTAGTTTTGATTTTTATTTGTAGATTCCCATGTTAATGGTATAGGCTGTTACATTATTCTTGATAGATTTGCAAGCACTGCCATCTCAATATATTAGTGCATCTTACATGGCCTCTTTTGTCAAGTCTTGAAGATTTTCTAATCTATTAAATTGAGTTTTTATTTTATCTTTATTCATTTATTTTCAATCATGATTACAGATCAAGTCTGGTTTTGAAGAGGGCAAAGACCTGGTGGTGACTGTGATGTCGTCAATGGGAGAAGAGCAGATTTGTGCTCTCAAGGATATTGGTCCAAAGAACTGACAGTTCAAACACTGTTGTTTATTATCTGGAAGGTTCTATAAATCTTTTGAAGCTTGCTATTCACTTTATCTTTTGTTTTTTTGGCTATCTGAGAGTGTACTAGAGGTGAGAGCTCTTAGAATTCAAGAGATTCGAACTATCATCTCTTTTACCTTTATCCCTTTTTTAGGATTGTATGCATGCTAACGTTGGTAGGGTGATGTTTACCCTCACACAATGGAATTATTTATAGGAGTGAAGTCTGATGATCCAGTGTGATTTATGCGCAATCCCTTCCCCCCACTCCCCTTCTCCCTCTTTCCCCTCTACCTCCTCCTCCCTCTTTCAAACCACCACCAAAATGGTGGTGGTTGATTGTCATAGTGAATATTGATTTTGCATGTCTGTAGCGTATGCCAGTGGCACTTTTTGAGAATATGGCTGCATGAATGAGAAGCAGAATGCTGTTTTAACAGGAGGGTTTGTCTCCAATGTAGGAAATTTTGATTAATACCCTTCAATGCTTTTAGGGCAGGATTATTTTCCTTCAATGGTGGTTATATATTCACCTTTAATCATAGCCCATTGTCTGAAATATTAAGTCATTGACCATATGATTATTGGTTGTTTTAGATTAAGTACGCATACTAAAACGAGGTGAGGTGCGGTAGTTTGAGGGACTAGGGAAAGAGTAATAACATTTACAAATAAAATTATGCAATTGTCACGGGCGCAAAATTAATTCCACAAATAAGTTGAACTCGTTTCTTGGAGTGATGGTGTTATAATGTACTAACCTTATCTTCTCAAGAGACTCTTTAAAAGGAGTTTAAGATCAATCTTGTATTTTGAAGAGACAAAGTCATTAGAGTTGTAGTGATGTTATCTCTTTAAAAGATGGGGGTTGTTTATTTACACCGATCTTGACTCTTGAATGGAGGAGGTTGTTTATTTTTTATCTAGTCTTTTTAAAAAATAAATTTAACTTGCTTATTTTTTAGATTATTTTTTATTCAGTGTTATTTGTGCGATATGTATATATATATATATATATTTTTTTTAGGAAGTTTTATTTTTTTCCTTATCCTGTAGTTTGATACTCCGGGTCAGGGAAATGAATAAGTTGGTAGGATTTTAGGAGATCCAATCAATTGGGGGGTAAATGACAGGTGGGTTTCGGTTTTTTTTTTTAATAGGTAGGCTTCTGGTTTTACTTATTGCAGACATCTAAGAGTAAACGTCCCAGAAGGGTGATTCGGTTATCAAACTGCAAAATTATTTAGGATTGAAGCATACACAATTGTTATCATCAAATTATCATACTAGAATCATGTATTTGATTACACGATTTTTTGAGTTTATGCTGCTAATAATAATAATTACTATTATTATTATTTGCACATTTAATTAGAAAAATTCTTCATGAGTTCACAAACTTGTGATTTTAACAACTCTGCTCATATATTTACTGTTTATTTTTTTTGTTATAATTGTAATTTCATTGTAGTTTTATTTCTTATTAATAATTATTACAACGTTTAGTTCACTAAATAACAATTTCATAATGAATCTTTATTACATAATTTTTGAAGGGTTTTTTTTTATTTAAACTTGTGAATATTAATTTAATGGTGAAACTTTTTTTTTAAATATTATTATTTAAATAAAAAATTAATAAAAATATTTTATTATAATTTTATTTAATTTTTTCATAATTAAAATTTTATTACAATTTTATTCATTTATTGAACTGGCGAGCTGGTAAAGATTTGTTGCAGTCATCTGAATGGTGCGGCGCAGTAATTCCACTTGCCAGGCAATGATGGTGTGACAAAAGTCCTATGGACAGAGCGTATTATGAGAATTGAGAGGGTCCTTTTACGGGTCGTCTAGGCGCTGGGGTCTTTGTTTCTGCATGTGTTTGCTGTTTATTTGCCTGCTTCTGAAGCAACTTGCGAAGTTTGATTGAGAATGTAGAGACAAAAAAATAAAAAAAAAAAAAGGATATTTGCTAGGTGATTTCAGACAATGGGAGCATGGATTAGAAGTTAGAACTACTTGCGGTACGAAAGAATATTTTTTTGTAACGTTTGTTGTCTATTTTGTCTCTTAGGTGACGACTTTTTGAAGCTGAACCATTTAAAATAGCTTTAACTTTAGATAATTGATAGGTGTGGTAAAAAAGGAGCTTCGAAGTGAAACATTCCTTTCTTCTTTACTCTCTACACCGTATGGTTCTTAAGCCAGTCTCTTAAAACCTCCAGTAAAGATTATTATGAGTTGGGGTTGAAAATTCTGTTTATGTAGTTTCTTTTAGGGATAAATACAGATGAATTTATCTATTTACAAATATATAACTGGTGTTAATCTTTTTAATAAATATGTGACATGAGTTTAATTTAAAAGTGTCAATAACATTTAATAATTTTAAAAGGATGTGTTAATATTTTACCGATCTTAAAAAGCTATTTTCACAATTTTTAATATTTCGGCTTTTAAAAATATTTTTTAGTATTTTATTTATTTAAAACTATTTTTTTAAAGATCTATAAGGCATTAATATGAATTCCTCAAACAGTATTTAACAATATTGATACTTTTATGAATCTCAAGTTTCCTATTTGTTATGAAAATTCATGTTTTTATAAATAGGTAAAAATACGTGTAATGTTTTTATAATATACCCATAAAATAATCAAATAAAGATAAATGAAACAAATTAAGTCTGAATAATAAAAATTTAAAAAAAGGCAGATAATGAACTGGTAGTTTGAGCGTCTTCAGCCTCAGCGGTCAAAGACTCCCTTCCTTCATCGGATTGTGTTTTGACTTCCTCTTTATGACTTTGAGTTATTACCACATTTTTTTAATCACTTTTTTCAAGATTATTTTTTATAAACTAACTTCTAAAGATTTTCGTCATGGAAGACCTTGTGAATATTTATTTTTGAAGAACTTTAGTTATATATACTTGTACTTTTAAATTATATATAAGCGTTATTTATCTTATGAGCTAATTAATACAAAAGTACCCTTAACCTTTAATTTTGGAATTTACATAGATTCTGCAATTTTGTTTGATCTACAAATTCTACGTGTATTTGTTATAGGTCTCAACATTCACATATAAACAAATTTTGGTTATTGCTATGATATTAAGATAATTATTACTATTTGCATAGATTGATTATCGTGAATATGTAAAAATAAGGTAATTATACATTTTATATGAAACCATATATATTATTATAGACTTAAAATTTAAGAAGAAAAGAAAAAAAAAAACTTATAGGTTCCTTGAAAAAAATTTGCAAGTTCCTTGTACCTTATGTGATAGATACAAAATACAAAGTATTATAAGGTAGGTTTTGAGTATAAATTTAGTATTAGTATACAATTGAAGTTTCATACACTATATGCTGTAGGTACTGCTAACCTATAACTAAAGGCATATTTACTCCTTTTCTAAATTTAATGTATTTAATAAAATAAATGTATTTATTATTGTTGTTGGTAGAATTGACACTCGTCAATTTGAACAAATTTTGATCTTTCATGCTTTGGTTGTAGATCATCAATTCATCAAACCATCTTTCTCGGTGTTCCTTAACTCATTCTTTAAGAAAAACAGCGTTGCTTAACTGATAAAGTAAGGTGCTTGATAAAGCACGGTTGCTTTACGAAGCAACTCATATTTATTTAACTTTTTTTGAATTTTATCAGATTATAGGACCCATAAAATGCATTCAAAGTCAGTTAATAAAAAAATGACCATTGTGATAAGAATAAAAAATTATGGATGTTCTACCATTTGGACCAATGCAACTGTAGTTTTTTTTTTTTAATTTCTTATCTATAAATATATAAAAATTTATAAAATTTTGCTCTTAAAATTCACCACAATTTCTTATCATTCAAAAAAATATCTCAATCCACAAATTGTGCTTATAATTCTTAAAAAATCTCTCAATCCACAATTTTTCATACATGGAGCCAAATAATTCTCAAAATTTGTCACATGATGATTCACCAAACACACAAAATTTTCAATTGCCACATATTTCACAAGCTAGATCATTCATTCCATATAGTGCATTTTTCCATGGTCTCCCTAATTTGTAATGTCATCCAAAGTTTCTAATATGAGCCAAAGCCCACAAAATTTTAGTCATAATCCAAAAAGCATGACAACACTATATTTTCAATATATTTCTCAATTTTCACTTTAAAATTTTCAACCATTCAATCCGATTGGAAAATTCTCCATCATAGCCGAATTTAGATAATTTGTCACAAACATCAATTAGTATAAGCTTACAATACCCACAATATTCTATGCAAAAAATTTTAGAAAATGAGGATGATAATGAAAATGGAGGTGACCGATAAACCAAATTTATTCCTATTTTTTGAAAGCCAAAATGGACTTTTATAGATAAATATTATGAATTTGACACTTAAAAATTAATTTATGCTTTTAGGTCTTTAAAAAAGTTATTTTATAAAAAGAAAGTAAAATGGGTAAAAAATTGCAAAGTTTGGAGACAAAAAAGTGGTCGACACAACAAAGACAGACCATGTCTATCAACCATGTCAAGGAAAAGAACAATCGAAGTCTGAATCTCAAGTTTTGTAAAGACAAACTCGATGACATGACCTATTGCAAACCATGTCAATCTGGAAATTTCACTTTGCAAAGAAGACGACCGTGACATGACCTGTCGTTGGGCATGTCGTTTCCAAGAATGAGCTATAGCCTGTTACACGACTCTAGGATAAGCCATATCCCAGTCGTGCCAATGAAGAGAATAAGTTCACAGCAAGGGACACAGTTCTAGGACAAGCCATGTCCTAGTCGTGTCAATTTCCACGTTAAGGAAAATTGCCAGACATGCTCAGTGACACGACCTATCCCCAAACACGTCAATTTGATAGTGCGTTACTTAATGTGAAACGGCTTTTTAATTGAATAGTAACCTTCTATTTATTAAAGAAATATCTATTGGGCATTAAAGGAGTGTTACTTTGGAAAGCCAAGAGACTCATAACTCCTGTAACTTTCCATTTTTCCATAATGAGTATTCAATTTTACTTACATGAAGATCATTATAAAAAGAAGAATGGAGAGAACAATAAAAAAAAGAAGAGGAGAAAAAAGTCCAAATAGAAAATTACAAAGAGTTCTTGATCTGAAGATTCATGAGAAAACAATAAGTCAAGATTATCTTGAATTGAAGATTCACAAATTTGAGCTTCATATTTTTTCAAGTTGTATCATGAATTTGAATTTATATTTTAAATTTCATGTTTTCTCGTTAATTACTATGGAAGAGTAAAAATCCAGATCTACATCTTGTTGAATTTTATTTTTATCATGTGATGAGGATTTGATCTTAATGAAAAATTTATGTTCTTTTGATTAATTGCATGTTTTTTTATTGGTTTATTAAGTTTGTATATCCGGAAATGCAAATTTATGACTGATTTTTATTTAAGCTAATTGAGAGATTGCTTCTATGAATAAATCTATACAATTGATGAGATTTGTTTGTAATTCTAGAGATAGAATAGCAAGAATCTTCTGTATGTGTTGATTATCCAATGAGTTCATGTTCTTAATGTAAGCTTAGGTTGCTGTTAATTGAGGAGAAATCCTAATTGATTAACCTAGGTTTAGATAAATTGATTGATTCGAGAGAATTATCACTTTACTTAAGGAACTCAACAACTTAAGAATTAAATCTTAACAATATAATATGTAGTTTCCAAGGATTCACATGATAAATTAGATATAAGACAAAACCTAGGTCATTTGTTTAATCTGAATCTTGCTTTTTGTAATCTCTGTTCATCTATTACTCTAAGTAATTTAGATATAATCATTAGTTACTAGTATAATTGAATCATCAAAATTGTCAGTTAGATAGTAGAATAAGAGTTATTACAGGTAGTTGCTTATTCCCTGTTGACGACCTCGATTTTAGCACTATATTACGTTTCCAATAGGTACATTGCCTATTGCCTTTATAGTGAATTAAAAACGGGCCATTATAAATTTAAAACTATGCTTGAAGGCAACACATCAGAGATCAAGCTTGTAGTAAGAAAAGGGAGCAAAATGATAATAAGCTTTTAATTTACACATGATTGAAAGTTAGTAAAGATCCATTTATTGGGAACAATCAATCATTACAGACATTTTGACAACGAGTTCATAAAGAGTTTGAGAAAATACAATTGTATGAGAAGGAAAAACAATCCAAGGAGACAAGCATGGCAACTATGTAAAGCTTGGTATTAAAAAATTATAAAAGATGTCATGAAATTCGAGGCTTATTACGATCAAATAAAACGACGTGAAAAAAGTGAAAAAATTAAGCATAATTACATAAAAAGATGTTTATGCTTTATTTAGACAAAATGAGAATAAATTATGCACTGTCGAGTATTATTGGGTTATATTGCGTAATGAACCTAGATGAAGATCTGAATTTAGAAATGATGAAAAAAAATACAAGTAAACACTCTAAGGTCAATAGCTTTGAAGCTTATACCAGCTCATCATTACACAATAATATATCAACAAATAATGAGGCAAGTGAGGCAGACATCCATCCACTTGGTAGAACAACAATAAAAAGAAAAGGCAAAAAAAAAAAAAAAAACTGAATATAGTGAGAAAGTGGATGAATTCATTCACGAGATACAAGACTTAAGCATGGTAGATCATGATAAAGTGGAGTTGTTACGTAAAATCAATGAATTGAAATATAAAGAAATTGAAATGACAAAGGAGAAGGAACGTTGCAAGCAAGAAAAAAGAACGTCGAAAGCAAATATAATTGGAAAAATCAATAATGATGGCCAATACAATCTCAATAGATGATGTGCAAAAGGAACAAATAGAAGAGATGCATAGAGAGGTCATTAAAATAAGAAGGAATCGTTAGATCCGACAAACGCAACTTAAAATTGTGGCCATATACTCGGTCGAAGCTTAAATCGAGGTCTTGACTGTGGCTGTGGTCAGGCCCCAGCCTAAAAATTGGGGCCATAGACTCAATCGAGGCCTCGACTGTAGTCGTGTTAAGGTTAGGACCTAAAATTATGGCCACAGACTTAGTTGATGCCTGGGTCGAGGTGTTGACTGTAGCTGCGGTCAAGCCACGACCCAATATTGCTGCTATGGACTTAGAATTTTGGCTCACGGCTTGATTAGGCCACAGTTGAGGCCTTAACTGAGTTTGTGTTTGCAATTTTAGGTCACGTTTGTCGATATTTTAATTAATCATAACTTTCAGCATATAATTCAAAATTCTTATTATAATATGTCCAAACAAACTTCATTCAAAGATCTACAGTAGTTGTAGGGGTTTACCATGTAATTGTAGATTTGAGGCTAAAAAAAAAATCGTCTAGGCCTCAAACTAGCATTTTAATTATTTTTTTGTATTTTTTTAATTATTAAACTAGCCGTTGTAAAACTAACTGTTGAAGTTATAGTTCTATAAATGGCAAATTAAGTATGTCTTCATAACATGCACTATTCATTTTCCTTACTTTCAAGTGTATACTATTCTATTCTTCATCTTATCAAAATATAATGTCTGCTTGTAGCTCAAGTAGCGCAAGCAAGTTTAATTTTGAGCAAAGCAATGGTTACAACAAAGCAATTAATGAGTTTATTTTATCAAAGATGAGGAGTTCGTGATCTGAGCTAATTGCTCGTTTATATCAAGTGATCCTGGAGATATGCAACAATTCCACCTCTACTAGAAGACGTAAATGAAAGTATATAAATAGAGGTCGCCTAGAAGGCCACAATCGTCTACATAATGGCTACTTCTCAGACAACCTAGTATAAACTGATGAGCATTTTCAACGTAGATTTCGAATGAGAAAAGGTATGCTCTTCCGCATTGTACAAGCACTATAGGATTACTCATCCTATTTTACGTAAAGGAGGGATGTTGTTGGTAAACTTAGTGCTTCACCACAACAAAAGTGTACTGCAGCTATTTGAATGCTAGCATTTGGAGAAGTGGATGATGCTTTAGATGACTACTTTATGAATGGCTAAAGGCACAATCATACAATGTGTAAAAAAAAATTCATCCAAGGGGTCATTGCTTGTTTTGGTGATAAGTATTTACGTAGGCCAAATCAAGTTGATATTGAATGCTTATTTAATGTGGCTAAGCAACATGGATTTCCTGGTATGTTAGGAAGCATTGATTGTATGCATTGGGAGTGGAAAAATTGTCCAGTTGCATGGCAAGGCATGTATATTAGAGGAGATCAGGAGTCTTAAAAAATTATGCTTGAAGTTGTTGCTTCATATGACACTTGGATATGGCATGCATGTTTTGGCATCCCAGGTTTAAACAATGATATTAATGTACTAGAGCGGTCACCTCTATTTGATGATGTTCTAGAAGGACATGCTCCAATGACACAATACACTATGAATGGTAAAAACTATGATATATGATATTATTTCACTAATGGCATATATCCAGAGTGATAAAAAATTGTCAAATCTATTTCCTATCCATGTGGTCCAAAGGAGCAGTAATTGGCTAAGTACTAAGATAGATGTAGGAAAGATGTTGAACCGGCTTTTGGAGTGGTACAATCTCATTTTGTTTTAGTTCTAGACCTTTACGTTTTTATGATCAAGAGGTTTTACGGAAAATTATGAGAGCATGCATAATTTTGTATAATATGATTGTTGAAGATGAATGAGACTACTACAATTTTAACTTTCACGTACCAGATTATGAATTGGGAGACAATAGTGAATCAACACCTCATATTTCTCATAGTCATACCGTGGAATATGCGATCTAAAACAATGGTTGACTCCATGATAGGGTTAAACATCATTAGTTACAAATCGACTTGATCGAACACGTGTGAGAGCAATTTGAACCCACTTGTTGACATTTAATTGTCATAGTTGACTATTTTAAATTACATATTGGTTTTCCATTCTTTTTTTTCTCCCCTAAATGTTGATTTTGTACTATTTTAAATTGTCTGTTTGTATTGATTTTAAATTAAATTATCGTGTTTCTAATTTATCTTAAATATTATTTGTAAAATAAATAAATTATTGTGAAGTCATTAAATTAAAATAATTTATATTTTGATACTTCTATTTTTTTAATAAATAAATTAAAAATAATTATTTTTTAATTTATTTTCATATTTATTTAACATAGTAAGGAAAATATTTTTTAATCTAAAAATGACAACATAACATGAGATCTGTAAAAAATATTAAAAATTATGAAGAAACTTTACTTAAGTAACTCACGGATAAAGCGGAGAGCTGCTTCAAAGTAGAGTTGTTTAAAAAGCCGACATGATATATTAAGTAACCTTTTTAAGCAACTCACCGATAAATGTGGTTTTAGTGAAAATTATTTTTTCTTATGACTCTCTCTACTTTTTCTCTCTAAATTCCATTTCTCTCTTTACTTTACTCTTTTTCACTCTTTAGTGTCTAAGTGACAGTTGAGAGCACCCTTAAGTAATACTTCCATGGCAAATAATTAGATTTTAGATTGAAAGTTAGATTGAAGATGTTATTGTTAGAATGAAGAGTGATGTCTAAGCTATTGCATATGAGACTCGAATATGAGGACGGCCACATCACTAGGTAACGGACTTGGTTGAAAGGCATATTGATGGCACTTGAAGTTAGAGTAAGCAAGATGGAGATGTGGATGGAGATATATATTGTTGACTTAAAGAATGAGTTCAAAAAGTTGCATATAAGGATGTAATCAAGATGAACCAAAAGGGTATAGTATTAAGCTTGAGTTTAAGCTCAATTAAAAAATTTGAAACTTGAACTCGGGTCAAGTTTGGACAAACTTAAAATTTTTGGGCTCAAGCCTGGTCCAAAGAAGTATTTGATAAGTTTGAATTTGATTTGATCGGCTTGAACTTTTGATACTTCTTTACATCGTTTTATTAGTATATGCCTTAGAGTTTTAATTTTATTTCTATTGGATTATTAATTGTGTTTTGAAGAAAGGCTCAATAAAAAAGAATTCCATCTCAAAGATCTGAATTTTGGACTTTTAATTTTTTTCCATTTTTTTGGGCCTTAAAACAGAGACGTGGAGGAAAAAAATTTGGTTTGATGGGTATAAGAGTCCCTAATCTTGATGATGATCCTACTCATCTCAGAGTGCAAAAGAGATTCCTGTGCTCTTGTCTATATTCCGAGCGAATTGTTTTATGATTTTATATGGTCAATATGGAATATCTATTTGATATGTTTTAAATTGTCATTAGGGTTTTTCTTTTATCAATTGACGAATTTTTCGTTTTACGAACTCATTTTACATTTTAACGATTGCATTCCTTTGTGCATAAGGGAAAATGCATATATCAACTTAGACTTTTTAGCTATTCATTGAAGAAATTTTCAGAAAAACTCAAGATATTGAGTTTTATAACAAAGGAAAGTTTTTCCATCTTTAGAATATAACTCAAGTCTATTCGAGTTTGTGTAATCACTCAAATTTATACAACTCGAATATAATAATTATTAAATAAATAATGTAAATATTTGAAAAGATTTTAAAAAACATCACAAGAATCACTTTTGATTTTTTGCAATCTAAAAATATTAAAATACGAACAAATTAATTGTTGTTTAAAAATTTGGATTGTTATGAACAAAACTTCAAGATAATTTTTGTCATAACTTCTTGATAATACCCTACAGATATAAAAATGTTAAAATTCGAAATATGTACATAAATAAACGAAAGTGAGGTCTTAACTAGATGATAGTAATAATGAAAGTTAAAAAATATGGCATTCGTAGTAATTAAACAAATAAATGATGAGCACATAAATAATTATAAATAAATGATGTTAAAACTAATAATTCAAATCTCAAGATACTTCATGAAAACGAAAATGATAAGAAACACCAGACCAATACGATAAAAGAATAATATAATACAATAATATAATACATGCAATAAACAAACCTGAAACATAGAAACAATTGCAAAATAATACTAAGTTGCAATATGCTTTATAATAACAAAAACCAGTGGGAAACATCAAACGGACATGATAATAAATACAAACATACAATATATAAATTCAATAAATAATAGATTGCCAAATAATTTAAAGTTTCAATAAAAGTGAAACATAATACCAAAATATAATCTAAATTACTCATAATGGCATAATAGAAATTTAAGTGCGAGGATAAATCTTAAAATGATCGAAAGCTTTTGAATTATGAAATTTGAAACGTTGGCTATCAATAGATGATAAAAAATTTTGCTTTCATAAGTTAGAAATGGTTTAATTAACTAGTATAATAGATGAATAATTATGAACTTTGATTAGAACTTAATTTGGAAATTGAACTTAGATAGTTTAATTAAATAAACTAAGCAAAATAAGCAAACAATAGAATATGATTAGATAATTAATAAATAGATTAATAGAATTTTGAGATTTCAAATGTTCTCTCCAATGAGCTTGTTTGCTTTAGCAATCTTTCTAGACAAGTCAAATTTTATCATCTTTTACACTTCTCAAACTAAACTTCTTTTCTTTTAATTTCAAATCTCCAAATCCTTGAAAAGAATTTACTTTAAATGATTAATAAATTTTTAAACGCTAAGCTTTAGTCTGTTTCATGAATCAAGATACTAATTCTTTACAATCATCAATTTGAGCTCTTTGTCCTTAAATTTATAAATGACCTCAAATTTCCTAAGTTCAATTACTTAAAATTTATAAAATGCTCTAATATAACCATTTTAACTTAAACCTTATTTTCTTTGTCTCCATAAATTTTGAAGTCATCTTTTTGTTTAAAAATATCAGATCTTATGTTTAGACTTTAACTAAATATCGAGTTCTTACAAATTAAACTCCAAAACTAGATTTGTAACTCATGATAGTAATTTGTATTATATAGATTTTTAAATTAATTTCTAATTATTTTCAATACTTAAAATAGATATCTGAAAGATTATAGCCCTAATCCCTTTTTAACTTTAGGGGAGGCAGCCTCATTCTTCTTCTTCTTTCCTTCTTTCTTTTTCTTCTTTCGGTTCTATCTTCTCTTCTTCTTCTCCTCTTCATTTTTCTTTCTTTCTTCAAAAACGAACTCAAAATCTCAAGTTTAAGAAGATTAAAGAGAAAAGGAAGATAGAAAACAAGATGAAAGATGGAAATCATGCATGAGATACCTTCAAGAATTTAGGAGAAGTAGTAGTAGAGAAGATCAAGATGTTTAAGATGTCTAAAAAGATAAGTTTTGTCATTTTCTTTACTTTTTTTGTTATTTATGTACGAATATGATGAGTTGATACTAGATACAAGTTGGGCATGTGATAAAATTAGTAAATAAGAGTATATTAGCATGTAACTAAAAATCTAGTTGTTTATGCATGTGTGAAGCTAGGAAGTTGATGGAATGATTTGATCAAATAAGATATAATAACATGTATCTAAATGTTATAAGTTATGATTTTGAACTTGTATGTTGCTTTTATGGTGTTTTAGTTAAAGTAGGATAGAAATAAATAGCTAAAATGGAGTAAAAGAAACAGGAGAACATGCGATAAGGGAAATTACAAGAGTCACAAGCATGATATGGCCCTTGGTAGGCTTGGGTTGATGATTTCGATCAATCACAGGCATGATTTGAGCTCTGTTTCAAAAATTTTCTAAAATCACGAGCGTGATCATACCCTTACTAGCCTCAAGTTGTTTTAAAACTTCAAAACCTAAGAATCATGAACATGATTCTCCTCTTAGTAGCATTGTATGTATGAAGTTTAGACAATCACATGTGTGATTTAAACTGTGGTGGACTCTGTTTTGAAAATTTTGGAAAATCACATGTGTGACTTTGCCCTTACTAGACATTGGTTTATCACGATATTGTTTCAAAATTTTGATGATAACTTTCTCATTTGAATTATGATTTGGGTGATTCAAGATGATATGAAAAGCTTAAAAACAGCTCTATAACTTTTATGATTTATGTTTTGGGAAACTTTAAAAGCATCAACGCCTAAAATTTATTTGTTTCAAATTGCAACATGTTCAAATCAAATTAAACAATGGTTTTACTAGTTAAGTGTATATAGTTGAGTATAGAATTTTATAATATCTTAAAGATTAATAAACTAAGGAGATAAGATGAACATGATCTAAAATAAATATACTTAGATTAACTAAATTCTTAATAGATATATGGTATTGACTTAGAGAGATAATTGAATATGATTTAGTAACTAGACTAAATGACTAATTCTAATCAACTTGGCTAAGATTAAGTTAATAGAGACTTAAGTTGATATGAATCTTATATATAAAATGAATTAGATTAGTTAAGTTTAATCAATTTAGCTAAGTTAAATTAAAATAGACTTAGAACTTGTAAATGACTTAGAGATAGTATATTGTAATATGATGGTTTGGACCATATTTAGTAAAGTGAATATGTTGTTTCAGATGTATGTTTTCTAAAACGAGTTTTTCATATAAGCTGATAATTTATTTGAATACTTATATGAGTGATAGAGAATAATGATGTTTGTATAATAAAAGATTATAAACAAAGGAAAAGAAATGATTTGATAAACAATTGAGAACTATCCACATCTTAGGGGGGCAATTTTCTTAGTCATGGCGAGGTTCCTACTTAGTGTCTAATCAAATAGGTTTCTGATAAAGTTTTTATTTCAGTCAAGTGTGACTAATGACCTAAAAGTAAATTTGAATACTAAACTTTAATAATGTATACGTTAAGAAAAATAATGAGTGATTATATTTCTTTTCATAGGAGAAACTGAACAATCTTTGAGTTTGCATAATACTTCTACGACTTAGCTAGGATGAAAGGTGGGTAACATCGACCTTATCACCTTGTTTGTTCTTGTAATGAAATTACAGATATGTTAAGATAAATATAACTTATTATATGTGGGGATTGGGTACTCGTTTGTTGTTTGATGACTATATTGTTTAATAAATCAATAAAATAAAAGTGATCATACATTGCTTGTAATAATTGACTTGCTATTGTTGTTAAATGTTTGTTAATTGATGTGGTCACTAAGTAATATGGTATAAATCTTAATTGACCCTTAAGTAAAGTGGACATGCATTACACAACAACATAACTTGCATTATTATGATACTCACGTCACATGTTAATATTCAAATTTTGTGGTAATACTAAATTAATTCAATGGATCGGTTTCTCCAATGGGTTACCATAGGGTTATTATCTTCACATGAACTAAGTAGGCACCGAAGAACGTCGCTTTTGTTGGGGTTAGCTTTTGGGTACTAATACATAGTGGAGTTCCTGAGGTTTTAAGGTAAAGCTGAAGTTATATTACTAATATGTATATATAAATAACAATGATTTTAAAAGAAATCCTCCTTCCTTAGTTCTCGGTCTCTCCTGAGCATGAATGACTTGAGCTAGTCCTTTAATCCTCAACAGAAGACATAAATCTTTATTGGTTTGGATTATGGTTATTAAAATTGTGCATGTTATATGGTTGAGTATTGCATTGCATATGCTTATTAATGATACTTGTTTGATGATCATTTAATGTGTGGTATGGTCTTGTTACTTACTAAGCTGTGGATTAGCTCACACCCCTATAGTTTTATGCAGGAATAACTCATATTGGGAATGGACTAAAAATGTGTGAAGAGATCTCCTTTAGCGAATTCTTGAAGACAAGAAGATAAACTTAGAATGTAACTCATTGCATAGTGTATAAGTTTGAGATTTTGTAATTGTGAAGATAAACTTAGAATATGAATTAAAATGATTGTATAATAGTTTGAAGCCCTGTGTTATGTAGGTTATCTATCCTATTTTACTATATAGTGAGAGATACCGATTCTCTGTGGTTTCTGATGGATCGTAGGAATTCGTATATTCTTAGTTTTTGAAATGTTTTTATACAATTAAAACTTGTATAGCAAATATTAAGTAGAGTTTTGCAATATTTAACTTATAACATGGTTATTATGGGTGCACACGTACTATGATAACTCTAGGATAATTCTATTTGGTCCTTTTAGGGTCGTAATAGTTTGGGTTATGAGTGGTCAATATAATTAAAACGATTGATTTTTTAATGTAATTAAACTAATTGTTTTTTTTTATGTAATTGATAGATAAATTAAGAAACTAACAAAACAAGAGAACATTACATACTATTCAAAATCCAAACAACTATAACAACATAAAGAACATGAAGTTATAGTTTATTACAAATAAAAAAGAATGCAAATCACAATACCATAATCATTACAAGGTAGAAATAACAAAAGATTTTCTGAATCACTCTTACAATTCTAATGCTCTAGAAAAAAGGAACATAGCTACATGCTCCTAACAACTTAAAATAAGTATAAGAAAAACAAATATCATAATAAAAACAAATGGCTCAAAGACTGCAAAATATTTTGGCCAAAACAAATATAAGAGTAAAGTGAGACAATAGGATGCATAAATAGGTAAAATAAGCACTACTGCTATAATTTATGCAATTTGACCAAATTTATTTTACAGGTACTATATTTTCTAAGGAGATGAATATATATCATATGTGAAAATTGCAATAGACTTTTATAAATTGCTTCATTCAACCCGTAATAGATGGGTAGGGTCTGTACTTGCAAAACTATATATCTGACCAATGTGTTTGAGATAATACAAAGAAACCACAACATAAGCGGCTACTCACAAAATAATAAAAACCCACAGAAATTACAGCAAAAGAAAATTTTGAATTACAAATCACACCCGATGTTTGTCATCAATAATCGATGAAGAAAGCATATAGAGTGACAAAATAGAAATTAGCCTATGTTGTGGATGATACATTGAGAAGAAGTTGGGTGGTCGTTTGTAGTTAAAAGAAAGCAGAGTAAAAATCATGCACTAGTTCTTTATTAATAGTCAGTAAAAATGAGATGTGAAATGAAGGCTATTGGTTATTACTATTTGGTAAAGCAAAAACTTAGGGTAGATGGGTAAACCAAAAGTTAGGTTGGTGGATTGAGTTTGGTAGGTGTATTTTTGGGTTATGTTTTTTAAAAATTGAAAAAATATTAAACATTATATCAATCTTGATTAGGTTTGTGAGTCTCACAAGCTTAATATTTTAGAGTTCAAGCTTCATTTGATCAGCTGTTTGAGTTGTTTGAGCTCCTTTATAATCAAATCAAAGGAGATGAAGAAACACCTTTTTTTTTTTTTTTGGGGGGGGGGGGGGTGTGGGGGGGTGTTGTTTGGTTGGGGTTTAGGGGTAGTGGGTGTGTGGTTTAGGCTTTGAGTTGTACTATGAATGGATTAAAAGGAGTAGTCATTGTCCACCAAACCAAGATATGACTTGATAACAATTTTCTTATTTTGTTTGAAAAAGTTATAGTATAAGGAATGCCATTATCTTACGATGCCTAATAAATAAGAAATTCCGTTTTGTTTGGAGGACTAAAGGAATTGATGTTATCTCATAATGTAACTTTTATTCCAAAAACATCCTCAAATTATAAAACAAAATAATATCAAAGTAATTCATTCAATTTTAGTTAATTGAACATAATTTAATGGTAGATGAAAAATTAGATGAAAAGAAACAAGGTTGACACATTAGTCTACTTTATACCACATAACCCCAAGACACCAAGAAGCATGGAGGCCTTTTTTTTTTTTTTTTTTGTATACAAGTTAATCAAGATCACTGAAAGAAAGATGAATGTGATGTTATAGACTAAAGTCTTGCATTTATTTATGTTGAAAGGGCTATTATAAACTTAGATTATTGTTACCTTTGGTACACACAAATTGTTTGAAATGAAATAAAATGAATTGTAATAAAAGGAATGGAATTTTTTAGAAATACCAATTTTTATATTTGGATAAATATACAGAATGGAATGAAAATGAATAAGTATATAATAAGATTTATAAAAAATATCCATAATGATAAATAATATGATAATTTTAGATAGGATAAAAATGTTAAAATAAATATCATTAATGTAGGATGGAGAGGAATTGTGATTATGCCTTTAAGAAGTCAGAATCAAATTCCCTTTGATGATTTCAAACATTGACTGCTCACTCAAGTCATCATAATTACAATTCTATTACAGCCTTATTCTTTATGAATGACTATTACGATGTTCATTTGACCATAATCGCAACAACGATTCCATAAGGAATCCTTATTACAAAAGAAAAAAACATTGAATAGTCATTACTTTCATAAACTTATGAATACTAATCCAATGCTGGAATTATCCTTTTTTCTAAAATACCCAATTTAAATAAAAAATCAATAAGAAAAATCTTATTACAGCTCTATTTTATTCTTTAGTAATAAGAATTTCATTGCAGCCTTATTTATTCAGTAAAGTAAACAAGCTAGGAGAAAATGAATGAAACTTGGAATCGTGATTGTTGTGCAGTCTAATCCTACGTACTAAACATGCCATAATGTCACACTTGGTATGCGAGAATTGTTTAGAATGGAATGAAATGTAATAGAATGGATTGGGTTGGATTGGAATAGAATACCAGAATGACAACTCCATTCTTTTGTTTGGAGACATCTATAAATTAAAATGCCGGGAATGTACTTGTCAAAAATACCCTCTATAATTAATACAAATAATAAATAAATGATGAGATAAAAAGATAATTAAAATAAATGCATTTAATGAATGAGGAATAGAACCTAGAATTGAGTTCATTTATGCATAACAAATTTGATATAAGGGATAAGAGGCACAATGCTTAGTTATATAAATGATTTATTTATATTAAAAGTGTATCAGTAAACTTAAAAAAAGGGTTGAAAGGTATAATGTCGGGTCATTTAAATGATTTAAATGTTTTAATTAATTAAAAAAGCTTAAAATAAATCTTTTCAATAATTACATCTATTTTTTTTTTTAAAAAAAACCTCGCACCCACACTATTCAATTTAGATATTTGACAATTCAATGGGTATCTCCATGGAAAGATCCGCCGGATATAGATGGGTATAATTATAAAGTAAAGGGCATGCTTGGGTTGATGGCCTAAAACGAAAAGGGCATGCTTTGGTTCATAATAGTTAGACGGGACATCGTCCTAATAATTTGAAATCATTAGGTATTGTCATTATAGGACATTAAAGAAATATTTGACAATGCAGGTCCACTTGACCTACCTTTGACTTGTGTCATTTGTATTTCTTCAAAGTTTTCTCCTGTTTCAAACCTAATGCCATCAATTCAGTATAGCTGTAAATTTTTCGGTTATGGTGGTATCATAATTTTATCGTTTTTAAATAGTTATTTATTAAAAAATAAATATCGATGAAAAAAATGATAGTATTACTTATAAATAAATCAAATAAATACAATAAATATATGATATAAATAAGTTATACATACAGATATAATATAAATACGATATAAATAAAAGTAAGACAATCCAAACAAACCAATTGAACAATTGCTAATACATACTATAATACAAATATAAATATAATTATATAGAAAAATTATGATACATAATACAATATTCAATATAAAAACATGATTATGATATGGGATGAACGATGAGCTTGTAATTTAATTAATTGTAATCCATATTTAATTTTATATATTTTTGATGCAAAAACGAATTTGGAACAAAATGAATGTATGGATAAGATCACTCTCTAACCTGAAATGTCAAGGCTAAATTAAGTTAAAGCCAAAGGAAACAAAATATTGTGAATGGAAATTTTGTGTTTACTTTATATTATATGTTTTTAACCTCTTTGTTTAAAATAAAGCGATGAAACTCTAAATATTTGCAAAAGATGATATTTAGATTTTATCTTATTATTTTGTCATTAGTAAAATAATAAAAAAAAAGCTATAAAATTTTATAAAAAACAGTACACATCAAGGGAAAAATGGTCATTTAAAAAATGGGATGTACTTCCTGGAAGAATTAAAGGTATAAATACTTTATTAAAAAATAAAGGAAACAAAAGAAAAATGGACCAAATAACAAAGGTATATTTTGCGATTAAAAAAAGAAACAGCTCTAGAAATTCTAGGTCCTAAAAACCTTTGTGACTCCGTCGCTAACACACGGTGAGTCAAATTTAAGAGTATAGAGTCACATTTTGCTTTTACTGTCACCAAACTCTTAGAAATATTCAATTCCCAATATTTGCAACACTTCATTTTAAAATTTCATATGTATAGCTGGAAATCCAATCGACATTCCCCCACTTAATTGCTAATTATGTAGAAACTCTTCCCAGTTTGTAAAAATGCATACAAAATGTATCTAGATTTGGATGATTCATTCATGTTAATTTCTCAAAATTGTCATAGTGTGTGGGCCGGGGTGTGTTGTTTACTTGAACTTTGGCAAAATGTATAATTAGATGCTTAAACTTAAAAAATGATCAATTTAATACCTGAACTTTAAAATCTGAAAAACTTTAAAATTAATAAATTCAATATAAAAAATAACTTGATGGATGTATTGTTAGTGCATGGAAAGTTTTTGTCAGGTATTCAATTTACTAATTTTGAAGTTTAAGAATTAAATTGATCAATTTTATACTTCAAATACTTAATCGTATATTTTATCAATATTCAAGGACCATTTGTGACATCAATCCTAAAATAAATTCAAACTTCCAATACTCAATGGATCCATTAAGAAATTTTATAATACTCATCTCCTGATTTACTAAGTAATTACAATATGATGGTAACCTACTGTTATCTCTTGAAATTCTAAATTAACGTAGGATTGCCATTACAATCACTAAGTAAGGTTTTATACCCATTTAGAAGAATTTTACTCAACCAAAGATTTTGGCATTGCTGGAATTTTTAAATAACTCTTAGTCTTGACATAAGCTATACTAATAACCTCGTTACTCATGTCTTTGTCCACTATGTTTTGAGTACCCATTGCATTTGTCATTGCAAGCACTTCACACAGTGATTTATTTCAAAAAATAATCAAATTGGATAACTTTGATTGTTGCTTCAACTTTTTTCCGTAAACCAAACATTTTGTCATGTTCCTTTTTTGAAAAATCAATTGAACACATAGGCTTAAATTCAAGAGTGTGGGTGAAATAGATTTTATGATTAAATTTGATTTTCTTTTCAATTTAATGCACAAATAAAGCAGTTCAACACATTAAACAAGATAAAAAGTAATAACAATATAAAGTGCAATAATTAAAGATGTTAGAAAGAGAAAACGAGCTTGGATTTAACATGAAGTTCAGATAATCCCGTACTCTCCATAATCACATAATTATTTTCTAGCAGAGGATTTCATAAACACTTAATTAATCACCAACAAATGCTTTTAAGAAGCTAAACACAATTACCACACAAACAGCACATTAGCTATATCTTTTTACGTAACACTAACACTCAGATAGAATACATGAATGCTTAAATAAATCAAATTTGTTTAACTAGTGGGATGAATAATACTAGCCTATATTTAATATTTGACCCCAAGTTTATAGCAAAAGTGAATCTTTTTACTTTCTTATTCTAGAATTACATTTACTCTAGAGTTCAATGTATAATTCAAACGGTACATTCTACCATTCTTAGCCTTGAAACTCTGAGTTCACTTGCACAGTTTAAAAATTACCTAGAAACTGTCTTGTTCCTCATTGCAATTCCACAATAAAACCAATCAACAAGGAAATATAAAGGTAAAGAAGGAAAAAAAGAAAAAAAAAATGTACATAAGGGTTCATGTTGGTAGCTATACTATGTTTTACCGTATTTGATAGGGCAAGTTTTAAGTGGGTATAAAAATTACAAGGAAGGATTGAGTATTATTTTCTTTTGAAAATTGCTCTCATGATGTGGAAAAGGATACAAGAATAACTTCATACTTTTGTTGTTGTATATCTTCCTTGAAATTTATACTTTAAAAGATATATGAGGTATAACCCTTAGGGCACCTTATACATGCTTTGTAAAAATTATTAATAATTGAATATATTACTATATAATATCTTTACCTAAACATATATCTACTGCCTTCTATTGAATATACATACATATATATCTCATTTAGCCTTACATCTATCCTTTAGAAATCCTAATACCATTCTAGAGTTCCTAATTCCTACTTGCTCTTCTGTTGAGTTGAATTTATCCATTGTACTGGGTATTACTTTAGCTAGAGCCAGATCTGAGGCGTTGGATGACTTTATGATTATATAAGTAATTATTCTCCTTTAGTTGCAAATATGCTTATAATAGATGGTAATTTTGCTATGGTATCCCACGGTATATTAATAAATGTAGAAGTGGAGTTCTACATAGATAGTAATTTTGGTATGGTTCACACGGTATATTGATAAATGTAGAAGTGGAGTTCTACTTCAAGCCGTTAAGCACATATCACGTGGATCTCGTACTTTACACGTGATTTTAGAATGTTAATGAGGATCGCGATTGTCAAAATTATGATTTTACCACTTACTAGAATGTATAGAATTATACAAACTCGTGCAAAACAAGTAAAATCATACACCTAAATTCATAATTTAATCTAAAGTTTACGCCTAATTAATTTTGCATTAATTTTAATTAAGAAAAAAATATAAAAAATTATAAACTCGCAGAAACATATATTTGACTTGTAATTTTGATGACTATGGATGTCACACTTGATAAGATGGCCTACTTAAAGTAAAAGATGGTTGTTGAATCATTTGAGTTATTGACAGATGAGATAGAGCAAGATCATTTCATATTTATCATGAATGAACTTACTATGAGTTAAGATTAGTAGCTATCTTTTTATAAATTTAAGCTTATTTAGGAGAGGTTAGATGTAGATAGAGTTGTCCAATAATCGCTACATGAGTTTATTTGTCAAAATTTTTTAAATCATCCTAAATAGATGAACCTAACTCGTTACATCCCTGTTTCTAAGCTTACTAGAAACTTGAGAACCGGTAGCATGGTACAAACGAAATTTAATACCGTATTAACTCTCTGCTCCCCGATCCGTAGTCTAAATAAGTACATCAAAAACAAAACAGAAGAGGTTGCTGATTGTGGGTCCATAATAGATCTAATAGTCTGCTAACCAAGGACGATAATTGGACATCACACACGAGGCCGACTGTCCCTCCTCCGATTCAATCATTTTTCATTCGGTTGACCTCTACTTGACCGAGCTTTGCTTAAGCAATTCGGCCAACGGTGGAGCTTTGCGAAGCGGAAGGCACTTTTGCCTTTGCCCTTTCCATTTACCTCTACTATTAGGAGGAAAGGCGTAATGTATAAAAATCCTAGCTAGCTCCACTGTTGAAGAAAGACAATGCCAAGTGCTGGCTGATAATGCATGTTTATTTAAATTGTCTGATTTTCATCTCTATCTTATCTGTATTTTATTTATACATGTATCTTATCAGTATTTTATCAATATTTTATTTGTATAAGATCCGTCTGATCTGCTTATGTATAAAATATTTGTTTTTTATTTATATTTGTTTCTTGATAAGTATTTATTTAAAAATGATAAAAAAATAAGACATCAAAACGATTAGAAAAGATGAGACAAATAGATACTATCCTTCTTAAATGGGGTATATATTCCCTAACTCTACAAATGCACTTCCTGTCATATGTTTTTATATATAGGTTTCTTATTTACCTGGGTCTGGTTTAGGTCCATGCCATCTAACAGCTAATGTTCCTTAAGCAGACAAGGGCAAATTCCTCCTGTGCTTGTGCTCAAGCTAGAGAAGAGTATGCTTAATTATTAAATTTGGTTGAACCAGAAAAGTAAGAGTTAGGAGCTTATCTTAATCAAACTTTCCATATAGTACGTGGGCTAATGGCTTGACTTGGTGTCAAAGATGTTTCATGTGCATAATATAAGATATCACAAGGCCACCTACCTATAGTTACATTTTCAACATATGGTAGGCCTTAAAATACGCCAGATGATGCATAGAATTATTTAATACTATAACCCAAAGTGAATTTTCTAGTAACAGAATTTTGTTTTTCTTTCCACCAAATAAAATTAGGTTTTCCATAGGTCTTATTTAATTTTCTAAAAATATGAGTTTGATTTCTTTAGAGTCCTATTTTTTTTTGGTTGATAATGTGAAAAAAAAAAAGAATTCAAGATTACATTCATAATAAATTATTGAAATAAGATTCAATGAGCATAATAACTCGCAAGTACCAATGGAATTTAAATGAGATAAGAACAACACTTAATTTTCATAAAATTAAAAAAAAAATTTACATATATTTATACGTTACTAATCATTCCAAAGGAGTTTCTACAATCTCATCAATGAAACCGTCCCATTATTAATCTAACAATTAAAATAAACATAGTAAATGAAATATTAATTATTTTAATGATTTGATTACAACTGAATATAGTATGAGCCGTTGGATAGTAATAAGACCGATCTCGTCAAAATTAATGACGAGACTGTAAAATTTTTTCCATTCAAAGTAGTATATTGCACCCAATGAATTTTTTTCTCTCAAAATTATATCATCCTTCTTTTTCTTCTACTTGGCACAATTCCCAACCCAATGACGTTCTTTCTAGTCTTTAAGTATTGACATGGGTCCATAAAAAACAAGAAATTAGAGTGCTTGGCCATAAACCCCATAAAATATTCTCTTTTTTTTTCTTTTTAATTTTCTATCTCTAAAAATTTTACTAGTAGGCATAAAATTCCTAAAAAATTGTTAAAATACTTTTATATAAAATCCTAGAAATAAGATGAAGAGATATTTAACAAAATGAATTCTTAATGTTCTGCATGATATACAAATATTTAAACGATCGATATGGATTTAAATAGACAACTCAAATTTCTAAATGTTCATGGGCATGAAGCCAAGGGACAAATCTACAAAGGACACTTTCCAGAAGTTTATTGACTTGTTTCTTGTTATTACCTATTGATATTTTAATTATTTCAACTCAAATTTCTTGTCTTCATTGACTTTTGTGCACATCTCTTGTCCCTCTTTTTCTAAAATTACTTTCCCCATGGAAATACCAAACAAATCCAGCATTATTGCGTCCGGAAAGTCCAACTCAAAACTCATATCGTCAACACCAACCAACTAACGTGTTCTGCGGATCTTGTAACATCCTAATCTTATTGACAACATTCGATATTGCTCTCTCACTCAACGCATGAACGGTAACTTAAAACATTTTTAACTGATTTATATTGAAAAAAAAAAGAAAAAGAATAATTTCATAAATATATATTATTTAAAGTTTGAGAAAATATGTAATTAGATATTTAAACTTTAAAATTGATTAATTTAGTACTTGATTTTAAAATTGATAATTTTATTACTTGAAAAGTTTTGAAATTAATTGGTTTAGTATTGAAAAAACTTGATGAAAGTAATGTTGGCATACAAAAAAAGTTATTTCAGGTACTAAATTAATCAATTTCAAAGTATGGGTCTATTTTTTATCTGTATTTGTATCGAAATGATATGTGTAAATATGTTTGATTTGCATCTATATTTGATCTTTTCGTAAGAACTGTTAAATTTTTTTTTATCTATTTTTATGTCTTGATAAAAAATTTATTAGAAAAAAATTTTAAAAAAATGTCTACTCTGTTCAAAAAAGCTAGCAAAATAGATCCTTGAATAGCGAATTACATATATTATTAAAATTCAAATACAATTCATGGTATTAATAAAAAAAAATTATAGTATTTCATGTACTTTGCTTTTGTTAAGTAGGTAAATTAACATTGGAAAGTATCAATAGTTTGTATTTTTGGCTTTAAACAAGTACTCGGAAATCCGGGTCTATATTATAAGGGGATAATATTATTGACTTTTACTCAAGGATATCCATATGAACACTAGCCACGTGAAGCAAAAATCCGCATCCGTCTATTTCATAGCAGCGATGTCTCCATTACTTTTGGCCAATATAGTCATGGTAGACTCAGCCAATTAGATTTTAATAAACACAGAGTGACGAATTGATCCTCCTATAATAGATTTTTCAAAGTGCGTTGTCGTTTGGGTCAAGAATAGTAGTTTGGGAAATCACTTTGAGAGTTAAAATTGAAATTGACACACTTGAAGTTTCATAACTGACGAGTATACATGATCTTGTAATTTAGTTAAAGCAAATATATATATATATATATATATGTATATTACAATGATTAATTCACTAGAATTGGCCACAAAATAACGAAAAAGGTTATTATTAAAAGTGATCCATGGCTTTTATAAATTTGGAATTATGGCATGGGCAAATTGGAACATCCTTTGAAATCTCTTAAAATCATATGGATTTTTTCCTTTTTAACAAGCTAACACATTGACCTGTAAATTAGTTGCAAATCTCATATTTACTGCTTGTTCACTTCGTTGTAATTGTAATTTCATTATAGGCTTAATCCTTACGAATAACTATTACGGCATTTAGTTTACTGAATAGTAATTCCATGATGAATATATGTTGCATAAAACATTAAATAGCTATTTTTTATTTAAACTTATGAATAGTAATTCAACGTTGGAACTGTCTTTTTATTTTAAAATACCACCATTTAAATAAAAATTAATAAAGAAAATTCTAGTACAGCTCTATTCTATTTATTCGTAATAGGAATTCCATTACAGCCTTATTTATTCAACGAAATGAACGAACCGTTAATGTGTTGGTTATTGATATACACCTATGATATGAATAAAAATATTTATAAAGAAATTAAATTGTCTAGCTAGGTTATTTTGTTAAAATATTAGGCTTGGATTCATTTCATATTTGACATTAAAGGAAGAAAAGTTGGTTAAATTTTTCATGTCAACACATAATTTTGATGTGACATTTCATTTTTTTTATTTTTTTATAATATATATACATGTTAGTGACTAGCACTTAAAAAAGTGGCCCGTACAATTGTTTTAGAACGTTTAAGTGCTGACCTCTTGAAATAAAGTACTCCTGCAATTTAAAAAGATTTCAAGAGGTGTCTATATGATTTATCCATTATTGTATTTGAGAATGTATCTTAAATTAACATGAAATTTAGGATTTGGTCCATAGGAAATCAATTTGCAAAGGATAGACAAGTGGTGGACCAACATGATCATGTTAGGCAAAAAGCTAGATAGCCCTTGATCTAACCATCTTAATAAGATCCTCAATTGAGAATGCGATATATAAGAAAGCGATTTTATATACAGTACAATATAATGACATCATTTCTTTTGCATCACAATTTTAGTGTGGATTTCACAAAAATTAAACAAGTTAAAGAGTTTAGTCACCTCTCATATAAAGTAGTTGAAGACCTATGTTAGCAAGCTTGCTTAACTACGGTAGTTAGACAAGTTGACTAACTAAATATTGTATAATAATATCATCTTATATAATTGCTTGTAATTGATGTACTTTCTATATTGAGTCATCATGTTTAACTCACGTAACTCTATGTATATACTTATATAATGTATTAGTGAGTTAAACGAAAGCTATAAGTTATTTTAGACTTGATTATCATATAGTAGTTGTATACTTATAAGAAATTTGTATTGGTAGTTTTATTTAAGGAATAAACTGATGACTAAGGGTAGAGCAAGGAAGTGAGAGGGGTGGGATGTTTCATTTTACTCTAATTTTGTGTTTTTCCATGTTAAAATATATGTACCAAATACATTATTTTCTTGCTTGTCATGCTCTAGTTTTGCATGCTTCGTTCATCTTTAACCAAAACATGGGTTGAAATCTAAAAAAAAAAAAGGAAAAAAGAGGAGGATACTAGAGTAATAGATCCAATGAGGAGATATGGGATTTAGGGATTGCAATCTAGTCTTTTATATATTAAAGAAATGAAAATAAAGTAATACACCAAAGTATTTTTATGCATGCACAAAATATGGCTTATAGAAAATGATACTGCATGGATATTTATAAAATTTGGCTTAAAGAATACATATGATTAAAAGCTAAAACCCAAATAACAATAATGACCATATCTATGAGAAGGCCTTATGTTAATTAACCGAGTTTGACTAAAAATGTTTTATAGGAGAGTAGAAAAAATTATAATAGATTTGTGGAAGAAATTAGAATTATTGCACATGATTGGGTCTATAATGAATTCTTTGTTATTGATGTAAAGATCTATTTTCTTCTTATATGTAGGAATCATTGGCAAGGCAATGTATTGTTTTCAGGTCATGTGTTTGAGCAATGGTTTAAATCATATAAAAGTGAAGTTGGATCCTTATAAAAAGACAATGTTCTTTGTATGCATTCTATCATCAAGGAGTACATAATCCATAAAAAAATATATTTTGTATAAGAGATTTATAGCAATCTATTAAGAATCACTTAAATAGACATGAGGAATCTACAACTAACTAGATTGCTACATGTCTAGTTGCAATGGATAAACAAGTATCTAGCGGTATTGGTGATTATGGAGGTAAGTTAAGAGCTAAGATTAGACTTACTTCAATTGAAATTCAAAGGACTATGTGAAGGCAAACTATTCAAAGAGACATAACTATGGTTATGTTTGATATAGATGAGTAAAAGCACTCACTAGTGGACATATGGAAATTCTTAGATGGGTTTTTACACTTGGCTAGGCTTCCATGTGTCCTATAGAAGAGATTTTTAGACATTAAACATATATATAATAGCTATGTACACGTGGAAAGGAATTAAGAGTTAAAATTTGGAGTTTAGATTGAACAAAATGATGGTAGAATGTATACATTGTCAAATATGAAATACAAGCACTTATTGTTCCCTAATTATTTGTCCCTTGGTGTAATGGACGCTGCATCTTTATAGAGATGAAATTCGATGATAAAATAAAGATTTTTAGTGAAATAGTTGCCATGAGAAAAGTGAAGTTAAGAAACTTACATATTATTGCCAAAAGCCATGTATTGGTGTATATATGTTATACATTTTATATAGAGTGAATTATTTCTTTGTTTCTTTTTTTTTTTTTCCAATTTTGAGGCTTATTTCACCACCTCATAAGTACCTATCTAAGGTGGGAAAAGGTGGGTTCATACAATATGCATGAGGTTAAGGTTTGTTTATACTAATGTTAACACAACTAGGTTCCATGAAAAGAGAAAAATGAGGCAAGCTAGAGTAAGCTAAGATATAATGTGGGAAAGAAGATGTGTTTTTTGGGCTTTTGCTTCATTAATCCAATATTTTTCAACACTCATACATGGTATAAGAGTAGTAGGTCGAAAACAAACTTTAATTACATTTTTTTCTTTTTCCAAATCGATAATTTTTCCTTTTTCCTTTGCTTCGTTTTTGCAATTATTAGTGACCATCTTGATTTTTAGCAACTGCCCCTCTCTCTCCCCTCCTAGCCAACATTGAACGCTTTAAGGCCTTGACCCCTTTCAATATGATCTCCTCCCCTCTTTCATTCCTACCTTCATTGTTTACCCACAACCATAGTCGCACATGCCCTTTACCTGTCTCACATCTCCTTCTCACTCTCAATTATAGAACTCTTAACTAGTTCCAATACCACGTAAGCCTCTATATATACCCTTCTCACCCATTCACATCCTTAACAATGTTCCTACCATTTTCACTTCCTATTTCTTTATTTTGACAATAAAAACTATTAATGTTTTGACCCTTCTTTTGCTAAGTGTACATTAGTTGTCTTGTGGTCTTATATGAAATTGATTTTCCCTACACCAAACTTTTCACATCAACTACCTCTATAAATAAGTCAAACATTCCTTTACTCTACCATTACCTTCCTATTTCTACCCACTCTTTTCCTGTTCCAATCCTCATCATACTCTCCCTACCACCATCTATATCCCCCTCCCATTCCCCCATTCGACACTTCTTTACTCACACCACCTCTATACTTATCCTTGTCTCCTTCTCCACCAACATACTTGCCACTTACCCTTTAATTATACATGCCTATCATTGCTTCTGATCTCCTTCCCCATCTTCCACTACACCATCAAAACTAAATCATCAATCTTGTTTCCACACCTCTTTTAGTTTGACCTCCTTGTACTTACCACTCTATCATATAACTACTTGCCACATGTATGCATAATTAAATTTGTCATCATAAAATCTTGCATTATCACTAACCTTCATACCTATGCATCAACCTTAAAGCCTCATTGCTATACGTTTACTTTTCTTGACCCTACATGGGCTATAACAATGAAAAAAATTTGATTTCCTCCTGAAAAACAAAACCTAAGGTTAAAGCACCACAAAGTGCATCTTGTTGCCCAAGGATTTACTTAACATGAGGATGCTAACTACTTTCAGGCCTTTAGCCTTATCATTAAACCTACCACCATTTATTTTATACTGTCTCATGTTGTATTATCCCATTAAAACATTTGTGAACTAGATGTTAAGAATGTTTATTTTCAAGACCATCCTATAAAGACATTTTTCATGAAACGACCACTTGATTTTATTCATCTTCATTTGCAATGCCCTAAAATTTAATTAAGGCATTACTGCCACGTATAATCCCCTAAGTATTATATGCGCATGCCTCCTAAAAGGATTTATTTATCGTGAACATTGCCACTAAATTTTAAATCCATGAAATTATAAAATTAATTTCTTTAAGCAATTGGATTCAACTATAGAAAATCGACTTTATAAAAATATAACATATTATACTCTCATGAGTAGATCAACTTCCAAAATCAAAACCATATCATCAAGTATCTTTAATACCTTTCATGATGATAAACAAGCTTTACAGCTTAATTTATAAATCCTAGGCTCCACTAGACCCTCAAAACAAATACAACTTTTATAAATAAATCTAGCTCTTAAATAGATAAATGAAATGAAACAAAACCAGCCAACGATCCTAATCCACTCCACTCTTCCTTTCATTTATCTAGGATCACCCATACTCGGGTCGTTCATAATTATCACCCACATCATCATCAACATATTATCATCCTCATCACTAATCATTAATACCTAGAAAAACAATAACAATAATAATAATAAGCCGAAGCTCAGTACACAGTAACACATGCACAAACGGAGTGACACATGAGCTTAACTAAATGTAGTGTAGCAACAACATACTATTATCTTTACTTTAAGTTAGATAAATCAATAATTGAGCACTCACACTCCGAAGCAAGCCTTTGGGAATCTGGGAGTCCTGAGTATCCATAGTTACAGAGGTAATATAAGCAACCCGAATATTTATATCTTCGATGTAACTTTACATGAAAAAGTAATCTCATCTTGGGTTTATGACCGTTACTCAACTTCACTTAATAATTCCATAATATTATCTAGCTCAATTATCCCCATAAAACATGAACTAAATCATGTTATATCATTTTAATAATAAGTAAATATTATGCAGATACCATAAACTCTATAAATTACCCGCTGAGCCACCTATGAATGTCATTGCATCATGATGGTAGTGATCTAAGCGCCTAAACTAATGTGCCCCCTTCGAAACAAGGTTGTCGTTCTTTGGACCGGATTCAACGACACACACACAACCAACACTCATCAATATTAAGCCGTCTTTAAGTTTTAATTCGTTTTAGTATGCCTGTCCTAGCATACAACACATAAGTTACTACGTACCTTATTAATTCAGAATGCAAATAGAAACAGAAGGTAGGTTAGAATCCATCTCAAGAGATAAACCAAGTATCCATACATCTGATCAATAATTAAACTCATATAAGCAATTTAATCTCAAATTTATTTTATTAACTTATTTGATCAGGCTCTAAATAGGAATCCTGCTATGGCTGCGAAGATCGCCTCACCAAGATACTAACAGTTCTCCCTTGTCTGTCAAAATATTTCTTTTCACTTTGTTTATGGTCTTTTATTACAAAAGCATCACTAAAATATTCATGTTCAAAAAGACTCATATTATTCAACAAACAAACATTTGAAAGATTAAATTCCCCATGTTATTCATAGATTATCCTAACATATTAATCTAAGTTAATTATTAGCTATTACGCCATTTTAACTTAATCATAGCCAGGTTGATTAAACATAATCATTTTAATTCATTTTAGTTTATTAAACCAATGAACTTAAGTTCTTTACATAAGTTAATGTTATACTTAAGTTTTATGTTAAATCTAATTGGTACTAAACTTATTCATTCACTTAACTTAATCCTAATTATTCAAATATTAACCATATGACATTAGCTATTATTGATCTACTTCATTTTAGTTCATTTAGTTTTATTAAGCCAAGTTGAATATAGATTGATTAGCTAAGTTCATATCATATCTAAGACTCATGTTAACTTAAGTCCATATTGGTCTAGCTTGATTACTTAATCCAATTTGCAAGTTGTACGTATTTACTTCATTAGACCATCATTAAATATCTATTAGCATCTTAGTTATTTAATCATCTTATTCTAAATCAAATTCATCTTAGCTCCTTATAGTTTATTTTATATCTAACTTCTATATTTAATACAATTATTTATTAATTCTATAAATTCACTAAACTCATGCTTGATTATCATTCAACAACTATAACATATTAACTATCATTTATCTGTCTTATTTTAGCTAAAAAAGATTCATTTTTGTACTTACCTATATACACTTAACTAGTAAAAAAAGTTTTCAACTTTGTTTGGAAAATGTAGTAGCTGGAATCAATCAAAATTTAGGCCTTGATACTTTTATAATTTGCAAAAACTTAAAACATAAAATTTGTCGATCTCTTTTTTAAGCTTTTCATAGTCTTTTAAATCACATAAATCTAAGTTGGTATGAAAAAGTTATGATTAAAATAGGATTTAGTATCGCAGCAAGGGAAACCAAATGGGCCGTTTCAAGGGCTATTTCAACCCAGGGTTTTACCCAAAAATGATCCGAAAGTGAAACACCCCTCCAAACGGGACATTTCAAGGGCCGTTTGCTTCATACACCTCTTCAAATGGCCGTTTGGGCTTAGATTTTTAACACAAATGTTCAAACACCCTTCCGAATGAGCTGTTTGATAAGATGTTTGGATCCTTGCAACTTCTCTTGTTTTCTTTTTTCTTTTTAAACATTTTTACTGCTTCAACTTTAACATCATAAAAGCAACATACGAACTCATTTTCGTTACTTTTAACATTTCCATGCTCATTCCAATTCATCAAACATCTCCAAACCACTCATCAAACCCCATCTCCATTCATGCATAAACATACCCAAGTTTTAACATATATGTTTCCATATCTTCTATCTATCAACTTAATCACAAACTCTACATAATTCTAGTTTACTTATCACATAGATGTATATATAATAAATAAAACAACATAAAACTATTATACTTAGCTTTTTGGCAAGAACATGAATTAAATTCTCTTTTCTTGTTGTTAGAGCTTCTTTTAACATGGTTTCCACTTCCTATCTCATTTTCTAACTTTGATTCCTTTTTTAATCTTATTGGGATTAAGAAAGAAATATATGTGAAAGATTAAGAAAAGAAAGCAGAAAAATGAAAAAGCAAAAAGGTAAAAGAAGAGATAAGGGTAAGGAAAAAGGAAAAATTAAAGATATTTTTAAAATAGGGTATTAAGTTAAACATTTCTGATAATTATCTTTAGTTATGAAAATAATTGGAAATTAATTTATGAATATATATATATATATATTATTGATTTTTATAACTTGATATAAAAACACATTTCAAAAATATAATTTGTGAAAATATGATATTTAATTAAGGTTCGGGTTTAAAACTGATATTTTTAAACAAGTAATTGATTTAAAAAATTGATAAGTTTTACAAAGTGAAAGATAACTATAGTTTAGGGTTTAGGGGTTTTCCAAACATTTAAAATATTTGTTTTGAGATTTAGGAATTGAAATTAAAGAAAAATGAGTCTCAATGAAGAATTTGAAGAAAAAGAAAAGTCTAATAAGTCATTGAGACTTATGGAGGATTTAAAAGAATATTTTAAATCTCAAATCTCAATTTGGCCTATTTACTAATTTAATTATATCAAATTATCTATTTCTTTCTCTATTGTTTACTCATTTTATTTATTTAAATTATCTAACTATGTTCAAAATTAACTATCTACTATATTATTCAGTTATATCGTCTCTAAATTAACTAGGTGAGGATTTGGGGTATTTCACCGTTACCCCACTATGTGTGTTAACTAAACAAGTCTTTATATAGCCTAAAGTAAGCTCCTCGAGTATGGTTCCATTTTTACTTTTTTTTTGTCGAACAAGTATGGTTCCATTACTTTGTTAGTTTTTAATCTAGGGTTTTAACAAAGTAAAGCTGATACATCTATGTTCATTCTCACTAAGAAACTTGACAAACCATTTCCTCTTCTTTATGTGGTTAACATTATCTTTAGGGTAAATTACATTGAAATATATAAACGTTTGAGGGTAAGTTTAATTGAGATATCAATATTTCATAAAGTTCATTTAAGTTATCAATATTTAGGGATACCTTCAATTAATGTGTCAATATTTCAAGTGGTTAAAAAGAAGAATCAATGTTTCATAAAGTGAGTCAAATAAGGTACTAATAATTGACATTGATAAAACTAAGGAAATTTAATTGAAAACTAATCAAAACATTGACACTTTAAATGAACTTCGCAAAACATTGATGTTTCATTTGATTCGCTTTGCTAGACATTGATTCCTCTTTTTAACTACTCAAAGTTCGATACCTTGAATGAAATTACCTCTAAACGTTAATACCTTCTAACGTAACTTACCCATTTTCTATACAAGCAACAACACCTCATTCTTAAATCATTACATTTTAATTTTCTCATGCTAGTTTGCCATGAAAGATCAAGCCCTCTGCATTTTTCCTAGGCATTTGAGTCACTCTTGATGCTTAAGGTATACACTTGTGTCGATCTCAACTCGTTTTTGACCTTCTCAAACGCCATCAAATGCATTTATTCAAACCTATAAAAACTCCATTGTCCCTTTAGAGTCATCTCAGTGCCGTTGGTTCTCCAAAATTAACAAACCCGATTACTTATCATGAAACTGTTAGTACACTATAGTACCTTAGAGTTACTTTCTCACAGACATCAACTTAGCGTTAAAACATTGAGTTAATACATGCACAATCCTAAGACAAAACAGCATGCAGGTAGCAAAATGTCTACTTTTCTATCTTCGGGCACACCTAAAATGGGACATCCCATCTATCCTTCATCTCTGAATATTATAACTACCTTTACTAATATTGATTGGGTTGGATTTCCAAACACTCATAGGTCTAAAGCATGTTAGGCTATCTATATAGGTTGAAATCTTATTTTCTAGAGGTCTAAGAAGCACCTAATCATGTCTAATAGCTCTATTGAGGTAAACATCATATTGTTCCCTCTACGATTGCTAAGTCGACTTAAATCTATTGACTTGCATAGCCCCATCATTCTATGCTATGACAATCTTGAAAGTAGTCTACTTGTCAAGTAATCCTATTTAGCGTGATTGCAAAAAACATATAGATGTCGATCATCATTTTGTTTGAGAAATGGTCTCGTATGGTTAGATTTTTTTTTCGTATATACTTACATGGTTTCACCGTACTAGCATCCTTACCAAGAATTTATCTTCATTGACATTTCTTGATCATCATTTGAATCTCATGCTAACTTAAGCATTGTTGAGAGCATATTGATATATACATATTACACATTTTATATAGGGGCAGTTTTATATTTTTGGTTTATCTTATCACATGTATATATGCAAGTAATCTCTGTATTATACATTGTAAACATAAAATAATTATCATCTGTCAAATACTTTTTAATGCTTGTACACTGTATATTTTTTTTATATATATATATATATATATGGAAGTTAATTTTAGGGTGGATAGTCTTGTCGTTTTGACGGCTATGAATTAAATGCACAACAAATAAGTTTGCTTCACATAAGTGATGTATTATATAGGATTGCTAATAAAGATGATGGGAGCCAAAGGAACATGAAGTTTAAGTATCCTAATGAGTACTTAATGAGTTAATGCGATCCATGAGGTAACTTAGAGACAAGTGATTAGTAATATGAAATAATGGGTTTGAAAGTAGGCAGAGCTCAAATATATATATGTATCTTAAATTTACATAAAATTTCAATTTTAAAGTGTAGAAAAGTAATTCGTGAAAACTTGATAAGGTGGTGAATAATATACTTATGTTCATCAGTCTAGTCTTTCTAGCTAGTTTACCTAATTCTCTTTCATAATTATTTGTTACTTGAGTAACTTTTCTATGATAAGTTAGTAGAATATAAATTGTACGACACTGTATTCATATGCTTATATAATGTATATGTGAGTTAATAATCAAGGGTTAAAAAATATCCTATAGGACTCAATTGTGACATAATTTAATTAACCCTATATTAGTATTGTTATAGGAGTGAATTTATTTTTAGTCTCATATGTGGGTTTTCTTTCTCTATCTTTACCCTCCACTAAAAACCTTAATATATAAGGGATGGTTGGGTTGATGTCAATATTTGTAAATTCACAAATCCATTCTTGCTGGTTTCAATTTTGTAGATTGACCATTTATGATACCTATATGTTTTTTTTTTAATTAATTATTTCCACTAACATGGACCATTGACATCATGATTTCACCACTACAAGTTTACTTATTTACATATCTATTATTTGTTTAGATTAAAGATTGTAAATTCAAATAATATTTATTTGCTAGTATTTTTTTACGTTGAGGGGATCTTTTTAAAAATATTTGTTATTTTCTTTTTATTTTTGTTTTCACTTCAATGTGGTATCATGAGGAACATTTGATATTTGATGGGATTAAAATTATCAAAATCGCAAATCAAATGTATGATTCAACAAGTTTATGATGTTATATTTATTTTAAATTAAAATGGCTGCAAAATTGTTTAAGTATAGATTTTAGGTAGAATTATCAATTTAGGTGTACAATTCTACACATTTATGATTTTGCCCATTTTACAAGATTTTACACAATTATATCAATTCTACACCTTATATTTTTATCGTTAGGGGTGTTCATGGTTCGATTTGGTTCGGTTCAAACCCTTAATGAACCGAACCGCTTTTAAGATTTGGTTCTAATAAAAAATATTAATAGTTATTTAAGTTTGCAAGAAAAAAAAAAGATGTTTAAGTTGAGGAATGTTGCACAAAAATTAAAATCATTTATCATTATATCAGGTCATATATTTAAAAATTTTAAGTACATATATTATCCTATTTTAAAAATATTTTTCAATGAAAATTTAAAATAACATATATTTTTAAATAAATCTATCATACTAATTAAGAAAATTATTCTTTTGCATGAATTTCACATTTACTTATAATATTTTTCTTTTATAACGTGTTTAAGTTTATGTTATACTAATTAGTTTAAAGTTTTAAATTATCTTAGTATTGTTGGTTGTAAATGTTGCAATCTAGTAGAAAACCTACTTCTATAGATGTATTCTATAATAAGAATTTTGCATTTTCTTAAATTAATCTTAGAGTAATACAAGTCTTAATATATAATGCTTAAGAGTTATAAATAAAAAATAAGACTCTTTTTTTTTATTTCTTTTAATGTAAAGCGGTTTGGTTCGGGATCAAATAGTTTGGTTCGGTTTGAGGGTCGAACAGAATCATAACCGTTTCGGCTCTTCTTGAACGAATTGTAAACCGAACCGAAATAAAAAAATGTATTTTGTGATTTGATTTGATTTGGTTTCAATCTAGTGAATATTAAAATTATGATTTTAACAACCAAATCGATTTCATACTTCCAACTCTTCAACAAGCCATTTTTAATTGATTGATATATTTTTTACCCCCATTAAAAAAGATGGTCCAATCCGAGTCAAGCGAACCGGGCCCAACATTGAACCTAGATTAAGTTTTTATGATATTGCTTACAGCAACAAAAGTGAAGTGATGTGACTGGTGTTGCAAAATTTATTTCTTACAAAATAAGCGCGTATACATAATGTGAGACCGTTAATCCCGGTTGTTTTCTTCTCCGCGTCAACGCCTTCTTTAATTAATATAATAAAATATATCTCTCCTTCTTCCTCTTCCTTTCTTCTTCTTCCTCTCCTTCCCCACCATATCCCGCAACTGGCGCTGAAACTTCACTAAAACATCTCCATAAAGACCAACCAACTTTTTAAACCAAAAAGTGCACAAAACCCAATACCCATCATCACTTTATACTGAAAAAAGAAAAGTCATACATTAAAAAAAAAATATTTTGAAATATACAAACAACATTCCCATCACAACAATCATTGTTTTACCTTTTACTTTTTGAACAACAAACTCAACTTCACTCTGTCCCATTTCCTTTACATAACCCACATTTCCACTCTCTATTAACTTCCTTCTTTTACTACTACTATTATTACTACCACTGACCCGACCCCAAAAACAACTTGGGTTTTCATTTTCCTTTTTTTTTTTTTTTTCGTGTTGATGGGTTTTTCTTCTTGTTTTTCGTGTTTTGATTTAGTATGTGTTGGATCCAGTTCATAATGTTGGGAAAAAAGATAAATTTCATTTAAGCTTTTAAGAAAGTCTTTGCCTTTTTGTGTGGCATGTTTTGATGATATATGTTTTGTTTCTAAATTGCTCTAAAGGTGTTACCTTTAGTCAGCAATTTGATCAAATGGGCTCGTCTTAGATTCGTGTTTCGTGTTGTCGTGTCGTGTTCGGGTTTATAATGAATCATACTTATAATCCATTGTAGCATGATGACTTCTTGAATTATAAAGACCAAGAAGGTGGAAATTTTGAGGTTGTTGTGTGTTGTTTGAGTTCAATGGGTTGTGTAAGCTCAAAGCAGGCTGTTTCAGTGACTCCTGAGGTGGACCATTCGGGTCCCTTTAGGAGTAAAGTGCAAAAGGGAAAGGGTTTAGATCATTCGGGTCGGGCTCCGGTCAGTTGGCCCAAGGTGGTGGTGGAACCAGAGGGAGAGGAGAAGAAAGGTGAATTGTGGAGTGGCACTGAGCTTGGTGAATCTGGAAGACTGAGTTGTAATGGTGAGTCAGGAAGATTCAGTAACAATGGGGAGTCCGTGAGCTTCCGGCTGGGGAATATGAGTAGATATGTTCAGGGTGAGCAGGTGGCAGCCGGGTGGCCTCCTTGGTTGAGTGCTGTTGCGGGGGAGGCTATTCGGGGTTGGGTGCCATTGAAGCCTGATGCTTTCGAGAAACTCGAGAAGGTTGTTGGATTGTAAAATTTCTTAATTTATATCTTTTATACTAATGCTGATCATGCTGTGATCCATGTTGGCACCTTATTCTTGTACGCTCACTCACTATGATCTTTTGAACCTAAGCTTTATGTTTCACAGTTTGCATTGACTAGAATGAAAATGTTGAATTTGTTTTGCAGTTTCCATACCCTTCCTAGATGTTGAAATTGGAAAAATCGATGCATCTTCATCAAACAGCCATGGATTACTCCTAAATTATTGAAAAATTAACCATAATTTGTTTGTTGAATCCAGGAATATTCTGCATCAAGAATCTGATTTTTATCTATTCACATGTCCATAATAGGCTGTGTAATGTAAATTACTATCTTCAGAAACTTGAAAGTGCTAGAGAACTTAGTTTTGCTTTTTTTCTTTGGGTTCTCAGGGACTAGTTTTTATTCTCTGGCTTCTCACTGATTCCTCTCTCTTTATAGCCATTTTTGGTTTTTGCTTTTAGTTCTATTTTATACTGGAAATATGTTAGACTGATGACAATTTCCATCCACAGATTGGTCAGGGTACTTACAGCACTGTGTTCAAGGCCCGTGATCTTGAAACCGGAAGGATGGTTGCTCTGAAGAAGGTTCGGTTTGACACTTTTGAGCCAGAAAGCATTAGGTTCATGGCACGTGAAATTATAGTTCTCCGGAGACTTAATCATCCAAATATCATCAAACTGGAAGGAATAATTAGTTCGAGGCTATCATGCAGCATATACCTTGTATTTGAGTACATGGAGCATGATTTAACAGGCCTCTTGTCCTGTGCAGACATCAAGTTCACCGAACCACAGGTGCTCTTGCATTCCACTACTATTTTCTGTCCTCGATATTGTGGTAAGGAGATTGGGTTACAATATCATGAGTAAAAGTTGCAAACCGCAAGATTGCTCTTAGCATATATTACATAATCTAACATTCTTTTGCAAACTTCTTTTCCTTAATAATATCTAGTTTTTATAATATTAATGACAGTAACTATTTTTAAGGCCAGTTTCCTGAAAACAACAATAGAAAGGTTACAGTCAGGACTGTTGCTTAAGGACATGATCATAATCTGAAATCTACAGCAACTCTAACAAGTTAGATTTTACTGATGTCTTCATGGATGGACCAAATATCTCAAGGTTACTGGCAAACACTATTATTAAGCTGTCTTTATCTGGGAAAGTAACGAAAGAATAAGCAATGTAAAAATACCAGCAGAAACTACTTGCTTGTTATTGCTTAGTTGAAGCCCCATCTGGTCTCTAATGGCAACCATGTTTGTTAAAAGAAACATATTATATCTTTCGTTTGAGTATCGACTTTGCATTGTATTATCAGGCATTGAACTTTTAACTTGATGTATGGTATTAATATTGGTCTGTAGATCAAATGCTACATGAAGCAACTGTTGGCAGGAATCGAGCATTGCCACTTTCAAGGGGTGATGCATCGTGATATCAAGGGATCAAATCTTCTTATTAATAATGAAGGAATATTGAAGGTGGCAGATTTTGGACTGGCAAACTTCTGTCGATACAGATACAGACAACCATTAACCAGTCGCGTTGTGACATTGTGGTATCGCCCCCCTGAACTTCTTCTTGGTTCAACATACTATGATGCATCAGTTGACCTATGGAGTGTCGGTTGTGTTTTTGGAGAACTCCTCACAGGGCAGCCTATTCTTCAAGGAAGAACTGAGGTAATCACACATAGATTCTTGATAATTTATCTTGGTCAACTAATAAAATATCCATCCGATAGATTTCTTATCATTTGTTCAATATATTAATTAACTGATTTGCATCATCGTGAAAAATGTAAGTCTTCTTATTTAAGTTTTGCAATGACATGAAAGCTCAAAACCCAGTTTGCGATCTTAGTTTTAATATTACCTGGCAGAACACACTATATTTTAGAACTTTCAAGAAATCATTTATATTTCCGTAACAGGTTGAACAGTTGCATAAAATTTTCAAACTTTGCGGTTCTCCACCAGATGATTATTGGACTAAAACCAAGTTTCCTCATGCGACTTTATTCAAGCCACAACAGCAATATGACAGTTCTCTTCATGAAACCTTCAAGCATTTACCAGAAACTGCTGTGAACTTGATAAAAACCCTACTCTCTGTGGAACCACATGAGCGTGGAACTGCTTCATTAGCTCTCTTGTCTGAGGTATAAGATCTTTTTTAATACTGATGCCATTGTTAGATTTTTTTTTTGATACAGAAACAAAATTTCACTCTTTTCACCCTAGTATATTGAACCATTCATGCGAAAATAATATGAGAATTTTAGGTCATATACTAATTCATTTTTCCTTCCCATGTGATGTAACTTCTACTCAAAATCCTAACTGTGTAGGTGTCTTTCAGTATTTCAGGACAAAGCCTCAAGCATGTGATCCATCAAGCCTCCCGACATTTCCACCTTGTAAAGAGATTGATGTAAAAATTCAGGAGGAAGCAAAGAGGTTGGAAAATCCTTGCATTTGGAACTTTTTTTGTTTTTCTTTCTTTTCCTTTGGTGGTAGGAAAACAAATCTTGAATGTGGCTTATCAATGGGCCTTAGCTAAGTGAAATGAAAGATATGATGAGAATAACTTTACACAATTCTGAAAGGGAGAGAGAGAGAGAGAGGAAATGAAATAAGACAGCGAAATGGTGGGAAGAATGATTTCAAGGAACCTTTTCTGGATACCATTTCAAATAATACAAGTGTATATAAAATGGTACATTGTTACCTTCCAAGGAGACTATAAAGGCTCACTCTGTCTAAAAACTTTCTCAACCTGTCAAACATGATAATATTTGAATGTCTATCAACAAGCCATCATGATGTTAGCTAACACCATAAAACTTCAGGAAGAAGGGCGGAAGAGTACGTGGGACTGAGATTACAAAGAAGGCAGCTGGAAAAATATATAGAACAAGGAAAATGGCACCGGCAGAGGTATCTTTGTCCTTTCTCTTATATATGCAACCTCAATATTGTTTCCCATTTTTTGCTTATGTGTGTTTGGACCAGTAAAATCCTATCCATTGGCATGAATGTACCATATGAAAATGGTAGTCCAATATTCATTAGCTTCTTTCTATTTCAGGATCTTGCTATCCAACCTGAAGTTGCTGATCAAAGTAGCTGTGGATGTGGTCATGTACACATTCTTAAGGAAGAGATTGTTATATTAGACAAGCATGCATCAAGGCAATCATTAAATGCTCGTGAAGATTATCAGATATGGAATGCTTCCCAAGGGGAGCTTCCCTTCTCGGGTCCTTTGCAAGTATCTTCATCAAGTAGCTTTTCATCCCTCAGGTCCCACAAAAGGTCAAGTTCAAGAGGTAATGTATTCAATGTAGCAGAAACATCCGCTGCTATGCAAGGAAGAAGCAACTTTGGTTCAAACCGTCATGAATTTGTCGATCCACTATATGGAATCCGCACTAATTCCAGAGATCGTGATTCATATGAGAATCTGAAGAAAGCAATTAAGCCATGGGGCCAGATTGGTAGGCATGATTCATTCGATATATCTGACAGATACCATTCGCAAGAGCTATCACTAGCGCTCTATCAGAGAGAGGAAATGGAAGCCAGGAAAAATTACTTGGTAAGTAACTGTAATAAAATTATTCTATTGCTTTGATGTCACTTGCCATTGGTTGTAAGATTTGTGACATTGAATGCATCTTTAGTTTTCTCATTTACATTCTATTAAGGATGGGTTTGGATCCTCTAAATTTACCTTTTTGAATTTCCCTCAATTTACAAATCAATAGTTGAATAATTGTCTAGATATTTTAAATATCTCGTGACATCAGTTTTCTTGTTTGTTGTCATCTCAACCATTAATTACATATGGCAGTATCTTAAAAGGATTAATTGAGGAAAATCAAGAGAAAATAAATTAAGATGATCCACTTCCATTAAGGACTTTTGATGAGGAATATTTTAAAAGTTGTGCTGGCCATGCTTTGGACTCGGCATTTTTTTCCTTACACTAATGCATTGAAATAGTCTCTTTACAATGCACTTCACGATTGAGTGGATCTGACTTTTGACATGCTACAAGAGGATATTGTAACTAGGATGACACATATTGACTTCTTTATATTTTGAAATTCTGGCAGGACTGCCAAGATCAACAGTACAAGGGAGAATTTTCAGGACCTCTATTGTCACAAACACATAAAGTGGATGAACATTTGCAAAGGAATGAACGCCACATACGTCAGGCGGTCCGTAAATCATGGTTTCAAAGAGGTATTTTGACATTGTTGCATACTAACTATCAGATCTTTTATAGTAATTTATTGTCCTAGGTTCATGATTTCGTTTTCCTCCAGGGTCATTATAATTTATAAATAAATTAATGGCGTGCTTATCAACTGGAAAACACCAGAAGACATTTTCCAAAGTTTTCTAACATTTGTTGTAGTCTAATCTTAATTATAAAATATAACTGTAATAATTGAGAATGTTTTAGTTACTGGTAGATTTTATGTGGTAGGTGGTGATGGGTGGCTGGAGGTGGTGGATGGCTTCCTTGGTAAATGTTATTGGAAATGAGGAACATGATAGACACCATTAGTTACCAACTATAACTGAAAAACACTAGTTTTCTAACTTTTTAAACCTGCTATCCTCTCAGCCTTCTGAATTTGGTAATTGGCATGTTATGTAGGGGACTGTCACAATACAGTAATACCGACTGCTATATCTGTAATTGCCTAAAAACTTCCCAAAATGCTAACTGCTTTGCACCAAACATCAGCCTTGCATGGGAGAGAGAGAGGCATACTTTTTTATTTTTTCCATTTTAGATCTTTCATTGCGTGTTGAACTAGTGGTGGGTCCTAAAACAGAAAACTGGAATGTGTATAAAGATTTTTCTTAAACGTCAGCTACTATGGCCTTCTTATTTTCATAAAACATTTCTTCCTTTTAATACTTCATTTGTCTTCTAGCTAAGGTTGTGGTGGAGCTATGTGAATGCACAATTACTTTTAGTAGCTTCTTTGCAAGGATTTTATCTTAATTGTTCTTGCATTAGACCCCACTTCTACATAGATGTAAAGTACATATAAACTATAAAAATTGCGAAGTGCAAATTCAGATATGAGTGATAGTAATTTTCATTTGCAGCAAAAAAACTTGGGAAATAACTGTTGACACGCTGATGGAGGAACCAGATAGAGCCTGAAAGTTCGCCTAAATATGCTTTGCAGACCTGGCAATATTGTTGAACCATTGCAGATTGAGATACTTCCCATTCAAGGCTGATGATGAATTAGTGTGGTGGATACTTAATAGATTCATGGAGAAGAGAAGAGATTGTCAGTGAAGATACCAACGTCTGAGATATTGCTCTTTCAAATCTCCACAGATAGTACCTTCTTTTCCATTTTCAATCTTCTATTTTTCTTTTGATAGTTTTTCCTTTTATAATTTCTTTCTCCTCCCCCGCACCCCCACCCCCCCCCCCCCCCCCCTACTGTTATATATTCTTAATCAGAAATGTATAGATCAAATCTATGTATCATGGGAATCGCATTCATGCTCACTTGAGTTGCACCTTGCAAGAATATTTAGAGAATTTTCAGTATGTGCTTCACCTGCATTGATGTTTTCTGAAACATCAGATATAAAAGTCCATTCATTAAGGAAATCTGGAGGGAAGGAAAAAGAAATCGATGAAAAATGAGCTTGTTTCCATATATGGGGGAAGAGAGAAAATTGAACAGAATTCATCCCTTTTCATCATTATATGTTGTCCCTTTCAGCTTTTGTTGGAATCAGCAGAAAGACATTAACTCGTTACAACAAAACTTCATCTTGTTTTTTCATCACCAGGAAAAAAGCTGTGACTTTGGGGTGGCTCCAAGAAGCCACTCCTCTACTCCTCTTTCTAGAATTGCTTGCCTTCTGATCTTCAGAAACACTGGTAAATATTTGGAAATCAGAATGGATTTACTTAAAACTTTGCAGTTTGGTTCATACTTTGAATGATATCGTAATTAAATAAATATGAAAACCAACATCCACCAACAGAATTTGTTTCAATCTTGTTTCTTCTTCATGTCATCCATACAAGAGAATGATACATTTACTTACAATCCCAACCTGCATACCTGATCAACCATAATGAAGTGTTTCTCATGAGGGTTGCCAGCCACAGATCTTTCACATTTAGGCTGTAAGGAGATTCTAATGAGGAATTAGAACTAGATAATGGTTTGATTAGGAATATGTGAAATTGCAAATGCTTTTGTTTGTTATGAACCGAATGCAAGTTCTTGCTGATTAAATCTTGATATGTGTTTGAGATCACCTTTTTCTTTCAAAGAAATTTCAGAGCATAATGATGTTCAAGTTCTCAATTTCCTTTTAGCTACCCTTCACTTGCTTCAGGTTGCTTCTTGTGTTAAGCAATGAGATTCATTTGCTTCTAGTAAGAACTGGGCTGATGTATGAAAGATAAATTTCTATTGCTTATGCAAAGGGAAAAACAACAAAAATCAGCAAAATAAAAAAATTTTGGTTGTTGCAGGAAGCCAGATAGAACAGAGTAGGAAAGCCAGGTAAACTACAATAGAAAATTATAACGCCGTGTTAGTTCAATGCAATGGTAATAAATGAAAGTCAAGCTAGCACTAATTCCAATGACTCGTTGGCATTCTTGCATTGATATTTTTCTCCATTGAGCTGAAAATAACAGAGACCATCCAATTCATACAAAGAAAAGGGTGAAAAGGCAAAAGAAGTTTTTGTATATTCATTTAAAATGTGCTAATTACAAAGGATTCCGTCCCTGGAAATAAATTTGAATGAGGCTGTATAACTGAGAATTTATCTTTGCTTGCCGTCTTGTTCAATTTGAACCCCATGTCTTGGAAGTTGCTCAGACTTCCCTCTAGCAACAAAGACCACCGAGGCTCTGCAGTTATTCTCTCCTATAACTTGTATCAACGAGAAGATTTACATAAAGAATTGATACTTTTCATCACTCACAAATGTGATATCAGAAGTGGTTTTGGATTCTTAATGCTGTCATTAGTGCTTCTGCTGTCATCTGCAATGTTGATCAGGCAGTAGTATTTGTCTTGGAAATCCATTTCACATTTTTCCTTGCACTTCTTCAGAAAGATGCAGCTTACAGTGGTTTCAAGTACAATGAGGATTGAATATATATATGCGATGAGCAACCCCTCCAAAGCCACCAAAAACCTTTGTCTTTCTTCAGGCGGATGAGCGCTCATAACCCGGTACTGAAACAAGGCTTCAGTTGCAGCCAGTGCTAGATTTAAAGGTATTGTTAGAGCTAGTGCAGTTGAAATGACACCGCGTAACATGACAGAAGCCTTGAGAATTGCTAAGAAGCCACCAGATCTCTCCATCCCAGATAAAACCAAGGCAAAGTTGCAGATTATTAGAGCATTCGCAACAATGACAGAGTATATAATGGCTCCAATAGCCAGCAGGAAAAATGAGTAAGGCGAAGACATAAAGTTGAATCCTTCAAGACAGTTAAAAGCAAAGAAAAGCACTGCAAAGGCAGTGGCATTTGCTGCTATGATCACAATCAAGCTGCATATATAGGTGAAAGCAAGTGATTTATATATCGAGAAAAAAGAGATAAAACAGGCAGGATGAGATGGTCTAGTGTGGTTAAGTTCTTGAATAATGGAAGCTTTTGTGATGAGGTAAAAAGTGAGTGTGAAAGGAAGAGTGAGTAAGGAAGAGGATATGGTTTGGGACAGTTTAAGCCTAAGGAGTGTGAACAATCCTGATGAGACAGGGAACCCTGCAGCATCAAAAGATTTCCTAACCGGGTGTATATAGTGGGCAGGAGAGATGATGATGAGGGAACAAAGCCTTGTGAGAGGAGGACCGAAACTGAGAATGGCAGTGCTAGTAATGCAGCAGTTAAGGTGCAGAATTGATAATTCTGAAGAAACCAATGGACAGATCTTCTGAGTATTCTGCTAGTTTGTCCCATAGGAATTGTCGGCTGGTTTGGGTTCTCTAGCATTGTGGAAGTAAGAGTAAGATGGAAGGCATGAAAGGGGTGTTTCAAAGGGTGTGAAATGTGTGAAAGAAAAAAGTTGTATTCTATGTTGTTGATGTTCCCTCCTGTTTTCAAGAACTTTGGCTCTCTCTTTCTCTCTCTCTTTGGTGAGTTATAGGAAATTAGGAAGGTTGGTATTATGAAACAATAGATAGGCCAACAACTGAAAGCTGATAGCAACAGCAGGGTGAGAAGTTGTTTTATGGCTTTCTTTCAAATAATTGGTCCCCCCCCATTTTTTTTTAATTTTTTTTTTAAGGTTTTTGTGTTTGGGTACTCACAAAACTCATGGTTGGTTAGTTGGCCAAATAAGGTACAGAAAAAATGTCAAGTGAGTGCTTTTTTTTTTTTTTTTTTTTTAATATAATGAAGATGTTGATGTGAGATCAATATAACCCTTAAAAAAGGCATGGTTGTTTTTTTACTCCTTCCCTTGTTGAGTCCATCATTCTAGCAAATTTTATGTCTCCTCCTCTCTCTTTTGTTGCTATTTCTTCAAAATCACTTCTCTCCTTTATAATTTTCAACTAGAAGCAGACCTCTCGAGTGTATCCTTATCAATCACATGCATACTTTTGGATAAAAAATTAAGATGTAATTATACAAACATGTTTTATCAAACCAAACATATATGTATAATTTATAAGAATACATTCAAGATAGAAAATTAGAGACCATAAAAGGCCAAAAAATGTGCATATCTCTACTGAGCTATATGGTATGGTGTAGGCATAATTTGATCAGTTATGACATTGATGGTGTGTGATTTTCTCTTAAGGAAAGCAAAATAGAAAACAAGTGGCAATTAGTGCTTGAATGTGACATGGGAAAAGGTGAATATCATCACGATTAATTTCATGGGTCCTAGGAAAACAAACTAATTAAGATGGGAAAGTATATCTGTCTCCACCGTTTAATAATTAACTAATCATTTTAAGAAACTTAAAAATGAGCAATTTATAAATGCATTATTTATATACTGCCTGACACCTTGTGTTGACCAAATGGATAATATTTGGAATTTACTCATTTAGTATATTTAATGACTGTGTTTAGTGCATTTATTAATAGGTTTAAATAAAAAACATTTACCATTTTTGTACCTTTTTTTTTTGTTAATATACTCTCATTCTAAATATAATAAATTTATATGTTTAGACATTTAATAAGTATCCCAATGCGTCCAAGTAAAGATCTTTAATTATTTTGATTCTTCAGCCTACAAAAAGTAAATAAAGTTATTCTTAGCCTTCAAGAGTCAAAAAAATTGAAGGACCCATGTGGTTTCGCTTACTTCCAAAGGCTTGATTAAGAGCCATGATAGGATTTTTATTTTCTTTTTTCTTTTTGGGTATCATTGCAAGAATACTTTACAATTCATTTGGTATTAAGAATATAAATATTCCATTTATATTTTTAATGAATTTGATTGTATATTTTATGAATTACAACTGTGAATCATGACCCATTTTGAAGTACGTATATTAATGTGAAATGCCTATGGTATGCCATTGCTTAAAAAATTACTAAAATATTAATTATATAAATAAAAATACCAACTTGATATCACATATATGAAATACGATACTAATGTTACATGTCTCTCTCGCCTAATTATTGCAATATAGCAACATAACAAGAAACTTAATATCGCTTATTAACCAACACTAATATTGAATTTATGAAATGTGGTATAGTAGGAAAATTAATATGGCATAAAAAAATCTGTATATATTGATTGATATTTGTGTAACTAATTTTGTTGTATAATTCTTTTTTTTGGAAATCATCTAACATATATTTAGAAAATTCCAAATTTCTGTATGGACAGAATATTTCCAGTAGCTGTGGTGGTTTTATATGATCTAAAACACACACAATGCATAGTAGAATAAATATTGATTTTATATTAATTAATTGGATAGAGATATAATTATAAACATTTTAAGAATATTTATATAAATATAAGATTTCATTCCCTTGGATATATATTAATCTACTTACGAGATGAATTGAATATCTAGAATACTCTAGAAACACCTTAACGAGACCAAAATTATTCAACCATATAAACCAAAAAAAAAAAAAAAATTCTGAATGAGTTTGACACCAAAAATTGTGGAAGTCTTCACTGATTAAATGTGAGGTTTATACAAATATTCTATACGATTGTGTTGGTTATACGAATTTTTAGTGGATAGGAAGAAGGTTCCAATCTGATTTTTTAATATATCAAATACGAATCTTTTGTCATCATACGTTATAATATGCCGCTATATTTGTCTACCGACATGGAATTCAAACTAAATAACAAATGAGTTTTAATCATAGAAAGGTACAGGATTATATATATTACAAAAAGAAAAAAATTACTTAATTGGAAAGTATATAGAAGGTGCACTATCGCCATCCCAGAATTATATTAGGGGGAATACTTTTATAGAAGTCCGTTTCATATTAGTAGAAATTTTTTTTCCCGTGCTAAGTTTGATAACTTCTTAGATAAGTTTCACTTATAATATCTGTATTTTTTTAATTATAATAAAAATATACCTAAAAAAAAGTTTCTACTAAGTGCATGAACTTTTTAAAATTTAATTTAAAATAATCTGGATAGAAACCGTTCAATTATCCAATTGATTGCTGATTTGTCATATGGAACATATAAAAATACGACTTAGCGGACAAAGTTCGACCAAGGTTGATATTTTTAATTTTTTCTCTCTCCTACATGGATATGAACCCACTTAACAGTATTTTTTATTTTTTCCTTCTCTCTCCTCTCTCTCTCTTATTCGAATATCTTCTTTTGCTTCCTCTTGGCACATGAAATATAATAAACTAGTGAAAGTAAAAAAGTTATTATTAAAAAAACAACTTTTTTTTTTTATCAAAGTTTTTTAACTTCATTTTCTCTCCCCTCTCCTCTAGATTCACTGGCAAACATCTCGGGAATGAAGCCCCACCGGCATCCCTCCAATCTCTTCCACCACTACCCTCACCTCTACCTCCACCTCCACCTCCACGAAACTTTAACCTAAAGCCTTCAACACCCTACCCTCCCTCTCTATCTCACAAACACCGTTTTCTTCACCCTCTTCTTTTTTGTTGCCTCCTCCCTTCTCCACCAGTGGCACAACAAAATCTATAACTTCACTCCTCTAAACGCTGTAACTCTGAGCGAGATCATCACCATCTTCTTCCTCACCACTTTGTTCATTTGTCTCCTAAGGTTTTTTCGACATCATTTTATTCAATCAATCTCACGTGTTTCTCATGATGTGTGAGACCTTGACGACAATGAGGTGTCCCCTGGTCTCATGACACGACATGTCTGGTTTGGGTTAGAAGAAGAAGAAGAAGATATCTGGATGAGGGGGGGGGGGGGGGGGGGGGGGGGGGGAGAGAGAGAGAGAAGAAAAAAAATTTAAAAATAAATTACTCTTAAGTGGGTCTAAATCCATGTACAAGAGAGAAAAAATTTAAAAATGTCAACCTTAGTCAAACTTTGCAAGCTAGGAGGTAAAAACATTATTTTTAATATGTTTCATATTACACGACAACAACCAAATGGAAAATTGGATGGTTTTCGTCTAAATGTATTTTAAGTAAAATTTTTAAAAAAGATGATGTATTTTCTTGATATGAAATCTTATTTATGTACTTTTGTTACAATCGATAAAGTACATGTACTATGAGTAAAATTTACCTAACATTAGTATAAATAGTAATCTCTTATTATATATATGTACATATATAATATCATAAGTTTTTATCACTTATGTCCTTTTAAAGTAACATTATTTTACAAGATTTTGTTAATAGGGATAATGTCACGAATGATACTTAAGTTTTGGCAAAAAATACAATTAGATACCTGAAATTTGAAATTGATCAATTTAATACCTAAAAGAACTTAATAGAGGTATTATTGGTATGCACAAAAGTTATCTCGAGAATTAAATTGATTAATTTTAAAGTTTATGTATTAAATTGATTAATTTCAAAATTCATATACTCAATTGCATATTTTATTAAAGTTTATTTGCCATTTGTAACATTAACCCTATTAATTATTATTATTTTTAAAACCTTTTCTAGTGATAACTTCATAATTATGCCCCTAAGATACATCTCCATTACTTAGGTAATACAACTTAGAACTACAACATTTACACGACACTATGCAAGGTGATACAATTTTTTACATCCAACACATCTTTACCTCTTCTATTACTTAATTTTATTTTATTTTTGGCTAAACTCCGATTACTTTTACTATTGAATAATTGCAAAATACCAATCAAACTTGTACCAAATGCGAATTCATCCTTGAGCTTTCAAAGCATACTTTTTTTAACCTCCTAAACTTATAATATTATTTGGCAAGTCAAGAACAATTCATATTTTCTATATGCACTTTGAAAGTTTTATTTTCTTTAAATATGCACATAGATGAAAAGTTGATAGGGTAAATTCGCATGTATGTGAAAATTCAAGGGTACTTTGCAATTCTCCTATTTTGTTTTAAAAGAAAAGGTTTTTTTTTTTTTTTGCCAAAATAATATAAAACGGTTAATTGTGCTAATTTTTATAAGTTTAAGATGTCTAAAAGTACGCTTTGAAAATTTAGGAAGCAAATATGCACAAAGGTAAAAGTTTAAAGAGGTAATTTGTAATATCCCCTTGATTTATTATAGATGTACCTTTAAATGATGCTACGAAGTAAATATCGCATATGTTTTAGAAGTTTTTAATAAACCAGACACAACTATCTAAAAGGAATTTCCCTGTAATTATAACTATTTTCATATATTTTTTTAATGTTTTTTACTAATATATATATATATATCACCAACCCATTTATCCACTTTAGTACAGCCGCATCAGCTTTGAGAAGTGCTAAAAGGTATTGAATAATCACTTAGGGGATTGTTGTTTACAAAAATAGTTGTTCTTTATGTACTAATTATAATTTATCAAGAAATAACTAAAATACATATTATTATCTCTTTCCAAATAATTTTTATGAAGTGACTAACCAACTTAAACAACTTATTTACCAAATAACTCCTCTCTACTTATTTGTTAGATCTATATACACACACACACAGACTTATTTATCATGTTAGGATAGATAAAGAAGACATCAAAACCATCCTATTCCTTTTAACAGTATAGATAAAAGATTGCAATGTCAAACTATCAACCATATTGAAATCCTTTTTTCCTGTTGTGATGAGAAAAAAAAATGTTTTAAAAGTTTGGAAAAGGCGTTAAACTATTTAAGACACAAATAAATTGAATAGAACTTTAACACAATAGATTGACAGGGGACATTAAAATGATTCTCTATCAAAATAACCCAAAACTTTGAAAAATACATGTGAAGAAAAATTCTTAGAAGTTGCATAGAGCAAATTATTCCCAACATTTCTGACAATAAAGGAGGTGTTTGCAAGGGTAGTTGGCTTAAGGTGAGGCTCTTAAGTGTCATAAGAAGCTGTACCTTATTGATGATTTATTTGTTGGTTACGGGGAATTTATGGGAAAGCTACATTAGGTGGTACGTCCTAAAGGATTAGGTGACCTTTCTATTTTATAAATAGTTTAATTATATTATTAAGAGATAAATAGGAATATTAATACATACATGTGTATTGTGTATATATATGTAAATATTATCTATAACTTTTTCAGCAAATATCTTATATGATATAAATTGAAACTTTTTCAGACTTTAATGATTCATTATTTAGTGAATTGAAACAACTAATTAGAAAATCGCACATTTTAAAAAAAAAAAAAACTCGGAGACCAAGATCAAAATAAACAGAATGGTTAATGGAAAGGCTAGGAGGAATTTTTTTCTTTTTTTTTTTTTTTTTTTCAAGTTAGACTGTGGAAAGAGAATATTTATCCTAATAAAAAGGATCATATATCATATTCAATACAAAATTAAAAAAAAAAAAGTCAAATAATTATCAATTATAAAAATTCCATAGATTTACCAATATTATAACTCCGACCACTTTCGCTATGCATATAAAAACTTAAGTTGAAAAGTTATACACGTTGAACTAAGACAATTAAGAATACAAGAATCTTTTTTTTTTTCGAATAATTTATATAACTGAATTATTAATATAGGTTTGCTTAATTTCAAATTATATCAGCTTATCTAAAGATTGTCCCATCTCATCAACCAGTTGGTACAGACTAGAGAATCTCAACAATTGTCTTAGTGATATATTATTTTTTGTATATCGTACTAATGGTGTATAGTTTTTGTATTTCTTATATATTCACATAAAATGCACATATTGAGCATTGGTATCTGATTAAGTAAGGATAAATGTTAATATATTACTTAAACTTTATATAAAAATTTTAATTTGATACTTAAATTTTAAAATGATCAATTTACTATTTAATAAATTTTTTTTCAGCTATTTTCATAATCTCAACTAATGCAATTTTTTTTATTTGCTAGTACGGAAAGGCTATCTATTACAAGTTATTCACTTGTGGGTAATAACTATCCATTCCCTTCTCATTCTACATAAATTTGTTATTAAGCAAAATAATGAATTGGTAATTCATGTTGTAAAATAATGAATAGTAATTCAAGTCCCCCCACACATGAATTGCTATTGTATGATTTATTTTCCATCTTTATTATTAGTCTTATTAAAATTAATGGCAGAATTATAGAATTTTTCTTATCATAATACTTTAGACATTATATATATTTTTCACTCTAATAATTTCTTATTTCATTTTCTTCTTACAAGTCACTATTACATTCTATTGAATTGAATTCAATTCTCCCTTATTTATACACTGAAGAGAACAGGGTGTTAGTGTTAGACAATAATAGGGAAAGTCGTAAAAATTTAATCATAGGTTGTCTTTTTCACATCAACAAATTGATTAGATATTTAAATTGATCACTTTAATGTTTATATACCCAAATTGAATTTCCATTTAGAGTTTAAGTATCATATGTTACACTTAACCTTTATATAAATATGTTTATTAAAAGGCATATGCTAAAATGATGAAGATAAAAGTATAAATATTGAATATACTCATCTTTTAAAATTAAATAACTAATAAATTTCTACTTATTTCCTCTTTAATATAATCGTTTTCACAACAATACCAAATAAAATTCTCTTTTTTAATGTATAAAATATGCCCTTTAACCTTTCTTTTTAAAGAGAGTGTGAATTTTTCCATCCTAATTTTTACACTCTAATCACCATGAAATAAAAAAAAAAAAATAAATAAGATAGCTTTTTGAATGCGAAAATTGATGCTAGACGAAAACACATTAAATATCCAACACATGCCGTAAAAAATTGTTGTTAGGTTGTAAATGAGTTAAGCTTAGTTGTGCTTCTGAAGGTTTGACTTGGTTCATTTAAAAATTATCGAGCTCAAGTAGAGCTATTTATCAAGCTTGAAATTTAAGCTTAAGTTTGGCTTGTTTAGTTAAACGAGTTTAATTTTACCTTAAGCTTGGCTTGTTTACAAATCAAACTCAATCTAAGCTGAGGCTTTTATTGAACCTACCAAGCTTTTATCAAGTTTGAAGTTTGAACTCAGGCTCGACTTGTTTAGATAACTTGTTTTTCATTTTTTTCATACCTATAAGTAATATATAAGAGTTGTTAAATATATATACATATATATTAAATAGAGATTAGTTCTTTATATAAGTTACAAATATGCTAAAGAGCTTGTTCACAAACTTATTAACAAGTCTATTTGCGAATCTGTTCATGGGTCGGTTCACGAACCTGAATTGAATGTTGGGCTTGATTTCTTCTCGCGTTTATCTAAAGCTCAAGTTCAGCTCCTCCACTAATCAAGCTTGAGCCGAGTCAAACCAAACTTGAAATGCGCTAAGTTCACGTAGCTCACAAGCAATTCAACTCATTTGTAGCCTACTTGTCATTAGCACTAGCAATTTAGGACACGACTTGTGAACTAGACATAACACAACACAATTATAAAAATGGTTTAGATAAGTAAAAGTTGACACGATTAATAAATGGGGTGAACTCGAAAATGGCACTAACTTGTAAACCCATTAAAATATACTATTAATGTTTTGCATTCTTATTTTATTAAAATATAATATTATCATCCCTAATTAAATCGTAAAAACGATCCGTATATGAAATAAAATTATATATATAGGTATAGTATATTACAAATTATATAAAGAACATACATATAATATATATAAAATATAGATCTTATTTAATAAATAAAATATACATAATTTATATATCAATATACAATTGATTTATTGGCTACATATATAACATATGTATATACAACAATTTTATATATCGATATAACACACACATATTAAAATTTGTAGATTATAAATACATAATCTATATGTTATGTAAAGATTATGCATATAACATAGTATATAGATATCTGTATTAAAATAGAAATTGCATATGAAACATTTATAAAATGGGTAGATTGTATATAATATATGTAATATGTTAGTTATAAAGTGTATAAAGTATGAATTACATTAACATATATCACTTACAATATATATAATAATATATATATGACAAAACATATATATAATATCATTTATATATATATGTGTATACATATACTTATCTACACATATATAAGATTTATAGATTATAAATACATTTATATGTTATAATTCATTGTTACATGCAATGATATTATATATATAGATCATAAATAACATAATATCTAGATATATTGATATTAAATAATATATCTATATGATTAAACTATATATTTTATAAAGGGTTAATGTTACCATGATAACTGCACTTTGACAAATTATGCATTTAGGTACTTAACTTTGAAATTGATCAATTCAATACCTGAACTTTAAAATTGATCAATATAGTACCTAAAAAATACTTTTTGTGCATGTTAATTGTACCTCTATCAAGTTCTTTCATATATTAAATTGATTAATTTAATTTTTTTTTTTTGCTATTAAATTGATCAATCTCAACGTTCAAGTACCTAATTGCATATTTTGTTATAGTTCAGGCGATATTAGTGATATTATCCTTTTATATATAACATTTATAGTTTTTAATAATTATACATGTAACTTAAATAATACATATAAACTAAACAATGTGCAACATATATCATATAGATATATCTCATAGTTTATATATATATGCATATCACATAACAAACATAGTAGATATTTATAATATACATGAGTATGTAAAGAAGATATTCTTACATATATAAAATCTACAAATTATAAACATATAATATATATTATAATTCATTTGTTACATAAATTAAATATATCATATGTGTATGTTTGGAATATAATATGTAACTATATAACATATTATAAAAATTTATATTAATATATAATATTAATTACATATATATTGTAAATATTATATATAATACATACATATATAACATATAATATATAAAAAATATAAATAACGCTGAACATGTTATGCTTTAATATGATTCAGTCTTTAATATATTATATTTTATGTATTGTCAGTTTTAAGTATGTTGTGTTTGGCGGTTATAATAATAGGATAATGTATTTATTAGTTAAAAATGTAGGTTCCATTTTTCATTTTTTCTTTTCGCTATCAATTATTATCCGCTAATGCAGTGCTTATTTAACGACAGATTAAGTTGCTTATTATAATATTTCCTTTTAACTATATATGAGTAATTATGATATATTATTTGTTAACTAAGTTTACTAGGGATAATAACTATTTTAATGCATTAACTTTTCAAGTCAACTATCTATTACAATACTAAATCTTTCTTATCACATTAATAAACATATTACATCTTTCTTATCAATCAATAAGCACAAGACATGAAATATGGTATAAATGGGTCGGGTCATGTATTTAGTGTTTTTATATACGATTAATAAAGTCTAGGGTTGTTGGTTAAGTTTTTAGATACGAACCTGTTTAGACACGAGACATGATATGGTGACACGAATTACCAATGCTAGTTCTCATATTAGGATTTTAAAATGGAGCTCCCTTGGAATGATTGGATTTAGCTATGTGGGATTTTGAACATGCGAAGAAAAATCGATAATAGTTTTATAATTTTCTTGAAATTTAAGAAATGACACTAGATAATTCTACTTGGATTGAGTAAGAAGTGTTGTTGATTAAATAGATATCGAATTTATAATTCATATTGAGGTCACTCGATTTAAATATTTAAACTTGTAGGTATATTATATATTAATTATTGTATTTATTAGTTATAAGTAAAGAAGTAGCCATTTAAGTAATTGGTTTTTTGTGGTGTAAATATAAAATATTTCATTCATTTCTTTTTGTTTTTGCCTAAACAAACATTTTTTTAGCTATTTTTACGATTCAATAATACAATTTACTTAGATATTAAATTAACGACTTTAATTTTCATATATTAAATTGAGTATTTTCTTATAAAATTGAACTATGAAATTCAACATTTATGCAAATATTACCACATTTACAACTTGCCCTAGCACTCAAATACGCAAAAATAAAATGAAAAGCAGTTGCATAAATCGTTAAAAGAAAAGTTCTCTATGCTCCAATAGAAGCTAGTCCATGAAGACATAGGCACAATTCGGTTTCAAACTGGGAACGGATCAGATTGGAACTAAACCGTGCCATCTAGTTTTAGGCTAAGAACCGATGGAACCAGTGGTTCTTGGCTGGCTTTGAAAAAAGAAGAGAAGAAGATGATGATGATGAAAGAGAGCAAAGAGGGAGAGTTATTCTTTTTGGGGGCTTGGGGGGAGAGGAGAGAATAGGAGGGGGAGGGGGGGAAGCGCTGTGGGAGAGAGAAAGAGAGGAGGTTGAAGGAGAGAATAGGAGGGAGAAAGAGAGTGGGAGAGGGAGAGAATAGGAGAGAAAGAGAGGGGAAGAGATAATAAATTTTTGGAAAAAAAGTCTGTTCTCCTGTTCCAGAATTGAACCGAGAATTGACGGTTCTGTAGGAACCAGATCGAAACCAGGCTTCCCGGTTCCAATTCGAGCTGTTCCAAACCAGTGACATTTCTAGTCTCGTGCAAAGAACATAATTAGAAGTAATACAAAACATTCACGCTTAAATGTCATACACAACAATATATAATCTTAGTAAAAAAAAAAATCCATGTTAGGGAAAAATTATGGACTTGTTAACCTAAGATGTTGAATCAGAAGAATTATTTATGACAAAGTTACAATTATACTTAATACAATTAAAAGAGCAAGGCTAAATTGATTTCTTATCCTTATTCCTACCGGTAGGATCTCTATCAATCACACGAAAAACATACATGTGTAGGTATAAGGATTCGATTATGATAATCACAAGTGTGTCGGTAGATATCTCCTCGAGTCAATTTGAACCGGGACTTGACACGGACCAACTACGGCGAGTCTAGCATTAAACTTGCTCGCTAGGAAGGTTCAGACACGTAAGGTTGACAGGTCCTACACAAGTCCATCCTATGGACCCGTTTGAATCGGAAGGTCTAAAAAATCTACCTAAATAAAAAAAAAAAAAAACAATAATCATGACATAATTTTTTGCTTTTTGAAAGGTGAGATTTTCTTTTTTAAGGATAGGGTCAAACCATCTAGGCTCGCCCTGTGAACCAGTGGGTCCGTGGGTTCAAATCACCCCACTATCAAGATGAGGTAGTTTCGGGTCCAACCTAGAGAGATGTCTAATGCTGCATGATTATTACACTATATATGACCTAGGAAAATAACACATTCAGGATGATCAAAGAAGAACTGTATAGAAAGGAGGAGGCTTTAAAAAGCATCAAACCTCACTAAGTACAATGAAATAGTATATGTTCTTAATTAAAAGCTTATTCAAATGAAATGGGACTACTAGTATTTATATGGAGCCTAGCTATTGATATCATCCGTTAGATTGGATGAACGACCTATGACTAAGATGAATTTCTCATAATATATGTTAAAATGGTCTCCCTAGTGGATTTAGCTCATTAAAAGCATTTTTTGTAATGCAAGGGCGCCTTTATAAAGAAGGTTGAAAGGTTCTACTCCAAGCCTACCATACCAATTTTCCTATTATCATCCTGATATATATGGAACTAATTTTCTAAGTCCTATTATTTTAATTCAGAGAGTTAAATCCAAATTGACATTAACCTTAGAGTCCCTTAAATCAAATTTAGTGATCTATAATATATATTTAGATGGTTATCACATTTAATACCAACTCTTTATGTCCTATTTTTGCTATTGAATTTAAAAGTGTTAATTTAATGCCTAAATTTTATTCATTTTTGCAATTAACTACCTAAGTTCTATCAAAGTTTGTAATTAACTATTTAAACTTTGCTCCTCTTTGCAATTAATTGCCGTACTAAAATTGTAAATTAACACTTTAGTAATTAAATGCAATATAGGTATCAAATATAAAATTTATCTATATATTTCGGTTTTTACTTGTTTTGCTTGTACATGGCTGCAGGTGATTACTTGAGACAAAAATATTTAATTTTAGGAGAACTTTGTCCAAATTGGGTGTACGTTCTGAGGATGTCAATGAGAAGAATAAATAACAAAACATTTGTTAAATAAATACATGGAAATATTACACATTCCAACCTGCAACAAATTCAAAATCATCCAGAATTGAAAGAAGAAGATCAACACCATGCACATACAGCAACAAATTTAGCGAGAAAGCTTATAGTAAAGAATCAAGAGAATCGCAAGGACTAGAGCTGCAATGATGGAGCTAATCATCCATTTGTTCCTGCTCATCCTTCTTGACATGGCAGTCAAAATCTTCTTGCTCTTTACAATGCTCTCATCCACACGATTAAGCTGCGAAAGATGATACCATGTAAATAGATCTATTCCCCACGTTATGAAATTAGGGATTACAGTGTCAAGTGGATTAAAATTCTAAAACCACAGCAAATATTTACACAGTTTGATATGCTTGGAGATGTCGTCTACTAGCTTACCCTTGTTTGTGCTGCATCTTCCATTAATGTTTCTTAACATACAGGAATATTTTGGCTCACACAAAGACAAGTAATACTCGTACATGGGTTCTGCTTTCCTATATATAAATCGTGCATATATTTCTATATGCATATGCGGTCACCTATTTTGGTCTCATATGATTGATATTTGCGCAAGGAAACATTTTCATGGTGGAGCATTTGGAGAAGAAAAAGGGAGGAAATGCATTGAGAAAGATAGGAGGCCATTGATGAATTGCCTTACAGAGTGCAGGAGAAGATAATCAAAAGATGAATGTTTCCATATAAATTAGATGGATAAGGTGCATACCGTGCTATGAGCATGTAGAAGGGACTGCCGTTGTTGATGCAAATCTTGAACAATTGCACCACCAAGCTCCTCTCTTTCAAGCATTATTCTTCTACTTTCCTTAATCCTTTCACTGGACTGATTCAACCTCTCGGTCGACATCAATAACCTTCCTCTTTGATCAGCAGCTGCCTGACTCAATGGGCAAAGGTTTTCAGCATAAGACATTGCAAACAAAGACAACTGCTTATAAAAGTACCACAAGTGATTATGATTATCTTTTTTAGCATAGTGGTAGCAAAGCAACACAGCAATGTCACACTGAAAGTCAAAGCCAAGAGGGATAATTGTTTTGATTGTTAGATTTTTATTTGTATCGGTAACTTATTGGTATCAGATTAATATTGATTTAGTATCAATTCGGTTTAGTCTAATTATAAGCAAACTGTATGTTTTATATTAATATCATATTTGTATTGGTTCAGTATCAGTTCAATATTAGTTTGATATGAAAATAACGGCAAAACGAAATAATACCGGTCATTCAAATAGGCCATGATTTCAGGAATAGAACAAACACTTTCTAACAAGAAAGATGCTTGTGATCATGCACCAGGAACCATATATTTTCTTACTCAAGAATGTGCATTCTAATCCTTGTAATATGGACTTGATGAGCTTTTATTTTGGGGCCAGGTGATATGGTATTCAGGCATTGAGAAAGACGTTGACGGGTGCTTCTATGTAGAAGAAAGGTATGCCATATTTTTGAATGGCAAATGACATGTCCACTGATTTATTTAGCAGGTAGAACAGAGCCGCCAGACAACTAATGTTTTTGTAACTACTAAGTCCTTTGGAATGAAGAATTTGTTCACTGATGTTCTCCTCTTAATTTCAAGTTTGTGCCTATGAGGCATGGAAGGCTGTTTATGAAAGCACTATCAATTAATATCTGCATATAACTTTCGAACAGACAAAAATACCATCTTTGTATCAGCCATTCCAGATTCCAATAACTTATCTCGGGCAGCTTGGTTAGCGTTGATTGTAGTTAGTCTTTTAACTTCGGTTCTCAAATCGTTTAAATCACTTTTGTACTCCCTCAACTTTGCAAGAAGGTCTGTTTTAATGTTAGGCTGCAAACTCCTTGCTTCAAGATCCATTTTGCGAATCTGAGATTTCACGTAATCAAGACTAAATTAATATAAACCACGTAAGGAGTATTCTGTATTTGGCAAAACGGGTTTCATACCAGTGCCTCGGCCTCCTCCAACCCTGTGTTGATTTCAGCATTTTGCTGCTTCTTCTGCTCTGGAATTCGAGGAAGTTTAAGGTCAATAACGATTATCAAATTAAAAAAAAAAAAAAAAGACAAAAAGGGGAGAAGAGTATGCAGCTAAAAGCATTAACAAAAAGAAGAATGAATAAATTGAACAAAACATAAGGTCAACCTTACTTGGAACAATCACTAAAGATCGAACAATGGATCTCTAAAAACGATACAGGGATACCTTAAGGCGTGTAGAGTTGATATTGTATGAATTAGCTACAACGTAGCAGTAGAAATGGTGATCAATATTCAGAAAGATAAAGGGCTAGTTGGGACTTGGGTCACAGGGCGCTTACCTTGTTCAAATCTATTGAATGGATTGATTTCTTTCAGAAATTATTCATGCATTTCTTTGACATCATATGATTCGTGTTGGTGTGCATCAATGTGCTATTTCCTAAAGGTTCCATATATGTAACAAGAAATTTGAAATTCAAGAGCCTCTTATACTATTTTCTTGATCATGGACATCATAATTTATTTGGGTAAATTACACCAAAAGGTTTCAAAGTTTGGGGATTAATTTATTTGAGCTCCTAATGTTTTGAGAAATAGGTCAATTAAGGTCCTATCAACACGTGTCATGACGTGACAGATCTTTGTCTTGTTGACAAGTGTCATCAGGAACCTCAATTGATACACTTTTCCAAACCTTAGACCTTCTTTTAAATCACTAATTATTGATACCTCAAATTAATTACCTCCAAACTTTCGGACCTTCTATATAATTTATCCTAATTTATTTGCATATACACATGCAAGACAATGATCAAACTCTCCGTACTTCAATGAGCATAAACTAATGAATCATGACAGACAGGAAAATACAAAAACACTATCTATTATCAGAAAACAGACAGCATTATCACTTTTTACCTCCATAAAGAAACCCGATAGTAGTGTATTTGCTCAATAAGTTAGTGGAAATCTCGCAGTACTGCCGCTCATATCCCTCGAACACTTCACTCATATTGCCCTCCTACTCTTTTCTCTTCAGACCACTCTCCAGACGCATCAACAAGCCACGATCGAACCCCAAACTTTACATAAACCATAAAGAAAACCACATGAACACAATGAACAATGAAAAGCATTCGTTTATCAGACCATGTAAATCACAATTTAAACATAAATAAACAAATCTGCTTTGCAGATGGACAACTCCGGTATTCCTGTCTATGTCCTGTCAATCACAAACTACCAAATGGGAAACTTCATTTACCGTCCGTTTATTTTGCTGAATGGATTAAGGCTATGGTGTAATTGCTATTATTGAATAATAGAATGAATCTGTAATATGATTTTGAAAAACAAATAAATTCTAGCATTTCATTGATTTGGCTAATGCATCACTATTCAATGTTTTTTATAATAAGATATTTTTTTTAAATAATTTATAGGAACTGTTATTATAAAGAAGTAAACAAACAGTTAATAATGTAATTGCAGGGATTTGGACGTGCATTCGGCAGTCGGCACGACCTTCAGTGCCTCACAAATCACAAACCTGTAGATATAAATAAGCAAAAAAATAGCGGAACACATTGTAAATATATATTAACCATTGTACTTTGTGATCGACAGTAAAATCTGAAATTGTCGATCATCGCTCCATGCATGTAATATTATACTAACAGTTTATTAGATTAGGATCAGAATGTGGAAATATTATTTGATAATTTCGACGGTCGGTGATCGCGTATGAGAGTGCATGGATTTTAGGGAGATAAAGAAGAATTTTTTGTCCTGAAAGTACATGAACGCACACCAATGTGAGCATGAGCTTGGATCGCCATTGATATAGAAAGTGCAGAGATAGGATGGCATTAACGTACCGGGATATGATCGGACGCCGATGGACGGTGGCAGCAGAGTGGGGACAGGGAAGGTGATTTAGACGTGAAATAGACATACTTTTATTTCAATAAATAGAATATATATTTTATTTAATTCCTTGGATAATAATCCAAGCCAAAATCTACAGCCATCGCACAACCCGCTAAACATGAGCTCTCTAAATTCAGACCGACCTATTTAGGTTATGGATTGAACTCTTTGACCCCGTTCAACCTATTATGAACTTTGAATTAATCGTGCAAAATCAAATCAAGTTACCCTCGCTACTGCTGACCTAATACCCTGAAACGTCTAAAGAGCTCTAACTTGCGAGGTCGCAATTAGTGGATGAATCTAGCAATCTTCAACTCACACCTGAAGATCTCGAAATCTAGCGTAATGGGAAGGTATATTGGGATGCACTTGAGATAAACATTCTATTATAGTTATCCGCTTGTTAAACACCTTTTTATCCACATAATTCGTTTGGCAACTTTGAGCAGTTTGAATTCATTATTTGATTATCGTCTTGTACTAATTGAGATCCCACAATTTGCTTGTTACCTACTTCCTGTAATATATTGGTTATACACACTTCCTTCCATGGAGAGTCTCATAGGATGTTATCTAGATAGTTGTCTAATAGCTATTATTATAGGCAAATTTGACCGTGGGCAAATGCTTATCCTAGTAACCACCAAAATTGAGTGCATAGACCTATAACAAAAAATGTTATGCAAGCTTTTTCAAAATTTGCCCACAATCTTGGTTCTCCAAATTTGAAACAATTGTCACAAGCATACACAAAGTTTGACCATCTCCTTTATAAAAAGTTTAACTAATCTCTTCGACTTGTGCACCATCTTGAATAGGATGAAGTTTGTTGACATGGTTAATCTATCTACTACCATGCATATTATATTAAACTTAGCTACATGCTCTCACTTCCACTTTTGCTTAGGTATTGATAATGAATGCAACACACTTATTGAATTCTTCAAATCTTTATAGATCTTGTTCCTATCTAGGTGTATGAAATAATTGGAATAGTATGCCTCTTTTGACAGCACTTTTTTGAATGTTAGATTACTTGATACATGTAGTTAACCTTTATATCTCAAAATTCCTTCAACATTCAATATAAATCCAATAACCTTACCCTATTCCATTTTCTTCCTTATATCTTGAATACCTGCATCACTTATCTGTGTTGCCCTAATATATCCACAGGAGTTTATTGAATTCTTAGATGGGCTAGTTAAGCTCCAACTTCCCATCTTTAATTTATGCATATCCTCAATAGAGTTGTTGTAAATGATTATGGTAGCTAAATTATTTGGCTAAAAAAAAGTAGCTAAATTGCCTTATTGCTTTCTACTATGCACATTTGCAATGTCATTCGCCATTACTATGATGATACTTCATCTCCTATCAAGGTCTTTTATTAACTCCAACCAACACCATTGTTTTATGTTCATTTCTTTTTACATGAAGATATACTTAAAGCTTTTAGGATTGGTGAACACCTTACATTTCTCTCTCTCCATATAGATAGTGTCTCTATAATTTAAACACTAATACCACAATAGCTAATTCCAAATCATGAGTAGGTTAATCTTTTTTTCATGGTTTCAGCTGGCGTTGTGTATATGTAATTACCTTCCATCACACATAGGTATACAACTTAACTCTTGAATAGAAACATTTTGTAAACTGTAAACACTCCTCCTCCTATGACTAATGCAAAAATAGATGTTAACACCGGTTTCTCCATTAACTGCTGGAAGATGTTTTTGACACCTTTCATCCAGTTCAAATTTTACTCCTTTAATACTTTTCTTTTTCATTTAATTTTATGGGAAATTCTATGTTCCATGCTTTATTAATAGAACAGGTGTCATTAGTTGCACCACAAAAATACTTAACGTATTGAACACAGTGTTTATTTTTTTCAAATGGCTCCTAGATGGGATCCAAGAAGCATTCTTATATTTACTTATATTAATCTTCCTTATAACTCAATAATAAAAATGTAGGGACCGTAGAATTTTCCTGAAACTCTAATATGTGTTATAACATTCAATTGAACTCCTACCATTGAAATCTCCAATTTGTGATTTAATGCTTTATATTTACAAATTTCTAATGTTTATAATATTACTAAGGAATTACAGTATATTACTAAAGATCTATAGTTTCTATTTTTTTAAATAATTAAAACAATATAGGTTATATGGGACTTATATGATATAATACAACTCTTGACCTTTTCCTATCTTGTTGATGCTCATGCTCTTATTTTTTTTTTTTTAAATGATATACGGAGTGAAACTCATGTTTACCAATCCTTAAAAAAAAAAAAAAAAAGTAGGAATGATCTAAAATACAAATGACATAATTTTAATTATACAATAACTAATGCAAAATTGCATCTACCATATGCGACTTAGTGACCTATACGATTTACCATGTCTAGTAGACACAATTTTGTATTGATATTTTTATAAATTATTTTTTGTGCAATTTATATTTGCATAATTTTTATGTTGGCGGATCGATTATTAAACAATTTGCACTGATTTTGGATCCACTATAAGAAAATCTAGTTGAGAAAGTTTCCACATGAGCATTCTATTATATAAAAGTTTTTCTTATTTTCTTGCAAATACGGTATACTTTACACTACTCTTGTGGGCAAGCCAAAAGCATCTGCAATCAAATGTTGAACTTTAATTCTAATTCTCTTCAAATTTAATTAATACATATGCTTTGCACGTATTCCAATTTAAAATGTATTTATATTAACAAAAATAATACTCAATCAATAGATTATTATAATAATTAATATATTGTCAATAATACTTCATAATTCTTTTAAGTATGATATACAAAACACAAATAGAATTGTTTTATTATATAAATATATATTGCATATTCAATTGGGCTCATGCAACCTCATAAAGCAAGAGTTTCTTCAGTACAAAGGTTCATCCTTTCGTGACTATCATACTTTGCAAAAGGGACATAGTTGTTGAACGCATAATTTAAAGAAAAAAAACAAAAATAAATAAAAGAGAGAAAGAACTATTGATGCTTAAAAGCAATGTTGTTAAAATCGGATTGCTCCGGCTGGTCCACGAGTAGTTCACCTGCAGCCCAATCATCTAACCAAGTTCAATGGGCCAAAATGCATCATAATCAATTCTTTTTTGCTACCCAGTTTCCGCACATAACTGAAAATTAGCCATCTTACTCTAGTTGATTTTCTAGGATATGTTGTTTAAATTTAGGAATGTGGCTTACGGAACAATGACTCTAGCAGCTATATAAAAGTTACTATATATATATATATATATATATATTGCGAATAGTACATGAATTTTGATAAAATATGCAATTAGATATTGAGTTAATTACAAATAAATAACCTGTGTTTTTATGCTTTTATAAAAACATGACATGTGAAATTTTTTTTACATTGAACTAACCTACAATTGTCTCCGTTTTGTTCCGTCTAAATATCTGTTAAATTAGCCACGTGTCAAACACATATAGCATGTGTAAAGTAAAAAAAAAAAGACATCAGCATCTTCTCTAATCTGGTCTCTATCTCTCTCTTTGCAGCTCTCTTTCTCTCTCTACAAATCTCTTTCTCTCGCGTCTCTCTCCTCCCCATCCTTTCCTCTCTACATCTATCGCCGCTCACTACCAACACGGCCACCAAAGCATTACCCAGCAACGCCAAAACTTGCATCATCTACTGCTTTGATCTGGTGTCTCTCTCTCTCTCTCTCTCTCTCTCTCTCTCTCTCTCCAGCTCTCTTTCTCTCTCTACAAATCTCTTTCTCTTGCTCTTGCTCTCTCTCTCTTCCCCTCCTTTTCTCTCTCTACACCATCATCGCTCACTACCAACATAGCCACCAAAGCATTACCCAATGACGAACCACCACCAAAACTTCGAACAACCATCTACTGCTCAAAACCAACAACCACCAATCTAAACCGAGACCATTTTCTCCTTCAACCCGCAACTTCTTCACAAAACCACCGCCTAACACAACCATGCTAGACACCACTATCACATAAACAGAGCCGCAACTAAGATAACTACACATGCCAGAACCATCACTAACAACCCATGACAACAAGCACGATCTAATCACCATTGATATGACTGTTTCATCCATTTTAAAGTGAGAAGATAACAAAGCTTCTAGCTTTGTTTCTATTGATGACTCGATGAGGCGATGATTCAGTGGAATGGTTTTGTCAAGATGCGATTGTACTAGATGCAGGAGATGGTGGTTCTATAGTTCTATTGTGTTTATGGGTTTTGTTTTTTGGTGGTAGTGAGAGAAAGTGAGGTGTGGGAAAGCTTAGTTTCCCCATCAATGGAGGTTCAACCTTCCTTCCAAAAAAAAAAAAAAAAAGTGAAATTGGGTGATGATAAAAATTTTTAAGAAAGATAACGCATGTATGAAAGGAACTAAGTCACTTTTCCGTTCAAATAGGTTGAAGTTGAAATGAAGAAGCTGATGTCTTTATTTTTTTCACCTTACACATGCCATATGTTTTTGACACGTAGCTAATTTAACAGATATTTAGACAGAACAAAACGGAGGCAATTGCAGGTTAGTTCATTGTAAAAAAAAATTTCACGGGTCATGTTTTTGTAAAAACATGAAAACACAGGTCATTTATTTGTAATTAATTCTTAGATATTTGAATTTTAAAACTGATTAATTGAATATTTAGAATAACTTTTCGTATACGTTAACAGTACCTCTATTAAATTGGTTAGCACTATCATCCCACATGAAAATTTTAACCAACATGACGGAGTTATTGTTCGCATATACAAAAAGTTTTTTTAAATACTAAATTAATTGGTTTAAAAGTTCAAGAACTAAATTGATCAATTTCAAAGTTTTGATATCTAATTAAAGTACCATTCACTGCATTTACCTAAAGTAAAATTATAGAAATTGCCGCTTTGTAAAATCATAGTTTTACATGCTATTTAGAGTTTGTGGTGACTCTTCTAAGTTATTCTCCACATCTAAATAATAGTGTTGGTGATGGCTGGAGTTGTAGATGTTGGGAACATAAATGAAAAATATAAAGGAAAGAATATTTAATTTAATTAATTTTATTTATGCAACACGTCATGCTGTCATTCTTAAAATAATAAAAGAATAATTGTAATTTTTCCAAAAGTTAAAATCGATTACTCATTAAGGAGAATTAATTCCTTAGTTGCTAATTAGGAAGCTTACCCGAAGATCCCGATTTTGGAAAAATATCTCAAACTATGCTTAAGGTGATTTTTTTTTTATTCTTTTCTACGAATAAGCTATAAAATCGCAGTGTAGAAAATTACTTATTTCGTCAACGGGGTTTAATGCAGTTTTTATTTATTTATTTATTTTTATTTTTGTTAGTTCAAGTAAAGTAACAATTTCTTAGTCATTGAAACGGACTATAGAAAGATGACAATAAAAACAATGAAAGTATACTACAATATACATGTATTTAATTTGGCTGAGGTTGATTTGGGAAAACACACACATATACATGGGTGAAAATAAGATTTAATGCTGAAAGCTACTTGAACTTGGTAGGCTTCTTAGACTCGAATTCCTGTTAAGATTGACGAGATTTATATATAATTATGTTTTGTAGAATATATTAAGTTTTCAAACTTCAATTAAACTTAAACTAATCATCGATGGCTCTTTTGCAATAATGCCTCCGGAGGTTTGTGACCTAATACAGCTCAGAAGTAAATTTCTCTTGATGATGGGTTAACCTTGATCCGCTTGGCATGGTAAAATGAGTGCCCTAGAGGAGCAAAGGCGGATTCACGCACTCACCAGCTATTGGAAGACAGGAACACCATAAAGCATTTGCTTTTCTCCCTCTCAACTTATGAAGCAAACCTTAGAATAAAGAACGCCAGGAGCAATGCCTCAAACGCTATTTTCCCATACAAACACTAGGAGCTTCAGAATGATGAGAAATAGAAGTTAAAGAAAAAACATAGCTAAGTTTCTTTGCATTGGGCGTTGATGGTAGCAGAGACACAACAAGGCTTCATGATAATATAGCATTTGGAGTAAGGAGTTATGGCAGCAGCTTTTTGAATAATAGTGCAATGTTGGGAAATACAAGTTCATTAAAACAAGTGCCTGTACCAATAAAGAAGAAAGCAGCTTTTTTATTGGATGTTTTCTATAATATAATTTCACATGGAATCATTATTACGGTTAACTAAATGCTGTAACAGATTTTTACAAGAAATAAGACTAATGGAATTACTATTACAGAAAAGTGACATGCAGTTCATGTTCTTGATATGATCTTTCAATAGAGCTAACAACATATCATCTTAGTAAGACAACTCAAATTCCCAAAAAAGACTATTAAGAGCAGAAAGCATGAAAATGCAATTCACTCAGCAAAAATAATTCAAAGAATGCAACTGCAAAGTTACTATACTTTCTCATATTAACATAATAGAACCCACGGAACTCAGGATCCTAAAATCAGAAAAATAAATAAATAAAGAAATACATACAACAATGTAAGAGTATAAACCTATTATGCATAAAGTTCTGGTATTGTCTCAGGAACAAAGAGTTTGCTCGAACCTTTCCCCAGTCTGCATCTATCAACAGCAACATTTGTTGTCCAAAACATAAGCTGAAAGAGTCATTCATCCAGAAACTACATATTACAAGCAAGTGGTAGTCCTCTCCTACTAAGAAACTTTGCGATGACAAGGTGTCGTCACTTGCAATAATGGGAGAAGTTCTAACCAAAAAAATTGATACCTAATTGGTCAGTCTACACGTTGAAGAGCCATTGCATGGCTGAAGCTAACTTTACCCACATGCTCACTTGGCAAATTTTGAACTCAAAGCTTTGTGTTTTAATAGCAAGACCTCATTCATCTGAGCAATTTGGTGCAATAGTTGGGATATTTTCTGTAAACCAAAATCAATGAAAGTTCAGTTGATGACAAACCTCCATGAATACAATACGATGAAGTATAATATGCTATGCATAAAGCAAACAAATGTGATGAATAGCAATTCATAGAAAAGCAATTCCTTTCGGGGATGCACCAAATAAAACCAGGTTTTCAAAAGGAACTGGAAAATTCCCACATAAACTCATGTATAACGAAATAAATATGCATCAAAGTTACATGGGGATTCATGCTCGGTTGAAACCTAATTCTACTAACATAAGATCCGTTGTTTCCTTCCCCTGTTCACTATTGTACTAATGTTCACGGAAATCATGGGCCTTTCCGTTTGTGCTAACACTAATCATATGATCTTCCCAAAACAAAGCTAATATTGTCAAATTGCATTGCATATAATCAATGTTCACAATCATTAATCAAACGAAACAGTTCCCCCCCAGCTCTGATCATGCGAATCTACCGACAATGGAAATTCACCTTATAGTGTTTTTAAATTGAAAAGTCCATAACAACTAACGTTTATTCACAGTCAATCGATATCTCCAACAGGCATTTTAACAAACACGTAACCTACGATCCATGCAACTACTATTCCAATCTAATCGAATGAATCACGAAACCAACCTCATCTTTCTCTCTAATAGCACGCATCAATTCAGCCACTCTCTCTCTCCTTCGCTTCCTCCGCCACCACAACCAGACCCTAAAATAGCCCCAAACCAGCAAAACTCCAAATCCACCCAATGACCAAACCCAATTACTCCAACCAAACAAAACCCCCATAATCTTCGACCACAACACATCAAATCCTAACCCTAACCACCGGTTCCTCCAAGTAGAAACCTCTCCATTCTCCTTACACCCGCGAAGCCTTTCGAATCCGACGGCTGAGGCAGTTCAGGCTCATCCTCGTCGGACGGCGAGAAAGATAAGGAAGAAATCGATGACGGAAAGGGCGAGGAAGGTGAATCGGAGGAGGAAGAATGTGAAGGTGGAATTGGGGTATGGAGGTATTGTTGGGCATGTGAAACGTGGAGGTTTTCGTGGTTGCTTGGAGGGAAGATGTCGAAATCGTTTGTATTAGAATTCAAAGATGTCATTTTTTCGGCGCTCCTCGTCCTTATGAAGTGGCGATGCGATTGTTTTGTCGCCGGAAGAAATTGAAATGGAGATCAATTAGTGGCCTATCAGAGAACAAGTACGAGGAAGACTCCGTCTGTATCCTTGAAAACATTCATGGTATATAACACAACTTACCTTAAATTAGTAAGGAAGTAAAACCCATTTTTCAGATAAATTACATAATATTTATAATATATATTTTGGCATGAAAATACACACAATTTATCTATTATCTATTACTATGTATTAAAGGAGTAAGAGTCATTGGACTCCAAAATTGTGTATCCATGGTTTACCTATAATAACTGCTACATAATCTTTTTTCTTTCTCTTAAACACAAGAGAAAATATAATATTTATGTCAATTATGACCTTAAATTTATCATAATCTAGGTAACATGACTAATAAATATGAATATGAAGAGTTCAAAGTACTAAAAAGAAAGAATAAGACTAAACCTTAGCAAACATAAGCATATATGGTGCAATATAGGCAAATGGTAGACCAAATACGAAATTTAACCAAAAATAAGGCAATAGATAGTAAACCAAGAAACTATCACCTATAAGTTACTCAAACCGGCATAAAAAGTAACTTATAAGGCTAAATGAAGCAAAATGAATAAAATTCCACTAAATAATGATAGTATCGAGTAGGTTGAAGTGAGCTTTCAAGTGACCATTTATATTTATATACACAAACAGAACCCAAAACAGATATGATATGGTTAAATTAGGGTTACACAATTAGAGCCATTTATACGATGATATAGAACATTTATTGAATTAAGTGAAGTTACAAAAATCCTATATTTAGATAGATACGTGACTATTTATAGTAAATAGGTTATTACAGTAAAAATTCAGAATTTATCGAATATACTAAAAGGTCACAAAAACTTAATTAGGCTATATAGGTACTTACAAGATTTTATAACTAATTTTCATCATATCAACATGCGATCATATTATAGGCGAATTAGACTCCATCTTAGGTTTCTCGAAGGATTATTAAGACCACATCTGATATCATGCACATGTGATTAACTTTGACTCTATCACATTATTTGTGTTTGTAATTTAGTTGCATCTGTATAATTATAACAATATAATGAATTGCGTGGGTTTAGGGAATTGCTTATTGTTTGATGGATTGATTGATTTCCAATCTATTAAATTAAAAAGTGGAACAACTTGTTTTCTAATAATGATTGTCTGTGAGCTTGAGTGATCACCTTAACAACTAAACTAAATAATGATAGATAATTAATTAACTTGCCATGCAAATCGCAATTGCATGATTATTACATCATCATACCACCATTGCTACATATTACATTTCAAGTCTATGGAAACATTTGGAGTATCTAAAAAGAAAAATTATTAAGCTTAGGGTTTCTAGTAGACTACATGGTTCCACATAAACTATATGGCAAAATAAAGAGCGTCATTTGTGGTATCAGCCTTGGAAAGTGGAATACTTAAGGAGAATCTAAGATATCAATTTAGCAAAAATGAATAAAATATTAATGATCAAGAGATAATATATATAAATAATTAAAATTTCCTAATTGATATTTTTTTACTCTCCCAGGCCTTGGTGGTATGTTTATGCTTCGAAACCTTAGTGAGAGGGCACAAATGTACACCCTGTTTGGAATTTGGTTTTCCAAGCTTGTATTTGCTCATTTATCTAATTATTGCATTACACATATTTAATTAATAAACTTGCTTGTAATATTGTGTGTAATGGTTTGATTATCTCACTGAGACGTGGTTTAGTTACTCCCCGACAGGTTTAATTTGTTTCAGGTCAGTGCTTGATTGGTGTTGATTTGGAGTATCATCCTGGTATGGTTTCAAAGTCAATTAAAGTTTATCCTTTGGAGAAGGGAGGCAAAGAAGCTAGGAATCTACAGTGGCAATTATTATAATCATTATGATATAGAGCAAATTACACTAGAAAGTCATAATGTTTGAGGGTAAGATCATTTTAGGTTACAACATTTCGAAAAGTTTAAAAAAAGTCACAATGTTTGGAAAAGTGTCTTATAAGATTTAATTAAATAATTATCCTATTAATACATATTAATAGGGCCACAAAAGAAAGGTTTTTTTAGTTTTAATTATATATTTTTCCTGTAAACACATGCCAATGGTGATCTCAATTGACCTACTTCTTTAAAAGTTGTGATCTTCTTTTAAACCACTCAAAAATGTTATGACCTAAAATGAACTTGCTCACTAAATGTTGTGACCTTCTTTTTAAACTCTTTTGAATTTTTTGAAACATTGTGATTTAAAATGAACTTATCCTCAAACATTGTGACCTTACGTTATAATTTACCCTTATGATTTTTATATTATGTTGCTTTTAAAATCTAGCATTGTAATAGTTAAGTAATGTCTGACATATTGTTATTACAGTTATATATGTATATGCATTGTGTTCTTATTCTATACAACCTAATCCTAAACGTGAGGTCTTTCTCTCTATTGGGAATCTTATTTGTGTTAGTCTTATGAAACACTCTGAAGGTCTGAAAAGTAGCCTAAATGGATATTTAGGAGCTTTGGTTTGTCTTCATGATATATGGCACATTTAGGGTATCCTGTAGAGCATGACAATTATTTTTTTAATGTGTGAATTAAGACAGAAATGAGAGAGAAAGAGTGGGAGTAATATATGTAAAAAAAGAAGAAGAAGGAAATTCTATCATTCCGTCACTATCCAATAGTTCACACTATACACAACCGTAATCGAATAAAAAATAGTTAATATTTCAATTATCATATATATTTTAACGATTAGATGATTTAACATACAGTCCCATTGATAGGACCATAAAAACTCCCAAAAAAATAACTACCAATATTTCGCTTTTAAATTGTTTACATAAATAACTTTAGCTTAATAATAATAGAAGTTAGCATAGGATAAAATTTTCACACTATGGATACAAATTTTGGAGTTAAATAAATTGTTATTCTTTTAATGTGTGAATTAAGAGGGAGGAGAGAGATAAAGAGTGGGAGTGGCATACATGTATAAACTACCGGTATTTTACTTTTAAATTTTTTACAAGAATAACTGATTTTTGCTTAATAATATAGTAAGAGATAAGTGTATATATATTCTATCTCTCTTTCTCCACTTTGAAATTCCAAGTGGATAGTTACCTATGTACAAATACTGGTGTATTAGACAGTTATTAAGATTAAGTGGACTGTTACCCATGTACATATACCGGTATATTAGACAGTTATTCATTTATACTAGCTGTTATCTACTCTCATAAACAACTACTTTATCTCCCCTATTTCATTAAGTTCCACTTTATTAGAGTAATTTTTAGAAGTGATTAGAAAGGGAGAGATGAGGTTTTGGTGATAGATTACTGAGTTGACTCAGTATGTTTTTTAAGTGCTTGGAGAGTGATAGTGGGCAAGTGGCTAGTGTAGGTATAGTGTCGTTGTGTTAACTTTGGTCAGAAGAATTAGTACAATGGGGGTGGTTTGGTGTCTATGATTGGTTTTAGTCTTGGCTAGGTAGGCTTGAGAGTTGAGTTAGAGAGAAAGAAAGTTAGGAAGAGATGAGTTGCCTAGGAAGAAGATCACTGGATGAACTCAATCTTCTGAACCGTCATTTCTCTCCTTTGATTTTTTGTTTTATCTGTTTGACTTTGTGGATTGATCTAAAATTGCAATCTTTCCACTAAATTATTATGACTTATACGTGGCACAAGGAGTTAAAAACAAAACGATATCTAAAGGAGCCATTGTTGTTATTTATTTATTTTTCAATTGTCCGAAATATGTTTGGATTGGTAAAAACATAATACAATTTTTTTTTTTTTGCCTCTACAGGACATTTGTTTCAAGGTTTGTGCTGCAATTTAATTTTTCATCTTTTCATAGTGCTAAATGTTTATATGATATTAAACTACAATTACCTTTATATAGAAAAATGTGTAAACACTATATAAATCAAGGTATATAATTATATGCTACAAATTTAGAATGAAATTAAAATAATATTATACTAATCATTTTTGTTGATTTATTTTCCTTTCTAATTTCTTCCTATTTTCTTTTCTTAATATAAGATCTCTCATTTTCTAATCAAGAACGTAAAATCATAGTAACAATTTTTGGTTTATAGTTTCTTTTTTATATTTTATTTGGTTTATAAAATATAACTCCATCTAATTAAAAATCCAAATAAAAAATAAAATTTATTTTAGACCCACATCGCGGGTGTATCGTCTGCCAGTGTAAATATATGTGAATATAAGTTGATCCTGCTATATGAATTTTGTCCATTTGCTATAATTTTACAACTATTTTTTAACTTATCAATTACATATTCAATTCAAAGCTTACTTGTTATCATTACATGTTATCAATTTTCAGTCTTCATCTATTAATCTGGCCATTATCTATATCTAGTGGGTGGCAATTTTCCTAACAGGTTGTGGTTAGTGTCTTTACTTCTAATTAAATCCATGTTAATAGTAAAAGTAAATGAAATTGAATAACATTAATAACATAAAATTAAGCAAGCTTTTTCATTCATATCATAATTTTTTTTCAAGTCATCTGTTGAGCTGCATCTTGTATTTTTACTTTGTAATTATCTTAGCTAAAAATTGGTAGAGGGCTGATTGGACACTATGATTTAACTGTGGGCTCATTAGTTGGGTCTGTAAAACAAAACATTGTTAGCACCGGAGTTTTCCTATGTGATCACCTCGATGGTGATGGCAGTTATGCAAGTTGCAAGATAATCACGGAGTTAGATCACTAACCCATGTCAAGTTGTTTCCTCCAATGAAGCTAGCAACCGTTATGTAGAGCATGCCGAGTGATTTGACTTAGGGTTTGCCCAGTGCATAGCTTACCTAAGCCAAGGGAAAATCAAAGAGTCCATGATGAGGTGGAATAAGTCGATCTTCAGCTCAATGGGTTGGTCTAGGTGCATAATGGGTTAGGTTGGACCTAGAGAGCCTAAGTCCCATAATTGACTATCAATAATAATACATTTTTCTTGAATTTTTTTTTAATTGTATTCTATTATGTCAACAATTCATCAACATAATTTTACTTTTTCATTTTATTTATTTCCTGGAATTGTTAATGTAATACTCTCAAATACTTATCACTTGTCCACATTACACCTACTAATCCTTGTTACAAGCCATCAACTATTAATCATGAAAACCTCTGAAAATTGAAATTTTTTATTTTTAATCATAACGGATAGCTAATCCACATCCCTAACTCATAGAACTACAAAGAAAATTTATAATTTGATCAATGAAAGCTTGTTATGTCCCTCAACATATAACCTTCACATTGGATTCTTCTTTAAGCATTTTGTAAACTCTTCATTGGCACATAAATATACCAATATTAAGAAAAAGCCAACTTATTCATAATAATCCATTGACTTTTTTGAAAAGCAAAATGAAAAGTCACAACAACAAAAAAAGAATGCATTAAAAGTCTCTTTAGTTTGGATTGTCATACTTTGTTTTTCCAAAGAAGTGGAATGTTTTTTTGGTCTTGAAACTAGGTTTTTTTTTTTTTTTAAGGGTTTTGTTTGATAGTATTGAGGGGTTATCTAACTTAGGGATGAGGGTTGATTTTCATTTATGATAAGCAAATCAAGTATGTTGGGATTTTACTTTATTTTCCTATTTGATAGAGGTAACATGGACTAATATACGTGATATAGACACATGATTTGGCACTTGACTAACTTAGTTTGCATTAGCGCTATTAATTTAATATCCAATCTATAAATCTGAACATAGCATGACACGATTATAAAATGATCTGCATAAATAAAAACTGACACATATAAATATATAGGTTAAACCATACATGAGGTTTAGGTTCCGTTTACTCGTTTATTAAAAGATGCGAATTAAAAGGTTTGACTTCAACTTGTGAACCCATTAAAATGTAATATTATTGTGTGTTACTTCTTGAAAGCCACATATAATGACAATTATGTAGCACAGAGATGACTAACTCCACTCGAATCCATGTATCTACAGAGCTCAACATGGCTTAAAATACCTCTTCTAGGCATACTTTTCATATACAAGAAAAATAGAGTAAGGTTATAAGTTGGTGGACCAGTCCAACGATCGTGTCCTAAGCGACTAAGCTATATTTCCTTATAACATCTCTATAATTGGGTAAAACACCCCATTGAATGTAGCTTTTATCAACTAATCTCTCTATAAATAAACTTTGTATGTGCTCTTGACCACCAAAATAAACTAAAGATATATAAAACAAATATATAGAAAATTGAAAGAAGGGTTAGAGGATAGAAAATATTCCTTTCAATGACATAACTAAATGACGTATAGAATATTTGAAAAGTGAAAAAACTTCCTTAGTCCTTCCCAAACAGCAAAGACATTGATATTTTATGTCATGATCATGAAGAAAGTAAAGAAATAAAGGATTGAAAACCCTTTTCTGTGACACAACATAATGTATATCAGCTCTTACATTAATTGATAACATCGACCTGTTTGATACTATGAATAATTGGAGAAAAAGTTAATTAGTGATGTAATAAAGCAAACCTATGTATGGAATAACATGACATCTTTCACAAAATCGATCAACCATTAACTGAAAAAGAGAAGGCATCATCAGTCAAGGCTCTAGAAGAGTAAATCTCTCCTTCACTAACATAGGAAGAATAATCTTCACTATCACTGTCCCTTTCCTTAAGGTCTTGAATCTTCTCCACAGCTTCTCTTAGATCCCACCTCTTATCCACATCCCTTTCACAACAGCACATTCCTATCTTCAACAATTTCAACATCTCTCCTTCACCATTCTTTGTTCCTCTCATGTCCATCGAACACCTCGCCTGTCCACTCCTCCCGAACTACAGAATTAACCCACGTCCCTAAGTCAGCATTAGATCCTTTTCCTTGCTTGAGATAGTTGGCAGGAAACTTGCCTGTCAGCAGCTCTAGGATCATTATCCCGAGGCTCCATACATCGGTTTTTCGTGTGGTTCGATCTGTCTTTGTGTACTCGGGAGACTTGTAGGCAACCATGAACTGTTGAGCATGTCCTTTGTTGATGATGGGGACGAGGGCATAATCAGTCAAACATGGTTCAAATGTATTGTTAAGGATAACATTGGATGATTTAAGGTGGCCATGAGGAAGAATAAGAGAAGGTAATTCCTTATAGAGGTAAGCCAAGCCTCTCGCTATTCCTTTGATAATTTTTAGACGTGTAGGCCAGTCAAGTCCTGGTTCGCCAGGAGCTCTGTTTGCTGTCACAAAAATTATTTATTGCATTATTACTTAATTAAGATATGTATATTTTTTTATGCCCACTAAGATATGCATTATTAAAGCATGTGTAAATGCAACATTTAGTATTTAAATTTTATCTATTTTTATAATTAACTATTTGAACTTTACTTATTTTTATAATTAACTACCTAATTCAGGTACTATAAATAATCTCGAGAAATTTGTAGGCAATAAATTCAAACTTTTAAACATAGTTAATTGCATAAAGGGTTAATATCGTGAATAATACCTGAACTTTGCAAATAATGTAATTAGGTATTTAAATTTTAAAATTTATTAATTTAGTACATAAGAGAACTTTTTTATGCACATTAATAGCACATCCGTCTAATTGGCTAGCACCATCATCTTGTGTAATGTTTTTAACCAATGTAACGAAGGTATTTCTCGCGTACATGAAAAGTTCTTTTAGATGCTATCGATTTCAAAATTTAGGTACATGATTGAATATTTTATTAAAATTCAAGTACCATTTCCAATATTTATCCTTACATAAATTAGCAAAGTTTAGATACCAAACAAAACATTATTTATTTTTAGAAAAAAAAAAAAGAAAAGAAAAGAAAGAAACTTACCATGTAGATGACTAGCCAAGCTTCCATTTTCAATATAATTAGAAACCAATAGCTTTTCTTCTTTTCTATAGTAAAAGGCAACCAAAGGAAGTAAATTAGGATGAGACAATCTTCCTAGCCTTCTCATATGCTCATAAAACTCTTCTTTTGCCACATTGTTCATTTGTTTAAATCTTTTCACAACCATTGCAGGTCCACTTTGTAGCACAGCCTTATATGAAGACCCAAAACTCCCACTACCCAACACTTCAGCCGAGGCTCTAAGAAGATCATGCAATTCAAACCTCTCCCTGTCATTTCTCACAAAGTATAACTTGCCACTTTCTTCTCGCTTAGCCTTGTTGTTTCGGACTTGGAGCTGCTGGCTTGGAGAATCCTCCATTGGTCCCAGCCCATTAGAAGGCGCAAATATCTTTTGGGATTTCATTAGTTGGGCTCCTTTGTTTTTTGACCTCTTTCTCAGTAAAAATAGTGCAAAAATGACAGCTACAACAAGAACAGATGCAACTATGACGCCAATCAAAAGTATACGCTTCTTTGAAGATTTGCAAGGGGCTAGAGGTTTGCCGCACAAGCCTTCATTTCCTATGTAATACAAAGCCAACTACACATAAATTCTAAATAATAATACACTTTTTAATTAAATAAAGCAAAATATGTAAATAACCCTTTGAACTCTGATCACGATATAGATATATGCACATAACTCAAATATCTGTTTAACCCAAAAATTTAGATAAATTGACAAATTGAAATATCCCTTATAAATTTTAACTAACCTATAAATTTTGATCTTGGTGTGGAAATATCTTCAAATTAATCTTAATGTACCCTAAAAACTCATAAACATTAAACTTAGTACATGTGTTTTCATGTGAGATTATAAAATCATGACTTTATGATACCAATTTATCAAAGATCTTAGGAATTATTTGTAACATTTAAAAGTTCAATAATATATTTATATCAAGGTTAATGACTAGGATCTTATTACAATTTTTTCTTAAATATATAAAGGGATACATAAGATATATATTAGGATAATATCATAAACGGTATCTAAAGTTTGACAAAAAATACAATTAGATATCTAAACTTTGAAAATGGCAATTTAATATCTGAAAGAACTTGACGGAGATATTGTTTGTGCTCACAAAAAGTTCTTTCAGGTATTAAATTAATCAATTTCAAAGTTCAAATACTTAATTATATATTTTATCAAAACTTAGATACTATTTATGATATTAACCTGATATAAATTTGATAATAATTAAACCTACGTCCCGGTGAAAAACACTATACAAAAGGTTTTGAATGCAATAGTTATTTTTGTTTACCTTGGAAAGAAGCAGAATCCATCTGCCTAAAGCTGCGAGGTATGCGGCCCACAAACTTGTTATTTGAAAAATCAACCTTCGAGAGTTCCATCTGAGGAAAGTTTGGTATTTTCCCATAAAACAGATTGTCCGAAAGGTTTAACTCGACAAGTCTTGGCACTTGAAGCAAAGACTTTGGTATTTCACCAGTAAACTGATTTTGTGCCAAAACGACCTTCTTCAATGCCTTCATACCTTCAAAAGCATCATTCGAAATCTCCCCAGAAAACTTATTTTTCGACAAGTACAAAGTTTTCAACGAACTAAGCTTTTTGACATCAGGCATTGGACCTTCAAGGCTGTTGTTCTGGAAGCTTAGTTGGTGCAATGATGTTAGTTCCACGAGGTGGCTGAGCTCTAAATGACCCGTCAAGCTCAAGTTTTCTAGCAACACTTTGTCTATCTTACCATCTGTGCATTCCACTCCAAGCCACTCCACGATACAAGGATCGGTGTTCTCGTTCCAAGAAACAAGTGCTGTGCCGTTTGACATGGAGTTCTTGAACCGGATGAGTGTTTTGGTTTCATTACTTTGTGCATGTGAGAGGCTTATGCATGATGAGAATGTTACAATGATTAATGAAATGTAGATTGAGAATGTCTTACTAATAATGATATCATTAGTCATGATGTTTTATCAAGAAAGTAGGAAGAAAAATGAAGAGCTGCTAAAGGTGCATGAAAAATAATGAGGAGAAGAAGAAAGATGAAAATGCCAATGGAGAAGGAATAAGGGAATAAGGGCATGGAGTCTAAAACTCAAAGAGAAGATAAAAGGGGACAAATGGAGAGGTGATTTTGACGATGTTTTCTTAAGTAAGGATGAGTTGTGTTGTTAAAGCTGGCCGGCCCTTGTAGCTTGTTTAGTGCTTTTGTCTCGTTCTCTCCAACTTTGTTTCAAGCATTACAAGTACAACTTGTTTATAGCTGTCTTATTATTAAAAAAGAAAAAAGAAAAAAATACAAATATTATGTATTACGAGTGGTAGTATAGATATATAATGTATAAATATTAATTAAATTTTGATACGTGTTATAAATAAAAGAGTAATTATTAAAATAACTATCACTTATAATTTACACGCTTTTTTATTTTGTTACCATTAGAACAAGAATGGAGAATTTAAATGTAGTTTATATGCGACCATTGATAATTTACACACATTATATATATCAAAATTTTATTATTATTTATATATATATGACTTGTAGCATTTAGTTCCATAGAATCATTTCTCATCTCATCATGCTATTTTATATTGTGATTAATTTGGACATTTTGTTGTTGTCGTCGCCGACCAAGGATGAGAAACTTGCTTAGTCTTGCCCGTTATGATCGTGTGGTCGCATTTACAGTCCTATTCGACATTGTTGGATAATTAGCCTATGACTTTTTCCCGATCATAGATTTTTCAATATGCTATAAGTTATATTCGGTTCTTATGCTTAGATTTATTGTATGATAAATTTCATCATTGGTATCTAAATTTCACTTATTTTTGTAATTAACTAATTAAAATTTTAAAGTGTGAATTTGATATCTAAACTGTACCCATTTTTGCAATAAACTATTTGATTTTTGCCAAATTTTACGATAAACTATTTTAATTTACTCATTTTTCCAATTAACTATCTTATCTAGATTTTATAAATGAATTAAAAAAGTCGTAATCAGTAAATTGACACTTTTAAACTACAGTTAATTGATTACACAAATTGACAAAATTCATGTACCAAATGTGACATTAACCTTTTACTTTGTTGCTTCAGGTCCATTCTTTGTCTTAGCAACTAGCTTTTATTGATACTTGAAAACTTCTTTCTGTCAATTTTTATCTTTTATAGTATATAAAGAAGGTGCATAAATATCACATTTGTTAACTCAACTTTACTAATTTGTGCAATTAACTACCTAGGTTTAAAAGTCTCAATTTTCTACATAGGTAGTTAATAAAAAAAAGTAAAGTTTTAAGTATTAAAATGTAATAAGTTTGCGCACAATATCAATTTGAAATATCAAACAAGAAATGATGTTTTTACTTTTACGATGTCGGCAACTCCTGTCATTCAATATTTTGGAATTTGAGTGGCATAGTAAATTATAATAGTATATAGTCAAAACCTTTAAATAAGTTATAATAGTTGAAACATTTCTATTTATGTTCCAAGCAAACAATATGAGGTAAATGGCTATTTGTCCATTATTGAACAATAAATAGGGATTAAGCCAATTTTGGTATCTAAACTTTGATCGAGTAGATAATTAGGTACCTAAACTTTCAAGAAGACCAATTTCATACCTAGTTAAACTTTTTATATCCATTTTTACTACTTCACATAATCATTGCCTAATACGTTTCAATTACTTCAAGAAACAATTATTGGGCGAGGTAGCGAAATGGGCATAAAAAATTTGGTTAGGTATAAAATTAGTCTTCTTGAAAGTGCAAATACGTAATTGTCTACTTGGTTAAAGTTTAGGTACTAAAATGAGGCTTTTTACCTAATAAATATAGTGGTGATGGTAACAACGGTGGGTGAATGGTGGTGGGCATGGTGATATGGTGAGGATAGTAAAAATGAGGTAGTAGTGGTGATTGTACCAATCCTTTCATTAAGAGATTTCATTTTTATCTTATCCCAATATTTATGTACCATTTAATATTAAGGAAAAAAAAAGGGGAATTTTATTTAGTACTAAGACCACCTTGATCCATAGGTTACTTAAAGAATTACATAATATGATCCGTAAGATACTTAAGTAAAGTTTCTTCATAATTTTTAATACCTTCTATGGGTCCCATGTTATTTTAGATAATACTTTAATATTTTTCTCACTATATTAAATAAATATGGAAATAAATTAAAAAAATAAAAATTAATAATAACAATTTTATATTTGTATATAGCAATAATTTATCTATTATATACATAAGAATAATTTGATGACTAGTGAGTCATTAACGATGTTTACCATGAAAAAATTCTTTAAAAAATGGGAAAAACAATTAAAAGGCCGATTTGAGGCCCTAACAATGCTTTTCAAGCCTTGAATTGGCAATTACAGAGTACCAAACGATACTATGGCCTTAGTTTAGGTTGCAACTCAAAACTGCAGCTACAGTTGATACCACGGCCTCAACCATGGCCGTGGTTTTGGGTCGTGACCTAAACCACGACCGCGACTCTAGTTACGATTTCGTTTGTGGCTGTAATTTTGAGTCACAACCGAGCCATAGCCATAATTCTGGCCGTGGTTTCATCTGTGGCCGTGGTTTTGGATCCGCGATTGTTGAAAGAAACAATTCTTTCTTATTTTAACGATCTCTCTACATATCTCTTCTATCCATTGATGATGTATCGACTATCTTTATCGATTTTTCCAATTCGATTTGCTTCCAATGTTCTTTTTCTTGTTTATGGCGTTCCTCCTCCTTTGTATCCTTTAATTCATTGAAAATAGGTACATAATTTATTCTCATCAACATGTGGCAAATTTTGAAAATTATTTAAGTCCATGTATAAGTACAATTTATTAATGAAGAGATTTTTAGAATGGTAAAAAAATATAGTGAATTTTAACAGTAAAAACCTTGTAAATTTTTATGTATTTATAGATGAAGAAATTAAAAAAAAATTATGTTGTTGCAATGGCCAGAATGGCCTTTTTTTTATTATTAAAATGTATTTGAGGGTCCCATAATCTAACAAAAGTTAGAAAAAAGTTAAATAGAAATGAGCAACGTGCTTCATTAAGTACCTCAATTTATTGGTTAGCAGCGTCAAGTAACAATCCTTCGCATAGATATCCAAGCTAAGCACCTTAGATAAAGTTGGTTCATGTGAAAAGTTTTGTTTAGTATTAAATTTATTTTTCAAATCAACTATAGTAAAATAAGTTTTGTTAAACGGTGCCAAAAAATCATTGCACAATTAAATGCTATGTTATGAGATTTTTCTCACAAAACGAAGATCCACAACATCAAGTCATTCCGGAACAACTACGATTTCGAAATCCTGACATGATAAGAATATTGATGAATTTGACAAAAGCGAGATATAGGTATGGCTTAGCTAGTTTCGCTTGGCACAGGATTGGTGTCATGCCCCAAAGGGTGTCCTAAATGGCAATCCGGTGCATATAATATTAAAGCTAATGAATGATAACCTTAGTCACGCAGGGTTTCGATATCATATGCAAGGCGTACTTCCAAGATAGTGGGAGACTCACAAGGATATTATATTTAAGCAGATAATAAAAGCATGCAAGAACTTATATAGATAAACATGTAATATTCATTGGAATAATAGTCTCGTACAACTTCTTAAAACCTAAACCCTAAATGACCATTATTAGTGCTAATTGAGTGGAATTAACTTAAGATTAGCAATAATTAGTTGAAAATATGTTTTCATTAGAGAATGATGGGAATGAAGAAGAATTAGAAGAGGAAGAAGACTTTCAAGACCAACCAATCTCTTAATAAGATAACTAATAATGATGTAGTTCTAATAAGTTCTGTTCAACTTAGGTTACACAACTACCATTTAGACAAGTGCACTTACCGAAGTAACATAGAAAGTATTAGGTCATATTCCTTAGGGATCGTTAGCATCTACCATACTCACATTTAATATATTATTTAGTCGAAAAAAAAAACTTAGTAAAACATTATGAATGGGAAAAACACTAAACTAAGGTTAATTCTAAATATGTACACGTTTTTAGGGTAAAATTATGAGATAAGTCTATTGATGCAACAAAGAGCTTAGGATTTACTTCATCAAGTCCTTATCATGATTTCTTAACAAACTCAACAATTTGTTTGATGGGTATATTTATACTGTCGAATTCACCAGGGTAAATTAAAGTCTCTCTCAAGGTCAGAAACTCTATAGCTAAATTAGACCACTGGAATCTCTTTACAAACTATCAGTAACTTAAATTCACATAAAAATCAAGAATCCTTCAATTAAAACCCATTTTAATGAAATTAAAATCAAGTGATAGAAAGCTTCACTATCTCTATCTCTAGGTGATTATGAGCAACTTCATTAGCAATCTAGATCTATTCAAAAGAACGATTTCTTAATATGTTCAGTTGAAATCAAACATAAATCTATATGGTGCACTCACATAAACTCAGCTACTAATTATAAGTACCCAGTAAATTTTCAATTAAAATATGTTGAAATCACATGAATTAGGCCTTGGATTTACAAACCTTAAGTTAAAATGGTTATTTCTCTATGGATATGAACATTAAAGAGATATTCAAGAGAAACAATATGAAAATAAAATAAATATTACTAATTAAGTACAAAAATCTTGTAAGAACAAACATTGGGTTAAATATGAGTTTACCTAGAAAGCATGAATTTCTTATAAAAGAAAGGTTTCTCTCACTAGAAATTCCCACACTACTCTATTTTAGGTCAGAAATTTATTACATATGGTATAATATTGTTACAACATCTATGCACATTTATTTATAGGTATTACGACACATAAATTATAAAGATTTTATTCGTTGATGTGGCAGATTCTTTTTAACGAAATTTGTACATATCCTTACGTGCCTTTGCAGGGCAGTATATCCCTAACAACAAGCATAGAGTTACTTATCGTGTTTTGGATCATAGGCTCAAAGGTTGGCTGCGGTAGAAGCTGTATCTTTTCATCAGGGGCATGATTTGTGTTCAAATTATATCACGGTCAGAACTATAGGTGTCATACCCTACCCCCCACTACCAAGGTTTTAGGCATATGATGCCAGGGCAAATAACCACCACTAACCCCCTAGTGATAATGGTCGACACTGCCCTCAGGCGATGTGAACCAATGCATGCCCCGCAAGGTATCACGGGCACTAAAGGTATTGTTATCCTCATGTGAGTTGACCCCTATCTACAGCTTGTAGGGATTAAACCCAAGACCTGAGGCTTTTGCCTGCCCCAAAGGCAACACCTTTCACCAATTGAGTTTTCTTCTCAAAATCAAGGCCACTCAGGCCCTACTCATCCTATTCATCCATAAACTTCTCAAAATCTGACCCATAACCTAAATCATCATATGGTTCATCATCAAGACCTAAGAAGTAGCAATAGTAAGCCAAAGGCCCAGTACACAGTAATAAATATACAAGCAAAATGCTAAGCAAACTTATTCTAATGCAATACATCAACAATTAAGTCATTATCTTGCTTAATTCTCATTTAACAAAACAGCAGTGGGGTATTCAAACCCCGGGATCAAGCTCTAGGAATTTAGGGGTCTTGAGTAACAGCAGCTGCTCAGGGGGTTGATATAAGCAGTTGAATACCTATATTCCCTATATCTATTTAATAAAAGTAATCTCATCTAGAGTTTATAGCCGTTACTCAATTTTACTTAACATAATCTATAACATCATTTAGTCCACACAGCTCATAAACATTGAACTAAATCATATTACTTCATCTTAAGTGTAAGCAAATGTTATACAGATACACATTCTCCATCAATTACTCGCTAAACCATAAGAGAATCGCTATTGCATCATAGCGTACCATTATATCATGGTAAAGTCATTGCATCATGACTAAGGTTAAAAGCGCCTAACTACTGTGTCATTGCATCATGACAAGGTTACAACTTCTCAAACTAGATTAAATGATGTAATAGATAATCAATTCAATCAAATATTAAGCCAACTTGAATTAAGTCAAGTTCAATTATGCCTATTCCTAGTATACAACAATCAAGTTACTGCATACCTGAACTCAGTAGAGAATCACTAGTTTCACTTAAAGGAAAATCAACTGAAGAACCTTTTTTATGTCACATCCCGGCCCCTACTACCAAGGTTTTAGGCGTGTGATGCCAAGGCAGATAACCACCACTGGCCCCTCAATTGGTGAGAGGCGCTACCTTTGGGGCAGGCAAAAGCCTCAGGTCTTGGGTTCAATCCCTACAAGTTGCAGATAAGAGGTCAACTCTACCTGAGGGTAACAATACCCATAGTGCCCGTAATACCCTATGGGGTATGCGTTGGTTCACATCGCCTAAGGGTGGTGTCGACCATTATCACTAGGGGGTCAGTGCTGGTTGTCTTCCCTGCTGCCTTTGGGGCAGGCAAAAGCCTCAAGTCTTGGGTTCGATTCCTGTAAGCTGTAGATAGAGGGTCAACTCACCTAAGAGTAATAATACCTAAAGTGCCCGTGATACCTTGTGGAGTATGCGTTGGTTCACATCGCCTGAGGGTAGTGTCGGCCATTATCACTAGGGGGCCAATGGTGGTTGTCTGCCCTAGCATCACACGCTTAGAACCTCCATAGTAGGGGGTGGAGTGTGACAACAGGTATGACTTGGCATGGTTTGTACTTTTTCCTTGTTTTCTTGCCTTCGATTCATTCTTTGAAGGTGTGATTGAATCCAATCTTCAACTCTTTTAGTTGTTTTGCTCTAAATTTAGTTCAAATCACTTTGTTATTTTTTTTCTTTGATCTTAGGAGCTAAAAAACAACATTTATGCAATAAATAACATAGATTTATAGGAATTTGTCTATAATGTATTAAATAAAGCATGAAATCTTATAAATTGAATAGAGTCTAGAAGACTTATCAGCATCCTTAGATACCTCCGAAGAAGGTAATGATGACCCATAGTACTTCTTTAAGGTAGAAACATGAAAAACATTATGGATCTTGGAATTAGTAAGAAGCTAAATCTTATAAGCACAAGAACCAATCTTTTGAAGTACCTTAAATGGACCATATAAAAGCTTAAACAACTTACGAAAGTTGTTAGTTAAAGAAATATGTTTGTATGGTCTAAGCTTCACCATAACCATGTCTCCTTCCTCAAATATATTATTAGACCAATGAGAATTAGCTATAGTCTCCATCCTAGGTTGAGTATCCCTCAAATTCTGCTTTAAAATTGTCAAAATCTGATCTCGGGTGACCAATTCACTTTCTAAGGCACCAAACTTGGGTGTTCCTCCAACATAAGCAGGAATTGTAAGGGTGTCCTGCCATAGACAACTTCAAAAGGAGTTGTCTTTTCTCCCTCATGATATGAACAATTATAGGCATACTCAACCTACTGAAGGAACTTGACCAAAGTATTAGGTTGTTCCATGACAAAGCACCATAAATATTATTGAATAGTTCTATTCAATTCTTCTATCTAGCCATCAAATTGTGGATGATAAGCTAAACTCATACACCATGTTGTCCCACTCAATTGAAAAATTTATTTGAAAAACCTTCTCATGAAAATAGGGTCTCTATTTGAGACAATAGTCAAGAAGCACCATATAATGTTATCAAAATACATAAAAATAACACTGGTACCTTAGATACAGTAAAATGCTCCTCTAAAGCACTCAAATGGCAATACTTCAATAAATGATATACTATAACTAGAATAACAGTAGATCATTGAGATTTTGGGAGGAATGTAATAAAATTCATGCTTACATCTTCCCATAATCTATCTGGTATACATAAGGGAGCCAACAACCTAACTAGTGATTTAGTATAGTACTTCACCTGTTGCAATTTGCTTGTTGGTTTTAAGAAACCAACTAACCAACTGATAGATGAAATTCTTTAAGAATAAGAGGCACCACAGTAGACTCATTCACTAAAAACAATTTAGAATTAAGTTAAAGTAAATCATTCTTCCAAACTAGAGAATATTTATGATGCAACCTTGTGGCAAGCCAGAAATAATGCATTGAAACACTGGAATGGTTGATATTCCTATTTAAGAGTATCCAAAAATGAAAAACATGGAATATACCATCCAAAACATTGACCTTCCTTAATGTGTTGTCATAATAATGCATCAGCAACAATATTCTCCTTGTCTGCCTTGTAAGTAATAGTATAATCGTATCCAAGTAATTTAGATCAATACTTTTGTTGTTCAAAAGTTTGAATCACTTGTGATAAAATTTCCTTCAAACTCATATGATTTGTTCTAATTAGAAAATGAGAATCCAACACATATTGCCTCCACTTCCTTACTGGCTTGACAATCCTACATAATTCCCTAACATATGCAAACGCCTTTTTCAAGTGTGAAAGTAACTTCTCACTAAAATATGAAATGGAGCGTTCTTCCTGTAACTAAACAACCTCAATAGTTATGCCCAAAGTGTTTGATTCTATAACAAAATGCCTAGAAAAATTAGGAAATCTGAGAATAAGCACTTGTATTAAAGTTGCCTTTAATTTCTAAAAAGCCTCCATTGCTACTTCACTCCACTCAAATTGGTCTTTTTGTAACAAACTAGCGAATAGGCTAGCAATATTAACATAACCTTTGATAAAACATCTATAGTAACCCAACAAACCTAAAAATGCTCTCAACTGTTTGAGTTAAATGAGGACTGACCATTATTTAACCCCATACCTTCAATGGATCAAGATTTACACCATGTTGAGACACAATATGGCCCAAATATTCAATTGTGTCCTTACCAAAAATATATCTTACCTTAAGATAAAAATTATTTAGCTGTAATGGCTTCAAAATTTATTCCAAATGAGTCAAATGATCTGACATATGTTTATTGTAAACCAAAATATCATCGAAAAAACTATCACAAATTTTTAAAGATAAGATTGAAAGATCATACTCATAATTGTTTGGAATGTAGCAGGTGCATTGCTTAAACCGAAAGGCACTATGATAAATTCATAGTGACCCTCATATGTTCGAAAGGTTGCTTTTTCAATATCGTTTAGATGCATCCAAATTTGATGCTAGCCTGATCATAAGTTTAGTTTATAAAAATGAGTAGCACCATGCCACTCATTCAACAATTCATTGATTGTTGGCATTAAAAATTCATTTTTAAATGTGACTTGATTAAGGCCATGGTAATCTATATGAAAACACGAACTCCCACATTTTTTCTTAACAAGAAACACTAGACTAGAAAATGGGCTAGTATTATATTGTATAATGCCTAAATTCAACATTTCCCTCACCTACTTCTCAATCTCACTCTTTTGGAAGTGTAGATATCGACAAGATTTTACATTAATAGGTTAGGCTCCTTCCACTAAATAAATGCAATGTTGTGTCTTTCTTAATGGAGGCAATGATTAAGGTGCTTCAAAAATAGATGCATATATGCCTAATAGTTGATATAAGTTACTATTGTTGGTGGTAATGCAAGATGATTTAGAATTTATCTCTTGAGCCAATAACTAGAAATAAGAAACCACCACATCTATCTTGACCAATCAGCGAAATTAATGATAAGAAATTTGAGTAATCATTAAATTATCATCCCCTACCATATAACTATAGAGCCATTATGAATGAACTTCATGGTCAGATTACCATACTCAATCGTAACAAGGCTTAAAGTATGTAACCATTGCACTCCCAACACAAAACCTGCTCCTTGAATAAATAGGAAGAACATAGAAAGCTTAAGAAAATATAAGTCCTTAAATTTCAACTAGAACATTTACACATTGTCCTTCAGAAGTAAGCTTACTACCATTGTCAATCATGACATTGAAATTGGTTAATGGAGTAATAGGTAGATCTAAATGTTAGGCCATTCATGATTGCACAAAGTTGTGCATGCTCATAGAATCTACTAAGACAGTAACAAGACAACCATTTACGCTACCTCTAAAATGAATGGCTTTTGGGATAACATGCCTTGATAAAGTATGGTAACTAATGGTTCCCTAATCTAATTGTTTCTTTTCAACTAACTTATTCTACAATGATAGGCCTTGATCCTCTTCCTCATCATCATGAATCAACAAAAGAAATTTGGCTTTACACTTATGTTATCGACTATACTTCTCATCATAATGAAAACATAATCCTTTGTCTCTCTTTTCTTATATCTCGGCTTGAGCTAGTTTTTTAATAGGTAAAGCTGGTTTTCGGTTTACATTACTGGGATGGTTTTGAAAATTCATGCATCTTTGCTAACCATATAGCATGTAGTAAAGACGTTGGTCTAGAAATTATACTTCTTTTTCTAATATGGGTTTTCAAGCCTGATACAAAACAACTTAAGATAAAAGAATCAGGAACACCAACAATTTGATTTGATAAAGCCTCGAATTCCCTTTGATATTTAGCTATTGACTTCCTTTGCACCAAGTTTTGTAGGGCACCTTTAATAATATCATATTTAGATGGACTAAAACGAGTCTTCATAGACTACAAAAATTGAGACCAAGTGCTTAATTATCGATTTTGTTCCAACTATTGAAGTATCGCAATGCTTCTCCCTCCATCATAAATGCAGTTATTTCTAGACCCTATTCCTCTGGCATTTTATGGAAAATTGAAGAACTTTGCATATGATAAATCCATCCTAATCGATCTTGTCCCGAAAATTTAGGAATTTCCAGTTTGATGTCTTTCACTAAAAATTCAACTAAAGAAGATGATGAATGAGATGCGTAAAAAATATCTTGCTGAGCAGTTTTGTGATTCCTCACATTGTCAATTTCCTCTCCAAACTATTGGATAGAAGAACTGAAATCTACATTTAAGTCTTGCAAATTCTATTGCATAACCATATTGGACTTCACTGATTCTTGCATTGCCTTCATTGCATCTGCCGAAGAATACACTAATGATTGTAACATAGCGAATTCTTCTTGAGATTTAGTAAATGTCATAATGCTTCACAATACACATCCAATTCAAAAAACACAAGCATCGAATTTTTAGGTTGTTTATGCGTCTGAGCCTATCAAAAGCACAAGCCCACTGACTTACACACTTTCTACCAAAAATCCCTATACTTCCTCTCACCTTTACCTTAGTTGCCCTACTTGAATGCTCTCAATCTAGGGTTTCGTAAGTACTTTTCTTTTATATTCTATCTACTGTAATTTCTATAGAAACTCTTGATTTCTTACTCACTCTATGTTTCTAATGTTGCGAGTTTGATGATCTTCACAAATCAAGCACGGAAGGAAAAGGAATATTATTTTAAGTACAATAATGACTCCAATAAGCACAAGGATATTTCGGGGGGGCGGGGGGGGGGGGGGGGGGGGGGGGGGGGGGGGGGGAGGAAGAGGGGTGGGGAGGGTTAATTTTCCCTTTTCCTTTTTTTTTTATAATTTCATTCTTTGTAATGCATACAAGTAGTTACTAACAGATCTACATAGTTACAGCTGCTAGCTACTAACAATATGTTATTCAACTAAATTCGTTTAGCTACATCTATTAATTTTTCACTTTCATCCTACAGTGGAATCTTTAAACTTCTAAGGATAACCTCTCATCCTTATACTTTGTCTTGTAATAGAAAGTAATAAAATTATTGTATTAGTGTGCGTTTGCTTTTCTTTTTTTTTTTTTTCATCATTAATTTTATTAGTGTTGAATAGTATGAAGATTTTGAAAGGAACATATGGGATTTAAGTATTGAAAATAAGTTTATTTTTATAATTGATTTATAGGTTAGAGCTACAAAGGATTAATCCAAATCTTTAAGTGGTATATTAGCTTTAATTCACTGGAGGTAAATTTTTCTAAGCCAAGAAGAAATAATGAAGACCAACAATACAAGTATAGGAGCTCGCTTCAATGTTGTCATCCCATATGGCATGAGGATCTTAATATTTAGTTTTAGGATTATATTTACTTTTATTATTTTTGAAGTACCTTTATTTATTTTAGATTTTACCTACTATATTCAATTAGATATTTGTAGATATAATAGGAAATGTATCTAGATTTGTTAGATTTCCTTTTATTATTTTTTAAGTGGTTAATCAATAACTTTTACATCAAATTAGATTATAAGGCTCATATTTAACCTTACTCTTGTAAATAGTTTCCTTTTTAAGGTTTCAAAATAGAGTGATTGAGATATTAAATAAAAAAAAATTGTTTTTCAAATGAGTGATTCCTTTCTTTTAATTGATGGTGTGAGATCGGGATTAAGGCATGAGCAGTGCTTGTACTTTTGGATTTTAGCAATTTGATGTGCAATATTTGATTTTGGGCAAAAAAATGCCTGTATTTTTAAAATCAAGGTATTTTAGTACCTCCATACACTTAAACTTGGACACTTTTTTTGCTTAAAATCAAACCTTAAGTACCAAATTACCAAATCATGACAGTATAGGTACTTCTCGTACCTTTATCCCTGTGAGGTCATTGCACATTTTCACAAGAGGTTTGAGACTGCAAGTTTACCTATTTACATTTTCTTTATTGCGTTTGGCTCTATCATTTAATATTTTATTTAACCTTACGGTTATCTTTGAAAATTTGAAGTGGTGAAAAATAATTATTAGCCAATAGTGGTAATAGATAACAAGTCTTGGTTACTAGAGAAATTCCAAGATTGCAAGGAGATATCAGGCTGGCATTAAAGTTTGAGTGGGTGTACATTGTGGGATTTCAAGGATTTCAATTACTGTGACAAATTGATTGCAATTAAATATTCAGGCAGTGAAAATAACAAAAGAAATTTAGGTTCTTTCTTTATTTTTTTTTCTTTTTCTTTTGGTTTGTTACTTTTGGTGTGAATATTTCACCATATTGATTATAATTATTACTAAATTTAATTTCCTTGATTAAATGATATCTTATTGTTATTGGGTTTCTGGTAGAGCACAAAAAGGATGAAGTAAACTGTATGAAAAAAGAGGAACTTCATCTAAGGTTCCTTAAGATTAATGTAACTAAAGGAAGTGAACACAGTTCTGAAGTGAATGTCTTGTTCAAAATGTGGAGAAGGGGAGATCTTTACGTGGAATTGATTTGACAAGGCCGAGCTTAAGTCGCATGTGGGCTTAAACGATGGAGATGGCACGGATTTGAAAAATTAATGAAGATGGGCTTACAGCCTAATTCAATAGAATGTGGTATTAGACAACTGATGAAAATGGACTTGAAGATGCAAGGACTTTGATTACTTGAATACAAGTTAATCAACAACCGAAGAAAATGGAATCATAGACAAAAGGATTTCAATAGCTTGAATATAAGCTATGAAGCTGCAATGTTTGGTGTATTATTTATTTATTTTTTTGTGTATCACTTGGATACAATATATATTAGAAAGGCTCCCACACAATATTCATTTCAGGTGATGGATGTGCTAATTTGCCAACTCACCAATTAGTTGCCTATACTTGTAGGGCATTATCCTACGTATTACATATATTATCTACTATTACTATTATAATTATTACAACTATCAACAGGGATTTAAATTTGGAATTTGACCACAAGCCCATCTTCATTATTTTTCAAATACATTTTGTCTTCATTAGAGCTATGCAAAAAAATCGATTGAACCGTGAATCAAATCGGATCAAATCGAACAGAATCAAAATTTTGGTTCTTTTTTTAAATCGTTTGGTTCATGATTCGATTTGGTTTAGGATCCAGAATCAAACCGTATGGTTCGAAACCATATATATATATATATTATTTTAAATTAAATATATTATTTTTACTCTTAATTGTTTCATTAAAAAATTAATTATTTTTAAATTTGTGACTTAGATACATATCATTCATGAGAATAAATTAGACTTGTCATATTATATTTTAATTATTATGTTATCTATAAATAAGATAGATTTTAGATTTTAGCCTCTAGTATTCTAACTCCTAAATATCTTTTTGCCCTTTGTTTTATTAATTAATTTACTTCTATTAGTTAGTTACTTATTGATTTATATAATTGATAATATGTTAGTTAAAAGCATAAATCGAATAAAATTTTGTGTCTTATATTGGGAGAAAGTCTAGTATACAATTATAGTTCAAGATAATTGAAAAAACTGAGACTAGTCACAATTATAATTTTATAATGGATGAAATCGTTTCCTTATATACGTTTTACATGTTTATTTGGTAAATGATTAATTTCAAATATTATTGTTTATATTTGCATTAGTGATAAGAAATATGTAATGGAAGTTTTTCGATATAATATATTTTTTATTTTATGAATAAAAACGATTTGAACTGCAAACCGACACATACTGAAACTTTTTTTTTGTTCAAAAAATTACGAAGCAAACTGTATGATTAAGTTCGAATTGAAAAGGAAAATCGAACCGTAAAATGATGTGGTTTGGCTCAAGGAGCAAATTAAATCGAACCGTACATGCACACCCCTAGTCTCGATTATCTAAGTCCATAGACAACTTAAGCCTGGCCTTATCAATAGAGTCGAAGGACAATTCCACGTAAAGATCTTTGCTTCCACACACTTCGGACAAGACATTAGCTTTAAAACTATGTTCACTTGCTTTACTCACATTTACCTTAAGGAACCCGATATCAAGTTCCTCTTTTCTCGTACAATTTACTTCATCCTCTTTGTCCTCTACTAGAAACCCTATAACATGTATTTTTTCTTTTAGTAATTTTTTCTTTCCCATCCTGCGTCACCTAGCCCTAATACTAATCCTAGTCCTAACAAATTCTTATCTTAATATTTTTAACTAAAAAGAGCATAATCCCCATTACCAAGCTCATGTAAGAGAAAAGAAAAGCTAGGATCCACAAGATATATGCTATAGGGCAAAGTGAAAAGAAAACTTAGGCTTCAATCCTAATCCTAACCAAAAGCTTTCTCCAAATATTAACCCAAACCTTAACCGAGTTATTCCTATAGCACGAAAGATATGAACTTAACATAATCAGTTAAAAACATTTTTATTTTTGTTCCTTTTTCATAGAAAGAAAGTTAAAGAACTAAGAAATAAGAAGAAGATGGATGAAACCCTATAATTCTTGAGATTTTATACCTTTGTTTGATATTGAATTCAAGAAGTAGTTAAAGCTAGACATCTATGGGAGAGCAATACATATAGTAACAAAAGCAATATTTATTTAAAGAAGATCGTTGACTTCTCCCACAAGAATTTGGTCCAAAGTCCTATAACTACTTATAATGGCTATTTTGTCAATCAGTTATGAAACCTAAATTTATATTTAATACTTAAGTCATAAATGTTACTTTCAATATTAACAATCAAATCTTTATGCTCTTATGCACTGATACAACTAATGACCAAAAAAAAAAAAAAAAATTTCCCATTCAACTGGTAATATTACCATTAAATTGATTTTAAAATATTAGTTTAAAAATATTAAGAATTTTAATCACAATTAAAATAGATCTAGATAGTTCAAAAATGATAACAAAAATGTAAGGAAACCTGAGTGTTGTAATAGTCACAAACCAGGAATTTTCCTAATATATATATATATATATATATATGTATATATGGCTGGAGAACACCAACGGTCTACTTTAAATAATAAAAGAGTAACTGGTTCTGTATATATGTATTGCTCTCCCATAGAAAACTAGTTCTTGATTTCAATATCAAACAAGACATCATTCCTAAGCATTATAAGGTGTTATCCATCCTCCTTGTTAACATTCTTGCTGTGAAAAAGAGGGGAAAATAATGTTATTAATTGATTACATCGGTTCATCTTTCATGCTAGAGGTCACACAATCTGGGTTAGGGTTAATGTTTGGGGTAGGAGTTGGACTGGGGATAAGATGCTTGGGGTTGTGAATTTGTGATCGAGCCCAATGTTTATCTTGTTTTGTTGTATAACATACATGTGGTAGATCGTAGCTTTTCTTTTCTCTTATGTGAGCTAGGCAATAGCAAGTTTAGTCTTTCTGGATTATAACTAAGAAAGGAATTTGTTAGGGCTAGGGTTAGTATCAGTGTTAATGTTAGTGTTAGGGTTAGGGTGAGGGTTTCAATTTTCTTTCAATGTTGTAATTGTTTCTCTTTTGTGTCTTTTGCTCTTTAGGTAAGTTTTTGATGAAAAATTCCCCCTTTTTTAATCATGTATAAAATCGGAAATTCTATGATCCTGCTATTAATTTTGATAGACGATCTTATCACTATCTAAAGACTTAGACCATACTCAACTATGATCGAACTACACAAAATAGTTAATATTCTAATTATTATATTTATTTTAACGGTTGAATGGTTGAATGGACAATTCCATTGATAGGATCATAAAAGCTCCCTAACAATCTTGTATTATGTATTTTGCATTTATCACAATCTTCGACTTGTTATCTACATTAATGAAAGTTGAAGAAAATCGGAGTTGGAACTAGAAGAGGTTTGTTTCGTGTTTCTTTTTTATTCTCTTCATTTCGTCTGAAGCTTTTTGAATGTGTTAGTAAAAATGATTCTTTTAGGTGCACAAACCAATTTCTTACACTTATTATTATTATTATTTTCTTGGATAGTGTTTTGATTTAAAGTTAAATTCAGGAAGGTAGTTAGATGATCTGAAGTTGCTATTGCGGCAATGATTTGAAATGTTCATTTAAGAATATTGCTACAAAAGGTATGATTTAAAAACTTTGGAATGATCTAATGTTGATGTTCATGTTCAAAAGATAACAAACTTGTTAAATTATATCACTAAATTTAACTTTTGCATTTCACGTCATTTCAATGTTTCTATTAATTCTCCATAATGTCATTAAGTGGATTTATGTGATGTTTAGTTTATAAAATTTGTATTGATAAGAGAATTAATTATTTTACTTGAATAAGAAATACTAATTAAACATATTTTAAAAAGTTTATCTTTCATACACAGTAAGATGGAATGTGTATCCAAGAACATTAAATAAATAAAAAACAGATATTCGGAGTCTTTATTTTTTAATTTCCTCGATATATTGTAACGATATTTTTTATACTTGATTTATATACAATTAATTATCTTATCTTTATGCATGACTTTTAGATACTATTACACTATCTTTTTTTACACAAAATAGTATAATAATGCATATAATCAAAGAAAAACAGTTATTTAGATGTTTGAATAGGTGAATGCTCAATATTGCAAAATAAATAGCAATATGCACATGGAAGTAAAAAATAAATATAAATGAGCATATTGCAATACACCCTTAAAACTTTCATGCTTCAAACACTGAATTAATTCTGATTTTTCCATTCTAAATAGTTATAATGCATAACAGTTGGATAAAAAGTTAAATTTTAATAGAGATTAAAAATTTACATAAGTAGAAGTCGTTTGCTTTAATATATTTACACACATACATACTATACTAAGAGTATGACATCATGGCATTAAGTCTTGGATTGAAAAATCCACATAAACATTATAAATATTAAGTGTTGTTCACTTAATTGAATATGATAAATGGACTTGAAGCAATTAAATAGAGTTGTAATAAGATTTGTTTTATTTAAATAAAGGTATCTTTAAAAAAAAAAAAATTTGATCATTGAATGGCTATGAATAATGAAGGATTATTTAATATTTTTTTAATACACTTTTTTTTAATGATATTGCTATTATGATTTACGGCTAATTAAATGTTACAGTAACTCTTAATAAGCTAATTGAATTGCTTTATGCAATAAATCCATGGATACAATTTTGTAACAAAACTCAATTATGGAATTTTTTTTTTCACTTTGAGTAATTAGGTATTTAGCTTTTTTTTTGTTTTTTTTGGCCAATCAGATGTGTTTATATGAAAGTGAAATATAAGATCATTTTTGCAATAAAAACGCGGCTACCGGCACTTGCCATGAACTCAACCGTAACAGTTACAGTTACGATTACCGTCATCGTCACGGTTGCCGTCATTTATCGAACAAACCCTAAATTCCCAAATTCTTATTTTCTTTCACATAAACCTCCCATCAATCGACCCCCAAATTTCACTCCACCTTCCTCTTATGGAGGTTATTGCCCCTCGAATATGCAATTGTAGTCGCTCCCGAGCTGGCTCGGCCGCAGCATGCAGCTTCTGCGGCGGATCGCCGTCTCCTCCACCGCCGCCATTGTCGTCTCACGATTCACAGCACGCCTGGCGTTTCGACTTGTTCATTAGGGTTTTGGAAGGGAGGTGGAGTGTCCCTCATGGGCTTCGGTTGGTCGGCGCGGCTATAGTCGGCGTTCTCGTAGGGCTTTTCACTTTGGGTAAAAAAAGTCTCCCCCTCACACGTTAGGGATTGTAGAAATCGGAATTTATGTTCTGTTTCATTATAAGGTTATGCATTTATTGATCTATACGAAAATTTTTATCTTGTTGAATAAAAGCACTTTGGATGCTGTTTATGAATTATAAAGTGAGCTAGGGTTTCTATATATTAAATTGTTTAGAGTTGATGTAGTCATGGTATAGGAATTTTTCGAGTTCGTGGCGAATTGGAATTATTGGTTCATTGTAAGCTGAGGATTGAGATTTTCAGCTGATTCCTTAGAAAAAGGACTAATTTGAAATTTTTACTTCTGAATTTGTGTTGGTTTCAATTCTTTGCAATTGAACATGAAGACGGTTTTTTTTTTTTTTTTTTTTTTTGGTGGAAAATGGTTTCCATTTGCATTCTAACTGTTGCTACCAGTGGTTAATGTCTTTATTGTGTTTTTCTTCAAGATTAGAAAAACAATCCCCTGAAACAAACATGCGAATCGCTCTGCAATTTTCCTGTCCGGCCCGTCTATAGCTTTACCTTTTTGTTAAATTTTTTTAGTTATTGTTGGGAACAATATTCTTTGTCAAAGGGACGTCAAAGAGGATAATACTTAATGGTTTTTTCAACTACAATTCTTTTGGGGTAGCTATTTTTATTTCTATGTTCATTTTGATGTGTAGGGAATCTCATGGATAAAGTATATCTTTTGTTTATAGGGGGAGCTTTTATGGGAGCAGTTGCGGGTGCTTTAGCTGGTCGGGCATCTGAGCGTGGTGTCATGCGTGGAGCTCTTTTAGGTGCAATTGCTGGGGCTATACTTTCTTTGGAGATCTTGGAGGCATCCCGTGCTTGCTGGAGTCTGGAGCAGAGTGGTGTAAGAGGACCTTCATCAATGGTTAGTCTACTAGCTTATTGTCTAAGATCTTTTTCAGTTATGTTTGTATGTCATTGCAGCTGCAAAATTTGATCCCTTTGTTTGAATTAGTATGTTTAAGCAAAATTTTGAGGCCATTAGGCAGAAGTACTAATTGCTTTGTTTTAACTTTTTTTTACTATATAAATGGAGCTTATGCATTCACTGTTGTATCGTAATTGGTACCGTTCTCTTGAATTTTGAGTTATAGACCAACTCTCCTGTCTTCTGAGTCCAGGCAGATTTCATAGAGGAGCTCCTTGAGGGGAGATTTTTAGAGGATGAATATGAACCGGCTGTGCTAACTGCTTATCGCTGGCAGGTCCTTACTTTCTTTTCCACATAAATTGCATAAAAGAAACATTATTGTACATGCTGTTCATCTTAGACACGATGATAGTGTTTGGTCAAAACTCAAAAGTCATGCATCTAGCTGCCTGTAACAACTCTACCTACCAACATACCATGTGTTGGACCTTTCTTCAGGATATTGATTAACCTAGGAAGCAGGAAGACGTGTTGCTTTTAATATCAAGTATATGTACAGTTAAGTCAGTGTTATAGCAAGAAGTTTATAAAAAGCCTGCTGGGAATGTGTAACACACTACTATGGAATGATTGATTAAATATGTAGCAAAATATTCATATACATAATGCTAATTTACAAGTTTCCTTAGGGTCATGATTGAAGATATTCCATATGTTGGTTGGCTTCCACATGGCATGTGTTTGTATTGCATGCCTTATTTATGCCAGGTGGAAGTCTAACAATTATTATTATTATTATTATTTTTTTTTTTTTTTTGTGTAAATGTAACAAGTGATTTTTTTTAAGATAAAAGGATACTTTTATTGGGGAAAAAAAAAAGGGCCAAGGAGATGAAACTTTTCTGAAGAGACAAGACCCTTCTTTTGTGGTCTTTGATAAGTGATCATTTCTTTTAGGCTGTGCTTTGGGAGTCGGTCTTGCTATCATTGCTCATGTATCTAGTGTGTGTGTGTGTGTGTGTCTGTGTGTATCTTCAAGCACTTATTAAGAGGATAGAAGAAGAAATTTCAATATTGGGTGATTACACAGTTTTATGAAAGAAAAAAGTATGTGGAAAGGTGAATAGTTTCTTCTTTTGGCTTCTTAACTGGTGCCCTAGGGCTAGCAAAAGTTTTTGCTAAGCATCTTAGTATGCATCTTGATTTATTGTTACATGGATTTTTCTCACAACATATTTTGGTTTTGAGATGGCAGACCATGGAAATGGTGCAATGTTGAGTCCTTATATGTTTATTGGAATGAACAGGTAAATATCAGTTATAGGAGATATGAGGAAATTCGTGAAGGCATGGAGGAGTCAGAATCCAGAGGATTGTCCCGACAGTCACTTAGGAAGCTGCCTTTCCATAAGATCCTTGAGGAACTAATACCAGCACAGAGCACTTGTTGTTCGATATGTTTGCAGGTCTGTCTCCTTGAAATTAAGATGCTTTTAATTATGCAAATGGTTCGTTTCTTTTTCCCCTCTTGTAATCACTTACAATGATAATGGTAAGGATGGATTCATTACAGAACATTGAAGCTGGGGATACAGTGAGAAGCTTGCCTCACTGCCACCATATGTTTCACATGACATGTGTTGACACTTGGCTTGTGAAATGTGGATCATGCCCTGTTTGCAGACAGATTGTTAAGTGCAGCTAACTCCCTGCTTCTGTAGCTTATGATATTCAAACAACTGAAAATGACCCTGCTTTATTGCTAGTGGTTTGGGAAGAAGATTATTACCGTGAATTTGAGAATGTATTCCTTACACGGATACATTACGCGGTTATAGTTTTAGAGTGAGACCTGTATGTACATAATATATGTATATATTTATAGAATGGGAATAATGGGGTTTAAGTGCTGATAAGTTTACATTTCCTTCTGTTGTATTCGTGCATATCAAAATGTCAAAGAATTCCGTTGCTCATGAGTCATGCCTTCATCAAGAGGAGACTTGTATCTAGTTCATGTTTTGATCTCCAATAGCCTGTCTGGAATTAATTTTCTTTGTTTGCCTGTAGAGGCGCATATGTAAAGTGTCAAACTCCTACAGTTGTTAGACTTAGATGGTTTTGTGGTTGTCGAACATTACCTGTTAGGATCACATTTTACTTGTCTTGTCTCAAAACACTAATGGCACATTTGGTTTATTGGAATAAAATAAGTAATTCCTTATTTTATGATTAGGAGAATTTTAAAAATAAAAAATATTTTTTTTGGTCAGGAATTGTCATTCCTTTATTCCGCACAACAAGAAATAAATATATATTTTTTAAATTTTTTGCAAACCAAATAAAAGAATAAGTATTTCCCAGGAATAGAGTTAGAATATGATTCCTTTCTTTTCAAAGTGTAAGTCATATGTGGTTACGAAGAGCGAAACAACAAGAGTAGGGACTCAGGATCAGTTCATTTGGTTGAGGAGATAAAGAAAGAGCTAGACATCTAAATTTGAAGAATGAAGATTATGGTGATGCATTTCAATATGGTGTTTCGGTAATATAATGGAAAAATGCATAAGTACTTCAACCAAGTGATTACACTTTTATAAAATTATTTTAAATGCTCAAGATTATTAGGGAATGGCATTCATACAATGACTCGTTTCCTTCAAAAGCATTCATGTTTTTGTTTTGTTTTCTTTTGATTTCCAATGAGCTTTACACTAAATGCTACGTTTGAAATGCCTAAACACTATACTGTGTTATGGAGTTGTTTCTCTTCTTGTACATGCTACATTTGTTAATCTCCTGATTTTGGAGAAAGAAGAAAGAAAGAAAGAGGCACTTGAGAGACAAAGGAAAGATGACTGCCCGATTAACGTTTGAATCCTATGGAAGGCCTCAGTGGAAACAAATTTTAAACATCTGCTGATATCATTTGCATAAGAGCATATCTAAAGGTTTGAATGAGAGACATTTTTAGGAGAATTAATCTCTTGTGGCAATTATTAAGGGTCAAGAGGAAAGTTTTACACATTTCCATACAATGGCTTTGGTGAAGTGCGTTATCTATTGAAATTGTGTAAATTTCTTATTACTAATGCCTCTAGGGCACCCATTAATGGATGCCTGTTTATTAAATTTGTAAGGCAACACAAGCACATAGTGATTCTACATAGTTTGGTTTTCTGGAGGGGCTTGGTACTCAAAATATCACCAAAAATCCAGTACAAATTTAAACAATGTAAAGTGCTTTTAACAAGATTGGATTCCCCTATAAACCATATGGTACACAATTTATATCTCACTATGCTTATTTCAAGATGGATTCAATTCTTCATTTCTTCTTAAGGTCCAGCCAAATTGAACTGCACAAGAGGGTTCAAACCACAAACATGATCCAAACATTTGCTTCCAAATGGATTGCCCACGTGATCTGAAAAGTGAAAGACAAAGTTAAAAATAAATATCAACAAGGAGCAATGATGAATCTAAATTGATGCAAGAATTCAACTATAACTTCTAATTTTGTTCGTTAATCTGTATTACTTCTCATCCACCCACTCACATTTCGTGATATTTCTCAAAAGAAACATTGTCAAACAGCCTCATTTCACGACTAGATTGCAAAACTTAGATGAGGTGGAATGTTATACATTATGTGCTGGAACAAGAAATCATACATGGATCTTCAGGACATTAGTTCACAGCAGCTGCTACCGGCCTTTTGCTGGTCTTGATTCCTCGGATAGCTGTAAAAAATCAAGAAAAAAGGTGGATTAAAAAGGATTTCACTGTTTGACCAAGCATAGAAGATGGCAACCCCCAAGGACGTAGTCCCACCTTCAGCATAATCTTTAGCACCAAAAACGGCAGAACCAGCAACAAGGGCATTAGCACCAGCTTCAATGACCTGTTAGCACATCCATGTGTTCAGTGTATCAGTTTTACCAAAACCTTTGTGCATGAAGTAATATCTGAATTTACTTGTTTGGCAGCATTTTATTTAGATGCCGTTTTAATATTATCCAAGTATAATTTTTTAAACATCTATGTAATCAAGAAAAGTACCTTATAAGCATTTGCAGGAAACACCACCATCCACTTCAATCCATGGGTTTACTCCCTGTCAGAAAACAATATAAGCTAGTAACTTCTTGGCATAAAATGATAAAAAACACATTACCAAGGCATACATAGGCAACGGTACCTTCTCTGCGCACATTCTTCTCAAATCAGAGATTTTCTTTACTTGGCTCTCAATAAAACTTTGCCCACCGAAGCCAGGGTTGACCGACATGATCAAGACCAAATCAACCACTGTTTTCACAAAGAGGCTGTGTTGTCAGCATGTGTTCTTTTATTAGCTTTACTTCTCATTAGAAATCAATCATCAATTTTTTAATAGGACTTTAGCTTACCACCATCACTAGAGTACTTACACCAATAAACTACAAAATCTAAGCATGGTTGAACAAAACCTGAATGATCCACCCATTCGATTGTCATTGGGGACATGACACTAGATTGCTTCTACCATTTGACCAGTGGAATCTTTCGACTATTGGAATCCTAAAGCTGTTGCAAAAACTGCTAGCTTTGGGCGGTCCAATCCAAAGAGCATTTGTATGGTCCAAATTTTTGTTAATTAATTAATAAAAGTCCTTCCAACCTTTCATATGTGTGATAAACAATATCTCTGCATTTATATATTGATTCTCTACTGAGTCGAACTGATGACCACATATATATCAAAGATACCTACGCTAGAAGTCCTATATTTTTGTGCCAATACTTAATCAAGTCCTATATGTTTTAAGTGAATGATTTAAGTAATATATGTCTACAATAGTAAACAGTATAATTCTCTCTATTTTCAGTGAGTTATTAAGTCTTCCATGTCTGCATCATTGCACCAAATAATTCCTTCGTGCTTATGACATAACTTATGGGAGATACTAATGGAAGAACTTAAGCAGTTCTAAAACATAAACATAAAGTACTTAAATGACTCATTGAAAACTTACAGGACTTAATTAATTGTTAGCACAAACAATAGAATACTTAAATAGTTCATTTAGAACACAAAGTATTTAATTAAATTTTGGCATAAACGTGGAGGACTTTACTGTATTTATTCCATATAGTCTTGAGTCCTAATTGTTGTACTACATCTAAAATAATACTCCAACTAATCTCTTTCCTTATGGAATTTTATTTTATATTACAAAAAGAAAAGTTTAAGGTAGGTACCACTGTCAAGGGAAGAAATGATTAAACTCACCATCAAGAACATATTCTATTGCACTTAGTGGGGTTGCGGGGTTGAGAACAACTCCAGCTTTAGCTCCTAAACTCTTTATCTGAAACATCAAAAAGAAAAAGGTCAATATTCAACATACATAGAAAATATGTCAGCGAATGCTTTCCATTTACTAGTTGACCAAGAACTAGAACTACAAGTAGTTACTACAGATGTGCAACAACAGCAGAGCACAATAATGAACAACTACGATACAGAACAGCCAATCTAAAGGATCTGTTTCCAACAATGAGAAACAAATGGGAATTATTAATATCGTGAAAAATGACCTCATTGTTCTGTTATTAGAAATATGGCAAAATATGAAGCCAGGTAAATTATATAGAGACCATAATCACATAATGCTGTTTATATAGAAAGAAGCAAGTTTGAAAAAGTAAGTAATAATTTTCTTCTCCAAGACACACAAATCCAGTAAAATCACTAAGACACATCAAAGAGAAATTGAAAGGAATGTTTTTCCAATAGAGCTGCACATCTTGGACTTGACAAAAAAGGATATAACAGGTAAATCTCCTAATATTTGGAAGAAAAGTCTAAATAAAACAAGTTTCTTACTTGATTAAGTGTACGATGCAAGTGAATTGTAGAAGATTGTTCACAATGAACACTGACTATGTCAGCTCCAGCTTTGATGAAATCAGGCACACGCTGGTCAGGTTCGACAATCATCTGCAAATTTTTATCTCACTTCAGTAAAAGTTCTGCTTAGTGCTATATAGAGTGAGAGACATATATAGTGCAGAAATGATACCAAGTGCACATCCAAAGGAAGATCTGTCACAGGACGCAATGCATCAACAATAAGAGGTCCAATGGTAATGTTTGGAACAAACTGGCCATCCATTACATCGACATGAATCCAGTCACAACCTGCCACTTCCACTGCTTTTACCTAGAAAGAAAAGGGTGTCAATACCCAAAAAAGAGAAAGGAAAGAAATATACCATGAAAAAATAATTAAAAAACATTTTTTATAAAGCATTTCAATTACAACATGGGGGAGATTTTTTAGCTGGTATAATTAAATAATTTTCAAAATGCTATTCAAAAATCATTCGTCTTGTACTGGTCTTGTGAAAATGGATGGAAACACAAATAAAATAGAACCTGCTCTCCTAGTTTTGCAAAGTTAGCAGAGAGGATTGATGGAGAAATAATAATATCACTTTTTGAGAACTTGTCAACTCGAGCAGTTGCTTTAACAACAGTGTGCATTTTCCTCCTACAAAATGTAATAGAAGGTGCAGAAAACGTTAATAGTAGAAGGCAAATTGAATTTAGTGATCTTCATCCATGACATCTGGAAAAGAGCATACATACAAGTCTATGCATATCCCGCTATGTTACAAAAGATCAATGTCCTCATTTCATAATGTTATGATTAACGAAACGGAAGCAGTTTGATAAAGCACTGTCCTTCAAGGTTCATGCTGGTGACATAATGCAACACATGTAAGCGTATCATATTAGTAAATTCGAGCTGTTAGGATCTGAAATATGCCTTCAATGGAGAGAAATCCAATGAGCTTTGTGAAGAATCACACAATTGGGCTTTTGATATCATCTATAACCTAAAACCTTAAAGCAATGGGTTAATAGGTTTTTCCATCTTATAAACTCTTTACACAAGTCTCATATTTTCTATGTGAGATTCTCAAACTTGCACCCTAATAATTTCTCCCTCAAGTGTGAGTCTTCACAATGTGGTAGACCATATTCCTCCTTCAAGAGCTTATAAATTGATTCAACTATACCCACTTTGTGAGTGGTCTCACCTACTCACCATGAATTTCACAAATAAGTCATACCACAAAGCTCTTCTTTCCACATGATGGACCAACTATGGGAGATTCTTAGCCGAACCATCGGCTCTGATATCAATTGTTAGGATCTGAAGTATGCCTTCGATGGGGAGAAATTCAATGAGCTTTGTGATGGATAACACAATTGAGATTTTGACACAATTTATAACCCATAACCTTAAGGCAATGGATTAATGGGTCTTCACTTCTTATAAACTCTTCACATTGTCTCATATTTCTCATGTAAGATTCTCACACTTGCATCCTAACACGAGCAATAAAAAATCTATTCTAAAAGTGTTGTTCCACATGATGGCTAAATTAAAATTCTTGAGTCGACTGTTACAGATCAACTATATATGCAAGTTACAATCAGCATCTCTAATAGAAGATTACATGCAATCAATACAAGGCAGCTGGTCCATCACGCTTATATGAATTGGTCAGAAATTTGAATCACGACTTTTAAATTATTCACATATACATAAGACATGCACACACATATCTTAGATTGTATGCCAATGAAAAATAGAAGCTTTTCCTAAAAAAGACACTGTTAAGAGCAGAACCAATGCACTCTGCTCAAGAACATGATTATAGATAAAACAAAGCTCATCTCAGACTACTAACGAACACATAAGAGACTACATCACATATGCACCTGTTTTACGCTCAAAAACATCATACTTAAGTTTTTCAATCTGCCAGTTAAATTCTCATATACTTAAGTGTTTGCAATTGATTTCTCCTAGAACTCACTCCAAACTGCACAAAATGCAATCAGATCACACACAGAGAATCACATAATTCATAACGATTCAATACATATTCATCAAAATCATCAAAATTTACCAACTGGGTGTATGAACAAAAACACATTATTGGAACTAACCAGAACCTCAACAAACCAAAAGTCAATAACATAACTCGGGAAAAAAAAAAAATCCAGAGGAAAGCAAACAATACCCAGAAAAAGAAAGTGAACCAGGTTGACAAAGACCCGGCTTTTGAAGCTTTAAACCGAAAAACCCATTGATTTGGGATTGAACCGTTGATGAACAAAGTGAAGCACTTGACATGTCTCACTCTCTCTCTCTCTTTTTTTTTCCCCCCTTTCCCTTCTGGGTCTTGCGTTTGGTGAAGCAAAGTTTCAAGCTTTGGTGGAGTTTGTGGTGAAAGTTTGAATGTTGACAAGGTTTTTTGGGTTAGGTAGAGAGAGAAAGTTCGGTCAGTTTGTGGTATGCATGCGTCTAATGTTAATGTTGTGTTGTCGTGTCTATTATATATGTATGTGTTCTCTGTGTCTCTCTATACTCCCTGGGTTGGGAACTTGGGATCTTTCTTACCAATCGTTCAGAGGATTGTGTTGGACATGGGGCTGACTGAAATGGTGAAGTAGATCTCAAGGAATAAAATTAGGAGGTGTTGCCACGTGGCAGTTAAATGAGTGGTGTGGTTGGCGCTTTGCTTTATCTACATTGCAATGGCTGGCTTTGCTTGGCATCCCCATGTTTTGCTGACTTGGAAAATTTGGGATATTCCTAAACCATTTTTATTATTTTTTTCCTTTTTTTTTTTTCCTAAATCTACATTTTACTTTGTCATTAATTAAAGAAAAAAGAGAAACACAGTGAACATTCTATAAAGCATCAATTAAGTCTTGTTGGACGGATCCAGCCGTGGGCCTTTGGTTCAAGCAGGCCTTGGAATTGTGGCTTTATCCGAGTATGTCCGTTGCTGTATCACTAAGCTATGCATAGGGATTAAGGAAAAATATAATTATATTTTTCCAAAAAAATAACACGAAAAATAATCCAAAAAATAAAAAAAAATTGAGAGATGGATTCATCTTACATAAAAGTGGGATTATTTTTATTCTAATAGCATTTTTGTAATTTTTTTTCAATATTAATTTTCTTTTTCCCTATGCATAGCCTCCAAGGGACATCGGTGCTATACTTTGAGGAGGCTTCTAATCTTTTAAGGTCATTATTGGATCTGTTTCTTTTATCTATTTCTATTCGTTTTGGCATCTTATTTTTATCGTTTTTAAAAAAAGGTTTATAAAGAAACAGATACAGATAAAAAAGATACATTTTTATTCATAACAGATCAAATATATCAAATATTGATAAAATACAAATGCAAGTTAGATATAACTATGATACAGTTGAAAAATCAAATAATCCAAATAGAACCCTAATGTTTCTTACTGATTTATTATTGTTAAATGACAAGCTAATATTTTAGCAAATTGAGTAGTTCCACATTTACAAAAAGTGAATGTGTCTTTAAGATTAGTGGTTGAACCTCACATTCACTTTTAAAAAGCTACTTTCGTATTTACATTATTTTGGTGGTCTACATTCTTTGTATATGATACTGATTATCTATTAATGCATTTTCTATTTCAGCAAAAAAAAAATATATATATATATATATATATTATAGATTAGTGTGTTAGCAAGAAAGAAAAAATAAATAAATAAAAGAGAGTATCCATCAAATTTGTAAAACCTAGGTTACTTTGGCTGATCTTATTAGTTTGGTCAAATCTAGTTTTAAAATTATTTTGAGTCATTTTCTACAATGAATAATAAACTTGGTTCACCAAATTTAAAGTTCCAATTGACTTCACTAAGTGGGATTGCACAATTTTCATTTTTGCTTCTTTTTTTCTCCTTTTGCTTTTTTGCCAAAAAAAATCGCTGATTTTTTAATTAAATTTTTTTTAAAGCTAATGAATAAAAAATTAAAATATAAAAATTCATCAACATTCATACCATAAGATCGATTATCCTTATATAGTGGTTGATCAACCTCTTTTATGATTCGGTTTTCTTACTTTATGTGACCCTATTGATCCCTTTTTTAGCTTGTTTGTGTGGCTTGGTGGAAATAGCTGAATTTTATAGGTTCTAATCAAAATTGTCTACAAAAATTTAGTGTTAGACTTAAGATTGTTAATTAATAGATGGATTGACTTTGGACTTGAATATATTGGATTATAAATGTTAAGTCTTATGAATTTTGTTGAGTTGTTTAGCTTACAATGAATATCTAATACGTAACTCTAGTTATTTATTGGTTGTGTGTGGTTGGATAATGGAAACATGGTAGATATATATTTGATTTAACTAATTGTTATTTTTAATTGTGCATGTAGACTGTAGACAAAGGTTATGGTGTATTGCACAACTTGAAAATGGGTATATTCAAGAGTCAAGTTTGTTGCAGACTTAGTAGTCAATTAGTCATCGGTATAAGGGAGTTAGTGTTCAATAAATAGTGAAAGAGAATACTGTTACTATGGAAGTACTAATTGGTGGAATGAGATGCCACCTAAATCGTTGTAATTCACCTATCACTAATTTTTTGTTAGTGGGTAATAAGCTTAATATGACATGATTTCGATTGTTGAGTAGATTAGATAAGAAATTTCAAAGTTTAATAAGGGTATGTGATTATATTAGCAGATACTAGACTGTGACTCAGTAGTTTATATTTTATCAACGACCGATACTGAGTTGATGTTTAGTAATTATAATTTAATTAATAATGAAAAATATCGTGCCGTGATGTGTGGTAGTAATATCTAAATATTTTCAAATTTCAAAATTGTGATGACTTGGTTAGGTTAATTTTTTTTTAAGATTATCAAATTGCTATTTGTTGCAAGTGTTGCGTGTGTGTTTGCATAGTAGCTTGTATTGCGTCTTATGATTCACTCTATTGGGAATTTAATTTCAGGTATTGATGAGGATGATTTGTAATTGATCTTGAATGGAATATTCATGGTAAAGTCAATTATGATACTTCGCAAGGGAGCTAGGCCGTTAGATATTATAAAGTGATGTCATTTGATAATTGATTTTGAAATGATATAAATACCAATCATAAGCAATTGTAATTATTTGAAGTCAATTAAAGTTAATTGAAGTTACATTAGAGCTCAAATGGTTAAACTTTTAAAAATTCCAATTTTTTCCTTAGCCAAGAACCCAAATTATTTTTTTTTTTAATCCAAATCAAATTAAAAAATATCAACATAAGATAAATTAGATTTAAAAAATATTTTTAGATGAAAATTTTATGGGAAAAATCAATAGGATACAAAAATTAGTCAAGTTGGTAGATATGCATAAAAATGAGCCTATAAGATTATGTCAATAGTCATAATCTCATCAAACAGTAAAACCCTAGCTTTATGCCCCTTTTACCACCTAACCTTTCTCTCTCTTGCTTCCCATTTTGTTTCCTTCTTCTCTTCATTTTACACCCTCTAAAACTCTCCCTAAAACTCTATGGTAAGTGGGCTTAAAACCTAAACCCTAAATGACCATTATTAGTGCTAATTGAGTGGAATTAACTTAAGATTAGCAATAATTAGTTGAAAATATGTTTTCATTAGAGAATGATGGGAATGACGAAGAATTAGAAGAGGAAGAAGACTTTCAAGACTAACCAATCTCTCAATAAGATAACTAATAATGATGTAGATTTAAAGTGTGATATTGTGAGCTTTAAGACTTATATGTTTTCTAATGTCAAGTTCTTGAAGGATTTAGAAACTTTCATTTAGAATTATAGCTAGATTCAAAAGATATGGTGCAAAACCAAGTGAAGTAAGTTGCTAAACTAGTTAATAGTGTTTGAATTTGTTGCTAGTTGATGTGGGTATGCTAAAATTGTTTATCAAAAGCAAATTTGATGTTGATTTTAATAGATTATAATATAATAAGAAAAAATTTCCTCATAAGCATAAAACTATGAAATGGTCAAATGAACTCATAATTTGTGGACCTAGAAACCTTATTTGAAATGAATTGATTTTTGGATGATACAAATAGTAAATAAATGATTTGGTAATGATGCATGTCAAGGCGAAATTAAATGGGCATATGATTAATATGTGGAATTTTAGAACAATGTTATGTGATGTGATGACTTAATTCAAGTCACTAAACTTAGGCTCAAATTAAAGTTGTTTGCTTTAGCCAAACCATATGATGATACTATAAAAACTTAAACTAGTGATACCATAATATTTGTTTAAAATAGAGGGAACAAAATGGTGTTTATGAAAAGCTTTGTATGTTGGGGTTGCTGCAGTTAGTCGATCACGTGCAATAGATGTGTTGGTAAACATAAAAAAAGTCCTGAACTAATGACATGTGCATAGATGTTGTAGAGAGACGTAGGAGAGTATAATGGAAGATCAAATCACATAGGTTTGATCGTTCTTGACTCAATCTTTGTGAAGTGGTTGCTTTAATTCTTTCTAGAATTACTTCATTAGAGTTTCTATGTTCCTCTTGATCTTAGCAATACGTAGAATTCTTTCTCAAGTGACAGGACAAACCTCTTATTTATAGATGACGGAGATTGATGCCAGCCATTGGATAACACTCGAACGAACGACTGAGATCAAGTGTTGCTGGTGTGACCATTAGATTATTTTATAATGATTCGACGATTTATAGTAGTGGGTTGATGATGGGCTGGAAATGGGCTTGATAGCTTTTATTATAAAAGAAGCTTATTTTCAATATAAAAAGGACAAAGGCTTATTTTAGTCCACATAAGCCTTGTTTTATTCAAACGAAGCCTAAATTAACCCATGAAGACATTTTTAGAGTCTACTTTTACACATGAGAAAATCGAATTAGGCTGAGAGCGGAATGAACCAGTTCGACGATTTCTATTTTGAGCCTAATGTCCCTATGATATCCTTTATTGGGCTCAATCTTCTAAGTCCTACCGCTAGCCTAGATAACCGGCTACTGGCATTAAATTGAGCCAAAAGCCCAATTACTAAAATGCCCCTCTACAAGCATTATTTGTATGTAAATATAAATCATTCGATATAACTAGTTATTTATCAATAATTTAACCGAAGAAAATCAAACTTTTATATATAATGGGCTGAACTATGATATCTACATTTCTTTTTTTGTATAATTAATTTTAACACCTAATATGTTAGCTATCACACCTGGGTTGTTATAAAAGGAAATAGGCTATTTAAAAAATATATATTTGGAGATGCATCATTCTATTATTAATGTAATTATAAGTATGTTGTATTTGGGAAATGCTAAGATAATCCTTGAGGTAATCACTATGGAGCAAAAATTATCATTTGCATTATCGGTATTATCATTAATATAACTATTAAAGTTACAAGTTAAATTAAAATAATATAAAATAAACAATGAAGAATAAAGACATGGTGATGGGTGGGTGATAATATCAAAGATAAGTACCCTCGTAAAAAGAGAGGAGGAAAAAATATTGAAAAAAGGGGGGAAGTAGGAAAAGGCAAAAAAAGGGGAGAGGTTTGCTTCTCTTCTTCCTTTAGAAAAACAAGACATTGGGGGGCTTTCTCTAAAATGGAACAAGTGGAGTCATTAAGAACCAAAATCTTAGTCAACTATAAGGTTGGTGATACTAATCTTCTTATTATAAAGTAATGAGTGTATAGGAAATTAATATTTGTTGGAAAACCAAATTGTTATCTACTATTAATATAATTTACTAAACAATACTTTTATACATGCATTAAATGAGTTGTTTGATGTGTATAACAAGTTGTATTTGTGTGGTTGTGAGTAAATTGTACCTATTGTAAATATCTAGAGGGAGTGTATTATAAAAGTAAATATGTGTAACTTGCAATGCTACTATTAATAAGAATGGTGCATAGGTAGGTATTTAATGTGTGAATATTTCAAATCATGAACAGATGTGCATGAGGTTGAACTTCAGTGAGATTGGAACATGAATAAAGTAATTAAGAGTTCCTCTGGTATAATTTATGTGTCTGTTCATATGTACTTTGTTATCAATGTGTTATTGTGGCTGTAAATATGTTCTCTCTTATGGTGTGTATTGTGAGGCAAAATTAATAGGAAAGCAATTACTATTTGTATGTATTAAATGTCATGACCCAAAGAGTACCTTAGTTGTATTGGATTGTAAATAGATCTGATTGTTGTACAATACAACTAGTTACTCTAAGAGATATGACTTATAAAACATGATCTTTTAGGTTGCGTGATAAGAAATGGTGTATATACATAAGATACACAATAATAGTGAAAATAACCTACATATAAAGTTTGAATAATAGTTATTATAGATTAGTTCAACAAACTTAAAGACTAATAAAATAAAGCAAATATAAAATTTATTACTACAATGATTCTATAATTATCCTACCCATTCCCATTCCCTTCTAGCTTTATTTCCTTATCAACTCAAGTCTCCGAGATGGTATTAACCATGGTCATAGGAGACCCTTGAAAAATCTGTAGGAGTATAAGTATATCTATAGCTCAATGAAGGAACCATCATATGTTACATATCAAATATGTCAAACAAGTTTATTAACAAGCAAGTGCAATGTATCATTCAAACATATGCTCAAATATAAGTTTGGATTAAACTGGAATCCAAACATATGTAAATTTATACCCTCTTATCAGGGTTAAAGGAAGTCAAGGAATACATCCTTGTGACCTACTTGCCTAGGAAAACTAAGAAGAACAAAACAACAATGCTCACTTTATTTATCACTTCATTTATATGTATTTTAATCATTCAATTTTCTTTAGAACTTAGAGACTTCATTAAGTGTTAATCATTTCAAGCTAAAACCACGGCCGCATTCCTTCTTTTGCAAGGTAATTCCATGGAATCGAATGGAATAAAGATAATCTTGTGTAAAACTAGGAACCTTTCATTGAGAAAAACCAAGCATTATCAGAGAACCAAAACACTAACATGTAGCGGGTTGTTACTTCTCTTATGTAAGATATGCAAGTCATGTAATAAATGATCCTTTAAATTTAGAGACCTTAAGTTTTAAGTCAACTTTTAGGTGATCAAACACTTCACAGACAATACTCAACATGCTCTAACAATCATCCACAAACAAATCCATTATCACTTAAAATAGGCATATTTTAGCAATCACATCATACACCACTCAACAAGCAATATTCCCATCCCCACACGCACATAACTTTATTTTAGTTAATTGATTACTGATGCAACAATATTACAATCACATGCAATGTAAAAGATCGGAGTTGCTCACTGCCTCATGATGATTAATCGCAATAGTCCTCTGGGAAATCTGCAATTTGATCTGATTCACCTAATAGATGGATAACATATCCACTAATCAGATCATTAACTATGTAATATAATTCCTAATGAGCATCTAGGTGTCCTAAAACGAGCTTTTATTCTTTTTAAAACTGTTTTATTAGTTCTAATCTGATGTTAGCTTATAAATTATTGCTTTAAAGTTTATAAAATATTTTATTTTTATAATATGTTTACAAAATTCGAGTAAATAAATATTTCTCAATAAAAGTAATCTAAATAATTTTAAATTCATGTTTTTAGTGCATAATCTTTAAGTAAACCTATATTAATTATTCTAACTCAGATTTTTATGAGTTATTTAACTTGCTTGCTTTGTAATTTATACTTCCCTTATTTTATAAGTTCCTATGACTATTGTAGGATTTTTTTCCATGTCTTATTTTGTTTTATAATTTTATTATTAAACTTTTATTAATGATTTGAGTACTTTAGTGTAAATAAAATGTTATTTTTATTTATTTTCATTTTCTTGTGTTGATTCTAAGTCATACTTACATTTCTATTTATGGTGATCTCTAAATTGTATACTTTAGTTAGTTTGTTTTTGACAATATACCATCTACTATTGTTTACTTTGTTTATCAATTATATGTTTTTATAGGTTAACATTTCTATTATTTATGGGATCATATCTATAATCTAATCACTAGTATACTTTTCTAGTGATTTTCTGAATTCATACAAGTTCTATTCTGTGTTTTAAATCATAGTTTGTCCTTTAGGATTATTCTAGCTTATTCAAATCTTATATTCTATTATCATTCTTTTAGTATACCTAAATGGTAAGACTTTTTATCATAATTAGGATCAATATTTCTCATAGATATCTTAATGTCCATGTTAGCTAAGTTTTACCATCTAAAAGATGTTGTAGACATATTCTACTAACTTTTGAATTAGGTTAGAATATGATATATGTATGGGGAATCATATTCCTATGATGGATGAAAATATATATAGGTTTTCTAAATTTAAATTTGATTCCTCCATGGATTTATTTACTAGACATGATATCTAACTTAGTTAATGTAAGCATCACATGCTCTCTCATACTCATGCCACCATCACTCATAGACTTAAGAAGACTACATATACATAGAGTTTCTACGATAGGCCTATACTTTCATTTTCCTAATTCCAACACATGTATGAAATATGAGTTATATGATGGGTTAGATGTTACCTTGTTTGTCTAGAGAGGAAAATGATGGATCCCCCTCTTTAATTGGACAGTGACCTACATATGTGAGTAAGGAGATGAGTTGTTAAATTAGATATAAAACAACTAGTTAAAGATCATCCTTACCTTTGACCATGGCCTTTAGAATCTTGTTGTGCTATTGGTTGCCTTATTTTTTTGTTGTTGATTATGTTGTGGTTTTGTTGTTTTGAGTTGTGATGTGGGACATGTGATTCATGATGGAGAACCAAAGTTTTTGGACTTGTCGATTTATTTTTAGTTGTTATGTGTGTTACGATCGGTCTTCTTGAGAGAAATAGGTTTACTTGTTTGTATATTATATATGTGTGTTAGACTTTCACATGACTAACAAAAGGAAGTTGACTAGTCTAAGTTTTTAATTTCTTAAGGTCATTTATGGGAAGCAAGATGAGTTTTTATTATCTATTTGTTGTTATTGTTGTTTTTCGGTGAAGCAAAAAAGAAAATAAAGCATCACCGGTTCTACAAGCTTCATCCATTGAGTCATCAAGTTTGTATTAAATATGGGGTTGTTTGGTCAATTTTTATTGGGTCAAGTGTCTCTCCATGTTGACTTGGTTGTACCATTCTTCCAACCCTACAAGCAAACTCACGATGGAGCTTTTACTTGGAGAAAAATTGGTCATGTGGCTCCTTTTTAACCGTATAGAATAGGATTTTTCCTGTAGGGTAGTTACAATACCAAATATCTAGTTAATTTTGCCAAAACTAGCTCATACGCATATAATTATGCCAGTTATGTGAGAGTTTTATTCCAAAAAAATTATTTAAGGTTTTAAAATATTACCAAGAGTTTAAATTTTGAGTTTAAAGTTTACACGATTTAGTATTTTTAAAGTTTTGTCTTACATGATTAGGGTTTTAGGGCCCGATAGGTCAAATTAGATAATTGTTACCAATAGACTCCAAATTTTTTTAACTAGAATTATGAAGTAGTCCAAATTTTTATTTAAGGTCCAAATTGATAGTTATGAATATGTTTATAGCTTTTTATTGCGTATTTATAACCATAACGGTTTATTTTAATTTATCGTTTCTAGTCTACATACTTTATAAGTTACTTGCTTTCTAGTGCACTTGAAATCTAATGTTGCATATTCTTACATCCTAGGTTTTCGACTCAAGTTATGAAATCTCGTCTTTTGTATCTTTTAATATCTAGAAAATTTCTATTCAACGTTTTTAGGTTATAAACAGACTCATGATACTTTAAAGCTTCTAAACTAGGTTTTTGGTTGGGTCTTAAAGCCAGTATCTATCATGTATCTGCTATTAATTGATTTTTACTAGTCTTAAAATTCTCGAGTTTACGATGAATGCTTAAGGGATATGTGCATCATATGTCCCCAATCATCACAAAAGGAAAACAAATTGTAATAGTATAAAGACTTACATTTACGTCGTCTATAATAATGAATATTTAATAATCCAAAATCATAAGAAATTAGGTTATTGAAAAGGAAAAATTCTTTTTTACCTCATTGACTTAATATATATCTAGCCTAACAACAATAATGATCTATATAAGTGATGTATATTTATGTTAATTAACATAAACAATATAAGTAAAATGGGAGGAATATGTGAAATTTTTATAGGCTAAAACTTGGCTATCACATTAAGGTCAATGTTAACTTAAGAAAAAAAATTATAGCAGGTACAGTAGGGTGAGTTTCGATATATTTATTACTAATTTAAATACATTGCAATAGTATTGACAATAAATGTCATAGAGAACTAGTCATCAACTCATTATGACTATAAATGAAAATTTTTGTATTATTCGAGTGACTTAATTATAGATTAACATTGATGTCTATGCACTCTAATGTTTGTAGAAAGGGGTAGATGCAAGATGGTTATACTGGGGGCCGATTTTTCCCTTTCTTCAATCAATGTTGAATTATCTATATTATAAATTCATTTAATTTTGTAATTATACTACATATTATGTGATTTATTTATTTGTTTATATGAAATATTAAAATGCAATAGCATGGAAGAAAAGAAAAGATAAAAACATGACTCATGAAAAAATTCTTGATGACATAAAATATTACTCTTTCATGTATAAACTAAAATACTATATAGAAAGTTTATTATTTTAGATGTCATAACAGAGGACTCATTATTCATATGAGACAAATCATGATAACCATCTACACACACACACGACATTTCCTTTTTTTTTTTTAATGAAAATTGATTAGAGAATACAAATCCTTCGCTTAGTTGATCATCCTAATGATTTGTGTCCTCTTTTATATTTCTACACGCGACTGCATTTGTATGATCATTAAGTCATGATGGATTTTCTAATTATCATTTGATACATCTTTCATGCTTTTTTTTACCAGTAATATTGCTCTTATTGAAATGTAAAAAATAAGATATGTATATTATATAATACATTGTACATGTAATAAAAATTATAGGATGACTTGTAAACACTATTAACATAATGAAGTGTTTAACAAAATGTTTTTCTAATGTACGAGATATTTCATTATTAGTATTTTGAAATTTATATTATTTCAATAAGAAAACCTAATTAAGCTTTCAAAATACTAATTAACTAATCCAATATCAAAAGAATTTTAGAGAATTAAGGCCCCTTAGCCTATTGTAAATTAATCCATAATATTTAACAATATCTAGCAAATTTTTATTATATATAATTAAAAAACTATCTAGATAACATTTCCTTTTTTTTTGATAAATTATTAATTTTTTCATTAAATTATTAATTAATTTTATAAAAAATTTATCTACATCTATACCTATTAAAAACTAGAAGAAACATTAAAAGAATAAAATCAATATAAATAAAAACTTGTTAAAAACTAGAACAAATAATGCAAGACAAAGGAAACCTATTACAAAAATAAGGACTAAAAAACAATATAAATAAATGCAATAGGGAATAAATGCAACTTGGGAATGTCAATATGTATAGTCAAACGAAAAATCAAATACATAGTGAAAACTAAAACAAAAGTGATGAAAGTAGGGCTCTAGGGTTCAAAAACTTATCTAAAAGCATGGAAGGAAATATCAACAATTCACTAACTAGGTGAGTACCTCATCCCCCTATTTTATTTAAAGACTTGCGAATGATAATATCTATTACAATGCTAAAAATTCAGAAGATTAAATTATGATGTTACCTAGTAGAGACAAATATAATCTTTCACTTACAAATTGAATGGTTACGACTATGAATGAATAGAATGCTAAAGAAGACTAGCATTACTAGTTTATGGCATGGGGATATAAGAAATGAGTATAGTATATTATCTATATGGACAAAGCAATGTTCAATATGTGAGCTAAATTATTGGAATTGCCTAGAAACCAATTGTCAAGGATAAAGGATAATAAGAAGGATTAACAACTGTCAACAACAAAATCAACACTTAGGATTGTCAAGTAATCCAAGTTATAGTGCTTCTTGGTAAGCCATGGTTTACTTAAAGTCAACTCAATAAATTTTGAGGCAAAAGCCAATAAGTTTGTGGCTAGGCATGGTAAACGGGTCGTGCTGTGCCGTCCGCGTGCCAAATTTTATGTGTTTTACGTGCCACGTGCTTTTGCATAATTGGCCCATTCATGCTCGCGTGCCTCGTTTGTTGTGCTTCGCATGCTTTTTTTTTTAACATGCCATATCGTGTTGGCTTATTTATTTACTTGTCATGTCGGGTGCCTTCGTGTGCCGATTTGCGTACCTTCAATCGGGTATAATTTCACACGATTTATTCGGTTTTTTATTATTTTCGTCTCGTAGTTTTTTTTCTGATGGTTTTCAAAATTTTAATTAAAATAATTATTCAAATTAGTTATAAATAAATTATTGGTTGTAACATTTAACATAAATAAAATTTAGAAAATTACTGAAGTAATATTTTTTACTCTATTAATAATAATATGCACTACATTATTATTTACATTTATAGTAAAAAAAAAGTAATTAATTCAATTTTTTTATAATGGTGCGAATGTGATAATTGGTCGCCTTGGTCATCAGCATCGCTCGGGGGCTGATAGTAATACGATGGTTGTGGTCCTTATAGAGGTAGGGATAGAGGTGGGGGTAGTGGTGGTGGTGGAGGATGCACCGGTCGATAATCTACCCTTGCATTGGTTAGTAGTAATATAATTGAAATCATTTAAAAAAATAAAATATACTAAATATATTATATTTTTTAAGAAGACAAATATATCTAATTAAAATAAAAAATTATTTAAATACAATTTAAAGTAAGTTAAAAAATAAATCACTATTTTTATATTATTATTTGAAAAAAGGCATATAAATTCATTACTATTACAAATTATTTGATAATTTTATTTTCTTTTATTTCTTAAAAAATATTGAAGTTAATATGTTAATAATATATATTGAAATCAATTTAGACAAATAAAATATACTAAATATATTATATTTTTTTAAGAAGACAAATATATTTAATTAAAATACTAATAATAATTTATTTAAATACAATTTAAAGTAAATTTAAAAAATAAATTACTATTTTTATATTATTATTTAATAAGCATATAAATCAATTACTATTACAATATTATTTTATAATTTCATTTTCTTTTATTTTCTAAACAAGTAAACAATATTAGAGTTAATATGTTAATAGTAATACAATTGAAATCATTTTAAACAAATAAAATTCACTAAATATATTATATTTTTTAAGAAGACAACTGAATTTAATTAAAATAATTTATTTAAATACAATTTAGAGTAAATTAAAAAAAATAAATCACAATTTTTATATTACTATTTAAAAAAAAGGCCCTTGTGAGTCAACATACCTTACATGCTGTACCGTGCTGGCTCACTTATTTCGCGTACCTCACGTGTCACATGCCAGTTGCGCATACTCGTGCTTTATCTTTTTTCTTCGCGTGCCATGCTAGGCCCGCAGCTTGCGTACTGGTCCACGTGTGTCATGACCCATTTACTATACCTATTTGTGGCTAAGGATCGGCAAGCTTATAGCCTTGAAACCTAAACGATCATGAGCATCATAAGGTTTTCTTGATGGATGAAGATTACTTGATATAAAGATACTCATCTATAGTGAATTAGTTTAAAGGTATGATTAATGCCAAAGAAAGATATAGCTTGTACTCATATTTGTAAGTTTATTAGGAACATTTCTGAAATTGAGTTCTATTGACACTAAAATGAGAATAGTATTAATAGCAAGATTTTACTTAGTAAGAAGCCTTGATGTCTTGCTATTCAAATTATAAAGAATACATTAATTTGTGAATAAGTGTAATGTATCATTTCTTTGTATATCTCCATTATATAATGTTTTTCTTTCATTTTATTCATGAAAATTCGCTTTTCCCACACATGAGCTAAAGGGATTAATTTTGTTTGTTGTTAGTCTTAGGTATTGAAAATGGAGATCTAAGAAATAACTGTGGAAGGGATGATACAGTGTGATAGCATTGTGTTTAGTAGAGCCACTATCTATTATTTTGGCTTATGTTCAATACCCTTTCCCTAGCGTAAATAGTATTTAGGGTATTTGTATACATCTATAAGGATTAAATATAAACATTGGTTTATGGATTTGTAGCCTTAACTCTATCTTGGGGTTGACATAACATCTTGATCATTAGGCATCACTTTTGTACATGTAATGATGCAAGTTTTAGAAGACGTAGTAGATGAGGCATTACTTGTGAATAGTAAATTGATGGAGCTGGATAAGTTTATTAGAAGAATTGGGTATAAATGTGGTGATTTGACAATAATATAGGACTGGATGGTTTAGACTTGATAATTTCATATTTGGAGGATTTTGATATATTTTAAGTTATTGGGATGTTCTGTTGGTGATTTCTAAGTTAAGAGAAGATTATGCCAATGATAATAAATATTGCTTTGATTTCGATGAGTTATAAAACTAGTGGATCATATAATTCCTAATCTTGAATGCATTTACAAATTTTAATTTTCCTCTTAGAATAATGTTGGAATGAAATTGAAATATGGTATAAATATGTCTTCTTAATGGTATAAACCTAGTGGAGGATTTAACTTGAGTCATATGGATGCTTATAATGCTTGTAAGTGTTAAATTGTTATGCATGCTTAACAAACATTCCTTATTTTATTAATCATGGATAAAAATGAGATCAATTGGATAGATTATGAAATCTTTCAGATTTAATATACATCTAAAGACCTCTGAAAAATAAATACTTTCATTTTAAATTAATAACTTGTATAATATGTCTTACTTGATATGCTTCTATACCATGTATTACTAAAGAAATGGCCTTTTTGTCTAAGAAATGTGGACTCTTATAATTGAATTATTAACTTAATGAGATGATATAAATAAAATGGAAATATGAATAATGAATATATCATGCAAACATGATTGAATGCCTAAATTAATTGTTGTAAGTCCATATCTAACAAACGTAGTAAAAAGTTGACTTACATGTCATGTTTGTTCATGTTTACATGTGAAACCACCTCTACTTTGTTATTTGTGAATTAAAATAAGTTTGACATAATAATTTGAAATTTAGTTATTTATAAGTTTGAAACCACCTCTACTTTGGTACTTGTAAATTAAAATAAGTTTGATATAATACGTTTGATGGGGAGTCTTTGAGATCGGATGGTCAATTGAAGCAGGAATGAAGTTTAATGAGTTATATGAGGTAATGGGACTTTGTATGCAGTGGATTGTGCTCATTGATGACAAGAAAGGATGAGATGAACAGAAAAAGACTATTTTGTTCTTGTTTTTTTCTATTCTAACAAGTTCTGGAGGCTTATCATTCCTCTTGATGATGAATTTTAGACCCCTTTCCATTCCCATTTGTTTGGTATGAGTCATGAGTACTCTACGTGTTGGTATTTTTGAGATGCTAGAAATGCTTCTTTGTTGGGCTCTTAATTAAGATATTACACGTGTGGTTGTTGCATTAGAATAAGTGTAGGTGCCATGTAGGTATGTGTCTACTTATCGTGTACTGGGCTTTGTTACTTATTCTTTTTACATTTTAGATAATGCTAATGACCTATATGTGGAATTCCATAAAGACTCGGGTTTTGGGAAGGAGGACTATGAGAAATGATCTAATTAGATGGTGTTACATGGGATATGAGTTTCGATCAATTTTTCTAAAAGATTTTATTGAAACATTATTTTTATAGTTGAATGACCATATCTAATTAAATATTTTACTTTGAGATGGACCTTAAGTTCAAAATGTTTTATGGCTATGCTATCCTCCTGTGATGGGTTTTAGGGGGCTACATTTATAAATAAGTATTTTTATTAAATCTATATCTTGAGCATGTCATTTTACAAATTTTGAATTAACACAAATCATGGAAAAGTAGACAATACTTTGCCAAAATTTATATAAAATATAATAACGATTTCTTAATCAAAACCTTATTAGTAATAGCTTAATTGAGCCTTGCATATATCACTTAAGTGATATATGCGATGAAACTGATGCATCATGCGCGCTTGGGAGATGACAAATTTAGTATTAGCTATGTTTACAATTAGTGATGTTGTTATCTCAATAGTGTTTCCTTGTTTGAGTTATTGATGAAGAATTTTGGATTTTGAGTGAGCTAAATCATGTAATTGGAGATTGTTGGTGTTTTTTTTTTTTTTTTAATGGAGGGTGATAAAGAAAGCTAGAATTACATCACACATAATCTTGGAAATGCTACACTAGCATTATCCTCCATAAGCACTAAAATTAGATTAGCAAGCGAACACTATGTATATTGCTGGTGATACGTCCTGCCACACCCTTATCATCCATCTCCCATAGAACATATCTATGTCACATCTTCCATGCCTATTGCAAACCCAATAACGCTCGACTTCTAATAGTTTTGCATCAAATACTGAACAAGACCCCAAATTAGCCATAAAGCCTCCTATTCATTCACCATTATGATCTCAAATTACACAACCAACAGGAGCCAAATTAGAACTACCCTTAAAAGCCTCATCAGTATTCACTTAAATCTAGAAATAGGAAGGTTGTGATTAACCAATTAAAACCTTGGTCTTTCTACTAATACCAAAATTTTTCATCTTAAAAGCATTATTATCAAATTGGAATTCCCTTACCTTGACCATAATAGAATTAACTACATGAAAATCATTAAACTCTTCCCTAGTTATAACCTCTCAATTCCTACTATTCCAAATTGGGAAAATTGCCTCGGATGGTCATAATATATGAGGCTAAGTTCATTTAAGGTTACAATATTTAGGAAGTGAGTCATTTGAGGTCACCATTATCACGTGTCACAATGCGACATATTTTTGAGTTTTAATTAAAATTTTCTTCTATGTATATGTGTTAAGCAACCTCAATTGATTCTCTTCTCTAAACGTTGTGACCTTAAATAAACCACTCAAAATTTAGTGACCTCAAATGAACTTATCCTCAAATGTTATGATATTCCGGTGTAATTTACCCATTCTAAATCAACTAACAAGCCAAAACAAACATTACAGACCATTTCATGCCAAAATTGTCTTCAGTATAACACAAATTGCTTCTAAACTGTTCTTGAAATGGGAGACAGTAAAAAGTAACAACATCCTTGGAATCTATCGGTTTGCTCCAAACAACAATAGCTCGTAAGCATTCTCTAAGGACACAATTAATTGATTCAAACTAAGCACCATTCCACAGGCGATATCCATAGACATATGTCTTCTTGTTCGCTCTACATTGGTTTGTAAAGCATCTAGGCTATGTTTCATTTATTCTCCTTATTGTTCCATTTCTCCTTATGCAACATTGCATGTGTACATGTAACAGAGAACTTCCTAGTAGATGTTGCACTCCAAAAAATTTCATCCTCCCCATAATTTGTAGATGGCGACAAAATAACAGCAATATAGAGCAAAACCTCTAATGGGATCATATGTTAGAAAGCACTCTAATTCTAAGGAGATTGTTAGTTTTTGAGAGTTTAAGGATAATTATTTGTGGTATTTAGCAAAATTTATCCTTTGGGCATTTATCTCAAGGTATAAATATATGGCAATGCTGTCATATCCATTCACGAGGCATGACATCATCTTAATCATGTATGAATCAATGCTAATATAGCAAAAGTTGTATGTTGACATAATGGTTAAAGGAATATAAAATTATCCACATCCATAAGATTCTTCACATCCTTCATAAGGTCCTTAAGGTGCTACATCATCATCTAAAGAAATTTTCCTTTTGAAGGACTTCTCTACTCTATCTGTAAAGTCCTTCTTATAAGTTCATTCACTTATTTTTATACTTTTGTGGGTGCCATTCACTTTTATACAATACCTTATTTTTACAAAATACTAATAAAATATTTCGAAGAAACTCAATTTTGGGATTCTTCATAGAGGACTCTAAAAAGTTGAACAAACCCTCTACATAGGCCTTTCGCCTAGGAACTCATATCAAGGATCTCGTACGTGGATGCTTTAAGCCATCTAAGCCAGATCAATATGATTGCTCAAATTATGATTTGGTGTTTTATTTTACCCAATGAAAACCCTTAAATCACATCGATGCGATTTAGCACAAATATATATTGGAAAATTGTGGTATAAAATTTGAAACTTCAACTATTTAAATTTGAAATATTATACACACAAACACACATATATAATTTTAGGGAATTTTGGAACTTTTAGCTTTCCATTAGTAGTGATTTTGACTATTTATAGGATTTAGTTCTTGTCACTTTATATTGTTTTTCATTGATACTTTTTTATCATAATTATTACAACTTGTTTCTTTTGTTGTCTGTCAAAAAAGATATTACTGTACGTAAAAGACTTTTTTTTTTTCTAAAAAAAAAAGATCGTAATGTTTGAATCACGATATGATGCAATTCGTAGTATATAATATTGCACTTCTATTACTTGGAAAATTGAAGCTCTTTCCAAACTGCATCTGTGAAAAGAACACCAATAGTTATGTATTTGTGACTAATACATTTTCTTCGTTAGTTACATATTTTTTACGATTGTAATTTTTGTTTTTGTTTATTTCCATTTTTTATTGCTAATATGTTTTATTTACTAATGATTTTTCTTTTCTTTTAGTTATACATACTAAAACATGTCCTGTACAAAGGTAATGCTTATAGATTGATGTCACATTTGTATTGTTCAATATATAATATAACACAACCCTTGTCTCTTTGGTACATAATGTCCCATCCACAGATTGAAGGATTATAACAATATTTTAAATGATATGATCATTTAATATAAAATGGCTTGTGTTTTGACTAATTTGTAGATATATGACCTATTGTAATTTTTTTAATAAATAGGTGATCCGAGTTTCATATAAAAGTGTCAATATTGTTTAATAATTTAAGAATGACACCTGTTAATATTTTATTGATTATAAAAATTTATTTTACATTTTTTTTCAATTTTATATCAATAAGTTTTTAACATATTCTTTTAATAATAATTAATTATATTGACACTTTTATATGAAAATTAGATTACATGTTTGTTAAAAAAAATTAGCCTAAGTTATGTATTAATAAATTGACTAAAACACATATCATTTTTTTGTTATTAATCCCAATATAAATATGGAAAACTATCTATATAGTAATAGAATTACATATCTAATATATATCATACAAACAGATAACAATAATCCTGTCAAGTTACAGCACTTAGAAAGCATTTCATAAATATATTAATATAGCAATAATTTTTTAAGTAAATTTATTCAATCGAAACCCACACACGATTGTCATTGGTTGTTTATTACTTTTATTTTATGTAAAAGTATTTACTTGAAAGGTTTTCATGGTAAATAACTATATATGTACACACACGCACGCACCCCCTCCACAATTAATATTGCTCGATAATACCTTTGATGGACGAATACGTACCCATTATACCAACTGCAAAACCCAGAATTATAATACCACTTATCATTAGGGTTTTGAATCCCCATGTTTTGTAAGCCTCAGAAATCTTCAGGTAGCAAATGCATGGCAGCAACACGGAAACGCTAACATTTAGAAGAGCTCCGATGAGTGCAACCAATAGGGCGAAAAATGGGAACACCAGTGCCACAATTACACTGCTGATCACTAGCAAAGTTCTTACTAGGATGCATACGGCAAGATTATTGCATCGATCCGGTAAGTGGCTCTCAATCGCATGCGCGACCGGCGTGATTATCAGGGCATATTTGGCCACAGGATTGACTAAAATGGTGTAGATTGCTATGTTTGAACTGACTTTATTTGTTGGAAGGTTTAATGTGATTTGGGATAGTGTATGATTTCCAAACATCAAATAGCCGATTATTGCCATTGATACGTACAGGCCAGTTGTGATGGTGAAGCTAATTATCAAAACCTGCATATATCAAGATAAATGTTGCATGATGATATAGTATGAGTAAGTTTAAGTGAATACAAATCTGATGTCAATTAAATGATTTAATGTGCATACTTGCTATGAAATCCTAGTCTTTACTCTTAAGTGTAGTTTACTTATATTATTATTATTACCACTTTTCAATTTTGTCAAAGGATTTGATGATGAGCATCTTGTATAATTGGTATGAATTTAATGAAGTAAATGTGATCAATTGCTTAGATAGAAAAATAGCAAATAATTCTTTTAAATTTAACTTGAGTGTGGATATATATTGGACTTTTAAAAGTTGCAAATAATCTCTCAAACTTTGATAAATTAGCAATATGGAAAATGTTTTGCATATTTTAGATTAAAAGAACATAATAAGATCAAAGTTTGAGGGGTGCTACAATACAACACTTTAATAAGATTAAGCTAGTATATATGTATGCATAAATCAAAGTTTAACAATTATTTATAACATTTGAAAATTTTAAAAATATTCATACTGAAATCAAAATTTAGGGGATTATTTGCATTTTTTGTTTTGTTAGTAAAATATTTCAATTTTACAATTTGTTAGGATTACCCTACTGTGTTTGTGGAATCTTTTCTTAAAAGCAAATAAAGACAAACTCTGAGAATAAAGAGAGGGATAATTTCGGCCAAAAAAAAAAAAAAAAAGTTGAGAGGGATAATGACAAATAAATCCTTTTAAAGGAGGACGAATCTATGCCTTGGAAAAATAAGACCAAGATATTTTTATATATAATACATAAGAACACTTTCTATATTTTAGGGACAGCAATGAATAAAGTTACTATCAGAAGTGAGAAAAAGTACCTATAACCTAGGAAGAGCAAATGCTTTCACATTGATGCAAAAGCAAATACATAAGAACACTTTCTATATTTTTGGTGACTAGTACATCATCAAGCCTTTCGTTTACAATGACAACTATGCAACAGAAGATGATGTGATTTCTACAACTTGTTGAAACAAAAAATAAATAAATGACTCCTTAACTATTATCAAAGAAAAAAAGTCTACTTCAACTTTAAGGGTGAACTCACCTTAAATCTCATTAAAAAATGTATTTTCACCACACCATCCTAAATAATAAAGCAAAAAAGTTTTGGCCACCAAACTCATGATTAAAAAAAAAAAAAAAGTGTATTGATTCCCTTAAATATTAAAAGAGTGATTATATCATCATGAAACAATTTTATCAACTAACTTTGGTAAATTTCTGGTAAATTCAGAATGATGGATGGTAATGGAACTTTTTTTTTTTCCCAAAGCCCCCACACCACCCCCCAACTCCTCTTCTCAGCCAATCTGTCTCATTACATTTGTACGCTGACCCTATTCTATCACATTGAAAGAGAATAATTTAAATTTAAAAAAAAAAAATTGGTTTAAAAAAATTGTGAAAACACTTTTTGGAATTTAGGGTGTAAATGCAATGGTGAATAAGTTCATATATATATATATATATAAATTGGGTGATTGCAGATAATCATACTTTTAAAATTGTGTCAACATGAAAACTAAAGCCATACAAGAAACCTTGGTTGAATGAACTTTCTTATCAATTTAAACAATTGAACAATAAAAAGTGTTATTAATTAAGATACTTATATTTATGTTGTTTGTGCACATTACCTTAGAGAATTGGCTTTTATCTTTCATGGCAGTGTACAACGTTGGAAAAACTGGATGGGTGCCATAGCAAAACGCATACAACCCAATAGTAAGAGGGACTCCACCAATATCAAACACCTTCCCTTTGGCATGGAACCCTACTCCATCAAAGGCACCAACCCAAAATATAGATAAGATGACAAGAAGAGTCGATGCTAATGCTCCTGCCGATACATACGAAAGCCATTTCAAGTCCTTCAACCACATTGTTGGCAATATAACAATCGCTGCCAAAATTATGAAAAATTGTTTTCCTCCTAAGTGAAGTCCTCCAACGTTGTCAACATGAGGAAACAACTTGTGCAAATTATCACCTTCAAGGATTAAGAATCCGGTAGGGACAAGATATAGTTCTACATATTTAAAGATTGATATGATTGTTCTTCCTCTTGGTCCAAAAGCATAATATCCAATGTCGGAATAGTTTTTAATAGATGGGTTGTAGTCCATGCTCCATTTTATTAACAAAGCAGTGAAGCATGTGATAATGGCCATTGCAAGAAGTATCGCTAAACCGAACCATCCAGTTTCTTTGAGTGTGTATGGGATTGTGATTATTCCGATTCCTGGAAAATAAATCACAATAATCCATTCTTAGTATAAAAACAAAGGAGGGAAAACTAAATAATAATAATGAATTAGGTAACAATAGTGGGACCTCTTTTTCAAATATCAAGCTAGATGGAATACAATGGTAATGAGTAAGGCTACATGGCCAACTCCCGTATCCTTTCGTTTCAAGCGTTGTATTTAACATTTGTTAGATATAAATATAATTCAAGCCTAGGAGAATTCAATTGTTAAGGAGGTGTATGACTTAGAGTAAAGATGAAATGGTATTGATCTCGAGCACTACTACAAGTTTTAAAGCTTAAACTTCATTCGCTATCAATTAAGTTTAAAATTTTGAGTTTAAAATTTTGAGTTTAAAATCAATTCAAAATAGCACACAACAAGGTAAAACTCAACTTGATTAAACTCCTTTAGGTTAGATATTTTATAAAAATATTTTTGTTTTTTCAATTAAAAGAGTGATGATATCCAAATTGACCATAACTCAACTAATACACACACACACACATACTTGACTCGAATTTAATTTGGCTCACAACTCACAATCAATTGATCAAGTCAAAGATAATAAAATTTGAAATAGACTTGATAAACTAATCAAGTAACTTGAGTCTAGCTCAACTTGATTGTTAATAAATCAAATTTGAGCTAATATTGTGTAAAACTTGAATAGTCAATAAGTAGTTTCAATTGTTTACGATGTAAGCAACGTAACAATGGAAATGATGTGGATGTACCAGATAATGCATTGATTGTGTTGAGATAGGTTTTGAGAACACTACTTGTTCCCTTATTCTCATATGGTGGAAGCTCCCTCTCATGATCAGTCATGGCAACCGATGGCAGTGTCTTTGTGTAGCAGAGATATAATTACTTTCTTATCTCTCACCAAACACAATGATAGTATGACTGTATAATATGAGTGCCAAAACACAATGTCTTATAATGTAAAGGGGAATTCCTTGCTTAGAAGAGTTGGAGAATCGAGGTAAGTTAAAAATGAAACCAGGAAAAAAAAATATAAGTAGGAAAGGAATAATAACTGTACGAGTGTGTTTGTCCTAGTGGTAAAGCTACCTTGTTGTCTAGGAAGAACATTCAAACGTGCATTAAAAATTTTGATGGTACTAAAGTAACATGTAGATTAGTCTTTATTGATTTGAAAAGAGAGTGACGTGTGTTTATGCTCAAGAAGCCCAAATTAATCCCTCACAACATCTTTTCTCAGAGAAAAGCACAATAGGACCACTAAACTTATCTTTGTTTGAGATAAATTGACCAGATCTATAATTAGTTTTGGAAAAAATTATTTATTAAGTCTTTTTATATATAAGTGAATTATTTAAATCATAAGAAATATATATAAAAAAAAAACACAATCAAAACTAGTATTTTTTAAAACTACGTTTCTCTTGAAATTGCACCAAACTTTCAAAATTGAATCTTGTGAAGTCCGTCGATGTGTATGTCTATACTTTCAAAAATACGTTCTTGTACGTGTATTATGACTTTATACCCTTTTTTTTTTGGCCAAATGATTTTATTCTTTTAAAGACCCATTTTCTTAGTAAATTATGGGTTTACACTTTCAAAAACTAATTAGTATTATCGTTCTTACTTTTTAAAAATTGACTCCAAATGTCTATCCAATAGACTCAGTATGTTCTCTGTTTAATTAATTAGGTAAATTACACCAGAATGTCAAATATTTGGAAGGAAGTTCATTTTAGGTCACAATGTTTTGAAAAATTTAAAAGAGATATCAACATTTAGTGAGTAAGTTCATTTTATGTTACATCGTTTGGGGTAAGTTCATTTTAGATCACAACGTTTAAAAAAGTGAGTCGATTGAAATCATCATTAACATGTGTCAATGAGAGAAATATTTAATTAAAACTTAAGAAATTATTCTTTTAAGGCCCCATTGACATGTATTACTAAGAGAAATACTTAATTAAATATCAGAAAACACTTTTCCAAATGTTATGACCTCTTTTAAACTTTTCAAAATGTTGTGACCTAAAATAAACTTACCTCCAAACATTTTAACCTTCTGGTGCAATATACCCTTAATGAATTATATTAAAATGAAAATGTGCTATGTTGTATAATTACTTGTGTTAAAAATTATGTATGTAAGTGATGAGACATTTGCATTAATGTATTTGTGTGGTGGTTATTGCTTAATGGACTTACTCACTCCAATTATGAGAACCTATTCCTTTATGTGAACATCACAAGGACATGAAGAAAAGAGGAGAGCACGGAATCAAGTATTACATGTTTTGTAAGAGTACGCAGTTGACTATAATACCCCTTTAAATTCGAGGTATGGTAAGTTGTTTAATTTAAATATTACAATTTAATTACATATATGCCTTTACCAATATAGAATTATGTTACAAGGTTTTTCTATAGATTAAAAAATCAATCCTTACTTATTCTTATTAAATTATGGCTACAGTGACTACCCATTTATTACTAATTCATGCGTTGATATTGAATTAGGATTAATCAAGTTCAATGATCTATTAGTTTGTCATACCTAACAAGTATTGTCCAGGTTCATTAGGTTTAATGTAATAATTTAATTCAGATTTTCACGTATGGAATTTATTGTAAGGGTTAGGTTTCTCTTTTACTTCTCCTTTGATGGCGTTGAGATAGAGAGAGAAGATCTAAAGAGATTTTTTGGGAGCGCAAAAGAGAACAAGTAGTGGAAAATGAATGGGAAATGAAGAGTTTTATCCTTATAATAGCTCTTAGGTACATGGCCTTAGATTTAGTGAATCCTACTACTATTTTGTCAATGTCTTGCAACACGGGTGTCACTTAAGGTTTTGTACAAGCTTCTTATAATAATTGACTTGACTTCATTTTGATGTTTCACAAACCTTATTTTGATCCTAAGCTTACATAACATAGTAATTTTCTTACTATGTTAGAGCTTTCACAACTCCTTATAACCTCACTTGGAATTTCAAGCTTGATTCTCTTGAATGTCACATGTATTAGGTAACTTAAGGAGTGAAAAAAAAAAAAAAAAACCCATTAATCATATTGATAAAATGGAAGCAAGATGCACTAAATTTGCCTATGTTTAAATTGTTACATATAAGCAATGAAGTTGTTTATTCACTTTTATTGAGACTAGTACCCACCTACAAAATTATAGCTCACTTATGTTAATTATACTATTCTCACTTGACCAAAGAACTTACGTTCATGCCATAAAAGCAAGTGATTGTTAATGTCGCATTCTAGTTACATCTTTAGTTCTTCTCTTACGTAAATATTAAAAAAAAAAAAGATTACTGTAATTGAGATCAATTAATTATCCATGACTATGCTTTTATGTTGGACGTAAATGATCCTGAAAATGGTAAGAAGAATAACAGATATTATATATAGCATAAAGAGTATAGAAAACCATAATGAGAGAAGGAACTCATCTCTATATGTGCAAGGACAGTAAATGTCTTTTGGTCATTTTTTCTTTCCTAATAGAAGTAACTTATAAAATCTATAATCATGATAGAATTCTAGCTATTTATTTCGAGTAACCCAATTAAAAGGATCACTTTGATGATGGTGCCTTATGGTCTTAAATAGTTAGGCAGAGAAAAGAAGAGATAGAATAATATACTAATTGGTTTATTAGTGGTGTCGACACCCCATTTTTGCCCCCTTTTAAAAATAAAAATACAAAAAAAAAGAAAAATTCAAATAATCATAAAAAATGATAGAAAATACAATAAAAATTGAAATTTATCAAAAAATCCAAAAAAAAGATTAGCTAAATTAAAAATCAACAAAAAAATTACTAAATTAAAAAAAATACTATAAAAATTTAAAATAAAAGAGAAAAGAAACTTAGAAAAAACCCCATCTTTTTAGTAAATAAGCCCTTTAGAATTAAAATAAAAAATTAGAAAATGAAAAAAATATAAAAAATATTTCATATTAGTGTACTGGGCTATTTTGAAAATTAATTTAGAGCTTAGACCTACATCAAATTTGGCCTATTTTTATTGAAAATGCGTTTGGCCTAGTTTAAATGATTTAAATGAATTTTAGGTGAGGAAATGAATCAAAAGCTAAGCATAAGTTAGTTGGTTAAGGCTTAGGAGTACAATGGAAGGGACTGGAGTTCGATCCATGCAAGCAACACAATGGGAATTTTTTTTTAGGAGCGTGCATTGCCACTCATGCGTACCCTTTCAATTTCCATCCGTTATGTTATTAAAAGTGTGAATTATTCCAGAATTTAAATCGTTTAAATATGGATTTAAGATCAATAATGAAAAGATTCGTAACTCTCCCAACCCTCCAAGTTCCGTAACCTCCGATCTTTTCACTTGCTTGTAACGGCCATTAATAGCCGTGCACCCTTCCATCTTCCTCCATGCTCCTATAAAATGACGATCCATTCCTCATCTTCAACAGAGAGATCGAAACATAGAAAGTATATTAAAAAAAAAAAAAAAAACAGATCTCTCTTGCAACTCTCTTTCTCTAATCTCTCTTGTTCTCTCTCTCTCTCAACGCCTCTATCTCCATCATACACCAAACCCAGATCGTGACCAGCCGCTTCAACCACCACCACCATTGCACGTCTCAGCCTCCAACGAAGCCGACCAGATCATTTGACAAGGTTCCAAAATTTTTTTGATTAGTTATTATTATTATCATTGTTGTTGTCGTCGTCGTCGTCATTGTTATTGTTATTGCTGTTGTCGTCATCTTCGTTGTCGTTGTCGCCGTCGTCGTCGTTGTTGCTATTGTTGCTGATGTCGTTGTTATTGTTTTTCTATAAGATATATTAATGTAATGCATAAAAAAACTATAAAATAATAAGAAATAAAAAAGAAAAAACGAAAAAAAAGAAAAAAAAATAATAAATATATGTATGTATAGATAGTTGAGATGCATGCTCCAATTTTATTAGTATTAATATGTAATATCATATTTAGGTAAAAAAAAAGTTTTAGTATATAAATGCAATTAGTAAATAAATTAGATTCTAAAGACCAAAAAAATATGTGTGTGTGTGCGAGTATGATTATATCTGTGTGACATATTCCTAAAGATGATGTAAATAAATAAAATTTTAGAGTATAATTTTCAATAAAAAAAACAAATTATAAAAAAAATAGGTTTGTTAGTTTTATTTAATATTAATAATATTATTATTATCATTTGTTATTAGTATTGTTATTGTCATATCATATTTAATTATAAATCGCGATTGTTTAATTGAAGGATTAGTTGTTAGAATTCGCGAAATGTTTGGTGTAATATCTTGAGCATGTTTTAGTTACCCTATAAATTTTTTTATTTATATAAAAAAAAAAAAATGAGAAAAATTCACAAAAAAAAAAATTCTATATACATATATATATTTAGCATAATATTATAAGAAAGAAAAAAAAATGTTTTCCTAGCCTTTATATAATTATATCGTCTAGTTATTTTCTAAATTAAAAAAAAACAATAAACAGGTTTTTTCCAAAATTAGTATCTTTTAGGAATTTTCATAAACAAAAACATAAAAATTATATCTCTTTAGGAATTTCCAAAATAAAAATTGACTAAATACTTAAACTTGGCGGGTTTCCAAAATAAAAAAATACAAACAAATTAAAAATTTTATAAAATCAAAACGAACTACGATGACCTGATTCCGGCTAGCGGATACGTAGGCACCTGCAGGGCGGTCACAAAAAAAATTTTAGGATTTTTTTTTTAAAACAAAAAAAATATATATTTGCAAACAAATAAATTCCTTTTTATAAACAAACAAAAAAAATTGAAAAATTAAAAAATCCAAAATTACCTCTTTGGCCCATATAATTCAAGATTTCTAAAGCCCATCCAAGTCTAGATAACCGTTTAGGTTTTAAAATAGCAGCCCCCGAACTTATCAATTTCTGGTTTTTCACGCATACCAGTGGCTGAGCTAGAAACCAAACCACCCATTTAGTTTCTAGTTCATTTTTTTTCGGCTTTAGCCGGTGGCGACTCCAATCAGAATATTTTTCAAAAAATCGGGCTTTTTACGAAAACCCTACTGGTTCCTTGTCGAGTGGTCTGTATTAAATGGGTCGGGTTTGATATGGATCGGGACCTTTAGGAGAAAAGGAGCAAAATTCGGGCTCGACAAGTGGTTCTTGGTTCATAACTCATTTCTACAATTTTTGGTAAATGGTTAATCAATAAATGTATCCTCAGTAAGGATATTCATCTTATTTAAAAAGCCTAGAAGCTCTCATGTAGTAATAAGAGAACTTTTAAAGAACGTCAAGTAATGTCAATAATTAAATTATAAATTATTACTTTAAAAAGTAAGCCATGTGTCTCGAATAAGTGGTTAGTATCACTCACAAAGGTATTTTGGTCAAAGTCACCATCTAGCCCATCGCTACTTGAATGTAGAGCTTAGGTTAGTGGGGCTTTGCCCAAATTATAACCACTCATATGTTGAGCTTTCCTAAGCACATTAAGTAAATATTAATATCAACTATTGCTCAATGTGAGAAATATTCCTCATATACGAACATATGTGGATTTCTAGAGGTAGAATATGTTTTAACTCTTTTTTTTTTCTTTAATTTAGGGAAATACATCATAGGAACTATGACTTATTTTCTAGAATTTTTTTTTCGAAATAATCATGCTCCTAACATTTGGAAACTACATGTTTGCAAGGTAAATCAATAATTTTTAAGAGATTGAAAGCTTGCATTACATAGCATGAAGCAAACCACATATAGAGCTTCGAATAAAATAGCTTATCAAATGCCACTCCATGAGAAGTTGTCATCTTTTGTAACATAAGATGTGGTTTTAATATGAAAATAGAGATAATGATATATATATACACACATAATAGATATATGTTATATTTGGTACATAAAATTTTATCTATTTTCATAATTAACTACTAAAGTGAAAAATGTCAATTTACTATGAACTTATTAAGGTCATTTATAGGACCCACATTGGCTCTGTTTAAGTCATTAATAACAAAATTTAGAAAAATCAGGTAATTAACTACAAAATTGAGGTACAAATGGTCTAAAAATTTTAATGAATGGACTTCCATTATGTATTTTGTGAAAACAATCTAAAGCATAGAAAACTAGAAACAAACTTACAAATTGTTATAGCATGTAAAGTTGTGTTGCATGGAGTAGAATACAAAACATGGATAGAGCAAAAGAAAACTAAGTTGAATGAAGTATTGTATATCTATTAGAACTGTAGGAAATATATATACTTGTAATATCAACACATGCTAGACATATGGAAAGAGTAATAACATGTGCTAGATAAATAAAGCACATATAGTTCATCACACCGCTCAAGTGGGACTTGACAAAAGGCTTAAATTGATAGTGACATCATGAAGCACAGAGACTCCAACTGGTTAGGTTAAGAAATATACAAGTTGAGAAGAGGATGAGACATGAGAAATGGAGAGGAAACCATAATTTATATGGTCCTTAGTAAAATGCACATCCACTTCGATATCTTTGGTTTGCACATGAAAGTAAGGATTTTCTGCAATTTGCTATTAATAAACAAGGGAATAAGAAAATAAGCTGAAGCACCCAAATCCACTAGCAAATATGAATATCATAACAATTCCATAATAGTTGAAGCGATACTCCTATACTCGGCCTCAGCTGAAGAAATGGAAATAGTGGTTTGTTTCTTCATTTTCCACGAAATAAGAGAAGTACCAAGGAAAACAAGAAAACCAGTTAAGGATTTGCAATCAATCTTAGAGGCTCCTTAATTAGCATCCAAATAAGCAGACAAGGAAATTAAAGATTGAGATGAATAATGCAAACCAAGATCAATAAACCCTTTGACATATCAAAGAACATGAAAAATAGTCTGCAAATGTGGCTCACTAGGCTGAGACTTGAATTGACTCAGTTTCTAAGCAAGGAATGATAAATTTGGTCGGGTAAGAGTTAAGTATAGTAAATGGCCTACCAACTTTCTATACAAAGATGGATCATGCAATGGCAACCTCGAAGTATTATCTAAGTGGATACGAGAAGAAAAAAGAGCTTGCAAAGGTTTAGTTATAGTGAATCTAGCTTCAGTAAAAAAATCTAAAGCAAATTTCCTTTTATTTATGTAAAATCTAGAAGAAGTTCGACAAATTTTAAGCCCTAAGAAGAAATGCATGTCCCTCCGGTCCTTAATGGTAAAAGCGTAGTCCAAACCAGACTTCAATGCTGCATTATCATTCAAACCATCTTTTGCCACCATGATGTTGTCAACATATACTAATACAACCAAGAAATCATTGTTAATGCATTTAGTAAAGAGGGAATGATCATTTTTGGATTGGAAAAAGTCCACATCAATGAAATATCTAGTAAACTCCTTGTTCCACTGGCATGACACCTGTTTAAGGTCATAAAAGGAGTGCATCGGTTTACAAACATTGCTAGGAGGAACATTCGAACTAGCAGGAGGGGTCATGTAGATTTCTTCATCAATGTACCCATGTAAGAACAAATTATTAACATCCAATTGATGAACATGCCTACCGCGAATAGCTAACAAAGCAAGCACAAGCCAAACAATTGACAATTTAGTAATAGGAGCAAATGTCTAAGTATAATAAACTCCTTCGATTTGATTATATCCCTTGACAACTAATCGTGCATTGTATTGTTCAATAGTTCCATGAATTTTATGTTTAATTTTGAACACCCATTTAATTCCAATAGCATTATTTCCCAAGGTAAATTAGTTACTTCCTAAGTATTGTTAGATTCTAATACTAGCAGTTCTTTTTGTACGCATCAACCAACTAGAATCATTTTTATGTTCATTATAAGAATATGTTTCATGAACAATAAACACATTTGCTAAAGACACCACATAATCTCACGGGTAAGAGGTGAAAGTGATTGAAAAAGATAAAAGTACCATGTAGAGGGAGATGAAGATAAAGATGTGGTATCATTACAGTGGACCATATGTACAAATCATTTAGCCATTGTGGTGGTTTCTTAATTCTTGTAGAATGTCTCAAAGAATGAGACAAAGGATGAACAGTTTCTGTATCAACAAAAGGAGGAGCAATTATAGGAGTATCAACAAAAGGTATAGGACAATTAACCACTGGAGAAAGAGATGGCATATCAAAAGTATTAGATGAGGTGGGAGAATGATAAGCAAATAACCTGGAATGAGAAATAGAATTTTACATGTTGCAAAGAGGGAAAATTATGAAAAGGGAAATTTTGTTCAAAGAATTTGACACCATTACTAACAAAAGTGTAATATGACTCCAAATCATAGCTTCTGCACCCTTTTTATCCAAATGTATATCCAAGTACATACAACATCTACTTCATGGATCAAATTTGTCCCTTGTATGACTAATAGTGGTAGCAAAACATAAATAACCAATGACCCTTAACTCATGATATGAAGGAGATTTATGGAAAAACATCTCATAAGGAGACTTCCAACCAAGAAATTTAAGTGGCATTTTTATTTACCAAATATGTGGAGACCAAGATAGCTCACCCCAAAAGGTCCTTAGAAGATTAGCTTGGAATCGAAAAGATCCTACAGTATCAAGAATATGTCTATATTTTCTTCCAATAAGACCATTTTGTTATGAAGTATGGCCAATACTTATTTGATGTACAATGCACCAACTTTGGAACAAAGTTTAATGATTCAAGGAAAGAAACTCAGTATCATTGTCAATCCTTATAATTTTTGGTGTGGTATGAAACTGGTTTTTAAGGTATGAAAGGAAATTGGAGATCAATTGAATAGTTTAGCTCTTGTGCTTCATACAATTAGGTCTAAGAACAATGTGTTTTATCATCCACTATAATCAAGAAAAAAAATTTCACCATAAATATATGGTGTGTCAATGGGACCTTTAATATCAAAATGTAACAACTCAAAGGGTACATCAAAACTACTAAGTTTAGAAACAAAAGGAAGTTTATTATGTTATGCTCATTACATTTGATACATGTATCAAATGTGATAAGAACTCAAGGAAATGTGACCTAATCTTTAGTGAAAAAGATCAAAGGCAATTTTCTCAAGAGATTTACTAACGTTTACTTAAGAATTTGAAATGGAAACAACTATAAAATTTTTGCAAGAACTAGAAAGATCATTAAGACTGGAATCTAGCACATATAGACCTGATAATGCTTCTACACTCATAAGGCCGACTAGTGTTCAACTCCTGGAAAATGAAAAAATTAGATTGAAAAAGGATAGTCAACGGATGTTGTGTTAGTAGTTGACTAAGAGGAAGCAAGTGAAAATGGAAATCTATAACTAAAAGGACACGGGTAAGCACATATTATCATTTAGGTTGACATCTCCAACAATGTCAACATTTTTAATGTGGCCATCTGGGTAAGTTTTTATTCATGGTACCTTAATTTTTTGGTTTGTAATAGAAATATACCTAAAAAAATTTTATCTCAAGAAAATATCCAAATTTTTAAAGTTTAACGTAAAATACATATGGAAGGATTTCATTAATATTTTCATCCAAATGTTGATGTGGCAAGTGAACTCATTAAAAAGTCATGTTTTTATCTAGCCAGCAATTCTTTTCTAATTTCTTCTTCTTCTTCTTCTTTTTTCTACTTTTCCCTTTCTCTCTCCTCTCTCCCCCCCTCTTCTTCTTCCTTAAGAAATCACTTCTTCTTCTTCTCTCTCTTCCCACTTCTTTGGTCACCCTCTCTGTCTCTTCCTTCTATCTCTCTTTAAGCTCTTCTCACCATCTCTCACCCCAAAACCACAAGCTAAGTCAACTCAGCCATTACCACACCTTTAGACCAAATACGATAGCTACTTCCACTGGAAAACCATAGTAGAATCCCAACTGAAGTCCTATCAACCATGCGATTGATCAAATCTAATCAAACCCAAGACCCTTTTACTAGTCTAACTGCTTCATCAAATTGAGTCCACTTACCGATTAAACTCACCCATTTGCAAAATTTACATTATACCCATGTTCTTCATAGTTGCTGAACTCAATTCCCAAATCAACAATAATCACCGATGAACTCCTAAACTACTTCATATGTCGAATGCTGAACCCCCATGCATAAAAGTATTGAGCCAATGCAATATGAACACCACCAAATCCACCGACTAAAGTTAAGCCTACCATCGTATGTGTGACATGACTCAAAAATCTATAGTGTAGGTAACCATATGTGTTGATGGTGCTCAATTATTAATTATTATGTATAATTACCAAACCATTGCATGATATATCTATCATACTTGGTTTAGTGTTTATGAAAAGAAATCAAACTCATCTGCATAAGATTGATTAATCAGAATCCTCTGTGTTAAACCCTACAATCCGCTTGCTCTAGTTATCGTAATAGAACTCTTAAATTGATTCCCATCATCTTCCAAGGTTGTTGAAGATTTGCTCTCAAATCTGACGGTTCTTCAAACAATTCTTCATCTTTTGGAATATATGGAGTGAATCTAATATATTAAATGTAGCCGAAACTCCATAATCCCCTAGAAGTTTAATGCAATAGGCAACGGTACTGGCATATATTCTCCTCGTGACTTCTTCTTTCCTTTTGTCGTCTTAATGTAGCACAACTCAATAATTTTATGGATGTCTTTGATCATTCCTTTTCCAATGAAAGGCTCTTTTAATACTTCTAAAAAACTTCCATATGTGCTTCATGCACTAATAATTCTCCAACAGATCCACTGGGAATACAAAGTTTTCCTCCTTTATACAAGAATCCATCAATTACATAGTATCCATAAACTAATCTCCCATCAACACATTGTGTCACAATGGGACCAAAGAAAGCATCACTAACATATTGGTCTTTTAACAATTCAAACCTAAGCATCTTAGGTTGAAGTGAAGTAACAAGTACACACCTCCAAGATAATGCATTTGCAATTATATTGGTACTCCCTTTCTTATACTTGATTACATATGTGAAATTCTCCAGAATTCTACCCACTTAACTTGCTTTTAGAAAGCCTTTGCTGTCCTTTAAAGTGTTTCAAGGCCCCATGATCAGTGTAAATGATAAATTCTTTTGACAATAAGTAATGTTGCCCAACGATGAGAGCTCGAATCAAAGAATAGAATTCGTTATAAACGAATAATTCAAAGTAAGCCCATTAAACTTCTCACTAAAATAAGCAATAGTGCCTTTCTTGTATTAAAATAGCTCCTATTTTAATTCTTGATGCATCACATTCTAACTCAAAAGTCTTGTCAAAGTCAGGCAATGTTAACATTAGAGCACTAGTAAGTTTAACCTTGATCTCATCAAAGCTTCTATATGTTTATCATTCCACAAAAGTAATATTCTTCTTCGTTAGCTCAATAAAAGGACTTACCTTATTAGTGAATTTCTTGACAAACTGTCGATAGAATGACCCAAGCCATGAAAACTTTAGACATTAGCAGTAGAAGTAGGTATTAGCCAGTCGACAATGGCTTTAATTATTTCATCATCTACTCAAGTCCCTGCTCTGAAACTACAAATCCTAAGAAGATTACCTCTGGTCAATAGAAAGAACACTTCTTGAAGTTTTCCATATAACTCCTTAGATCTCAAGACTCAAATGCTATTCGTAAATGATTTACATGACTATCCAAATCTCTACTATATACTAAGATATCATCAAAATACACTACTACAATTTTTCCCAAGAATTCCCTCAAAACATGATTCATAAGCTGCATAAAAGTACTTGGTACATTGGGTAAGCTAAAAGGCATCACTAACCATTCATATAAACCATGCCTTATCTTAAGAGTTGTCTTCCATTCATTACCTACTCTCATCCTAATTTGATGATAACTAATTTAAAATCCACTTTGGAAAATATTTAGGCACCATTCAATTCATCAAGCATATCATCAAGACGTAGTATAGGAAACCATATTTAGTAATCTTGTTAATAGCTCTACTATTGATACACATTCTCCATGATCTATCTTTCTTAGGCACCAATAAGCTGAACGAACATGGACTAATGCTTTCCCTAACATTCTCACTCTATCAAACTCATCTACTTGTCTTTTCAACTCCTTTGCTTCCTCATGATTCATTTGATAAGTTGGGCGATTAGGTAATACGGCCCCAGGTTGGAGATCAATGTATGTCTATCCCTCTAACAGCTGGCAACCCTTTAGGAGCTCTTCTAGAAATGCATTAGCAATTTCCTCCAATAATCGCTTTATTATAACATGTAAAGAAGCTTCCTCCATAGTTTCTAATACTCTTCTAACATGCAATATATAGATTGACCCCTTAGCCTGTATGGCTAGATAGTACATCTCTTCACGTCATAAACATATACTTCTTCTTAACTATTTTGCTTACTTGTAACTGAGCTTTCTAACTTCACCTAGTGACATAAGGTTTAATATGATCTTCCTACCATCCTTTTGAAAAGCATACCTATTCTTCTACCCATCATGTAAAACGTTACAATCAAACAACCATGGTCTTCCCAACAATGTATGAGAAGCACTCCTAGGCAAAAAGGTACTTTCACTTGCCTACTCACTTGCAAGTTACCCTGCTCATTGAACAATGTAACCTATAAGGTTTAGGCATGGGTGTAGTAGTAAGTTTCACTTATCAACTAAAGTAGCAGCAACAACATTGGTGCAACTCCCTCCATCAAGATGAGTGTAAATAAATTCCCTTTTACTCTACAAGCCACATGAAACAAATTCTCTTACTGTTCTTCTTAAGAAGATTGAGAAACATTAATAGCATATCTCAATACATTAATGCTCATATACTAATCTTCCCTTTGTTCTTCACTAACTTCAACATTTGCTTCACCATAGGAAGTATACAAGGTAACAATAATACTATCTGTCTCTCCAGAATCATCTTCTTCATCCTCACCAACAACTTCACCACCAATATCCATCATGCTCTTCGGTTAGGACATTGAGAAGCAATAAGCTTTGATCGTAAACATTTAAAATATTTAATATTATGATTTCTATCACTGGATCCACATGCTTTGCCATAACTATTTTCATTCACATTGGCAATAACATTACCCTTATCAATATTGTTTCTGTCACACTTCACATAATTACTGGATTCCCCTTTATCAATAAACTTATTAAAATTACCTTTGTCAAACTTCCTACTATTTAAAGAAGAAGGTTTCTCAGACGCATACCTATTACTCGATGGTTTATAAGGGTAATTTGATATCTTTTGCTCCACCTTAAGAGCTAATTGAATTGCTTCTTCAATAGTGCATATCTTTGAAGCTCTACTATGCAAGTAATCTCATATTTTAGTCCCGTCACAAATCTTGCAACTGTCTGTTTAGGTGACTCGGTAGTACCACTTCTAATCATTAACGATTCAAATTCCTGTGCATACTCCTCTACACTTTTACCCCCTTGTTTAAGCGATTGAAGGCATATAAAAATCTTAGGCTTATAATAACTAGGCACAAATCTCTTCCTCAAGACTCACTTCATCTCTTGCCAAGCACGAATTTCCTCTTCCTTATCTCATTTCCTTGTACTCACAAGATTCTTCCACCATAAGGTGACATACCCTGTAGACTCATCTGCAACCAACCAAACTCATATGTGATCCTCCATATCATAACATGCAAATAATCTTGCTAAGTACGGATTTCCTCTTTATTATCTCGTCTCCTTGTACTCACTAGATTGTTCCACCATAAGGCGGTATGCCCTGTAAATTCAACTGCAGCCAATTGAACTCGCATGTGATCCTCCATATCATAACATGCAAATAATCTTGCCAAGTACTGATTTCCTCTTTGTTATCTTGTCTCCTTGTACTCACTAGATTCTTCCACCATAAGGCAGTATACCCTGTAAATTCAACTACTGCCAATCAAACTTTCATGTGATCCTCCATATCATAACACACAAATAATCCTTCCATTTTGTCCTCCCAATCAACATAATCATCTGCTGTACCACTTTTACTAAAAGAAGGCATCTATAATTTTACATTCTCTAAACCCTTAGGTGGCCTAGATTCTGTTCCATCCCCATAATCATGATTATCTCATTTGAGGCCTCTTTGCTTACCATAGTTAGGTAGCGGTGGGGGCAGTGCCTGGTGTTGCATCAAATTAAGGTTTTGAAATAAATGTTGCATGGTTTGAACAAGAGTATTGACCGATCATTCAAATTTTGCAACTATTGACTCATACTCCTTTCACCATTAAGCTGACCACCAATATTATCGTATATTGCCTAGAGCCCTTCTATTTCCATGTACTCCATTATTAACTTCCTCACCAAAATTACCATGAACACTTTCATTCGACATTCTTATAATACATGACTAGTAATCAAATTACAAATTCGGCGATAGATATTAAACTCTAATATCTAATCCCAACCACAAACCTTAATCACCAATGAACATGCAATACGGTAAACGTAACCTAGCTTTGATATCAATAAAATATGATACACCTAGGAACCTACTCACTAGTGTATCCATAGATTAATACTAGATTAATCCTAAGAACCTAAGACTTAACACAAGTTCTAGGGTTTCTTGAAATTAAGATAGATTCTTTACTTCTCTTGGATGTGACTCACCAAGAAAGCAAAAAGGATAAAACACTTGCAAGTAACTTATATGAATCACAAATTATTCACTCGTGTTTGCAACTTGCCACAATCAAGAGATTGATAATAGTTAGGGTTACTAGAGAATACTCTCAAGAAGAGAAAATTTTATTCAACTAATTCAAAACTTATTATTAGTTACAAAGAAAGCCCTTTATATACTTTCAACCTAACTAAGGGAAAAAGAGTAATTAATCAACCAAATCTAATAAAAGAAACCTAATAAAAATAAAGAAAATCTAAAATAAAATCTAATTGTCAGCATTGAAACATCCTTTCTCATGGATGGAACACGGGCCATGATCATCTTTTATCATGTGTCTTCATAAAGACTACGGGTGTAGAGTAGGGCATGATCTGTAGGATCATGGGTGTCATCTCAAGTGTCTTAAAGACCATGATTTCCACTAATCTCTATCACAGTGCTTAATACGGGCTTCATCACGGGCATCCTCCAAGGTATGATCTTGGCAGACTTCGCTTCAGAACAAATCTGTAAAGACCCGACCTACTAAATCCCAAGATTTAGTGCACCAAGCCCTAACCACATATAACATATATATTATATGTAAGTTTATCCTAAAACTAACAGTTTATGATAATTGTTTGATTAACTCTACTAACACTTTATGAACAATTTTTAAACAAAAGAATATTGCTAATAAAAACAATCTCTACATATTTACATTATATGCACAAAGATTAGTGTCAATAATAGACACCACAAAATTCCCAGTTGTTCTTGGTACAAAAAGATAACCTAAAGAGACTTTAAAGCCTTTTACAACTTAGGCTTATTTCACAAGCCTCATATATAGAAAAATATGTTTTAAACAAAAGTTTCTCCCAAAAACCAAGGGCATTCGAGTCAAGCGAACTTAGCTCTAATGGAATGCATCACTGATTATGTCATTATCTTGCTAAGTTTTCTTTAACAAAACAACAGTAGGGTATTCAAACCCTAGAATCACGCGCTGGGAATTTAGAGGTCCTGAGGAACAACAGTTGCTTAGGGGGTTGATGTAAGTAATCTGAATACTTATGTCTCCTATATCTCTTCCATAAAAAAATAGCTTCATTTAGGATTTCAAAGCCGTTGCCTGACTCTACTTAAACTCAGTCCATAACATGAATCTAGTTCACAAGTCCCCATAAACTTTGAACTAAACCATAGCATTTCCCCTTAAGTTTAAGCAAACATTACTCAGATACTATTCTCCCCATCAACTATCCGCTTAACCATAAATGAATCGCTATTGCATCATAGCATACCATTGCATCATGACTTAAGTTAAGGTGCTTAACATGTCATTGCATCATGACAGGTTTGCTGCTCCTAGGACTAGATTAAACAGCATAGACATCCATTTCATCAAAGTACTAAGTCGAATTGAATTAAGTCAAATTTAGTAATGCCTATTCCTAGCATAAACAAGCAAGCTACTGTGTACCTGTACCCAACAGGATATCACTATATCTACTTAGAGGGAAACCAACTGAAGAACCTTTAACTGAAATAAGAAATATCAAAAAATTAATAATCGAACGTAGAACATACATACAAACACAATTCTAAATTAACTATACAAGGAGATTCAATTAACCTAACTTATAGCTCTAACAATTTAATTCATACATAAAACATGTTTATATAACTTATAGATTCATTAGAAGACCATATATGAAGCAAAGAATGACAATTGAAGAAGGTTGAAATTATAAAAACTCAAGGGATACGCGGGCAATTTACACGCAAATTTGAGCTGAACGTTAACAGCGTTGGAAACGTATGCCGATGGCGTTAAGGCCGGCGTTAAGAAAATCAGTTCTATTTACATTCAACACCGATAAAAAGGCCACCAGTGTTGAAGCCCAGTGGCCGGCATAGGATTTGAAAAAAATGAACTGGCCGATTTCGTCACAAATTGGCAGAATCACAAGTAGCGTTAGAAAAATCGGTTCTGATCACATTCAACACTGCCTCTAAGCCGGCGGTTAAAATACTAGATGCGGCGTAAACGCAAAAACAGACCTGTTCGAAAAGTTTATGTTTCCCCTGTTTTGCACTTTGCAAAATTGTAGTCTAAGGCACATTTAATCCATCTTCAAACATATATCTAGCTTCATATACTATCTTCTATCTATATTAACTACTCCTAACAACTTTGAACATCATTTTGACATATCAAACTACTTCATTTATTTAAAATCCTCTCCTACTCTTCACCTTAAACTTAACTATTCAAAATCAACTTCAATCTTCACCAATACTTCTCACAACTTCCATAACACATATAACAAGTTCATAATATCAAAACACAACCCAACATTTATTAGTACATACAACCATTCAAACTCATATGACATTAAAACTCATACGAACATGGATCCTATATCTATATCACAAGAAAGAACAAACAAAAAATTTATAACTTGCATTAACTTACATGAAGAAGCTTTGGCTTGGAGAAAATATTTGGATCTAAGAGCTTATTCTTGCTAAGGGTTTGGAGTTTATGGTTTAAGAAAGAAGAACAAAAGAAAGAAAAGAAAAGTGAAATTTCGGATGAAATTTTTTTGCTACCAAAAGAGGGTCTTTTGGATCAAATTATAGGCTCATATTTATCATAAACTTTGACTTTTGGGTACATAATGGGTTAGGCTTTGTTTGGCTTAATTTGGGGCTAATTTGGACTTAATTTGAGCTTGAAAATGGGCTTAACTTATTGTAAAATTTTGCTAACAAATTTTTATACATTTCGAAAGTTGTTTTGATAATTTTAAACATAACACAAACATATTAATTCATAAAAGACACAAATATTAATTACTATACAAACATTAATATAGATAAAACAATAAGCATTAATCTCATCACACATATACACAATATCAATAATTTACATTAATAAACATAGTATTAATTCATAACATGCTACTAACACACTTTTTATACTAACAAGAATTTACACATTGTATATCAAATCTATTTCTACACATTCATTTTCATATATTAAATTCACTTCAAACTTAATATTTAGAACTAAAATTATATTTTCATGAAAATTAAATTATGAAATAATTTAGGTTACCTCAAAATCACCAGTCTTATTATGGGTGTGATATCGAGATCTGCTCAATCATCTTTTCCAATACAGCTATGATGTGCAGCTTCTCTACTTCCTTTACAGTTATCTTCATGCTTCACACAAATTGACATACTATTTCCTCTATGATGAATTTCAAAGCCATAAAAGAAATAAAACTCATCTTCATAAGGCAGATTCATTATAATTCTCTGTGTTAAACCCTACAATCCCCTTTCTATAGTTCTCGTAATAAGACCCTTAACTTGATTTCCATCAATAAGTAATAACATAGTTATCAAGTAAAATTTAGATTTGAATATTATTTAATTATGAACAATAATCTATGACTTTTATCAAAGTAATAGCTAATTTGTATTAGTCATGCTATTAATGGTTCATATATGAATTAGAGGAGTTGATATTAAGGAATACCTAAATTAATTATAAAATGCACAACGAGATTACCAAATAAAGTTAATGTTGTGAATGGTACTGAAACTTTGGTAAAATATGTAATTAGGTACCTACATTGATTGATTTAGTACCTGAAAGAACTTTTTGTGGACTCTAATGATACCTCCATCAAATTGGCTTATGCCATTATTCTACATGGGATTTTTAACCAATATGATGGAGGTACTATTAGCATAAACAATTTTTTTTTTAAGTTATTAAATGGATCGATTTCAAAATTCAGGTACTAAATCGATTGATTTCAAAGTTTATAAACCTAATTTCATATGCTAATGTTGAAGTATCACCTGTGATATTTACGTTACTAAAAATGATATAATTAATGTGGTAATTGAGACTACAACCTGACAGCAATATAAATATGGAAAAAAAAAAAAATGGAACCTGGGTCATGAGGGACTTATATTAATAATTGGTGATCCTAGGTTACCAACTCTTGACTAAATAAGAGTTGGTCACCCACAAAATAGATCACTAATTGGTTGGTTTGCCTAAACCCCTAAACTAACTTGAACCTAAATAAATGATTAGACAACTTGACCAAATTAATTAGTAATATAGAAATCTAAGTTGAATCACTTAGTTTTACCCAAAACTTAATGTAAGCAAATGAGTTGAATCCTAAACTAATATCCATGAACATGTAGTCCGTAATTTGAATAATTCAATTAATGAGAAGAAGAAATAAATTGATTAAGGTTATTTGATATAATATCCTAATAGAGTCTTTGAACTCACAAATAGCTAACATTAGTTGAGCTTTATAAAGGGAGAAAGAATTTGAAATCTATTACTAGGTGCAGTAATGCATATTGCTTTTTAGGATAGTAATTAAAACCAGATTAGCACTTAAACTCAATTTTTATTACACATTAGTCGTTGCATAACTGCTTACTCTAGCAAGTGGAAATCATAGACCAGGTTGTAAGCTTGATTGCAACTTTGAGATGATATGATAAATCAAGAGCTTAGGCACCCATAAAATGAATAGCAACGATCAATATGCAATCGATGGGGGAGCTTTGAGATAGAATGGTTGATCAGAGATAGGACAAGTTGCAATAAGTTATGTGGGGGTTTGTAGGACCATAAATAAAGCATTGTAATGGACTTTGCTCATCGATGACTATTCATGAGGAGAGAGCTGTATGCTACTTCTTTTTTTTTCTAGCAAGTATTGGAGTCTTTTTAATCCTCTAATGCTTGATTTAGACCTCTATCGTTGTCCATTTTTATTTTTTGGCTAAAGTCATGAGTACTATTATGTGTGTTGATATTCATGTGATGATAAAAATACTTTGATTTTTTGCATGTACTTGAATATATTCTTTCACATGTTTAATGCATTAGCATGGTAGCATATGACATGTGAAAATGTGCTTGTTTATGAACTTTAATGCTAACTTTTTTAATATTCCAAGTACCACAAATGATTTGTATATAGACTTGCACTATAATGCTAGGGTTTTGGAGATGGGGATATTGAGTGAGGACATGGATAGTGTGTTGGATAATAGTGGGACTTGAAGTTATTCTATTTAGATTTTTTACAAATTCCGATGAGACTTATTTTCATTTGGATGACTGTATCTAAACTTTTTACTAAACTTATGCTTTTGATGGACCTTCCTTTGCATTTCAATTAGTGAGTCAAGCTTGCATATAAAGCCTATGGTAAGCTCTATTTGTAAAAATTGTTTTTGTGAAAATGGTCTCTTGAAACAGGCCTTTTACAAGTTTTTGCAATAACATAAAATAGGAAAAATGGATGGCATTTTACTAAGAATTTTGAAAAACCAACTGAGGATTTCTTAATTAAAACCTAATTAAAAACCCAACTTATTTAGGAATGCCTTACATATACTGCTCAAATAATATATGTGGTTAAAAAGATACGTCACGTGCACTAATAATGTGACTGGTTTGATTATAGTTGTGTATAAATTTGAATGTTTAATAATTTATGTAATTGGTTCGTTAAAAAAAAAAAGAAAAAAAAGGTAGTAGGACCATAAAAATTTTATCTTAATGCAACATTTGTATGTAAAGTTACCCTTCTTATTAGCCAAGTAAAATGAGACACATGTCCTACATGTACAAAAATTCCAACTTGGTAATGTTAGGCTCAATATTGAGAGGTGAAGAAGATAGTAAAGTTAATTTTATTTAACCTAACACGTTTCATGTGCGTATTTTCTTTTTTATCATGCTAGTGGTGTGTAATAATTGGACACCAAGATAGTTTTATTGGAATTTTTTTTATAGGTAGACCATGTGTTTCACTTTAATTGGTCGGAAGGTGTGGTTAAACAAATGAATGTTACATTGTACACACTAACCATGATATGTATAGTTTCAATCAAATACTAAAATTGATAAGTTAAAAGAAATGGTAATAAGTTGAACATTAAATTAATAATAACAATTTACTGTCTATTTTGATTTTTGACTTAGGTGCCCCTTACTTCCTTGATGACTCAATTGCTATATGCACTTCTAAACAAAAGAATCTCTCACCATGACGAATTACTTTAAAAGGAAAACAAAAACACATTTGTTATATTTTTCTTAGGTATTATCAACAAAAAATATGCAACTAGTTTTGATGAGATACAATAAATTACGTATAATTTGTAAAGAGTAAATTACACTAAAAAGTGTTTCATAAAATGAGTCACATGTATATCAAAGTTTCACAAAATGTCATTCAACGTATAAAACTTTTGCATAGTTTTCGCTTAATTTTCTCCAATTTTTTTAAATGGATGACTTATTTGGCTCACTTTTTGACCATCAAATATTGATACTTTTCACGTATTTTATTCTAATTATAAATAAGGATAAACACATTTTTAGTGCTTAATGTTTACTTATTTTTATATGAGTTCTTAATCATTTCTTCTTTTTCCCCCTTTCTAGTCAAGTTCCTAACGCTTTTCAACATTTACAAATTAATAATAACCTTTGATACATACATACCTACATGTAATTTTGAAAGTTTTGTCACTTATACCTTCTGTTTGGTACTAACTTTGCTATTTATAAATTTTGGATTTTCTCATATTATACTTTTATTACAAATACCTTTTAGCCATTAATATATATTCTTTTTTTTCTTTTAATTACGTACCAAAAAGATATATCCTTTGTGAAAAGGTTTTCTTTTTTGTTGTAACATTTGTATTACTTAATACAACATGACACAATTTTGACTAAATGTTGCATTTTTATAGCTTGATAAACTATATTTCTTTCTAAGCTACACATCATTTCATCAAATGTGATAAGACCATCCCTACAAATATTTGTGAGTTATGCATTTTCATCAATAATATCTTTTTGCCAATTATAATTATTCTAATTTATATCTTTTCATTAAAAATATCATCTATCCATTAATATTGTTTTTCTTTGTTATGCATAAAAGAATATGCCGTCTACCAAGGTTATGGTTATAGGGTGAAATATCCTAAACTACTTAAACCTAATTGAATTACTTGTGTATATATTGATTTATTAATATAGGAAATTAGTTGTAGATAATTAGTTAATGAAATTGTATATGTTGTAGTGATAAGTGTTAGAGTAAAATTTAATGTTCGTAATGTTATTTTTGCCATTGAAGTTGCAAAAAGAAAGTTATCCTTTTATGTAAGTTAAACCTAAGCCCTATAATTTAAAACAGTCCCATCACCCAAGTTTACATACCATGCACCAATGCACACAAGATAATTTCATTAACATGCAAAAGACAAAGGCAGATTTCAAAGGATAACCATCAAATTAAAATTTGCAAAAATATACCCCAAAAATAGACCCTAACTGACTCCCCTAAAAGAAACAGAGCAAGATCATTTTTCCTGTCAACTTTACTTCAATAGTCAAAAATCTCATCAAGATCTACAAATTAAGGTCATCTAAGTTAAAGTTTTGCGTACTTTTTAATCATCTACTCACTTGTTTTTTTCATGAAAATCAAATTCTACCTTAATGACTTCTTAGTGAGTTGAATATAGTATTGATAAACTAAGTTGATCTATAGAACTATGAATCATTGAAGTTGTAATATATGAGTTATGAAGTTGTTTTAGTTGTCTTAATAGATAATTAAAGTTGCATGGTTGATGTGTTGCCTTGGTATTGAAAGTAAGGTTTAGGTTGTTCGATGGTATAAATGTTGATTTTATGCAGAGATAATATTACTAAGAATGTGTAGTGAGTGTATGTAAGTTAGTTCAGGTAAATTTTGATGTTGAAGTCTAAGGTCTCAGCATGCTGTTTTTCGAAATAGAACATGATAGGAACATGAGGTGATTAATCTAGACGTGCATCTTACTAAGATTTGAAAATTAAAATACTAGATAAGAAGCACAAGGGGTACATGGCAGCACAATTCCACTGTGTTTCTCACTGTATATTTTGAATGAAACTCTAGGAGCATGGTTGGAACACAGTCACTCCTACCTCACCATGTTTCTCTCTTATTTTTAAGGAATTGGTTTGTCAATGATACAAGGCTAGAACAAGGTTACTTCTATTACATTATGCTTCTCTTTGACCTTTGAAGTGCTTAACATCTCAACAAAACATGGAATGAACATGAAAAATTGTCATATTACGTTGTGTTTCTCTTTGGCTGCCAACTCAAGGAAAAGCGACTGGGACACAGCTTGCTCTATCACGTCGTGCTTCTCTATGAGTTCCAATCTATGGCAAAGCACAATGAAAACACGTGAGTTGTTTTTTTATCTTGTTTCTCATATGAAGAAACACAGGGGAAACACAGCTAGTGTATCTACCAATGCTTTTTAAAAAAAAATTAAAATAAAATTTAAGAATAATGAAATGTGTTATATAGATAAATGTATGAATGTTAAGCTATGATTTAACATGAGTTTTTATTTAAATTCATATTTGATAAGGAACTTAGTATTTATTATGAATGATACTAAATCTTATATCGAATGATTTCTTTATAATAGATTCTTCTACTCAGTTGTGTTTGTCTACTGATCTTTTGTGAGACATACCAGTTCATTTAGGTATGCAGTAACTTGATTGTTGGTTGTTAGGATAGGTTTCTCTAAAACGATTATAAACAAAGATGGTCTAAAGTGATTGAATTGTTTGTGTGTGTATCATTTAATTCGGTCGAAGGAGCAACAGCCCTGCTCGAAGCCGAGTATAGTAGTTAGGCACTTAGGATACCTCTTATCACGATGCAATAACATTTATAAGTGGCTCAACGGATAGTTGACAAGGGTAGTAGTATTGGTATAATGTTTACTTATCCTTAAAGATAAATAAATATGACTTAGTTCACGTTTATAGGATTGATTGAACTAAGTGATATTAAGATTAAGTTAAGTAAAGATGAGAAACAGCTGTGAACCCTAGATAAAACTATTGTTTTTGTAGATGTTCCTATAAGTGATTAAAGCATTTGGACTGCTTATAACAATCCTTAAGTAGCTGATGTTACTCAGGAATCCAAACTTCCAATTGCTTGTTATTGGCGTTTGAATACTTCAATGTTGATTTGTTATACTTAATTATTGGAAAATCAATTAATAGTTGTTGCATTACATTAGACTAAGAACGTATGTCACTTTGTATTTGTTTGTGGTCCTGTGTACTGGACTTCGGCTCACGTTTTTATTTACAAGTGTTGATGAAGATGAGTTCTATGATCATATGGGTTATAGTATGGATTTTAAAGAGTTTTTGGATGAATGAGACTATTAGGAGCCGTGACCTTCAGGTATTAGAAGTTTTGGAATAGACTTAAAGAAACTTTTTCAACATGATGTAATTTTTGTAAAAGGCTTACCTATAAGCCTATGGTTTGTAACGTAAAGTAGCAAGTTTACTTTTTTGTTTTAAGACAACAAAAACTTTGTAATTGATACAAAATCAAATAGATAAGAACACTTTCTATACTTTGGTGATTGGTACATACTCAAAGTCCTTTGTTTACTATGACAACCATAACAGAAAATGATGTGATTTTTTTTTTCTACTTGTTGCAACAAAATAATTGACTGATTCCTTAACTATTATAAACAAATATATATATATATATATATATTTTTAACTTTAAAGTGTTAATTTACCCCTAAACTCGTTAATTAACTTTGGTAATTTTTCTAGTAAATTAAACATGATGGATAACAGTGGAACCTTATCTTTTACTTTTCAACATTCTGTCACATCACATTTGTCGGCTAAACATATTCTATCACATTGAACAAGAATAATTTAATTTTTTTTTCTTTCTACAATTTTTTGGGTTAAAAAAACACCTTCAAGAATTTATGGTGTAAACACACCATTAAATATGGTTTAAAATTGTTCATATTTTTAGTTATTTATTATTTTTGGTAATTGCAGGTAACCTTACCCTGAAAATAATGTAAACGTGAAATTAAAACCACACAATAAACCTTACTTAATTCAACTTTCAGATCAATTCAAACAATTGTGCATTAAAAAGTGTGTCTAACCATGAAGATACCTCTAGCGCTAACTTAAGCAAGATAACTATATTGTTTGTGGACTTTACCTTAGAGAACTGGCTTTTATCTTTCATGGAAGTGTACAACCTTGGAAAAACCGCATGTGTGCCATAGTAAAACGCATACAACCTAATAGTAAGAGGCACTCCGCTAATATCAAAGACCTTCCCTTTGGCAAGAAACCTTATTCCATAAAATGCACCAACCCAAAATATAGATATGATGATAACAAGAGTCGACACTAATGCTCCTGCCGTTATATACGGAAGCCATTCAAGTCCATTAACCACATTGTTGGTAATATAACAATGGCTGCCAAAATTTTGAAATTGTTTTCCTCTTAAGTGAGGTGCCCAACATTTGTCAAAGAGGAAACAACTTGTACAAATTATCTCCCTTTAAGGGATCAAGAATCCAGCACGGACAATATACGGTTCTACATATTGAAGATTGATATGATTGTTCTTCCTCTTGGCCCAAAAGCATGATATCCAATGTCGGTATAGTTTTTGATAGATGGGTTGTAGTCCATGCTCCATTTTATTAGCAAAGCAGTAAAGCATGTGATAATGGCTGTTGCAAGAAATATTGCTAGGTTGAACCATCTAGTTTCTTTGAGTGGGATAAATTTGTTGCTCCTGTAATACTGTCTCTTCCATGTCTCAACAAATGAGTATTTGACATGTGTTTTAAAGTGATAATTATTATTTGTATTATCTAGGGATTTTTTATTTTGTATTTTTTTACATATATCAAATATTTATTTGTTGAGACATGAATGAGATAGTATCATGGGGACAGCAAATTCTCATCCCTTTAAGTGTATATGGGATAGTGATTATTTAGATTCCTAAAAAACAAAATGCAGTAATCCTTCTTACTATATAAAGAGTCTGTTTGGATGGTATGTCTTTCATCTATATCTATATCTGTATCTGTATCTGTATCTATATCGGCATATGTATTTATATTAAAATGATATGTGTAAATATGTCTAATTTGCATCTATATTTAATCTATTTGATCTTTCTATGAGAACTGACAACTTTTTTTTTATCTGTACCTATCTCTTGATAAACAATTTATTAAAAAAAAGTTTGAAAAAAGTATTTGTATCTATTCAAATAAGCTAGCCAAACAGACCCAAAAACAAAGGGGGTAAAATACTGATAAATTAGGTAACAATGGTGGGACTTCTTTTTCAAATATTCAAGTTTAGGAAAAATTGATTATGATTAGGATTAGAAATGAGTTAGGTCAACGTGATATAGTATTGAACTCAATCTTAAGCACAAATTTAAAACATTATCACTCGAGCTCAACTTAAGTTTTATTAAGATAGAATTTTGAATTTGAGTTTGACTTGAAGTGAAACCTAACAAGTTCAAATTTATCTTGATTTGAACTTGTAGGGAATGATGCTTTTAAAATATGTATACATTTTTTTTTATTAACATAGTACTAGTACCCAAACTCGACTCTAACTTAACAAGTATATGTGCTTGACTAGATTTCAATTAGACTTATAAGCCAATTGAGCCAAGTATCATGAAACTCAAACTTGCATATATATATATATGTATATATATATTGAAGTAGCTCAAATTTTAGCTGAACTTAATTGTTTTTTCGTCAAACTTGCATAAGCATTGACTTAAATTCAAGTTATTTGACATTTTTACAACCCCGCCTAACTAAATGATAGTTACTATAACAACATGCCTGATTGCCACACCATACCCTTCCATTTCAAGCCCTTCATTTAACATTTGCTAGATATAATTAAGGTGTCAAAAACTCAAGGATTAGGGTATATTGAGTTAAGATGAAACAATAGTAAATTTGAGCTCAAACTTGACCTAAAATTTTACATTTTTCAATGTTGATTTGAACTTGATTGAGTGTAAGAATTTTGAGTTTGAGCTTGGTTGGAAGTAGCACCCAACAAACTTAAACTTAACTTGATTAAACTTGTTAATTAATACATGATTTTTTAAAAATATATAAATGATTTATATATAAGATAATATTGACATCTACACATTCATATATACACTCAACTCGAACTTGATTATGTTTATGGCTTGGTCGAGCTAATTATAATAAAACTTGAGGTAGACTTGAGAAGTTATTCAAATAGCTTATGTTCGACAATGAGGGTTGAATTCAATTTAACATTGAGATGAACTCAAATAATTTATGGGTAGTTTCTAAAGAGTTTGGCTCATTTTATATTTCAAGTAATCAATAAAAACGATGACCATGTACCTAATAAGGCATTGATTGTGTTGAGGCAGGTTTTGAGGGTACTACTTGTTCCATTATTCTTAAAGGGTGGAATCTCCATCTCATGATCAGTCACGGCAATTGATGGCAGTGTCTTCTGTATTAGAGAGTATGAATATAATGGTTGATGATTTGAGCGCCGACAGATATAGTTTATAATGCAAGGTAAATTCCTTACCAAGTGAAGTTGGGGAGCTGAGGTTAAGTTTCGAATGAAACCAAAAAGGGAAAAAAAAAAAAGAAATGGTAAGAAAGGAATAAGAATCGTACCTTTGTTTCATTAGCATTAAGAAAGAATATTTTTAAGGTTCTCACGCTACCTTGTTGTCCTTTGAAGAACTTTTACAGTTCGTTTAAGTATTTATGGTACTAAAATAACATAAAAGATTATTCTTAATTTGACTTGAATGACAAAGCATGGTGATTATTATACACAACAGCACGAATTGCTCAAATACAACAACTTTTCTCGGAAAAAAGCAGAATAGGAATATTAAGGTTATTTTCATTGGAGATAAATGCACTATAAGTATTATCACTTAAGTGAAAATTTATTTATTATGTATAAGCGAATTATTTGAAACCCAATGCTATATATAAAAAAATAAAACATTATATATATCTAGCGAGGAGTTTAAATCAATAATGTGTATTGAAGAAGTCTCTATTCTCTTTCAAAAAATATATATACACACACACTAGAATAATTCTAGATAGTAATCAGTAATGAATCTAGCAACTTCAAGATTTGCCATGCTATATCCTTCATAACGCCATTACATTTAGCAGAGTTACTATCGTCTTGCTCTATTTTGCTCTAAAACAATGTCAATATTTATTTATCTTTGAGATATTATTTACATCGTTTAATCCATTTAGAAGGTTCAAGGACCTAGAAATCATGATGCAAGAGATATTATGGAGATCGTTTGGTATATTTAAAAGGTTCAAGGACCTAGGGATCATGTTTATGCATCATGTTGTGTTACAACAATGCTCCGCGAGAAAGGTTTCGGTAACTAGTATATGATTCATGTAATCTACATGTGAAAAGTAAGTACTAATTTTTAGTTGGCAGTATTAATACGAGTTGTATTCCTAAATCATAGATGATAGTTATTTTAGAAATTATCCATTATCTTTTTTGTATGTTAAAACTATATATCATACATACACGTGTGATGTATAGTACTTATTGAATATTTTTTATACTAATGTTGTAGAAACAAGAGATAATGATAGGGACCAAGCAATAGGGAAATATAAAAAGAAGAAAGTAGTGGGAATATCTAATATGGAGGAAAAACTACCGATCAACAGTAGCAATAAGTTTATAGATGATGGGAAAAGATTACAAGTGCGTTCCTATGTTACGGGATTCTTCAAAGTGTGTTTTACACTAGTTATGAATGGGATGATTTCATAAATGATACTTGAACTTTCATAAATTATATAATTATATATGAAAATTTTAAAAACAATCAATTTAGTACATGGATTTTAGAATTAATCAATTTAATACTTAAAAAAATTTGATATATGTACTGTTACCGTGTGCAAAAAGTTTTTTCAAGTACTAAATTTATCAATTTCAAAGTTTATGTATTACATTGATTAATTTTAAACTTTAGACACTAAATTATATATTTTATCAAAGTTCAAATATTATTTATCACATTCATCCCTTATGAAATACAGACATCGAGCCCCTCTCATACTTCAACAGAAAGGCGTCAAATTATAACAGACACGTCCCATGATAGATGTATAATTACTGATAATTTTTAGATATGTGATAATTTCTATAAAAATAAAATTGATACGCGTAATCTATAAATACCGATAAAATATTTTCACTCCAGTTCACCGACAATGTTCGATGACTCCCATGTTCGCAGTTTATCATCAACGAAAAATCTCAAATCAGACTTCATGATTATCGTCGTCTGAATCAACATATGAGGTTTTATTTCCAACGAAAAAATAAATAAATAAATATATAAACACACACATATGGGGTTTTATGAAATTATAGAGCAATGTACTTGGATTTTTAGTCTTATGATTGTAGTGAAGTCACTTAGCTCATCCTTCAATAGAAGCCAGTGATACACATGATCATTTGTATATGAATCGTATGTAGTAACTACAAATCCTATAATGATCTTAATTTACTATAAATTTATTATCATAATTTCCACATTTCACCTATAAAAACATAACAAAAGGAAAAAGATATTTCATTCTGCATTGAATAACACAATGTAATTATATTTGTCACTTGTGGCTCACCATATGATAATCACCTCAAGAGTCAAGGTAATAAGATCTACTTAATTATCTAATCACTTCTCTATCTAATTATATTAACTATTATTGCATTATATATACGAGAGTAACTATAGAGAATTTAAATCTCATTGCCTGCCAAAATCATTGAGAATTAGATAAGAGGTGGGTTAGTGTTTGGATGGTCCAAATTTCAACTAGAGATCCTTGGCATCAATCCCTAGCTACCGCAATACCCCCAGGCCCAGGTGCATGCAAACACTTAATGGTAAATTAGGACAGTTGGCTTGTTGGCTCCGTTAAATTCTCGACAATTCTTACGTTAATTAGTTTGTAGATAATATAATGGGATTTTCCTCTCAATAATTCTATTTACTAGCCGCACATTGCACCAGTTCTTAACTTGTGAAGAAATATGTGAAACACCTTTTCCCCTACAAGACTTTTCATAAAACAACATGAACTTAGGAATGAAGCAACTTCCTTTGAAAGGGGGACATAATACAAGCAAATGTTCACAAAACAAACATTGTACTCTCCTATTTCTTTTCAATTTGACGGACATCCCGGTACTCCGCAACCTCATTTCTTGTGCTATTGTTTATATTTTTACCCTGCCTTTCTAATCAACTTCATAAGCAAGGCTTAAAATTTTAATAGTACGTACCCCACTTCATCTCTACTTATCTCTTCCAACAATAACAATGGCCACCGGAATTCCTACCAAACCGAACACCTTTACGCCTTCTTCAAAAGCAGCAGCGAGCAACGGCAATCTCAAACGTCGGCCCGTGTTCTAGAAGTTCTTCCTTGCTCTTTTGTAACTTCTCCATTTTCTGGTGATGACCCACCAATCAACAGCTAACTCAACCAAAATAGGAGGAGAGAAGGTCAATCTTTCATAATCAAAGTAAACTTCTTGATAATACTAAAAACTTACGTACATATACATGTTGCGAAATAACAAGACTTGAAATTTATTGATGAATTTAGCTATTTATTTGTTATTAGTGATTTATAATGGAGAGATTATGCTCAATTACTTACCTACTCTAAGTTAATGATCCTAATAGCACATAAAGTGGTTACATTATAGATGAATTAAGGAAGCAGTGGGTTGGTCTTGTTCAAAGCCATGACCATACTTGGAAAATAAAGAAATTAAATTTAGTTTGATTTGTGATTAATGTCGGAGGTCTGGAATGTGAATACATGTCTAATTTAAATGATTATTTTGTTGTAAAAATTTGGTTTCTATATATATGGAAAAATGATCTTATTTGATTTTATATGCCTTTTCTAGTATATAACAATCACCTTTGAGTGATGTGAATGAGCTAATTACACAAAAATGAAAAATCGATTTGTTTTGGATAAACTTACACAAATTTTTATATTTTATAATACTCCATAAGGTACCTTGTACCTATAGGATTTGTTGAGTAAAAGATTCAAGATTGTTCATGTTACAAGATAGGTCCTTTTTTTCCAAAATTGCAGCCACATACCTACTGGATAGGACATGACTATAGTCTCATATGTTACCCACTAGTATACCACTCACTCCACTAACAAAAGAATTTCATGAATAACAAAAAAAGGGAAAAAAAATTCCCATGAGATTGTAAGTTGATAGCATTGAGGATTCACTTGAATACATTTACCAATACATTGTTTTAGATTAATCTTGTGATCACCCGATGGCTTGTACCCCTATTGATCAAGGGTAAATTAAATTCATCCGCTCAATTCTAAGCAAGGGATTCAAAACATGAACTCAAGCTTCTTGGTCAATCATCAAGGTAATAAGAAATTTAGCCAAAATAAAAAGGAGCAACAAGCAAACTAGCCGCCTAATGAGCAATAGTTGGCGGTATAAATGCAAGCAAGAAAAATTTTGCATACATATATATATATATATATATATATATTTACTAGATGTAGATAGCTATTAAAATGCAGAATTCAAGAGTGATACAATATGTAAAATACTTAGTGGGTGATCTAAATAAATCAAATTTCAAATATGAAAGTTTTGCTTTTGTGTTAATATTCGACCTTATTCTAAATATTCAATTTGGGATTCTAAATCCCTATTCATCGTAAGCATTAAACTCCAGATCCTATTTCTCTTTGGCTTTTGTGTTAATATTCGACCTCCCAATTTAGAGAAAATTGCTCACTGATTTATAACTCTTTTTTTTTTTTTTTTTTTGTTTCCTTTATACAACTCAGGAAGGAGGAAAATCCAACCCTAATATTCAACTTCTTTTTTAACACCACCAAAGAACATATGTGGAATCGTCTAGCTCCACGTAATTATTAAGGATCATATCCTTTTTCCAAATTACATTTACTTCTTCAAGATGTATGATAAACCAGCGTCCCTCCTAATAAAACCCAAAATCTTGGCTAATAAAAATAGATGGGATGGTTTATCTATAAAAGTATATTTTTTTATTGATTTTTTAATATATAAAAAGTGAATTTGATACGATCTCATTTTCTAATAAATAATCTTAGAGAACTTATATAACACTTAAAATTAAACATTATAAAATATGAATATGAATATGAAGCATTAAATAATCTATAAAACTGGTTCTCTTAAGAAAAAAGAATGAAAGAATAGAATTGTCCATATAATATCAATACCTTATAATTTAAAAAAAAAATGAAGAAACATATAATATGTGAAATCCCAAAATTTTTCGATAAGCAATTACGGAAGAATGGAAGAACGTGTAAAATAATCCATATAGAAAATTCTTGACTTTTCTTGCTTGTAAAATGTGAATCATATATTATGTGTTTACGTTTTCCTCCGTTATTATTCATATATCCATTGGTATAAAATATTAGTTTTCGGTTTGAAAATAGTGTTGGAGATTGAAGGCATCTATCGACGTGGATGAACCAGATTTTTGCACGTATATGTTTCCCACTTCTTTGTTTTGCTTTTGGAGTGGGAGATGTGTACATGCATGGATGAATTTTCCTTTCTTGTGAAAAATAAATCGTCGGCATTTTTCCCTTATTGTTGGTGATATCTCTAATTTCAAATTTGTTGCTATATGAATCATGAGCCCATTCAATCGTCCAAGCTGAAAAATCATTATTATTTTTTTTATACTACCAATCAAGAGTTAGTATTTGTTTTTATATGGAAAAATGATCTTATTTGATTTTGTATTCTTTTTACTAATATATAACAATCACCTTTAAATGGTTAGAGAATAGAAGAATTGATAATTTGTGGATTTTCCTTGTTTAAAGACCACGATCCTGGTTAGAAAAATGAGATGGGGATCAATTTAACATTTGAATTTTAGATATGATTAAGCAAACTAATTGAAAAAATAATAATATGTTAATTAAATATTTAATTGATATTGAAGACCATGTTAATAGCTTTAATACTATCATCAGCAATAATATTGCTATTATGCATAAAATACTCAATGGGATTCTTATTCTAAGGAATTGAGGATCAGCAATTAATGTAGAGGGAATACAAAGTATGAGAAGAGAAATGAAGGTATTTAATCTACATTTGTACGAGGACAATATGCCATATAAAATTTTGAACATTAGGAATCAAAATTTACTTAACTTTTGTCATTTTGAATGGAGATTAAAGATGCATTTATGGCTTATGGTTAAAAAAAAATCAAATAAATGAAGGTGATGTGTTCAATAATAGATGTAGTAAGTAGTATAATGGAAGCTTGTTAAGTTATGTAATAGCAAGAATTATATGTTGTTGGATTTAAAAGAATTACAAGCCCTCTTGATATTGTTTGGATAAGATGCATTTTGCTTGAAGGATAAAAGTTTTTTAGAAAAATTTATTATCAACCAAAGACACTTTGCTGATAGATTTAATGATATATGAATTTTTTTTTCTAAGTGGACTAAAGAAAAGATCCAACTACATGAATCTATAATTTCAAGTTCCAAAATTCATAAATAGATAAATATTAAAGCATGGATTAATTTAGAAGCAATTGAGGTGAAAGAACATTAGGAACATTAGATTTAAGCAAGGGTATGTGTAAGCTCGTAATTGACCTAGATTGGGTTGCTTTCCTAGGGTCTTCCTTTGGCTAAAATAATATTATCAATGGAAAGTGTTGCACAAGTTGATCTAGACCAGTAGAGTTAGCTCCTGCAAACACAGAGAAAACAGTCAAGGGGGCATCGGAGGGGTTGCCTAGCGTGATACTCTAATGCGTGACTCAAGCCATGGGCAAGGGTAATGCATCTTTAACAGTATTTAGGGTCATACCAGATAGATTTTCTCCTAACAATTGACCTGGTATCCGAGATGATGGAGAATTCGAGTTGGAGAGCCGTGGCTTTATAGAGTATGGCCAAGCTGGTGATGCCCCCATCCCATCCCCCGATTATAAAATGCGACTGGAGCAGTTACATCGACTAGAGATCATAAGGTTGCGAGGCCAAGCTCACTGGTTAGCTGAGCTTGTGAGCTCAGTGGCCTTCCGAGGTAAAGGTTCAAGGTGAAGCCTTGCATGATGTTCCTTTGTGGAGTCATGAATCTCGTTACCTTCCTGGAGGTCAAGACCTCATGGGTGGCGGACCCTCCCACTTGCTAGAGTTATGGGATTTCGTATCCAAGAAGCTGAGTGAATCGATGGTTGTATTTTGCTGTCCACATAAAGCACTTGAAAACCATGTGAAATTGATTATGTATGTAAAAAAAAAAAAAAAAAATTGAAATGTTCAAGATATTGCAAAGATAAGAAATCAATAAAATTTACCAACAATAATTAAATTGCGATCTAGCCTCAGTTGATTTAATACTACACGAGAATCCTTTGGTAAAGTGATAGCATCACTATAAAGTATTCAAAAACCATAAAATCAAAGTGCTTACTTGTAAGAAACAAAATTAAAACAAAAAAAATGATTACTCTCTCTTCTAATTTAATAATTTTTACTTAACTTTTGGTAAGATATCTAATCATCTACGTTTTGGTAGACTGTGAGTTATCGGTATTTAAAACTATTGTTATACAAGTAAATATATATGTGTAATATATAAGAAAAAATTAATTAGAAATTTACATTTTGACTTGTAAGGAGTCCTCATATTGCTAGTCTGTATGTGTATGTGTTGGGAATTCGATCCAAATCTGAATCATGCAGCTGAAAATCGTTTTTTTTTTTTTTTTAAATTCCCAATCGGATCCAAGTGCTTCAATTAAATCAGAAGAAAAAGGGAATCGTGTACCTTTTTATTTTGATGATGGGATCAAGGAGATGCAGATTACACCAACTCTCCTTTACTGGTATCCACGCAAATGAATTGGATTTCATGTGTGCTAGCACGTCGAAAATTTCGACCTTTGGGAATCCCTCACTCTCTCTTTCTAGGTTACGAATTTTCTTTTCTAAAATGACGGCTAGCGTCATATGATCAAAAATTTTAACCTAGTAGAGAATATATATATAGTGATATATATAAGGGTTATGTCTTTTCAAATTACCCGATATATATAAGGGTTATGTCTTTTCAAATTACCCTGATATATATATAAGGGTTATGTCTTTTCAAATTACCCTGATATATATATAAGGGTTATGTCTCTTTAAATTATGTAGAAAGACATATATATCCAAATTTATTTATTTGTTATTTTAATCTAATTAAAATTGACAAATAAATAATTAATCAATTCCCAATACGATTATCGAAGATCCATCTTATTCATTCTTTGTGTGTGACCCTGTAGGTTCACTTAAAATTGGTAGTAGCTCTTAAACAATTTTTAGGACTACAAGACATAATTGGTCTCTAGCAAGACATTATGTCTACCCAAATTTAGTGAAGATCGATGATCCGACTTTACCTACTAACAGTTAGTCATTCAGTCCTTTTGTTACACGATATCTTATAATCAAACATAAGGTGTGGATCAAAACACTCTTATATTGTTTAATTACTTATTTCTATATTGTTTAATTACTTATTTCTTGAATCTAGAGTTTGACTGACTTAAACAAATGATATTGATAACTCTTTATCAATTCATTCGAGCATGGCCATGCATTTCTCAGTCTTACTCATCAAGGGGCCAGATAGATATCTCTCTCAAATTTGAGATGAACAAATCCCTTCACTAACACTCACATTCCTATATAACATATTGCATGTCCAGTTTATTCTTACAATCATCCGATTAAAGATGATGAAGAGATGAATCAAAACATGGAAACTGCTATATAGGAATCCATTGTGCCATTAGGTCAAAGGACTAAAACAACATTGTAAATAAGAATACTTATTGCATTGATCCATACAGTATTCTTATAGTTGGTTAATCCAATACAATACACTCCTGTTTGTATCTATGTGCTGAATTGATATCCCATATCCATGATCAGTAAAACTTGATCATCATACAGCAATCATACTAGTCTTAATTCATTATCATTCCACATAATGAGTGACTAGAGATAATTTAGAATAAAGTTATAATTCATATTATGGTTCTACTATTAAAGTCACATACTTTAATTACATAAGGTATAACTAAATATTCAAGGAATAACATTACCAAAGTAAATAGGTCAAAATAACTTTGATAATTAAAATGACTTGATAACAAACATACAAATGATAAAGAATCCATATAGCCTAGGGCACATCACTAGCAGTATGGTGACTCTAAGGAAATTTTATTGAGCTTCTTTTTAGGTTGTGACACTTTAGAGATAGCTATAGTAATATGATTGGAGAGTGATGTACGATGGTTTGAAAGTACTTGCACATTTAGAAAGGATGGCCAGCATATGGTATACCTACCTATGAGCCCAAGAGTACTAGAACGAGGTGGATAGAGTTTGTTGGCTTAGAAGATTTCTGCATCACTTGGTGACTTTGAAACCCCGTATTTATCATTTTGATAACATAAAACATAATTTTGATATGAATAATAAATTATGATATTATGCGAAATTTCTCGATTACTAATTGGTGGCCTGATTTGTGTTCTGAATTAGAATGTCATCGCCAACTTCCATAATGACAAGATTGCAAGTCTGTATGTCCAATTCATATCATCAGAGTCCCATGTATAGAATTCTATATTTCCTTTTCAAATCCTAAACCTCATGTTTATCTAGAGAACAAAATCATCATGTATAATTACTATTAGATTTTACATCACAATAAGCGAATAGATCCTTCAATTTTTAGATTAAGTTATACTTGTTTAACCAAATATGTTTATGATATATTATAATTGTTATACATTTTATGTGTTTGAATTTATTCGAATTTGTGATATTGTAGGATCTGGCTATTGTAGCTAGCATCCAGATACTAGACATGCCTCAAAGTATCGCATCAGGATGCTTGCATGATCCCTTATTTCACACCACCGTCCATTCTGCATACAAAAGATCTATATAGCTACTAAGATTCACAGGATTTTGAAGAAACTCAACGTTAGATTCTATCTTAGCAATGTGCATTCTTCCTGCTGGCTCGAATCCGTCATTGCAAATCAAGTGAGGGTTAGATGCTAGAGGATCCCACAAACTCATCCTCAAAAAATCTTCTGTTGCTATGTACAATGATGTTTCTCATAGGTTTAATGTTCTACTGAAAAAATATCATTCAACGTACCAGAAACTACATCCTGCAAATCGAAAAGGAAAAACGAAGAAGGAGAAGCAAAATATTGCATAAAGAATGAATACATTTCAACTAATTACTGCAAAAAGTCAAGCCAATCCTGTCTAGTTTTCTTGCCTTCAGCTACAGAGAAATCTTCCTCGGGTTTTCTCTTCCATTGGTAATGAGCAACCAGTATCCATACTTTCGAAACAAGAAATTTCCCTTCCTGTCTCGCCCAATTTGATACATCTTCATCCATATCCTCTGCCACCACATGAGTCACACATGAACCAACATTTGTTGCACAATCCGCCCCAAGCTCTTCTGCCAGACTCCAAATTCGATCTCGGGATTTGAGTTTATGACTAAATGCAATCACGCAGCCCTTTAGTACATTGGACCTCACCATCTTTAGCACCTTTCTCACATCTCTTTTATTAGCATCGTGCTCATTAAAGAACTCCCTATGAACATCTTTCAGTACATCAAGAATCGACGACAATGTCCCTTCATTCTCACTCTCATCCATCTTCATTTCAGCATAAGATTTGCATTTACGCCCAAGTCGGAGACCGCAGAAGGTGAAAAATGCGTATGGTGCCACTCCTATCAAGTTCTCCTTATCGTTAGGCCATGCATCTTCCATGTCATCAAGGATCAGTACAGAGGTAGGTGGTGCGAGGATGACGTCGAGACTCTTCTGGAAACAAGATCTACTGAATTCCCGCGAAATTACTCTTCCTTCAAAGTAATTGGCTTGATGTGGATCCAGCAATTTCACCAATTCGGTCGCATAGATCCGAGCACCCATCGTGTATATGTACATCTGAAACATGTCACTTGCCTCCTTCAGGAACTTACGAACAAAGGGTCTTAATTTCGTCAGCATTGGCAGAGTTTCAAGCATAAACAGAGTGTTCTTAAAAACATCCTTGTCAGAAACCTCATCAGAATCCAACAGATACTGCTCTTCATCAGATAATTGTTGAATCCCGACGGTGTTCAGCAATGTGTTGTCCAAATCAAGAACCAAATGGATCTTTTTACAGCTTGGCAGGCTCGATGATTCGCGTAGACGAGCTATTTCTGCATTAGAAAGCCTCAATCCATTGCGAATGTACCCGAAAGGCATGCCATAAGAATTTCCCATGTTCTTCCCACATTTGGTGCATTTCCATCAATTGAAGCAGGATGGCTACAAGCTTCCTCAGGAACAATTTCTTTTTCAGGATTTTTTTTCGACGGATTCAATCGAAAGTAATGAGAATTTTCCTCCATCTATCCTATCTTGACTGTGTCAAAGCTATTCTGAAATCAATAGCCAATATTGCCAAACAAATTGCTCATTCTGATATTCAATAAAGTTAAATATGTAATATCTATAGTACATGTGAACATGAGAGATCTTAGTATGAACTATATAAGACATATATTACTAGGAAAGTTGAATTCAAGAACCGGGAGATTAGATTTGTTGGCAGGAGTTGGTTGTTTCTTAACACAAAGGTCATCTATGGCGTACAGGCTTTTTCTAATCATGAGAGAAGTCAATTCTTAGAGCTTCACATGGCAGAATTCAAAAGGACTTGGCTAAATTGTTTTTTTTCTTTTTTTTCATTATTATAACTGGAGGGAGGAACTTGAAAGATCAACACAAGACGGCTCGAGTTTAAGGTTTTGTTAAATCTTGGCATTTGCTTTATTTCAATTTCTTTAAAGGATGTGTAGCTTCACGGAACTTCCTGTCTTAATCTTTGACCCTTTTTCTTTTTGGCCCGTTAATTTTTGATGTTAAATATCTAGATTTTTAATACTATAATTTAATGTTGATACTATTAATTTGATTGTAATTTAGTAAAAATTTATTTACAAAATTAATGATTAAATTAAAAATATAGATATAAAATTGTAAGTACAGGTATAAAATTGAAAAAAAATAATTAGATGCTAAATTATCAAAGATTAAAAATATTGAAGGAGTTTGTAATGTATCCTTAGAATAAATGAATTGTTGGCTAATAATTGAAGATACTCGATTTAAATATATGTGTGTGTGTGTGTGTTCCTTTTAGAATGAATTATGTATTTTTATTAAAAAAAAAATATCAAAATGTGCAATTTAATATTTATTTTTATCAAAAAAAAGCTAAAATATCCCATAGAACATTTTCAACGTTATATCACTGTTGCTATACGAAACCCATTTTCAAAATGAATCAAAAATAAAAATGGAGTGCATTCCGGTATACAAGGTCCTCGGCTTTCTATCTTCGTATAAATCTAAGATAATCAATTTTGGAAGACAGCACAAGTTCAAAAGCTAAAACGTAGTTAGGTGAGGTTGGCTTTTTCTTTCTTTCCAATGCTTACGTATTAAAATATTAAATAAAAAACTTTTTTAAGATATTTATATATTAATTTTCTTTTTATAAAATGGCATAATCAAGACGAAAATATTTAACAGAATTTGTTCTCAAGATTTTTCGTGCATCCAAACTTGGCGTTTGTAATTATTTCTCACATAGGAAAAGGACCTTATATATGACCTCATTTGACCAACGGGTGTTGATAAATTATGCCTAGTCTTAAAATTAGACATGAGTATGAGATGTGCAGAGAGGAGGCGCGTGAACTTACCACCAAATGTCGACCCCAGCCTACGCTTTGGCTATGGCGACGAAGTCGGAGAGTACGAGATTTCGGAGAGCACACGGAGGATTATTGAAGTGGGAATTAAGTTTGGGGAAAGAGCTGTACAGGTGTTGGCGGCGGCGTTGTGGTTATTTCTGGGAGATCGGCAGCAGACATGATCTACCCGTTGATGGCGGTTTTGGGTGTCAGCCCAAATGATTCCTGGAAGACTTTGAGGGAAAGAACGGTAGGTGTCATTTTCTTCTTCTATAGACCAAGGCTATAATGCTGAAATGCTAGTATTCTAAGATTACACATTGAAAAATTAGAGAAAAGAGGAAAAAAAAAAAAAGAAAAAGGTTTCCTGTATTTACTTTGACATACAGCACACATTAGATCTCAGACTGTTGGTAAAATTTAAACATGATATGGAGAATACTGTTTAAAATCATTTATAATAATAATAAGAATAATATAGAAATGGAGTGGGAAAAAAAGAACTTGTTTTTCAAATGGATTGTATGAGATTTTAATCCCTTTTTGCTGTAACAAGGAAAAAAAAAACAGTTATAAAGATAAGAGTATGGTGAAAAGCTTAATAAAAATACTGTGCAAAATTTATGTAGGAGTATTAGATTGAATTTTATGAAATAGAAAATACAACAGAAGAGAATATTCTCACAATAATAGAGATGAAGAGTAATTAATGTTAAAATTGATCATGGCTTTTCAATAATATTTTAACATCTAGCTGTATAATAATTAAAATTTATCACCACTTCAATCATATATTAAAATATAATTGATAGTTAAATAATATGTAATCTCATTCAATCTTTTTCTCAATTAATGAGGCATAAATATGTTGTTTTGTTTTTTTCCTTCAAATCCGGCGAATTGTCTTCAGATTCATCATGATCGAATCCAATACGTTACGGAATTATTGGATAACAAGTTTTGGTCTTTCTCTTTCAATAGTAGAACAGGGCACTATTCCAATTAAATTATGGGTCACGTTGTAACTAATTTTACGTTAACTTGACATGGACATTTTTTATATTTTTTGGCAATAAGAATATTTGCATAAACAATAGCTAAGGCTGCACAAAAGAGGAGTCCATTCAATAGCCCATATATACCGGTGCTAGAAAACAAATATTATCTAAGCATAAATAATAGAATTTTAATTACATAATTAAAAACGACAAATCATACTTCCCATATGTAATTTTATTTTTAATAAATAAATCTCATGAATAAGATGTAACTTAGCAATATACTTTAATTGAAAATCCCATGTATAACATGCGATTTATGTGTAAGTATATAAATCTTGTGTATGATATGAGATTTATATACAAATATACAAATCAAGTTTATTAGATTTAATTTTGCAGAGATACTTTGGTAATTATTTATATATATATTTGTATTTGCATAATTTTTATTTCAAAGGGTCGATAATCAGACAATTCCCTCACTTTTATGTACATCAAAGACTTTAATCTTTATAGTTTTAGATAAACCAAAACCTATTTCATCTTAAGTCAAAAGATTCAAAAGCCAAGTTGGAGGTCGATTATTCCTTCAAGAGTAATGACCATGATCAACGAAAGTATCTCTTACCAAGTTATTTTCCTTGGACTATTTTCAATCTGCAAGTTGCGGAGCCTAGAGATTTTATCCTGCAAGCATTTATGTCACATTTGGTAGCAAGAATCAAAATCAAAATCAAAATCAAAATGTAGGAATGGAAAGGAATAAGTAACGAAATAATAAATCCATTCATTTGTTTAAATATTGTTGAACTTAAGAGTTCAATGATAATTTTGATGAGATAATTTAATGCACAATCAACTATTTATGTATTGTAAACTACACTTAATTAGTTATATATATGTGTGTGTGTGTTTGCGCGCACGTTGTGTGCGTGTGGGTTTTAACAAAAACAGGGACTGGTCGGGATAAGCTAAAGTCAAGTGTTAAGACGCGACAAAGCAAAAGCCAAAGCTCGACAAGCTTAAGAATGCCATATCAGTGGTCGAGGGGATGGTCAAGGCCTAAACAAATCAAGTGATCAAGACATGACAAGTCAAAGTCTAACTGCGATAAGGCAAAAATTGGACAATGCTGGTCAAGGGTTACGTTGAGGCTTGACATGCTAAAGACCTAAGGCGCGACTATCACGCCCCGAAGGGTACCCTAAACGTGGCAACCCGCCACATATAATATCAAGACTCAAGAATGACCACCTTAGTCATGCGAAAGTCTTAGTATTACATGTAAGGCATCTAACACGGTAATAGGAGACACTTTTGGGAAGTGTGGTTTAAGCAAGTAAAAATGAACATACAAGAATCTAGAAATAAAATAAATCATAATATTCATAATCAAAGGTCTATTACATGATTCTTAGGAGCATATCCCTGCTAAATTCGAAGAATCGAAAATAACTAATAGTGTATACAATAATTTAATACTACATCAAAGATTTCAAATGAATTCTAATCTAATTCTTCAAATAGATTTCCTTCAAAAGCTCCAAAAGAAACTTACGCGGATAAGGGGAGACCTTAGGTACAAAAACAGTATTCCTGAGAATGCAAATATCTATAGGGGCATAAGCTTATGGGCTTAGTGAGTAAATCCAAAAATTCATACTTGGAACAAAAAAATTATCAACCAAGTTTATTAAGCAAGCAAATGGGATGCAGCAAGCAAGTAAGCATACAAGACATATGATTTTCTGCGAATCATATGTTGAATGAATTACGCCATTCATTCAGGGTTAGATATTCCGGCCCATTACTGTCACTACTTCTTTTAAAAATATTTTTATAGATCTTACCAGCTCCTATACGCCATAAAAAAAACATTTAGTTATTACCGGCTCCTACTAGCCACCAATATATATGTAGATTTTACTGACTCCTACTCGCCACATATATGATATACCGGTTATGCCTACCACCACTATTATACACTTGTCCCACCAATTATATAATAGCGAATGCAATATGACTTAACATATGAAGTGCATGCATAAATTTTTAGTTAAAGCCTAGCCGTTATATTTTAACTTCTTACAAGTGATTAACCAATTTCAAATACTTCAATGTGATAATACGTATACAATTTATTACAAGCAATTCATGCTTCGATATGCTTAATATTCTTTCAACATATTATCATACAACTTCCATTTTATCTTGCTTTAATTCTAATGCAACTAAATTTACAAGCACAATCATAAGTATGAAAAATAAAGGGGAGTAGACTCATTTGGCCATGATGACATTTCTTTTTTATGGATGAGTCAATCGATAATTCTACTAATCGAAATAATCTTCTGGGTACAAACACTCCTCCTCGGGATCATCTAATCAAGAAGAATACCCATAATGAGTATTTCTTATTAATTCTATGGTACTTATCAAAAACTATGTCATAAGATCGTTAAAATTCGTATAGAGGGTAATTCGAACTTAAAATGGTCATTACTTGGTTATTTTAACTCAGAATTGCGCATATAATATATCATTTTCTATTTATTCGAAAAGATCTACCCAATTTTAAAACTATTTTCATCAAACTAAGTTGTTTAAGCTCTGAAACAGTGATGATCATATTCACTACGAATTTTGCAAAACTTACTTTTACTTCTTTTTACAAAAACTTGTATCAAAGATATAGATATTATAATGATATGAAAGACCTTTAAAATGTATATATATAATATATATTCATTGACTCGTATCAAATGCATGAAATTAATGAAGTTGTCTCAACCATGAATTTTTTTGGTAAAAGTAATGTCTTCTGAAAATTTTTTTGGTAAAAGTAATGTCTTCTAAAAATTTTGGAAAAGTAAAACTTTTGAAAATTTCTTCTTAACTTGCTAGAAAATTTCTCAAGTTATTTTAAATGAATATTTTTTTTCCCTTAATCCCATTTCCTTAGTCTTTTTAAATTTTAAAAGAATGATTTTATTTTTTCTAAACTCTTTATAGCTTAGTTTCTAATACTTTTTGAAAGTAGTAATAATTCTATATTTTCTTATATTTTAAAGAAATGATTTCATAAGTTGTTCATTAATTTTATTCCTTAAAATCATTTTATTTTTATGAAAGGAAATTTCTTGGTGTTTGTCATACTAGTTTATTTGAAATTCAAAGTTTTGATGAAAAATAAAGTTTAGTAAAACTTTGTTTAAAGAAGAACTTGAAATTTTTAATTTTAAGAATACTTTTCCACTTTACAATTTTGTAAGGTGTAAGTATATATTATCTAAGAATTCCTATATTCTTTAGTTTCTAAATTCTATTATGGGCTCCGTTAAATTTCTTAGAAAAGATATACTAAGATGGATTCTTAAGTTTTTATAGAAAAATCATTTCTTTCATGATAACATTTATTTTGAAAAGAGCTTCTATTTAAGGAAACCTTTGTTTTTCCTTCTTTATTTGTTGAGACAAAATCAATATGTTCATGCATGATTATGAATATGGAATTATGAAATTATGAAAGCAAAAAAGATATAATAAGTAATAAAATAAACAAGTAAAGAAATATGTCAAGTATTGGGAACCTTAGCTTCATCAAGGTATCTTGGGACTAAAATGGACTAGTCCTAAAAAAAAAGGAAAAGAAGCAAATATTGTTTTGACTTGATGAAGATAAGTCTAAGACTAGAGACTAGTCTTAAAATAACATGAAATAAATAAATAAATAACTTGGAAGTAAATAAATAACAATGAGCTTATATGCTCTAAAGAATATATATATATATATATATATATAATACATAATATATCTAGTTACATATACATAAAAGGTTAACATAATATCAAAAAAATATGAGCAAAAGTAAAATAACAACATAAAAATATATGAATACATATTCATGAATAAGAACAATACATGAACATAGTATAGCTTTCATAACATTAAGTTTAAAAAACTCACACCATGGTTATGTAAAGTTATATGACATGGTAAAAATTTTGAGAAAATTCTTACCTAAAGTAGTGTTTGTAGAAGAAGAGGGTTTTGTAAAGAAAATTCTAGAGAGTTTTGGGAGAGTATTTGATAGGGGAGTTGGAGAGAGTTTTGGGAGTGAAATTTTGTGGGTAGAAGATGTGTGAATGAAGTGAAAGAGGAGGGAGGTATTTATAGGAAACGAGGAGTGAATTTTGAGTGATTTAATTAAAGAAAAATTGAAAAATAATAAGAAAAGAAAGTGGGGGGCGACGGCCATGCTTGGGGGATAGGGAGAGAGATTTGTTTTTTTTGTAATTTTGTATATTAAAAGTAATAATATGCAAGATATATATGATATAAAGTTATGGGAAAGGTAAAAAGTAAAAATAATAGGTGTATGGTATTGTAAGAGTAGGTGTTAGAAAAGTAAAGATAAATGAATGGTATAGAATAGTAATGAATAATGTAATGTAAAGTAGATGTGACTAGTAAAATATCGGTAGTAAGAAAATACGCGTATAAATACGATATCTATTATTTTTAGTTACTCAAAAATTATGAAACTGATATTTTTGAAATCATTATATTAAATCGGTCCTAACGATGTTATCGGAATATTTTTATTATTCCAAGCTTCGAGACACGCTTTTCGAAAACTGATCCCGATTGAGTCCGAAGGACACTCGAAATTCGCGAATCTTATATTTTTATGCTTCCTCATATTAATACAAACTATTATTACTAAATATCTCAACTTCGTTTTCTAGGGCTACAGAATACGAGAATGTCAGATCTAAATTCTAGGATTTGTACGAGTTTTTTGTTGACCCTTAGGGTTTCCGGTTGACTTTTAATTCTAAGATTAAGCTTAACATTAACCGAAATTTTAGGGGTTTACAGTGACAAGTTCTAAACCAAGGCTCGACAAAGATAACAAGCTCATAGTATGAATCACAGGTCACGTCGAGGGCTCGACGTGATGAAGACCTAGGACGTGATAGTTCAAATTTGAGGCTCGAAAAAGCTCGCGTGGGACGAGACTATCAAGAGCAAAATTTAGGCGTAATGAAGTGAGGTTCGATGGGTATTTGAGGCATGATGGCTTAAAGTTAAAGGCTGATGCTAAAAGAAAAAGAGTCATTGAAGTACATTTAATGTTTGGTAAGTTATAAACGTTATGTCTAAGGGACTTTTGAATTTCAAAAAATATTTATATACAAAGTTCTAGAAATCAATAAAAGAATGAAGTGCTAAAATCATTTACGAGCTCATTAACTACAATCAAACAAATTCCTTTTCTTTGTTATCTTGTACATAATTTTTGCAAATTATTAAGAAAGAAAATACACTCTAGTGCTCAACTAATATTAATTGATATTTTTTTAGAGCACTTAGATAGAGAGAAAATTATTTCCTACAAGTGTAATATTGCTTGTCTCGAGCTAACTATTAAAATTAATTGAAGCAGTGGTGAAGACCTCGAAAGAGGCAATTGATGGATTGTAAAGAATAGGCAAATGGTAAAACTCTACGTTAAAATTTGTGGCTTAATTTTTCTCTATCGCTCTCATTTATTTTCGCATTATATATGTTGTTATTCGCTGCAAATTCTTTGTTTATTTAATCTGTTGTTTTCAAAATTAATTATTTAAAATTTTTAGGCAAATACTCAATTCGAACACCACCCCCCACCCCCCCCCCCCCCCCCCGCCGAAGGTTCCTAGTGCATTTTCAATTGGTATAAGAGCTTGTCTCTATTATTTCTACACTTAACCGCAAAATAGAGTAAAGATCATGTCTATAAATACACTAAGGTTTCTAGAGGGAAGCAATTAATAGACTCCGCTTCTATGTGGGGGTAATTACCTCTGTTGGAAGTGTAAGATGAAAATATTTTTATAAGCCCAAAACAGATTGATATGGAATGTTATTGAAAACGTGCCTTATAAAAGTGATAGAAAATTAGAAGCAGATTATTCAAAGGAAGATTGGAAAAAAGCTTGATTTAAACAAAATTGCAATGAATATATCACACTGCGGATTAAATGAAAGTGATTTTAATAGAATTTGTACATGTTCTATAGCAAATGAAATTTAGGATGAGCTAGAAAAGACTTATGAGGGTAAATCTAGAGTTAGAGATACCAAAATAAGTCTTTTATGCAAAGAATTTGAAAACTTTAAAATGCTCCCCTATGAAACTATTGATAAAATGCACAATAAATTTATTAACATAATAAATCCTCTAAGTGTGTTTAGGAAAAACTTTACTAATCTGGAAATTAATTCTAAAATTCTCATGTCACTTCCAAAAGATTGGGAAGCTAAGAAGATGGATATAGAGGAAGCTGGAGATCTCAGCACTTTAAGTAAAGAAGAGCTTCTTGGAGCGCTCAAAACCATAAGCTCATCAAGAAACAAGACGAAGAAGGCAACAAGAAGGCTATTGCCATGAAAGCTACTACCATGAAAGCTACAAGACAAGACTCAAGTGATGATGAAGATGAACAAGAAGATCTTATCTTAATGGCTAAGAAACTGAGAAAACTTATGAGGCCTAAATCCAAGAGGATGAAGATGACAGCAGCTCCTCCAAGTACAAGAGAAAGGATGTGATCACATGCTACAACTGTCAAAAGCCAGGACACATCTAATCGTATTGCCCACTACTTAAAAAGAGATCAAAGGAGGAGAAGAAGAAGGCTCACATAGCAACATGGAGTGATGAAGACTCATCTGACTAAAATGATAAAATGTATGCTTCATAGGTTTGGATAATGAGGTATCATCTCCTTGTTCTCCTTGTTCTCCTTGATGTAGTGAACTACATGCTATGTATAAGAAAGTTTGTTGTAAATTGTTGAAAACTAAAAAAAAGAATAGCATGTTAAAATCTTTAATGACAGAAATTGGAGATCAATTAGATAATTTTCAAACTGAGCATGAAGAAGTTAAATCTGAAAATGAAAAGCTAAACAATTTGAAAATAAAAAACCAAAAAAATAGATATCAAATGTGAAAATTTGAAAAGCAAAAATAATGATTTAAAAGAAGTAAATGAGAAATTAAAAGTTAAAAATGATCTGCTTGACATTGAAGTTAAAACCATAAAAGATAACAATATTGCATGCATTGATAGCTGTAATAATAAAATAATTAAAGCGCTGGAAAATTTGAAAAGTGAAAACAAAATCTTGAAAACCAGCTTACATGATTCATAAGCCACAATAGCCAAGTTCATAAATGGAAAGAAAAATTTAAACACACTTCTTGGGAGCCAAAAGTATGATTCAAACAAATTTAAAATTGGCTATAGTGGACAAAATAGTTGCAACTCCCTCAAAACAAAATTTGTTAAAGCTACTTATGGGACATGTAATTATTGCAGCAAAACAAATCATATTGCACACAATTGTGCAATAAGAAAATCTGTAAATTTGAATCATAAAAGTTAGTTAGTTTGGATTCCAAAGAGAGAGGTACTTATTCCCCCTAACCAAAAACGACCAAAACTAAAATTGTTACCAAAGAAGTAATGATTTGTTTTGTAAAGATCCTCAAGTAAAAGCAACAAATGGTACTTGAATAGCGGCTGTTCGAGGCACATGATAAGAGACGTGTCTAAGTTCACATCACTTGACTTGAAGGATCATGAAAATGTTACATTTGGGGATAACAGAAAATCTACTATTCTAAGTTTTAGTTGAAGGTAACATTCTCATTAGCCGAAATTTATGTATTAAAAATATTTTACTTATAGATAATTTAAAACATAATTTGTTGAGTATTAGCTAATTGTGCAATAATGGTTTTAAAGTAACATTTTTAGCTAAAAAGTGTTCGATTACAAGAATTGACAATAACCAAGCTTGCTTTGAAGGATATAAACAAAAACATATTTACAAAATCATTTTAGATTATTTTAAATTATCAAACGAAGCATGTCTATATTCTCAAAATGACAATAGTTGATTATGTCATAGAAGACTAGGACATGCTAGCATGGACATCATTTCAAAACATGTTAAAAACTTGTCAAAGGTTTGTCAAAGATAAATTTTCAAAAAAGACAAGATTTTTCAAGCATGTCGACATAGAAAGCAAACTAAGACTTTTTTTAAGTCTAAGGATATTGTTTCCACTTCTAGGCCATTATAAATATTGCACATGGATTTATTTGATCCTACCAAAACCTTGAATTTATGAGGAAAGAAATACACATTGGTTATTGTTAATGAGTTCGCTAGATATGTATAGACCTTCTTCCTTGTATCTAAAGATGAAACAAATAATGTTTTTTTAGATATTACAGCAAAGTCTAAAATGAAAAAGGTCTTAACATTGTTACAATTGAAGTGATCATGGGGGAGAATTTGAAAATCATGAAATGGAAAATTTTTGCAATAATCATGATATTGAGCACACATTTTCAACTCCTAAAACTCCACAACAAAATGATGTAGCTAAAAGAAAAAACAGAACTTTAATTGAAATGACTAAAACCATGTTGTGTGAAAATGAATTACCAAAGTATTTTTGAGCTGAAGTTGTAAATATAGCATGTTACATTTCAAATAGAGTTTTTATAAGACCAAATTTAAAGAAACCCCCTATGAGCTTTGGAAAGGCAAAAAACGTAACATATCGTATTTTCCAATAGCCTCTTCAAAGTATTTTGAATTGGTCAAGTTCAAGGTACCAAGCCCGTGGTGCCTGCTTGAGTCCATCTATAGCCTTCTTTAATTTACATACATATATCGGATGGTCTCTATCAACAAATCCCAAAGGCTAGGCCATATAGACATCTTCGGAAAGATGGCCTTGAAGAAAGGCATTATTAACATCTAACTAGCACAATTGCCAATCTCTACTGACTGCCGAGCTGAGAACAAGGTGTATTATTATTGGCTTGCTAACGGGGCTAAAGGTGTCATGATAATCCACTCCAAATTGTTGATAAAAACCTTTGACAACTAATCTGGCTTTGTACCTATTAAAATAACCATTAGGAAGCCATTTAGTATGAAAAACTTACTTACATCTAAACAACATTTTGCTGAGAAGTAGATGGAACAAGCGCCCAGGTTCCATTCCGAGCAAGAGCATCAAATCATCATTCATAGCTTGTCTCCATTTGGGATATTAGAGAAATTGATTGGGGATGCTGAGGATCTTAGGGGTTTTGGATGGAGATAGAATCATTAGTGAAAGAGTAGGTAGAATTTGAAGCCATTGGAGGGATTGGTGGTGTAGTTTTGTGGTTTGTGTAAAAGTATGCCCAAGAAGATGACCACTTTAATACCATGTTGAAATAAAGAGGAATATTGAGAAACAATGGCTTATATATTTCAATGATTAAGAATGAATATATATACACGAATTAAGTATGTCATGAGTTACAAAAATAGGAAACTATCCTAGAATTAGGAGATTACGATTAATTAGGGTGAACTACAACGAAAGCTATCAACGTTTGAGAGTAAGTTCATTTAAGATATCAACATTCCAAGTAGTTCAAAAGAGGAATCAACATTTGAAAATAAATTCATTTAAGGTATCAATGTTTTGCAAAGTATGTCAAATGAGGTACTAATAATCAACTATTACTAAAAATTTTAGAAACTTGATTGAAAACTAATCGAAACGTTGATATCTTAAATGAATATTGTAAAACGTTGATACCTTATTTGACTCACTTTGTGAAATATTGATACATTTTTTTCAACCACTTGAAATGTTGATACCTTAAATGAACTTACCCTCAAACGTTGATACCTTTCATTGTAATTCGCCCTAATTAATTACAAGTTTATTACAATTGATTCTCTATTAAATTTAGAATATAGAGAAAGTCTATTATAATTAATTCTCTAATAATTACAATCGATTCTTTATTAAATTTAAAACGTATAGAAAGTCTGTTATAATTAATTCTCTATTACGGTTGGCATGATTCATACATGAATCGCATATTTAACAAGAGATTTATGCTAAATTGCTTTTTAAACATGCGATTTATATTTACACATGAATTGCATTTCAAACATGTAACTCACATATAAGCATGTGAATCACATGTTAAAAAAGCGATTTTGCAGTGACATTTTGGTAATTAATTTTATATAATTTGTATTTGTATATTTTTTATTTGGCAATTCAATAATCATACAATTTCCCTCTATATAATATGTGAATTATAAATCTATAAGATGAAATAGATAAAAAGGACATCAAGTATTCTTATCTTAAAATGTTTGTGAAGAAATTACCCTTCATTATCGATGAAATTCATGGCATTTTTAAGTTTCAAAAATAAATCGAGAAACACTAATTATACATCACAAATTCATTACAATTTTCATTTTTTCTTTTCTTTTCTCTTCTTTTTTTTTTTTAGAAAAAGCAATTGTGTTGTTTCCTTGTAAATTTAGATCCCTAACTCCAAACTCTGCATCTATTATAAAAAGCATTGAATAAACATTTATTATTTAAATCTACTAACATAAAGTACACTATTTAAGAAATATTTTCTCATTCAACTAATGTCATGTTTGATACGCCTGAATGATTTGGAATGGAATGGATTTAGAAATGACAAATTCATTCCTATGTTTGGAAGATTACATGGAATGGAATGTCTAAAAGTGTAATTATTGGTAGGGATGTGCAAAAAAAATCGAATGTTTAGGATAATCGAACCAAAACCGAAAAACCAATCCGAAATAAATTGTTAACCAATCCATTCGTCTTAGTTTAGGATTAGAATTTTTAATTTTTTTGGTTTTCGATTTCGGTTTCGGTTTTAGATACCAGAAACCAATGGATTCGATTAACCGATCCATAATTATAAATATATATAATTATAATATACCCATATAATTATTTTTTTTTAGTGTTATCAATATGAATTATGTTAAAATGAATGATTCAGACAAGAAGAAACAAATGCATATTTGTTCTAAAATTAGAATGGTGGTATTTGATTGAGATTTTGTATTGAGCTCAATCGATCAAGGTCGATAAGAACACATGAGTAAAAGGCTATTATAATGATTATCTTGATGGCATCGATATATATTAATAACTATTTTACATGTTTTACATTCTTAAATTTTAGTTTTTAATTTAATTATACAAAAAAAATACTCTAATTTTTTTACGGACATATTGAAATATATGGTTAACTACAAAATTTGCATAACCATTATGTTAAACAGTTAAAAACCGAAAATCGAAAAAATTAACAGAAAAAACCGGCTAACTGTTAAGGCGATTAACTATTTATAATGGATCGGTTTAGGATCAGGATATTGAAAATCCGATCATTACTGTTATGATAAAAAAAAATAGAGCTACAGACCGATTAACCGAATCGTGAATACCCCTAATTGTTGAAAATATCCTTAGTAATAAATGCAAAATATTAATACATGATAGCATAAAAAAGTAATTATATTTATATAATTAATAAGAGTGAAATGGAATCGCGATTCCACCCTATCAAAGGTGGAATCGAATTTTCCTCTAAAATGGAATCATCGATTCTAAAGAATCGCGAATCCGGCTTCTGAAAATGTTTAAAGATAATGGAAGCCAAAATTGCAATTCCATTCCGGCCCTTTCCTGCGTACCAAATGTGCCATAAGCTTTGGGTGCTAAGCACATCGTATAAAGGTTATCTAAAACGAGCTTAGCAATGAGAATTGTCCAACCATCTAATCAGACAGATAATTTTATTTTTGGCCAGCTATCAGAAAAATAATTTATTCAATTAAAATTGGCACAGTTTTTATGTGATAAAAGATTTTGGGTTAATTACAAAAATATAACCTATGCTAATTTTTTTAGTAAATTGGTAACTCTAGGTTTTGTATAAAAATATTAATATTATTTAATAATTTAATAATAACCCGTGTCAATATTTTATTGATCATGAAAATTAATTTTATATTTTTCTCATTCTAAAAAAATAATTTGTAATATTTTTTTATTTAATAATATTTTTAAACCAATAAGACTCTAACACTTATTCTTCTAATAGTAATTAATTATATAGATTTTTTATCTGAACTCAGATTATTTATTTATAAAAAAATTGTCACAGATCATGTATTTGTAAATTGATCAAAATACAAATTATGTTTTTATAAGTAACCCAAATATCTATTGGATCTTAAATATATTGTATGAATATAAATAAAATTACCATACATAGTAGTGAAATTAATCGTTTAACAAAAAATTATCATCCGCATTTTATATACGACACACATTAAAATTTTACTAATATATATGTCCAATAGGTATATTACACATGGTGATTTCTTTTTTTCTCCCTAAATTTTATGTAATCTAACTTTCATAATTTTGTATACTATATATATATATATATATATATTAAAATTTTTAAAATATATTGATAGTTCCCACCAGAGGTCCAATATGAGCCAATTTTTTTTAGACTTTAGTGGTGTTTGCTGTCGTGTCACATTTGTAGGCTTTTGTTGTGTAAAAATATTGGGACTAATGCCAAAATTCGGACCTGGAATTTTATGTTTTCTGAGCTTTTCATATAAAATTTGACATATAATATTCAGTAAAACCTTTTATTCTTTAAATTTAACATCTCATAGTGTGTTCTGACATCAACTTTCTTAAGATAAGAACGATTGACAAGAAAACGTTTGATTGGATGACATTTAATCATTTCACAAAAATTAAATGGGCAGCATAATTTAACAATTTCAAAATGTAAACATAAAATTAATAAGAAAATTCCAAAATTTAGGCAAATACTTATGACATTAATACTCAAAGATATTACGGTAGATCCATCACCAATGTCAACAAATCTCCATCTCCTCCTTTCCAAGATGTAGAATAAGCCGACCTAAACTTCAACATCTATATTCAGCCATCATCATGATAAAAACTATATGGAAAGCGGCAATAGAATAAACTAACGGCTCGTTTACTTCGCTGAATGAATAAGGCTGTAATAGAATTCTATTATGAATAAATGAAATAAAGCTGTAATATGATTTTTTTTTATTAACTTTTTATTTAAATTGTGGTATTTTGAAAAAAGACAGTTCCAGCATTAAATTAGTATTCGTAGGTTTAAATAAATAATTGCTATTCAATGTTTTATATAATAGAGATTCATTGTGAAATCGTTATTCAATGAACTAAACGACGTAATAACTATTTGTAAGGAATAAGGCTGTAATAAAATTACAATTACAGTGAAGTGAACGAGCAATAAATCTTTTAATTTTACACCATCCCAACAGCCACGATAATTTTAGAGACAAGATGCTGACACAAACTTGCCAAAACATGTTAAACTAAACTTCTTAGAATTCCTTGACAAGAACTTTACCATGAACACCCAAATCATGTGTTCATGTCCAGTGACCAGTTTAAATTATGACGCACATCCTTTTCATATTGAAGGAGTTAGGAGCAAACCCGTGCCACCAACAAAGCTAATACCACGCAGTCGATTATTTTTTTAATTTTGTCATAAATATTACTATCTTGAATATATCATCAACATAATTATCTTCTCTTTGTAGTAAATACATAAGATATTATAAATATTTTATCTTTTATTCTAATAATTACTTATTTTATATTTATACTAAGTAAATATTATAATAGTAATTATAAACCTATTACATTTTCTTTAAATTATAATTTTATTTCTTCTTATCTCATAGGGTGAAGTGAACAAGCTGTAATTATCTGCTAGAAGACTAGATTAAAATATGTTGTTTTCGTTATTAAATTCACTATTATTATTTTGTTTTTTTTTTTTTTTTTTGGGGGGTCGCAAAAAGAAGAGAAAATCTCATTATTCAAAACTAGGAGTACACAAGAGGAAGACCTAGGAAGATCAACATTACAAAGAACGAACATCTAAAGAAAGTAGCTTAAGAAAAGCGTGGGACGTTAGTCTACCAACCCAAAAGATAAATCCTCGTTTAACACGAGAAACTATCCCATCAGTAACACTGTTTGCTTTCTCTCAAAACATGACAAAAGTCAAAAGAACATCCTTTATTTCATCAACCAGAGGGTTTGTTAAACTAAGCCACACGAGACCCGTTACTATTTACAAACTCCACAACAAGAGCCGCATTTTAAAGATCCAGCATTAGGGCCCGTCACCGATTTCGCAAAACCCACGATAACCCTACCTTATTAATTCCGTACAACACGCCCCCCAAAAAAAAGGATCCATCCGAATCACGTGAAGACAATGACCCATCTATATTTATTTTTTTAAATTTCAAAACTTGGTGGGCTCCACTTCATAGCTGGACGTACATCAGCGAAAGTTGTCGGCAAGTTACGTGCCGTACCACATCAGCGTATCTGCTTCACGCAATCCAAATTCACTAGTTTATCTTATCCTTTACGCGTGTCCTTATGGCGTGTTTGGTGAATATGGGTTTCTAGATCAGGTTTTTGTGGATATTTTTATTTGTATTATATTTATTTTTATTTGGTTTATTTAATGAATTTATAAGTTAAAATATTTATTTTTTAGTAATTTATATTTTTTATAAATAATCTAAAAAAATAAAATAAAAATAACGAAAAGATAAAAGAAACAAACAAATTCTAAATGGTAAACATGAAAATGATAAGGATATATAAATTAAAAATACAGTTCACGCGACTTATAGTGATTTTAAACTTGAGTACCACGTTTAATTCACACAAAAAAATAAAATAGAAATGGAATTGCAATTACGTGTCGCAGAGTAAAATAAAGCAATAACTATTATACTGTTACATGATTTTTTATAAGCAACAATAACCTAAGCTAGCAATGGGGATGTTACAAAAACTTAATATCCTATAATCATAAGATAATTTTTTTTCTTTGTCTATTGCGATGACCAATAAATAAAACTAAATACAAAATAACTAGGAACACTGGAACTTAACATTGAAAATCCCAACAAGAAAAAATCATGAGACTGTAATACAAAACTTCAACTATCAACCAATAATGAAATTATAATGTTTTTTCACTAGTTATACTAGTGGATAATTAATCATTCACCTAAACGATGGATATTAATAAAATCACAAAATTTATTAAATGGGTTCAAGAGATAGCGACTAACTATTCCAATAGCATGAGCAAAATATATGGTCTAGTGCACATCATAACATACATTAAACTACTAATAGCTGAGGCATACGATATCTTCTTCACATCTTTTTTATCTGCCTCACTTTTGGGATAGTGCTGAGAATTGAGTTTAAGGTGACCTACAAGCTTAGAACAGATAAGTATCATCTTACTTATGTTGAATCTTTCTAATACTCTTTCTAGGTATCTCTTATGATTACCACAATTTTTGGCTCTTTTTATCATGAATAATTCTTATACTGAGAATTTGATGCACGAGTTCTAGGTCTTTCATAGCAAAAGGCTTACTTAATGCATTCTTCATAGCTTGAATCTGCTTGGTATCATGACCAATAATCAGCATGTCATCCACATATAATAAAAGAATAATGAACTCCCCGCTGCTGAATTTCTTTATAAAGACATCATTGTATGAATCTTGGAGGCTGTTTCAACCCATACAAGCTCTTCTTCAATTTGTACATAAGATGTTCCTTTCCCTTGATACTAAACCCTTCAAGCTACTCCATGTAAATCCCCTCCTCCAAGTCACCATGAAGGAATGTCATCTTTATATTTAATTACTCAATCTTTAAGTTCAAACTAACTGCTATATCGAAAACAACTCGAACAGAAGACATCTTCACCACTGATGAGAAAATTTCATCAAAGTTAACACATATTTTGACTAAACCCTTCACAACCAATCTTTGCTAATACCTTGGTGATGAGCTATTCTCTTCAGTCTTCAATCTATATCCATTTATTCTTTAATGGTTACTTATTCTTTGGTAGTTTCACTAAATCATATGTATGATTCTTATGTAAGGATTTCATCTCATCTTACATAGTTTTTACCCATTCCTTTTTTAGCTCATGTGCATAGCCTCTTGATAGCATTTTGGCTTCCCCCCATAGCATCACATACTCATCTATATTATATCTAGTGGATGGTTTTCTCTCTCTTGTAGACCTTCTCAACTTAATCTGTTGATTAGGCTCTTAGGATGTCTCATCATCTTCAATTGAGTCTTGCATATCTCCTCCATCATTATTAGGAACTTCAAGAAAGGGCATTGGGTCTACATTGATTGGGAACTCAACCAAGGATTTGGTCTTCTATGGCTCTTTTATGTCTTCAATGGTATGATATTCTAGAATGACCACATCTCTACTTTTAATAATTTTCTTCTCTAGTAAATCACCTAGAAAAATACGCTGCTTTGAATTTGCATCAACTTTCGATCTTTCATCCTTAGGAATATGCATAAATACCCATGACCAAACACTCATAAGTGATCATAGGATATAACTTTACCAATCTCAACTCTCTCTGGGATATCATTATCCAAAGCATAAGAGGGAGATAAATTAATCAAATCAATAGCTGTCATCATTGCTTCTCCCCCTAATGATTTAGGTAAATTCGCATGAGACAACATGCACTTTACTCTCTTTAATCCTTTCTGCAATATCATTTTGCTGTGGTGTCTTTAGAACTGTCTTCTGAAGTTTAATTCCATGGACTCTATAATATTCTTCAAAAGAGACCCTCTATTCACCACTATTGTTTGCTTGGACACATTTCAATTGTCTTCCTATTTCTCTCTCAACTCTAGAATGAAATTGATTAAACAAATCCAGAACTTGATTTTTAGATTTCAAAGCAAAAGTCCACAACTTTTTTAGAGTAATCACCACCTAATGTTTTGTCTTTCACGTAACATCTTTGTATGAACTAGATCAAGTGTATGAGATTCCTAGTAGGTGTTTCTATGAAGTGCAACTTTATGTTGTTTTCCATAAGATAATCAGTGTAGGTTTTTAGAGGCATACCTTTCACATCAAGTAAAAGTTACTTCTTAGCAAGTACTTGAAGTCCTTTTTCACTTATGTGACCAAGTTGTTTATATTAAAGCTCTATTAATGACTCATCAATCATGTTCACCCTTTTTTTATTTAATTTTGCGAACATTAAGTAAAAGGTATTGTTTTTCTTCTCTTCCCTTTAGCCACTATGAGAGAACCATTGGCGAGATTCCATTTTCCTTCACCAAAGTGGCCATTATATCCCCCATCATCTAATTTTCCTACAAATATAAGGTTAAGGTGAATGTTTAGAACATGTTTGACATCTTTAAGAGCGAGCTTTTAGCCAGTGTTAGTCTTCAAAATAATATTTTCAATGCCAACAATTTTGAATGTACCATCGTTTCCCATCTTAATATTATCATAATCACCAATAGTGTAGGTTGAAAAGAATTCACCATATGATGTAATATGAAAGGAGGCATCGAAGTCAATAACCTAGTCATTATTGTGACATACAAAACTAACACAGTCATCATCCCAAGCAACAAGAATCTCACCATGTACTATTTCAGTAGTCGCATCACCTTTTCTATGACCTTTACCTTTCGCCTACTTTCTCTTCCATATTCTACATTCTCGTTTTAGATGTCTTGGCTTGTTACAATGATAACACTTAATATTTGTTCTTCTTGATTTGGACCTTCCCCTGCATTTGTTAGATATATCAGATGACCCTCTAATCTTGTTTTTACTACGCCTTTCCTGTTTATCAGTAACTAGTGCTCGAGTGTTAGAACTTGCACTAAGTTCTTTTCTTCTAGTTCTTCATTCATCAAGCTATTTTTCTCCATTGCAACAGTAAGCTTTCCTTCTATAGTATAATTACTAGTAGACATCACAATTGTCTCTTAATTGTTAGGTAGTGAACTCAATAACAAAAGTGCATGCATCTCATCATCAAGCACAAGTTTTATAACAGATAGATGATTCATAAGACCATGAAAACCATTCAAGTGCTTTGCATATTGAATCCATCCTTATGCTTCAAATTTACCACTCTCCTAATTAAGGAGGTTTTATTTAAGGTGGTCTATCTTTCATACATGGACTCCAATTGATTCTATAAAGCAGCAGCTTTGGTTTTTTAAGCAACATGATGATACGCATTATGATCAACCCATTGCCAGATATGACCAATAGTTTTTCTATGCATAATCACCAAATCTTGATCAGATTTATCTTTTGGCTTCATATTGTCACCGCTTAAAGGTACATACAAATCTTTGCAATATAAAAGATCGTCCATCATTGATTTTCAGATTGAATAATTTGAAGAATTTAACTTTATCATAATACTCGATGATTTAGCCATGGTTGCGGCAAAAAAACAATCTTTTTAAAACCCTGCTCTGACGCTACTTGTTAGGAAAAATTAATATCTCATAATGATAAGATAATTTTTTTCTTTTATCTATAACGATCACCAATATAATAAGACTGAATATATAATAACCAAGAACATAAGAATTTAACATGAAACCCCAACTAGAGAAAAACCATGAAACTGCAACATAAAACTTTCACTATCAATAAATAATGAGATTATAATGTTTTTCTTCACTAGTTATACCAGAAGACAATTAATCATTTATCAAAATGATGGATATTAATAGAATCACAAAACTTATTAATTCACGAAAACATGAAAATACCTATTCAATCCGAACAACCGAGAAGGATTAACAAAAAAATTAAAATAGTCAACTTATAGTACTCCATCCCATAAATTTGATGAAATAAATTTCGTCAAAATTGAGATTTAATAGAACATTCGATCGTGGATCCAAAAACAACTCGAAGAAAACAACTCACTTTTGATTTTGGAAAATATCGAAGAGAAACCAGTCGCTTCTGATGTCCGCAAGCTTACACTGTGCACTTTTTAAGGGTTTTCTTCCTTTTCAAAATTTCCAAGTTTCGTTTTTAACAAGTCCCCGTATTGAGTTTCACATATACATGAAATTATGTCTTCTCTGGTTCGTGGTCGTGATTTCGTCTCTTCTAGATTTTTCAACTCCTTTTATTTTTATTTTTTTTTACTTTTTCAATATATCTATAATATATATATATATATAGTAAATATCATATATCTTTATAAAGATATAATATATCTTATAAAAGATATATACTAGGATTTTATTATTATATGTTATGGATTTACATGGGTTGGACCCAAAGCCAAAAGGAGAAAACCTAATCTCAATCCCCTAATTCTCCGGTAAATGATCATAAGCCTAAAAGGGGATTTAAACTTAATTATTTTTCTACAAATGATCAAGTTAGAGTTCAGGACGGTAACCTTAAAACATAAAGGGAATGGCAAAATAGAAACTCACTAATCTCCTTATGCTATACACCAATTTATGCTCACTAACACCGCGCAAAAAGCACCTTTAATTTCTGAAGAGATGTTCCCACACAATGTGCAAATTAGAAATTTGTAAAATGAAATAGCCAAAAGGGAATTTTAGACCATTCTTATCTTAATATTTTGGAGGAAAAATTGCATTATAATAGTAGTGACTATGCATACATGAGATTTGTAAATAAGTAATTCTCCGATAATAAGCAAGAAATATCTGTCTTTCTGCAAAAGATGATATATTATACTTTTAAATTCATTAGATACTTTTTATCAATGTAACTATGTATTGTAAGTAAATCGGGAGAAAAAAGGGGGAGGAGAGAGTTTTTTTCTTCTTTTTTTTTTATGATTGCCTAAATTAAATTATAAATCTTTAGAAAGGGCAAAAAATCTTATTTTCCCTTCATTCTAATGCGATTTATGGGGTATTAAGTAGCAACTTTGAAGTATCATGTGGAAAATTGCAAATACCATCAGTTGTAAATTGTAATATAATTGATATCATCTAAAAGAACAACTTGGATTTAACAATTCAATCATTTATGCATGCTGTGACATCTGAACGTCAGAAGTTAAATTTACAACATCGTAGAACTGTAAATTTATTTACGTTATCCAATCAAGTTATCTAGCCCACTCTATATAGTGGATATAGTTGATTCTATGACAAAATAAAAATGTTAATATTTAATTTAATCGATATTAAAGCGTTATATATTTAATTATAAAATATTAGAGAGTTAGAAATGAAAGTCACCGATGATTTAATCCGGTCCAACTAAAACCGGAAATGAGTGAGCATTTTGCAAAGATTAGAAGATACATCAAATAATTTTAGTCGAATACGGAAACAGATTCAAATGATTCATTCACCTTCAGTTTTCAAGATTTTTTACCATATCAAGTTGGTTTGGAAGTATTGGTTTTTATTGGTATCTTATTTATATTTTGTCTATTTGATATGTTTATAGGTAAAAATATTTATTTTTTATTTGTATTTATTTTATGATAAATAATTTATTTAAAAATGATAAAAATAAATATATTAAAATAATTAAAATAAGACAATCCAATCTTTAACCTATATAATTTTAGACAAGACGGAAAGCCAATGCTCCGATGAGATTTAAAACGTGTTTCAATGCGCTGTACTTGCTTTTTCTTTTCTTGGGACCCTGTAATATTTCAATAATTGTTATAAATGTAACATTAAAAAATTGTGTGAATTTCGGTGAAAAACCAAAAAAGAAGATGTGACTAAAATTAGTTTCTTTCTTGTTTTTTCCTAGGGTTAATCATAAAATACTGACACGTGTTTTTATGCCTTTATATATAGATTATTTGTGATATTTTTATTAATAAATAATTGACTCATGTTAAATTCTATTTAGTTCCATCAATTCCACGGTTAGTTGTTACACGTGTCAAGCTTGTGATAATTACAAGCCATCCAAAATTCAAACTCTTTCTTTGTAATCTTCCTCTTCTGATAATTGTTTGTTTTCTTTTAAAACAAAATCCAAACAAAAAAAAAAAAAGATAAGGAAGAAGGAAAACATTAAAAGACTAAAGCCGCGTCGAATCAAGTCTAGAACCATGTATTGTCATGGTGGATCAATCTATGGATCGGGTCAAGTGGTCTAAAGCACACAGGTCACTAGTATGGAACTTTAGTCAATCACTGGCAATGGTTCGAGTCAATTGCTCTAAGGATCTAAATGAAATCCTGTATTTTCTAGAAGGTTACGAACCATGAAAAAACAAAAGCTTCATCGAGCTTTTTCGAGGTGATTAGAAGAGGATAGATGGTGCTTTTTAGATCAATGGGTCTATTGAACACAGAACTATAGAGTAGTTTTGTGATGGTTTATGACAGGTCAGTCTGGGATTGTGGCAATCGATGGTAACTCTGTCGTGGTCGGTGAAGCTTATCAGTTTGGTGTTGATTTGAGAAGTGACAAGTAGAGGCAAAAGTGGTGGTTGGTGTCGTGTTTATGTATAATGGCGAGAAACACAATGATAGAAATGGAGTTTCCTCTCCTTCTATTGGAGTTCGGTGTTAATCGAAGTGAGAGTCAATTGTTTTTTATGAATGTAGAGATCTTTAAATCAATTTTGTGCCTCAAAATCGCATGTGGAGTGAGGGCTTTTAGAAACAGAAAGCAATGGAAGAAGATGAAGAAAAAGCATGGATTTTGGATGGTTTGTACTTATCACATGCTTGGCACGTGTAACAACTAATGGTGGAATTGACGAAACTAAACAGAGTTTAACATAGGTCAGTTATTTATTAAGAAAAATATCACAGGTCATTATTTGTAAAGGTGTAAAAACACGGGTCAGTTTCTTGTAATTAACCTTTTTTTTTTTCCTATTATATTGCTCATTCCAGTCTTGACATGATTTTTTATAAATATGATAGAAAATTTATCATCAAGCAAAATTATTACAGATGGATCTATGAATAAGACCATAGAAATCAATACGATCAAATTCCTATCTCTTCTCTTTTTTTGGTATCCATCATCATCCATAGCATTTTATTTTAACATCGATCTAAATCTGTAGCACATTACAATCCCTTTTAAGGCTTATTGTTGATGCCAAAAGCTATATAGATAATGACTATGTGATGAACTCGATGTTTTTATTTAAGCGTGTGTTTGACAAGAAACGTATCAGACACACATCAGATATAAATCAAACATAAATGACTGATATGAAAATAAATGAACAACTTTATTCATAAAAAAAGATTAAACAGATCATATTCAGATTAAATACAGATGATAAAAAAATACAATTGCAGATACATAAACGAAAACAAACCATCCAAATAGATCCTAAATTATTTTAATCTCCACTAGAAATAGGATACTCAAACACATACAAAGCCAAGAGATAAAACTTAAGATAAGACAAGCAATGACTTCAATACACAACTTGATAACTTTGAAAATTGAAATATTACATAAATTATTCATCCATTTTCCATAGTTTATGCAACTCTCGACGCTAGACTTGAAGGCAGAAACATGGTATTAAGGAAATAACAATATCTTCTTAACTTCTTAGAATTTCCTAACCAGGGTACCTCCATCAACTGGCAAATCAAGCCCTGTAATCAGTTGTGAATCATCAGATGCGAGGAACAACACGGCATCTGCAATGTGCCGTGTCCTGAGTGCACATCCTTTCAACAATGCACCCTCTTCAAAGTATTTTTCAACAGCCTTTGCTTCCATATCAAATGTATTACAAGCAAGCGGTGTCACCAGTGGAGCTGGTGACACACAATTAACTCTTATTCCGTGCACCCCCAGTTGTATGCTAGCGGACCGAACCAAACCGAGCACCGCATGCTTGGACATGATGTAATCGGTCGGTGCTCCACCAGCACTAGCGGCGATGCTACCAGTGCACACTATTGACCCCTTTATGCCTTTCTCCATCATTGCACGAGCTGCATATTTTACACATGAAGCCATGCCACGTGCATTTACCTTATAGACGCAGTCAAGGGCTGAAAAATCTAGATCTATAATTAATTGCTTGGTGCTACTCCCAATTCCAGCATTGCTGAACATTACGTCCAGTTGACCGTAATTACAAACGGTCGTCTCTATCAAGTTTTTTACTTGATCTTCATCGGTCACATCACAATGCATGTAAATACACTTGTGTGTACCGATTGATTCCGCAACCTGTTGCCCTAACGAATCTTGTATGTCAGCAACAACAACAATTCGGGCACCATGAGCGGCAAAAAGACGGACCGTAGCCTCACCGATGCCGCTCGCACCACCCGTGACTATGGCTACTTTGCCTTCTAGCTTCGAGGGTGGCTCATTGGATTGGCCCAGTTTATGGGAAGTAAAAGGAATACGGAGGAAGAAGGAAACTAACTGACTCACTTTGAGTTGTAATCTCCGAGTTGGGTTTGCCAAGGTATATATAAGCGCAAGCGTGCAATTATTAATCGTGTACTAAAACGAACAGGAAAATTATACAATGGCCACGTGTATAATATACATATGTATGCGGAATGCCTCCCACACATTTTCTTTTACATTGGTGGTGACCTCTTGTTTGCTTCGATGCAAACACGAAGGGCGGTGCTAGAATAATTTTATACACCATATATAATAATCTTATATTATTTACGGCTAGCCATATTTTTAATTATAATAATAATAAATTAGATCTTTTTATTTCATAATTATATTAAAAATTATAAATTAATAAGTCAAACAACACAATTACATTTAAAATTTTCAAATTAATAAATCAAATAACTATAAAACCAACAAATCAAGAACACAAGTGTAGTACTAGTTTATAGGGCTTAAATTTAACACAACATTACATAAACATTGTATATAGTTAAGAATATCGAATCGTTTAACTGAAGCTATTGGTTTCTAATGATTATAAATTAAAATGTGTAATTTTAAACCGAAACAGATAAATTGATTTATAATTTTTTTTGAATAAGTTTTCAAGATTCACTTCAATTTTTTGGTTTCATCGTTTTTTTTTTTTTTTTTTTACACACCTGTAGATAACCTCTCGTTCCTCAAAATATATATATATGTATATATAGATAGGCAAAAAAATTATTTATATACATATGTAAATAATGGCTATTTTCCCTTTTTTCTGGTCATCATTTTAGGGAGAAAAAGAAAAAGAGACCAAATAATGGCTGATAGCAACCAAGGCGATATTTCTAGGATTCGCGGGTTTCAAGTTTATCGAATCATTTCTTAATCCTCGTACTGGACGGTCCATTGAATATTAGATATGCAAAGGATCCATACGCGTAGTCCCCATCATCAACCGTGACGAGTTGGTGGAATATCTCTTTGGCCTGCACTAATCGAGACCGCATAAAGGTTACATATTTTGATGGAGTTAATGTATCAATATACTATGAAAATGTCTTTCTAGCCAGGCAACTCGTTAATTAGCTTTCAAGAAATCCATCAAGATGAGAGAAGCAAGATGGTTAGGTTAGAATTTGGATTGTACACTATGTGCATACATATTTATAAATACATATGGACATGTAGACGTATATGTATTGTGGCTAATAATTATATACATATTACTATTATAAAGTTTAAGGACCTAATAAAGTGATATAATTTTATGTAATGGTCCATATCATCTAAAATATAAAATGCGGTGTTAATATATGTGTAGATTTTATGAAGTGTAAATTATCAATTAATGATAGGCACATTGGTAATTTCACACATAAAGATTTATTATAAATAGGGTGTGGTCCCTAATTGATGTATCAATTCTTTCTTTCTAAATTCTCATCTGTCAAAAGAAAAATCTAAGGAGATACAATCAATTAGAAGATCATCTTCCTAATTCTTCAATTAATCATGAATTCTGGTACGTTTCCGCATCTTTTCTTATTATCAAATAATTTCTAGACAGGATTCGGTTCTTAGATTAATTAATTAATTAATATTAATTCTATCAGGTTAAACATGTCAACAGTAATCAATGTACGTCCAGTGCATTTGAATGACATGTTAGCTTATAACTTGGCACATGACACAAATGATGAAGCAATTGGGTATCATGTGGCGGTTGAGACTCATGCTTATGTCAAATCCAACTGGTGGTCCGATGAAATAGTTATTAATGGAAATTGTGCTATTAAATGGGACAAGTTCAATTCAAGTAGTTAATTCTTATGCATCCAAGTATCGTGCAAACAAATTACGAAATAGCTACATCGTTTTCGATTAACATATATAAAATTTATATACATGTAATTTATTACCATTATCTTACAACGTTCTTAGCAATAAGGACCCAATAATTTAGAGTCGGTTTCTCGACTTATATCACGTGTTTCTTATTTTGAAGAAGAAACTCACAAATTCTTTCTAAGACAGTTTTCGACTTATCTATCTTATTATTAAATAAAACTTTAGTTTCAAACTTAACCATCGGGTTTTCAAATCACACATTGCAAATTCAAATACAGACACACCACGCACTAAGTTTCTATACTATGGTGGGCCTATTATTTATAAAATATATACAAAGGCCACAATATTAGTAAAAAAATGATCAGATCGTTGTGTTTTTCACCTTACCGTTTCAGCCGCCGCAGGAGTCCATTTCCTTTAGACAAACATCTATAAATCCTAGAATAACTTTGAAATCCATTTAAACCCCGTATAGCCATATTGTATCGGAAACCCTGTCCATTATCGATAGATCTTTTCAAAATTTTGATTTACCAACTATGTTTCATCCAACATAATACTTTAACATAATGATAAATAGGGTTGCAAACGACCTGAATTTCTTTAGTTATAATACTTTAAAATGATATTATAACTACAATTATATATATATATATATATATTATTTACATATACAAGTCAGAGCTTGAGCTCGGCTTTTTCAAGTTCATCAAGCTAAACGAGCTTGTGATATGAGCTCGAGCTCATAAATCCTATATGAGCTCAAACTTGAGCTTGTACTTTTTAGTCTCATTTAAAACCTAGCTCTGCTCGAGCATGTTAATTAATTTGTTAACTAAGCTGAGTTTAGGTCCTCAAAAGCATAGCTTGACTCGGTTGATTTCCAGCCCTAATGAGAAATCCCATAAGTAATCGATCAATACTATGGCTATACCCTTTTGTTATAGAAGAAAAAGAAAAATGGAAAAATATGGAAGATCAAATTAAAAATGTAATACGTATACGGGTCTAATATGTAAATTATAACTATGAAAGCAAGTAGAGGTTCAAAGTCCACTTATTCAATCTTATATGAGATGGTTGTAGTTTTAATCCTAATGTACTTTTAGAAGTGGGGACATAACATTGAAACCTCTATATTATCATTTGATCTTTATTTTAGTGAATGATTGACAAGGTTGAATCCGAGATAGAAGAAGAAGTTTAGATTCAATTTCTAAGTCAAAATATGTTCAATTTCTTTATCCATTACACCAAGGTATCATATAAAATCAGAATGCATTAAGGATAATGTATGTTAAGAAATTAAATCAGTATGTCGTTATAAAGTATCATCCAATTATCATCCCTATCTTTTGAGGTGCTAAGCAACTCTTGAATAATTTTGATCTTCTATACCTAGACAAAGCCACTTGCTTAGTTTTGTCTTTTCTTTCTACCCCCATATTAATGAAAAGAAATTTTGATTGATAATTTCATCTTGGATTCTTAACCAGTACTAGTTTTGGTTGTATTGTATCTATAACATAAGCATATATTGTGTGATGTTATTGGTGTCTAACTACTAACCACTTTATTCCTAATGTTTGACACAATAGGTGAGAACACTTTATCCAAGACCAATTATCTTGACATTTCAATGCAAGTATAAACACCAAACTTCTATATGAAGCAGGGTATAAGCAACAAACAACTTTACAAAGTACAACAACATAAATTAATTTTCTAGTTTTCCTTAGAACACTCTAAACTATCCTAAAATCTCTATAATACTATTAAACTACAAAATTTGGCAAAAATAAATATCTCTTTCCCAATGCAATTCAACAACTCAACACAACAACACAACTTGTTAAAATTTTAGAAATTTATAAACTATAAAAATAGAAGAAATTCAATAACTAGTGGCTACAACAACATAAATTAACAATCGAAAACTAATCACAATCATCTAACTTTGCAATTAACAATCATAATTGTCCAATTTAATGATCATAAGCCTAAAAAGGGGATTAACTACCACATTTTATTTTTTTGGCAATGATGACAAATTGGTACTAATAACTTTTAAACTATTGTCTTTAGTTTAAAGTAACGATTTTACATCCGATGCATTTGACTATGTTGCCTTTTAATAGGGCAATGGTTAATGGGCCTAATTGTAATGCTTGCTAAAACTATTGCTATATTAGTTTAAAGCAATGGTTTTGAGGTTCTAAATATATATGTAAATTTGTAATAGTTTATCATTTAACTAAAACAATGGTTATGAAAATTAGTGCAATGGTTTTGAGGTTCAAAATAGGTAATGGTTTTTACAGAAAAGAGCAATGGTTTATGTCAACTTATTGCAATGGTAAAAAAGTAAACTTGCAACGGTTTGATATAAAATTAAAACAACAGTAATGAAAACTAGTGCAACAGTATATATTATTAAAAAGTAATAATTTTTAATAATTTAAGCAATATTTTATTGTGAACACAATGCAACTGTTTCAAAAATAAAATGCAATGGATTCTACAAAATTGGTTTAATATGATAATTATCGATAACAATTATTTTTAATATGTATTATCATAGAGTTTAGCAGTAAAAGCCCTATGAATATTATAAATAATTTTGGCATAACATTGAACTTGACTAACATATAAAATTCTCATAAGTAACAAAATTCACCATCCTACAAATAAATAATAAGGTTCTCGGCATAATAAAATTGGTAATTTATTATTTAAACAAACTCCAAAATCGATGAAAATTTCATAAATCAATAAAAAGGTTACCAACAAATAAATTGTTTAAACAAACTCCAAAATCAATACGGATTTCATAAATATCTCTAATATGCTATCTTTTGAAGATCTCGATGAATCCACTTTAAACATTGTTATGCTCAACATCATCATCCTACAAAAGAACAAAAGAAAATAATAATATTAGTTATAATAATTCCCATCCCTCTTATTCAATGATGGTCATGATAACATTAATAATAATTAATGTTTAATTGGAAAATATATCATAATAATTATTTCAAAAGCATATGTTTTACATATTGTGGATTTTAAATAGCTACCTGGGTTAGCAAATTATGCATGTCATTTGACGACCGTGCATTGCATCAAGCACATTGATTTTGTGCACTACAAATATTACTATGAGACCTTGCTGCTGGAGTTAAGTTTCCTAGAATGTTAGCATCAATGTTTAAACTAGGATTGACCATTTGTAGCTATGATATGAGCATTGACATGTTTTCCTTGGTTATTTGGTTCTTTATTGTTCTGTTCTTCATTCCAATTCCGTCTTCATATCTTTTTGCATTTCTTCCTTCAATTCTACTTTGATAGTATCTATAAAATCTTGAGGTTTTTTTTGCAAATGGCTTACTAACTACTCCTTTTTCTTTCAAGTCCAATGGATTGACACCTTTCCCATAAAGTCTGACACATCCATTGTGCTCTTTTCCTATAACTTGAGAAAATACATAAATTGTTTCACTACTTCCTTCAACTTCTACATTTTGTTGAGATTGTAATGTCTCTATTCAAGCCTATAATCATTGAGTGCATTGTATAATTTAGAAGTATATGTGCTCCTCAGATCTTTTGTACACTAGTTTTGGATTTCTCTTTTGAGTAGCAATATACATCTCCAAACGGGTAGGAGCAAGTTATTCTTGCCCTATATTTTGCCACAATGTTGGAACTTTTTGACAACCACATAATGTGAGGAGCAACTTGTTCTTGCTCAACCTTATCTTGAAACCACTTTATAAAATTCCTTCTATGGTTTTTTGCTCTTTCTCATCTATTCATTTTACCTCGACTATCTATCAATTCTTGATGTTCTTTGTATAAGTAAAATTTTTAATTTTTAAATGCTTTTACATATATTGACCAATAAAAACCAACAACTAAATTTGATGGAAAAAGTATTTATCTGATAAACATTTCAACTTGCTCATTGGGAAAGGGAAATAGATAATAATAATTTTAAAAAATTAAAAAAATATTACTGAGACGAAAATAATCTCATATTTAAGCAAGTTAAACCGTCTCTTAAAGAGATAAATTCACTAGTGCCTGAACTCATATCTCCAAGAGACGCTTGAAGAGATGAGTTTAACCCTAAAATTTAAAAAAAAAAAACGATTAATAAGATGTAAATAAAATTAAAAAAAAGTTTGTGTAAAATAAAAAAGAAAAAGAAAATATTATTAAATGTTTGTACTATTTTCTATGTGGAAAAAAATAATTATTTATTTACAATTGTTACTATGTTATTAATAACAACATACTAAATAAATATAATTAAAAAGCATATATATTTGCTTTATGTAAACTACCATCAAATATACAATCCCACTTCTAAACAATATGAGACTTTTTTATTTTTTATTTTTTTTCTTTTGAACAATCCTACGTAGTACTTATGGCGTATATACTTCTTTGTTCAATTTGTTTGCTGGAAATTTCCGTTACAAGCAAACAACGGTTGATATTATTATTAATTCACATTTCACACCAATAATGATGATGAATTACATGTGTATGTACGTATATAATAGGGCTTGAAGAATTAATTAAATTAAAGAGAATGGTGAGGAGAGAAAATTCACTGGAACGAAGAGGGATAGTATAAGTTTGAGATCCTCATCGTGATTTTGTAATGGATGGAAGTGGACAAACCATAATTTAATAAGGAGACAAGAAGTTTTTTTCTTCATATATGTGGGGTTGGTTTTATAATACTATATAAAATATATTTTTATGTACTTAAGGTCAACAAATGGGCTCTTCCATATTAATATTTTGGCTATTTATATTCAAATGCAAAACAGGGTTTCTTATTAAAACATAACAAAAACTAGAATTATACCGCCGCGGGCTTCCAACATACAGTATTCCTTATAATAAAAACTAATAGTATGTAGGATTTTTTAAAAGAAAAAAAAAATCTGTTTAGAATTGAGATTGATTGTTTGGTGATAGCTTATATAAAGCAAATAGTGATATTTTTTAAATTATACTTATTTAGTGTATTGTTATTAATAACAAATTAAATGATGTGAATAAATAATAATTTTTATTCATATAAAAAATCGTACAAACATTTAATAATATTTACTCTTTAAAAATTTTACACTACTTTTTTTAAATTTTATTTATTTCTTATTAATTTTTTTATTTTGAGTTTAAATTTGTCTCTTCAAGAGATAAGGTTTGTGCAAGTCTACCAATTTCATCTCTTGAAGAGACCTGCTTAGGCACTAATGAACTCGTTTCTTTAAGAAAGAGTTTAACTTGTCTAAATCTGGTATTATTTTCTTCGCAGTGATATTTTTTTATTTTTTAAATTATTATTATTTATTTATTATCCCCTTGCTCATTTCCATGATTAAACAAGATATGCAAATATGAAACATCATCTAAATAAATTGCACTACCTCTTTATTTCTCTTACCCCCTATTGGATGACCCGTCTTTGGCAAAAAGGGAGATGAATCATTTGTTTCATTACTTTTTTCCTAAAACATTGACCTCCTTTTGAATTTCGCCCTCACACCATCATGCACATATCTTGAGCAAATTGTTAGACAATCGTCAACTAGGTAACCTTTAGCCATAAATCCTTCTGGATGACTTCTATTACAAACAAAACTTTTCAGATCACATAAATATCTCTCGATGAAATACATCCAATAGTAATGCACCGGTCTAACAAGTTAGATTTCATAAACCAAATGAATAGGTAAATGTATAATTATGCCAAAAAAACTTACTAAAAAAATCATTTCAACATGACAAAGAATTTCAATAATTTCATTTTGCAAATGAAGATCTTTTGATTTGAAAATTTTATTACATACCCCTCTCAAAAAGGCACTAAATATGGTCAAGCGAATTGCCATGTGCATTGGGAGTCTTTTTCTAACTACAACTTGAAGGAAGTGATGCATCATAATATGGGCATCATGAGTTTTATAATATGAAATTTTCCTCTCTGAACCATGCACACCCTATCCATTATTTAATGCATAACCTTAAAGTAATTTTGCATTTTTCATAATTGTACAAATATTTTTTTTCCTCTCCAGAGGTCATAGAATAACGAGTTTTAGCATAAAATACATGGCAAAAATCATGAGAAGGAATGGGATGGAGTTCCTTCCTAATTCTCATATCTTGCAAGTCAAATTGAGTATTCAAATGATCCCTCGATTTGCTAGGGATGTCTAATAGTACTCCAAGCAAGCTGTCACATATACACTTCTCTATATACATCAAATCTAGGTTATAGCGACATGTATTATACTTCCAACAAGGCTAGACTTTTTTCTCTATGGATCATCTTGTTTCTTCTTTTCTTTTTTTTATTTTTTCTAGACATGTTTTTTAAATTAAATGTAAAACCCAACACTTCAATCCCGATAGAGGTATTGGTGCATCCTTCATCTCTACATGCCATAGAAAGATTTTTTATCGAATTTCCATGGGTGATTGGTATCTAAGAACCTATGATGATCTATATACACAGTCTTTTTACTACGTTTCAATTGTTGAGAAGCAGTTCCATAATTACAAGAAAGACATGCTAATCGTCCTTTGATACTCCATCTTGATAACATAGCATAAGCATGAAAATCACTAATTGTCAAAAGTAAAGTGCTGCATGCATCCTAAAAGTCTGCTTATTTAAAGCATCATAAGTTTTGACTCCAAACTCCCATAACTCTTTCAACTATTCAATTAATGGTTGCAAGTAAGTTTATATATCTTTTCCTCAACTACTTGGGCAGGTATAAGCAAAGACAACATCGAATACTCAGGCTTCATAGATATCTAAGGTGTTAAATTGTAATATATTAAAACAACTGGCCATGTGATGTGAGCAATGCTCATTGTAAGAAAGGGATTAAAACCATCCTTGGTTAAGATCAATCTTACTTTATGGAGCTCTAGAGAAAAATTGGGATACCTTAAATCAAAATCTTTCCAAGCTTGTCCATCAGCAGGGTGCCTTATATAACCATCTTTAGGATGTTCATCCATATGCCACCTTGTAGACTTTTCTATCTCTAAAGATACTATAGCTTTTGAAGCCTAGGTTTCAATGGGAAGTGCCTCAACACCTTTATAGATACTTGGTTTTTAACTTGGTTGTCACTTTTTTTTTTTTTTTGTGGTCTTCAACATATTTCCATTTAGAAGCACCACATACGTGATATGATTGCTTCTTTATCGTCCTCCTAGAATAAGATACATCATGTGGACATGCATGTATTTTTCTATAATCATCTAAGCCCAAATCTCTAGCTACATTTCTTGCTTTATTAAAAGACTCTAAAATTTGTGCATCAAGAAATGCCTCATTCAATAACTCTAAAAGATCTAAAAATGCTACATTACTTAATCCATGAAGATATTTAAATAGATACAATCGAATTATGAAGGAAAGTTTTGAAAAGTTTTTACCACCGGGGTATAATTCTTGATGACCTTCTTTTACCAATTTATAAAATTTCTTAGCCTCAGCAATTGACTCCTCTCCAATCTCATCATCATATGTTCAAAATTCTTCTGCTACTTCTCTCAAATTATCATGCAATAACCCATTAGTATCATCTTGCATGTGCAATGCACTATCATCAACATCAATATTCACCTGCAACATTTAAGCAAAACCTTGATGATGATCCCTCTTCATAAAAAAAAAAAAACCCATTTAGCATATCCTGAAGTGAAGCCATCACACATCAAGTGTTCATAAACAACGTTTCTATGATAGCACTATCCAAGACAACACTTCTTGCATGAACAAGCAATTTCCTCTCCTTGAGCTATTAGGAAAAGCCATATCTAAAAATTTTTCCACTCCATTAAATACTCACTACTTAATCTAGGATATGTCATCCATCGTTTGTCTCCTTTATTTATGAGTAAGAAATTATTAGAAACAAAATAATAATAAGTAATACCGTTTAAATTTATTTTAATCCATCAAATACACATATTAAACATAAGACTCAATAGTTACTTTATTGAAGAAATTTAATCAAATAAGAATAAGCATGAAAATATGTCTAAAACAAATTTATTGGGAATGCAATGTGACACATGAGTGGAAGCAAAAGCATGGTTAAAGAAGATCACATTCATATATGAAGCTGATAGTTTTAATTAACCCATGATATATGGGTCTGTTTGTTTTGGCTTTTTTCCGGCAGATACAGACACTTTTTCAAACTTTTTGCTAACAAATTATTTATCAAGAAATAGATATAGATAAAAAAAAGTTGACAGTTCTCATCAAAAGATCAAATAGAACAAATATAGATAAAATTTAGATGCAAATCGGATATATTTACACATATCATTTAAAAAAAGATATAGATACAGATGAAAAACAGACAATCCAAACAGACCCATTATCTCGTGGCAAGGACACTTCTCAAGATTTCATATTCATGAATTGAAGCTAATAGTTTTTCGTAGACTTAGTATCTTTACAAAATCAATCCACAATATCAGGGCAAGAACACTTAGCAAGATAGGCATTCAACCAGTTCAAGCAAAATTGAAAATTGGCAAAAAGGAGGGGGGAAAAAAGATCTCATGAAGCAAAATCATTGATTCAGCTTCAAATGATATCAACGACTATCTTCAATATGACTGGCCAAAAAATAAAAATATGCAATATGATTGTAGTAACAAATACTCAAATTAATAACTATATGCAAAATTTGTGAGGATCTATTACTAATTGTAGTAACAAATACACAAATTAATAAATATATGCAATATGATTGAAGTATGCTGAAGCAGATCTCGCTATTGGCCAATGCTCTAGTAATCTCAATTATACCTAGTAAATAATTAAAGCTACAAATGATAGATTCACATAATGTTAATTCTTCCATGCAAACATATTGAGTCACAATCAGGAACATGACTGGCCAAAAAATAAAAAAAAATCAATAAATAAATAAAAGAGAACAATAAGCAAGACAAAATTAATAGCAGTATGAGAATAGAGTTGTTATAAAATTCTTAAAACCATTTGCACAATTGCACAAGACACCTAATTAGTGTATCAGTCTTAGCAATCTAATGGATATACAATCCAGTAATAGATTCATCACAAGAATTTCACCATATATATTAATCCCCACATAACATTGAAAACCCACGTTTGATTTGCTTAAAATCAGCATAAACAAGATAGAACAAAAATCAAGTAATTAAAACAAATATATAGTAATATTAGAGTCATATCCACAGCCCCAAAAATAAAAAAGTGACCATGTACTTCAGAATCAACCCAATTCCTTGATTTTCAAGTCACAATTCAATAATTGAAAATGTAAAAGCACCTTGAAACATTTTACAGCACCCATTAACTGAATTTTGATCAGTGTGGCTCAGATTATGGTGTGACCTTTTAGTGTGTAGTAAAACAATCTTCCTTAAAATGTGGATCATTATATTCACTAGTATATTGCATGATACCAAAACTCAACCGCATGCATTACAAATTATAATATTTAAGAAAAAAATGATCTGAGTTACGACATGGAACTATCCTGGGGATATTCTTTTCCAATATATTTATATATTGTTCATTCTTGATAGATTCCCTATGAGATGGAGAAATCATATATTTTATTTCAACTCCTGTACATGAACTCATTCCTACCAAGTACGGTTTACAAATGATTGAATTTTTTTGAACTTTACAGAAGCTTCCCAGTTTGGCTTACTACTTTTTAATTCTTTCTTTTTTTTTTTTTTCTTTTTAAGATCTAGTTCACCATTAAAGAATAATCAATGTCAATTCACAAGCACACAGCATCTCTCTGCACTAATTCTGCCCCACCCTAAACTTTTCCATTCTATTTGTTCAAATTACATAGATGGGCACAAACACAATTAGACAGGATACTCTTGGGTACAAGTTAATTCTTATCATAATTTTAATCATCAACTGAAATTTAAAGAATAAATTCTTAAAACATATAAACCCTGTCTGCATGAAAGAAAGAAAATACATTCTCCATGAGTGAGAACTCACAACCGAATCCATGAACACATAAGAAAATGATGGGCCCAAAAAAAATTTCTTCAGAGAAATTGCCTCTTGCTTTATTTCTTTTAGGTTTTGCTAATGAATGATGAAAGGTGATCGCAGATTAGGACTTTTTGTTTAATTCCAAAACTCTGGAGGTAATATATATATATAATATATATATATATATATATAAGGTTTTGGGAAAGATCTTACTCGGTTTTCTTTAGGCCTTTTTCTCTTCATGCGGGCCTATTTTTTAAAGCATTAGCCATTGCGTTTTATATGAACGAAGTAACGTTTTAAATATTGTAAACTGTTGCCTAAAACAAATATATAGTATTACGGTTTCGATCTGTCGCTTTAATCACTGTATATTAAATCTAACATCTACCAAACCGTAGCCGTGTATAATGTAGCATATGGTCCTTTACGTAGTATATAAGCCTAATTTTTCTACGATCCAATTTCAGTTTAGGGTGATAATTTTAGTATAGAAATGGAATGCGAAACAAGTGATGTCCTTTTACTACACATACGCTACTTCCCATCAACAACACCAGCCAAAAAGCACCTTTCATTTTCTTGAGGCAAGACACTATACAATATGTAAATTAAAATCTATAAGACGAAATAGATAGAGGGACTTCAACTATTCCTATCTTAAAATTTTTGTGGAGAAATTGCAATGTGATGGTACACCTGGATAGTGTATAATGTAAGAAACAGTGGTCCAATTAAGCCAAAAATATTATTAAACTTTTATGGTGATTGTTGTGTTTGCTAATAAAGTGTACTAGGCATTGTTGTTAAACTAATTCACCCGATATAGTAGGGTGTATCCTCTAATAGGATCTTATTCTCAATTTAGGCCAAGGTTAAAAAAAAACAACAAGAGGCCCACAAACGAGATTGATAATTAAGGAAAATTCAAACAAAAATCAACGATAACGTTCGTAAAGAAATCTTATGTTGTTCTGTACACTTCGGCTAGGGTTATCTCAATTAAGTTTTCTCTTGAAACATTTCACTGTGCCTCCAAACAACCAGAAACCCTAGTATGCAACTTTAACATAATAGAAAAACATATCTGCTCACTACTCAAGAAAAATATCTTGTGTCTTCAAAAGATTAACCTCTGGCAGATGTAAAGATCCAAGCTTTATCTCATATACGAATTCAAATGATGAAGCTACTGTCTTGTACTCCTTGTCTGCAAAACATCAATATTTGTTGATTCAGAACACTAATCTAAGGGTTTTTTTTTTGTGTTTTTGTTATGTGTTTGAGGTAAAAAGTTGAGCACTTACTAGATTTGAGTTCTAGCTTACTCCAAATATCAAAAAGGAGATTCCAAGAACCAGGGTGCCCCCTTATTTGTTCCACTTTGATATTTATATGTTTTCTCTTGAAGTTTTTTGAATGATTTAGTTAGTTGTGTTTGTGTGTGTGTGTGTTTTTTAGTTATTCTTTTGTTATCTGCAGAATAACTATATGATGTTATCACCCAAATACTTGGGTTCTTTAGTTAGCCTCTTAGCTCTTGATTTGTAGATATCAATTTCACCCCATTTAGAAAGCAAAATCCATCCAAACATCATCTTTGCGGAGACAATATTCCCAATAAACCAAAATTTGGTCAACCCAAGAACCTGCCCTCAAAATCCAGGATGATCTAAGACAACTAAAGGTTTAGCAATGGAATTGCTTCCGATAGAATCAGGACAAACTGATGTGATCCCCATTAAATCCTTCAGCCTTTTTCAATAATGAAATATGAAAAATTGAGTGAATTTTAGAGCAATCTGGTAAAGCCAACCAATAAGCCACTACTCCAATAGGTTCAACAATCTGAAACGGCCTAAATTATCTTCTATACAATTTAGGAGATGCATGACCGCTAAGGATGTCTATCGATAGGGCTATATTTTGACGTACACAAAATTCCCAACCACAAATTATTTATCAAATCATTTCTGTCAGCAAAAACTTCATGCATTGTTGAGCAGCTTCCAAGTTACTCTTGAGTACACGAAGTAGCTCATCCTGAGTGATAACTCACTATCAATAGCCTCAACTTTACTGAAGCCCCTAACATAGTCATGAATGGCAGGAGGTTCACGACCATATAAAGCTTGAATGGAGTGAATTCGATACTAAATGATGGCTAGTATTAAAAGAAAATTTTTGCCAAGTCAAAAACTTTGGCCATTCCTTAGGAGTGTCCATCACAAAAGCACGAAGTTAATGTTCTAAACAACAATTGAAAACTCAGTTTGTGAGGATGGCAAGCTGAACTCATTTGTAATTTTGTTCCACTCAGCTTGAACAGCTTGGTCCAAAATTTACTGAATAAGACCTTATCCCTATCACACACAATGATTCTAGGAATGCCATAATGTTTCACAACTATATCCGAAAACAATCAAGCAACTAAAAAAGTTGTATAATGATGCGACAACAAGCAGCAACATACATCACCATCCTACAAAGATATGCCACCGACCTTTAATTTTATACCGGCTTTGAAGCTGGCCTATATTACTAATGATTTCATTTTTCAAGTTTTAAAATTGCCAGCATTAATTATAGCTCGTCGATTTTTATTACCAGCTTACTTTGTCAAACAATTTATTTGTATTTATTATTAGTCAATATTGTATTTGTTATTTGCTTTTTTAAGGTTTTTATGTAATATTACAAATAGGCCTTTAGACTTGTTTTCGTAAACAGATGATATCTTTGATGTTTGAAACCCTATTCCTAAAGAACTTTTCTATGAAAGATTCCATTTTATTGCAATTTTTTGTTATCCAAGCTATTTCGCTATGTCAAGTGGTATCAGAGCACGATGGCAATTGGCAGAGAAGGCAGTGCTCTCGGTGATGGTGTTCAGGAAGGTAGAGCCTCTTAGGGGGACAAGGTGTTATAATCATTGGAGCGGCATCTAGAACAATGAATGGATCACATGTCCCAACATTTCGAGGAAAGCTTTAAGGAGATTGTGGAACGTCTAGATGCTTGTGGCATTGATACACATAGGAGGCAGAATGGCAATAGAAGGCCAGGGATCGAGGTAACTCATTGTGACCCTATTAACAAACCTGTCCTCACATGTAGGCAACCAGTTTACAAAGAGGATTCAGAAAAGAGCGATACGGAACCACCTCGGTTCGTTGCAAACAGCCATATGGTGGTCAAACAAGGTATGGTTATGAAGATAGGGATGCCAGAGATTTTCGATTAAAGGTAGATATTTCGTGCTTTAATTGGAGCCTAGGAATCGAAGATTTTCTATACTAGATTGTAGAAAATAACAAGTTCTTTGATTACATGGAAACTCCTCTAGAAAAATGAGCTAGGTTGGTGGCTTGTCGCCTAATGGGAATGGCCTCAGCATGATGGGAACGAATTCAGTATCGGAGAGAGCAGGAAGGAAAGGGTCATGTTCGTACATAGTATATGATGGAGTATTTGATGAAGATGGAGTTCTTATTGCCAGATTATGAGTAGATTCTATTCCAGCAATATCAGCGATACCAGCATGGAAGCAAATTGGTTCATGAATTTACTATGGAATTTATGAGGTCGGCAGAACGGAATAACCTCGTAGAATCCGAGGGACCGCAAGTAGCTCGATTTTTAGAGGGGTTAAAGAAATCTTTATGAAATAGAATTGGATTACAGATTATTTATACCTTAAGTGAAGCGAAGAATCTAGCCCTGAAAGCTTAGATGAGGTAGCAGGAACGTGGAAGGAGGAATTTTGAGGGGTACAGGACCATAGCAGGGTCAGAGGAGAGAACTAGGGTTATTGCGGAACAACCAGCCCATGGTTGTAGTATTAACGAGCGGCCTCTAGAGGATAAAGCTGTAGGAAAACACCATATGAATGAGGAGCGAGATAAAGAGATAGAAGATGAAATTGAAAAATCAGTAGAACATCATGAAACTTCTAAGGTTACTCAAGAACATTTCACCATAGATGTGAATGAGGAAAGAGGAGTTTCAATAGCTATAAATAAAGATTGTGATGTTAAAGTTATAGCACAGGTGGTTAGTGAGAGAGAATTCTTGCAGGCAGAAGGGAATGGTGTAGTAAGTGATGTGAAATATTGTATAAGAGCAGTAGATAATCAATTACAAGTGCAAAAATCGATGCATGAAGTTAACGTTACACCTATGTGCCTATCCGGAGTATCTCATAGCTTCAAGTTTGCAAGGTCAGATCAAGGTGAAATGATTAACACAATAGATTCATTTGATAATAAAGTAGCATTAGAAGAATTAAATATTTGTCGTGGCATTCGTGGAGATTTGATTGTTGTGGTTTTGATGATGGACATAGGCCACATGGAGGTTGTTTAGTTGTTGATACAAATAATATTTTTGGAGGTTTAATAGCTCATAGGATTAATGTTAAGATACCTTGGGATTTATTAATTTAGAGGGGATTTGTAAATGGTTCAAGGAGCTTAAGAGTGGATGTACCTCAAAGTCCCAACATAATCAATAAATTTTACTTTATAGTTCTCAATATTCATTTCTGCAAGTTCATATTTGATTCTAGAGGATACTTACTCATGATTCTAGGTTTATCTTTGTCAACCAAAAGTGAAAAACCCTTATATCCAGATTCAACGCTAAACTCAAAGACGAGTTTTTCTCATATGGGAGAGAATGATGTAGATGACAAGTAGCAACATACACTGCCAACCTACAAAGATACGCCGTTAGCCTTTAATTTTACACCACTGGCTTTGAAGCTAACCTATATTGCTGACGATTTCATCTTTTGAGTTTTAAAACTACCAGCTTTAATTTTAGGCCATTAGTTTTTATTACTAGCCTACTTTTTCAAACAATTTATTTGTATTTATTATTTGCCTATTTAGAATTTTATGTAATAGTATAAATGGACGTTTAGACTTATTTTTGTAAATAGATGATATATCTTTGACATTTGAAACCCTATTCCTAGAAAACTTTTCTTTGAAAGATCGAATCTTATAGCAATTCTTTGTTATCCACGCTATTTCGCTATGTCATATAAAAGAAGCAGCTAGAGCTCTAAAATGACAATATTTTGTCAATCGATCCACAACAACCAAAATGACTAAAAAACTAAAAGAAAGAGGTAACCCAACAACAAAATCCATGGAAATGTCCTCAAACACTTTTTGTGGTAATGGTAAAGGCTAGAGAAGTCAAGCATGACATGCAGTCATGTATTTAATTTGCTAACAGACATGACATTTCCTAACAAAATCTTCAATATCCTTTTGCATATGAGGCCATAAAAAAGATAGCACAATGCGCTTATAAGTTTTAAGCATTCCTAAATGACCTCCAATTGGAGTGGCATGAAACTCCAAAATAATCAACTAAATAACCTGAGAATGTGGTAGAACAAAGATTTTGGTTCCAAAATAAAGAAGGCCATCCTTAAAATGAAGTGGCCAAGGTAATTCATTCGTTGCCCTACTTTATTCTTCCATTCAAGAAAAGAAGCATCAGATGAAAAATCATGCTTTAATCTTGTAATGAAATTAAATAAAGGTAAAGAAATGGTGAAAAATGTAGGTCCATCAGAAAAAGCTCAGACAAAGCATCAACCCATTTATTTTCAAGACCTAGTTCATATTGTATCTCATAATCATATTTCAACAACTTTACTAGCAACTGCTATTGATTTGGAGTTCGTATGACTTGGCTTAAAATTTTCTTCAAAATTCACTAATCTGTCCTGATGATAAAATGTCATCCCACCAAATACTAATGCCATTTCCAAAATGCCTCAACAATGGCAATCAACTCCCTAACATAAGTACTAGATTTTTGTAATCCAATAGGAAATTTCTTAATGAAATAGGCAATTGGGTGAGAATCCTAATGTAAAACAGCCTCCAAATCTAAACCAAAAGCATTGGTTTCCATAATAAAAACTTTAGAAAAATCAAGTAGATCCAAAACTTGTGCTGTCATCAAAGTTTGCTTAAGAAGTAGAAAAGCCTCAGTAGCCTTTGAATCCCAATGAAAACTATCCTCATTAAGCAAACTAATGAGTGGAAAATCTATCTTGGCATAATTGCAAACAAATTTCCTATAATATCCAATGATGCCAAGAAACCTACATAATTGTTTAAGAGTAATAGTTTATGGCCAATCTTCAATTGCACGGATTTTTTCTAGATCCAGGTAAATGTTGCTAGCCGACACAACATGGCCCAAGTAATCAATTTTAGTTTGGCCAAAAGCACATTTTGAACACTTCAAAAAAAATGTTGTCTTAAGCAAATCAAGGCTTACTCAAGATGACATAAGTCGTCTTCCATAATCCGACTATAGATCAAAATGCCATAAAAAAAAATACTGTAATGAATTTTCGTAAGTGCGGACAAAACATGGTATTCATGATAGATTGAAAAGTGGCAAGAGCATTTGATAGTCCAAAAGGCATGATGATGAACTCATAATGTCCATCATGTGTACAAAACACTGTTTTGTGAATATCCTTAGGAAACATACAGATTTGATGATACCGCACTCTCGAACTCATAATGTCCATCATGTATACGAAACGCTATTTTGTGAATATCCTCAGGAAACATATAGATTTGATGATACCCCACTCTCAAATCTATTCTGGAAAAAAACAATGACTCCCCTCAACCCATCCAAAAGATCATTAATGGTTGGAATAGGAAATTCATCTTGTATTGTTAGCTTGATTCAAAGCTCTATAATGCTCACGAAACCTCCAAGAGCCATCATTCTTTTTTAACTAGTAGCACTGGAGAAGAAAAGGGACTAATACTTAGCCTAATGACTCCATTTTTCAACATCTCATGAACTAGTTTTTCGATCTCCGATTTATAAAAATAGGGATATCGATACGGTCAAACATTAATTGAATCAGTTTCATTCTTTAAATGAATGTGATGTTGCACCTCTTTCAATGGTGTCAATGATGAAGAGTCTCAAAAACATCATTGAGTCTGCCTAATAGTGAATCTAAAGCACTATTATTGGTGGTATAAGCTAGAGAGAATCGCTCCTAAGTCACAAAATTGAAAAAACAAGCCACTAAACTATCTTTAACTAACTTCAACAATTGTTTCTGAGATAACTCTTTACAACCCATTTTGAACAGCCATGTAAATAAAATTGTTTATTTTTCCATACAAATTGCATGGTAAGCTTAGAATAATCCACAATCACAGGACCTAACATAGTCAACCATTGAGTGCCCAAAACAAGTTCTGCTCCTTGAATTGGCAAAACAAAAAAACCACAATAAAAGAAACAGCCTCCAAAACTAAGGGAACTTGTTTACACACACTAGAACAAACCCAAATATCCCCATTACCAATTAAAACCGAAAATTGAGGAACAAGTTCAACTAAAAATATAAACGTTTAGCCACATTAGCTTGAATGAAATTGTGAGTACTACCAGAATCTACTAAAGCATTGATAACAGAATCTTCAACCTTGCCTTGTAAGTGCAATGTTTTCGAGATATTATGGTCAGACATCACATGATAACTAATGTCGACCTCTTTACTAACAATAGAAATCTCCTCAGCTACACTATCAGGAGAGAAACACTCTTGAAAAATCTCCTCATCCTCATCATCAGGATGTATCATCAGTAAAAACTTAGATTTACATACTTCTCATCATAATCATAACATAAACCTTTCTCTTGCTATAAAGCTAATTCAACCCGTGACATGTTCTTAATAGGTAAAGATTTCTTGCTGGAACCTTGAGACTCTTTACAACTCTTAAATTGAGTCCCATAAGAGGATAGAACATGTGGTTTCGGAGAATAAGACTTAACATCCACTAAATTCTTCCCTAAACTACTATGTGTAGTGGAAAGTTGGATCAAATAATTCAAGTTATGTTCCTATAACTTAGCTAAACTAATAGCTTTCAACAGAGAAGTTGGTTTGAATGACAAAAGTTCATGTTGTAAGACCAATTTAAGCTTAGAAATGAAACAACTAGCTAAAAAACTTTTTGTCTATTTGAAATTTTCTCAAATGTCAATTGGTAATATGAAACGGAACCAGTCTGAGCCAACTTAGCCAACTATCCTTGAAAATCCTCAAATCATGAAGGTCTAATCAATCGGATCACCACCTGAAAATTTAAGTAGTTCCAATTTCATCCCCTTCATAAAATGAGAGTCCATATGATCATGAGAACATGATGAATGACTAGAGGCAAATTGATTCTCATGAACTCCTTTTTTCCATCTATTTTTGCACATATTTCACAACAAACTTCAAATTATCATCCATACTATTCATGCAAACACTTAAGGAACTAATCTAAGTAGTCAATTCAAAAAAGTGTCGTTATAATTTTTTATGATAATAATATGGATAATGATATGTAGAGAGATATGAGTAACGAGTATGTAACAAATAGATAAGATAAATGTAATGGGTAGATAAGATTTTTTTTAAATGATTGAATAATAGGAGTAGTGGACCAACAAATTCAAATATCGTGGTAACCAAAATTTAAACTAGTCAAATTTGCTAGTTAAAATAACAAAGAGAAAAATAAAATATTTACTTGACGAGATAGGCCACGATAATCACCATACACCAAGGTGGGACGCAGGAATTTACATTAGCTCAACCTAATACTTGTGAGCCCAATCCCATACCTTTTTACTAACTGTTTATAAGCTCATGTGATGAAGAAAGCTAATAAAAAAAGGACAAGGAAATTACTCTAAGTAATGTGGAATGAAAGTCCTTTTGAAACACTACTATTACATACCACATGTTGTCTTGTCACGTGTATAATTATTGGGACAAATGCCAAAATTAGCAGTTGGAATTTCATATGTTTTCTCAACTTTTCATGCAAAAAATTAAAATTTAATATCCAATAAAATTTTTGTTATTAAATTTAATATCCCATCTCTAATTGTTTATACATAATATGTTTTGACGTCATCTTTCTTAAGATAAGAAAGATTGCAAAATTGACAAAAAGAAATATGATTGGATGATATTTAATTATTTCAAAAAAAAATTAATTAGACATAATAATTTAACAATTTCAAATTGTAAATATAAAAAAAATAACAACTCCAAAATATAGACAAATACTTGTGGCATTATTACTCATAGATATTACAATAGCTCCATCACCAATAAGAATAAATCTCCATCTCTTTCGTACTAAGATCTATAATAAGCAGACCTAGATTTTAACATCTACATTCATCCATCATAATGATAAAAACTATATATAAGTCAGCAATAGAATACACTAAATCTTTTAATTTAACACCAAACCAACCACCGTGATCATACGTTACTTCAATCTGACAATTTGGAGATGAGATGCCAGCACACACTTGCCAAAACATGTCAAACTAAACTTTTAGAATTTCTTGACAAGAACTTTACTGTGAAATCCAATTCATGTTCTCATGTCCAGTGACCAATTTGAATTATGACACACATCCTTTTCATATTGTAGATGTGGGTTCCTTACTGATAGTGGTCATGCATGCGTCCCGTGGATCTTACACCTGGTACGTGACTTTGGAATGTTGCTAAGGAGATGACACTTGATGACGGGATGGCTTAGAGAGAATTACAAGAGAGGAGGAACAGGTAGTCTCAGTGTCTCAAATGCACAAGTGACAGGTAAAGGAGCTTAAGTAGACATCGCATGTCAACCTTACAATTTTTGAGCAATTGAGTTAGAAATCACTTGAGTTGCCTTATTTGATCTTCCTAAATAGAACTTCCTTTACAAATTGTTTTTTTTTTTTTCTCTCTCTCCAAAAGTTGGAAATGAGAATAAGTGACTGAATATTTCTAGGCACTTGGCATGGATGACGATCGTCAGATCACCTCAGTGATTGATGGATGAGATGAAGTAAGCTTAATTCATGTTTATCCTGAATGAGCTCCTCATGGGTCAAAGCCAGTAGTCATCTCCTGTGTGCATGAGATGCCTGAGAAAGGTTTGATAGAGCGGACCGATCCAATGATCCCTGTTCCAAGCCCACTAAGTCAAATCTCCCCAAGACATCCCAATATAATTGAGCTGGATTCACTGAACCCACAAATCAAGCCCAATATATAAATAATAATATTTATATTTTAAAGTCCCATTACGTTTTGTAGCTAACCAAAATTCTTAGACAGTGTTTAAGTATTTTGAGCATTACTTACATTTATGCATAGCTTGGTCAATACTCGACACATAATGCTGCCAACTGCTCTTATAGAGTTGAAAACTTCATTTGTTGTAGATGAGTCAACTCACTCTATTGTATATAGTTGTATTGTAGTGCGCAAACTTGCTGCATCACTTCAATTGTGTGTGTCACCTTGTGTTTAATTAATGTTATTTCCCCTATGAAGCCATCTGATATTTATATTAGGTCATCTATTTCTTTCACATGTATAAATGATTTGATGATTCCTTCTGTAAGTGTCCAGTCAGATACATGTATCATAAATTTGCAATGACAATGTCAATCATACTTGTCAGATAGATTTTTTCTTTTTTTCTGTAATTAGATTTTTTTTAAGCAATTGCTAAAAAAAAAATCTTCACAATATCTTATTAAATCTTCAAATATCTTGTCAAATCTTCAAATATCTTGTCAAATCTCCACATTATCTTGTCAAATCTTTAAATATCTTGTCAAATCTCCACATTATCTTGCCAAATATCCTTATTATCTTAATACATATCTTCTCTGGATAGTTTTCACAATATCTTTCGATATCTATCTCTTTGGTTCATCATGTTAGCTATTTATATGCACATAGACTTGTCTTTTCTTCTTGCTTTCATCAAGCAGCCTCAAACAGAAAACAAAGGTATTTAATTTGTCCATAGCAGAGATAGCAGTGTTCGAACAATTACCCATGACATGTGAATATAAAGTACCTTGAGACAAGTCTAATAATAACATACGATAGGTTCTTAGCTCTTCTCGTCAAGATTTCAGTTTCATCATCCATAACACAAACAATGACATCGATTCGAGTAATTATCCTTCAATCTTCAAGGCTAAAATACCTCTTCCATATCATCTCTTCTTCTTCTTTATTCCCTTCTTCTTAGCATTGCATGTTGTCCCATACATCTTTCTTTGTAGTATCTTAGGAATATGCTTAGTACTAGTGTTCTTCCTTGATGCTTGGCAGGTTGCGATGACTCTGATGATATCCATTGCCTCGTGGAGTTGAGTCACAATACTTGATACATGACTTTCTCATTCGGTCATCTTTGAGGTAGTCTTCCACTCTATAAACCTTATTATTTGTCATGCTTGCTTCTTGTTAATCGACATTTGAATCTATATATATATATATATATATGTTGCTTTTAACATGACATAGAGATAGAAGACAAATCACAGACAAACCTTTTTCTTACTTTGTTTGTTTTCATCAGGATATTGAAGACATATGTTTGAGTAGTACTACACTTTTTCTACGTTTGAACCATCAATTTCAATATATTAGATTTGCTCCGCCAATCCCACTAAACCATCCACAATCAGTAAATCCAATTTACCTCGAGTGTTTTTTTTTTTTTTCTTATTCTTGGTAGTAAACCATTGTTGTCATCTTGAAATAGAATTGCAATATTGAGTGGCGTGGTTCCATATATCTTGATAATCTTGAATTTGATAATATTTTATTTCATGTGCATGATTCTTGATATGCTTGAACTTGGTGGTCCGAATAACAGCCATGATCTTAATAAATTCAACACTCGTGACAAATTTGATAGCCTTCATGAATTCAATACTCTTGATAAATTTGATGATCATTATAATCTCGTCAACTCTTAATCAATGTTGATATACTAAATAACTTTAATAACCATAATGATCTTCGTCCTTTTGATACCCCGAGCCACGCACCGATTCCAGGATCACCATTACGGGGGACTTGGTGCTACGTTTCAAGAATGAGCAGAAATAGCTACCACTTTCCAGTACAAACTTCGCTTTTCTTAAGGAGCCGCCACCTGGATGGAGTGACTGGGTAGACTACATCACTAACCAGCTGGAATATGTGAAGCTTTTGAAACAAGCCAAAGTCTATAGCATCATCATCACCTTGCTCACTTGTGGCTCATCAACATAAACAAGATGGAAGTATGGCATGACATCCTCTCTCGCTGGAGTACGCAGACTCATACATTTATCACTACATGGGGGGAGATATCACCAACCCTTGAAGACGTGGTCATGCTTCTAAACCTGCACTACTTTAGGTGACTAATGCCATTGTAGTGTGACTTCACGCAAAGAGCACCACCTCGAAGCATCTTTACTAGCAACTCTAAAGTTTGCCCGTGATGATAAGAAGAAGCCGTGTTTCTTTGCTTGGATAACACACTTCTTCGAAGAGCGGAGAAAGAATATGCCTCAAGTAGCGAAACCAACTCATGGAAAAGAGTAAGTATCTTCATATTATTGCCTTATACTTGACTTCTCTAACTAACACATTTCTATTTTGGTTCTTCGATGTACAAGTATGAAATTGCAAGCTTCATTGCATTTTGGTAGTAATTCGTGTTCCCTGGTGGGCCGGAAGAAGGTATAAGCCCTTGGCTTTTTGCTTTGATCGTATGCATCACACAAGGTCAATGCTTTGCACTAGCTCCTTTCTACCTGGGGTCCCTATATCAACGTCTTAAACTGTACCACCAAGCTTCTGTCCGTTCTAAGGGTAGATATATGAACGTGTCACATGTGGAATTACTTTTCTTGCAGCTATTCTTTTGTGAGCGGTTTCAGAACCACCTTGCAAAACTTGCCATCAACAGGGATTCGAATCTTGCTTCTCCTCAGGCATGGGCATGGGCATGGATTGGAGTAGAGATCAATCGACCACTTCTTCAGCTCATCGATATCGAGAAGGAGTTTACGTTTCGACCTTTCGTAGAGCCTCTTGAAGGTTATCAAGATGGCAATGGGCTTTATCCTCCAGGTTCTAAAGGCGAGGTTATCTTAGTTGATAATCATTATAAGAAAGATAAAAGTCAAGCTAGGTTCATGCTTCGGTGCATCCCATGAGGCTTGCCATCTTTCCTTGACAAAGGAGATTTAGATGGGCAATTCTTGGAGCAAAAGGTAATGGTATACTCCCCTCACGGGATGGAACGCCAGTTTGGTTTTGATCAAGGAGTGTCGCATCTTCTCAACATTACGCAAAGCTTTGATTCATGCTGCCATTCAATCTCGCCAAGTGATTTCAAGTGCATTCATCCTATGGTGCAACAGCTATTCTTTCTTTCTGTGGAGCATCGTGAAGTTGCTTTTGCTGGTTAGCGGACACATTGGTCGAATTGTATAGCCATCTTCCGTGACTATTCCTTTGCATCCATAGATGATACGTTACAAGCCCCACTCATATATCACTATGAGTTCTATCTCAAACTACCAAGGAACAGGTACCATAGGCCAACCGATAATATTCAAGTGGTTGAAGAGTCTATGTCAAGCAAATTAAAATCTTCTACCAATGTGCCTCTTTCGAAACCGAAGGGTAACCATTCACCACCTTAGCTAGTGGATTCTAGGATAGCAAAGCGTGCACTCATTGAGTAGGTAATAAGTTTTCTTGTGTAAACCTGATATCATTACTCTTCTTTTTATTGTTTAATGTTTTCTTTATTCTCCTTTTTTAGGTTGACATAAATTCTTTTCTGAGTTCGCATCGCTCTAGAGGTGCTATTATACCAGTGATGGTACCGGATGATGAGGATGACGGCCTGGACATAATTGACTACGAACTATCTCCAAACCCCTATGATGACAATGGAAGTGATGTCGGCAAGACTAAAGAGCTCAATTATGAGGATGATGAACATACTATTGCTAATGGGGTCATGAGTGCACTTGTTGTCAATGCACCCAATGAGCTCCTTCCTCCCTCAGTTGCTAGAGTGTCTTGTGAAGACATGGTGGCAACTTCAGAGGACTATGTTACGTTAAAGGAGATGACTTTCTTTCATGGCTTTACCGTACCATCTCATTTGATAGCACCTTTGGAGAGTCTAAATTTGATAGCACCTTTGGAGAGTCTAAATGCCATGGACAAAGAATTTTGGGCCAGTTCTCCTATGTCAGGAACTGAGGTAGCTGTTGTAATGGTGAAAATGATTGGTGAAGCCATATTATTGATGGACAGACGTTGGAGTCCTTTATCAATGACAGAGCTAAAGCAACTTGTCAAATGTGTTTAGGGGGCTCATATGTTGTAGTTCAATGTCGATAGCTTATGGCCTGTTACTGACAAGGCCAAGAGATTACTGAATTACAGGGATACCAAGGGAGATTATGATAAGTTGATGACGAAGCTACAAGAGATCCAAGTAGAGATTGCGACAGCAAGGACCAAAATGGAGACTTCTTTAGGAGATGATGACTTGGAATCTGTAGTAAGCTTAGATTGCAAGCTTTAGTTTAGACTTGCTATTACTATCTTGTTTCCATTTTTTGTTGAACAATATGTTGGAACATCTTACTTTGAGATAAATAGACTATTTTTCTTGATTTGTCAAATTCTTTTGTCTGTGTTGCCATTTGTTTGCCTAATTGCTCATATCTATGTATGTTACAATGCCACTTAGGCTATTAGTAGTATGCGCTTGTGCTTAGGAACTAATTTTTTCACTTAGTAACAACGATTCATAAAGTGGAAATGTATGACTCTCATGTCGTGCATCAAAGCAGTGCTCTCTCTTGCTAGCAACAATATTATTATTATTATTATTAGCATAATAGGTCGATCGCGCTCTAAGCAACGATAGTATTATGTGCCTTATAGGCTTGCTACCTTATTGGTTAAGAAGGTATTTCCCAATACTTAACCATTTATTACATGTTTTCTTAACATTGCATATGCTGGATGTGACATCGTATTATCATGCATAGGTATGACACCATGCTATCATGCGCCTAAGGGACAATGCTTCTACCAATCAGCATTATAAAGAGAGCATGTCATCACACGTTTGGGAGACAATGCTCTTACGAAGCAGTTGCAATGCTTATGATATTATGATTGCAATTGACAATCACGAATATGAGGCGTGCTTAAACTTAGTGATCTAAAGGACCTCTTAAAGCATTTTAATGCATTGGAGTAAGGCGCTTACTTGCCAATGATAGTATTTAAATAATCCCTTTTATAAAGGTATTCAATCGCGCTTAAGCAGCGATCATGGCATTTGTTGCCTAGGATCAAAATCTCTAGTTTTGTTAGTCAATGGGGTATATCCCACTACTTGAATGCCTAGTATGAGTTACTAGGGAAGTTGCCTTTATTAACTGTAATGGCTTGTAACACATCTAGGAGTTAATACTCTTACCAGCCAGCGATACACAAGCCTAACATGTTGTCATGCTCCTAGGAGTCAATCCTTTAACCAGTCAGCATGTTGTGGTCGCACACCTAGGAGGCTATGCTCGTACTAAGTAGCAGCAACGTATATAGCTAATAATTTTTTTTCTTTTTTGTATGAAATATCTTTATGCGCTAAGGAGGCGAATCTTTAACTTTACAAGAATAAAAGAAAATTAATAATGTAACAAGAACTATAGAGAAAGTTTTGCTCAAAAGGCTTTGAGAATGTAAGCCATAATTTCATTCGAAACATGATGAAAAATACATCAAATGCAATTACTTATGAAGGTTCTTAATATACTAAAGATGACAAGAGGACTTCCTTAGATCCCATAGACCTGTCCTAAATAAATATACCATTTTTCCATCAAGTCTTATAAAACTTTCGACTTGATTAACTTGCTTCTACTTCTTCCTACTTCCACGAAAGCCACGTCTCCTCTTTTTGCTTTGTTTCTCCTGAGTCTCCTCCCAGGTAGGTAGTGGTATGCTAGAGGGTTTCGCGATAGTTGTTTCTCCTTCCTCAGCATACTCATCGGAGAAGCTAGCTTCAACGAGGTCTGACTCATTGTATTCAAAGGGGTTCTTTGCAACGGGAATGAATACATCTTTCCCTTTCTAGTAACCCTTCATACACTGATGTAGTGTTGAAGGTATAAGGTTATGATCGTGCATCCATTTCCTTCTAATGAGAAAATGGTAGGGTATAGGCACGTCAATCACATGGAATCGTGTAGAATCCTAAATTGGCCCGACCTTGAAGTCAACATTAACACACCCTAGTGTATGTTTAATTGAATTGGTGAAACTATTAACGGGAATAGGTTGCTTCATGAGCCGTCTCATATCTATATCTGCAGCCTTGAATGTAGACATTAGCATGATGTTTATAGAGGCAGCATTGTTTATGATCGTTCTCTTGACGTGATATCCGTTAAGTGTAATTTCAACGTATAGTGGGCGGCTGTGGTTGGGATTCCATACGCACATGTCTGCTTCTATAAATAGAATTGCATTCTCGTATGCATGTGCCACTCTTCGTATAGGTTATGCTACACTACACTCTCCGTATTGCCTTTTAGAAATTTGGGTGAGTACGGTTGTTGCTGCAAGCCATGCCTCTTCATCAAATCCCAACAGGTCGAAGAACTACCTAAAGTTGGTAGTTTTCATTAAGGCAGCAGTCACTGTAGAACCTCCACCTTGATCATCTTTTATTGGCATTTCTTTTTCTTCTCGTGCCTCAATCAGTGGCACTTCTTCCTCTTCAGTCCTCAAATCTTGATTGATAACATTTGTTGTACCTCGCTGAGCGTTACGTATAAGGAGTGGATTATTGCGTATGCTATTACCTTCAATGACGAGCTCTCCATTATTGACCCATTCATTAAATATCTTCTTGAGTGTCTAACACTCTTTGGTGGGATGACCCACAGTTCTGTGAAATCTATAGAACTTAGGATCATTCTTCTCGGCTGCATTAGGGAGGCGCTTGACCCTTGCGAGTTTGATGCTTTTATCTCTCAATCATTGATCAAGCACAGCATGAACCTTCCCTATAGGGCAAGGGAACGAGAGCGTTGGTGGAGCGCGCGTTGGTTTATCATTCATTGGCTTCTTGTTGTTTTTAGAGTCTTCTCTTTGGAGTAAGCTAAAATTTGCAGCTCTCTTTCCAAACCTTCCACCCTCTCCGCGTTGTCTGGATACGGAGTTATTGGTTCTTCGCGCATTCTCAACAAGAGCAGCGAAGGAACACAAATTGAGATTCTCAAGGTAGACGGCGTATTTAGTAAACATCCCTTGGATGCAAATCTTCACTAGTTCTTTCTCATCGTAAGCATCTTGAATATCCAAAGAGTGTTTTCTGAAACGCTTAATGTAGTCCATAAGGTTTTCTTCGGCTTTTGCCTTGTTCTTCCCATATCAAGATGGTGACTCGTTCTTAAGTAGAGAAGAACTTCTCCAAGAGCAACTTGCACATTGTTCCCCATGAGTCAATGGACCCTGGGGGAAGATTAACATACCAGGTGTGTACTTTCTCGGTTAGAAACTTAGAGAACTCTTTCAGCTTTAAATCATCTCCAAACCCATAAACCTCTAATGTTTCAATGAATTTCAGCAGATGTTCTTTAGCACTACCCTTCTTGCCATTGAACAATATGAATTTAGGACTAACATAGTCCTTTAGATAGGGCTTTGCTGCAATCCGGTGGTGGTAAGAAAGCTTTAAGTCCAATACTCCCGTAGAGGACTTAGCTTGAATTTCCTTAAGATAAATATCTAAGTCTTCCTTTGTTATAAAGGATTCCCTCGGTGCTGACACTAGTGGAGCAACTGCTACAGCTAGTATAGTTGGTCCAACAGGTGGAGTTGATGCAACTGGAGAAACTAATGCATGGTCACTATTGGGTGGGGGTACAGTCTCACTTGGGTTGGTATTGTAGCATACACATGAGGATGATGACCCACCAAGCTAAGATTTAATATTTTCCGCTTCAAAGGCTTGTTGTTGCTCAACTGCAACCTGTAGTGATGGGGTCTGCACACTCACCCCTTGAAGCGTATTTGCCTAAATGGCAAGAGTAGTGGCATGCTAGGATAAGGAGGGGGCGCTTTGCTATACTACTGGGGTGGGGCGTGGTAAGGCTGTACCTTGGAGTGCATCAGCATTAGTAGCCATACCTGGTATGAAACGAGTGAGTACAGTCAAGAACTGGTTCAAAGCCCGGGTGTTCTCTTCAATGGTTCACATCGTCTCTGCGTTACTTTCTGGTATAGCACGTATGACTTGTGCATTGTCAGCAATGACGCCTTGTATGTCGACAACAGTATTAACGTTGACATTAGGGTTGACATCTTCCAATGCTGGCATGTCTTGATCAATGGTGTTGGGGTTAGGGTTGCTAACGTCTTGATTCACGTTGTCATCAGTGTTACTTGGCTTTCTTCTTAGAGGTGCCATCACGACCCTATCGAAATTCTCAGATCCCCAGTGGAGCCGCCAAAATGTAGATGTGGGTTCCTTGCTGATAGTGGTCATGCGTGCGTCGCGTGGATCTCGTACCTAGTATGTGACTTCGGAATGCTGCTGAGGAGATGACACTTGATGATGGGATGGCTTTGAGAGAATGACAAGAGAGGAGAAACAAGTAGTCTCAGTGTCTCAAATGCACAAGTGAGAGGTAAGGGAGTTTGAATAGGCCTTACACGTTAACCTTACAGTTCTTGAGCAGTTAAGGTAGAAATCACTTGAGTTGCCTTATTTGATCTTCCTTAATAGAACCTCATTTACAACCTATTGTTTATCTTCTCTCTCCAAAAGTTGAAAATGAAAATGAGTGACTGAGTATTTATAGACACTTAACATGGATGACAACCGTCAGATCACCTCAGTGATTGATGGATGAGATGGAGTAAGCTCAATTCATTTTTATCCTGAATGAGCTCCTCATGGCCAAGGCCAGTAGTCATCTCCTATGTGCATGAGACTGCCTGAGAAAGGTTAGATACAACGGACCAGTCCAACAATCTCTATTCTAAGCCCACCAAGCCAAATCTCCCCAAGTCATCCCAATATAATTGTGTCGACTCACTAGGCCCTGTCAATCCGCCGCAAGCTAAGCCTAATAAATAAAAAATAATATTTATATTTTAAAGCTCCTTTACACATATTAAAGGAGTTACAAGTAAATTGGTCACTAGCGGAGCCAGCACGATGCAATTGAGCTTTATATATCCTATGAACTCTAATTGTACGTAGAGGAATGGATCAAAATATGTTGTTTTCCTTATCAAATTCATTAGTTTAAATCTTGTCATTTACACTTGCACTTTATGATTGATAAGCATCAAAATGATAACTATATGTAAATTAAAAATAAAATTCAAACATAACTTATAGTAATTCTAGACTTTAGTACCACGATTAATTCACACAATAAAACAAAATGAAAATGGAATTTTAAACGTGTCCTAGAATAAAATAAAGCAATATCTATCATATTGTTTGATTGCACTTCATCTAACATTAGGAATAAATTATGAATAAAACTCTATATATTTTTAGAATTTGCAAACCAAAACATCATTTTAATAAACATGATTTGAAGTATCACACGCAAAATTGCGAATTACCATCAGTAGTAATAGTGTTGATATTATCTAGAACAACAATTCGGATTTAACAATTCAATAGTTTTAGTCAAATACGGAAACAGATTCCTTGACGTGGACAATGGTACAAGTACGCCCTTTAAACAAATGTTTCATTTACCTAAGTTCTCGAGATTTTTTACCAAATAACTCATATAATTTTAGAAAGGACAAATAGCCAATGCTCCAACGAGATTTTATAACGTGTCATATACGTTGACACTTGTGGTCCAGTAATACATTAATATTTGTAATCAATGTAACATTAAAAAGATGGTGTCTATTTCCACGAAAAACCTAATATGTCGTAAACCAAACAAAAGATATTAGGAAAAATGGGTATAATCAGACTTTTTTTTCTTGTTTTTCCCTATTGCATTGCTCATTCTAATTTACTTGTCATGATTCTCTTGTTAATATGATAAAAAATTTATCATCAGGCATAATTATTACATATGGGAGAATACAAATCAATACGACCAAATTCTCATCGCTTCTCTGTTCTGGTATCCATCATAATCAATAACTTTTAACTCCAACATCAATGTAAATCCCTAGCAGATTACACGCCCTTCAAGGCTTATTGATAATGCCAAAAGCTATATCGATAATGTCTATATAATAAATTAAGGGTCTTTTTGGTTCGTTGTTTTGGTATTGTTTTGGTATCAAGTAAATATTGAACTGATGCCAAATCGATACTGATATGATATCGATAAAAAACTAATAATTTTACTCATAAATTGACCAAACTGAATCAATACTAAACCGATATCTATACTAAATCGATATCAAACTGATCCTAAATCGATATTGATAGAAAAACTGACAATCAAAACAACCCTAAATTTTTTTTTATTAGATTTATTTTTAATCTCCACTAAAAACAAGATGCTACACACTAAAGCCAAATATAAGATAAAACCTAAATTAAGATAAGACATGACTAGAATATGCAACTTGATAACTTTGAAAATTGAAATATTACATAAATTATTCATCCATTTTCCATAGTTTATGCAGCTCTCGACACGATACTTGAAGACAGAAACAAAGGAAATAACAATATCCTCAACTTCTTAGGATTTCCTGACTAGGGTGCCTCTATCAATCGGCAAATCAAGCCGGTTATCAGCCGTGAATCATCACATGCAAGCAAACAGCACGGCATCCGCACGTGCCACATTGTGAGGGCACACCCTTTCAATCTTTTAAGTAAATTTTACTAAATTCCTTTCTAAAAATATTTTTCATAGATCAATGTCAAGTTCTAAATAAATTTTACTCTCAAATCGTTCTATGTATTAGAGTTCATTAACTACTTATCCTGACCAATTAAATTTATTTATAGTAAATAATTCCTTAAGGTGATTTTCCTAATAATATGTCTTATAAAACCAAATATACTTTTATCAAGTAGAATAACTTATTTAAAATATAATTAATTAATTCATATAATTAATATCTCAATTTTACTCTTAAGTATGTTAAAGAACCTAAACTATCCTCCTAATAAATTATTATCTACTTGTAACTGATTATTTATATCTATTTTATTTAAAAAAATAAAATCAAAATAATTAATTATTCATCTTAAAATTCATATTTTAATATGAAAATATATTATTTACATTTATTCCATATTTATTTTATTAGAATTAATTTCCTTTTAATTCCAATAATTCCCTTTCCTATTGAAAACTAATGTGTGTTCTAGATTAATTAGACCGGTTCACTAACTTCTAGATCGGTTCTGAGCCTAGATTTTTATTAAACTTCCCAACTCATTGATTGCATCTTTCTAAAATGTTTCAATCCCATTGAATTGGTTTAGTATGATTTAAAAATCAAAAACTTCAAATATGCTTGAAATAGGAAGACAACGCTAATTTACCAGTTTTTGCAAAATTAAGAATATTCCCAACTGATTCTTGGCTAGCTCTTTACATTATATTAAAATGGACTTCTTAAACTTTCAAAACCTTATACTCTCAACCAAAAAAGGAGAAAAAAAATATTGAGTTGGACTTAGCCCTGTCACCTAATTCACGAGTCAAGCCCAAATAAATATATATATATATATAAATATATTTTAAAGCCCATTACACTTTTCTAGTTCATTTTTTTTCAAATAAATTAATCCGGTTACCATGGATGAACTCTCTAGTTATAAGGAAGCTCTCAACATAAAGAAATATGCACCACCATGGTGTTTTATTGATTTAGGTTTGGAATTTCGTTTTAAAGCTTAAACTTTGTTTTAGTTTTAGTATTAATAATGAAGTCTTTTTTTTTCCTTTCAATTCATTATATTTTTTAGAAAAAATAATCTTGAAGTTTTAAAAGTTAGGAATCTTTTAAGATTTTGTTATGATTTTAGTTTTAAAATTTGGGGGTTTTTTCCCTTCTCATTCATTCGTTGTATGATTGTGTGTTGTTATGAGCTCTCGAATAATGAAGAAGTATGTGAAATTAGATAACAAACTTGATAAGAACATGTGCTAGATTTCCATAGTCATGAAATCAAAGTTAGTGATAAAGGAAGAGGTGCAATGGATGCAAGTAAGGTTGGGTCTTGGTAGGAAAATTGTTAAAACTGTGATGTGGATGTGACGGTGAAGGCAAATGGCAAGGAAAAGACATGTGGTAATGAAAGTGGAAGGCATGGCATCCTACCTATCTTCCTTTATTAGTTTACTCTTATTTTAATTTTGGTTAGCTTAAGGTTTTTTACTATTTTGGTCAATGTCATATTTAGTACCCAACTTTTCCTAAATATACACTCAATTAAAAATTTAATATTCATTAATACTAGCTCAACTGTAACAATTAGATCCTTTTACTTTTACTACATATTATTTGCAAAAAGAAAAGTGAAACTTGTAACTAATAAAAAGTTAGAAGATTAGACTATTAAAGAAGCCCATTAACATCATATTACCAAATTAGAGAAATAATCAAGCAGATTGACTTTTAGAAAATTTATGTGTGTGTTAATCAGCCTCTTAATTATCTAATTTTCTATTTTTTTTCATTAGTTACATGGCATGTATCATTTTCCAATTTGGAGAGTGTCAACTCGGTAAATGTAAGGCTAAGCGGGTACAAAATAGGTAAGGTATGGAGCATTAACCATATCTTTACCTTGTAAGGTTCATGTATTAAATTTCACTTTCACTTTCGAACCTATAAGGGTACCTTATGGAACTTGTAAATTTTTTTCGTGAAACCCATATTTTTTCTTTTATTTCTTAAAATTCAAATTTATAGTTTTTCGTTTTTTATATAAAATGTAATACTATCTTATTTTCAGATATTCAATATAAACAATACATAGAAAAAAATTAAAAGTAATTTATTAATATCATAAGTTTTGTAACTTGTAATAAATCCTTATGAAATCCTGTTTGTATAATATTAGATAGAACTAGAAACTTGCAACAAAATTTTAAAATAAAAAATTTTAGAGCTAACTCTATATTAATTGGTTTTAGAAGATAAACAACATATCTATCTAATTTGAAAGTTCAAGTACATACGTGTAATCGTAGTTCTTCTAAAATAAAAATAAAAAGTTCTTCTAATAAAAACAATATGACTCTGTCTAAACTAAAGATTTCTAGAAGGCGGTCTACATATCATAATCTTGAATAAAAGTGGTCATAATTAAAAAAAAATAAACATCATTATTTATTTCATATATATTAACTTTTTAAAATATTTAATAGGGATGATACATGATATATTGAAACTTGTACACTTTACATTAGAGTATAAATCCTGGGGTGTACGGGTTTCAGATGGATACAAGGTATGAAAATCTCAAACTTGTAACACTTAATACCCACACATACCATACCCAATCGAGTAGGGCACGGGTGGGTACCCTATATGATAGGGTTACCTGCTCACTCTTGATACAGGGTTAACTTTGTTAACTAAGATAGTATTTTTTTAATTTTGATTATGTTTTGAACTAACAACTTTAAAATTTAGATATTTAATTATATATTTTAGGAAAATTCAGTACCAAATGCAACATTAATCCTTCTTATTTTCCATTTAATGTGTTTCCATCTTCTATAATTATGTGTTAAAATACTTTTGCATGGACAAAATAAAACTGTAAACAATTTCTTATTTGTTGATGATAGAAGTATCATATTAACTAGATATAGGCACGATTCTAGAACCAAACCGAACCAAACCGAACTAGAACCATCAGTTTCGGGTCTCGAAAATGAGGAACCGGAACCGTCTCTCACTGTTTTGGTCCGATTCTATGAAATGGGTTCTTGGTTCCAGCTTTGGAACCATGGAACCGCTTTTTTTCAGATAAAATTAAAAAATAAATGAATTTTAGTTTTTAATAAACAGATTCTAAACTCAAAATAATTAATTATTTGGCTAAAAGTGTTAAATTATTTAACAAAAAATTTTAATAATTTTTTTAGAATTCATGTTTATTTATATACAACATAACCAATATCAATTGTAATTAGTAGTATGAGATTGCAAAATCTATAAAGGATAAAAAGAAAATTACAATACATAAAATAGTCTTACGTTATTAAGAAAATGGATTTTGCTTTTACTAGGAGAAATTTATATAAACTAAATTATATACGATTTTAAGTTATATTTATTTATATTGTTGATAATAATATATTAAATATTGTAAATAGATAATAAATTTTATCATTAATGTACACTTTAATAATTATATATTCAATATAATGTTTAAAAAATATTTCTCTAACTTTTTTTTCAATGAAACAAATTGGAACTACCAATTTCACCAAATTCTAAGCCATAGAACCGCCTGAGTACTGAAAAATTGGTGGTTCCCTAATCGGTTATACAACCAGTCAAACGGTCTAGTTCCATTTTTGGAACCACTGGTAACGATTCCATTTCGGTTGCTGGTTTGGAACCAAACCGAAATGGAGTGATTCCGATAGGCAGGAAAATAGTGTCATATAATGGTGCCTCCATGGCTTTTCATGCAATGGTAATGTTATCTATTTAGTTGACCTATGAATCCTTAGGGTCTGTTTGAATCATTTGTTTTTCATCTGTATTATATCTATATCAGATCTGTATTTATAACTTATCTGTAACATATCTATAGTATATCTATTGGTCTGTTTATGAGTAAAAACTCTTAGTTTTTCATCAATATCTATTTCTTAACTAGCATCTATTTGAAAACGACAAAAATATTATGCTAAAATGACCAGAATATGATGGAACAAATAGACTCTGTTGCTACTTATGCAATCTCTGGTTTACTTTTCTCAAATCATACTCTCACTAGCAATCTCCTCTACAATTGTTGAATATATCACCAAGTCTTCCACTTGCACCAAAGCATGTTGTTGTAGATTGAGCTAATGCATGTGTTATAGCTATTAGCTAAATCAACAAATGTTTCAACATAACCTAATGGAAAAAAGAATATATGTGCATAATTTATCAACATAGCCAGGTTTAGATAAAGAGTTTTACCACTACAACATGAACATGATGCTAATCAGTAAACTCCTTACGCTGGATGGTTTGGAACCTTTGAGCTTTTACTAGATTAACAAAATTAACCAATGCTCATGGTAGGATTTTGAGACGTCAATTGAGTTCTCTTGGGCTCCACTCCTGATAGAATTAAGCAAATGACCTCAAAACAAGAGAATCTTGCATTTGGATCAGATAGAAGAGAATGCCAAGTAGTAGAGAGGAGTTGATGGTCTTGTATTTGATTCAGCACATTGGTGGACTCACTCCGACAAATATAGCTCGTATGACATGTCATTTGCTACCTCTTAAAGTTTTTTCTTGTAAATAGTAATCTATAATAAGATCCTGATGTTTAATATGATTGATTTCAGGTAGGACTATTACATGGAGGGAAGCTTTTTACACATAAATATGAACCCAATGTTGGCATTTGAGAAAAGACTTACCACATGAGTTAAATGGATTGACTTAAACCTTGACCCTCACTGAACCAAAGTCATATTCAGAGAATGTCACCAAAACTCAACAGGTAGACCATTGTTTCCTTTCTTTACAAAGGATGACATCGCATGGAAACTACAAGCAACACTCTAAATTTCCAAAAATAGTGCACTTGGAACTTCGAAAATGTCAACACCGTGAAATTTTTCCTCCACTGTAGCATACAACTATGCCTATTGTAATTTTATAATGCCAACGTATTTCAAAGGCAAAAATACAGAACTTAAAAAATCCATCTACTGTAATTATGATATTTTGCCAAATATGTCTATCGAAATTTACCTGTTTTTGTTTATGTTCTCATAGCTAATAATTTCCATTGATTATCATTTTTGTTAAGCAGAGAAAACAGGTGGAAATGCTACGATCAAAAGCAGCCACCACCATATTTCAGCCACCAGTGCATTCTTGAACAACGGGTGGTGCTACAAGAAGTGTTAAGAAAGATGAGATTTCCAATGCATTTACAGGACATCACAACAACGACTGCCCTACAAAGAGATGGTCATCCTTCAGTGTATAGAAAGCTATGAGTCAACTAGCAAGACAGAACCCAATTGGGTTTTTATCTAATTGTAGCCACTAGTGCCTTCCTAGTGTGCCTAATACATGGAATGAGATGCTCAGTGTGTTGCTCTAGTTTAAGCATGAAAATGAAAATTAAAGTGTTGTAGTTAATGATAGTAGGCAATGTTAGGTTTTGCAAAATAACGTAATCTACAGTTTTTGGATTTTCATGTTTTGTCTTTCTTTTTGCATTTAATGATCAATTGTGGTGTATGGCATTATCTTCAATTCAATGGTATAGTTGATTTCCATAGTATGTGAGGGACCATTTTCGAAAATTATAGGTATGGTTTTAAAATAAAAATCAAAGAGCTAGCTGTTTCAAAAGTCAATTTAGAAGGGAATTTGGTGAGAAATAAATGGTTTTTGGCATGGAATTCCTGCATAAAGGAAAGAAAACATGTGGAGAAGATTGGATCAATTAGAGTATATATGGGAGTATTAGCACAGCATAAAGTTGTAATCAACATGTATTGCTCAAGAAGCACCTTCCAAGAAGCAAGCTAACTCAAAGAGCACCGAACCTAGAAAATGCCAACTCGAAGAGTGCGATCAAATCTAGAAAGGCAAGCTCAAGATGCGCCAGTCTAAGAATCAAGCTAGCTTAAAGAGCACCAAATCCAAAAAATGCCATCTTGAAAAGCACAACCAAATTCAAAATCACTAGCTCAAGAAGTGCAAGTCCAAGAAATAGGCCAGCCCCAGCAACACTAAAACATTTCAGTACCAACCCAAATAAAGTGCTAGCTTAAGGAGCAAATCAAATTCAATATTAGCTAGCTCAAGAGCACTTACAAGGGAATGATTGATTGCGAACTCTAATGGATTCAGACCTCCAGGAATGTTTCTAAACTCATCAAAGCAAAAATGGGGTTTCTTTTTGTCTTTACGATAAGGTTTTGGCAAACCTCACCATAAGAAGGGACAACTATAAATACCCCATTTTTGTGCAATAAAGCTTAAATATATACATATATTAGTATGTAATAAAAATAAAATATTGTATTAATCTAAAATCAACACATTTTAAGCATAAAAATTGCATGAAAATTTTATTAGAAAATTTTTTGGGTTTAAGACATATAATTTTATTACATATTTAGACAAATATCCATTTAAATGGCCAATCACAAGCTAATTAATTAAATGTACATAGACTTTAAGCTTCAAAACATTTTTCTATGTAAACATTAATAAGATATAGACTAACAACCTATATGATAAGACACACACATTCCAAGCAAGAGGTTCTAGGTTTAAATCTATGCAAAAGGTACAAAGTGCCTTTTATTTTTTATCATTGCAAGAACCATGGTAGCTTGTGATAGGCCTATACACACGTCATGGCATGATGACATCAGCTCCTTCTTCCTCAATCCCCCATACATGCCTGAGCAAGCTATTTGAGCCCACTTTTTGCTACTTTAACTTTGCAATTTCACCAGATTAATGGTAAAATTACAAAGTAGGCGAGGAGTAATTCAATTCCGTACTAAATTTGCAAAATAATTTAAGGTTTTGCTAAGATAAATCAAAACAGGAAAAGTGAGAAAAGTCAATATTCTACTTTCCTAAATTATCAAGATATGATATGAATTTGCATTCTTTAGGCAATTAGAAAGACATAGGAAGCTTCCAAACATTCTTTAAAGTGCATATATTCAATTTTATTCAAAGATATTACTTAAATTTAGTATCACTCCCGTTCATGCTAAAACGAACCCTAGAAACCTTATATTCAAATTGTCACAATTTAGCACCTTCTAAGCTTAAATCAACACTCACTAGTATAAATCGGATACCCCAACACTAGGTTAAGCATGGATTCCACTCGAAACCACCCACATTATCAAAATCGTGCTATAGTGTTCTAACCTAGGATTTTGGATATTTTTCTTCAAAAACCTTGTTTTGCAAGCAAAGTTTAGGAAATTGGTCACTTTAGGGAGGTTAGGGAAGGTGAGAGCTCCGGATTGATAGCTTTGATTCATCCCAACGAAGTTCCATTGGCCACTATCACAACCTCATTGCTGCTGCCACATGAAACTCCCACGAATGCTATCCTCCGGCATTCCTTAACCGGGGAAGACGCCAATGGAGTGCTCCATGTCTCTCCTTTGCTTTGTCTGAAGCTGCCACTAGGTGAAAGCATTGCTAAATCCATCGTTCTTGAATTTTACCCCTGTCAACTCTTGACCCAACCCAATCGGGGATCCAAAGCTTACCCCTCTAGTCACCCGCTCTTGATGCTCATTTAAGAAAGTATAATTTCCTCTTCTTATTTTTGTTTTTGTGATTTAATAACAATATAATGATAATTAGTAATCCATTAAATATATATATATGTATATAAACAAATAAATAAAAATAGTGATTATAATAGGTATATGTGCATTTGTAATATAATAAGCATTAGTAACCATAACATTAGAAAATAATAATATCATTAGTATTTTGTGTGTCAATTGTTGTGTTGAAAATCTAATAATAATAATACACGTATCGAATTGATATTCTTGTGATTGTCACAATAATAAATATAGCAAATTTGGTAATATATAGTAGTATTATCTTATTTTTATGATACTCGAATATTTTGGTGATTTGATCCATGAATGTTCAATTATATCATGATATGTATTAACGAGCATATGCTTCACATAATTATTTTAAAAAGTATCAAATTGAAATTTTGCCTTGTTGTGTTTGATGTAATATTACTTATGATGATAATGCATGTGACAATATTTGGAATAATGTGCTTTGTAAATATTAGATTATGCCATGTCCTATTATATTGTAATTGCATGAATGGTTTTATCACCTAAAAAAAAATATCTTCTAAAAATAAATTTGACAATTTTATAGGGTTCACTTAGAAATTTATTCTATAGCAAAATCAATAAAATTTAACAAACTTAAAGTGAAAAGAGTTCCAAAAAATAAAAATTACCAATGCACTAAATTTTTGTAAAAGAACTACGTGGTATCTGATCCCGAATAATAGGTACATAAGTACCTATGGTGCAACTTAAAATATGAAAAAATTTTATTCTTCTTTATTTTGTAAATATTGTGTGATCAAGACAATTTCTGTAAATAGTATCACTTTTGTAAATTGATTGATATTTGCATGTAATTACCATTGTTTTGTAAACTTTAATAAATATTTTATAAATATCTCAAATAGTAATGATTTTTAATTAGTGAATTAAAGGTGGTAATCATAGGTTTTAATAGGATAGCCTTCAAATTCATGAAACTCTAGTCATTTTTTAAAAAACAATTTTGCACATATTAGTAGCTAAATTAGGATCAACCTACCAATTGATTCCAATTTGATTTTTTTTTTCCGACTTGATTCGAATGGCAACTCCTAAAATTTTTTAAAAATCAAATTTCTTTGAATTTTTAGTTGATGGTTTATTTGAATGGGTTAGGATTTGATATAAATCATATTAAAGGAAATTAAATATGAATTTTTAAAATCTATGCTCGACAGTAATAATACTTTTAGGCCATATTTTTTTTTAAGAGAACATTTGTCTTATTTAAAATTAAACTAATTTTTTATATTTAAATTCTATCTTAAAAAATTCATGCCTATTTGTATCTGCATATGCATCTACATACAGGTAAATTACAAACAAAGTGTTTATTGTATGATGAGATTTTATGAAGTTAGAGGTATATATAAGCTAAGTCAATTTATGAGCTACTTCAGTTTCACCCCGTATCATTCAAGTTCAATTAAACATCACTTAAGCTACTCAAATAGTTCATACTTAAACTTCATATTATATAGTATAAATAGCTCATAAGTCTAAATGAATTTCAACCGAGCTTACATATTAGATGAGTCAAAATCAAATTTGGATATTGACTGTGTGTGTGTGTGTGGTGTGTATGAAGCTCAAATGAGCTTTTTTTTTTTTTTTTTTTTTTCCTTCTTTCTTTTCCCCAATTACTCCTCAACTACAACGTGTCGAAGAAGAAAGAAATCAAACTTACGTCATTTCATTGAAAGACTGATGTTAACGGCATTTAACAAGATCAAATGAGTTTAAAAGATTAAGTCGAAGCTCTTTGAGTGCCATTTAAAGTCAAGTTCAAACCTGAAATTCTAAACTTGATTAAAATACAATCAAGCTCGAATTTTAAAATTCCAAATCAAACTTAAACTCCTATTCATATCCAATATTATTGATTTTAACCCACCCCATTTACAATTCCCTATCAAGCCATATATTTCATGTGAGAAAATTTCTGAAGGATAATAACATAATAAAAAACAAAGAACAAAAGAAAAAAATAAAAAGGAATATAGTGTTGGTTTTGGAGGAACCTTATTTGAAATATCTAGCAATTTTGTGAAATCTAACAACTATATCAAAATGCACAAAGTGCAAAATTGTCTAAACAAACCACGCGAAGCATTTTTTTTTTTTTCATATTGTCTCCTTAAATAAAAGACTTCGTATATCATTATTTTGAGCATGGACTTTATTTTCATACCATATCAAACAGTCTGCATTTATACTTATTCGAAAAATTTAGCATCCACGTTTATTTGAAAAAATTAGTGTTGTCAAACTCAGATTGATTGATTTGGTTCAAATGGCTAAACCTAACCCTACCTTGAGAATGATTCAATTCAACTTGGTTTTACTCACCCTTAAACCTCTAATATATCCAAGTAAAATTCCCAGACCAGGCAACATTGGAAAAATGTTACAGGATTGATTTTTTTACATAAATTTTTAAGCTTGTTCAAAGAAAACATGACAATCTCTTGATTAAGACTCAATTAAAGAGAAAAGCCTAAGATCTCTTGAACTCAAAAGTTCTAATATTTTCTTTGAAAATAGGACTTGTTTCTTCCCATCATTTAATGACCAATAAATAATATTTTGTACAAGAGCAATTATTCCTAGTGGTCTTATTTTTGCTCTCTTTTTGACACATAAGCTTAATTTCATGTTATCTCTATCTAGAACATGACTAGCATATAATAAGCATCCTAACACACGACAAATATAACTTATATAGAAGAGCCAACTACACACATACATGCACAAACACTGCTCAAACACCCCTATTCACGTTACTATTCACACCACTGCACAATCACTACCCACTATTATTGCTACTGAAATATAGAGTATGCTTATGCCTCTTATCATATCTTTATCTTCTTCCCTTGAAGATGGCTACTCCCTGCTATTTAGACCAGTAACTGCTCAAATGGATGTTTATAGATAGCTGTCTACTATGATTGGTTGATGCGACTTTGATGGTTATGTTAGTTTGTTGCTATATAGGGGTGCTCTAAAACGCAATTGGCACAGCATTTTGAATTTATTCCAATCTAAATTCGACTTGACGAGCTCCAATTTGAAAAACCATTATTGAGCATCATTTTCCCTAAGAAACAATGCTAATCCCAGCCACTCATAATTAGGTATTCCCTCGTAATTAAAGTAATGTTCACACCAATTTAGCCATGACAAAAGATCTACATTGCCATTATACTTCGAAAATTTTAATTTGGACGTTTTTGGCACTAGTCGAAAACACTCACATCAAACTCCAAGGTTGTTGCCATCAGCTTTTATACGAAAGCTTTCTAGTTTTTTCCTTATCAAACTTGCCTATTTCAGACACTGGTTTCCCATGAAAATGATGCTAGTTGTGCCATAATCAGCTGCTGGCGGCCATCAAGTTGAGCCTGATCTTCCCTATTCAACCATCCAATAGGACATCCATCCCATCAATCCTAGGAATATCAAGTTTCGCACATAAGGATACCCATGTGCCCTTCTCACTGTCACAAGTCATTCTTGTATCACCTGCTATAGAACAGCAAACTACACACACATTACAATACATGCACAAACACTGTTCAAACACCATTGTTCACGTTACCATCCACACCACTACACAAACACTTCCCACTATTATTGTTATTGAAATATAAAGTATGCTTATGTTTGTTATCACATCTCTCTTCTTCCTTTGGCCATAACAAAAGAACACTAGATTTACTTAACATATACACTAAAAGCCAATAGAGCCGCTCCATACAATAATGTTTGTGATTTTCAATCCTCATGGTTTATAATCACAACTATCATATCATCTCCAATTGCCAACTTGAAGAGGAGATCTCATAAGACCATAGTTTTTTAATCTGATCCTCCACATGCAATCACAAAAACTTTGCATTTACACGAAAAGAAGCCTAAGATTGAAACGTTACACATACGCAAAGATTCCATTTAAATAAACTGAAAAGAAAAAAAATATAAAAGCATGATCTAAAATGAGCCAAAATTGGTTTACAACTTCACATCACCAAAATATCGATCGGACAAATGGCATTGGAAGTATCTATATTTTGCAATTTGGGCAAACTGGTGTCTGAACTCACACTCTTTATGTTTGTGAGGCATTGGAAGTGTATATTTTGCAATTTGGGCAAATTAGTGTCTGAAATTTCATTTTTTACGTTTGTGATAGGTGTCTGAACTTTCATGACACCAATCACAAACATAAAAAATGAAATTTTAGACACCAATTTGCCCAAATTGCAAAATATACACACTTCCAATGTCTCACAAACATAAAGAGAGTGAGTTCAGACACCAATTTGCCCAAATTGCAAAATATACACACTTCAAATGCTCTCATAAGCATAAAGAATGAAAATTCGGACAAATGGCATTGGAAGTATCTATATTTTGCAATTTGGGCAAATTGGTGTCTGAACTCACACTCTTTATGTTTGTGAGACATTGGAAGTGTATATTTTGCAATTGGGCAAATTAGTGTCTGAAATTTCATTCTTTATGTTTGCGATGGGTGTGTGAACTTTCATGACACCAATCACAAACATAAAGAATGAAATTTTAGACACCAATTTGCCCAAATTGCAAAATATACACACTTCCAGTGTCTCACAAACATAAAAAGAGTGAGTTCAGACACCAATTTGCCCAAATTGCAAAATATACACACTTCAAATGCTCTCACAAGCATAAAGAATGAAAATTCAGATACTAATTTGCCCAAAGTGCAAAGTAAAGGCACTTTGAATGCCTTATTTCTACACCGATCAGAGCAGTGCCGATTTCATTGACCTGATGAAATTTTCTGATTCCTTCAAACCTTCTTTAAGAGATTTGGCTTCACCCAACAATTTAACAATGGCACTTCCAACGATAACACCATCGGCTCCCCAACTCGCCACCTGTAGAAGTGAGAGATTAATTGAGAATTAAAAAAAGGCACAAGAAATTACCTAAAGATGTTTACAAGTCATACCTGTTTAACATGCTCAGGTTTCGATATACCAAAGCCAACTGCAACAGGTTTTGTTGTAGCCTGACAAAACAAACAAGCAGCTTTAAATTGTCATCCAAATTAAGGGGAAAAGGAAAATATGTCATTCAATAAGAATGATTCTAAGCAAAGCAAACATGAGATAGAAAATATGGTTGAAAACATGATGGAAGCAGAGAAGCAAATTCAAGCTCTTTCATTCTGATTCTTTTGAAAATTATTATTACTCTTGCAATACTCAATTTTCATAGTATGATAAGGGGGTGCTAATCACTACAGCAAGTCAATTTGTCCTACATCATAAATTGTTTAATACACCAAGATAACACGAATCATCAATTATTGAACAAAGTGCAATGTACTTGTTCCCTTCTAGCAGTGATTGCTTTTCCAAGACTGCATTTTCCGGACATGGAACTTAAAGCCAATCCTACGATGCAAGCTATAGTAGAAAGTCATGCTTAGCTCTACCAACAACATTAAATCTACAGCTTATTGATTAGGCAGTCAGTGCAGTTGCAAGTCTTGCACTTGAATAAGAAAACCTATCGATTGGGCAGCCAATGGCACTGCAAGTCTTGCATTTATAATTAAAGCCTATTTATTAGGCAAATATTGCCACTTCAAATTTCACACCAGCAAAGAAGTTGGATCTAACAAAACAAACCTTCTTGATATCCCATAGAAGATTTAGCACTTTATCACTCACAGATGCTCGGGCACCTGTAACTCCAACAGAACTCACCTATGCCAATCAAAATAAACAAGTTAGATTCTCATGGTGAAAATGTGAAATCACATCAGCAAATTGTCAGTAAAGTGAGCAAAGAAAGAGAACCTTTGTTTGTTTGGTTGTTTTGGGGGTGAGGGGGGAGGGGGGGAGGAGGGGTGTGGTGGTGTTTGGGGAGGGAATGGGGAAATCAAGCAGATTCTCAGTGAAGCAACTAAACAAGAGAAAAATATCCATTTACTTATCCAAAGAAGCAGAAAGTCTTGCAATGTAGAATACACAATATTAGAGCTATTATCAGCATATAACAGCAAGGGATCCATTTTACTGCAAAATGATTATATTTACTTAAGATTAAAAAAAGATTTCTATGGCATGGCACTTATCAAAATTATTTTAAGCATCTTAAAGCAAAAAATATACCGATCCCCTCTAAGCTAATTTTCCATCATGGAAAAATAATTATCATATTGCTAGGAAAAAAATCTTGTCAAAATACGACACAATTCTAGCTAATTTAGCTAGATGTTATGATCCTGATTACGTGAATTAAGTTGGGAAGAATCTGTAAAGAATAGCTGATTACAAATTGAATCGATTAAATTTAACAAAGGTTATCAAGCAAAAATGATATTGAAATAATGCCATAAAAGTTCTCTGAAATCACCCCAATAAACAATAACAAATCACTGAATGAAAGCAAACATTATGTGTATAGAAAGCATTCACCTATCCATTTCAATCTTATTCTCCCCTGTTTTAGCATGACACCAGCTCGTTGATCAATTTCACTCAATTAGGAAACACTAATCCTACATAGCCATCACTGTTTGAATAAACTGGCACAAACAATTGCTTAAATAGATGGTACCAAAAAAAAATTTCTAAAGATAATTTTAAAGGATAGCCATCACTGTTTGAATAACTGGCACAAACAATTGCTTAAATAGATGGTACCAAAAAGAAAATTCTAAAGATGAATTTATCAAGGATAGCCCTTATAGCCACAGTTTTGAGTTTCTAACTAGGTATAAAAAGCATACCTGTTTATTTATCTTTACGAAATAAGAATGATCAAACCAAGGCAGAAAGCTATTAGTGAATAAATAATGGAGCTTAAAGAATAAAAAAGGGAAACTGCCTCCTTAGCAGATGAAAAGCATTCCATAGAAGCATAGTAATATTGTAATCATACAGAAAACTCAAAAGAAGGATCACCAAATGAATTTTTTTGGCCCAAAAAAGACCTTCAATGAGACATAATTCTCAATCAACAGGTACTGATGCAGTGCATGGATTCAGACTAAAGACAGAGATCAAACCGAATCTTACCAGATACACAAACCCTCTGCTGCTTCC